>CAJQZP010000885.1:4370000-5660000 GCA_907164705.1 Parnassius apollo | reverse complement strand
TGTAAATGTATTTTGAATTCCAACCCAAAGCCAACGTTCGTTCAAAAAACACAAATTATTGTGTTTTTTAAATCTGGTTGTGTTTCAATAATTATCGCCACGTCGGCTTTGTATCCAAATCCACTTCCGAACTTATCATTTAGAAATATTACTTCAGCTGCTGAGCAGCTCATAATCTTATATAATCTTGCTTTATTGCTTTAATACTTGATATCTTCAAAAAGTTGTCGAAGGTTGGCAATTCTACTACAACTTACAACTACTAACTTGGAAAGATTTTAATATTGATCCCAGTTTTGAGAAAAATTACCAAAATATTTAATTCAAAGATTCTTAGGACAACATACCAGCTTAAATCAGTTCTAATTTCAAATCATAATCTCAAATACATAAAATATTTTATCCCCAACAATAAATAAAAAGCCTGGTATCCCTGCAAGTAGGTAATGCACCAGCAGCAATACGCTCTCCGATAATATACTATTTCATGCTATTACAGTTGTTATGTTCCTACCGCGTAGACAGCTAATATCGTTCGCAATGATCGCAGACTCCACTGCTACCTTCTATCCGATATAAACTGAATATTTCACGAAACAAGAATTGCGTGAGGCGGAAACATACAAGTTCTACAGCTACTTTTTAAAAGAAAAAAAAATCTTATTATATCACTCATAAAAATATCTACTTATAGGATATCAATATAATACATACTCCTGATATGAGTGTAAACTTATGATTTGAAATGTAATCTTTAGCCGTGTGATAATAATCTATCATTACTAGCAAAATGATATCTATTTAATGAACATCGATAGATGACTGTGTAACTATTTTTATCTGATGTAAAATATCCCGACCGTCGACAGGGGCAACGCCATGCGATCGCCAATCAATCTGCTATAGATATGAAGGTCGGCAAATCCTAAGTTTCACAAAAGGGCTAACAAAGAGGCAGAAGGTGTTACCTCATATTTTGAATTCTAGTGTCATGTCCCCCATTCCTTAAACGATACACCCTGTCACTAGTCAGGGTACTTAAAGTTGGATCAGTTTTCCTGATATCAAGGACGAGGGATTCTACTAGTATTTACCAATGTCTATTTTTACAACATTCAAAATAATATGTGTAAACAATCAGGTACTTTGTCCTTTGTATGTAATTTATTCTACGCCAACTTACTATAAAATATGTATACGCATCATTTTATACTGTACTTATATCATCATCATCATCATTACAACCCTTAAAGTACTGCTGAACATAGGCCTCCCCCAGTGCCCAAGCATGATGCTCTTAACTTCATATATAACAAATACTTTTTATAACTAAGCCGATAATATTAGTATTTTACTTTGTCACTTAGAACTTTACTGTGTACTGGAAATATTACCATAATAGCCTACCAAAAGTCCACTACAGAATATAGGCCTACCCTCGTCGCAAGAAAAACGGTTTTCTGAGGTACGGGGGTGCTCTACTGAGAATTTGTGACTGATACATACATACACATACGTAAACACTGACGCCTGTCACCCAGAGGGATAGACAGAGACTACAGACTTCCATTTTGCTAAATCCTGACACACCTCTCTCACCTCCTCCACATATATTATTAATTACGCATACATGCTCGTCGGTTAAGGGTACTACTAACTTGGCTCATTTGGTCGATAAACTTTTGCCTAGGACGTCCCTTTCCGACTCTGCCATTCACTTCTGCAACATAAATTTGCTATGTCGCTCTTTCTTGACTCGTAAACTCGAATAATTGTTTTTTTTCGGTCTGGCACGGGATTCAAACTCACGAATACCGAATCTCATAAACAACAGTCGCGTTCACGACCACTAGACCAACGAGACAGTAATTTATACCTAAACTATAGTCACAACCCAGCATGACCAAAAACACACAATTTGACGATTGAAAAAAAATTATTTCGCTTTGACTTCACTGGAGATGTGGACCCGCGACTTTTTAAATTCAAAACATTAAATTCTATTTAGGCTTAGGTATTAAACCAAAAAAACTTCTCTTAAACGCCAAATAAGCGATCCGTACAAAAGCAGACTTACTATGATCCTAAGTAGGTAGGTAGAGGAAGATGTCCTGAACCACCAGGTATGCGTTAGCTAGCATTGTTTACGTTTATGCGTAGTTCGAGACCACTGAGTCTCACATTCGCCTCCATTTCACTGCCTTACACAGATCGTTTGTAAACTTAGCTATGAATGCAATATTTTATAAATTCTACATTATCAAACTGTTCAAATTTCAATTTTTAAACATTATTTATAATACATATTTCATATATAACCGACAAACAAAATGGTGTACATAGCATTTTTGCCCTTGTTTATAATATGCTGGTTTGGGAAGTTGCTATCTCAGTTTTAATATCTTTGGAGAGGAATAATTTTAAAATTAAAAATAATTTTAAACCGATTACGTGCTACACATTTATGCCATGTGCTTTTACTAATCATTTTTTCTTTATTATTTTGTTTCAGATACCACCCTAACCTATTCCTGCGGAAAAATAGCTGTGATTGCATTATTATGTTCCGGTATGAAAGTTATAAAGAGTCAATGTATCTATAGGCTGCGAGGTCTTCCATCTTAGTCCTCAGCTCAACTCCCAGTATTTTAAATTTTTAACACACACTTTTCCAACCGTCACTGCATTTGTGAAGAGACTTTTAAGGTGCAGTCCATGTTAGAAGATTCTATTAATATAACCTTAGCTGTAAATATTTAGACATTTATGTTAATATATAGATATAGTTTATGTACGGAAATAAAAATATTATATTTCTTTAAATTGTAACAATATGGGTGCCGTGTAGTGACGGTGTAAGAATATCGACTACCCCATAACATCCCGTGGGTATAATAAGATGTGACAGAAGGAAACAAATCAGGAGATGGGGATAAAACCGCGGTTGTAAACCCAAATATTTCCCTATGAGGCAATCTCTGGGGGAATAAGCCTATGTTCAGCAGTGAAGTTTAACAGGCTGTAATAGTAACGATAATATGTGCGACTTGTGGAGTCACTTCATTGTTTCTGTCTTTACAACTGTCTGTCAGAATTACTGAATTATATTGTACCAACATAAGTAAAATTTATCTACCGAGTGTTAATTATAACGTCTAGCAACACTAATTTTATATATCGAACATGTATTATATTCCGATGTATCTTTATGAAGGGTAAATTATTATTATTTTGGAATCTGAACTGCATTGTTTACTTTTTACTCTTTACATTAATTCCAAATTAAAGTTAATTTTGTTTTAACACCATAACGTTAAATGTTTTAGTCATCATAATTTGATTCATAATACTGGTGCCATTGCATGTTGGCGCAATTCTTATTAATGTGTGTAGTAAGAGGCGGCATAGAGAAACTAAAACATGAGATAGGCAGTAGCACCTTCCTTACATCTAAAAATAATAAAAAGCTACGGTTGCCTACGCGCCTGCCAAGCGTGGCAAATATCTAACCAAGGTGGCAAATATCCAACCTGTGGAAATGTATGGAGGAGGCACCTATGTTCAGCAGTAGAATTATCAGCGATTGGCTGTAATGATTACAATGATGAGTTCTACTTATCTTCGCTAACCTTAACATTTACATATGAAAACAAAATCTACCACATAAAAAATTATCTCTGAAAATATGTATAAAAAAACAACTGCATAATAGCCCCATTATAATAGAAAGTAAGGTATGTGAGGGTAATATGGTCACCCTAAGCTTTGGCGCCCTATAAAACCAAAACTTGGTGAGGACAGAGACAAAAACACAAAGTCTTATACTATAAGACTATAACTAAAATTATGAAAAAAGAAATTGCGAACAAGTGCTGGCAATAATTAGGAACACTTCGAAAAATCAACCATAAAAAAACTAACGACATACACAATACTATGGTCGACAAAAATATTTACTATGATGTCAACTGTCAAAGTGGCATCGATGAAGCAGCGCCCTTTTGACCCTTTCATATTTGATTGACTGATGAAGAGCTATCGTATCACAGAGTCATCTATGCAAACAATGCTGTAGTTTTTAAATTATATGAAAGTGACCGTATTAACTATATGACCATATTAGTCTAACGTACTATAGTAGTAAAGTAGCAACAGCACAAGAAATTTGAAAACCCAAACCGGTGCCATGGAGCCTTCAAAGATGAGAGACGTCTTGATCTGCGATTGCTAATCCGTTTACCAAGCATGGCGATCAAATCAAATCATATCAAGTCCGCAATACGGGCTGGTCAAGAAGGTAAGAAATTTGTAAATGATGTTTTTCTTCATCATCAAGCAAGAAGTAGAATATGGTATAAAAAAATCTTGAAATGGTCTGGAAATGGTATTGTTCTTCAAGAAAGGCGAAAACGCCCTCTTAAAGAACTATAGACCGACATCCCTACAGGGCCGTGTCTACGTGCTGTTTTCAAGAACCATTACCAATCGTCTCGTACACAGATTCGATGACTTCCAGACTCCCGAACAAGCCGGTGTCCAAAAAAGCTTTAGCACCAGACATCATACATACCCTTCGGCAAATTGTACAGAAGTCTGAGGAGTACAATCTGCCACTATGTCCTTCGTATGTAGACTATGAGATAACCTTTGATTTCATCAAAATTTGGACGGTGTGCAGTCTCAGCAGCACCGTCCAAATCATCGCAGTCTCAGCAGCGGTGCCAAATTGATTGTCGGTATGTCGAAGTATTGAAGTGTTAGTACAGTAGGGTTATGATGGCTATCCGAGTACAGTACCAGCTTTAGTGAACTATCCATGTATAGATAGGTGTAAGCCGGTAGTTGTTGGGAGCACTAAGCTCGAAGTTGTTGACTAGTACGTTTACCTGGGCCAAATTGTCCGACAAGGTTAGTTCAACTTTGATCGAGAGGTCAATCGATGGATTCAACTCGGCTGGGCAGCGTTCGGGAAATTACGACACATCTTTTCGTCAGATTTTTTTTATATATATATAGAAGAGGGGGGCAAACGAGCATGCGGCTCACCTGATGTTAAGTGACTACCGCCGCCCATGATTAACCGCAACACCAGGGGAATTGCAGGTGCGTTGCCGGCCCTTTAGAAAGGAGTAAGCTCTTTTCTTGAAGGTCCCCAGGTCGTATCGGTCCGGAAAAATCGCCGGTGGTAAACTATTCCACAGAGAGGTTGTACGCGGAAGAAAACTTCTTTTAAAACGTACAGTGGTGGACCGCCAAGCATCCAGATGATGTGGATGGTATCGGGACGTTTGCCGCGTAGTGCATTCACGAAATTTGGCGGCTGGGATTAATCCGAACAATTCCTCAGAGCACTCCCCATGGTATATGCGAAGAAAATGCAAAGAGATGCAACATCTCTTCGCAGCGCCGGTGAATCGAGCCGATCGGAAAGCACTCGGTCGTCGACGATTCGAGCCGCTCTGCGCTGGATGCGGTCAAGCGGAAGGAACTGGTACTAGGGAGCCCCAGCCCAGAGATGGGAACAGTATTCCATGTGCGGCCGAACCTGCGCCTTGTAAAGTTGCAGGCGGTGTGCCGGCATGAAATACTGTCCCGCTCTGCTGAGCACGCCAAGCTTTTTAGAGGTCAATTTGGCCTTCTCTTCCAAGTGACCACGAAACTGCACGTCACTCCATATGTTGACGCCGAGGATTCCGATACTGGCTGAGGCAACAAGGGGGTGCCTTGAAACTGAGGAGATACGACAAAGGGGTTCTTTTTAGCGGTTAACGCGCAGACTTGTGTCTTCTGGGGGTTAAACTGGACTAGATTTTGCGCCCCCAATCAGAGACTCTGTTCAGCAAAGACTCGACTTCAGACAAAAGTTTGTCCCGGTACTCGGAGACGTTTTCCCTAGAAATATTGGCACGGCCGGTGTAAAGAGCATCACCAGTGCTGTCATCTGCATAGCAATGAATGTTACGGGTTTGCAACATATCATTGATATTGTAACGTTTCCCCCCCTCTCTATGTATAAAAATATTATTATTATATTAAGTATAATTAATTCACCTTTATAATAAAAATTATATATATATATATATATATATATATATATATATATATATATATATATATATGACCAGGATTAATAAAATATGTTTTGATCTTTCTTAATGATCTTCCAAAAGGTTTATTAATAGGCCGTTTTTAATATTTTGGCGTGATCGTCTTAGTTAGGACCCTTATTTACGTTGTGTATGTTTAGTAACTTAGTTCTTTTAGGTGTCTTTTGGAAGAATGAATATTCACTAGGGCAATTGAAAGCTGCTGGTAGTGCCTTATAAGCTAAGTGAACCCCGTTCACGAAGACAGGGCTGGAAAAAAGGTTAAGAACATAAAACGTCCCTATTCCGCTTGTAATCAGGTTTACATTATTAATTATCCCTTCCCGCTCGGAAAAGGCTCAAAATATATTTATACAAAATACCCGACACAAGGGCTTCGCTCTCCTACATTTATTTTAAAAAAAAATGTAGGGGAGGTACACGGCCCCACACACGCCGTGCACGGTGAGTGCCAACCATTTTGATGCACTCCCCCCGAAGGGAAAGCTAATTCGGGAACTGGACCGTAGTCCACAGCAAAATAACTGGCGAACCAGTAAAAGAGGCTTGGCCCATTGCTAGTGCGTAAGCACAAACATCGACCGAAGTCGCGCATGTCAATGCGTGTAAACGCCAAACAGAATGCGAACGAATCCAGCCACAGTGAATGTACGTCACACGGTTTAGGCAAATAGGCACACTGGCCGTAAACCCTCCGTGAGCGCCACCACCTGCCAGACCGCCGCTCCTGCAGACGTGATGTAAGTGTATGGCATCACCACCAGTTACATGATCAGCACGGCTACTAGCCGCAGAGCGTGTCATGAGTCTACCGCTCACCTCAAGGGAATGGGGTCCCACGTTGTGCGGCTTTCGGCCGCAGCCTTGAGAGTCTCCTCAGATCCTCCCGCCAGCTACCACCCGCATGAGGTCGACACATATGCTCCACTAACCAATACAACGGCAGATAAATCCAAAAGGCAGTTATAAGATAAGAGTAATAATTCGCCATCAGAAAGGGTTTGTGTCACTGACGTTGAGTAAATGCATTTTCGATCATGTTTGTCTCACCCACCGACAAGTTGCCTTCAATCATTCAAAGGTGGGAAAGTTACAGAGATATAATATTATGTTGTTATATAAAACATCGTGGAGGGCAGACAGTCTGCAGCCCCGCAATGAAGGGACCCGACTTGGGCAAAGCTACTTAGGTGTGAGTCAAACCAAGACGCAGAGAGCGCCATTGAGAATAGCGTCCCACCAAACAACCATCGCAGAGACGCAATGCTGCAGAACGCAACAAGCATCAATACGACTATCGTCGGGCTTACACCATTCCAAGGTCCCCCATACATCCCAGCAGACATCACCACCCGTATACCTCCATCGACCAGAACCACAAGAGAGCGTCGAATCAGGCGCAGCACACCCGCAGATCCATCACAAGACGCAATACCGCAAGTAGCAGTAAGCATCAATACAACTATCATACGAATGGCGCCCCCCTCACAACACACCCACATGATCCCTATCGACTTTGGTAACAAAGTTTGTATTGTTGTTAACTAAAAAATATCACTAACGTATTGTTGCATGAATAAGTCAACTAGCGCCATCTAGTGTCAGGAACGAGAGCGAGGGGAGCATTGAGAAAATGACATCACAAATCACTCAACTGACAGCGCCTAGTCGAAACTCGAACGCTCGGTACCTTCCGCGTGTTTACTTGAACATTCTGGATATTTCTTTGCTAATTCAAATATATAGGCGCTGCAAGATGCGATCGAGGCAGTGTTGATTTGGGCGAAACAAGCGAAGCTTCGGAGTGGAATTAAGTGAATTAGTGTGTTTAAATTATTAGTGTTTTAACTTTAATTGTGTAAAGTAAATTAAAGTGTTAATTTAGGTAATTTTATCGGCAATTTTTATTGTCACGAACCTCAAGCTCGTAACAATTGGTGTCAGAAGTGGGATAAAATCATGCCGATTTTACCTAAGGAGGAAACGGAGGGTGTCCGTACCCGAAATCAACGCCAGCAGGAGACGGACCAAAGAAGATTTGGTGGTGCAACGCCGCTGACGTCGGAGGGCCAGCCGCCGGCTGCAGGCCCGTCAGTAGCTCCTCCATCTGCAGCACCCGATTTAGGTGCTCTGATGGTGATGCTGCAGGAACAGGCCCGTTGGTTGAAAGAGCAGCAGGAGGAACAGGCCCGCCGACAGGAAGAGCAGATGCTCCTCGTGAAGGACATCCACGCTAACTTCGGGAAAGAGATTAGGGAGGTGAAGGATAGGGTTGCTCAACATGACAACCGCCTGTCGGAAGCTGAAACCCAAATCAAGGAAGCTAAAACCCAAATCGACCAAGTAAACAATCGGGTTGATTACGTGATGGCTGACGTGAAGAAAACGCTGGACGACCTCAAACTGGGGGATGGAACTACAGCTCCCGTAGTAGCTATTACACCTTCGCTACGTGGGTTCAAGGTGCCACCATTCGACGGGACTTCTTCCTGGTCAGCCTAGAAAATCCAGTTCGAGGCTGTTATGAAGGCGAACGGCTGGAATAAAAGTCAGGCCATGACTGCTCTCACACTAGGCCTGCGCGACCAGGCCTTAACAGTTCTGGAAGCTCTCGGTGAGGAAGTGACTTATGAGCAACTCCTTGAGGCATTGGAGGCGAGATATGGCGACGCTCACCTGGAACACGTCTTTCGTGCGCAGCTTAAAGATCGTGTGCAGCGCATCAACGAAAACCTGCAGCAGTGGGCTCTAGAGGTGGAGAAGCTGGTGCGAAAAGCTTACCGGTCTGTACCTGCGCTCATTGAAGGGAACCTGGTTCAGACATTCATCGACGGCATCCGCGACCTTGAAGTCAGAGCTGCTGTGAGACTCGGGCACCACGACACGCTTAAGAACGCCTTGGCCCATGCACTGGAGGTGGAAGCCGTGCGGCAGGATCATCGTTCCCATCGCGTCAGGGAGGTTGCAGCAGCTACAGTCCGTGACCGCAGCAAAGGATACAGCCCTAGGTGCTATGGCTGTGGGGAAAAGGGCCATCTTCGATCCAGCTGCTCTAAACGAACCGTGGAAAGGAGAGTTGATCGATCTCGAGAGGGTAGTGCAGCTAACGGCACTGCCTGGCGGCGACAGGATCATCGTTCACCTCACGCTAGGGAGGTTACTGCAGTTACGGTTCGCGACCACAATAAAAGATACAGCCCTAGGTGCTATGGCTGTGGGGAAAGGGGCCATCTTCGGTCCAGCTGCCCTAAGCACACCCTAGGAAGGGAAGGTGAACGGTCTCAGAAAGGAAGTGCGGCTAACAGCACCGCCCAGCAGCAGCAGGAATACGACTTTACTATCAGACACTGCAGCGGGAAATCTCACGGCAACGCAGATGCATTGTCAAGAAGACCTTGTCCTGAAGATTGCAACCATTGTAGTAGGCAAGAGAGTAAGGAGGTGGTATCCGTGAGGATGCTCAGGACGGACCACCTCAGCAACGAATGGAAGGACAACCTACGACATGCACAGCAGGAAGATCCGGACATCAAGCCGATTCTGGGATGGATGAAGGCCCGTGCTACCAAGCCTAAGTGGAGGGACGTCTCAGCGATGAGTTCAACCACGAAAAGCTATTGGGCCCAATGGGACAGCTTGCTGATTCAGGATGGAGTCCTGTGCCGTAAATGGGACAATGGTCGAAGAGACAGCTGTCGTTTGCAAATGGTTGTCCCTAAAGCTAAAGTGCCGAATGTTCTACAGTTGTGCTATAATGGTCGTTCAAGAGTCCATCTGGGAGTTAAACGAACTCTACTGAAGGTCCGAGAACAGTTTTACTGGGTCCATTATCGTGACGATGTCGAGGATTGGTGTCGTACATGTACAAGTTGTGCGGCCGTGCGGGGACCTCGGACACGTAGTAGAGGAGCACCAAAATTGTACAATGTTGGTGCACCACGGGATAGGACAGCCCTTGACATTGCGGAGCCGTTACAGAAAGGCGCAAGAGGGACTCCTAAGATCGTCCATGTGAATCGCTTGGCGCGTTATTATGGGACCGATAATGCTCGGGACGAGCATGTCTTAGGAGGGGGCAGTGTTGCATGAATAAGTCAACTAGCGCCATCTAGTGTCAGGAACGAGAGCGAGGGGAGCATTGAGAAAATGACATCACAAATCACTCAACTGACAGCGCCTAGTCGAAACTCGAACGCTCGGTACCTTCCGCGTGTTTACTTGAACATTCTGGATATTTCTTTGCTAATTCAAATATATAGGCGCTGCAAGATGCGATCGAGGCAGTGTTGATTTGGGCGAAACAAGCGAAGCTTCGGAGTGGAATTAAGTGAATTAGTGTGTTTAAATTATTAGTGTTTTAACTTTAATTGTGTAAAGTAAATTAAAGTGTTAATTTAGGTAATTTTATCGGCAATTTTTATTGTCACGAACCTCAAGCTCGTAACAGTATCATAGCGCTAATGCACTAAGACATGAAGTTGAGTATGCCTGTTACACTTAAAAGTGCTACCAAACACACTCATAATCCCAATCCGAAAGATAGACGACACATCGCTATGCGCAACGACATCGCCCACAAACGGTATGGGTGTGCGATATCCACGGAAAGCCGTATTGCTACAACAAACCCGCTTACCACCGGCACTAAGATGTTAATTGTATACCTCCATCGACCAGAACCACAGGAATGCATCGAATCAGGCGCAGCACACCCGCAGATCCATCACAAGACGCAATACCGGAAGTAGCAGTAAGCATCAATGCAACTATCATACGGGTGTCGCCCCCCTCACAACACACCCACATGACTCCTATCGACTTTGGTAACAAAGTTTTTATTGTTGTTATATAAAAAATATCACCAACGTATCATAGTAGCACACTACTAAGACGCCAGTGGACAAAACTCCACGTATCATAGCGCTAATGCACTAAGACATGAAGTTGAGTATGACTGTTACACTTAAAAGTGCTACCAAACACACTCATCATCCCAATCCGAAAGATAGACGACACATCGCTATGCGCAACGACGTCGCCTACAAACGGTATGGGTGTGCGATGTCCACGGGAAAGCCGTATTGCTACAACAAACCCGCTTACCACCAGCACTAAGATGTTAATTGTATACCTCCATCGACCAGAACCACAAGAATGCGTCGAATCAGGCGCAGCACACCCGCAGATCCATCACAAGACGCAATACCGGAAGTAGCAGTAAGCATCAATGCAACTATCATACGGGTGGCGCCCCCTCACAACACACCCACATGACTCCTATCGACTTTGGTAACAAAGTTGGTATTGTTGTTATATAAAAAATATCACCAACGTATCATAGTAGCACACTACTAAGACGCCAGTGGACAAAACTCCACGTATCATAGCGTTAATGCACTAAGACATGAAGTTGAGTATGACTGTTACACTTAAAAGTGCTACCAAACACACTCATCATCCCAATCCGAAAGATAGACGACACATCGCTATGCGCGACGACGTCGCCCACAAACGGTATGGGTGTGCGATGTCCACGGGAAAGCCGTATTGCTACAACAAACCCGCTTACGACCAGCACTAAGATGTTAATTGTATACCTCCATCGACCAGAACCACAAGAATGCGTCGAATCAGGCGCAGCACACCAGCAGATCCATCACAAGACGCAATACCGCAAGTAGCAGTAAGCATCAATGCAACTATCATACGGGTGGCGCCCCCTCACAACACACCCACATGATCCTTATCGACTTTGGTAATAAAGTTTGTATTGTTGTTATATAAAAAATATCACCAACGTATCATAGTAGCACGCTACTAAGACACCAATGAACAAAACTATACGTATCATAGCGCTAATGCACTAAGACATGAAGTTGAGTATGACTGTTACACTTAAAAGTGCTACCAAACACACTCATCATCCCAATCCGAAAGATAGACGACACATCGCTATGCGCAACGACGTCGCCCACAAACGGTATGGGTGTGCGATGTCCACGGGAAAGCCGTATTGCTACAACAAACCCGCTTACCACCGGCACTAAGATGTTAATTGTATACCTCCATCGACCAGAACCACAAGAATGCGTCGAATCAGGCGCAGCACACCCGCAGATCCATCACAAAACGCAATACCGCAAGTAGCAGTAAGCATCAATGCAACTATCATACGGGTGGCGCCCCCTCACAACACGCCCACATGATCCTTATCGACTTTGGTAACAAAGTTGGTATTGTTGTTATATAAAAAATATCACCAACGTATCATAGTAGCACACACGCCACCATAATATTCCTTTTCAAGTCCCTAATAAGGACTAGTCATTTTGCTACAGTACTAGGAGCAGTCAGTCACCCGACCACCCCATACAATGCTTATGCATCAAGGAGACCTCCTATAATATTGCTTTTGTATCATAGACCTTACTTTCATAAGTCATTCATATATAGGATTCGAACCCACGACCCTACTATTGTAATGCATATTAATCATAGAGACCTTCTATAGTATTGCTTTTGAATCATAGACCTTACTTTCATAAGTCATTCATATATAGGATTCGAACCCACGACCCTACTATTGTAATGCATATTAATCATAGAGACCTTCTATAGTACTGCTTTTGGATCATAGACCTTACTTTCATAAGTCATTAATATATAATGCCGGCTGTACACGCTCGTCGAGACACCACGAGACAGGCCTAGAGGCGAGCGTTATTTAACATTGTTCTTAAAAACTTCGCGTTTTCCTTTATAAATATTATAACATGTATAGTTTTCCTTGTGAATAAACATTTAAAGTGTATATAAATATTTAGTGTACATAAACAGACATATAATTGGTGTAAATAAATAATAAATATTTTTTGTATTAAGTTAATTTTTGTGTATTATGTGGATCATAATAATTATGTGATGTGATGGACAATAATACTTAAATACTTACATATTTTGTGACTGTATAAAATTGTACAAAGGTACTAATATTGACAATGTCGCGCACATGTTATAATACCTATAACCTGTTACGTATTCGTAATCATAACATAACACAGTTAAACTAATATTATAATACCTACCTATAATATGTTAATATTTTCGTAATTATAACATAACACAAACGCAAAACTAACCTACGCTATACTGTATACATATGTAACTAATTACAAAAATAAGCAGTTTTGAAACTAGTTACTCATATCCACGAAACTACGTACAACCGATTACGTCCAAGACGTTACGACCCATGTCTAGACAGGGCGAGTACGAGTGTGTACAGGGTGCTCTCGTCGCGTCGCGTCGCGTCTCGTGTCCCTCGTGCGCTCTCGGAAGCGTGTCGGTTTTTTGCGCTCGAGTCAAAGGGTCTCGTAGGTATCGCGATGAATACCGAGAGCGAATGATGATATTACTTAACGTGTATAACATGTATAATCAAGCAGAAAAATGCAAACTGTATTATGACATTTTAATATGTAAAAAGTCAAAGGTCGACATTATAACTATACATCAAAGTCTCTACGAAAACGTACTTATATATAATCGTTAGGTTTTAATTGCTGCTAAAGAATATTCTGTATTTTGTGTACACTTAGTTAAAGAGGTAAAATATTTTGTATTTGTAATTTCTGTTTTGTCTCAAGACGACATACGTGATTTTATTGTTAATAACTTTTTTTTTTGATGATAATGTAGTAAAGAAGTGTAATACACTGTAAGAAAGTTTATTAAATACAGTGTTTAATGATATTATTCATTTTTTTTTAATTTCATTTAAAATATATATGTACTTAAATTTATGAAGAAACATGTGTTTTTTCCGGGACTAGTTGAACCTCTCTTTTTCTTTACATAATTACAGTCATCTTTCAATAGATCCTGCTAAGTTTTACAAATCTCATAAAATATTTCATACTCTTAATACCGATATCAATATTTAAGTCTTAAGTGCCAGGTTTATTGAATAATTATTTACTTTATTTATATATATTTTTTTGTATAACAGGTAGTCGCTAACACTTTCGATATCGATAGTACGCAAGACGACACAAGTATGTGCGCGGGTGACTGGACGCAGGGAGACACTACTTGGAGCTAGCGCGTCGCCCGTTGCTATGGTTTCGCTTCCCCGTATGTCATACCGCACCGCACTGTTCATCTTTCGTGGCGCAAGCCGCAAGCTATACACTATTCTATTCACCGTACATGGTACTGTTACGGTAAATTAATAGAAACTATCCACCATCTCCTTCTTAGCAATGGGTTATTAATTTTATTTTTAGTAAATGTGTAAAAAATATAATAGTTCAAAGGCAAAACGCAGCAAGCGGGCATATGGAGTTCAAACTTCAAATGATACAACGAGTGTGTACATGGTGTGTTCTCCGTCGAGCCTTTACGTGACGAGAGGCACACGAGGTGACGAGATGAGCGTGTTCAGCCGCCATGAGCTACATACATCTAGGGTTGCCAGGTCTTTAAACCGAGAAGCCGAACAGACCATCCAGCTTTGCCAGACATTTTGGTAAAAAAGGCCGGACACCCTTAATTATTCAGTCTTAGTATAACACGATAATATATTTTTTAAAGTAAAACAATGCTAACCTTATATCATTTACTACAAAATCTTAAATTAAAAGAATCAGTGTTCTTTATTATTAATCATTCAATATTAATTACAATATTAGTTTCAATAATGGCAATAGGTAGTATGTATTTAAGTACATGAAAAATGTAAAAAAATGGTCAAATATAAAAAGCCTGACAAATGCCGGACATGCCTGGACACCGTCTAATTTGGCCGGACACGCAAACAAAAAGCCTGACTGTGTCCGCCTTTATCCGGACGCCTGGCAACGCTACATACATCTGTATACAATACAGTATAGCGTAGTTCTGTGTTTGTGTTAGGTTTTATTACAAAAATATTAACAGATTATAGGTATTATAACATTAGTTTAACTGTGTTATGTTATGATTATGATTACGAATATATAACATTTTATAGGTGTTATAATTATAATATGCGCGTGACATCGTCAATATTAGTACTTTTGTACAATTTTATGGTCACAAAATATGTAAGTGCCTAAGTATTATTGTCCATCACATCACATAATTTTTATGATCCACATCTTGCGTGTAAGCCATTAACTATCCCGAAGGGACTCTTTACTCTCGTTGTGCGAGTCGTATATCGTGTTACGTACCTACCTATATTCATCTTAATAATAATCTATTCAAAACGAAACGCTTACGCGAGCGCCGGTCGTGGTGTGTGTCAACTGCGTACGTAAAATAATCATTACATTTTGTCCACGAACTAGGTATACGATTATCAAGCTCGTAAGCAGTTTCTGAAACCGATTATGTTAAATAATGCTCACCTCTAGGCATGTCTCGTGGTGTCTCGACGAGCGTGTACAGCCGGCATAAGATTCGAACCCACGACCCTACTATTGTAAAGCAAATTCATCATGGAGACCTTCCTTAGTATTGCTTTTGTATCATTGAGTTTAATATCGTAAGTCCCTAATATAGGACTAGTCATTGTGCTACAGTACTTCAGGCAGTCGGGCTCCCGATCACCCCATATATATGTACAACTGTAGGTATGTACCTCCGGCAGCTTCCTCCATACAAGACGTCTATACGTGAACACCTTCCATAACTTAGAAAAAATTTCTTTTATACACGAACACCTCCCATGACTTTAACAATTTTTAACAAATTTTCTAATTATCTTATAAACGTTATTTAACTTTATTTTATAATATTTTTGACTGGTATTGCACTGTCTACAACGACCTTGATGCTCCGATCTGCAAGAAAGCTGGTGATCCAATTGCATAATTTCTCGGGACATTAATATTGTACAGACTTTCACCATAATACTTTTACAATAGTTATTTTATTGCTTTAAAAAATTTTATATTCAAAACCACTCTCATCGTACCTATTTTACGGCAATTTTTCATACCCTGTAGCTACTCGAGCGCTGTTGTGGAGTTTTTGAACAGTTGTTTACTGCTTACTGATGAACACATTTTTAACTATTCTCCTAATATGGGAGATTCTTCTTCTTACCTCTATACTCCATGATAGAAATGTTATAGCTTGGTTTGAGGTTTTGGCGGGAACATGGCCGTAGATGGATTGTCGCTCCTGTATTGTCGCTTGAATAATGGTTTGAAGTGAATTTTGATTCGTAAAAGTGATGCGATTTTGTGAATTATGTGTCCGCGCGTGTGAACTATTAGAGAAAACGACGAAACAAGTGCTTTGATGTCGATGTAAACCTCAAGTTATTTTGATCGCTTGTGCGCCTTATGAACTTGAGTGGCTGTCGTCATCAACTGTCCGCTAGGTTGAGCTGTCGTCAAAATCTCCCAAGGGCTTCGCAATGTGATGCATCATCATATTGTGAAGAAAAAGAACATAAAATGAAGATTCGAAAAGAAAGGATGGGCTCAGAAGGTCTAGAAACCAGAGCCGTAAAGCCAGTTAATAAAAAAAGCTTGTTTTTTTTATTAACTGGCTCTACGGCTCTGGGTTCTAGCAAAAAAAGCTTGGTTTGTTTAGAAACACAGAGGTTAGAGAACAGGAGAACGATCGCTGTAGAAAATAGTGTCCCAGAAATATGGACAAAATAAGTGAGGCGCTGTGATCGCTAAGTTGTCTCAATAAAAGCGGGCTGTTGTGCGCTAGTTTGAAATGATTGTGATGTAATCATTTTAAAGAAAAAAAGAAAAACTAACAGCATTATTATTATTAGTTATTTATAAATGAATTATAAATTGTTTTTTATAGTTTTAAGTTGTATAAATATTATAAATTATTACAAATAAAAATTATTAAATATTATTAATTTTTTTACGATTAGAAACATGGAGGTTAGAGCACAGGAGAACCTCCATGATTAGAAACATGGAGGTTGGAGAACAGGAGAACGATCGCTACGTACTAAAGCATAGCCCGCTAGTCCCTGAAAATTTGTAGAATTTATAGCCTCGTTGTCGTTGGTATGTAGTGTCCGCGAAGTAATTTTTTAACTTTTGAGGAAAAGAAACATTAAAACATGGTGAAATACTATTAAAAAAATTAATACTTTATATTAGTTTTATTTTATTATAATAATTAAAATTATAAAAATAATTTATTAATTAAGAAATAATAATTTCCTTATTATCTTTGAATGATATTATAATCATTTGAAACTAGCGCACAACAGCCCGCTTTTATTGAGACAACTTAGCAATCACAGTGCCTCGCTTATTTTATCCATATTTCTGGGACACTATTTTCTACAGCAACCGTTCTCCTGTTTTCCAACCTCCATGATTAGAAATTAGTCAAATGACTTACACCCAGGTATGTACGCCTATGTTTGTGCAGATAATATTTTTTGAGCTAGCATCACTAACCACCTAATCTATCAGTCATCAGTCAGTCATTTCATCTGCCCGTCGCTGTCAAAGTAAACTGTCAATACAGATTAGAGCTAGAGAAAAATTTGCTGTAAGATCTCGAAAAATACTTTGGAACATAATGGGTAACTGGAAACTAGAAGTAGGAAGAATGGCTATGTATACTTCGTTTCCAGTAGGACTATTTTTTTTCTTTAACCAGCCCAAATATTTTGAGGAATGGGTAACAAACACTAAAAGACAGATCTTCCCTCCCGAAAACAAGAAAGACAGAGAAGACATTCAAAAACTAATCCAAGATATGAGAAAAAAACAAATTCGAGCTTTAGAGGGAGAGTGATTATTGTTATTTTATTATAGATATCATGTACCTAACTGTTGGACATAAATATAGTTGTTACACTACAAATTTTTTTCTTTTTTTAATTAGTCATAATCTTTTTTCACTTTACAGATTCTGGGAACAATAGAGGGTTAATAAATAATTTCGTTATTGTTAAAACAAAAAAATATAAATTTATTAAACCTATAACAACATTTCATACAACAGGAATTTAGCTCTACTCGATTTTGCTCTTCTTGTACTGGTAACTTAATGCAATTCCAAGCAGTGATGAAAATAATGACGCATATAATCCGTAAGAAACTCCAAAATATTCACCAATAAACCCTGCCACCATAGGGGCTACAACTCCTGATAAAGATGTCACACTGTGTGTAGCTCCAATAAGTGTGCCTCTATGTTTTCCTTTACTTCTTATTAAAATCATTTCTAAGGACACTAGCCTACCTACAGCACTACCAATGGCTAATGGAATCAAACAAACAATGTAAATAAAGACATTTGTGGCTAAAATCATTCCTATTAATGATCCACTTACAAGTATAAACATATGTAAGTTTCTCACTGTATAGTCATTATCATAGGAGTAAAATTTACTAATATGGCCAATAAAAAAACTAGATAATGATGCTATAACACCCTGGAACGATATAATATATCCTATATATTTTGGTGAAAGCTCATATACAGTTTTCAAATACAATGAGTAATTGGAAAAATAAACAGCCATGCTAAAACTAATTAATGCTTTAAGAAAAAATACATCCCAATATTCTGCCCATGGTATCTTTGATAACTCTATCACAGATTGTTTGCTGCTTTTCATTATTTTATTGAAAACACTTTCATCTTGTCTTGATTTTTCTTCATGATTTACTTCAATTATTGTAGATTTTTTGTTGGAATTTGGAAGGAAATGTACAATACCTAAAAAAATATCTCTATGAATGTCAAATATAAAAGTAAATTAAAACTAAAGACTGATGAGGTCAAAATTGGTCTAGTATTTAGAATTCTACGAAATGAAAAAGGATGGATTATAATTTATTATAAATCAAAATAAAGCATGTCGCATCTGTTTATTAATCATAGTAGCAAATAATTTTGTCTTTTAGCTCTGGTTCCAAGAGTCAGAAGACTATTAAATAGGATTGATGTACCTTCACATATAGATTTGCAATTTTCCTTTGTCCATATACAATAAAGTTGTAAATATGAGATAACTATTCTTTGGTCATAGTCAGGGGTTTGAATACTTTCTACAAATAATCTGTGCAAACAAAAACTAAAACAAAAATTGTTTTACAAACAATGATGCTTTTACCTGCATTGATAAGAAAGCAGAGACCAACAGTAATAGTAATATACATAAAACCATGTTCAGGATTGTCTTCCGCTATGTGCCCTCCTATAACAGGTCCCATAGTTATACCAATGCCTGATATGGCAGCCATTTTACCATATATAACAGATTGCTTTAGATGATTACTCTCATAATCTGGCACTAGGGCTTTTGTCAACATCTGAGTCTGTTTAAATAAGCCTGAAAAATATTTACAATGTTTAAAAATTCTTTAGATTGTCATTAGTTGTTGCTGTAAGAAATTTTTTTAACAATAATCCTGTTATACCTACTACAAAACTTTTTACTAATTAAGAAATGTATAAATTAAAAAAAAATTACCTAAAATTGCTCTTAAAACTAAAATAACTGCAATTGAAGTAGTGATTCCTAAAAATGTATATGCTCCTGCACACACCAGCAATGTCATCATCAATATTGTTTTACGACCTTTTATATCACTAAGGCTGCCCTAAAAAGCCCCAAAAATTAAATTAAAATATACTTATTTTTTTTACAATTTTAGACACTTCATAAAGCAAATGCTATACATAATTAATTATGTCTAATTAGATAGGAAATATATTGGATATACCTATATTGGAAACAAAAATACACTTTTTTATTTTAAGACCTAATTATCATCCATCCATTCATTACAGCCTCTAAATTCACCATGACAAAAGCCTTAAAATAAAACAAAATCCAATACCTAACATAGTAACACAGTAAACACTCATGAAATCTTTTAGGGTGATAAGCAAATAAAAATATCAGTAGCTTGTGAATTATTCCCAGGAAACCTCGCAAACAATGCTTATTAAAGAAAAATTGACAATTTATCAATTGGCATAAAATTATAAATTCCCTAACACAATTATGTGAATACGATATAAACAGTTGTAGTAGACTCATTCACTCTACTCCTAAAACCCATGCGATACAATGCAATGAAATGTATTAATGTAGTTTTTTCGGTAGGTGTAGCATAGATTCTTTACTTCACATGACTTGTTACTTTCATTTCTCGATCCGAGCGAATTAAGTACCTATATACTAGTAACCAAATTGTATGTTAATGCAAGAGTTCATCCTAGTACAGTGCCAAGAATTATTTCTCAATAGTACTTCGTTTGGGAGCTGCACATCTAGCACTTGCCAGTTTGCTCACTGACATTGCATGTGAAGCCAATGTCGCCTGGCTAACCGTAGCACCTATTGATATCTAAGTCCATGAATCTATGATCTTCTTATGCTATCAATGTGATTCTGTGATCTATTATTATTATATTATTTCTTCTATCTATCTATCTTGTGCATACTGTTCATATTGATTAAACATTATCTTTGCTGTGTACACTTGGACTTAACTATTGACACACTGACAAAACAGTTAAAAGTAGGAAATTATCTAAATATCGAAACGAGAATTATGGTGTTGTTAACTGCAAACATGACTGGAACACAAAAATCTTTTACTGATTGGAAAGGCAAAAAAAACCATGATGTTTAAAGATCATTCAATCACTGCCTGTTACATATTAAAATAAGTCCTAGATGATCATCTCATATTTTTGAAAAATTACATGAAAACAAGAGGTAATAAAATTCTTCTCATAATTGACAACTGCCCTGCTCACCCCGTAGTCCTCAGTCTAAAATTCACAAAACTTGTATTTTTATCACCCTAAGTCACCTCAGTATTACAACCTCACTCCTCACTCCTTGGGATTCAGGCTTAGAGCTTTTATAACTAAAAAATGGCAAAAACACATGAAGTTGTAGTATTCTGGAGGCAATTTTAATGATATTGGATGCTCGGGAAAAGGTCAGACAAAACACTATAGCCAACTGCAGTACGGCATGCAGGTTTCAAAGATATGTCTATATTATCAGTCAATAGACATCTTACTAGAATGATACAATTTCCAACAGCACATGAATAATTTTTAGAATCAGTTAAAAAAAAATCATTAGAAAAAACGTCCAGTAATTTTAAAAACTAAGTGTAGCTGTAAGTTTTTCACAATATAAATAATATTTTTTAATAATTTGTCATTTCGTTTACAAACCAGTCCATTTACATATTTCTTGTGTAAGAGCTTAACTTTCATTAATATTAAAAAATGTATATTGCGTACAATGAATATTAGATATTGGCAGTAATGTATTTAGCAAAACGATCCCTTCAATGTTTTTTACATAGTGGAGCCATGCTGCAGGTATATCGTGGTTTTAGCATAAATGGGTCGGCTTGACCAGGGAAGGACACACTCTCACAGAGTACCAGCATAAAATGGCAGCTCATTGCTGCCCTGTTTAATATGGTAGGTGTAAGGAATAGGTGGCCTTTTTTACTGGAAACAAGGCATTCCATCTTAGTCCTCAGGGGTGGCAACACATCTGCATGTTGATTTTTAAATCGAGAATAGATGTAGAT
Organism: Parnassius apollo; assembly: GCA_907164705.1. Lineage (NCBI taxonomy): Eukaryota > Metazoa > Arthropoda > Insecta > Lepidoptera > Papilionidae > Parnassius > Parnassius apollo. The sequence goes on along the minus strand of CAJQZP010000885.1, from coordinate 5,638,339 downwards.
GTCTACGGTCTACGGGTCACTGCATCCACATACCATCAGGTGGACTGTGTGCTTGTTAGCCAACTTTATTCTATTTAAAAAAATGGTATATCGTGTTTCCACCTAAAGTTATAGATTTAATTTAAATTATCTTCCCTATAAAGCTTTAGTCAATATAAACTAAGAATAAATAAAGAATTTTATTACACAGTGGTATCCTTTTTTAGAAAAGCAAATTTTATTTCAAATCTGGAAATGTTTACATTCACCATAAAGTACAGACAAAGGTTCTCATTACTAGCACGAAAGCATGCTTTTATTGAGAAAGTGCTCATTAGTAGCATTTGTGTCCCAGCATGCATGTTTTGAGTGTCACAGCATGCCGTTTGATTTTTGAGCATGCTACCTGAGGTGCGGGGTAAAGGGGGTGTGCTCTGAGCGCATTTGAACAGGTTTGCTTATGAGCATGCTATTATTGAATCAATCTTGTTCCGAGACAGATGCTGAGTCAAAAATCATATTGCTTGCAACAGAAATGTGTAGGAACAAAAAGCAAAGTTTTTTCTTTTCCCCAATGCTGGATTTTTTATTTTAAATTGAGTTCTGTACTGCACTGTCACTATATCTTTGTACATCCATTTTGGCCGAAAGCCTGGTGCCAAATGGCATGTCTGTCCAAAGTATGATTTAAGTGTAAAACTTATTGCTGGCAAATGTGAACAGTTGAAGAGCACGATAATTTTAAGCAGGTTTAGCATACTTTTTTGGGCATGTCTATCCATAATTTTTTGGCAGTGTTTGATCTAAGTAATATTTAAAATACTTACTATAAGAGGGCCAGACCCTAACTGACATCCAGAATATATGGAACCAAGCAAACCGACATATATATGATTTACTCCCATCTGTCTGACATGGTTTGGTAATAAAGGAACAATTAGACCAACCGCCAATAAATCCTGGAATTTAAAACCTTATTTAATTATACAATGTATAATAACATCAAAATAGTAAACGAAATGTTCGTAAAATTTAATTAAAGGAAAAATAAAGAACAGCGCAAAATTTAAATTTAATTTAAATAGGAAAAATCCGTTTAATAAAAAAACAAACCAAAAATGCCACCAGCTGCAACAAGTACACGGAAAAAGACATTTTGAGGTATACAATTACAACAAATAAAGAACTTTAGCAGAAATAAACAAAAACTACTCAGCACATTTTTAGATAGACGTTATAAATTTAATATCATTTTCTCTATTTCCAAAAAATGGTTATCATGCGCTAGAACTATTGTGGATAATATTAATCAAGTTTCCATATATAATATTGTATTAAAAAATAATAGTCTTCGTGATCAAGCATGATAAAGTTAGGAGTGGTCCATATATTACTTTCCTCTATGGAGTGGTCGTTACAAAACGTAACTAGTTACTGAAACTATCTATTCACACAATAGCGGGTAGCGGGTTATTGCAGTGCAACGAAACTATCTATTACAGTAGATGTTTTACTCAGTAACACGATTCACGTTTCACGAATCACGAACGAGCGATCAGTAACAATAACAAAACGTTTATTCGGCTATTTTCGCGACGCATCGGCGACGGCTTCGGCTGTTGAAGTAGAAGCACATGAGTAAAGAAACCGACTCTTTACGCTGTGGTAGAAGTACCACCGGTCGTCGAATGTCGAGTGAGCGCGGGTGCTTTTGCATTTGACCTATGACTATTCCCTTCGTATAGATGCGATATTAGAAATGAGAAAGTAAGTGTGCATGTTTTTAACAAAAAATAGTTCAAATTCCATAATTTAAGTGGCCTTGGCCCGGTTTAAATTAGTCTTGCGTTTAAGTTTAATGACACGGTTTGTTTTTACTTTTTAGGCGCGTTTGTTAATATTTTTGTTTTCTTTTTGTGCAATAATAATAATATTTTTAGTAAAATAAGAAGGTTCATATATAAGTCAAAAAACTGGTCTTACTTATGGCGTACCGCAAGGAAGCGTCTTAGGGCCCACCCTGTTTCTAATATACGTAAACGAACTCTGCAATATGAAGATCCCTCATGCTAGCATATTCTCATATGCTGACGACACTGCCATTGTGTTTACAGGCGACTCCTTGAACAATTTAAAGATGAATACAGAGTACGGTTTGGCTGTGATTTCGCAATGGCTAAGTCTTAACTTACTAACATTAAATACCATCAAAACAAACTATATTTTGTTTTCCATAAAAAACAGTCTGCCTGACTTTCCCAGTGATATTAAGATTCATTGCTGTCAGCCGCTAGTTAGCACGAATTGCGACTGCCCCACTATAACTAGACTAACTTCTACGAAGTACCTTGGTGTCTTAGTGGACCAGAGACTTTCATGGGTGTCTCATGTCGAATTAGTTTCTAGCAGATTACGTAAATTAATGTGGATTTTTAAAACACTAAGACACGTTGCAAGTAAAAAGTTACTTGATCAGATCTATATTGCGTTGGCACAATCTGTTTTGATTTATTGTATAACGATATGGGGTGGTGCAGTAAAAACTCATTTTATACAATTAGAACGAGCTCAAAGGGGATTATTAAAAATTATGTATTTCAAAACACGTCAGTTTTTAACAAATTCATTGTATTTATATGCAGATTTATTGACAGTTCGTAAACTATACATATTGCACGTAGTTCTGAAAAAACATATGTCCTTTAATGTTGACACCAATATTTTAACTAAAAGAAGAAAAGATAGAGTCGCCACACTAAATTACACCAAGACTAAATTTGCTCGCAATCAGTACAAAAACATCTCGTCTCACTTATATAATCAAATAAATAAAATACTAGATATATATCCTATGACTTATAGAAACTGTAAACTAAAACTCACTGAATGGCTGAAGACATTAGAATTTATTGAAGTTGAAAATTTGTTAAAATTAGAATTTTGATATGAGGTTATTTTTGTGTAAATCACTCACTCATTACATACATACACACATCATAACCTCCATGTACTTGTATATGTAACTACCACCTCTGCTCAGTGGTTTAACGCTGATCCCAAGACCTTTTATGTCGTAGGGCTGTGCATAGGGGAAACGTATGTAAACTTTCACACAACACATTACACTCACATACACTACACACATACTACACACACACTACACTTTCACTACATACACACACACTACATATATATTATTTTTACTTTCTTTAATTTGTACAAGCGGTTCTTGCTTTAGTAAATTTTATGATATGGAAGAGGGGCTTACTTCTGATACGGGCGCATTATGCGCTCAATAGAAGAAGTCTACCATGATATATGTATTTGTCAGACCGTGGTTATGAATAAAACTTTTTATTTTATTATTATTTTTAAATACAATTGTATATATTAGTGTTAATAATAATAATTGTACAGTAATTAGTGTAAGTAACTAAGTGTAAAAATAATACTAAAACTTTATGTGATAGTAATCAAAAATATCTCGAAGTAATGCCAGTGTACTTTGGGACTTTTACAAAAGATTGTAGTATCTTTTGTAAAAAAAGATCTTTTGTAAAAAAGTGACATGTGTGTGTAAAAAAGTGACTTCAAGTGACCATGAAGGCCAATATTCTATAAAAACATCAATACATGTATTCATTTGATTTATTACATAAAAATGTAGGCTTGAGATGTCTAAAAACAAGCATTGTAATAATTATTTGCTATAAAATCAAACTTATATTAAATATTTTATTCTGAACTTGTGGGTGAATTTATCATAATCATAATTATGAAATAAATCGTTTGCTGTTAAATCTTTTCGAGTGATATTTTTATCAAACCGTGCGAAATGATTAAACAAATAAATAAATTTACCATTAACACCATGTCTAATTCTATACGAAACGGTAACAAACAAATTTTCTCATGAAACGGACATCGTTTCATTCGCAACGTTTTTCAATTAAACACGTCGTGATACACTCTATTGAAGCCGCTATTAAAATAGAGTGTTTCAAAACCCTCTATTAAAATAGTGTTTCAAAAGCCGCTATTGATATTCGATAAATAGTTTCGTTTCGTTACTCAAAAAAGCCGCTACTACCCACCGCTAGATCAAGTACACAAACTAATAAGAGATAAGAGTACTAATTAGTGATGTCAACCGGTTTTAAAACCGGTTTTAAAAACTCCGGTATGTACCGGTTCTAGTTAAATAACCGATTTATTTTGCATGTTGGCAGCCCTGTAACTTTACAACGTATATCTGAATCCTTATGAATAGCAGTGGTTGGGGAATCCCGAAAATGTCGCCCGATAGCAATGGAGGATTTACCGATCAGAGACAATTGTACAATTCTGCAATTTTCTTTGCAAAGCATAGCGATAGATGTATTTAATTGCCTAAAATAATTGTTTGTGTCTTGTTTATAACAAGAAAAAGAAACTACAAAAGGTAATTAGCATTATTATGTAATTTTTAATTCTTTTTTTCATGTCAATTTTACCTGTGGTCTATAAAGTAACCTATTAATTTGATCGATTTATTTTTTTGTTTGCAGGATACCAAAAGTAAAAGGAAAATCTCTTACAAGAAATCATTTTGAAAAATTGAATAATGATTCGGCTAAATGTCAGTTATGTCGAAAAATTATCAAGATAGACGGAGGGACATCTAATATGTTGGCTCATCTCAAAAGAAGTCATCCACAGGCAACAATGCCAGTCAATCCTGATTTAACCGTCAAAGAATCCTTAGAGCTCGCACAGATTGAACAAGTTATCAAGCAATTGTAAAATTTTTTAAGAAGTCGTCTGTTGGATGGCGTACTCTGAAATCAGAACAAATAGAAAGAAATCCTAATGCTCAGCCCCTAAAACTAATCCAAGATATTACGACACGTTGGAACAGTAAATTTCATATGATGACCAGAATACTAAAAGTGTCCGATGAACTGGCACTAGTATGCCGAAAAGTAAATCAGTCGCCAGAAATCCTCAATTCTTCTGAAGAAAAAAATTGTCAAAGACGTGGTAAATGTTTTAGGTATATTCGAAGACGCAACTAAATTAGTAAGTGGTGACCAATACCCAATGAGTTCTTTAGTGATTCCCGTAATTTCCGGATTGTTTGAAAACCTCAACACCATTGAAATATCACGGGAAACAGATGTAGGCAAGATGTTCTGCTAAGCAATACGGCGTAACATCAGCAGCAGATTGTTGGCCTACGAAACTAGAACTGTGTCACAAATTTCTGCATATTTGCATCTGACCTTGAGGACCGGCTTTCGTCAACCTGAAAATATGTTATCTGCTAAAGACCAGGTGAGGCGGGAGTTGGGGAGTCTGATACTGGACTCCAATAATAAAACTGATGCCCCATCTTCTGATTCAATACCTACGACTGAGTAGGTGGCAAGAAAGAAGCCGGAAATTTTGGACTTCTTAAAAGAAAGACGGACTGAGACTGATGTTCCAAATGCGACTGCTTCTGCAGTAAACATACTGCGCATGTATATGGAAACCGAGATTGACCCTGGGCGAGAAGACAAACGCACAGAAGTCGCTGGCACTTACTGGAAAACAAATAAACATTTGGGGCCGCTTAATAACGTGGCTTTAAACCATCTGTCAGTGCAAGTGACTTCTGTACCTTCGGAACGAATGTTTTCAACTTCCGGCTATTTCTTATCATCGCGAAGGAACAGGTTGCTAGGTGATGCAGTAGGTCAACTTTGTTTTATCCACCAAAATTATGATTTAATTATATAACTAAAAATAAAATCATCGATCGAGAAACATCGATGTTGGCCGTTATCGATATTTGCACATGTACCTATTTAGTAGGTTAAAATTTGATGATACAAAAAATTTGTAGTGTTGTTTATGGTTTATTATTAATGAAATGAAAGAATTAATAAAACATTTAGTGTTAAAAAAAATTTGGGATGTGCAAGCGGCATTTAGAAAGGGAATGGGGTGTACAGATCAAGTCTTTTCCATGCGCATAATCGCGGAGAAGTTTTTGGCGAAAAACACACAACTTTTAATCAGGCAGCCCAAGCATTAAGTATCCACAGCCTTACTCCTATTAGTTTGTGATCCACAGTTGTTTATAAAATGAATTGTAGAATGCACTATGCATTGAAATTGTCTCTGCTCACGATCGCCCAGTGATTTATTTTCGTAAACTTCAAGCAAACAATAAACTCGTTATCCTAAGCTCAAAAAACGGCTAAATATAATTGAATTGTGTATACACATATTGTTTCATAATTATGTGTGTATAAGACAGTAAGGGAAAAAACAACTTATTTGAATATTGATTTGTGAAGAATAGTTATTATGGTTCATAAAAGATAGCTTGATCTCTGTGACAGCTGTCTGTAAAAATCACGCCTATGAAGTCCTGAATTTCTTAGTAGTGTTGCATGAATAAGTCAACTAGCGCCATCTAGTGTCAGGAACGAGAGCGAGGGGAGCATTGAGAAAATGACGTCACAAATCACTCAACCGACAGCGCCTAGTCGAAACTCGAACGCTCGGTACCTTGCGCGTGTTTACTTGAACATTCTGGATATTTCTTTGCTAATTTAAATATATAGGCGCTGCAAGATGCGATGGGAGTAGTGTTGATTTGGCGAAACAAGCGAAGCTTCGGAGCGGAATAAAGTGAATAAGTGTGTTTAATTATTTGTGTTTTTAACTTTAATTTGTGTAAAGTAAATTAAAGTGTTAATTTAGGTAATTTTATCGGCAATTTTTATTGTCACGAACCTCAAGCTCGTAACAGTAATATAGACAGTACCTGTCAATATCATACTTTATGGGCATGCGCTAATTAGGTAGGCATGCCCATAAAGTAGGACACTGACAGGTACTGTCTGTACTACTATGAAATTCAGGACATCATAGGCGTGATTTTACTGACAGCTGTTGCAGAGATTAAGCTATCTTTTATGAACTATAAGTGACAACCAACAACGACACCACAGAATAACAAAGCGTAAGCAGTGACAACTGTGACATTACAGTTCACACTTGACAGGGAGTTTGACACAACATAATGGTATTTTTGAGGTGATCGATGCTTTTGGGAATACTGAATTATTCAAAATTTTAAACCTTTAACGGGAGATAAAATATTTAGTTGATATTGATTTCGCGGGTTCACATTGTTCACAAGTTCTTATTAACCGATTATTGGTTCACTGACATCGATGCTTGACATGTGGCTAATAGAAATTAAAACATCGATGTTTTAATTTCTAACATCGATGATCATCGAACATCCCTAATAGATATGTAGCAAGCTATTATAATTTTAATCAGGCTAAATTTTACGGTTATTTTTCGTGGTATAGTATAATACCACAGTCTATAAATTTATACTGTGATATACTATACTTAGAACTCAATGATAAAAAGATACTCTACTTTGTTTATCAATGATTATATCCTCTTTGATAACAACAACAAAAATTTGTTTTTTAGTAAACTTTAACACTGTACTATTTACCAGAAATAGCCTCATTATGTAAGATTATGAGTAATCTACGAGCTCTGGTAATACTATATAATATTATTGCAGTAATAATTTATCCTAACGCATTCGTATAATTAATTAATAATTTTATTAAGGTTCTACAAAGTTTCAAAAAATTGCACCGCACCAGGATGAAAGTATTTGAAGGAGATTTGAGGGCGTTGACTGCTGCTAGAATTAAGGTTAATCAAGAATACAAAAATAATAAGAATGTTGAAGATGAAGAATCAATTAAATCTGTAAGTATATGCATGTATGCACCTATCAACCTATAATTTGTCGTACCTATTAGTACAAAACTTGACATTAAAATAAATACTAATGGAATATAACCTGCGATAATGTGTAAAAACACTTAAAGAAACAAGTGAAAAACTGAATTTTGAATCAAAATTAACATGCCAGCATGTCTTGATAAGTTTTAGAGCGAACTTGACCTGCAGTGGATTGTTGATCATGTTTTATTGTGTAAATAGTGGATGGAAATATGATATATGATAGGAAGATTTTGATATGTGAAAGTGATGCTATTTTGTACATTAAGTGTACTATTAGACAATACTATGAAAATGGTCCAATTTTGATATAAGATCAAGTTGTTTGCTCACTTGAGATACTGTCATCACCAACAGTCTGCTGGCTTGAGATGTTGTAGAAATCCCACAAATTTCAGAATATGATGTGGCAACATGTGTAAAATTAATAAGGAGACTATTATTTAATTTACTTACATCAGTATTTTTTTATTAGCATACTTACTAGGTAAAGTATCAATTTATTATTATTAGAGTACAATCTGTTAATATATTGTTAAGTACAAAAGCAGCAATGTTCAATGTGGAAAATTCAAACACATCAACATTCTAATCAAGACAAGATGTGACAGATCAAAGATTGATTATGAATAAGGGTATGTTCCAAAATAGAACCCAGTGTCCTGTCCACTGTCCAATGCAAATGACGTCATGAATCGACGCTATACTGGTGATTCGTTTCAAAACATAGGACAGTATATAACATCATACATTTGCGCCATATTGGAAAAGTGTTGGCAATCATTTTGTCATTTTGTGCTCCAAAAATCATTATAGCCTCTTAATGGAGATATCAACAATTATTCTATAATTTTTTTGTATTTCAATAAATAGAAAAAAATTATGGCATTCTTCATTCAGCGCACACACAATTAAAAACTGTTTTATTATAGCCGGATATCTCACACAATATGGCAGCGGCATGTCAGTACAATATAATGTCAATTGATGACATCACTTGTATTCGGCAGTATACTGAAAACGTTTTGGAACATACCCTAAAATTATTGTGACCACAATATCAAAGGCATAATTAAAGAGAAATAAACAGTTTTTTTGTTAAGTATTTCAAAGGGACTTTTTATGTTCTGTAGAAATAAGAGAAAAGTGTGTTCAAAATTGAGAACTTATAGAAGTTTATTATCAAAAGTAAATAAAAATGAGTAAGTGGACAGTCAGATTAAAAAAGATATAAAAGCTAGGTACTGAAAAACTTGAAGATCTGAATCCCTCCTAAGAGGAAATCTATGGAGGAGGCCTACATTCAGCGAACTTCTGGGCACTCTTATATGGGCACTGGGCAACCGAGCTGAAAATTTCTAATAAAAGGTAGGCCGGAAAAACATATGATTTTAATAAAAGAATTACTTCAAAACATTAAGCGAGAGGTGGGGAATGAGCTCGCTTCATGGAATTTTTTGTCATCAAGGAGAGATTCAGGGGCATATGTTACATGTGTTATGTGTTGAAAAATATATGAAAATTGGCAATTTCTGCACTGTTGTTCGGCATTTATTTCGCAGAGTTGAGATTACACAATTTAAATCAATGTCCCAGATATAGTGTCAACAATATTAATTTGAAATTTGCAGGAACTTAATAAGTGCCTCAAATTATTGAAGAGAGCAATAAGATCCTCTAGCAACTTTCGATACCGGGGTTAATTCTCCAAAAAACACTGAAAACAGCGTTATTATTGCATTGTATTTTGTTGTTATTATTGCATTAGATTGCGGGTAAGTAAGTTTGAATCCATCAGTTCTACGCTAAATCAAAAACCTGGAGGAAGCCCAAGGCCAATTAAAATAAAACTGAAACATCTTCAACTTTGCATTCATCAAAAGTAACAATTTGGGTGACTATGTCAGCAGAAGTGATCATTGGACGTTATTTTTTTTTGAGCATTAGTAATTTTTGAACATCATTTTTTTTTAAATATTTCTTATGTTTTCCCAAACACTACACATTGATTAAAACTACTTTTACGGATTTTATCGTATTTAATTTACACTATTTTTAATTCCCGACGTTTTGGGACCCAGCCTCCTGTGACGTGGGTGCTGGAAAAGCACCCAAAACTATGGGAACTAAAAATAATGTAAATTAAACGCGATAAAATCCGTAAAAGTAGTTTTAATCTATATTTCAACAATGTAAATTTTCCAAAATATTTACTGCTATTTTATAATGTGAGCCATGTTAACCACTAGACCACTATTGTCATGACTGTGACATAGCACTGACAAGATATCAATCAATTTCTGATATTAAAATTTATGAACAAAATTTAAATGACTAATAGAATAATTTTTATTTCAGATGATTAAATTTGGAGAGGATGTTGAAAAAGAGTTAAGAACACAAGTAATTCAAGCACGGGAAGTTAAACCTGGTGTATATGGTAATTTGATATTTAATTGACAGTGCTTAATAACTATATATTATTCCAAAATGTATCACATTTTCACACACTACATTTGCAATCCAATTCCAATCATATCTGCACCTGATTACTACCTGAACACATAAACATAATAATATTGCTTATTAATTCAAGATAGGTTAAACTGCAATGTTAGAAGTTGATGCAATGGCAAAGTATTAGACTGCAAGAAGTTTTAAATCAAAGTTGCTGCTGTCATTCTGCATAAAAAGGAAAGATCTCCTGCTAGGCAAGGTGGGCAAAGCGATTAACACTCCATATTATGTAAATGTATCTGATATAATAGAAGCTTTTTTTATAGAATAGAAGCTTTGCACTGTAACTTTTATATTTATAGAAGATACTATTTAAATGAGACATGTTGCGAAAATTCGATAGTATGATTGTTCTTTTCTTATCCGTCTCCTCATGGAGCAACATGCTCAAGCTTTTTGGCAACTACATATGACGTCGTGAGCACAGTTGCTTAACATACCACATACTAAAATCAGATTTGGAGAACGATTTGGGACATATTTAACAGTGGTAGAGCCACGCGGCAGCTTTTTAGCTGTCGATTCGGATAGGCTGGCTCAAACCGGGTGGTACCACAAACTCACAGAATACCAGCATAAAGTAGAGAGTTACTTCTGCGTTTCGCTTGGTGAGTGCAGGTGGCCGGAGGCCCAATTCCCGCCTCCCCCTTAACATGGTAGCAGATGTAAGAGATCTACCCCAGAAGGGTACCAACACCCCTGGTAACGAAGAATCCCTCGCTGAGCATCCACAACCAAGTTATCCTACTCTCCCTAAGCGTGGGTGCTCAAGCTGCCCCGCGTATTCTGGGGGGGGGGGGGGCAATTCCGCTCGCGACAAAAACTGCTCGGGGCAAGCGGAGCAACAACACCAAGGCGACTTTGATACTCTCCAGCTGATACTTCATAACGGAAACAAGATTGCAACCAATGTCTAGAGCTTTAGCTACTCACAATTCTGTTAAAAAAATGTTACAAAAATTTTGGCATTTTGGCCTCAGTTGCCACGCGTGGTAAACGTTTTTATTATTTTCAGTTGTTATTACGCTACTGCTAATTTCCCACTGTTGCTTCTTACAACACTCACAGAGTGACATAAGATAGTGGATTCTCTTACGCCGCCATTTCCATATATGTATATAAAAATACAGAGTTTATAGAAATACATATAATTCACGTCATTGCTCATTGTAACTTTGTCTAGCACCATATAAAAATATTGTCTATACATATCTCGTCAGCGAACCCCAACCCTATTATTATAATTTATTATAATTCTATTATTTTTTAAAGGGTTAGTTGGAAACGTATGGTTAGGCGCACGGAAAAAAACGAGGAAGTAGCACCGCGTATAATTTGTACTAGAAACAGTATAGGCTCCAAACTCCCATTTAGTGAGGAAAGAAACCATTTCGATTCTCTAGTCTGTCAAGGTTGGAAGAAAGAAAGGTGTGCCGGCGGCGCGGGAGACGTAACTTAGAGATGTGTCACATTAATACATCGTACGCGTGAATATGGGAGACTATGAAAACGTAACGTTAAATACATCATTTACAACGCTAATCGCTTGCCATAAATCCGTTAAGAGCGGAATGTAAGACCTAAGAAAGCTGGGAATCTAAGCAAAATTAATTCTGATAAGTAATTAGTTAATTACCTAACTAAAAGTAGTTACGTTGTACCAGTTCTGGCTCACTGAGTCAGAAGTGGTACAAGTACGACGTTCGTCGACTCACGATCCTAAAAAAAAAAGGTTTTGGCATGCTCTGATCACGAATCTGCGTAGGATGCACGGTTCCGGAGATGTGCAGATCAATTAACTTATCTAATTGATATCCGGTGAAGGCCTCCGCCGTCTTTAGCGCTCCATTATTCTTATCTATTGTTCATTGAATACCGTCCTTATCTATTATTCGTCAGCGTGTGGGTCGGCTTATGCTTTTGTATTATACTCCTTTGTTCCTATCTACAACACTAATCTGAATCATCAATAAAACACATTACTTAATTTTGTTAAAATTTTTATTTACAAAATACAAAATCTTATTACTTATTATCTATAAAATAAGAGCGAAACATCTCATCCACTAACATATCGTTGTACAATGTGTTCTCTGTAAATATACTCGTAAAACTATGCATTGAACATCCCTGAAACTTATATAGCAAATACATTAAGCAATATTCGCCACAAACTGAAGTCCACTCATTCTGAATCCTATCAACATTCCAGTTCCATCTTTTACAATTTCTTTTAAAAAACTCTAGATGATATCGTACAGGTGCCCGTCCGAATGAATCAAAATATTGACCGACGTCATTCGTATCGATATATAAAGCTACCCAATGTGACCCTGGTTTATCATCTGTATCCAAATTGCATATTATATACGTTGGTACGTGGGTGTACATGGGCAGTTTATTGGCAGCATAAACATTATTTTCTAGAGTGGGGTGAATCTTTTTCAGATGTTGTTGTAAATCTAGTGTATCCATGATATTACTGCTATTAGTAGATTATTACAGTACCAATCTACTCAATGACTAATATAGGAATGATCAATTATAGTGATTTCTAAATATTAAATTGCATTCTTTGTGTTATACAAAACGTATTTGAGTCATCAATACAATGAACAAGACACGACAGGAAGCACGAAGGAATGTTGAGATAAGCAACAGAATGTAAGATAAGCTTGTTGACGCATAAATTTACTATCAATTCTACTGCAGAAATTCTTTAGATTAGAATTATTACTCACTGGTACTATATAAGACCAAGCAACTGCAGTCATGGAGTTAGTGTATGGTCGTTTGACCGCAGTGGATCTATCATTACTACATTTGTGTTACTTCAACGCATCAAAGGCCATGGATGTAAGTGTTTATTCTATTGACAAACTTACTTTTCTTTCTGTTATTTTCTTACGTGTGTATGATTTAGTGTTAACAAATTATATTTAAATATTATGTGTGTGTATATGATTAAGCCGTGGTAGCTCAGATGGTTAGCGCAAAATGTAAATTTCACATTACGCGACCCGGGTTCGATCCCCGCCGACACCAATTAAATTGTTAATTGCAATTTTAAGTGCTGATTTACCACGTGCTCAGCGGTGAAGGAAAACATCGTGAGGAAACCTGCATGTCTGAGAAAATTTCGAAGGCACGTGAAGTTTGCCAACACGCATTGAGGCAGCGCAGCGAACATTTCCTAGCCCTAAAACCCTCTCAGAAATGAGAGGAGGCCTATGTTCAGCAGTGGACTTTAATAGGCTGTAACTTTAACTTTTATGATTAAGTGTTAACAAATTGATATTAACATGATAACTGTGTTGTTGCAGAAATCATTGAGCTTCGATGAAAATACCTATAAACAGTATTACTACTCGCCACTCTACCCTCAAGAAGAGAGTGATGACATCGTCATTAATAATAACACATGCGATTGTGGAAAAAGAAAATCGCAATCGATTGATCATTTTTTTGAAGCTGAATCAAAAATAAAAAAGAGGAAGCTGTTATCATCAACCGTAGCACGAGCCGCTAGAGACGGTGTATCATACATTTCTACTAATTCTGACGACGGAGACCTAGCGACGTATCTCATCAAAATTGAAATGTACGATATGAAGAAGCTATCCAAGATTCCAACTACTGATCATTGGAAACATGCTTCCACGAGGATTAAATATTACGTAAAGACTAATAAGGATAGCATCTACGACAACACAAACGCCCTCGTATACAATATTACAAAGACAATAGCAGAAAGTGAAAAAGTTAAAAAATACTTTTTTAACTTCATATCGACAGTCATTAGCTGATCATTAGTGAATGTGATTCTGTTTACTTAAATTACTTCTGTGTACTCATTATATTTTATTTCTAATCCTTTGTTAGACTTAAATATCGGACATTATTTGAAATTTGGGTATCAGTTGGTCTACCAACACTGAACTGTTACTTACTCCGCTACCTATTTTCTTCTTTACTATAAGTATGGCAAACTTCAGTGAAGTGTGCACCAGTGCTTTCTTCTCCACAACCATGGAAGAGAATACGGAACTATTCAATAGGGAATTAAATCAGGAGTTGTCTAAAGTTTGTGATGAAATGGAGAAGGATCAACAGTTCGATTCATCGTATGATGATGAGTTGTATAATCACTGTGCGATGGTTGAAACACAGTTAAAGTAAGTAAAATAAACATTCATTTCGATCATAATTTACAGAATGTCTTGTACAGTTTTTAATAAATTTAAACATTTTAGTAGTCAACCACTACAACTTGGAAGAGGAACAAGCGAACGAGCAGCAAAGAACCCAAGATCATCAAAAAACCAACAACGGAAGCAGAAGCGCCTACCTCTGCAGGGAACAGTATCAGTAACGATGATCAAGTGGAATGTCTAACGTGTCATATATTTATCAAGAAACGGTATTTAGCTAATCATTTTAAAAGTAATGTTCACAAAAATAATCTTTTAAATTCACATAATTCTTTATCAAACGTTAGTGTTATTGAATCTGCTTTTGGAAATAGGATTTTAACTTATAAAATCAAGAGTGGAGTAGATAGTTCGACATTGGTAAATTTTGAAACTCCTGAACTATTTTTAAATTCTATTGAAGATGATATTTTATTTTTAGTACAAGAGTGTATTCATCAACACATAATTTTTAAAGTAAATTTCATATTGCATGCTGATCTTGTTCAACAAACTAAAGATATTCATGATACGTTCGATTTTCAAACGCTTAACTATATTATTTGTCAAAGAGATGACTTAAATATTTTTTTTCATCTTTAAATGATACAATTACTACTAAAATTAGTGCATTTGAAAAAAAAAAGATAGTGGATGGAGTCTAAAAAACATAAAATCTATAGACATGAATGTTAATAAATTTAACCCCCTACGCGGTACTTCATACATAGATCTTCCTCGTGACATAAAATTAAAAAAGTCTGTTATAAATGTAAAAAGCAAGAATTATTTTTGTTTTAAATGGGCGTTACTCTCGGCGTTATATCCCGTAAACAAAAACGCGGATCGTGTATCATCGTACACTTCATCATAAACTTAAATTTGATGGTATTTCCTTTCCAATTAAAATTTCTGACATAGCAAAAGTAGAGAAATTAAATAATATTAGTATTAATGTTTTTGGGTTAGAATATATTAAAGAAAAACGATGTAATTCTATAGTAGGTCCATTATTTTTAACAAAGTGTCGTAAAGATAGACATATCAATTTATTATTTTTTTCCAAGGATACAAAAAATCATTATTGTTACATAAAAAATTTATCGCGGTTAGTTAGTAAACAAATTTCAAAAGACGGTCACATCATGTACATTTGCGAAGCATGTCTACTTCACTTTCCATCTCAGGAAAGTTTAAATAAACATGAACAATACGATTGTGCCCACATTTGTACAGAATTACCAAACAGTGAAACTTTAAAAAAAAAGAATTGGTTTGGTCACCCAATTTCAAATGATAAAATTAAATTTGATAGTTATGAAAAAAAGTTAAAGATACCATTCGTAGTTTATGCTGATTTTGAAGCATTTTTAAAACCAATAGAATCATGTTCTAACGATCCTTCCAAACCTTTCACTCACAATATTCAGAAACATGAAGTACATAGTTTTGGTTATTATATAAAATGTTCATATGATGATAAATTATCAAAATATGTAACATATTGCGGACCCAACTGTGCACAAGTGTTTATGGAAAGTTTATCTAACAATCTCAAAGAAATAAATAGACTTCAAAAATATCCTCCACTTCCGCTAACAAATGAAGACAAAAACCAAATTTCAAATGCAATCATATTTGTCATATTTGTGAAACAGAGTTAGCAGAACATTTTTATGATTTTGATTGGTACACCGGTAGTTTTATAGGTGTTGCTCACGAATCATGTAGCTCGAAGTTCAGAAAACCTCGTTATATACCAATATTTTTACACAACCTTAGTCACGATGATGCTCATTTTATTGTTCACGCGTTAAACTTTTGTGATGGTGAAGTCGAAGTTATCCCTCAAAATAAAGAAAAATATATATCCTTTTCCAAAAAATTAAAAATGAATAACCACGAAATTATATTAAGATTCATAGATTCATTTAAGTTTTTATCATGTAAATTAGAAGAATTGGCCAAAAATCTCAGTAATGATCAATTTCAAGAATTACGTAGAAATTATCCTAATGATGAAGATTTCTTTCGTTTAAAACGGAAAGGCGTTTATCCATATGAACTTATGACTAATTATGATAGTTTAACCCTAACATCGCTCCCCGAACAAAAATTTTTTTTATAGCTCGCTCACAGATTCCCATATTTCAAATGATGATTACCACATATTTTGATGCCAACAATTTATATGGTTGGGCTATATCTCAATGTCTTCCTACTGGTAGATTCGAATGGGTAAATCCGAATACAGAATTTAATGTGTCTGAGACATCGAACTTCGGTTTTATTTTAGAAGTTGATTTGGAATATCCAGATGAACTTCATGATTTACATTCGGACTTTCCTTTATACCCCGAAAACATTTGTGCAGGCAATATTAATGAAAATAAACTAGTCCCAAATTTAATAAAGATAAATATGTAATTCATTACAGAAATTTAAAGCAGTGCATAGAAATGGGGGTTAAATTAACTAAAATTCTTAGAGTTTTAAAATTTAAACAGTCTCGCTGGTTGAAGATGTACATAGATCTAAACACAAAATTAAGAACGTTACTAAAATCAGATTTCGAAAAAGATTTTTATAAATTAATGAATAATTCAGTCTTCGGTAAGACTATGGAGAATATTGAAAAAAAAAGGGTTAACATAAAATTAGTTACACACTGGGAGAACCAGGGCAAAGCTTTAGGTGCTCAAGATCTAATCGCTAAACCACAATTTCATAGTCTTTCAGTATTTTCGGAAAACCTAGTTGCGGTTCAGTTGCGAAAAACAAAGTTAATATATAACAAACCAATTTATTTAGTGTTTTGCATTTTAGATATTTCAAAGACATTAATGTATTATTTTCATTATAACTATATGGTTAAAAAGTTTAGTAAAATCAAATTATTGTATACAGATACAGATAGTTTAATATATCATATACTCGTATTTACAGATGATTTTTACTCTGATATAAAACCTGACCTTTCATCATACTTTGATACCTCAATTATGATACAAATAATATTTTTGAATATCCAAAATTAAATAAAAAGAAATTAGGTTTTTTTAAAGATGAAAATAATGGTAAAATCATGAAGGAATTTGTGGGTTTACGATTTTTTTTTTTTTTGCGCCCGAAGCAATTAAAGGGCTACCCTGTACGTAGGGAGGCGGAAAATGCATTACGCATACCACGATAGCCGGTCTATCGTGGTTATGGGGGACTCACTGTCCTACCGGGGACCCTAAGTGATACCCCCTAAAAACCGCCTTTAGGGACAGGCAACCGGCTGATTAAGCTCTATTGTGCCTTATCATGAGCGACCCTCTTTTGGGAAAAGAGGGCGCAGGCGGCTAAGTGCCGCTGAGGGAGTGCCTACGAAGGCAAATTAATGTCAGATATTACAATAATTTTATTTAATTAGAGTTGGCCTGAGCCGCCAGGAGACAGTTCAGGTCGTTTGAGTGTTTATTAGGCGGGTCCGAGAGAGAGTTTCTCGGCCTGCGGACACGATAGCGAGAGGGGGGTGGGGCTGCATAAGAAGCTGCCTCACGAATTAAGTGGTTTGGGTGCGACTCTGAGGCTTTGAAGAAGTTCTCAGAGAGTTTTTTAAAAAATTGTTGAATTGTTGGGAGCTCTAAGTCCCGATGAAGGTCGGCATTGCGGACGTACCACGGTGCGTTCGCAGCTCGACGACAGAATAGGTTCTGAACTATTTGGAGTTCATTTAAAATGTTAGGGTTTGCGTGGGCAAAGACGGGGCCCGCGTAGGACATGACTGGTCGTATACATACCTTATAGAGTGTACGCTTGTTTCGAAGGGACATTTTACTGTGTCGGCCCAACATACTGTTGAGCCTACTCAGATAAAAACGTGCGTGACGGGTTACTCTTTTGACGTGGGGCTTGAAAGTGAGCCCTGTGTCTAGAGTGACACCTAAATATTTGGCGGACGTATGCCAGGGGACAGGGGTCCCTAGCATACGTATTGGTGGAGTGTTTTTGAGACGGCGTCGTTTATAATCGAAGTGAACGGCGGAGCTCTTCTCCGGGTTCACATCGATGCGCCATTTTTTGAACCAAGCTCCTAGGTCATCAACTGACTTTTGGATCTTGTTCCGTATGAAGGGTAGTGAGACACCTTTGCAGTAGATGGCAGTGTCGTCTGCAAAGAGGGAGAGTTGAACACCTTTCGACGGGATGGGAATGTCGTTGGTGAATATGATGTACAGCAGAGGAGCAAGTACTGAGCCCTGAGGGACACCAGCCTTGATAGTTCGCTGTGAAGAGAGCGTGCCTTCGTGTCTGAAACGAAAGGTACGATGTTTTAAATAGGAGGCCACGAGACGAACTAGACGATCGGGGAGACCTATTTTATAGAGCTTGTAGATAAGGCCTGTGTGCCAGACTCTATCGAAAGCTTTGGCTATATCGAAAAAGACCGCGATGGTCTTATGACGACGAGGATAGAAACCGCTGAGGATATATTCCACAATGCGGTGAACTTGTTGGGGACATGAGTGTTTGGCTCGGAAGCCGAATTGATGGGGAATGATAAGAGGGTCGCCGTCTGTGGGAAACAGGTAGCGCCTCATACGACTTTGGATGACTCTTTCGAAGAGCTTGCCCATTGCCTTGAGGAGGCTAATGGGGCGATGGCTGGAGGGGGAGGTTGAGAGGCTTGCCTGGCTTGGGAATTCCAATCACAGTAGCCTCTTTCCACGTAGTGGGAAAATAACTAAGGTTGAAGCAGGCGTTGAAGATAATAGATAAAAAGGTTAACACCTGCTCGGGAAAGTGTTTTAGGGCTTGGTTGGAGATGCCATCCGCGCCCGGAGCCTTTTTAGGCTTAAGTCCTTTGATGAGGGATGAGATCTCATCATTGGTCACAAAGATAGGTTCAGAGGCCGTGGGGGGTGAGCTCCGGCGGCGGACCTCATCCTCCACTGCCTGGACGTGTGAGGGGTCGACGGGTTGAGAACTGGGAGAGCATTGAGCGGCAATGCTATCTGCAAAGCACTCAGCCTTTTCCTCGTCCTCGAAGGCAACCGTGCCGTCGGGACGGGAGAGAGGGGGAGTGTGGGTGATAGCGTCTATGCGGAGGGCTCTAGCCATCTGATAGTACGCTGTGTGAGATGGAGAGATATTCTCCATGAGCTTACTCTTTTCGAGATCTTGAAATTCTGAGAGGCGGAAGCGGAGTTTCCGTTGAAGACGATTGGCCGCGCGCCTATATTCGGGGGTGGGATATTTTGCTGCTCTCCGGAAAGCAGCTTTTTTTGGCTTTTATTAGGTTGCTAATATGTAGGGGGAAGCCCACTATTGTTAGCAACCGGGACGACCCTTTCGTTCTCCTTAAGGGAGGATTTAATAAGGGTGGAGAGTGAGTCGACCGCGGTGTCGATTTTTTCGGGACTATCTAAGTCCGACGATAGGGAGATGGTAGAGTCCTGTGAGTCCAGAGCTTTAGCTAGGGACTCTTTGAATCCCTTCCAGTTAGTGAAGGTTTTCGTGTGTGTTGGGGGAGGTGGCTGATGGCCAAGAATGAGGGAGACCGGTCGGTGATCTGATCCTAGATCGTCTAGTGTCTCGATTGCTCCGAGGTTGAGAGAAACTCCTTGGAGTAATGCAAAATCTAACACATCGGGGGCGTGATCGGTGTTATCGGGGAAGTGAGTAACACCGAGAGGACTATGGACGGTAATATCAAGAGACTGCGTGATATCGAGCAGTATCTTGCCACTAGGGGACGTAGTGCGGCATGTCCATTCAGTATGCTTGGAGTTAAAATCTCCAAACATAATGACTGAGTTGCCTAAAGATAAAATGGCCTCAAAATCCTTTTTGAGGGGATAGGTTCCTGAAGGGATGTAACAGGAGGCTATGAGGATGGAATGATGTCCAGTCATAGCTAGCCTGCATACCGTGGCTTCCATGTTGGTAAGCTGCGGAGTAGAAATGGGCGAGCAATGAAGTGTCTTCTTGTAATAGATGGCCGTTCCGCCGCCTCGGCGGTCGGGTCTGTCGTTACGAAGAAGAGAGAAGTTTTTAATAGAAAGGCCTCTAGTGTCCTTAGCTTTGAGATTAGTTTCCTGTAGGAGGAGGAAATCGACTTCACGATTCCGAAGAAAGAGCTTGAGCTCTGGGAGGTTATTTCGCAAGCCACGAATATTAAATGATACAAGCGATAAACCCTTAGGTTTGATACGACCGTGAGATCTAGGTAGGTTAATTCTCTCAGTCATTGAAGTTAAGTTAATTAAGTTAACCTAACTTACAACGCTAACAAAAGGTTATTGTGATCCGCAAGAACGAGGAGACGTTCTTGGGGGGACTTGGCCGCGCGCAGTTTGCGTGATACAACTGTTATTTCCCTAACGTCGATATTCCTAATAGCGGAATATAGCGTGTTGTAGTCGTCGATTGTGGGCTCTGCTTCATGAGCGTACGAGGTTGTCCTCGGTGGGTCTGCCTTTTTGGGCCCCCAGGGAAAGACTGGAGGCTGCATTGGCTTGGAGAAGCCCGGAGGGGGGCCGAATTATGCCCTGAGGGGGGCCTAGGGGGACCCTGAGGGGGGCCTAGGGGGACCCTGAGAGGGTCGAGAGAAGCCCTGGATAGGCTGAGAGGGGCCCTGACGGGGCCGTTGATGGAGGGCTGGGAAAGTGCGGTCATTCACCGGCGGTGGAGCTTTCCTACTGGGGCGAGGTTGAGGTGCGCGTGGGCAACCCTTGTAGTTCGCCGGGTGTCCTGTCTGGTTGCACAGGACACAGGCGGGCGGGGATTCGGCGTCTTTGGGCCGGGGATTCGGCGTCTTTGGGCCGGGGACACTCTTTAGTGTTGTGTGGCTCCAGGCACTTCACACACCTGGGTGGGGCGGAGCAGTTGGCCGCCGCGTGACCGTAAAGTTGGCAGCGGTGGCACTGCGCCGGGAAACCGGGCCTATGTGGGGGCTCTACCTTCACCCTTGACAGGCCGCACACTGTGCGCACCTGCCGGAAGATGGCTTTAGCCTCCGGCACGTTGGACAAGATTACGAGGGCAAGGTTGTATCTCTTTGGGTTTACGATCCAAAATGTACGCTTTTAACTTAGAGAATAAGACTATAGCCAAGGCAAAAGGGGTAAATAAATGTATCACTAAAAAGATGACCATGGATAGTTATAAGTCTTCTGTATTTAATAAAAAAGTGCAATATTATAGTATGCTTAGATTTAAATCAATTAAAAATACAATTTTTACACAAAAATTGAATAAGATTGATTTATCATATAATGACACAAAGAGGCTTATTTTAGATAATAATATTGAAACATTAGCTTGGGGTCATTATAAACTGCGTTAAGTGTTGATAGTTTTTAATTTTATGTCTGCATGTAAATAAAATTTGTATTGATTGTAAAATAATGATAATAGTGTAATATGACGTAGAGTTTATTACATATTTAAGTTAATTGTTGTTTATATTTGCGTGTGTGTGTATTTATTTGAGGTTGAGTTGATTGTAAAATTATGATGTACTAATTGTGTTAGAAATAGTATACAGATCATTCCGTTTTATATAATTTTGCAATATATATTAATTGTTAACACCAACACTTTCATTTTTTATTTCACCCCCTTAGAACTTTAGACGTGTGTAATGTTTCACTTTATCCATCCGTTTACTGCTATTGTGGCAGGACTGAGTGGATGTGGGAAGTCAAATTTTGTAACAAATTTCATAAAATCAGTTACAGAAATATGTAATTGTGATTTTAATCAGATCACATGGTGCTTTGATGAAATGCAACCTTTATATAATTTACCAAGTGTTAACTACCATCAAGGAATTCCAAATGTTAATATGTTTGATGGTGAAAATCCACATCTTGTTATTATTGATGATCTAATTAGAGAGTCCGATGGAAGAATTGTGGATATATTTACAAAAGGTAGTCATCACAGGAATCTTAGTGTATTTTATTTAACACAAAATTTATTTCATCAGAATCAAATCATTGCTAAGTGATGCATCGTCGACTCACAACGCATAACATTTGCTAAACGCTTTGCATACGCTTAAACCAAAATATCAAAGAGCATTACTTAAAACGTGTCATGAAGAAGAAATTAACTGTATTTGTAAGTGTATTCATAACGTTTTACAAGGAAAAGTACCTCTTAAAAATCAAGATAAACAAAAATTGAATAAACACAAAAATATACTCCGTCAACTAGTGCGTAAGTGTAAACATAAACTAAGAAAAAATATAATTATACAAAAAAGGAGGGGCTTTCTTACCAATAATATTAGGTGCAATATTGAGTGGATTAGTGAGTGGACTAGCCAGTTACCATGGAAAATGCAAAGAAAATGATACTTATCGAACCTGGATTGATTGAAAAATTAAAACAAGAAAATAAGGTTAATAGTAGTTTATCTCGATTAGATATTGAAATGCAAAATATTATGAATAGTAAGACGGAAGACCGAAAGAAATGGATGTTATATTTACAAACACTGCAAAGATACCTTCATTTTACCGAAGAGGATCGTCAACCACTCAGATTACCAATTTATTCTGATATATCTAATGAAGATTCAAACGAGTCTAAAATTGGTTTTAAAAATAAAGATAGAGATCTAAAAACTTCAGTTGATGCTGAATCTTTGTTGGAGGAGAATCGATCCATTAAAAGTAAAGAAAATGTTGAAAATCCACTTTACACACCAGCTCAAATACTCAGTTTAATACCAAAAACTTATAATAAAAAAGGACAGTTATTATTAAACTTAGTTGAAACAAGTAAAGGTAAAATACATTGGGATAATGAAGGTACAGTTATAATTGATAATGAAAAAAAATCCTGGAAGTAATATTGTTGATTTAATAAATGATTCACTAAGACCCTTAAAAAGAAGTGATCCAGTAGGGTGGGATAGATTTGCTGAAGCATTAAAAGATATTAAAGTACCACTTACTTATATTGGAAATCCAAAGAGATGTGAGTTTATTAACCAACTTCAAGCAAAAGATCTGAACAAACCCTCTGAGATTGAAGTTCAAGAGTTTTTTACACCGAGTAGAGGAGATACAAAATCTATAACTAAAATAGAGTTTTCTACACCGAGCAGTAGAGATAAAAAGTCTACAACTAAAATACGTAAAAGGCTTGAGTGGGAAAAATGGACCCCGTACTAGAAGAAATTAACAGGATTTATTATGATCCATCTAATTCCGCTGGTTTTGGTAGTATTGATAAATTATCAAAAGCTATGAAGGGTAAAATGAATAAAAAGCAAGTAAAGGAATGGTTAAAATCACAAGAAACATACACATTACATAAACCCTTTCGAAAAAAATTCCCGCGTAATAGGTACATTCTATCAAATATTAATGAACTGTGGCAAGCTGATTTAAGTGATATGCGAACTTATTCTCATTATAATGATGGTTTCAAGTATATACTTTGTGTTATTGATGTATTTAGTAAATATGCTTTTGCAAGACCAATGAAAAAGAAAAACTCAGAAACAACTAAAGAATGTTTTGAAAGTATATTTACTGAAAGTAATTTAACACCTACTCACATACAATCTGATAAAGGTACAGAATTTGTTTCAAAAGATGTACAAAAAATACTTTAAATTCAAAAAAGATTAATTACTATACCACTATCAATCCTGACATTAAGGCCAGTATTGTTGAACGATTTCAAAGAACACTAAAAATGAAAATGTGGCGTTATTTCACTTATAATAATACTTATAGATATATAGATATTTTACAAGAATTAATATACTCTTGTAATCACAGCTTTCACTCTAGTATTAAGATGTGCCCATGTGATGTAAATTCCAACAATATTATGACAGTTTGGACTAATCTTTATGATAGACAGTCAAAAAAACTTTCCTTAGAAAATCCTAAACCAAATTTTAATGTGGGTGATTATGTTCGAATAACTAAATATAAACATGTTTTCCAAAAAGGATATGAATCAAATTGGAGTGATGAAATATTTATTATATCATCAATAATTGATAGATCTCCATGGGTTGTTTATACAATAACAGATTTATAAAATGAACCAATAGTTGGTACTTTTTATGAAAGAGAATTACAGAAAATCACTTACAACCCCACCTCACAATATAAAATAGATAAAATAATTGACACTCTTTACTCAGGTAACAGAAAAGAAGTATTAGTGAAGTGGAAAGGTTATTCAGATAAATTTAACAGTTGGATTTTAGATTCTAGTTTAAAAGAAATATGAATAAAGAAAGTTTTTATTTAACTTTGCTCAGCAATAGTTCAATGGAATACTTTCCTGATAACAAGACCACAAATTTTTCAACGAAATTACCGAAAGCTATTAAATTAGAAGGTGAATGGTCGGTTGGAGTTGTCGAGTTTCAATATCCATGTACCATGTTTACTGTTCAAGATCATGAAAATGTTATATACATTACAAAATCTATGTTAATGCCTAATGAAGATAAACCATCCACAGTGTACTACAAAAAACATATTCCAGCTACCAACTATGATAACGTTGAGCATATTTTAAGAGTGTTAAATGGTATCGGAGAGAACTTGAAATTTCGCTATGATGAAATAACAAAATTTGTGTCTATTTCTATTTTGGATAAAAATATAACATCCGTAACATTATCACCCAAATTAAGTTAACAACCTAGGTTATGAACCAAATAAAAATCTCCTAGAGAGAAATTTTGGAAAGTGTCCTGCTAATTTACACTTAGGGTTATCATCTCAACTCTTTCTATATTGCGACATTATCGATCCTCAGATTGTGGGTGATGTTATGACTCCTTTACTAAGAGTAATTTCATTAGATCCTACAAAATACATTTATGGTGCAAATAAAATGCACGTTTTCTCTCAACCTCACTACTTACCTGTTATGCGAAGAGAGTTCGATACGCTGGAAATAGTTATAAGATCGAGCACAGGACAAAAAATACCATTCCAGTTTGGAACCGTGTGTATTAAACTACATTTCCGAAAATTATAATAATGAATTCTCTTCGTGATCATCATAATATGAAAATTATTATACACATCAAGCTGGGTCAGGAGTTGGAGTAATTTATAAGGGTGCAGCATACCAACGCGGTCATGGTATTGGGAGCTTCTTAGGGGGGGTTATTTAGATCAGTTTTACCTTTACTTTCAAGTGGTGCTCGAGTGATTGGTAAGGAGGCATTAAGCGCTGGAGTAGGACTTTTATCGGATATGGTTCAAGCGCGTCCTATGGAAGCCTCAATAAAAGATCGTCTAAAGCAAGTTAGTACGAATTTAAAACTAAAGGCTGATGAGAAAATTGATCAATTTAACATGACAGGATCTGGGTATAAAACTAAAAGAAAACGATTGACCTCGTTCATTCCACCATTAACTGCTAAAGTGAAAGCTGCGAAAAAACTTGGTCTAAAACCAAAAAATATCAAAGATATATTTTCAAATTAAATATGTCTTTCCTTCATAATCATTCTTGCGAGTGCGTTAAGTCAGAATTGGATTTGTTTGCACTACCGTCTACACAAACTAGCATTGAAAATGGATTGTGGATTCATTATAAACCAATTTCATCTCTTGGTGATGATGGACCTATCGAGTTTCAAGTTCCTGGGACAGGTGATGACTACATAGATTTGTCTCATACATTACTCCACATAAAGGCAAAAGTATTAAATCAAGATTCAACTAACTTGATATCTACTACAATAGTAGCACCTGTAAATAATTGGCTGCATTCACTTTTTAGTCAACTTGATGTTTATTTAAACCAAAAACTTGTATCACCACCTAATAATACCTATGCATATCGAGCATACATGGAAACCCTTTTAAACTATGCTCCTGCTGCTAAACAATCTCATCTTACTTGTAGTCTTTGGTATGATGATACAGCAGGAAAAATGGATTCTACGGATGGTAAAAACATAGGATTTGTTAAAAGACAGGAATTGATTAGTGAAAGTAAGGAAATAGAAATGATTGGTCATCTTCACGGTGACATTTTCAACCAAGATAAATTTTTAATTAATGGTGTTGAAATGAGTGTTAAATTGGTTCGATCAAGAGAGAGTTTTAATTTAATTGCTGGGTCAAACGATGTAAAGTTTAAAGTTTGCATTACGGACGCAACTCTTATTGTTCGACGAGCACGAGTTAATCCAAGTGTATTACTCGCACATCAAAAAGTTTTAGCTTCTACCACTGCTAAATATCCTATTACTCGAGCTGAAGTAAAAGTTTTAACAATTCCATCGGGTGTTTAAGGAAAAACTCTTGATAATATATTTTTAGGGCAGGTACCCAAAAGATGTATAATTGGATTTGTGAACAATTCTGCATTTAATGGTTCCCTTACTAAAAATCCATTTAACTTTGAAAACTATGGTATTAATTCTTTTAGCTTATATATTGATGGTCAACAAATACCTTCAAAAGCTTTGCAACCATCTTTTAATAATAGTATATTTACATCAGCATATCATACTCTATTCTCGGGAACTGGTATTCACTTTCTTAATGAAGGAAATGGAATCTCTTGTGAACAGTATGCCAAAGGTCATCAGCTCATTGGAATCTCATAAAGCATGGTAGTGTAAGATTAGAAGTACGATTTGAATCCTCACTAATACAAACAATTAACTGTATAGTTTATGCTGAGTTTGATAATATTATTGAGATAGATAAAAACAGAAATGTTACTGTAGACTATAGTAGTTAAGGTTATAATATGTGTTGTGTGTTAGATTTTATGAGTTATGTGTAATGTATTTTGTGTGTATGTAACTATGTGAAACGTTATAAAATTAAATAAAACAAATTGTATGCAATATAATATTTTTTATTTCTTTATTAATATTCTATTTAATCTAATACAAAACTCTGTTCGAGTTTAAATTTTACATAAGCACACTGACTAAACCACTGAACATGCTGCTGCCAAGGATCATCATCATCTTCCCAATCTTTTAAACCACCACCACAATGGAAACACTTGGTCCTGTCCGCATGACCAGTATAAAAGAAACCGTTTTCTGCAAGATCTTCAGGTTTCTGTCGCATAACGAGAGGCCAGTTTTCGAAACTGAGCAACCGGCTAGATTTTGAACCGAAGAATGGATATTCAGCTCTTGAGTACTGCATATTCTTCTCGTTTTCTTCTCCACTCAGTGTTGTAGTTTTGTTATTCAATGATGTGTTCTGTACACATATGCCACATTCACTAATGATCAGCTAATGACTCATTGTTAAAAATTTTGAATATTGTTAAAAAAGTATTTTTTAACTTTTTCACTTTCTGCTATTGTCTTTGTAATATTGTATACGAGGGCGTTTGTGTTGTCGTAGATGCTATCCTTATTAGTCTTTACGTAATATTTAATCCTCGTGGAAGCATGTTTCCAATGATCAGTAGTTGGAATCTTGGATAGCTTCTTCATATCGTACATTTCAATTTTGATGAGATGCGTCGCTTGGTCTCCGTCGTCAGAATTAGTAGAAATGTATGATACACCGTCTCTAGCGGCTCGTGCTACGGTTGATGATAACAGTTTCCTCTTTTTTATTTTTGATTCAGCTTCAAAAAAATGATCAATCGATTGCGATTTTCTTTTTCCACCATCGCATGTGTTATTATTAATGACGATGTCATCATTCTCTTCTTGAGGGGAGAGTGGCGAGTAGTAATACTGTTTATAGGTATTTTCATCGAAGCTGAATGATTTCTGCAACAACACTTATCATGTTAATATCAATTTGTTATTACTTAATCATAAAAGTTAAAGTTACAGCCTATTAAAGTCCACTGCTGAACATAGGCCTCCTCTCATTTCTGAGAGGGTTTTAGGGCTAGGAAATGTTCGCTGCGCTGCCTCAATGCGTGTTGGCAAACTTCACAGGCCTTCGAAATTTTCTCAGACATGCAGGTTTCCTCACAATGTTTTCCTTAACCGCTGAGCACGTGGTAAATCAGCACTTGAAATTGCAATTAACAATTTAATTGGTGCCGGCGGGGATCGAACCCGGGTCGCGTACTGTGAAATTTACATTTTGCGCTAACCATCTGAGCTACCACGGCTTAATCATATACACACACATAATATTTAAATATAATTTGTTAACACTAAATCATACACACGTAAGAAAATAACAGAAAGAAAAGTAAGTTTGTCAATAGAATAAACACTTACATCCATGGCCTTTGATGCGTTGAAGTAACACAAATGTAGTAATGATAGATCCACTGCGGTCAAACGACCATACACTAACTCCATGACTGCAGTTGCTTGGTCTTATATAGTACCAGTGAGTAATAATTCTAATCTAAAGAATTTCTGCAGTAGAATTGATAGTAAATTTATGCGTCAACAAGCTTATCTCACATTCTGTTGCTTATCTCAACATTCCTTCGTGCTTCCTGCCGTGTCTTGTTCAGTGTATTGATGACTCAAATACGTTTTATATAACACAAAGAATGCAATTTAATATTTAGAAATCACTATAATTGATCATTCCTATATTAGTCATTGAGTAGATTTGTACTGTAATAATCTACCAATAGCAGTAATATCATGGATACACTAGATTTACAACAACATCTGAAAAAGATTCACCCCACTCTAGAAAATAATGTTTATGCTGCCAATAAACTGCCCATGTACACCCACGTACCAACGTATATAATATGCAATTACCTTGTTAATTGTACCACTTCTGACTCAGTGAGCCAGAACTGGTACAACGTAACTACTACTAAACCTTGAAATAGCATACCGTCCGAAGAAATGTTCACTATTCAAACGGCAAGTTAACTTTTTGGGGTTTGTAGTATCGGAAGAAGGTTTCCGCACAGATCCAGAGAAAATCGCCGCTGTCAAGGATTGGCCGGTTCCAAAAGACAAGACGCAGGTTAGAACATTTTTGGATTTGTGTTCCTATTACCGGCGATTTGTGAAGAACTTTGCAGATATAGCCAAACCTCTGCACAAGCTAACATTTCTGCTGGGATGAAAGTTGCGATTTCGCATTCCAAGAGCTCAAGGACCATCTTTGCAAAACACCTATGTTAGTGTACCCCGATGCAAGCAAGGAATTTATAGTTGACGCAGACGCAAGTGATACATGACTCGGCGGTGTGTTGTCTCAACGGAACGGTGATCGAGAGCAAAGAAATTATTGTGTCACAAGACGCGAATTGCTAGCTGTGGTAAAGTCGAAGCATTTTAGCAAATATCTTCTGGGGCGGAAATTTCACCTACGAAAGGACCACGATGCACTAAAATGGCTATTGCAGTTTAAAAATCCAGAAATCCTGGACTTTTGAGAGACTTTGAGATCGAACATCGCAGCGGGAAATCTCATGGCAACGTAGATCATTGTCAAGAAGACCTTGTCCTGAAGATTGTAAACATTGTACCAGGCAAGAGAGTAAGGAAGTGGTATCCGTGAGGATGCTCAGGACACCACCTCAGCAACGAGTGGAAGGACAGCTTACAACATGCACAGCAGGAAGATCCGGACATCAAGCCGATTCTGGAATGGATGAAGGCCAGTTCTGTGCAGTCTCAGCGATGAGTTCGACCACTAAAAGCTATTGGGCCCAATGGGACAGCTTGCTGCTTCAGGATGGAGTTCTGTGCCGTAAATGGGAAAATGTTCGGGGAGACAGCTGTCATTTGCAAATGATTTTCCCTAAAGCTAAAGTACCGGATGTTCTACAGCTGTACCATAATGATTGTTCAGGAGGCCATCTGGGAGTTAAACGAACTCTACTGAAGATCCGAGAACGGTTTTACTGGGTCCACTGTCGAAACGATGTCGAGGACTGGTGTCGCAAATGTACAAGTTGTGCGGCTTTAAAGGGACCTCAGACTCGTAGTAGAGGTGCATTGAAGTTGTACAATGTTGGTGCACCATGGGAGAGAATAGTCATTGACGTGGCGGGGCCGTTTCCGGAGAGTGAAAGCGGTAACAAGTATTTAATGGTTGTGATGGATTACTTTACTAAGTGGCCAGAAGTCTTCGCCATTCCAAATCAAGAAGCTTCAACAGTTGCAGATAAACAAGTTCATGAAGTCTTCTGTCGTTTTGGAGTACCTTTAGAGATTCACAGCGATCAAGGAAGGAATTTTGAGTCTCAGATATTCCAGGAAACTTGCCGAGTTATGGGTACTCATAAAACAAGAACGACTTCTTATCACCCGCAATCTGATAGAATGGTAGAACGATTTAATCAGACATTGGAGAGGTACCTATCAAAAGTTGTAGACAATCGGCAACGAGATTGGGACAAGCACATACAACCAACCGTTTTTATTGTCATATCGAAGCGCTGTTCACGAAAGTAAATCAGTGACACCGGCTTTCGCAAACTTTGGAAGAGAATTACGGCTGCCTGCAGACCTGATCACCGGGATACCACCTGATGCCCCATGCAGTATAACCGATTATGCAAATGAATTGCGGAACAAAACGAATGACATTTATGAGCACGTCAGACATTTATGGGCACATCGAGCCAGCAAATGTCCGAAAAGGTGAAAACCCGGTATGACAGCAAAATGAACAACATAGGGTTCGACGAAGGTTCACTGGTGTGGTTGCACAATCCAGTCCGCAGCAAAGGGAAATCTCCTAAGCTTCAAGCTAAATGGGACGGCCCGTACCGGATTGTGACCAGGATCAACGATGTAACCTACCGGATACAGAAATGCGCAAGAGGGACTCCTAAGATCGTCCATGTGGATCGCCTGGCGCGTTATTATGGGGCCGATGCCTTAGGAGGGGGGCAGTGTTGCGCGCCTAAGTTGACGTCTGGTACCTGGCACTGACGTCATCTAGTGTCGGGGACCAGAGCGAGGAGGGCTTCCTTGAAAATGTCAATCGTGAACTACCACCAACAGCGCCACCTGCGTAAACAGCGTATCCAACAGAAGAATTAAGCTTTCTAGAAGTCCTTTCTAGAATTATCAACAAAATTGTTGATAATCAAATGTGAAGACGGGGGAATTAAAAAATTACAAGTTTCGTAAAAATTGCCAGGGCACCCTAAACTTTTTATGGTTTCATTTTTGCGTGTGCGAGCCAGGTAGATGTTGTCTCTTTCTGGTGGTACAGGCGAAGTTACGACCCGCGGATCAGCTACCTGCTTCTGTTGTTATTAAATTTAGTCGTGATTTGACTCTCTCAAGCTACTTGCGAGTTCTTTTTCGACATTCATTGTTGAATAGTTTCGTTGAGATTAGTTTTTGTTTCGTTCATGGTTAAGTTTTTGTTTGTTAATTGTTTCTGTTTTCGGACGGTAGTGTTCAAACTAATTCAAAACACTGCAGTGATTATGGCTCAACGCACTTATTTTACTAACCAAGAATACGCTGATATGATTTTGGTTTATGGCTGAGCCCTGAATAACGGCCACAGAGCACGTAGACTTTATGGAGAGCTGTATCCCACGAGAAGGTTGCCTAGCCATGGAGGCTACGTGAAACTGGCAAATTGCAATACGGGGAACCAGGAGTACGTAGAAGACCACTTGGTGTTGCTGTGGATGAGCGTATCTTGGCGGTTTTTGACGATGATCCCACTATAAGCATTAGAAAAGTAGCGACTGAACTCGGCTTTTCTGTATGGAAAGTGTGGTCGGTTCTCCGCAACGATTGCAAGCACCCATTTCCCTCATCCCAGTGCAAGGTACTTATTATTTCTTCTTTTTATAAAATTACTGTTTATCTTGTCCATTATTAATTATTTCGTACATTTTAAAGTGAGTAAAGTAACTTACACAACGGCAAATTTTGCAGCTTTATACTGCACAAAGATGTCGACGATAATTAATTTTTGAAGAGCATTTTATGGACCGACGAGTCAAACACGAGAAGGCATTTTCAATCAACATAATTTACATTATTGGTCAGATAAAGATGAAAATCCACGTAAAACGAGACAAATATCGCATCAGACATGGTTTAGTGTTAACGTGTGGGCAGGTGTGATTGGAAGATATGTAATCGGTCCTCATTATCTAGCTGATAATTTAAACGAAGATAATTATTTACATTTTTTACAAAATTATCTCCAGGAACTAATGAGTGAGGTACCAATAATGAATGAGGATACAAGAATAATATTTCAAAACGATGGCTGACTATCGCAGCAGCGTAAGGGAATATTTAGATGCGGTATTTCCGAACACATGGATAGGGAGACTCGGACCTATCGAATGGCCTGCGAGATCCCCAGATCTGACTCTACTGGATTTTTATGTCAGGGGCCGAGCAAAGGAAATTGTAGGTATACAAAAATGAAATACAAACAAAAGAAGAGTTGATTGGAAAAATAAATGCTGCTTTTCATATTATGAAAGAAGAAATGCGATTAAAAACTACCACGACTAAAATACGTCGAAGATATCGAGCGTGTCTGTATAATGTAGGAGGACATTTTGAACAAAACTTGTAAATTTAGTAAAAAATTACTAGTACTTATTTTTTTATTATTATTAATAAGCAAGACCCTGGTTAGTGTAGTGTAGACACAACCATTAATTTTTTTGTATTAAATGCAATAATAGGTGCTCGTATGAGCTGGTAGCTGTAGCTGACCCGCGGGTCCTAAGCGGCAATTTTTTAATTCCCGCCCTCACATTCAATTATCAATGATTTTGTTAGATAATGTAAAGTTTTATTTGACATGTGATATACCGATAGAAAGAGGGTAAATCAGGGAAGTTTTTAAGGCCATTTGAAATTACTCAATAATTTTTTTTAAATAAACGAATATTAACAATGCTATAAACATTACTAATATTCCCCTTTAACCACTCTTGATAAGCTTAAATTGCTTGTGTTACGAGTGGTTCACGCCAGTAGCTTAATGGCGGATTTGAACCCACGACCTTTTTTTTGAGTTCGCGGTCCGCGTCCTGCCATTAGGCTACTGTCGCTTAATTTATTTATTTTTAAGGGGCTGGAAACTTAGAGGTTTACAATTAATTTTGTTTGTTACTTTAATGTATAGTATTTTTTATGCTTTTTTTTAATCTTTTTTTTTTTGGAAAAATTGGTAGAAGTAGAAATACTAGGTAGAAAACGGAAAATAATAATTTTTTAAATTTTTTAATGGAAGAGACAGAAAAAAATTTACATAGAAAATATACTTCTAATGAACCCATCTATCTCCCATTTCAGTTTGTCGGACCATTCACCAAACATCCTATTTATATATATATATATATATATATATATATATATATATATATATATATATATATATATATATATATATATTTTTTATATGTGTGTGTATAACTTATCTTTATATACTACTGTCATTTTAATGTTTTGATTTTTTTTTCAATAAATTAATTATTCTAAAAATTAGGACTTTCCAGAATTACTAAAACTTTCTAGTTACACTGCATTTTAAGACATCCACACAAATTTAGAAAACATAGAAAATAAAAGAAAAACATACATTAGTCATAATTCTTGTCTTTAATCATCGGAATTTTTACATATCCATATAAAAATAATTTATTTTATTTTTATTACAGAAGCAAAAATAACAAAAGAAACCTTGAAGGTAGAAAATATTCCTTATAATGACAAAGCCGTATCGGATAATCCAAATGGTCCTAGTCCATGTTGTCAAGATCAAGCACGAAATAAATAATGAGTATCTTAGCTATCATTTATATTAGATTTAGACAAGCATGTTTTGTTTTGTATAGTGATATTTAAATGTAATAGTTACAACCTTCTAAATGTAAAAATGTTCTTAATCTTAGTCTTTTATTTTATTCCGCTCGGTACGCATACTCTACGTAGCAAACACAGCTTAAAAGATTACGGCACCCTCTTTCACGCTTGCTGTGAATTTCTACAAGATCAGGATGATTCAGATGGGGATAATCGTGCACTTTCCCTGTTTGACCTTTTGCTGACCTCTCACCCGGAAGGCTATCGGGTCTCCGTCGACCCCTTGTCTCTATACAATTCTGATCCGTTGTACGGTACCACTGATGTGCTCATTGGTATATGTGACCACTAAGGGACCACGCCGATAATTCGCGAAATGAATTGCTAAGGATTTAGTAGTAGGCATAGAACAATTGTAGAACGAATCTTGGAATTTGTAAAAGAATCAAAATGCAGATGCGTTGTCACCACAGAAATCTAAATAGTAAGGCACTAAAAATGCCTTCTACTGTCTTATAATATCGGGACGCGTGTCACCGGTTCGAAGGTATCACACATAGACAAACAATAAATACACAATTACACCTACACCTATCTCTAGCATTCATGCAGCAGTATTAAACTATTGCGTTAAGGAATATTATATAAAAGCGCCAAATCTCAGGAGGCGTAGCCACTCGGTTCAATTATTAAAGTGTGCGAAAAACAGGGAATTACATCGCGGTCACTCTCACTTGGGCATAGTGCAGCGCAACGCACGTTTTCATAACTTTCCATTAAGCGTCGTTGATCGTCCAGGAGTCTCACACCAAGATATAACTAATTAACTGAAAGTGTATCAGTAATAGACGCTTTTTTAGTCTTAACTATTAGACGTTTTATAATTAGAGAAAAGGGGATATAATAAAACGTTAATGATAAGTATATCCATTTATCTTTAATATCCGGATCTTTTGGATACTTATAATAAGTTTCCAAAACCGTTGGTAATAGCGTTTTATTAAATAAACAGATGTATAAATAAAATGAATATAACATTCTACAAACAGCAAACAAATATACCTTAATATACCTCGTATGTATGGGTGATATATTTATCTTTTAATTAGTTCTAAAGATCTGTAACTGACTTTCTGTTTTGTTATTTTTCAGTTACCCGGCTTCTTACAGATCGAATTTAGCCTACTTTCCTTACAATATATTAAAAGTGCATAAAAATTTATCAAGTAATTTAAAAGTGTAAACAAACAGATAATCGCTGATAAACGGTCAACGGTATAAAATATTTAGAAATAAAAAAGTAGAGGTGTAAATAAATATTTAACGAAAAATCATATTTCATTCCCATTTCGGTAAAACTAGATAAGCCAAGCAAATAAATTATCAGTGTAAAATCAGTATCACGTCACTGACTGGCGCTCGACTCCTGCGGCCGTGTTCTTGGAAATTTACGTACGCAACAATATTGTTTATTGCTCGTACTATAAATCCATCGCTGCTTTTAGCTGTCGTACTCGTAGACATGAACTCTTACTTAATAAAAATGAAATCTTAAGAATCAATGGATATTGAAATGTTAAAACAATTACATTTTCGGAGACAATCGTAGTACTGGAGGTGAATAATTTTATTTAAGTATATTTCATTAAAAACAACATTATTTAAAACACTAAGTACTACATACATATATATATATATATATATATATATATATATATATATATATATATATATATATATATATAGGATGTTTGGTGAATGGTCCGACAAACTGAAATGGGAGATAGATGGGTTCATTAGAAGTATATTTTCTATGTAATTTTTTTCTGTCTCTTACCATTTTTATAAAATGAATTTTTAAAAATTATTTGTTATTTATACATATATTAATTTATAGTACTATTTTTTTATTTTCGTTATTAGTGTATAGTAATATGTATATATATAGACACGCACATATAGATAATATATATATATATATATATATATATATATGTATATATTTTCTATGTAAATTTAAGTTTTCTGTCTCTTACCATTTTTATAAAATGAATTTTTAAAAATTATTTGTTATTTTCCCAGTTTTCTACTTCTAGTACCTATTTCTAGTTTTCTACCATTTTTTATTTTTCCTAAGTATAATGATTTGTTTAAATTAAAAAAAAGATTTAACGCACTCCAAAAAGCATAAGAAAAAATACTTACGAGTACATTGCCAAGGTGACAAACGCTAGAAAGATTAATTGTAGATTTCTGTGTTTTCCAGCCCCGGTTAAGAATATTAAATTTAGAATTAAGGCAACAGAGGGAAACAGGCAGGCAACAGAGGGAAGTGGAGATGGGCAGCAGCCTCTTCCTGATAACAGCAATTGTACAATAAAAAACTGCGATTGACAACCCGCGCGCCAAGCGTTGCAACTATGGCAAACATTCACCCATGATCAGTATTACGTTGCGTACCTTATACTCAGAATCACCAAACGGTATTCGCTCCAAAACGGTATGGCCCCAAAGTCTTTGCCAGAGATCTGTCGGACAGAAAAAGCCAACTGTCAAAGCTGAAGACTGAGCGTGGCAGCATCTTTTCCGCGACATCTGAGATTTTGAGTAACATTGAGAGGTTCTATGGGCAGCTATACACGTCATCGTTGAAGGCACATGCAAGTGTGAGTAACGATCCAAGAGCGACACTATCCGATGATATCCCGGACGTCAGTCTGAGCGATATAGGAATGGCTCTCCAGCACCTTAAAAACTGCAAGGCCGCAGATGAGGATGGAATTACAGCGGAGCTTCTGAAAGCGGGTGAAACACCGGTACTTAATGTCCTTCAGAAGCTCTTTAACTCCATCCTCCATAACGGAACTACTCAGGAGGCGTGGAGCAGAAGTGCGGTAGTCTTGTTCTTCAAGAAAGGCTCGCTCGCTTTCTTGAAGAACCACAGACTGATTTCCCTTCTGAGCCTCGTCTACGTGCTGTTTTCGAGAGTCATTACAAATCGCGTCTCGCATGCAGACTCGACGACTTCCAGCCTCCCGAACAAGACGGTTTCCGAAAGGGTTTTAGTACGATAGACCACATACATACCCTTCGACAAGTTGTACAGCAGACCGAAGAGTACAATCTGCCACTTTGCCTTGCGTATGTGGACTATTAGAAAGTCTGATTCCGTAAGCGGTGCTATATCGAAGTGTTTGTACAGTAGGGCTACGATGGGTATCCGAGTATAGAACCAAAGTACGAAACCTATCCGACTGCAGAGAGGTGTAAGACAGGGTGACATTATAACCCCAAAACTTCACCGCTACGTTGGAAGACGTTATTAAGCTACTGGACTGGACAGGATACGGCGTTAACATCAATGACGAGTACACCACTCACCTTCGATTTGCCGATGATATAGTCCTTATAGTAGAATTGCTGGAGGACCTAAGCACTATGCTCTACTAGAGTGACTGACATAACCCAACGGATTAGTAAGCTGAAGTGGCAATGGGCCTGCCATATAGCTCGAAGAACCGACAACCAGTGACGAAGCTAGGGCTCCAAACTAGGGCAAGCCCAAGATATGGTTTCGTGTTTTTAGCAGTTTTATAAAAATACACTAATCTTGATCTGTCTCTACTCTTTAGTTTCATATTCAGTGCTGTCAAGGACGTTATTAACAAAGCACACAGAAGGCATACTACCGCTGATAGATTGTATGACATTGCATTTGCATACTTTCGGTGGCTTTGAAAAGAGCCGTTTGGGTTTGCTTGAGCGAAAGAAAAAGATACAATACAATACATGAACAAAAGAAAAGCATAAACAAAGTACAAACAAACTAAAAAATTAAAAAAAGGGATGTCTGGCAGATGTGAAACATCGAAATTATTTTGTTTAAGTTATATGCATAGAAGAACAGATTACGACAGGAATTAGATATGAGAGAAGATAAAGCTTTGCAAATTTTTTTACCATAAAATAATGACTATTTATAATATAATTATTTATTTTCAATTTTAATAAACCGCACGAAATGATATTTTTAACTCTTAAGGTAATATAAATATTAAATTAGCCGACAGTTGTGCCATCTAGCGTAAACTTTACGTACACCGTGAGAATCAATCAATTTTCGTTCGATAAAATGACTTCACCTATAGAATTAAGAAGATGGCGCTATTAAAATTTTATATACTGAAAGAGTAAAAGAAATATTCTTTAAAAACCTAAATACATCTATTCATTTAATATTACATTAAAATTTGGGCTTCACATTAAAAAAAAAAGATTGTAACAATTATTTCCTATAAAAAACTTATACCTAGGTATCTCATATTTTGTGCTGAAGTTCAAAATGATATTTTAACTCATATGGTAATACAAGTATTGAGTTATTAAACCTTTAAATACGCCTAGAATAATCAAACATTAATACTAAAGAGTCCTGTACCTATTGAAGTATGAAGAAATGTTTATTGAATTAAAATTTCATTTTTAAAGATTTTACTTTTCCTCGCTGATTAGCACTTTAACACACTTATATTCATCACAAGGAACACTAGTATCCTCCCATTTTCACTAAAAATCTTTGAAAAAGCACAAATTTTTAACAGACACATCAAAAACAAACATAAAC
The DNA here is from genome assembly GCA_907164705.1 of Parnassius apollo. Taxonomy (NCBI): domain Eukaryota; kingdom Metazoa; phylum Arthropoda; class Insecta; order Lepidoptera; family Papilionidae; genus Parnassius; species Parnassius apollo. The sequence continues at coordinate 5,599,506 of CAJQZP010000885.1, read as the reverse complement.
ATTGAAATGTGAAGTGAACTTTCAAACGTATCACCCGTACTTTTTACTTGCTAACGCACTTCTAAACAACTTCAGGGCAAAGCACGGCTTTTGGTTCCATAGTAATTGCTATATAAACATTTCGTAGTTATATTTCATTATTGAACATTTTGCCACATGTTATAAAGGGGGCGATCGTGTTCTCGAAAGGCCGGTAAAAAGCCAACGCGTGCGAGAGAGACGACAAAATCAACACCTTGCGTTCATTAATTTTGACAGTAGGGATGCTCGATGTTACAGAAACATCGATGTTGGCCATTATCGATGTTATAGCACTTGTACCTATTTAGTAGGTTAAAATTAGATGAACAAAAATTAGTAGTGTTGTTTATGGTTTATTATTAATGAAATTAAAGAAATTAATAAAACATTTAGTGTGAAACAGTAATTTGAAAAATGGGAAAAAGCCGACAAATACTTAGTTAATTTGTTATATTTTTTTTGCCGATAATGATGAATATTATTATTTTGATATTTAAAAATGTTCCTATACAAATTTAAATCTGGTATTAAAAAATTTACTATCCTAATTTACGATTTAGACGTAGGTTTTATATTAACTACTACCGCGAAATAAAAAAAAATGATTATAGAGGGAAAATTAACAAACTTCACAAAAACAAAATAATTGACTTTTCCGTCACCTTTGTTCACACAATTTTTAATCAGGCAGCCCAAGCAGTAAGTATCCACAGCCGTTTATAAAATGCACTGTAGAATGCACTATGCAGTGAAATTGTCTATGCTCACGATCGAACAGTGATTTATTTTCGGTAACTTCAAGCAAACAATAAACTTGTTATCCGAAGCTCAAAAAACAGCTAAATATAATTATATTAGTGTAAATACATATTGTTTCAAAATGATGTGTGTATAGACAGTAAGGTAAAAAACAATTAATTTGAATATCAATTTATGTAGAATAGTTATTAGGCAACAACCGACAACGACACCACAATAACAAAGCGAAAGCAGTTACAACTGAGACATTACAGTTCACACTTGACAGCATTTAGGAATCCTTAATTATTAAAAATTTTAAACCTTTTATAGGAGATAAAATATTTAGTTAATATTGATTTCGCGTGTTCACATTGTTCACAAGTTCTTATTAATCGATTATTGGTTGATTGACGTCGATGTTTGACATGTGGCAACATCGATGTTTCGATGTTTAACGTGTGGTAACATCGATGTTAAAACATCGATGTTTTAATTTCTAACATCGATGATCATCGAACATCCCTATTTGACAGTCCAGTGTATTTCGAAATGAAAGCAAACTACAAAGTTTTAACGACGTTTGACTATAATTTTGCATGGAAACATAAAATAAACGCGAAATTAGTAAATATAACGAATGCAAAAACAAACATATATAAAAATATCAAAAATTAACGAACAAGTCAAATGTCAAACATCTGAATCAATGCCAGAACCAAAAGCAACCATTGACAAACACAGATTATAGATTAATCGCGCTCTATAATCTGTCAAAACGAAGACTAGATGATGCAACAATTAGGGTTTTGGCTTTGTTTTTATCCACATTCTCCCCTAATAACCACTAACTCCTTTTCCACCGGAAAGCCTCAAGACAAGGTGTGACAGACCGAAGACCGGACATTGGCAGAATTATTGTGACATTATCACAATACCAAGGGCCATATAGTTATTTAAAAAAAATTAGGGTTTTACCCAAACGCCTCAACTTTGCTATTACACCCCGCAAATTACCGTACGAAGAAATTATCTGTAGTGTCGAAGACTGTTTATTTAAAAATAATATGCGGAAAGAATATTTGGAGGCGATACGTCAAGACATTTCGTCTGTTACGTCGAAGTTCAGTGCCTAAACCGAATCTTCCCAAAGACGAATTTATAGCGTTAAAGAATCTACGCAATAAAACAGAACTAACGATTCTCCGCGCAGATAAGGGAAACGCCACGGTAGTCACGGATACGTCAGATTATAATTCTAAAATACAAGAACTTTTGTCGGATGTAAGTACTTCTAAAAAGGTTAAAAACGACCCAACAAATAGCACACTAAAAACAACTAGGGACCTCATGAAGAAACACTCCGAAAAATTAAATCTGGACGTAAAATGGATAATACCTACGTGCGCCAAATCACCAAAATTGTATGGGTTACCAAAAATACACAAGCCCAATGCTCCATTACGTCCCATAGTGAGCCAAATCGATTCACCAACTTACAGATTGGCTCAACACTTAGCGAAAATACTCTCACCACTCAGGGGACGTACAAGAGCACACATAAAGGATTCCTACCATTTGTCAGCGAGATTAAAGACCTACATCTGGCATACAATGAAACTATGGTCAGTTTTGATGTGCAGTCATTGTTTACATGCTTACCTGTTGAAGACTGCATCTCAATTGTAACTAGAAAGCTGGAAGAAAACAACATGCCCGTAGAATATGCAGTATTACTCAGACACTGCCTTACATCTGGCTACCTATTGTGGGAGGAGGACATCTACAAGCAAGTAGATGGTGTGGCGATGGGCTCACCTGTATCTCCCATTGTCGCCGACATATTCATGGAAGACTTTGAGGAGAAAGCCCTTACAGTCTTCAGTTTTTACAGTTTACTTTTTTTTGTTTTACAGTTTGTTAAGCTATTGCATAGCTTCTGTCGCGGGCCTTGAGCGTGGGGACCGAATCCAGAAATTTATTCCGCCGTAACGAAAAAACCTCACGCTCCCCACTCCGACGGGCACGGAGGTGTGGCTTGAAGGCCGTGCATTGTCTAACGTCGTTTCTTTTCAATTTTATATTAAATTACAATTTAGAGATCGGATGTAAATCAAATTGATATAAGCACAGACAAAAATAGCGGAATATAAATAAAATTTGAAAAAAAAAACGATCTCAAAATTTTATTAATGTTCCGCTAATTTTATCTGTACTTACCTATGTCAATTTGATTTACATTCGATTATAATTATATTCTCAGACGTACAGGTTTCCTCAATATGTTTTCCTTCACCGCCGAGCACGTGGTAAATCAGCACAATTGCAATTAACAATTTCATTGGTGCCGGCGGGGATCGAACTCGGGTCTGCATGTCTGAGAAATTAAAAAATATATATTTCGAAGACATGTGAAGTTCGTCAATACGCATTGAGGCAGCGTGGCGGACATTTCCTTGCCTTAAAACCCTCTCAGAAATTAGAGGAGGCCTGTGCCCAGCAGTGGGACGTATATAGGCTGTAACTTTACTTTTTTTTACTTTTATAAATATATTATTTTACCGACGAAATATTTAAACAAAAATAAAAAATAAGCAACCGACAACCTCCTAGGTCCCTAGGTGACTTGCGAGATGTCAGTGTAACAAAACAAAACGGCCCAGAAAAACAGACTTTCCAACTGATAGCTAAATCAGCACGCAACAATTTCATTGGTGCCAGTGGGGATCGAACCCGGGTTGCTCCCGTACTGTGATACTTATAACGAGCGCTAACCATGAGAGCACCCACGGCTCTCAACGACATCGTTCCGTTCGTGTACAGCGCTGAAGATAGCAGAGTAAAAAATTAGAGATTGTGGTGTTTGAAATTTGTCATCTATGAGAGTGAATTTTATCTGTGTACTCTGTAACAAATAACTATATAGAAAAAAAATTTGAAAATGACATTTCGCATTTTTGTTTGTGTACTGTTAGGAACTCGATAAAAATTTGATAATTTTTCTGTTTTTATATTATTTTATGTGAAAATGACTATTCGCCATTTTTGTTTGTGTACTGGTTAGGAACTCGATCAAAAATTTGATAATTTCTCCGTTTTTATAAGTTGTTTCTAATGTTATTTTACATCAAATTAATTGTGAAGATATTTTCTTTTGGAAATATGTATCATTACGACGATTCAAAAACGTTTACATATAATAATTTACCTCGAAATTCACTATACGCGATTATCGTTTATTGATTATATGTTGTTTAAAAAGTATTCTTATCAGTTTTTTTGTATTAAATGGATGCTAAATATAAAAGAATGCTTCAGTATTGATAGCAATTTATTAACGAAATATCTGTTGAGATGTGTCTAGAAATTATTAATACTTATTTTTATTTATTGCACACATGCACACACACACACACTCCCACTAACACACACACATACACACACGCATACACTCTCTCTCTCTCTCACACACACACACACACACATACACACTTCTAAGTTTTCTTAACCGTAACCAATTATTTCAATTAGGTATGACAAATAAGGAATTAGAGTTAAACTTTATGTGTTAATGTTTTAGATATAATAGCATTCCTCGCAGAGGTGGAGACCTGGTGACCTGTAATACGGGTATCTTCCCCACCATAGGCACCAGCGATCCACGGGCAAAGTTGTTTTACTTTACTTATAGGCTACTCATAACTCAAAATGTAACTTTGTTTTGTGGTGAGAAATAAACGTTATTATTATTATTATTTATTAAAATAATAAATAAATAAAAATAAGTATACATTTATCTATATTGAGTACTAGTTGTTCCCCGCGATCTCGCCCGCGTGGAATATGGATTTCATGGGTTTTAATTTTTTTTGCGCGGAACCCTAATTCTTTTTCTAAAACAAAAGTAGTTCAAGTTATTCCTTGTATCATCAGCTATCTGCCAGTGAAAGTCCCGTCAAAATAGATCCAGCTGTTTCGGAGATTAGCTGGAAAAAACAGACAGACAGACAGACCGACAGACAGATAAAAATTTTAAAAATTGTGTTTTTGTTACTAGTACTTTCATATTCATTTAATAAAAAGCTGTTGTTTTAACATTACAAACAGACACTTCAATTTTATTTATTTGTAGATATAGATATAGGATATTATTCATATTGGTGTCATTTTAAAGGGAATATCATTTACTATTATAATAATAAAATAATTGTCTCCAGTAAATATTATACTTTTCTTGTAAAACTCGAAATAAAAAATAAATACGATTTATTTTTATATCCCCATATGCTTTATTTTCATCCTTTATTTTTTATTTGACCAATTTTCTTTTAACAAAATTAAATTCTGAATTCGTTGAGCTTTTTGAGAATATTTTTATTTGAATGTTAGGTAGGTACCTATATTAGTTTTTCAGTAGTAATCGTTTTTGTGCGACAGTCTCGCGCGGTCCTAAAAAAAGTTACTGCGCGGACAGGTGGGACGAGAATCACTTGCGCGGCGTTGACGGTTCGGTGGATAGGTACCTACCTACTGTTATTACCTAAATACCCATAACCTACTATACAACAAAATTTGACAAACTGTCGCTGCGTCGTGGACACTAAAATGTAAACTGCCTACCTACCTGCCTAAGTACGTCGGTACTAAGGAAACAGTCTTGACGGGTCACTTGTCTTGATAAAACATGTGTTTACATCTAGTGATATTGTGTGTATATAAAAAAGTAAGAAGACAGGTAAGTATTTTTGAAAACAATTTATAGGTAGGCAGAACTAATTACAATTATTATCTAAATATTATAAATGCGATAGTTTGGATGGATAGATGTATGTTACTCTATCACGCCAGAACAGCTGAAGGGATCTGGATGATATTTAGCTCAGAGATAGGTTATACCTAGTCTGGAATAACACATTTGATACCGTTTATTCAGGTATTTCGTTCCTGTGGGATAATTTTCGAGTTCACGCGTTTGAAGCCGCTGGCAACAGCTAGTACGGATATAAACTGCGATGACTGTTCCAGTTCATACTTCGGCGTCGTGAACTCTTGAGTGATCGCTGCATGACCACTCGGGGAAAACTAAACATAATAAAATAAGCAATCTATATTAGGTATCTGTAGAGCCATAGAGGTATAGTATAAAGCGATAACGCAGCGCCTAATAATTTAGTACGAGTGGCACGATGCCAGGTGAGACAACGTGCTTTTTGGCCGCGCCCACCAATGAGTTCCAGCCCGCGACTTGTGCCACCTACGCAATTCCTTTGTATAGTGCGACGTTGCCACTCTTATTATTTATTCCGCTTTGTAATATTTTATTTATAGGTGATATTTTGTTTATGTAAGTATTCGATAGATTCCTATAGTCTGTTTTTTTCGCAGGAGGCAAAAATAACAGATATTTATTAGATTCGTTTAGCACGAATAATACAGTTTTTATGATTCTGGTTCAGATTAGATTTAATTTTAGTCACTTAAATTTCGTATATTGTTCAAAATAATGAAATAAATCCACAGAATCTGCAGTTACGAAAAAAAGCAATAGCATTTTAGTCTCCGGCGAAAAAAAAGATATATATCATGATTAATTAACCAACTAGTTATTCGTTTACTAAATACGAAAAAATATTTAGACGTCATTTTTCTTCCAATCTTGCTGTACTGAATATTTACGTAGTCCTTATATTAATAATTATAATTGCATAAGTTGATACAAAATGCTATGCAATAGCTTTACCGCGGCAGTCCCCGAGTGCCACACGTCTTTTTTTTTTTGGCAGTTTATGCGAGGCGACTATACACGATGGACGTCGACAAAGCTTTTGTTGTGGTGTATTATTTTAGAAGAAAACAAACCTCTTTCCTGAAGTAGTGTGATCAACCCTTCAGGGATTATATGATCTTTTTCCATTATTACGAAACACCAAAGCTGCGTTCAATATGTTGGATACAATAAAAACGCAACAACTTTGCGTGCGCGCTGCGATATAGAGGGTTGCCGAGGGCCCGACATCCGACATAATGTGAACATTGCCATACTCATAGGCGACCGAGATTCAACGCGTTTTTTTACGTACGTAGAGGGCTGGCAAATGCCTGATATTTCTTGTATATACGCTTGAAAATACGGTGTCTGATAAGTGTAAAAAGCTTCATATAAAATGTTCAGCAGTAATTTTTCTCCGTTTTATCCTTCCAAAATTGGTCATCCTTTTCTATTGTTTCCACTTTTGTTTTATTACGTCTATACCATACTGCCAATAAGCATTTAGATATTTCACTAGAGCAGTCGATTTTCTGTAGGGCCCGACACCCGACAAGTGGGTACGGGCGGGCTCCGCTAAGTGCGGAGGCCTCATCCTGTTCGTTTGGTTGACTTCATATAAAAACATTCAATATTATGAACATGTTCTTTAGGTCTTATACCCTAGTATCTTTAAGTAAGTAATACCTAATCATCGTGATTAAAGAAAGGAGGCAATTTAAGACGATACATCGAAAATAAACGCTTAAAATGGCTCCGCCTATTCCACCCCGCGCCCCGTTAGCGACCTCGTCACTCGATTCCAATTTCAAACGCGCGTCAAATGCTCAATCGGAGGTCAACGTGCGGTAAAGAGAAAGGAACACGCAAGCGTCGGAGTCGCGACACACTATTTTTTTAAATGTTTTTAATATTTTTCATCATTTATTGTCTTGTTGTATAAGAAAATGTAACTGTATATGTCATTGTTGTTGTGTCATGTCAAAAGAGAAATCAACAAAGCTTGTATTTTTTTTATTTATTGAAATAATAACTAAGTCATAATTTTTAAAACTGATTATATTGTATAACAGGATTTGTTTTCTTATATTTACGCGAACACTACACATTGAAATAATACTAATTTTTACGGAATTTATCGCGTATATTTAACTTTTTTACCCGACGTTTCGAGAGCTTTACAGCACCCATGGTCACGGGAAGGACTGAGATGTTCAACGTCCAGCTGTCATAGTTAACCGCGGTTACCATAGATTAAAATTTAACTTTTGTTCCGATCTACACAGTATGAACTTATGGTATCATGGAGTCTTGCAGTTGTATGCTTGGGTTGGGATTTAATTTTATTTATTATAGGATCCCAAGCAGATGGTAGCACCCAGCCATCTTCTCTATTGAAATTAGGATGTTTTTTGATTTCAATAGCCTCGCGAATCATCCTTGGAAGGAATCGGTGTTCTTTAGCGAGGATTTGTGGTCTATCAAATCTGATGTAGTGACGGGGGCGATCCTGTACATGTTCACAGACTGCAGACAGATATGCTAGAACATATAGCTGATGTGAAGAATCGACGCTCCGGGAAGTCTGCAGTCTGTGAACATGTACAGGATCGCCCCCGTCACTACATCAGATTTGATAGACCACAAATCCTCGCTAAAGAACACCGATTCCTTCCAAGGATGATTCGCGAGGCTATTGAAATCAAAAAACATCCTAATTTCAATAGAGAAGATGGCTGGGTGCTACCATCTGCTTGGGATCCTATAATAAATAAAATTAAATCCCAACCCAAGCATACAACTGCAAGACTCCATGATACCATAAGTTCATACTGTGTAGATCGGAACAAAAGTTAAATTTTAATCTATGGTAACCGCGGTTAACTATGACAGCTGGACGTTGAACATCTCAGTCCTTCCCGTGACCATGGGTGCTGTAAAGCTCTCGAAACGTCGGGTAAAAAAGTTAAATATACGCGATAAATTCCGTAAAAATTAGTATTATTTCAACAGGATTTGTAACTACGTTTTAAACGATATTTTATTCCTCTTCTTTTTTTAGGGCCATTCTTTATTTTTCTTTTTTGTTACATTATTTGGATCCCGAATTTCTTTATTACGAGTAAGTCGCGGTTCTACCAATTCCGCTAGCAAGCAGTGAAAATAAAATGAAAATAATTTTTCTCCGTTTTATCCTTCCAAAATTGGTCATCCTTTTCTATTGTTTCCACTTTTGTTTTATTACGTCTATACCATACTGCCAATAAGCATTTAGATATTTCGGAAGTATGCATCTATCTTTGACTTGCATGTACCAATGAGAATTTTTGTTCACCAGGATCACACCACTTTTTTATTTACCGGCCAGAAATGCATTTTTCTTGTATTATGACTTCGTCAATACCAACCTTGTATGCAATTATGGGACATGTGATTTCAAACAGGGTGTTACTTCCTATAATACCGTCAGGCGTTGCTCCTAAAAAGGATGATTTTTATCTATGAATAAACTAAAAGGGTCTATCTTTAGGTCTAGTAAATTTGATATTTTTTACTGTACTAGCCCAACTGTTGGTTTTAATTCTTGTGACTGCAATAATAGAAAAAAAAACTCGTTAATGTCACTAAGAATAATATAGAGCACAGTCAAGTTTGGATACTGCCTAATAGTGCGTATTGCGTTGTATAACGACCAACGGAATGTGACCTCCACCGACGTACAAAGCCTAGGTTGAAGCAGGCAAGCTTATAGTGGATATAACAAGAGTGTGGAGTCCCGACTCCTGATCTAGATATACGGCCAGTATATGGATGTTGTCTATATTGGTAGCATTTAGTCAAATGTAATGTTTTATTCCCGCAAAAAATAACTCTAAAATGAAGCTATAAGCAACCACGCGTAGAAAACCTAATGATTCAAGTGTCATTTAACGTGGTGGAGTCATGCTGCAGTTATATGTATTAGTAGTTGTAGCACGAAGGGGCCTGCTCGTCCGGCCCCTTCGTGCTACAACTACTAAAAAATAGTGGCTTAATGCTGCTGTGTTTCGTATGGTGAGTGTAGAGAACCGGGAGAACCTTTTTACTGGAAACGAGGCATTCCATCTTAGTCCTCACGGGTGACAACACATCTTCATTTTGATTCGTAATCGAGGATAGATGTACATGTATATGGGCCACAGCAACCACTTATCATCAGGTTGACTGTGTGCTCGTTTGTCACCCTATAATATAAAAAAATCATACCCCGATACGTATAATGGAGAGGCTTATTTTATTTATATACGATTTTGTTCTCTATTCCCTTGTAGGTGATTTGACTAAGTGATTTGAGTTATCTAAATGGCCAAGTTGCTTGAATCATGCTGAATCTAGGTAGGCAGGTAATGTTCTTTATAATTAACTACAGACATACGTGACGTGAGCGCAAGTAAGACGAAAGTGATGGTTTTTGAGAGAGAGGAAAGCAAAACGGTATGTGAAATAAGAATAGGAGAGTTAATTGAGCAAGTGGATGAGTTTGAGTATTTGGGATGTGTATTTAGCAGGGATGGTAGATATGATAAGGATATAGAACGACGAGTAAATGCAGGGAATAGAGTGAATGGGGCACTGCACTCTAATGTGAAGAACCAGAATGTATCAAAAAAGGCACGTATGGTAATTCATAATGCTGTGTTAGTCCCTACTTTAATGTATGGTAGTGAAAGCTGGGTGTGGCAGAAGAAGCACGAATGTAGAATAAATGCTGTAGAAATGCGGTCTTTAAGGAGTATGCTAGGGTTGAATCTGAATGACAGGGTGAGAAATTGCGTAATACGAGGGTGGATTGAAAAGTACTCTGCCTAACACTGATCCATTCAATTCTAAAAATCAAATCTATTTCTATCACATTATTTAGTTCAGTTCAGACTAGTTCATTGTGTGAAGTTCGAAACGTGTGCGATAATTAGTTGTGATTTTATAAATTTATTAACAAAGTAATCGGACATAATTTCCGCGAATGGAGCAAATCGAGCAGCGTGCCGTCATTAAGTACCTCCATAAGAAGGGGCTATCATCAAAAGCCGTCCATGATGACATGGTCAGTACATTAGGCGATTGTGCTCTGTCATATTCATCCGTCAAAAAATGGATAGCAAAATTTAAGCGTGGTAGAGAGAGTGTGAAAGATGAACCCCGCTCTGGAAGGCCTTCGACGTCAACTACTGACGAAAATATTAAAAAAGTACTTGATTTAATAATGGGAGACCGCAGATTAAAAATTAGAGAGATAGCCGAGATTATAGGCATGTCTTATGAACGAACTCAAAACATCATTGTCAACGAGTTGGGTTTCCACAAGGTGTCTGCGAGGTGGGTTCCGCGACTGCTTTCAGTTGAACAAAAAAGGACGCGATTGACTATTTCACGCGACTGTTTGGAGTTATTTGAAGCCGATGCAGATGATTTTTTGAATCGTTTTGTTACTATGGACGAAACATGGGTTCATTACTGTACACCGGAAACAAAACAACAATCAAAACAGTGGAGAAGACCTGGTTCACCACCCCCTAAAAAGGCTAAGTCGATTTTGTCGGCAAATAAGGTGATGGCTTCAGTATTCTGGGACTCGAAAAGTGTGATTATGATTGATTATCTTGAAAGGGGTGAGACTATAAACTCTGATTACTACTGCACCTTACTACGTCGTTTACGAGAGGAAATAAAAGAAAAAACGTCGAGGAATGCTCAGAAGAAAAGTCCTGTTTCATCAAGATAACGCCCGTGTTCACACGTCAGTACAGTCAATGACTGAAATTCACAACTGTGGCTTTGAACTGTTACCGCATCCGCCGTATTCACCTGATCTGGCACCATCAGACTTCTTTCTGTTCCCTAACCTAAAAAAGCACTTGGGAGGTCAAAGATTTTCGACAAACGACGAGGTCAAAGCAGCTGTAGACGCATATTTTGACTCTAAGGAAGAATCATTTTTTTTTCAACGGTCTAAATGCTTGGAAGGGGAGGTGGCAAAAGTGTATTGAACTTGATGGTGATTATGTAGAAAAATAAAAATATAACTGATTTAGTATGTGTTTATTTTCTTGGTTAGGCCGAGTACTTTTCAATCCACCCTCGTAAGAGATAACTATGGTATGCAAGATGATGTTGTGACCAGGATTAAGAAAGGAATGCTTCGGTGGTTCGGTCACGTATAAAGAATGAATGAGGAAAGAGTGACAAAGCAAATTTATATGGCAGATGTGAACGGCAGAGTCGCGAAGGGACGCCCTAGAAAAAAGTTTATCGACCAAATTGGCGATATATTGAAAATGGGCCACGTTAAAAGTACCCTTAACCGACGAGCATGTATGCGTAGATATATGGATGTAAAGGAGGCGAAAGAGGTATGTCAGGATCGTGTCAAATGGAAGTCCGTAGTCTCTGCCTACCCCTCTGGGTGACAGGCGTGAGTGTTTATGTATATGTACATACGTGACACTAAAATGCTATTAAAATATTTACAATGATATTATTTACCTTGACTTGTTCGCCTCCGTCATTCTGAGAACATTTTTTTTTCAAATTGCTCTTTCCTTTTTCTCCTATATATTTTTTTCTTAGTATTTCCCATTACCAAATATCAAACAAATTATTTAAGTACCTACTTATACTACTAATAATTTCCTATTATAATAATAAATCTATTCTACAACTATAGCTGTTTATCATAATGAAGGTATATCTATAAGAATAGAGAGTACAAGCGAACGACTTGCGCAGGTCTTCCGTTGTAGCGGCCTCTTACCGGACTGGCCCGCGTATAATTTCTATAAAACTTTAAAACGCCGTCATAAGGTCTAAAATTGCGTAGCGTCCGCGACGATTAACACGCTTAGAAATTGTCAGAATCATTAATTTTTAAAAAATTAATGAATTAAGTAATCTTAATAATGCGCAACTAAATTATAAATATTGACGTTACGAATATATTTGAGTATATTTGAGAGATTCCCAAGCATATAGATTAAGTTTTCGCAAATAATTATGATCAAGTCAAAATTATACAATCGTGTTTTTGAGCAAGCAAAATCAAGATAAAGACATGAATTTCAATTTCCTATATCAAAATTTCCGGTTCCGGTGATCAAAGTGTAAACACGTACAAGTGAGAGCTCCGTAAATATTTCCAATTAAACAGTGCAAAAAACGACAAACCGAACGTATACTACAGTGAAAAGTTCAGAAGTTCAAACCAGAAGAGTGTTTCAGCAGAAATTACAGTGAAATAACTAATTTTGTGGCGATTCTGTTCAAACAAAGTTCTGATCGTTATAACCTCAAAGTTAAGCACACACACCATAGATACCAAGATTATAGGTAGTGCCAACCAAATAAAATCTGTCACTGCTATTTGACAGCTGACAACTGCAAAAAGTGTTGCCAACGTAGAAAAAGGATTACCATAAATTTAAGTGTTACCACATCAAAACACCAAAATACCCTGAAAAAAAAAATGGAAAAGCAAATGGAAATTTTACTCTCCAAAATAAATGAAAAGTTTAATGAACAAACAATAACTTTAACAACAGCAATAACGAAAAATGTAATGGAGGCCCTGGACGATAAGTTAAAAATAATAACAGAAGAAAACAACAACCTTAAAACTAGAGTCAGTAACCTGGAACAAAAAGTATCCTTTTTAGAGAAGGAAAAGCGTAAGAATAATCTAGTTTTATTCGGCATCGAAGAAAAAGGAAAAACTGAGTTAGAGTTGGTGGATTTTGTGAAGGAAATTTTGCAAGATTCGGGAACTCATATAGATAGTCAGGAAATAAGTGAGATCCATAGAATCGGGACAAATTATGAAAAGAACCGACCGTTAATAATATCTCTAACAACATCTTGGAAAAAACATCTTATCCTGAAAAACAAGCGCAACCTTCCTACAAATGTGTATGTCAATGAGGACTACCCTAAAGAAGTTCTGGAAATACGCAAACAACTTAAGCCAGAATTAGAAGCGGAAAGAAAAAAGGAAACATAGCGTTCATAAAATACGATAAGCTAATTGTTAAAAAACCAACTAACCCCAGCCGCGAAAAGAGGAAGAGAGAAACACCAACAGGATCCCCAACCACTCCCACCCCATCCCAGAAAAAGACAAATACCCAGAATGAAATTACTGAAATACAGCCCCCAAGTACAATTAAGGAAGTAGTTAAGCCAAGCATACTTACATTTGTAACGCGTGAAAGATCCGCCTCGATGTCAGAGATGCAAAAAAACGAACAAAGGCCTCCTCGAACCGGAAACAACAAACAGATGCAACAACAAACACAGATATAAGAAAAACTCTAATGTTTTGTCCCCCAATCCGGCCGGTCACCGTGGGGGAAGCCGACCACCACCCTCCAACATATCAGTCAACAAAATCAAATACCCAAAAAGATAAACAAAAACGAAGCAGTTTATACATATGTACACTAAATACACGAACCCTGAGAACAGAAGAAAGTTTGCATGAGCTAGAGTTAGCTATCGAAAACCTCAAGTGGGACATCTTGGGCATAAGCGAGATGAGGAGAATAGGAGAAGGAATAGAAGAGCGAAACAGCTATATTATGTATTTCAAAGGTGAAACCGCTGGACACAGAGGGGTAGGATTCCTGGTTAAGTCAAAACTTAAAAAACAGATAATTGGTTTTGAAGGGATATCGGACAGGATAGCGGTGATTCATATTAACTTACCAAAGTATAGAAAAAAATGGACAGTCATTCAAGTCTACTCGCCGACAGAACAAGCAACAAAAACTGAGATCGACAAATTCTACGATAAATTACGTGAAGCTATCGAAAAATATTCCGAAAACAATATTGTGCTCATGGGAGATTTCAATGCCCAAGTTGGCGTCCAACTACCCGGAGAAGAACATATAATAGGAAAATACGGAAGAGGCAAAAGAAGTAAAAATGGAGAAAAACTAGTAGAGTTCCTTCTTGAGCAAAACTTAACACTTCTAAACTCCATGTTCCGTAAAAAACCCAAGAACAAATGGACATGGATGTCTCCAGACGGAAAGGTTAAGAACGAAATCGACTACATAATAACTAACAAAGCTAGGGTATTTAGTGATACGGAAATAATACAGAAACTAAATTTCAACACAAACCATCGTATGGTACGCAGTTGTCTAAATGAAAGAAGTCCAAAAGCTCCTAGACACCATATGAACCACACGCAAACAACAAACACACAAACGGACACAGAAAACACAATAAAAGATCTGATGGAAGTCGTTGATTCAGATTTGGACCTAAGTGTAAAATACAAAAAAATTGAGAATAAGCTTAAGCAGGCAGGAAAACAATCAAACAAGAGTAAAGAAAACATTTTGAGTGAAAGAACGTTAAAACTAATTGAAGATAGAAAGTTGTTAATAAAAAAGGATAAAAAGGAGAACCAACAACAAATATCTAACCTTAGCAAACAGATTCGTGAAAATATGAGGAAGGACAGAAAAATCAGAAGAAACACAATTTTAGAGAATCACATCAACAAAACGGGAGGCACGAAAAAATCGCTTAAGGAACTCCGTGAAAAAGGGAAAGAATGGATACCAACGTTAAGAGAAAAGGAAAAAGAACTGCCAGCTACTACTCGGAGTTCAATCCAAAATATAGCAACAAATTATTATCGGTTACTATATTCAAATCAATCTAGCTTTAGCACACATATTAGTGATTACAAACAGATGCATGTGACTGAAGGAAACGAAGACATACCAGAAATATTAGTATCGGAAGTAGAAAAAGCAATAAAAAAGTCAGAAAATGGATAAAGCACCCGGCCCCGACAGGATCACAAATGAACTTATGAGAGGGACAATCACAGAACTAAGTCCGCTTCTAAAAAAATCTTTAACGAGATTCTATATACTGGTAACATCCCTAGTCAATGGGCAGAATCTCATATAATACTTCTCCACAAGAAAGGTCCTAAAGACGATATAGGAAACTACAGACCCATTTCTCTCATCTCAAATGTATATAAAGTTTTCGCCAAAGTCATTTTGGACAGAATCTCAATCAAACTCGACGAAAATCAACCTGTGGAACAAGCGGGGTTCAGGAAAGATTTCAGTACAATAGACCATATTCACACTATCAAACAGCTTATAGAAAAATATAATGAATATAGAAGAACAATTTACATTGCCTTTATAGACTACGCCAAGGCTTTCGACAGCCTTAGACATGAAGTTGTATGGCAAAGCCTAAAAGAGCAGGGCATCCAAAACACCTACATCAAGATCATCAAAAGTATTTATAGCGTTAGTACAGGCAGGATAAGACTGGAATCTATAGGAGATGCTTTTCAAATAAAAAGAGGTGTCAGGCAAGGTGACCCACTTTCACCAAAGCTGTTTACAGCAGTATTAGAACAAGTGTTCAGGAAGTTGAATTGGGAGCATCTAGGTCTAAACATAAATGGATCACGATTAAATCATCTCAGATTTGCTGATGATCTGGTCCTATTGGAAGAAGATCCAAAACTACTGGAGTCCATGATACAAAACCTGGCAGGAAAAAGCAGAGAATTAGGCCTAGAAATGAACTCCAGCAAAACTAAGCTGATGACAAATTCAATTCCCGTAGACATAACAATTAAAGGACAGAAACTGGAATATGTAGAAGAATATGTATATCTTGGCCAGATAATATCGCCTAACGACCAGATGTCGAAAGAAATAGAAAAAAGGATTGCAACAGGATGGAAAACCTACTGGGCTTTGAAAGAAATTACAAAAAGCAAAGAAATAGGCATTAAAATCAAGAAGAAGACCTTTGATACATGTATTTTACCCTGCATTACATATGGCTGCGAAACCTGGGCTCTGACAAAACATCATAGGGATAAACTTGCAAGATGTCAAAGAAGTATGGAAAGAAGCATGATAGGTTTAAAACTAAAAGACAAAGTAAGAAGTACAGACATCAGGCACAAAACAAAACTAACTGATATCCTGGCTCGTATTGACCAACTTAAATGGAGGTGGACTGGACATATGCTCAGGTGTAAAAAGGAGAAATGGAGCAAACAGGTGACAATCTGGTACCCAAGAGATGGCATTAGGAGTCGAGGTCGCAAAAAGAGAAGATGGGAGGATGACCTGAAAATGACTTTGGGTCCGCTCTGGACAAGAGTGGCGGCAGACAGACATCAGTGGAAAGAGTTGGAGGAGGCCTTTGCCGTAAGGCACACCGAACTGAGAGACCTTTTATAATATGTTGTGCGTTACGTTTTTAACCAGCTGTTAATCTATTTATTTAAGTAAAATTTATGTTTGTAAATGAAAAAACTGTCAAAGTTCGGAAATAAAGGTTTTATTATTATTATTATATTATATATCAAAATTTCAGTTTCGTTAGTCGTGTCATAGACCCATACTATTCGATGAAAGGAGGTGCATTTTCTCAAGGTGTCGCCTTAAGTATTTTACAAAAGAAGTGAGTCTGAATCAAGTTCATTTGTGATACTTATAATATCTAGATGAAATCACTTGCTCTTCTCCCCTTGTGTAAGTATATGATCTTCAAGTATGGTATGCCTTTGCTGATTTAACATCATTCTAGATAAAATTAATTACTGTATTAGACTTACTTTATCCATTATATCAATTTTACATTGTAACAATTATACAACATAGAATTTAATTAGTTACAATTGTATTTTAATTTATAATGTATTAGTTAATTTCTAGTTTTATAATAATGTTTATTTTATTCTGGCATCAATCATTTAGGAATTTTTTTATGTGCAAATATAATTTCTGTTTCATTCCTGTTTTACTGTCACTAAGAAATTATATTATTAAGTCAATTACTCAGGAACATAAAAACTCTGCAAAGGTTTTGATAAATTATTTTAATAACTAAAATATTAAGAACTGTACAGTAATTTCACTAACATTTTATAAACTGGTGTTGTTAACAACTTTTTACTGTTTCAATGGTCCAGCAGAATCAGGAGGAATTCCCAATTCTTCATCAGTCCAAGTACTGGGATCAATATACGGCCATTCACCCTGAAAATTTATGCAAAAATGATTAGAGTATGATCGAAGCTTCCACGTTGTAAAAAAAGTTTACTTTCAGGCGCAGGTTAGGCTTAAGGCCAAATTTAGGCGAAGGTTTGGCCCTAGCGGAAATTTTGATTGATTTTATTGAGGACGGAAGGTGCTCTTCAAACTAGGCAAGACACATTTTATTTTATTATGCGGATCGGTTTATCGGTTCAGATCCCCAGAGTTCTATCGTAAAGACATAAATGATTTTCCCTTGAAATATCGGAAATTTAATGACAATAAGGGTAAATATTTGGAATAAATATATTTTTTACGAAGGTTAAGGTTAAGGAAAAATCTTTAATTTCGTTTTTGTAAAGTGCCACTCGTTTATTTTCATGCAGCTGCTCAGACAGAGGGCTGCATAAATCTTTTTTCTGTGTTTGAGTATCAAAATGCCCTGTATACACTATATGCCATAGAAGTATGTGAAAATGCATTTATTTATGGAAAATGCAGTTGCAGCTCTGTATAGGGAAAAATTCCCTAATGTGCATCAGCTAGACTACTGTGTATTTATAAGAATCCACAGATGTTATTCCGAAGGAGAGATAGACTGGTGGTTGTGTCGGCAATAATAGCGGTAGAAAAATCGCTCGTCATGATGTAGAAGAAGTGGTGCTTGAAGAAATTAAGCAAGTACATACTATCTCTAGGCGGAAGCTCGATGGGATGGGAATGGGGAAATCTCATGCATGATAATTAACAAAAACAGATTTCATCCATTAATCATTCACCCAAAAATCTGCATCAACTAGTCATAATATATAGTCAGGCATAGTTAATGTAGTCATCAACAAAAAAAACTAAAAAATTAATTAATTTAGTTGTATATGATATTTAAGTTTTGAAAAAAAATATTAGTATTATTTTTAAAAAGTTATGTCTTTCGTACTACTTGGTATGTAATTTTCGGACAACTATTAGTGCTTCTGAAAAGCCATTTCAAGGTTATCTATTAATTATCATATGAAAGCCATAGCAAGTTTTAATGAATTTTTATATTCACAATTCCTTCAAAAGAACAACTGGTGTGTTGATCACAAAGACATAATTTACTATACTTTTAATTATATAACTTACATAGATATGCTCTGGTTCTGTCGCAATATGATACAGAATCCACCACCAACATATTCCACCGAGAACCTGCGAAATAGCGAGAGCTCTTTTCGAAGGCATAGGAGGTGGCACTCTATATGACCATACACTGTAAAGTAAATAAGTTTCTAGGTATTATTTTTTTTTTCTAAATTTGAGGATAATAAAACACAAAGTAACTTATAGAAGAAATAGTGATTTGAAAAAAAATTTTCTTCGACAACCTGTGTACTGCTGGACATGGCTGCTCCCATTGTAGGGAGATTTTGGTCATAATGAATGTGCTTAGCAGAAGCATTGTCAATGACACTACTCGTAGCTGCTAGTTTGGTATTTTACATTTATTTCACTCTAGACCAGTGGCGGGCAAACTTTTTTAATGGCGGGCCACAAAGTTTAAGAAATTCTAGAGGGGGCCAGAATTATAGAAAAAATGCATTTTGTGTTAAAGCTTTTAATTATAATATTATAAAAACATTACAGCATTACACAATAATTTAACAAAATGCCTTTTACCCTAAATAATAATTGATTTAACTTTTATTTGAAGGCTCTGCCTTGTTAGGCGCATAAGACATATGGAATTGTTTTTGATTTTCCATAATATTTTCGAAAGCAGGTTCCAGCTGTGGTGAAGCAACTTTCAGCAGTGTGGAAAGTTTTCAGTCAATCGGTTTCTGATTGACTTTTTCCGCAATTTCATGGTTGAAAAAGCGCACACAAAAGACGAAACAAACATCGCCATAATTTAGCATGAGCAATGATCTTTGGAAATTCAGCTTTCAGTAGTGCTCTATAAAATCTAATTATGTGGAATTCAAAACCAATTGCTTTAAATGGGTGGGAACACTGCAGTTCAATAATTTCCAATTGCAATTCAGCAGATAC
This sequence comes from Parnassius apollo, assembly GCA_907164705.1. NCBI lineage: Eukaryota > Metazoa > Arthropoda > Insecta > Lepidoptera > Papilionidae > Parnassius > Parnassius apollo. The sequence goes on along the minus strand of CAJQZP010000885.1, from coordinate 5,579,880 downwards.
ATTTCCGGATCTACATTAAACAGCATCAAGAAAACATCTAGCGATTATTGAATGTTCTTAAAATCTTGAAACCTAGTTTCAAATTCTGTGTGAGGTTTTTTCAACGCCTAACTGAATTCTTTTGTTCCCACTCACTGGTGGACATGGATTTTAAACACAGAAAGCGAGTTAAATCGTTCTTCGTTGTGCAGTTATAAAACAGAGAAAGCTGAGTTTTAAATGATTTAAGACAACACCAAGTCTCATCTATAACAAACATTGGTTCTTTCCTTGCAATTCCTTATTTAATTTGTTATAGTGCTCAAGCAAATCTGTAAAAATTGCAAAATCGGTACCCCAATCTTTGTCCTATAGGTTATGCATCTATTATTCTACCAGAATCTACTTTGAAGTGGAATCTACTTTTTCTTCTCGACAGTCAAAACGTTTTTTTATTATTATAACGAGACATGTACTATCCGTGTTGATAAACCTTCAGCCTTTTTATCAATATACCTTACAAATCCTGCGAGATGAAAATGGGTGGTAGATTCACTTACATATATTTGATAGAGCCACTTATTTTCTGACCCTGGGAAAGCTACAAAAATACTCATTTAAAAGCAACGGGCAGCGGCATCGAAGGTGTGGTGCGTCTGGAACTGTGATCTGACAAACGGGACAAATAAGGTTATTTCACCTTACATAAGAAGAGGTCCATGTTCAGCTGTGAACTTTTGCAGGCTAATGAAGGAGTACAAGAAGCATTAAATCATTATAATTACATTCCTAAATTCTTTTTGTTATGACATAACAGCAAAACTCACCCGTGCCCTGCGTTTCTCTTTAATTGTTTGGCATGATCAGCGGTGGTCTTTGCCGTTCTTAATAATATAGCTCTTGAAACTAAGGTACGAGCCAGCATTTTTCAGTGCTTGTCGACACTACAGAATTTACTTCATTCAGTAAAATTTTAGCACTATGCAATGAGCTAAGATTCTCGGCCTACGGCTAAAAAGCTGACTGTTGTGTTGACATCTGTCAACTCATGGCCTATCCATGCATTATAGTGGGTGCGTTTGGCAGAAAAAAGCGCTAGCAAGCGCTTGTAAACAAAATGGCGATCGTAAGCGGTAAGTGCTGTCAAAGCGTAAGTAGCTATTTTCCTCTAGGACACGATGTTAGTTTTAACCGGGGAACCTAACCTAATTTAAATATATGTTTGTAAAGTATTCATATTAAAAACCTACCAAATATGAACTTTTAATAACATGTATTTGTCTTTTCATGTCATTATATTACTTAAAACTAATATTGCACAAAACAACTTATAAACTCTACTTCAAAACAAACAAATTAAATAAGCAAAATGGCGGATTGTGTCAGCGCTATGAAGTAGCAATCGTGTCCTGGCCGAAAACTATTTTAGCGCTTATAAGCGCTTGCTAGCGCTTTTTTAAAAGCGCTAGCAAGCTATTAGCACATGCTATTAAAAACTCATGATTGGTAAGTTTTTAATATGAATACTTTACAAACATATATTTAAATTAGGTTAGATTCCCCGGTTAAAATTAACATCGTGTCCTGGAAGAAAATAGCTACTTACGATTTGACAGCGCTTACCGCTTACGATCGCCATTTTGCTTACAAGCGCTTGCCAGCGCTTTTTTCTGCCAAACGCACCCAATGCATGGAGGCTAGAGAACAGGAGAACGATCGCTGTAGAAAATAGTGTCTCAGAAATATGGATAAAATAAGTGAGACGCTGCGATCGCTAAGTTGTATCAATAATTTTAATTATTATAAATATTATAAATTATTACAAATATAAATTACTATGTGGGGTATCTATATAGTTTTCTCATCTGGTTGGGTTCTATAAATATATAATTATAAATTAAAATGAAAAGATAAATATAATTAAAATAAAATAAATACATAAATAAATAAAAGCAAAAATATTATATTTGTAATTATATTTTTTTATAAATTATTACAAATATAAATTACTTTTTATTATTGATTTATTTTGAGGTATCTATATAGTTTTCTCATCTGGTTAGGTACCATTAAAATATAAATGTGAACGAAAATGATAAATGTACATAAATAACAATAAAATAAAATAAATACATAAATAAACAAAAGCCCAACCAGATGGAAGCCCTCGGCAGGGGAGACCAAACGGCCGAGGGTAAGGGGGAAAGGGGAAGAAACCGCCGGACAATGCGGGCGGTATCAAGGAGCACCGCCTTCTGCATTTGAGCCCGGAGCAGTCCGTCACAGAGTCCCAGTCGCCTCAGATGACCCGAGAGGCTGACTGGGATTAGCCCGTTTGCAGAAACGACTACAGGTATAATTTTGGTCGACAGCCCACCCTACATGTCGGTCATCTAGTGAGTCAGGTCAAGATATTTTGTTCGCTTATCTGTTTCGGCTTTTTCACGAGGTTCTCGTCATACGGAATGGTAATGTTGACCAAAAATATTCCTGACTGTGCCCGGTCCATCAGCACAATATCAGGCTTATTCGCAAGAATAGGCCTGCCTGTGATGATAGCCCGGTCCCAGTAGAGCCTGGAATGGTCATTTTCGAGCACGGCAAGTACTTGTAATACGACAGTTTCTAGTCCACGAGACCGTATTTCAAAGCGAGCTCCTGGTGTAGAATTCTGGCTACTAGGTTGTGCCTATGCAAGTACTCAGAGTTAGAAAGCGCCGAACAACTGGAGGTGACGTGCCTAAGTGACTCACCGGGATGGCGACAAGCTCGACAGATGTCGATGGTGCCATCCTTTAGGATGTATCTCCGATAGTTGTTGGTCTTAATAACCTGATCCTGTATCGCACAGATAAAACCCTCGGTTTCCCCGAAGAGGTCACCGAAACGTAGCCAGTTGAGGGAGGTGACTGTATCTACGAAAGGTTCATGTAGAGTCTTGTAGAACCTCTCGTGGAGCTCCTTCTCCTTCCATACAGTCTCCCGGTCGGAAATGCTCTGTATCGCAGGGTCTTGCCATTGTTCGTTGGTCAAGGATAGAGGGGTAAGCCCATTATCACAACAAATAACGTCCCTATAGAATGGATCATCCGATATCCTCAGAAAGTAATTACGGAGGCTGCACACTTCACGATTATGCATGATAAGCGCGCTTAATAAGCCACGCCCACCATATTTCCGCGCCAAGTACAGCCTCATAATCGAAGATCTCGGTTGATGCATCCTATGGGACGTCATAGTAGTGCGGACTTTTTTATCCAGGGCGTTAAGTTCAGTCTGAGTCCACCTAAGTATGCCAAAGGTATACATGAGTACAGGCATGACCCAACTGTTATATGCTTGTGTCTTATTCACACCGGACAAAAGGTTGTTAAGCGCTTTGGTCAAACGTGCATAAAACACGTCGCAAACTGACTGTTTCATACCAGCCTCATCGATACCGATGTTCTGTGACATACCCAGGTATCGGTATGTTTCAGCCTCGGAAAGGGTCCTTAAGTTGACGGGCATAGACAAGTCTATGCCCTCAGAGTTAGCAACCCTTCCCCTTTCAATATGGAGGACCGCACACTTATCCGTTCCCAGCGCCATTCCAATAGAACTGCTAAATTCACAAGTGATATTTAGCAATTCCATAAGATGGGAACGACTGGAGGCGAATAACTTGAGGTCATCCTAATAGAAAAGGTGGGTCACTTTTGTAGCTTCTTTCCGAAGCTAAAATCTCCCCCCCCCCTTGGAGCCCTCCAGTAATATACTGAGAGGGTTCAGAGAGAGGTAGAACCAGATTGGACTCAGACAATCGCCCTGGAAAATACCCTTTCTTATCCTTATGCGGCTTTCCGCAGCCATCATTCGCTCACCCAGATGACGAAGGATCGTACTCCACTGTCCCATACATTGCTCGAGGAAGTCTCTAACTGTACAGTCTATCTTGTACAGCTCGAAAACCCTCTTTAGCCATGTATGGGGAACCGAGTCGAATGCCTTTTTGTAGTCTATCCAGGCGGCGGAGAAGTTCCAAGGGTTGCGTTTTACCACTTTACCAATGACCGCGTCAATGAGGAGTGGTTTCTTGGTTCCACGACCACCGCCCCGACATCCATTTTGAGGACGCGACATCACCTGATTTGAGTCCAGGTGACGAGTGATTCTCGCGCTCAATATGGATGTTAGTGTCTTGTATACAGTCGGTAGACACGTGATGGGGCGGTATTTACTCGGGTCTGTGGTAACCTGGTCTTTAGGAACCAAATGAGTCATCCCAGTAGCGATGAGGCTAGGGAGCGACTTCTGGTTGAGAGCCTCTTGAAACTGTCGAGCGGCACAGCGTGACACACCATGAACCCCTTCAGCCAGTAGTGATGCAGTCCGTCGAGTCCCGGATTTTCCAGTTCGGGGCGCTATGGACTGCTTCAGCTACGTCATCCGGTGTTATGATGACGGGGTCCATGGGTATAATACCACACACTGACTCACCACAACTTCGGTCCAAGGGTCCTCGCCGTGGTTTACGGACTCTGACCACAGGCCGTGCCAGAATCGGTTCGTCTATGCGCTCCGTCAGTTTTTGCATTATATTCGGTTGAAACAAACTAACATTTGTCCCAGCAAATGCCATCCTGACGGTGCGCACAATCCTTGGCCTGTTATTGCCTGACCTGAAGCATATACCATTTTAAATGTTTGAATATGGATAAGACTGCTTTCTTTAAATGAGACGGCCAAACAAAATCTAAATGGAAATGCAAAACTTACGTTAATGTAACAAATCAACGCAAGGGAGATATTTCAAAAACACCTGTTAGAAAATCAGTACCATTTAATGATTCAATAATGTCCTGCGACGACTCTCTTTCTGTTGAACACTCGGAAACTTCACTAGGTTCTCAGCCATCAACTTCTATGTGCCCTTCTCTAGGTCAAGAAGTTACATTGGAGAGTATAGCCAGACTTCTAGATATGAAACTTGATGCTATTTAGCATAGATGAAAAATTTGAATCACTCAAGAAATCATTCTATATTAATATGAAATCATTAATCGAAACGGAGATTGTTACAGCCATTGATCAAGTCAAAATTGAATTTACCGAGACTACAGACTTTCTACGTCAGGGGCAAAAAGAACTCAAGACAAATGTTGAATCAGCAGATTCAACATTAGAACTAGAAAAAATTAATGCCGATCTAACAAACAAAATGAGTGTACTGCATCGTCGTTTGGAATCCATGGAAAGAATTTCCCGCAGTCACAACATGGAGATACAAGCAGTCCCCGAAAAACGGAATGAGAATATTTTGACGCTTGTCAAAATATTTACTCTACAGTAAAATTACCAACGACAGACGCTGAAATTAGTATCTGTCGAAGGGTTGCTAAATTGCCGACCACATCAGCTCAACGCCTGCGTAATATTTTGCTTTCGCTGCCTTCCATTCGGCATCGTGATAATCTTCTGTCAGCGGTCAAACGTTATAATAAGGCTAACCCTGGCAACACATTAAGCTCTGTACATTTAGGAATTCAAGGGGACAGATGCCCAATTTACGTTTCCGAACATCTCTCTCCAGAAACCAAGGAGCTTTTTGCTTTGACACGGGCTACTGCTCGTGGGAAATATAATTACGTGTGGGTTAAATTCGGGAATATATATGTGAGAAAATATGATAATTCTTCAGCAGTACATATTTAAAACAAAGATTGTTTGGCTAAAATTAGTTAATTGATTTGTATTGTAGTAACTCACATTTTGTTTTTGTTTATTTTGCGTTTAACTTTTGTATTTTTTTGTCTTGAATGTTAATTTACTATCAAAATGTTAATCGTATGCGTTCCAAAACACATCAGCTGTATACAAATTTACTAAATAATGAATATGATATTATTTGCTTAACCGAAACTAACTTAGATGAAGGTTTTTTTAATGAAGAATTATTTGATGAGCGTTATAATATATTCAGACGGGACAGAGGGGAATACGCTTATGGCGGATGAAAATACGAGGGAGGAGGTGTGATCTTGGCCATAAAAAATGTTTTACTGTTACTCGTAGGCAATTTTGGGGCAGTAACTTTGATGATATTTGGGTTTCACTTATTTCTACAAATTGCTTGTCATTAAATATCTGTGTTTGTTATCTTCCACCTCATTTTCAATCGGACGACATCAATAAACTTATGAAACACTATCAAAGTATCATACTTAGCAATGCCCATTCTGGACATTTCTTATTGGTAGGCGATTTTAACTTTCCTGACATAGACTGGGAGATCTCTAATTTAGAATTACGTTTAATTCCAAATGCTTCTGCTGGCACTAAAGGCAGTTTTCTTTTAGATACTATGGCACTATGTGATCTGAAACAATATAATAATTCTAAAAATCTGAATTATCGTGTACTTGATCTCGTATTATCAACTATGGACGAAGTAAGACTAAAAGAAGTAGAACCATTATTCAAAGTGGACGGTCATCATTCATGTGTAGAAATTAATCTTAATTATACAAATAATAAATCAAATTTTGTTAAATTTAATCGCAAACTTTTGAAACCAAATTATCATAAATGTAATTTTGGAAAAATTAAAGAACATTTAATAAAAGTTAATTGGCATGAACTGGTAAATGACTTGGACCCTGATAGTGCTGTTGATGCTATCTAGAAAGACCTTAATTCAGCTATTTTGCTACTTGCACCATTTAAAAAATGTAATCCTAACCAATATCCATACTGGTTTAACTTTCCTCTAATTTGTTGCCTTCGAGATAAAAAGTATCATAAGTTGTATAAAAAATTTGGTAATCCGAGGGATTATGATACATGCAATATGCTGAGAACTCGTAGTTAACTTAATGTCTTAATTTGACTGCCTTACTTAATTGAATTAATTGAGCCTGTTACAAATCGATTCAAAATGAAGTTGAGAATAGTTTAGGTAAAAACGTTAAACATTTCTTTGAGTTCGTAAATAACAAAAAATCAAGTAAAGGTATCCCTGAATACCACTAGAACTATGACTCTGATGCTAAAACTGCTACAGATCCCCAAGGAGTCTGTGAACTTTTTTCATTACTTTTTCGTATTTTGTTTCTGTTTATGAAAAACCTGACAACTGTGAACCCAAATTTAATATACCGGACAGGTCTAATCTTGCACTATCTAATATAGCCATTAGTAGAGATGACATTATTAGAAAGATTAAAACACTAGAGGCTCATAAAGTTCCGGGTCCCGATGGAATTCCATCATTATTTGTTAAGGCGTGTTGTGAAGAACTTAGTTTGCCGTTATTTATAATTTTCAATAAGTCTATTAAGAGCGGCATATTCCCTTCTGTTTGGAAAAATGCCTATGTAGTTCCAATTCATAAGTCTGGTGATTAAACAAAATGTGAAAACTATAGGCCAATTAGTATCTTATCCTGTATGGCTAAAATTTTTGAATCGTTGGCTTATGACCATATTTACAACCACGTGAAACAAAGCATACCAAACTTACAACATGGTTTTGTTACTGGTAGATCAACCGTTAGTAATTTACTTATCTACAAAAATTACATCTGTCAAGCGTTTGCTAACCAACGCCAAGTAGACTCGATTTATACTGACTTTTCAAAGGCGTTTGACAAAGTCAACCATAGAATACTCGCGGCTAAATTAGCAGCATACGGGATACATGGCAATTTGTTGCGTTGGAAAATTTCGTATCTTTCTAGACGTAGTCAGATCGTTGCAATAAAAGGTTTCCTCTCCAAACCATTCCATGTAACATCCGGGGTTCCTCAAGGGTCCCATCTTTGACAGGTCAACCAAAAAATCCATAAAAACCTGCGTGAAAGAACATATAGCTGACGTGAAGCACCGACGCTCCGGGAAGTCTGCAGTCTGTGAACATGTTCAAGATCGTCCCCACCATTATTACATCAGATTTGATAAACCACAAATCCTCGCAAAAGAACACCGATTCCTACCAAGGGTGATACGCGAGGCTATTGAAATTAAAAAACATCCTAATTTCAATAGAGAAGATGGTTGGGTGTTGCCATTTGCTTGGGATCCTATAATTAACAAAATTAAACCCAAACCCAAACATACCTCTGCAAGACTTCAAGATACTGTAAGTTCGTTTTACTTAAATCGGACCAAAAATTAATATTCAAAAACTGAAGGTAGCCGGGCTAACAATGACACTGGGACGTCAAACATCTCAGTCCCCCCCCGTGACCATGGTTGCTGTAAAGCACCCGAAACGTCGGGAATTAAAAATAAGTAAAATCAGTTAAATAAACGCGATAGAATCCATAAATTTAGTTTTATTCAAAATTTTAATCACTTAACGCAACGTGGTTATCAGTTAGTTGGTTTTGTTACACGAGTTATGAAGGAATTCAAGAGACCCCTTAGTCTAATATATCTTTTTAACACTCTTGTGAGACCGATCCTTGAATACGCCTCAGTAGTCTGGTCACCCTATTACGAAGTACATATAGCTAACATTGAACGAGTCCAGACATGTTTTCTGCGGAGCTAATGTCGTAAACATGGATTGATCCGACAGTTGCCATCGTATAATGAAAGAGTGAATTACTTTGGAGTTACGAAATTAGATAAACGTAGACAATATTTTGAGCTTATTTACCTTCACAAAATCATTCACACCTCCATCGATTTCTCAGAATTGCTTGTTATTTAATGAAAGAAACAACACGTCTTTCATTAAATAACAAGGTACTTTTTCATTATAAATATTTAACACCATCTAATATTATATATAAAGAAACCAAATTATTAAATATATCACAAATATATCAATATAATACTTGCATATTAATACGTAAAATACTTAAAAACGATATTCATTCGCAAATATTGTTTAAAAAAAAGTATAGATTTTCACAATCGTAACCTTAGACGTGCCCATGATATATACATACAAAAAGTTAGAACGGAGTATGGTAAGAAAAATATAATGTTTGACGGTGCAAAACTGTATAACGCTTTACCTCAAAATATAAAAGAATCAAAAACGTTATCTTTATTTAAAAACTTATTGAAATGCCATATTTTGGAAAATTTACCAAAAAAAAATACAAGCTAAAATTAATGTTAAGATTTAAAACATATACATTAGTTTTAAATAAACAATATAAGAAAAATTTATAGAAGTTTTATTTTATAGTTTTACAATAACGTGACAATCAACAAGTAACGTTGCTAAGATACCTATTTCTTTTTAATATTACGTGTATCTTCTTAACATTCGCCTTCCTTTTAGAACTTCATGCCCATTTTTATAGTTAATTCCAAAACTCATGGCTTATATAAAGGTTTTGTTAATATATCAGCAAGCTGGTCCTTAGCACATGTTTTCAGCACCTCCAAATTTCTTTGCTCAACACATTCTCTTATAAAGAAGTGTCGTATACGAATATGTTTGGTTCGATGGAGCATTTCAAATGGTGGATCATGGGCTAGCTTTATAGCCGATTCATTGTCAAGATGTAGCCTGGGAATACTTTCACAACTATCAACTAAAAATCTTAATATTTTATCCATCCAAATGATTTCTCTTACTGCTTCACTAGCAGCAACTAGTTCAGCTTCTGTAGATGATATAGCTACGCTTGATTGCCGCTTACTTTGCCATGCTATTGCACCACTAGAGTAAATGCACAGAATACCTGATGTCGACCGTCCAGTGATATGATCACCTCCATGATCTGCATCACTATAGCACTCTAAATGATTGCAATTACTCGAACTTTTGTAAATTATACCATAGTCAGTTGTGCCTTTTAAATACCGCATTATGCGTTTCACCTTAGCCACGTTTTCTGCCGTAGGATTATCCAGTTTTCGTGACACAAATCCTACCGCAAATGCTATATCTGGTCGAGTTCCAGTCATCAGATAAGATAAGGAACCCACGGCTTGACGATAAGGGAATAATACTTTTGGATTAGTTTCATTGTTGAAATTTTTGTCATTGTCAATATCCTTCGTTATCGGTGTAGCAGCTGGTTTACAATTCTGCATACCAAACCGTTCAAGTATCCTTTTCGTAAATCCCTTTTGATCAATTTTTATAGATCCATCTACTTTTCTATCGATCTCAATTCCGAGAAAATACGATGCAGTTTTGAACGTGATTTTGAAATTTTTGTTCATCGCACCCATAAAATTGTCTATTTCATTTAAATTTGTTGCTGCTACTATCCATCATCGACATAGAGAGCTATAATAGTTTTAATACTTCCCCGCTTCCTTACGAACAAACAAGGGTCAGATTCACTTTGATTAAAATCAATTTGTAATATATATTGTGTAATACAATGATTCCAACAGCGTGGTGCCTGTTTTAAGCCATAAAGACTCTTTTTTTAATTTACAGACAATGATGGACTTACTGTACTAAGCTTCGGGAGGCTTCATATAAATATCTTCTTTAAGTGTTCCGTATAGGAATGCGGTTGAAACATCAAATTGGGCAATATCCAAGTTTTCTTTTGCTGCGACGCTTAGCACAGCTCTAATAGTGCTTCCTTTAGCAACAGGGCTAAACGTTTCATAGAAGTCAACGCCCTCTTTTTGTGAATAACCTTTAATGACTAAACTGGCTTTGTAGCGATCTATTTCACCTTCGGAATTGGTTTTTAACTTATATATCCATTTACAAGGTATTGCTTTTCGACCTTCGGGTAATGTTAGAATTTCCCAGGTTTCATTTTCCATTAAGGAATTGATTTCGCTATCCATAGCCTCACGCCACTTATCTCTATAAGAGCATGAAATTGCTTCTTTATACGTTTTGGGTTCTATTATTTCATCATTCAAAGACATATAGGCATAGTCCTGAAAATGAATAGGCCGTTTAAGATTTGCTCGATTTCGAAGTGTCATTTGAGATTCATTTTGAATTTCATTTTCTAACAATTCATCTATGTTGTCCTCATTTTCTTCTTGTATGCAAGGTTCCTGTTCATTTATATCACCCTTTTCTTCCATTGCAGTAACCCTTTCTTGAGATCCCTCAATCTCGTCATTTGAAATGACTTCTTGAAGTATTTCATTATCATTTGGGACAGTAGATAAGGCAGAAAAATCCGGCAACTCAAACTGATTACATTTTGCTATAGTTTCTACGTCATCAGTTTGAAGGTTATTTGACTTATCTATCAAAGGTATTTCTTGAAAAGTAACATCCCTGGAGCGAATAAGTTTATGATCTGTTTTATTCCAAATTCGATAACCATTGTCTCCTTCGTAACCTCTAACAGTATTCCTTTTTGAACTTTCTTGTCAAGTTTCATTCTCTTTTGTTTAGGAATATGAACATAGCACTGACAACCTATAATTCTCAGATGTTTAGTAGCTGGTTTTTTGCCATGCCACAATTCATGAGGAGACTTTCCTGCAATCTTCGTTGGCCCTGTTCGATTTAAAATGTAAACAGTGGTATTTACGATTTCAGCCCACAGTCCTTCTGGTATTTCTTCATGAGCATACATCATCGAACGTGCAGCCTCTACAATTTTCCTGTTATCCCTTTCGTATGCTCCATTTTGTTCGGGAGTATATGGCATAGTTAATCTTTGAATAATACCATTACTGCGTAAAATGTCCCGGACCTTCTGATTATCAAATTCTCCCCATTATCAGAAATAATTTCTCTTATTTTATGCCCAGACGCCATTATTTTTCCTACCATATTATTAAGCGTTGAAGCTACTTCTGACTTCTCTTTCAGAAAATAGATAAAGCGATAACTGGTGAAATCGTTTTTAAATAAAACAAAATATCTGTATTTCTGAAATGAATACGGGAAAGGCCCGCAAACATCGGTATGAAAAATTTCACCTGCCTTTGATGCTCTTGGTCTCGTTCCAAAACTTTTGCGGTGGGCTTTACCATTTATGCATCCTTCACAAAGTTCCTTGTCTAGAGCTACTTTAATGCCGAGCTCTTTATCTATCAACTGTCTTACATGTCTCTTTGGTTTTACCTTGTAGTAAATTGGAAATTGTTATCTGATTAATATGTAGCGTAGGTGGCACACACTTTAAATTCAGTTTAAATAACCCTCCATGTCTTTGCCTATTTCCAGTTAGCACAACTTTTCCATTTACTCTCAATGAACAGGTCTCAGCAGTTGATTCGAAAAGACAATTCGGTGAGCGATCTTGTGCAGCAAGCACAGAAAATAGATTTCTTGTAATCGAAGGTACATACCAAACATCCTTTAGTAAAATATTTTCTACTCAACCTTTAACATAAGCTTCAGCACGGACAGTACCAATTCCAACAGCCTCGATACTTTGCCCATTAGCCCCTGTGACGGTGTGGGAAGTTTTAAAATATTCAAAATGTTCGAAAAAATCCCCTCTATTGGTTATGTGACTGGTAGCGCCATTATCCACATACCAATTTGTCGTATCTACTAAATTGTCCATCAATAAAACCGTTTGGTTAGTTTGATTTATATTCACGCTTAATTGTTTAGGTGGCCTTCCTTCACTGATCCACTTCTTGCATTTCCTTACTCTATGTCCTTGTTCCCCACAGTAATCACATTTGAAAAATTTCTACCAATTCTTATCTTTTCCGCTAATTTTTCTTTCTGGTTTTGCGTATAGTGCCTCAGCACAATTCTCAACTTCTGCTCCGACAGACAAAGCTTTCTCATGGGCACATAGCTGGCAAGTTAAATTTTCAATTGTTCTATCCTTTTTGCCATTAAGAGCCAACTGCTTTTGAATCCAAAATATTAAACTGGCAATGTGTAAGAATTTTACAAATCAGTAAAATATCAGGAATATTTTCTGCTGACTCTAAATTTTTATTTAATTCGTGCCAAATATTCTTTAAAGTCGATATATGGGTAGCCATATTGTGATTGCTTTCCTTTTGATATTTAAAGAAATCAAGACAAAGTTCGTAACTTTTATCTTCTGTTTCCCCATTGTAAAGATAGTTCAATTCATCCCACATCTCTTTCGAAGAAGTGAAACGCATGACTTGCTGCAGTGTCTCTTCATACATGTTCGTAGTAAATATTATTAGGATTGTACTATCTACATTCACAAACTCTTTTAATTCATTCTCATATTTCTGATTCTCTTCAGCTGTAGCTGTATCCGATAGCATGGGCTTATATCGTTTACCTTCTATGATATCCATTGCTCCGGGTATAGCTCTAAGCACGATGAGAATTTTAAACTTCCACGTCTTCCAGTTCTTAGAATCTAGATATCCTACCTGTATCTTTGACGCTTCAACTATTGATTTATCCATCATTAAAAGTTTCAAATAAGGTTCAGAATACTTTATATATATATATATATATATATATATATATATATATATATATATATATATATATTGGTTTCAACCAAATATATATCTTAGATTTAGAACTTTTGTATTCACAACAAGTTTAATTGCTTTTTTTTTCGCTCTACTACCATGTTAAGATTTAAAACATATACATTAGTTTTAAATAAACAATATAAGAAAAATTAATAGAAGTTTTATTTTATAGTTTTACAATAACGTGACAATCAACAAGTAACGTTGCTAAGATACCTATTTCTTTTTAATATTTCGTGTATCTTCTTATCAAAATCTAACTTAGTTTGTACGCACCCTTATTTATGTTTCGGTTCCGTCATCACAAATTATGCGCGATGTTCAAACCTATGTTTACAGTTCTTTTAATTGTTTACGTTTTACCCACATCTATAGTTAATATTCTGTATGCTTGTAATGAATTCCTTTATTATTGTTTGTAAATTTTTAATTTCTCGTAAGTGATTTGTAATCTTTTGAGAAATAAATAATATCTTAAACCTAAACCTTTCTTTAATCCGGTCATTCGGATGTGTTTAAATTTTGACGACCTGAGACATCGTAACGCTGATCTGGATATTTTTAATTCAAATACTTCACAATTAAGAAGATCTGTAATTGCTACGTTAAATATGCAAAATCACGAATATCATAAAATGAGTCCTTTTTTAGGGTTCCGTAGTCAACTAGGAACCCTTATAGTTTCGCCATGTCTGTCTGTCCGTCTGTCCGTCCTCGCTTAATCTCTGTGACCGTTAGCACTAGAAAGCTGAAATTTGGTACTAATATGTGTATCAATCACGCCGACAAAGTGGTAAAATAATAATTGGAAAAAAAATGTTTTATTAGGGTAGCCCCCCTATATGTAAAGTGGGAAGTGATTTTTTTTTAATTTCAACCCTAACGTGTGATATATTGTTGAAAAGGTATTTAAAAATGAATAGGGGTTTACTAAAATCATTTTTTGATAATGTCAATAATTTCGGAAATTATCGCTCCAAAAGTAAAAAACAATGTGTGTCCCCCCCCCTCTAACTTTTGAACCATAAGTTTAGAAAATATAAAAAAAATCTGAAAAGTAGAACTTTATAAGGACTTTCTAGGAAAATCATTTTGAACTTGGATGGAAACAACAGTACCCACTACCGGGAGCAGTTGCAGGAGCGCGGAGCGCTGCTGGAGCGCGAACATAATGGATAACCACCTTTAAAGTCATAAGTGGGAACACTTATTGTGACGGGAAACTACGGAACCCTTCACTGAACGTGGCCCGACACGCTCTTGGCCGGTTTTATTTTTAACTGTCACTAGTACTATGTATTATTAATTTATGGATTATAGACTAGTTATAATATTTTTGTTATTGTAAATGTGTTTTGTATTGTCTTAAATCTGTTTGTGTGCCTTATTAATAAAATAATAAAATAAAATAAAAATAAATATCAGTCTGCCGATGAGATCCCTAGCCTTTACGATACGTTCTTGAATTCTTATTCTACAGGCTGGGATAGCGCTACTTTGTGCAGTAGCGCAACCAGCCGTGGAAGGTTTATTGATTTATTATTATTATTATTTATAATATTTCACTATTTTTTTAATGTTTCTTTTTGTCAAAAATTAAAAAATTACTTCGCAGACACTACTTACCGACGGCAGCGCGGCTATAAATTATACAAATTTTCGAGGAGAAGCGGGCTATGCTTTAGCACGTAGCGATCGTTCTCCTGTTCTCTAACCTCCATGGCCTAATAGCCTAATCAAAAACAAGTATATACAATTATTACTGATCCAGGAGTATATTTTCACTAACTCAGGCAAAAACCTACCTCCCGGTTATTTTAGCATTGATTATTGTTGCACGCCTAAGTTGACATCATGTAGTGTCAGGGACGAGAGCGAGGGGAGCTTTCCAGAAAATGACATCACTAATCTTTCAACCGACAGCGCCATCTGGTGTTGAAACGAAGAACTAAGCTTCTAGAAGCCGACACTCGAACTTTCGACGCCTTGCGCGTATTTACTTGAATGTTCTGGATGTTTCGGTGCTAATGTGTATTTATAGGCGCTGCAAGGTGCGATCGGGGAAGTATTGAATTTGGCGAGACAAGCGAAGCTTCGGAGCGAAATAAAGTGAATCAGTGTGATTAATTTTTAGTCCTGATGATTGGAAACATTGTACTAGGCAAGAGAGTAAGGAAGTGGTATCCGTGAGGATGCTCAGGACAGACCACCTCAGCAACGAGTGGAAGGACAGCCTACGACATGCACAGCAGGAAGATTCGGACATCAAGCCGATTCTGGAATGGATGAAGGCCCGTGCTACCAAGCCTAAGTGGAGCGACGTCTCAGCGATGAGTTCAACCACGAAAAGCTATTGGGCCCAATGGGACAGCTTGCTGATTCAGGATGGAGTCCTGTGCCGTAAATGGGACAATGGTCGAGGAGACAGCTGTCGTTTGCAAATGGTTGTCCCTAAAGCTAAAGTGCCGAATGTCCTACAGCTATGCCATAATGGTCGTTCAAGAGTCCATCTGGGAGTTAAACGAACTCTACTGAAGGTCCAAGAACAGTTTTACAGGGTCCATTATCGTGACGATGTCGAGGATTGGTGTCATACATGTACAAGTTGAGCGGCTGTGAGGGGACCTCAGACACGTAGTAGAGGAGCATCGAAATTGTACAATGTTGGTGTACCATGGGATAGGACAGCCCTTGACATTGCGGAGCCGGTACAGAAAGGCGCAAGAGGGACTAATATAATATTCCTAAGGTCGTCCATGTGGATCGCTTGGCGCGTTATTATGGGGCCGATAGTGCTCGGGACGAGCATGTCTTAGGAGGGGGCAGTGTTGCGCGCCTAAGTTGACGTCATGTAGTGTCAGGGACGAGAGCGGGGGGAGCTTTCCAGAAAATGACATCACTAATCTTTCAACCGACAGCGCCATCTGGTGTCGAAATGAAGAACTAAGCTTCTAGAAGCCGACATTCGAACTTTCAACGCCTTGCGCGTATTTACTTGAATGTTCTGGATGTTTCGGTGCTAATGTGTATTTATAGGCGGTGCAAGGTGCGATCGGGGAAGTATTGAATTTGGCGAGACAAGCGAAGCTTCGGAGGGAAATAAAGTGAATCAGTGTGATTAATTTTTAGTGTTTTAAGTTTTAATTGGTGTAAAGAAAATTAAAGTGTTAATTTAGGTAATTCTATCGGCAATTTTTATTGTCACGAACCTCAAACTCGTAACAATTGGTGTCAGAAGTGGGATAAAATCATGCCGATTTTACCTAAGGAGAACGAACTGTAGAAAGGGAAGTTGATCGATCTTGAGAGGGTAGTGCAGCTAACGGCACCGCCTAGCGGTGGCAGGATCGTCGTTCCCCTCGCGCTAGGGAGGTTGCAGCAGTTACGGTTCGCGACCACAATAAAGGATACAGCCCTAGGTGCTATGGTTGTGGGGAAAGGGGCCATCTTCGATCCAGCTGCCCTAAGCGAACCCTAGAAAGGGAAGGTGAACGATCTCAGAAGGGAAGTGCGTCTAACATCACCGCCCAGCAGCAGCTGGGATACGACTTTACTATCAGATATCGCAGCGGGAAATCTCATGGCAACGCAGATGCATTGTCAAGGAGACCTTGTCCTGACGATTGGAAACATTGTACTAGGCAAGAGAGTAAGGAAGTGGTATCCGTGAGGATGCTCAGGACAGACCACCTCAGCAACGAGTGGAAGGACAGCCTACGACATGCACAGCAGGAAGATTCGGACATCAAGCCGATTCTGGAATGGATGAAAGCCCGTGCTACCAAGCCCAAGTGGAGCGACGTCTCAGCGATGAGTTCGACCACGAAAAGCTATTGGGCCCAATGGGACAGCTTGCTGATTCAGGATGGAGTCCTGTGCCGTAAATGGGACAATGGTCGAGGAGACAGCTGTCGTTTGCAAATGGTTGTCCCTAAAGCTAAAGTGCCGAATGTTCTACAGCTGTGCCATAATGGTCGTTGATCCATCTGGGAGTTAAACGAACTCTACTGAAGGTCCAAGAACAGTTTTACTGGGTCCATTATCGTGACGATGTCGAGGATTGGTGTCATACATGTACAAGTTGAGCGGCTGTGAGGGGACCTCAGACACGTAGTAGAGGAGCATCGAAATTGTACAATGTTGGTGTACCATGGGATAGGACAGCCCTTGACATTGCGGAGCCGGTACAGAAAGGCGCAAGAGGGACTATTAATCCTAAGGTCGTCCATGTGGATCGCTTGGCGCGTTATTATGGGACCGATAGTGCTCGGGACGAGCATGTCTTAGGAGGGGGCAGTGTTGCGCGCCTAAGTTGACGTCATGTATTGTGTCAGGGACAAGAGCGAGGGGGAGCTTTGCAGAAAATGACATCACTAATCTTTCAACCGACAGCGCCATCTGGTGTCGAAACGAAGAACTAAGCTTCTAGAAGCCGACATTCGAACTTTCAACGCCTTGCGCGTATTTACTTGAATGTTCTGGATGTTTCGGTGCTAATGTGTATTTATAGGCGGTGCAAGGTGCGATCGGGGAAGTATTGAATTTGGCGAGACAAGCGAAGCTTCGGAGCGAAATAAAGTGAATCAGTGTGATTAATTTTTAGTCCTGACGATTGGAAACATTGTACTAGGCAAGAGAGTAAGGAAGTGGTATCCGTGAGGATGCTCAGGACAGACCACCTCAGCAACGAGTGGAAGGACAGCCTAAGACATGCACAGCAGGAAGATTCGGACATCAAGCCGATTCTGGAATGGATGAAGGCCCGAAGAATTTGGCGAGACAAGCGAAGCTTCGGAGGGAAATAAAGTGAATCAGTGTGATTAATTTTTAGTGTTTTAAGTTTTAATTGGTGTAAAGAAAATTAAAGTGTTAATTAAGGTAATTCTATCGGCAATTTTTATTGTCACGAACTTCAAGCTCGTAACATTATGAATGTTAATGGTACCAAGCCAATGTTTAATTACACATTTATTACATTGATATAATATTGTTGCGCGCCTAAGTTGACGTCAGGTACCTGGCACTAGCGCCATCTAGTGTCGGGGACCAGAGCGAGGAGGGCTTCGTAGAAAATATCAATCTTCAACTTTCGACCAACAGCGCCATCCAGTATCGAACAGAACAACTAAGCTTTCTAGAAGCCCCACACTCGAACTTTCTGCGTCTGGTCGGTCGGCACCCGTATTTACCGGATTATTCTGGATGTTTCTGTGTATAAGGTGTATTTAAAGCCGCTGCAAGCCGCGATCGCGGCAGTATTGAATTTGGCGAGACAAGCGAAGCTTCGGAGCGAAATAAAGTGAATCAGTGTGATTAATTATTAGTGTCTTTTAAGTTTTAATTGGTGTTCGGTAGTAAAAGTGTAAATTTTGGTAATTCAATCGGCAGTTTTTATTGTCACGAACCACAAGCTCGTAACAATTGGTGTCAGAAATGGGATAAAATCATGCCGATTTAACCTAAGGAGGGAACGGATGGTGTCCATACCCGAAGTCAACGCCAGCAGGAGACAGACCAAAGAAGATTTGGTGGCGCAACGCCGCAGACGTCGGAGGGCCAGCCACCGGCTGCAGGCCCGTCAGTAGCTCCTACATCTGCAGCACCTGACTTAGGTGCTCTGATGGTGATGCTACAGGAGCGGGCTCGCTGACAGGAGGAGCAGGCCCGTTGGTTGAAAGAGCAGCAGGAGGAACAGGCTCGCCGACAGGAGGAACAAGTCCGTCAGTTGAAAGACCAGCTGCGGGGTGGACAAGAGAAGCTGGTCCGTCATTTGGAAGAGCAGCTGCGGGGCGGAGAAGAGGAACAGGTCCGTCGTTTGGAAGAGCATCTGCGGGGTGGACAAGAGGAACAGGCCCGTCGGTTGTGTGACGGCCCAATATTATTATTAATAATTAAATTCAATATAAAGGGGCGTCAAAAATAGTCTTAAAAGATATATATTAAGCAATTAAGTTAAATTAATAAACATAAAGTTAATATATTTCAGACATTATCCCAATAACATAGTAAATTAAAGGCAAAATTATTGTTTTTCGTAATAAATAAATTTATTTAAAAACTTGAAAAATATTTAAAATAAGATAAATAATAGAAATACAAGTCAAAAAATATTATAAAATTAAGTTAAATAACGTTTATAAGATAATTAGAAAATTTGTTAAAAATTGTTTAAGTCATGGGAGGTGTTCGTGTATAAAAGAAATTTTTTCTAAGTTGTGGAAAGAGTTCACGTATAGATGAAATTTTCTAAGTTGTTGAAGGAGTTCATGTATTAAAGAAAATTTTCTTAAGTTATGGAAGGTGTTCACGTATAGATGTCTTGTATGGAGGAAGCTGTCGGAGGTACATACCTGCAGTTGTACATATATATGGGGTGGTCGGGAGCCCGACTGCCTGAAGTACTGTAGCACAATGACTAGTCCTATATTAGGGACTTATGATATTAAACTCAATGATACAAAAGCAATACTATAGAAGGTCTCCATGATGAATTTGTATTACAATAGTAGGGTCGTGGGTTCGAACCCTATATATTAATGACTTATGAAAGTAAGGTCTATGATACAAAAGCAACACTATAGAAGGTCTCTATGATTAATATGCATTACAATAGTAGGGTTGTGGGTTCGAACCCTATATATGAATGACTTATGAAAGTAAGGTCCATGATACAAAAGCATTATTATTGAAGGTCTCCTTGATGCATAAGCATTGTATGGGGTGGTCGGGTGACCGACTGCTCCTAGTACTGTAGCAAAATGACTAGTCCTTATTAGGGACTTGAAAAGGAATATTATGGTGGCGTGTGTGCTGCTTCACGAGCAATTGGTCCGAGGTAAACTTGGACTCGCTAACCGATGTGTCCTAGACATATCATCTTAGTGCCGGTGGTAAGCGGGTTTGTTGTAGCAATACGGCTTTCCCGATGTCCATCGCACACCCATACCGGTTGTGGGCGGCGTCGTAGCGCATAGCGATGCGTCGTCTATCTTTCGGATTGGGAAGATGAGTGTGTTTGGTAGCACTTTTAAGTGTAACAGGCATACTCAACTTCATGTCTTAGTGCATTAGCGCTATGATACATGGAGTTTTGTCCACTGGCGTCTTAGTAGCGTGCTACTATGATACGTTGGTGCAGTTTTATATAACAACAATCTTAGTGCCGGTGGTAAGCGGATTTGTTGTAGCAATACGGCTTTCCCGTGGACATCGCACACCCATACCGTTTTGGGCGATGTCGTTGCGCATAGCGATGTGTCGTCTATCTTTCGGATTGGGATGATGAGTGTGTATGGTAGCACTTTTAAGTGTAACAGGCATACTCAACTTCATGTCTTAGTGCATTAGCGCTATGATACGTGGAGTTTTGTCCACTGGCGTCTTAGTAGTGTGCTACTATGATACGTTGGTGATATTTTTTATATAACAACAATAAAAACTTTGTTACCAAAATCGATAGGAGTCATGTGGGTGTGTTGTGAGGGGGCGCCACCCGTATGATAGTTGCATTGATGCTTACTGCTACTTGCGGTATTGCGTCTTGTGATGGATCTGCGGGTGTGCTGCGCCTGATTCGACGCATTCTTGTGGTTCTGGTCGATGGAGGTATACAATTAACATCTTAGTGCTGGTGGTAAGCGGGTTTGTTGTAGCAATACGGCTTTCCCGTGGACATCGCACACCCATACCGTTTGTGGGCGACGTCGTTGCGCATAGCGATGTGTCGTCTATCTTTCGGATTGGGATGATGAGTGTGTTTGGTAGCACTTTTAAGTGTAACAGTCATACTCAACTTCATGTCTTAGCGCATTAGCGCTACGATACGTGGAGTTTTGTTCATTGGCGTCTTAGTAGTGTGCTACTATGATACGTTGGTGATATTTTTTTTATATAACAACAATAAAAACTTTGTTACCAAAATCGATAGGGGTCATGTGGGTGTGTTGTTAGGGGGCGTCATCCGTGTGATAGTTGCATTGATGCTTACTGCTACTTGCGGTATTGCGTCTTGTGATGGATCTGCGGGTGTGCTGCGCCTAATTCGACGCATTCTTGTGGTTCTGGTCGATGGAGGTATACAATTAACATCTTAGTGCTGGTGGTAAGCGGGTTTGTTGTAGCAATACGGCTTTCCCGTGGACATCGCACACCCATACCGTTTGTGGGCGACGTCGTTGCGCATAGCGATGTGTCGTCTATCTTTCGGATTGGGATGATGAGTGTGTATGGTAGCACTTTTAAGTGTAATAGGCATACTCAACTTCATGTCTTAGTGCATTAGCGCTATGATACGTGGAGTTTTGTCCACTGGCGTCTTAGTAGTGTGCTACTATGATACGTTGGTGATATTTTTTTTATATAACAACAATAAAAACTTTGTTACCAAAATCGATAGGAGTCATGTGGGTGTGTTGTGAGGGGGCGCCACCCGTATGATAGTTGCATTGATGCTTACTGCTACTTGCGGTATTGCGTCTTGTGATGGATCTGCGGGTGTGCTGCGCCTGATTCGACGCATTCTTGTGGTTCTGGTCGATGGAGGTATACAATTAACATCTTAGTGCTGGTGGTAAGCGGGTTTGTTGTAGCAATACGGCTTTCCCGTGGATATCGCACACCCATACCGTTTGTGGGCGACGTCGTTGCGCATAGCGATGTGTCGTCTATCTTTCGGATTGGGATGATGAGTGTGTTTGGTAGCACTTTTAAGTGTAACAGGCATACTCAACTTCATGTCTTAGTGCATTAGTGCTATGATACGTGGAGTTTTGTCCACTGGCGACTTAGTAGCGTGCTACTATGATACGTTGGTGATATTTTTTATATAACAACAATACCAACTTTGTTACCAAAGTCGATAAGAGTCATGTGGGTGTGTTGTGAGGGGGCGCCACCCGTATGATAGTTGCTTTGATGCTTACTGCTACTTGCGGTATTGCGTCTTGTGATGGATCTGCGGGTGTGCTGCGCCTGATTCGACGCTCTCTTGTGGTTCTGGTCCATGGAGGTATGCGGGTGGTGATGTCTGCTGGGATGTATGGGGGACCTTGGGATGGTGTAAGCCCGACGATAGTCGTATTGATGCTTGTTGCGTTCTGCAGCATTGCGTCTCTGCGATGGTTGTTTGGTGGGACGCTATTCTCAATGGCGCTCTCTGCGTCTTGGTTTGACTCACACCTAAGTAGCTTTGCCCAAGTCGGTCCCTTCATTGCGGGGCTGCAGACTGTCTGCCCTCCACGATGTTTTATATAACAACATAATATTATATCTCTGTAACTTTCCCACCTTTGAATGATTGAAGGCAACTTGTTGGTGGGCGAGACAAACATGATCGAAAATGCATTTACTCAACGTCAGTGACACAAACCCTTTCTGATGGCGAATTATTACTCTTATCTTATAACTGCCTTTTGGCTATATCTGCCGTTGTATTGGTTGGTGGAGCATATGTGTCGACCTCATGCGGGTGGTAGCTGGCGGGAGGATCTGAGGAGACTCTCAAGGTTGTGGCCGAAAGCCGTACAACGTGGGACCCCATTCCCTTGAGGTGAGCGGTAGACTCATGACACGCTCTGCGGCTAGTAGCCGTGCTGATCATGCAACTGGTGGTGATGCCATACACTTACATCACGTCTGCAGAAGCGGCGGTCTGGCAGGTGGTGGCGCTCACGGAGGGTTTACGGCCAGTGTGCCTATTTGCCTAAACCGTGTGACGTACTGTTAGGAGGGCCGCTCTGAAGGTGTTTTTAAAAAAACTTTTACACCCAATCCCAGAAGTTCTTTTGGTTTATTTCCCCAATATTAAATTAATACAAGAAATGTACAAAAGCCGCGAACGGCGTGTGCGATATGCACTTAATATGGGTTGGAACTGCACTGCCTCGATTACCTCAAACTCTAGGCTTTTATAATAAATATAATAATCGAGTCAGCGCTTTTATCTAACTAGGGTTGGACATAACATCTCCCCCCCTTTTTTGACGGAGCTCATCCTTTTTTTTAAATAAGGGATGAGCAGAGTCTCACAAACGATACAGTGGAAATAAAAAAAACAATTTGAATACAAAAAATAATTGTAAAATAGAATTGTTTCAATTATTTGTTATTATTACAAAATCAAATTGAATTGATACAAAAGCGTAGTAAAATTAAACTATTCTTAAACAATATCTACATAAAATTATAAGAAATTATTTATTGAGATTATGAACTAGTAATATAGTATTTTTTATAAGATTCAGTGAATAATGAAATAGTAGAAGATTCAGTGTATTAATGCTAAGATTTATGTTTTATTTCAAATACAAACATTTAGTAATATTAATATCTAAGACACAGTGTATAAAACAAAATATAAACTTATATTCTAATGTAACATAATGCTTTATGAAATAAGTATAGTAAAGTAATATAGTTTTTAATTATTACATAAGTTTCGATTTGATAAGTGAAATTTACCGAATGTTCTTTTCATTTGGTTTTGCACTGGCATATTGGGTAAGGATATAGAATCTTTTTTAT
This sequence comes from Parnassius apollo, assembly GCA_907164705.1. Classification (NCBI taxonomy): domain Eukaryota; kingdom Metazoa; phylum Arthropoda; class Insecta; order Lepidoptera; family Papilionidae; genus Parnassius; species Parnassius apollo. Next base: position 5,556,013 of record CAJQZP010000885.1, on the reverse strand, counting down.
CATCGTCTGATGATGAAACTTCAGTTAACTCAATAGAATTACTAACTTTCGATTCGTGTTTAACAATCCGTCGTGTATTGCACTGATTAAATATTTGTATGCAGCGGCAAGAATCATTATTTCTCTTAATAGAGCAACAAAATATTTTATAGGAAATATATAAAATTATGCAAATAATCAAAAAGTATGTAAATGATGAATAGTATTTACCATATTTTATCATGTGAGATTGTTCTTGAACTCTATTGATCACATTTTCTAAGTTATTTAAGGAATGGTAAGAATATTTCAGAGTTTCCATGTCTAGGCTAAAGATATAGGAGATAAGTATGGAATTGATTTGTTTAAAATTTCTTTATTACAACAATCGTCTTCTGTAATATTAAAGTTTAAATTCATTTTATTTTTGATTTTAATAGATTTAGTTGTAGATGGCATTAATTGAATTGTCTTAGAGAAACCAATACAGCTTTCGTTTAAACTTAGGATACCTGTCCCTAAAATAGTGAAATCTTGTATTATATTATTACATTTTATAGTTAATTTACATTTCTCAGACTGTACATAGATAAACTTATTATTATTTATTTTATACCCATTGAAGTAATATGTACTTACGTACTAGAACAGCTATCTCAAACAAAAAATGTGCGCTACTCTGTGTTCGCGCGTTTGGTTTTATTATCATAGAATAAACATAGGTAGAATGATCCGTAGGTAATAATAGATTGTATTGTTAAATAGCTAAATTATATCGAGAACAATATTTAAATTTTGACATTTATTTTGTATATTATATTTGTTTATTTAATATAATATTAAATAATATTATATCACAATTACATTTTAATGATATTTTTATCTAAATATTTTAAAAGGTATCTATGTCAAATATAAAAAACATACTAAATGTATGTTTAACAAAACTTATTAACATAAAATTTAAATTACAAATATATTTATTTAAATTAGAATCATAAATGCTGTAAATAATCGTTCATAAATGCTGGGCACGCGAGATTTAAAAATGGACGAATTTATTCCACTTTGACTTTGAAGTGGAAACCTAAAAATAAAATAAAAGAATAATAAGCAGATTTAAACATGAAATATTTAGCCTAATTATAATAACTTATATGTTTCTATAAAAAAATGTGTATAATAATATATTCGTCCTAAACTTAAGTACCCACAGAAATGTCGCATCTGAAGATATTAATTTCATAATCTATATTCAATGATACGAGATGGCGTCTTAGGAATAATTTGTTTTATTATTAATTTATAATACTTTTTATTGAATAAGTATCTTATTAACCGATGAAAAGTAATTCCTTGGTTTTTACAGACATTTCTTGAATTATTTGTGCAATATCTAAGTACACAAGACGGCATATTTTTATCAAGAGATATTTTTTTAAATCAACACAACACGTGACAACTATACAAGCGTCTAGCGAGTGACCGATTAAAGTGCAGTGCATGCACCGCAGTTGAGTGGAACAGAGTAGCTGAATGCAGTGTCTCCTCTAGTACGTAGTACATAATAGCTCAATGTTTATACCATACATCGATTTGTCCATATAAAAGTTTAGAGTTACATTGATGTGGTAAAGATAACGTTACTTCGGTTAACAATTTTGTTTCACAACATGGATTCTTTATTGTAGAAAATATAGAAATTAAAGGACATATAGAATAATCATTATTAATAATATTACAGTCGTTTAAATTATCTAGCAAACTATAACTAGTTAAGTCTATCTTCTGTTATTCCAAGATAAGGCTTGGTAGGTTGGATTAGAGCAAAAGAGTTAGGATCATTAGGATTATGAGGGGTTGGTAAAGGTATGCATTTGTATAAGGTGAACTTTAAAGAAGAAATCAGTGGTATGCGTAATATGAAAATTATTCTTCTATTATAATAAAAAGATGTGAGTTTTGAAATATCTATCAAAGTATGTATATTTTCAATCGTTAATGGTACTGGAAAATCTAATCGCTTGTTTATATAATTACTCTGTTTTAAAAGCTGCCGAAATAAGTTCGTAGGAGCTATTACACTAGGATGTAGAATGTTTGCTTTAGAAAATAAGATAGAGTTTAGTACATTATCCAAGAAATTAGAAATAGTGGCTAAAGAGCTTTCTATTATATTAAGTAAAGCATATATTTTAGAAATATGTGATAATTGATTATTATTTCTGACAATTTGGGATAATACAATATTTAAAGAATTTATTTGAGAATTTAATTTATTTTCATTCATATTTAATTTATATATTGTTGAGTTAAGTACATTAATAGAAGATTTAATTATGTGAATATTATCCTTCATTAATTTTAAAAGTTCGGATTCGCTATTTTGACAAGCGCTAATGGCTGCATCGTATTTTCGTGCATCATCAGCATCTAAAGTTCCAAAAAAGAATTTCAAAATTTCTCCACCGAATTCTAAAGCTCGTTTATGCCTTGTTTGTTCCTCGGTAGGGACTATATGCGAAAGAGATTCGAATTTAGCAAAATTAGAATTTAATAATACTTCAATAGGACTTATGATATCATTACATTCAGCGAAACCATGGAGTTGGAAGTTTTCGCAGAGCGTTGCAGTTTCAATTATAAGCGAATGTATATTCTCTAGATGTGGCTTAACTGATACTACGTCTATATGAGTTACAACATTCCAAAAATCATTATAAAAATTAATTGTAGTTATTTGATCGAAATAAATACCTGGACTATTATAAATAGGTAGAATTTGAGTTTCAGCGTTTAATTGGTGGCTTATGGCCCTGAAATAAAGTGAAATTAAGGATGAGCTGGTTTAATTTCATTAACATGGTATTTCATGTGCTTATGACCTATGAGAAGGGTTACGTTATGTTTGCCATTTAATTTAATAATTTTATAAGGACCTTTCCAGATAGGAGATAAGGCTTTGCGAAGTCTGTGGTGGCATTTTAAGTAAACCATATCGCCTGTTTTGTAGGATATATCTTTACTATATTTGTCATAATAATTTTTCGATGTTTCTTTATTTTTAATTATGTGTTCTAATGCTTTTTGTCGACTAAAGTTCATGCGGTATTGTAATGTGCGGATATATTCATGATAAGTAGTGTCATTGCTCGTATTATATAAAGAATTTGGTATTGTGGGTTTATGCCCATATAGCAATTCATAGGGTGTATATGTAGTAGTGGTATGAGGGGTAGTGTTGTAAGAGAATACTGCGGTTGCTAAGTAACAATGCCAATCATTCTGATTTTCATTAACGAAAGATTTCAGGTATTCCTTGAGTGTAGCATGACTACGTTCTAAGGCACCATTTGTTTGGGGATGATAGGGGGTAGCATATAAGGGTTTTATTTTAAATATTTGAGTTACCTGTTTAAATAATTCCGATGTGAAACATGTGCCGAGATCCGTTAATATCGTTTTAGGAATTCCAAATAATGAGATAAAATGAACTAGTGTACGAGCTACTTCATCGCTGCTGGAAGTTATCATTGGGTATACACATAAAAACTTGGTTAGGTCATCTTGTAGAGTTAATATAAATTTAAAGTTTTGCAAGCCAGCTTCGGGTAGCGGACCGACTATATCTAAAGCTAATCTTTCAAATGGTTTTGTACTTGTGGAGGTTATCACCATTGGAGCCTTATTACATGATCTCAGTGGTTTATTTACTTGACACAATTTACAATTTTTCACGTAATTTTCTATATCAGAACGCATGTTTTTCCAAAAATATAGATCCTTTAAACGATTTAACATTCTTTTAATTCCGGGGTGACCAGCAATTGTTGAGTCGTGATTTTCTTTGAGAATTTGTGGAACTTCGGCAGGAGTAGGGTAAATAATTTGATTTCGGTATATATGAATTTTAATGTTAGTATTATGAAATATGTAAGCAATTATGTTGTATATTTTCGTATAGGATAGTTTAGAGAACGGGTCAGCAAAATCGGAAATGGCTAAATCAGTGATTTGACTATTTTCTGTTAATAAATTATCGCGTAGTTGCATTAGTAAATTGTATATATTTCGGTATGTTAACTCTTCGAAATGGTGAATTTTCGTATAATGCTTAACACAAGAGATAGTGTACGGTTCTCGTTCTGAGTTTATTATACCTTCAGGATTTTGTAGCTGAGATAGAATATTTTTACAATATGGAATAGATTCATCAAAGTCGAGGGATACGGGGCAGACAATATTATTTAATTTAGAGAGGTGTAACGCTTCTTGATGTTCTTCGATTACAGTATTTGTAGAAATGGAGCTAGTAAATTGTTTTTTAAAATAAAATTCGTATTTGAGTTTGTTAAGGGCTACATTTGAATTTAAGGCGTGAATGGGTATGCGTGAAAGAGCATCGGCGTTTGAATTTTGTTTTCCTTGCTTATAAAAAATTTCATAGTCATATTCCTCTAACTTGAGGCGCCAACGAATTAATCTACTTCCTGGATCCTTGACATTAAAAAGCCAGACTAAAGGTCTGTGATCAGTGACTATTTTAAACTTACTACCATAAATGTAGGGTCGGAATGTTTTTACGGCGAAGAGTATAGCTAAACATTCTTTTTCTGTTGTTGAGTAATTGCCTTCCTGTTTATTTAATGTTCTTGAGGCATACGCGATCGGTTTGTCTTTTCCGATAGGGCCTTGCGATAATATTGCGCCGACAGCATAATTACTGGCGTCTGTGGTAACAATGAATGGTTGAGAAAAATCGGGGTATTGAAGTAATGGAGCTGAAGTTAGTTTTTCCTTTAACAAATTAAAAGCTTGGGTTTGTTCTTGTGTCCAATTAAAATTAACATCTTTTTTTAACAATGACGTAAGGGGTTTTGTAATTTTTGAGAAGTTATCTATGAATCGGCGGTAGTAACCTACTAGACCTAGAAATGATTTAATTTCCTTGGGATTTTTGGGAATAGGGTAGTCGGATACTGCCTTCACCTTGTCAGGGTTAGGTGTGACACCTTTGTCGGTTATTACATGACCTAAATAAGTGACTTCGTGTCGAAGGAATTCGCATTTGTCTGGTTGTAGCTTTAAATTGAAGTCTCGAAACCTATCAAAAACAAGACGTAATTTTTCCACATGACTTTGAAGATCGTGGCTGTAAATGATGCAGTCATCTAGGTAGACGAAACAGTGGAGACCTTGGAGACCAGAAAGGACGGTATTCATGAGACGTTGGAACGAATTTGCAGCACTTTTTAATCCAAAAGGCATGCGAGTGAATTCAAAATGACCGGAAATGCCATTTATGTTAGTTACAGTAAAACCAGTTTTTTCAGCATCCTTAGGATTGAGAGGAATTTGATGGAAGCCGGAAACTAAATCGAGTGTCGAAAAATATTTGGAATGCCCTAATTGATCTAATATATCGCTAATTAAAGGAATTGGATAAACTTCGTTTATGGTCGCATCATTAAGTCGCCTGTAATCTATAACAATGCGCCATTTCTTTTTGCCCGATGCGTCCATTTTCTTAGGCACGACCTACACTGGGGCGCTCCACGGAGATATTGACGGCTTAATAATATTTTGTTTTAACATCTTTTTTAATTGTGCGTCTACTTCGTCTTTATGACATTCGGGAAAACGATATGACTTAACATGAATAGGAGGGGTGTTTCCTGTATTGATTGAGTGTTGGATCGCGTTTGTACATGTGAGGTCATCTCCTTCAAGATAAAATATGTCTGAGTATTGTGAGCAACAATCTAATAAGAGTTTTTTCTCCTCTGAGTTTAAATGAGAATGACGAATTTGTTCGCAGACGCGTTGGACACGATTAGAATAAGTTGTAGAAATAGTATTTATATTATTATAAGATTCAAAAGATTTGAAATATTCTTTAAAGTCAATTGGTGTTAAGTTAACTTTGAAATTTTTTATTTTAATTTGCGATTCAGTTGTGTTTAAAACCGAAACATTAACTCTTTTATTCGCTTTTAAAGTTACTAGGCAGTTCGCTAAATAAACACCATTACAAACGGTTTGATCTAGTATGAGTGCATCCTTAAGGTGACGCAACTCGGATGGGTTACTTGACACGGAGCATTCGATAACAGTTTCGCTACGCGCTGGTATAATGTATGTAGGTTCCGAAAAGTGGATAGGCACAGATATAGAATTTTTGAAACAAAGTGAATAAGTATGATAATCAATGTTTACTTTAAAATAATTGAGAAAGTCGCTTCCTAATATTCCGTCATAATCGATATTAATATCGTCGGATGTGACATGGAATTTATATTTTATGGAAAAATTATCTAAAATAAAATCTAACAGTAATGTTCCTAATGTTTCGTTGCAAGATTGAGTGCTGTTTATACCCTTGAGTTTTACGATTTCATCAGAAAGCTTAAAGTTTCCATTTAAACTCGATTTTTTTTATAATAGAGACACTTGCACCTGTGTCGAGTAACAATCGTAGGGGTTGAACCGAAAAATTCGACCTAAAATAAACATGAGGTAGTGATGTTTTCTTATTCGATGTGTTCATGTTATATGTTGGTATTTCTCCTTTATTATTAATTGAATTATCAGTAGGATTAGCATGACTCGAAATTCCTTTTTGAGGTGTATATTTTGGATAAGAGATAGTATCATTATGAGAGACAGAATTAGTATAAGAATTAGTACAAGAATTAGTATAAGAATTAGTAAAAGAATTAGCATTAAAATTATTTCTAAGACTCTGATGTTGATTCAGAGGTGTCCTGGGATGATTTTCCCGAGGTAATAAATAATTGGTATTAAGACTTTGACTTTGTGTAAAGGATGGACTCGGATGTTGTTCCCGAGGTGTAGAATTAGAATAAGAAGTAGTATTTTTTAAATTACATGATTTAGTAGGACTCGGCGGCATTTGACGTCGCTGAGATGTATTGTAAGAATATTTTGCACGATAATTATAACTAAATTCGTTATCATTATATATAGGCTTAGTATAAGATTTAGTATAAGAATTAGTAGAATAGCAATAATTATTTGTGCCTTTAAATGCTTTCGATTTCGGTAGGCACTTTTCCGAAATCAGATTTAGTTTAAATCTTCATTACTAATATCGGCATTAGAGGTAGAAGATTGTGCGTCACATAAATGCATATTATTTCTATTAGGTGCATGCGCACTGGGACTTGGTAACGTATTCGTCGTGCGAGTGTCTGGTTGCATATTATGACGAAGGCTATTGTTATATTGTCGCTTTCGACATTCGTTTATCATATGTCCCGGACTTTTACAATAACTGCATATTTTAATAGGATTTTTGTTTGAAATATTATGAAAATTAGAATGAGGGTTATTATTTTGTGGATTAACGTAATAAGCTCGACGAGATTGTTTTTTCTTATGATTATAGCAGTTAGAAGAATCATGACCAAATTTTTGACATATAGAACACTGTTTATAAGATTTGGAAGATATTTTGCTCAGAATGAATAGTTTTTCTTCTTCTATGGCATGCGTAATTGCCTCGCTTAAATTCTTCGGGTTTCGACATCTAACAATATATCCGTAATTAGAATTTAGACCTAATATAAATGTGTTGAGGGCTAAATCCTCCATAGCGGCAATTCTTCCTACTAGCTCGGACTTATTCTCGCAACTGTAATGTATGTCGGATTGTAATCGCGTTAAACAAGATTCGATTCTAAGTGAATATTGCATTACTGTTTCCGAATTTCCTTGCCTACAATTTTGGAGTTCAATTAAAAGGTGTGTGGAGTGTTTCTTCTCGCCAAAGGTAGTTTTTAGAAATAGTTTTAATTCATCCCAACTATTAAACGTTTTTAGGGAGCACGCGATTTGAGCTTTTCCTTCTAATTGGGATATGATATAACGATATAAAACTGCTTGCTGTTCCGAGTTCGCGAGTGCTGTGGCGTTATCACAATTTGTGAGAAAAGCCGGAAATGATTCTCTATCACCATTGTAAGGTTTGATGAATTTTACAAGGACGGATAAGGGAATTTTGTCGGACATTTCTATTTCTTCGGGTTTGTCCTTTAAAGTTTTAACCTTATGCATATGGAATTAGAAAGATTTAGGAGTTAGTAAATACAGAATTGGTAAAATGAGAATATTATTGTACACGACAAATGACAAAAGAATGTAAGGAAATAGAAGAGGAATAGTATAAAATTATAGCTAAATTAAAGTTACCTAACTTACAATATCACGATCACTACGGTGTACATTGGTTGCTATGCCGGTGTCGTGTTGCGATGACGTGCAGCGGAGTCGCGTTGCCGTGAGACCCAGGGAGTCGTTTGACGGCGGCGTCCACGTAGTTGTGCGATGGGAGTGCAGCAGCTCAGGGCAGGCTCACACGCTGGTGGTGTAGACTAACAGCCTTGATGAACTTCGGGTTGACGATGGTGTCCCAAGCTCGTGGGGCTGAGACCTCGTTGGTGCTTTGATGATGCAGGCTCACACTCGTGGGGTGGAGACTTATTGTCGATCTTTCACTTCAGAGTTTCCTAGGATTCGGATGCCACGCTACTGATGTACCGGTAGACCTTGCGACATCCCACTTCTGACACCAAATTTGTTAGGAGGGCCGCTCTGAAGGTGTTTTTAAAAAAACTTTTACACCCAATCCCAGAAGTTCTTTTGGTTTATTTCCCCAATATTAAATTAATACAAGAAATGTACAAAAGCCGCGAACGGCGTGTGCGATATGCACTTAATATGGGTTGGAACTGCACTGCCTCGATTACCTCAAACTCTAGGCTTTTATAATAAATATAATAATCGAGTCAGCGCTTTTATCTAACTAGGGTTGGACATAACAGTACATTCACTGTGGCTGGATTCGTTCGTATTCTGTTTGGCGTTTACACGCATTGACATGCGCGACTTCGGTCGATGTTTGTGCTTACGCACTAACAAGGGGCCAAGCCTCTTTTACTGGTTCGCCAGTTATTTTGCTGTGGACTACGGTCCAGTTCCCGAATTAGCGTTCCCTTCGGGGGGAGTGCATCAAAATGGTTGGCACTCACTGTGCACGGCGTGTGTGGGGCCGTGTACCTCCCCTACATTTTTTTAAATAAATGTAGGAGAGCGAAGCCCTTGTATCGGGTATTTTGTATAAATAAATTTTGAGCCTTTTCCGAGCGGGAAGGGATAATTAATAATGTAAACCTGATGCAAGTGGAATAGGGACTTTTTATGTTCTTAACCTTTTTTCGAGCCCTGTCTTCGTGAACGGGGTTCACTTAGCTTATAAGGCACTACCAACAGCTTTCAATTGCTCTAGTGAATATTCATTCTTCCAAAAGACACCTAAAAGAACTAAGTTACTAAACAAACACAACGTAAATAAGGGTCCTAACTAAGACAATCACGCCAAAATATTAAAACCGGCCTATTAATAAACCTTTTGAAAGATCATTTAGAAAGATCAAAACATATTTTATTTATCCTGGTCATATATATATAATTTTTATCGAAAAGGGGTAAATTAATTATATCTAATATATTTATTATTATGAGAGAGGGGGGGGAGATCGTTACAGTTGGAAGAGCAGATGGTCCTCATGAAGGACTTTCACGCTACCTTTGGGAAGGAGATAACGGAGGTGAAGGATAGGGTTGCTCAGCATGACAACCGCCTGTCTGAAGCTGAAACCCAAATCGCGAAAACTGAAACCCGAATCGAGAAAGCTGAAACCCGAATCAACCAAGTAAACAATCGGTTTGACAACGTGATAGCTGACGTGAAGAAAACGCTGGACCACCTCAAACTGGGGCATGGAATTACAGCTCCCGTAGTAGCTACAACACCTTCGCTACGTAGGTTCAAGGTGCCACCGTTCGACGGGACTTCTTCCTGGTCGGCCTACAAAATCCAGTTCGAAGCTGTTATGAAGGCAACCGGCTGGAATAAAAGTCAGGCCATGACTGCTCTCACATTAGGCCTGCGCGACCAAGCCTTAACAGTTCTGGAAGTTCTCTTATGAGCAGCTCTTTGAGGCATTGGAGGCGAGATACGGCGACGCTCACCTGGAACACGTCTTTCATGCACAGTTATGGCTGTGAGGAAAGGTGCCATCTTCGATCCAGCTGACCTAAGCGAACTGTAGAAAGGGAATTTGATCGATCTTGAGAGGGTAGTACAGCTAACGGCACCACCTGGCGGCGGCAGGATCATCGTTCCCTTCACGTTAGGTGACGTTAGGGAGGTTGCAGCAGTTACGGTTCGCGACCACAATAAAAATTACAGCCCAAGGTGCGATGGCTGTGGGGAAAGGGGTCATCTTCGATCCAGCTGCCCTAAGCGAACCCTAGAAAGGGAAGGTGAACGATCTCAGAAGGGAAGTGCGGCTAACATCACCGCCCAGCAGCAGGAATATGGCTTTGTGATTGATCACCGCAGCAGGAAGTCGCATGGTAACGCAGATGCATTGTCAAGGAGACCTTGTCCTGAAGATTGCAAGCATTGTACTAGGCAAGAGAGTAAAGAAGTGGTATCCGTGAGGATGCTCATGACAGACCACCTCAGCAACGAGTGGAAAGCTTACAACATGCACAGCAGGAAGATCCAGACATCAAGCCGATTCTGGAATGGATGAGGGCCCGTGCTACCAAGCACAAGTGGAGTGACGTCCTAGCGATTAGTTCGACCACTAAAAGCTATTGGGCCCAATGGGACAGCTTGCTGATTCAGGATGGAGTCCTGTGCCGTAAATGGGAAAATGCTCGAGGAGACAGCTGTTGTTTGCAAATAGGTTGTCCCTAAAGCTAAAGTGCCGAATGTTCTTCCGTCTGGGAGTTAAATGAACTCTACTGAATATCCGAGAACAGTTTTACTGGGTACATTATAGTGACGATGTCGAGGATTGGTGTCGCACATGTACAAGTTGTGCGGTTATGAAGGGACCTCAGACTCGTAGTAGAGGAGCATCGAAATTGTACAATATTGGTGCACTACGGGAGAGGATAGCCCTTGACGTTGCGGAGCCGTTTCGAAAAGGTGCAAGAGGTACTCTTAAGATCGTCCATGTGGATCTATTGGCGCGTTATTATGGGGCCGATAATGCTTGGGACGAGCATGTCTTAGGTGGCGACAGTGTTGCGCGCCTAAGTTGACGTCAGGTACCTAGCACTAACACCATCTAGTGTCGGGGACCAGAGCGAAGAGGGCTTCCTAGAAAAGTCAATCTTGAACTTTCGACCAACAGAGAACAGAATAATTAAGCTTTCTAGAAGCCCCACACTCGAACTTTCTGCGTCTGCTAGGTCGGCGCCCGTATTTACTGGAATATTCTGGATGTTTCGGTGTAAAAGGTGTATTTAAAGCCGCTGCAAGCCGCGATCGCAGCAGTATTGAATTTGGCGAGACAAGCGAAGCTTCGGAGCGAAATAAAGTGAATCAGTGTGATTAATTATTAGTGTCTTTTAAGTTTTAATTGGTGTTCGGTACTAAAAGTGTAAATTTTGGTAATTCAATCGGCAGTTTTTGTTGTCACGAACCTCAAGCTCGTATCAATACCAAGACATGACATTTATTTCTTGAAACACAATGCTGACAAAATAGGCGAATTATATTAATAAATGTCTATCCTCGAATAATTTTGTTCATATAATGTTTGTCGATATATTATTTTATATAATGAAATTTAGATATCTATACTGATTTATAACAAATAAAAGTTTTTAAGTGGGGATTGAGTAAAAATGCTGAAGAGGAATTTTACACACACATAAGTGTGTGTAAAATACACACACAATCACACACACACACACACACACACACACACAGCTATTTGTAATTATATCTCTTCAATTATTAGGTACAAAAATATGTATATAATTAACAGCACCAATTATAATAGTAATTAAATAATTAAAAAATAAATGACGTTCGTTTCCACATTGAACAAGTATTTCTATGCTGTAAAAGAAATAGTCTTCGTCTGGATGCTTGGTTTTAGCAGTTTTTTTTAAAGGGTAAAAATATTGGTTTTCTTTAAAAATGATTGGATTAATTTGCTTTTAAGTGTAACAAATACTATGTACAAATCGCTAGGCTTCTTCACAGAGATACTCGCAGAGATCGTTTACTAATAGTCGCTTTCAAAATTAGTGCTCATTATAGCTAATGTTTGTAGGTGAAGTAAATCTTTAAAAAAAGTTAAATATTTATAATCAGATAATTACAAATAACTTTGAGTCTAGTCATATAATTGAATTTTTATCAAATGTGACTTTAAAAATTATTTTTTACTACATGTAAAGGAAATCTAATTAACATACACATAATTGTGGAAGCTTTAAGTCCACTGATGGAATAACTGTTCGTTTTATTTGGGTTTAAATCCTCGGATTTGCAATGTTTGCGGTAAATATGTTTTAACATGTGAAGCTTTTTCATTGGTACATCTGCCAGGTCTTCACTCCCATTAATTTTACCCATTGCTTACATCTGAAAAAATAATATGAATAAAATCATATTTTTATTGAAGGTTACGAGCTTGAGGTTCGTGACAATAAAAATTGCCGATAGAATTACCTAAATTAACACTTTAATTTTCTTTACACCAATTAAAACATAAAACACTAAAAATTAATCACACTGATTCACTTTATTTCGCTCCGAAGCTTCGCTTGTCTCGCCAAATTCAATACTTCCCCCGATCGCATCTCGCAGCGCCTATAAATACAAATTAGCACCGAAACATCCAGAATATTCAAGTAAACACGCGCAAGGGGTCGAGAGTTCGAGTGTCAGCTTCTAGAAGCTTAGTTCTTCGCTCCGAGACTAGATGGCGCTGTAGGTTGAAAGATTAATGATGTCGTTTTCGGGAAAGCTCCCCTCGCTCTCGTCCCCGACACTAGATGGCGCTCGTGCCGGGTACATGACATCAACTTACGCGCGTAACAATATGTTTTAACATATGAAGCTTTTTAATTTGTACATCTCCCAGGTCTAACCATTAATTTTACCCATTGCTTACATCTGAAAAAATGATATGAATAAAATCATATTTTTATTGAACAAGTATAATGTAAGTAATCACAATTGATAATATAGTTTCTAAGTACGCATAGCTCGTTTTGGATTGTAATCTCATCGAACTATCATAGTTAGGAAATAGAGTGTCTTTGTGTGCACACAATCGTACACTATAAAAACCCATCCTACTACATACTACCAATATAAGTCGCAAAAATGCATTCGAGTTATATATTATTTTACAAAGTTGAAATTACCACATCATCTACGGTAAATATTGCTATGAATAGACTTTTATTGTTATTAGTTTTTTGCTTCTTACACCTTTAAATATGCAAGTTTTACAATACTTATTTGGTTTTTTAACAATTACCAAGGCGCTGTTTTGGCTGGCGCTGATTTGGTCAGAGAGAGATATATAGTTTTTGTTTAAAACCGTTCTAAAAGATAATTCCACCTCCAACGGTTTCTAGACTTTGTGAGTGCTTCGCCTTATAAGATATTGTATCTATCACAAGTAAGTTGGTTTTCAATGGTGGCGGTAGTTGATCGAATATTAGAACAATGGTATGCATTAAATTTGTATTTCATTGATTGTTGGTTAAATGAACGTCTTGTTTTAAAAGAACTGATATTTAATGGTTTAAATAATCCATTCATGCAGCTTTATTACACGTTTCTGTCTTGGATTTTGACCAAAATCACCACCTTCAATGAAAAATTTCAATCGGAAAAATTTGTGATCATTTTTTGCTATTTATTTCATTTCAAAATCTCCCTGACATACGACTTTTTATAGTTGGCGTACGATTACGTGTTTTTTTACATCTGGCAGCCCTGTTAGCTAGCTTCATACCTATTTTATTAATCTGTGATTTGATTTGACGTGACGTGAATCGAAAACATTTCATGAATCGGCCTGGTTAAATTATTGTTTTAATTTCTGGTGATGTAAAAATAATACATTCTAGAATTACTTTGGAAATATGTTGTGATAATGTGATGTGTTATATATTTTGTTCTTGAAATGGAGTCAACTACAAATAATAAAGGTCAGTTTGTAACTAGCACGTAGAGACTAACTCTTATTTGTGTATGAATAACTGTACCTTGCGACTTCGACATTATTTAGGCTGACGTATAGCACCTGCCTCAAAATGTTTTTCTCATTTTCATATGAAACGATATACAGCTTAAAAAAACGAATATAAAAACGGATGCTCCCAAAAATATGTTTGATTTTGGTGCCGCATATTATCAAGATATTGACGTTGCAAAAGCCCTATAAACATAGATAAGCTTTCCATGAGTGTTGTTTAGTGTATGACTCATTTTCCTGGCATTGTGATGTCATGTGCATGTAAAAATTTAAAAAGCAGACCACTGGTAATATGTTCCAGTAGTCTTAGAACCATAAATTGTAAAATATTTTTGATTTGATCATAGTATTGATGTAAGTTTGTGTTTCATTGAAACATTAAATTTTACCTCATAGCATAAATTCACAGTTATTTTAAAATTTAATATGTTTTAAGATTAATCACCATGAAAATTAATTTAAGCAGACAGAATGATTAAACTAAAATATTTTTAAGATGAATTACTAAAGATATCAAACATTTAGGTAGTAGAATTTATATTGTGGCTCAACTGTACAATACATAAGAGAAATCTGTCCAAACTTATGATATAGAGATCTCATTCTTTCTAGTCCAAATATAAATTGCAAATTGATGCTATAAAATTATAATCAGATTCAATATTAGATTATTTATTATATATAAAATTAAATATATATATATAAAACATTGATACTTTACACACTTCTCACCATCTTACAAAATTACAGCAATATAGATATTACATGCTGGACCACAGTTATTATTAGCTATTTTTATTAGGAAATATATGTTGCCAATTAATGCTATGTATTTATTTTGTACATCTCACTATGTAAATGTTTGCTAGGAAAGATGATAAAGCTTAAAATCATATCAATAATCAGGGTGTCATCCCAAGCTTTCCATTTCAAAAGGTGGATGCGGTCTTTGTAGGTAAAAAGGAATGTAGATCTGTATTAGTAAAATGTTATTTGTAATTATTTACACAATCAAATTTCACTTCTGGTAGCTTATTGAATTGTCCAAGGATGCTAAAGAAATTAACAACTTTTCATGATAATTAAGAGCATATATTTAAATATGCGCAATTTAAAATCTCTCTGGAATGGTGTAATATTGATGCACACTACAATGTTCTCTCTCTGTGTTTGACTGCGTAAAGTGGAGTAGGTGCAATGTTACTAGTGGTATCTAGCACAAATCATTTTGATACTATGGGAACTAAAAGAATAAAATAATTTTCACATAATAGCTTATGTGTTCGATGCTTAAGATATAGTGTAAATAAGAATTAGTATCCAATCTAGCTCTAACATTGGAAGCTAATAGGTATAAATTATTTTATTCTTTTAGTAAATTGAAGTTGGCCTTTCTTTTTTACCCTATTGAGTAGACTAAGGAACGTCACAACATCAAGGTAACACCTTGAAAGTTTGAATTGAGACATATGTATTATATAAAATAGATATTGTTTGATATACATTTTTTCTATTTCATAATGTAGATAATTCATCAAAATACCAATTTCATTTGTGTTGGCCGAGATCGAATCTGGAAAATATTTGATTTTGCTGTCAAAATGATTGATGAAAATACAAACAAGAAGTTTAGTAAAAATTTGGACCCGATTTTCAGGCATTTTTGACATTTCGCATAAATTGGGACACTTGGCAACACTAGTTTATGTTATCCTTGCGGTGTGAATTAAACAAATTCGAGCGTTGGCAGGAAAAAGTTATATGTCCTGTCACTGTCTTGGGAAGACCCAGAGGGTACTGAATCGGACGGCGTCTGTGCATGATCATTTATAGTATTTTTAAAATAATTTTACAAAATAATTGGCTAAATAAAAAGAGCTAAAAATTTTTTTGGATATTAAACATTACCTGTATTTTAATAAAATTGTTAGAATAGATAAGTTTATATCCAAATACATGGAAAAAAATGACATTGAAGTGGACTGTTTTGGTGATTTTATAGTATTGTTTTTTAATATTAAATCGAAATATTTTCGTAGTTTAGACTTTGGGTTGCACTAAAAGACTATATATACTATTATAATAACACCTAAAATAAAATATTTTAGCTTATAACAATGGTTGTATTCAAGCTGAAAGATAACTCATGCATATTTTCATAAAACACTATGGAGGGATTGTCTTCGCTCTAAAAAACCATCATTGAAAACTATGATTTTCCATTGTTGTGCACTAAATAAAGACTTTATTTTTCTAAAGCTGTAATTTTCTGCAAATAATCTGCTCCATCGTTATAATATCGCCCTTGAAAAATCCTACGAAATTCATCCTAAAAAATTTTCTACGCAAATCGCACATGCCCTCTTACATTTATACCTTCCTCACATGTAAAATGAGATCTATCTATCTAATTTAACGTATGAGGAAGGTATAGAATTTAATTCTTCCTGTCTTATGTGCCTCATTTTCGCAAGATCTGGGAGACCATCATAAAATATGCAAAATTTCACTTTAAGTGAGTTATGGGAAACTCAATTTACTTTTGAGTAGATTTCAACCATTGTCGTCTCCACTTTTCAAGCAACGTCTATTCATAATCCTGTGTAAAAAACTTAACACGTCCCACACCTTTTAGCCAACCCAAAACAGAAATTTCTTACACATTTACTAAACACCTAATAATTAAACATTTTATTAAGTAATTGGTTAATTCACTAAAATAAAAATAACACAATGTTCTATGTAATATGACGTGTGACACAGCATGTCTATTAGAGCATGCACCCGGTTCTACCCGGTTCCAAAAAACCGGGTATACCCGGTTCCTTTTTAGCTAAAAGAACCGGGTCCAAAATAATGATACCCGGTTCTATTATTAAAATACAAGATTTAACCAATGAAGAGCAAGAGAACTAGAAAAAGTTATGACAGGGACGAACAGTGATAGTGCTGTTTTAGACGACAACCTAAAGGTTACCTTTAAATTTGAAATGGCTCTATTTGAAAATGGTGGATCAAGAAGTCACTATCTCACAGCAGCTTTTGATAATTTAAAGACAATTCCACCCACAAGTGTCGAGCCATATAGCATATTTTCTTAATTAGGATTTATCTGCAATCGTCTTCAGTCCTCATTAAACGATAAAAGCTTAAACGTTCTCTCATTTTACGCTCTTATTACGAAAATAAGAAAGACAGGAAGTGTTGATTGTGACTAAATCTAATCATTTTTGTTTGTTTGATTTTATAAGAAAGAGAGACAGAAAGTGTTGATTTTTTATTATTATCAGAGAATCCAGAGACTGAGAAAATAAATCTCGTTGATTTTGTTTTTTTGATTTTTTTCGTTCGTTAATTCTTTGAATTGTTTTTCTAAATTTTATTTTTATGAAGCTCAGAAGACAACCTTGTTTTTTTGTTGTTTCATATATAGATGATTTTATAATAATTATAATTGGAACACATTTAATTGATTAAATACACATCACTATCATCATTAGCACCAAATTAATGTAGTTTTCACAGTCATAGATTACTGAATGGTCCCCAATCAAATTTAAGTTACCATAACATAAATCATTGACACGACACTGGTAAAGTTGTGTCAATACTGTAGAACTTAACCTAATAAGTTAAAGTTGAAGTTGACAACGAAATTCGAAATACCCCATTCGAAATAATTTGTCCGAAAACAAAATGGATAGAAACATGGAATTACTTCTCCTCAAACTTGACGAGAAACTCGAAAAACAAGCCGAAAAAATAACTCATTCAGTAACCGTAAATGTCATGGAAGCGCTAGATGAAAAGATGAAAGCAATTACCGAGGGCAACAATATCCTCAAAAAAAGAGTATCAGAACTGTAACAAAAACTTAAAGCTTTAAGATAGAGAAAAACATAAAAACAACCTAGTGTTTTTCGGCTTGGAAGAGACGGGAAAATCTGAAGGGGAACTAGTAGACTACATTAAAGAACTTATATCAGATACGGGAGTCTACTTGGACAGCCACGAAATTAACAGCGTGTACAGAATTGGGAAAAAAAGCGAAAACAAAAACCGCCCAGTGGTAGGCTCTTTCACAACCCTGTGGAAAAAAGATCTTATACTCAAAAACAAGACAACCCTGCCGCCAGGTATTAATGTGAAAGAAGACTGCTCCAAGGAAACCCTGGAAAAACGAAAACAGCTACAACCTCAACTAGAAGAAGAAGAAAAGAAGGGAAACATCGCTTAAATAAAGTATGACAAACCGATACTGTTAAAACCAAAGAACAACAGTAGAGAAAAGCGGAAAAGGGATACTACGGCGTATCCTAAATCATCAGCACTAAAAAAAACAAACAAACACCAAACCGTGAGCGATTACCACGTGAGTATTACAATTCTTATCCAAAACTAACAGGAAGGATATTATTAAACCCAGCATACTGAACCATAATAGCCGAGCAAGTTCTGACCCACAAGTAAACATTCCAAAAAACTTATAATCGCCCCGGAAAAGCGGCAACAAACATTACCTATACTAACCATAAAAAAATTATGGACAATTATACAAACTTATTCTCCAATAGAACAAGCATCAAAAACAGAAACTCAACTTTTTTACAATGAACTATTAAAAACAATAACAAGATATTCCAACAACCACATTATTTTAATGGGCGACTTTAATGAAATTAATGCTCAAGTTTGAGCAAAGTAATGTAAGGAAGAATATGTCTTGGGAAACTATGGTCAAGGAAAGAGAAGTGCGGGTTAGCGGAATTCTTAATGCAACATAACCTAATTCTCCTAAATAGTATGTACATAAAAATTCAAAAGAATAAGTGAACATGGATTTCGCCTGATGGCCGCACTAAAACGAAATTGACTACATAACAACGAATTATCCAAAAGCCTTCACAGATACATCGATCATAGCAAAGTTTAATTTCAACATAAATCACCGCATGGTAAGAAGCAACATAAAGATAGAACCACCAAAGAAATCTAGAAAATACTTTACTCCATACAACATAAAACACCATAGCGTAGAAAATATAAATTAAATAAAACAATATCTTATTGAATCAGCTGATGAATTAACCATGAGAAACACTGATACTCATATGAAATATGAAAAACTAGTAAAATTACTAACTATAGTCAAAGCCGATCACAACAGGAAAAACAAATACAAACTTAGTCACACAACCATACAACTCATAGAAAGAAGGAAAAACCTATTATCAAAACACCCTAGAAAAGACAACTTAAAAACTATAACGAAATTAAGCAAAGAAATTAGTGCGAACATCAGAAAGGATAGAAAGACCATGAGGCTGCAAACATTAGAAAGGCATATAGCAAAGACAGGAGGAGTAAAAAAAGCACTAAAGGAACTGAGAGAATCAAACAGGCAATGGATACCTAAATTAAACAAAAAGAAATGTACCTCATCTAACAGAAAAAACATAAATGAAATAGCCACAAAGTTTTACCAAGACCTTTATTCAAACCCAGACCACAAACAAGAACACTATCCGAGGACTGACACCAAAAACACTGAACCAGAAATACTTCTCAGAGAAATCGAAAAAGCAGTATGCAGAATATGTATACAGAATATATACAGTATACAGCTATATTTTTATAATACAGCCAGAAGATGGAAAAAGCTCCAGGACCAGACAAAGTGACGAACGAACTCCTAAAGGCACCCTCAAAGAAATCTTACTTACTTCAATATTCAATGAAATACTAACAACTAGCCAAATCCCAGAAGAATGGAAAACAACAAACATTATTCTATTATTCAAAAAAGGACAAAAGGAGGATGTAGGAAACTATAGACCCATCAGCCTGATATCAAATATCTATAAGGTATTTTCTAAAGTTATTCTGGATCGAATAGGCAAAACATTATTTGAGAACCAACCACGGGAGCAAGCTGCCTTCAGACAAAAATACTCCACTCTAGATCACATACATACAACGAAACAAATATTAGAAAAATACAATGAGTATAACAAGAAACTCTACATGGCATTCATTGATTATTCTAAAGCTTTTGACAGCATAGAGCACATGGCCATATGGAACAGCTTAGAACAGCAGGGGATACCATCGAACTACATCAATATCATAAAGAACATCTATATGAATGGAGAAGTGAGAATCCAACTGGAAACCTTGGGAAAAAAGTTCAAGATCGAGAGGGGAGTAAGACAGGGAGACCCTCTTTCACCAAAATTATTCTCGACTGCTCTGGAAAGCATCTTCCGCAAACTAGATTGGAAAGAATACAGCCTCAACATGCTGGGTGAAAAAATAAACCACCTAAGATTTGCAGATGATATAGTCTTATTTGAAGAAAACCCAATGCATCTAAGTAAAATGATAGAAACTCTCAATGAAGAAAGTAAGAAAGTAGGCCTATGCATAAAGAAAGATAAAACAAAACTGCTCACAAACTCCGAATCAGTAGTAATTAAAGTTTACAACCAACCTCTCGAATATGTGACGGATTACATCTACTTAGGACAAGTCATACATATCTCGCAAAGATCAAACTACCAAAGAAATTGAAAGAAGAATAGGAAACGGATGGAAAAAGTACTGTTCCTTCAAAGAAGTCTTGAAATCCAAGGAACTAAGTATGCAATAAAAAGAAAAGTCTTCAACACATGTATACTTCCAGTTATCACCTACGGATGTGAAACCTGGGCACTCGCCAAACACCACAGGGAAAAGCTGGAACGCTGCCAAAGAGCCATGGAAAAAAGCTTGATAGGAATGAGGAAACAGGACAGAGTGAGATGTTGCGAAATAAGAGAAAAAACCAATGTTGCTGATATATTAACCCGAATAGACCAACAAAAATGGAGATGGACAGGTCACATATACGATAGAAATGGTGTAAAACGGTCACAGATTGGTGCCCTAGAGATGGCAAGAGAAGTAGAGGACGCCAACAGACAAGATGGGATGACGACCTAAAACTCATGGCGGGACATCGGTTGCACGGGTAGCACTCAAGGGTAGCACGGGACAGATCCCAGTGGAAAATGTTGGAGGTGGCCGAAGAGGAAATGAATGATTTTATAATAAACAAAAAAGAAATACAACATATATTAAGTTCAGATTAAAAGGGCTTATTATTATTATTATAATGTAGTTTTATTTTGTCCTAAGGATTTTTGTAGTATTAAGAACCGAAAAGAACCGGGTACTCGGTTCTGTACGGACAAAGGGGGCCGGTTCTGTATCCTCAAATGCTGCAGCTACACTAACGAGCAACGTCAATGCCCATAAACGCAACACTTATTGCCTTAAATTTAACGCGATAAAATGAGTGGCTACACTTGAACGGTCAACGTCGTTTCAATTTCAACGCTGTTGAACGGCATTAAATTTGCCATTGAACGGCGTTAAATGTTTTTAAATGTTCCTTGAATTTCAAGCAAGATGGACGTTGACGCAGCTACTCCATATTTGATGAGTGTAAATTTTTATTATATGAATATAATCATTGCCAAACTTTTCGTGGCAGAGCCATGCTGCAGTTATATTAGTAGTATAGTTGTAGCACGAATGGGTCAGCTTGACGGGGGAAGGACCACTAGAGGGTTAGCCCCGCTAGAGACCTATTGAGTGGGTTGGTTGTGTCAATAAACAAATTATTTATATTTATGTTATTTTAATGCAAATCCCCAAAATGTATCCTTTAAAATATGTATCTAGAGGTTGGCTAAATTTGTGCCTCTTATCACACCTCTTTACAAAGATCAAAACTACAAAGTGACTTTTTTTTTTTCATTTTGCATTACTTATTACGTCCTGCAGTGGACTTGTGAAGGGCTGTAACGATGATGATGATGATGATAATCCTAGACTACCTACTTCACGTATGACCGAACAACTGTCCACTGTGCCGACCTGAATGACTGCGGTGCAATTTAAAGTTATTAATCACAACTGAAGTATTTTGTTGGTGTTGAATCTCATCAGGTCGGTTCCGACGTGTTTGATGACTGCCTGCAATTTTGTCGACTTACATTCTTTACGGATATTTAGTGTGTGCCGTGTCGGCGTCCTGTGTATACAAATTAAAAACCCGTGGTAATACAATGTGACGTCAGTCGGCTATACATCGTTACGGTTATAGACTATCAACAGTCCACTGCTGTACATAGGTTGCTTCATAATTCATTTCAACCGCAGTTTCTTATTGTTTTTAGACGTTATCAGGAAGATCCTGTCGCATATCTCCTTTTCCAGCTTCCCTCTGTCACCTCTTACGACATTCACTGGGTGATATGGGCTAATGGATATTATATGCCGCCATTAGATCGAAAAGTATGAAGTTTTCTTCACACATATTTTTTTTGCAGTATCCTGTATAGCCAACTATGCTTATGACGCCTCGGAGACCGATGAGTTGACGATCAGGCCTGGAGACATATTGAGGGATGTAGAACGCCTGCCAGGCGGTTGGTGGCGTGGAGAACTTCGTGGTCGACGAGGAATGTTTCCTGACAATTTTGTTTCCGTACACACAGATCATGGGAGTACGAGGTTAGTATTTATGTATATTAATATTTATATATAAAATATTTCCATCCGTGTGTATGTTGAACTCCTCTTCGATTTTGATGAAAGTGTGTGTGTGTTCGAGTGGTTTAGTATTAGACGGTAGATGGTGTTGTTATCGAGACCCAGAAATCTGGTCTGTTTGATTTTGATAAACTGTGTGTGTGATTAAGTTGAGAATGGTGCATAGACCGGTAGATGGTGTTGTTATCGAGACCCAGAAATCACCTGTGCGAAGTCTGTACGGATAGCTAGTATTTATAAATATGCTAGCTGATACCCGCACGTTTCGCTGGGCGCACCGTAATATTTTATTGTGGAACCTACAACAAAAAAATATAGAGGAAAACTTTTTTTAAATATATAATTAGGCTGACAACGAGCATACAGTCCACCTGGTGGTAAGTTGATCCTGTGGCCCATAGACATCTACATTTAAACTCGATTAAGAATCAAAATCAGATGCGTTGTTACCCCTGAGGACTAAGGTGGAATGCCTCGTTTCCAGTAAAATGGGACTCCGGTTCTCTACACTCACCATACGAAACACAGCAGCATCAAGATGCTATTTTACGCTGCGCTGTGTATTCTGAAAGAGCGTAGTCCTTCCCTGGTAGAGCTGACCCTTTCGTGCTACAAGCATAATACAGATCTCGTGATGAGTCAGTCAGTCAGTGGTATTTCGCTTACATGTACTGGATGACCTTTATTACCATCTGGAAAAAATAGGGTGTAACATGTGAAGGAAGTAGAAGTCTATGGCATTGATATTTTACAAAAATTAAAAATAAAATTTTTTAATTAAATAAATAAAGTAATTAAAATCTATTCGAAATTCAAATCATATCCACCGTACTTAACGAACGACAGTAAAACAATAAATATAGTAGGCATCTTTGACCTTGTCACTTCTCAGGGTCACTGGCTCAAGGGCAAAAGGCAAAGAAATTGTTCAAAAAATATTTTTCAGACATTTAATTCAATACTTTTGTTTTTATTTTATTTTTGTAAAATACCAGTGCCATAGTCTTTTACTCCGGTCACATGTTACATCCTATGTTTTCCAGACGGTAAGAAAGGTCATCCAGTATAGATAGATAGATATTTCTGACATCATATTTGTTCATTACAGACTAACAAAAGTTCACTGCTGAACATAGGCATTTGCCATAGTTGTTACATTCGGCAAGGAGGCTGACAACCGCAGTTTCATGTTATTTTGAGTTGTATTATCAGGAAGATGCTGTTGAGCATCTTCTGTCTTATTTTCCTCGTCGCCTCTTGGAACAGCCACTCGATGATTTGGGGTAAAGGATTCTCTTACACCGCATGGCTATTCAAGGCGAATTCTTAACATAACTTTTATATATTTTAAAAATATTAATATATGTACCTAATATCTATTATTGGAAAAACCTATGTGCACTCACTCATCCTGACCTCTGTATATGTGACGTAATGTTAATGTGTGACATATTAACATGTATATAAAGTAGTATCATATTTTTTCTGTCTTCTATCTGAGCTGTATTGAATAGAAAGAAGATAGAAAAAAAATTTGGACGCATTATTAAAGACATGTAGAAAGTAATAACTAATAAGTAGTAACACACCCAACACCCGGAAATTAATATTTTCCGGTCATTAAGTCTCCGTTTGGATTCGAACCCAGAAGCCGTTGAACAATATTTTGCATAATGAACTGTTTGCAAACTATATTTAGTACGTCTCTTTCTATTTGTTATTAGGGCCGATTTTTTATTCCTCAAATAAAATTTATTAGTAAAATAAATAAATTGTAACATCTATAAATTCTAAATTACCATTGTATGAATTTTTAGTTATTTGACTTTATTTACGTTTCACGTTATTTATTTATTACAAAACAGTAACAGCAACAGTACAAGACCAAGACAATGCTGTATAAAAACAAACAAAAACTGATAACTACAACTACTGACATAAAAATATATACTATTATAATTTAGAAAACTTATAACTATTGAAAATAAATCTCTCAGACCAAGTGACTTATGAATTTATGAAGTATGATACACAAATTGGAAATACATAGTTTATATAATCTTTACGGACTAGTATTATTTGTGTACGTTGCCGAGGGTTTGTGGCAGGGGAGACGTAGGGTCTATGCTATGACTTCGTAATTCGTCATTTTTGGTTTTACATTATACGCATAATCATTTATTATTACTATTATATATCTTTCATAAAATTTCACTTTATTATAATTAAGATGTAAACATTGACTTATATATTACTAGCGTAAGGACCGAGCCGACCGAACAACTAAAACGGACCAGTGCGCTGGTCCTAAAATTACAGTTTAAGGCCAACGTGAATCGATCGACAGTAGTACGCGCGCAGGACAGATTTGCCTGTCACAAATATGTTGTCTAGTTGCGTGGTAAAAGAATGCAAAAATTACGATACAAAGATTAAAAAAAAGAACATGGGATATCGTCTCATCGGTAAATAACCTTATATTAATTTTGTTACAATTAAAATATTATATAATCCCATTTTTAAAGTTTTAGTTTAGGGTTGGTTTAGTTACGTTTCAAGATTAGGCCAGGGTTGGATTCAGACCCTCAAAAATATTGTACATGGTAAATAAAATTATACTATTTAAAAAATTATATAACGTTTGACGATTCATGTTTCTTTTTTCCCATGTGCCGTAATTTTGGTGTCACTCGTCTAATTTATCTATACGTTTCGTTTTTTGACGGTTTTATTTTTATTTCTGTTTAATTTTTGTCTAAAGAACTTAGTGTAAGTTAAATTTTGAATATTGGTACCTAATATATTTTATATTCAATAAGGGTAAAATGAAAAGAGTACAAAAGAAACCATATCTGCTTAATTGAATCTGAAAATCTGATTTATAAAATATTTTGAAATTCTGTTATCAAACCGATTGCTTCTGGAACATACAGTTTTTATTGTTGTAGCCCCTCATTATAATTGTATCAAGGACGCAACATAAATGCATGGATTGAGCATCGATTGACCAGAAAGGGAGCTAATTCCAATTTTATTAAAAAAAAAAGCGGTACTCATGTACAATACAGAAATTCTCGATATCGTAGGGTTAATATTAAAATGTAAAAGGACCCAATAACAAGTCGACCTTTAGGTACAATTATGGTATTTTCGCTTAGTATTATGACGATAATATGTACTGCAAAACTATGAAATAATGGTACAATTAGGATAATTATACTACGAAATCCGACCCTGGTTACGTCGTGTTTTGATATGACGTTTGTATTATGACAGATGCGCTACTTTTTCTTGTATGATAAAGTTAGGAGTAAAATATTTAGATGGGCCTATCCTTCCTTTTGAAATCATTGGATGTAAACCTCTTATTATGTTAGCTAAATGGAAAAACATGTTCTGACAATAAGCAGTTTTAATTGTTTAAATATTTTATTACATTTCCATTTCTAAAGAGCATTTTATAATAGCTTGTTTTCAATACGTTAATATTTTTAAATTTTTTTCGACATTTAATTCGAAATAAACAAAACAGGCAAAATATTTGTTTTAAACAATCATTCATACAGGGGACAGGTCCTCATAGCTTTTGCGAGATGAATAAATAAATTGAAATAAATAGATCTCATAGACATGTAAATTTGTCGGACCTTATTTGTTAGAATTAAAATTAATAGATTTTTAATTTATTAAATAGATATCTGTATACTGATGACGGCTCCGTGGCGCAGTGGCTTAGCAATGAGTGGCTGCGCTGGGGGTCGCGGGTTCGAATCCCGCACGGAACAAGTATTTGTATGGCCTACAAATAATTGTTCCGGGTCTGGATGTTTGTCCTTGTGCAATTTATGTTTGTAAACTGCCCCCGCGATACAGGAGAATTTATAAAACTAATAAAGATAAAAAAAAATATATAAAAGATAAAAAATTAGCAAAATTTATGGAGTACTTTTATCTATCGGCATATACACGTTATACAGAAAATTTAAATTTTATCCACTCCCACACCCCTATAATTCAGCTTTCTATTGGTAAAAATTGATTAAAATCGGTCCAGTAGTTTCGGACTTATTTGGTACAAACAAACTAACAAAAACATCTTTCCTCTTTATAATATTATATATATATATATATATATATATATATATATATATATATATATATATGTATATATATATATATATATATATATATATATATATATATATATATATATATATATATATATATAGAGTATAGATAATGATTTTCTTTTATTATTTTTTACGTATCTTTTTTATTTTTTTTTTGTTCTTTTTTAATTCTTGATTATTTAATTTTTATTTCTAATAACACCCCAGTGACACCCGCATCGCATGGTGCTGGCAGTGTACGCGATATAAGGATTTTTCGACGTTACTATTGAATATTTTAACATGGAAAAGTAGTTATTGTGAGATAACTATAATAGTTAGACATATGGTATTGCAGACTTATATTTAGATATTGATGTCCTCCATAAAACTGTAGCACATCACCTTGCTCTATTGTCAATAGTTTCCGCAGCGTACGCGATATAAGGTTTTTTTTGGTATTTTTTTCACACCTTGGGTTACATTAACGAAGTTTTCATACGGATCCCTAAATTTTTTGAAAACATTCTATAACCTATGTTCATCAGGAATAATGTAGGATTCTAATGGTGAAAGAATTTTTCAAATCGGTTCAGTAGTTTCAGAGCCTATTCAATTCAAACAAACAAACAAATCTTTCCTCTATATAATATTAGTGTAGATAATAAAACAGTGACGAAAAAAAAACTGTACATTGTGTATTAAATAATAAATAAGTGGCTTTTGTTAGAAAAAAAGTAACTGATGACAAAAAGTGACTTTTTAGAATTTTTGTCTGTTTGTCTGTATGTATGGTACGGCTTCACGCCAAAACTACTGAATAGATTGAATTGAAATTCAGCAAAAATATTCTTTGTAAACCAAGGAAGGCTTTAGGCTACATATTATCACGCCGTATGTTATAGGAGGTAAGCAATATTGATTTTAAAAGGTTTTTCTTCGTAATTGAATGCACAATATAACTGAATGCACAAAATGACATGTTATTAGTTAAAATAAAAACAAAAATTTAACCTTGGGAACATAATAATCACGCTACTTTTATAAAGGAGCGGGGCAGTAATATTATAAATTTCAAGGGAACAGCTGTTTAACAATATGTCAACAGGGAATTTAGCGGTAAGGTCAGGCGACCGTTTACCGCATTAAATGGTGCGCAAACTTTTGGTTCTAAGTTATATCTTACCAAGCACATTTGTTGCAGGTAATTGATTTCTTAGTTTTGTTCCTTGCTGCTGTTACCATATTTAAAAAAAATGTTTTCAAAATAATGTACTTGTCAATTAAATTAACGACAATTTAGTTTTAATTCATAATTTAATTAATTTATTTGGGTAAATAATATGTAGTTTCCGTTTTCTATCTAGTAGGCGTTGGCGTCGAGTTAGATCGCGCTATGGTTTCGTTCCCAAAAAGTGATGTTATAGGTGCCGATGAGCCGCTCTCATCCTATAGAAATGGGGGTTACCTTTGTTGTCTGTGTTGGTTGATGTGTTTAATTTTCCTGCGAATAATTATTATTTTTCTACTTACTAGCAATTCTTACGTACCCTTCCGATTACTTTTCATTGTTTTGAATATCGTTAGTGTCGGATTAAGAAGGAATTTTAGTTATGTCTTTTAGAAAAAGATCAAATAGCAAATCTGTCTCGAAACTTAAGGGTTTCTAAGATGCGCGGGTTAGTTAGTAGTAGCAGTAGTTTCTCTCGAACCCACGCAGAGCGTGAACAATGGCTATGTGCTAACCGTGAGCGTAATGCACTAAATTTGTCCGCAGCGCCAATTACGATTAGAATTTAAACGAGTCCGCACTATTGCTTCTCGATGTCAGGAAAGTGTGGAACAACGAGAAATACGTTTAGCTATCGACCGGGATCGTCATTCTTTGTCTCGCGCATCCGAAACGGTTACACAGAGGGATCAGAAGTTGAGTCTTCAGAATATCCGCTCTGAGACTGCTCGATCACTTGAGAGCAGTCAGCAGAGTGAGATACGACTTGCGCGTTACCGAGAACGTGGGCAAAGATTTTTTTAAAATGATTTGCAATATTATTGTTAATTCAGTGTACCCTTGGGATGAAATATACGGGATGAAAATTTTTGTTGTATAGTTGTCAAGTCTAGGCAACATATAGACTATAATTTATTTTGGAAAATGGAACACCTGATGCAGAACTGCAACAGACCAGCTAAAGTATAAGAGATATAAAAATGGTGCCATTGCAAAAAATATTCCACGTGAAGAGTATTTTCTGCTGTGAGAATAAATTTGAAGATCTGGAACACCTATTGTTGAACTCCAAAGCCCAGCGACATTATAACGTATATAGGAATGACGTCTTAGCAAAAGTTGTTTAGTCTGATGGGCATTTCCTGTTGACTTACAAAAATGAAAGATCTGGAACGTCTCGAATTGTCTCGCGCATCACGTTGTTTTCCCGTCCCCGGGCTCTTAGAATTCGACATCAGACGTTTCAGATCTTCGATTTTGACCACCCCGTTGTCGCTTGCATAAGCAACATCATCCGCGTACGAAGTCGCGGGCAGCAGCTAGTGAAAAATAAAACGAAATGTCGACTTTAAGGCCATGTATTCCTGCAAAAGTAGGCATTTAGCGCTGTCCCGGCCGCGCACGAATTATTTCGCGCGGACTCCAAGGCAGTGAACTTGCATGACCCAACCAGCAACACAGTATAGAAATAAGCAGTAGGATGACTTTTTTATTTGACTTTACAAATGCATTTTTATGATCAAACTTTTTTTTATTATAGCGATAAATTAGAGTTACATAATAAATAGAAAATTAACAACCAGTTCGCTTTTGATAGGTATGGAAACTGTATGAGTAGAGAACTGTTTTTAAGTTTCGCGTGAACACACACAACGCTAGGGGGGAGAAAGTCAAACTTACAGTGAAATTCATTATAACTATTAAAACCACAGAATTTATATTTATAGCCCGCAATATTTAGTCTGTGACAACAATTATATGACTCGTCAAGAACTGATTTATTGGTGCACGAAGAAAACTGACACGGGTCCGTCGTCCATAAGCGCCAGCGCGCGACTGGTCACTGGTCAGGCTTGCCGAGCCGCCGCGCTCGCGCTTTTAGGAGGTATCTAAATATAGTAATTAACACAATATTTTTTTTCATGTCAAACTCTGCGAATTTGTCTGTAAAAATTAAGTGGCTTTATTTGAGTACAAAATTTAAGTGTAAAATGTTAGTAGTTTAGTCATAATATTGAAAAAAAAAAACAATACAAAAAGGGGTCACTTCGGGATTTTTTTTCTATCGAGTGAAGTTCTTTAGATTTTGTAACTGAATGCGATTTTGACTAAACTAGATCCTTAACTAATAGTATATATTTTTATCAGAATTTAAAACACTAATTTCTATGCCTCAGATGGTTTAAGAGAACTTAAAAGCGCGGTCTCTGCGAAATACCTAGCCTTAATCACAGTTTTTTTTCTTCTTATAGCGGTATGTTTTCATAGTTACAGCCTTTGTAGAGGCCCGTAATTATTGGGCATTTATTTCTGAAAGGGTTATCGATCAATTAGTCAGCGCTGCTTCCATGCGTGTTGGCGGACGTACCGTTTCCTAGAAATTTTATTTTTCAGTCATACATATTTCCTTACAATGTTTTCCTTCACCGCCAAACACAACACCTAAAATTGTATTTGAGACAGTACGCGAGCGAGTAACCCGGGTTCGATCCTTGCCGTCACCAATGAAATTATTAATTGCAGTTTTAAGTTTTTATTTACTCGTACCACGTGCTCGGCGGTGAAGAAAAACATCGTAAAGGAACCTGCATGTTCGAAATATAAGAAAAAATATTATTACCAAGTGAAGTTCGCCAACACGTGAAGTTCGCCTACACGTGAAGTTAGCCTACACGCATTTTGACAGCGCGGCGGAAATTTAATTGTCCTAAAACCCTCTCAGAAATGAGAGAAGGCCTGTGCCGGGTTTTTTTTTTATAAAAATAATAAATATTTTTTCATTTAATTCTAATTTTTTTTTTTTTTTTTTTTTTTATTTTTTTTATAAATATTAATTTTACTCCCCTCCTCCTTTTTTCCCCATAATTTTTTTTTTTTTTTTTTTTTTTTTTATTTTTTTAAAGAAGGGGGGTGTTTTGGTGACAATTAAAAAATTTTTTTTATTAAAAAAAAAAAAAAAAAAAAAAAACACTTTTTAAAATTATTTTTTTTTTTTTTATAAAAAAAAAATTATTTTAAAAAAAAAAAAAAAAAAAAAAAAAAAAAGGGGGAAAAATAAAGGGGGGGCTTTTTTTTTTTTGTTTTTTTCTCCCAGCGGTGAGACGATTAAAGGCTGTAATTTTAACTTTAACTTTTAGCCCATTTTGTGTGTATCTATTTTAAACCAACAAAAAATTATAGAACATTTAAAGTGAATCCGAAACGCTGCTCAACTTATTTATTTTAAAAAACATTCACGTCACTTAATATACCTATTATATGTACCAAAAATCCAGTTGGTTCCAAATGATTTTAGGTGCTTCTATATTTAAATAAAAAAAAAATAAACAAAATACTTTTTCCAACACGGTCTCATAAACACCTTTGTCAACCTGTGTTCTGGCCAATTACGAGCGTGGCGAGAAATTTTAAACAATGTCAGAAGCTATGAGAGATTTACGTTGCAAGTTTAAGCTCTAACGATACTCGTAAAGATATTCAGTCGCCCTAACCTACTTTAGCTAATGAGATATGGTCGGAGGTATATCGAAGGTCTACGTTAGTACAAAACAAGTGTACAAATGTAATACAAAGCGCCATGTTTAGTGACGAATTCTGAAGCGTTACCGATAACGAAGTATTTCCATCTTACTACTCAGATGTGGTAGACTACGCAGTAGAACCACGCTAGCTATATGATGATTGTAGCATGAATGGGTCGGCACGACCGAGGAAGGGCCACGCCCTCTCACAAAATAGCAGCTTAATGCTGCTGTGTTTCGTATGGTAAGTGGAGAGAACCCTTTTTACTGGAAACGATACATTCCATCGTAGTCCACAGTACTGACAACGCATCTGTATTTTGATTCTTTATCGATGATAAATGTAGATGTCTATGAGCCACAGCAACCACTTACCATAAGTTGGACTGTGTGCTCGTTTGTCACCCCCATCTATTAAAAAACCTGTGTCTCGTTTCAATCATGAGGACCTGTTTAGATATCTATTTAAATTATAAGTACAACAGCTGTCTTTTGAATTGTGTGCACGTGCACGAATTGTCACTTGTCACAATCAAATAAAAATACACTACAATCTCTGGGCCTTTGATTATATGTGGGCATGGGTTGTATGACATATAACAGGACTTTGTATTACAAATGTATACAATGTGTACAATATGTATTACAAATTAATCATAAACTACAACATTGACGATAAATTAAATGATTCACAATGCGTTGATTCTTTCTTTACTATTAATTTTTATACGTACTTTACCGAATATTAATATTTTTTATGATTAGTGGAATAATGATTATTGTAAGTAATCTAATCAGAGTAGATAAGTTCGTGATACGTTGCGAGTCTGCAGTAAGTTTCTATTGTTTAGTCTCTTGTGATAATGTGTATTTTGGGTCCTATTTTATTCTGTAAATTATTAAAATTGGTAACATAGTTTCAAGGTACGGCAATGAAGCAAATATTTTTTAACTCATAATTAAAAAAAAATAAGTGTTCGAACTTCGAATGACTTACAGTTTGATGTACGAAAATGTTTTTTTTTGTTTATTATAAATGTGTTATTATTTTAATAAAAAGTGTTTTGATGTGTGCTTTCGTTCGACAGCAGGTCTGTGGGGGTGCAGGGACGGTGTCGGGCGGTTTTCAGTTACCAACCCGCCAATCCCGACGAGCTTCCACTTTGCGTGGGCGACGTGCTGGAAGTTCTTGGAGAGGTGTGTTCATTTTTTTGAATAATTTAGAAACCTTTAATTTTATTTAGTCTATGTTTTTTATTTCTTTAATATTGCTGGTTGATAATTAAAGATCTTTTGATTTTTGGAGCTGTGTTACATTCGACACTGAGCAATAATAATATAAATCGTGCAGTCGTTAAAATGTATATAATATATATATATATATATATATAAAATATAAAGTTACACTGCTGGGCACAACCCTGCTCTTATTTCTGACAGGGGTATCAGAGCCATTTCTTCCTTCTGCTTCTTTTAAAAAAATCCCTGACACGTAAGTATCCTTCCGATGTTTTTCTTCACCCCCCAATTACTACCTACAACGTACATCAGCGCTTAAAATTGCAATTAACAATGCAACGAGGATTGAAACCGAGTTGCTCGCGTGCTCATGTACTGTTCTCTATATTTTTTTGATGTACAACAGCTTTGTTAATTTTCACTAAACAGGGTCGGAAAATGTCGTAGTAAGATTTTATACGTGGAAAAGCCACGAAACAGATGTATTATGACTGCTACATGAATTATTCGGCTCGACTGAAGAAGGACGATGCTGTCATTGTGACCAGTTTAAAAAATCATGACGCTGCTGTGTTTCGTGTGGTGTAAAGAAGCGGAGACCGGCGTTATATTTTTTACTGGTAACGAGGCATTCTGTCTTAGTCCTCAGTAATGACAAATGCATATACATTTTGATTCTTAATCGAGAATAGGTACAGCTTGTTTATCATCCTTTTCATAAAAATTGGTAGTTGGGCAATGTGATGATGATGACTTCAGGGTTGATTTTGGACAGCGGTGATTTGTTTTAAATAATCGGAAGCTTTTCACTGCGTAAGTGACATGTGTCATAAAGGTACGCAAAAACCACAAACACAATTACATACTCGAATTAATTTAAGTGCTCGATTCGAGCTGCAATGTTGGAAGGTGTCAATAAAAAGAGACGTGCTACTCTTGCTGTGACTTTAATTATATTGTTCCAAACTTATTCTACCTTAACCTACACTACAAAACTAGGGCGAGAAAATTGATACAACTTATACCAAATCTAAGAAATATTTTTTAACGTTTCACATTAATCATTCCGTAATAACAAACACGCAAAATAATTATCTTAAGATATTAGTGCAAAGTAACTATTTTACGAGAAATTTAAAATATAACCAAATGGAATAACGTTTTATTCTACATGGCTAAACACCGATGACACTGCCGCAGACGTGGCACGCGCCCATAGAAAAGGTTGGCGCCTCATAATTTGCTATGTGGGAGACGCAGGAAGAGGATGTGTAGAAAATGCAATTAATACACAAGGAATGACTGGACCAAAGTGATGGAGAAAACAAAGAAAATTGTTATGGACGACTATGAAAGAGACATTCATTTTGTATGCATTACAGAAAATGGAATAATAAATTTATGTTAACAACGATTCCGTGGTACAACAAGCCGTCACTAAAGCTAAGCGCTCGCTGTATGTAAATCTAACATTACGCGAGCAACCCGGGTTCGATCCCCACCGGCACCTATAAAATTGTTAATTACAATTTTAAGTGCTGGTTTACCACGTGCTCGGCGATGAAGGAAAACATCTTTAGGAAACCGGCAAAAATAAAATAAACCCTCTCAGACATGTGAGTTGTAAGTGAACGTGATTAAATAAATTTGTTTTTAAACTAGTGCAGTCTAATTTTTTTATATAACTTTGCCTAGAAATTAGCTATAGCAGTAAGCAATAAATATTAAAAACTGATAAATTTTGTATTTGAGTTACCTGTTCCTAATTTATTCTGGTATATAATCTAGATAAAACAGTAAATGATTACTAACTTTAAATAATCGATAGCGATATCTCTTAAGAATCGAATATTGTAGGTACAGATTTTTTTAGCTGAAATGTCTAGTCCAATAAATGTGATTGCTGTCAAAAAGTATTTCTTAGATTTATTGGAGTATAACCATAAAATTAATAATGTATTTTTGGGTACAAATATAGGCTTCGGTCGGGATTAGACACGCGGGTGTCCGCGGATGAGTGCATGTCTGCGCAATCATCCAAATAACATGATAACAGGCCAAGCAAAATATTTTATAAGTATATAGTATACGTTGACTGTCTTATAAAAATGCGTAATGCATGCAGACCACAGCCTTATCTTCGACTTTGTTGTTCCTTTCTATTTAGAGTGAGTCGAAATCCAACAAGTTAAAATAAAGCATGACCATAATAATGGATAGATATTTCACTTGAGCGCTGAGAACAGTTTATACGTATTGCTGATCATTTAAGTCGTTTAAAATTGTGCTTGGTCACGTTCTAATGATATCGATCAATAAAACTGATCACTGGTAACTTTCTATCCATCTTCCAATATCCGTCGCTCAGCGCGTCATAACCGCACCAGTCGAGCGTAACGTCTCGGAGAACCCAACTCTACAGCAATGTAATTTATCCTCTACACACTTATCATTTCTTAAATTGCCGCTGGAAATATTTTTCGCACCTTCTTATGATGTGAACATGTCAAATATCACTGCAATCATTAAGTGCTCTGATCAGATCAGATCGCAGAATCAAGTTTACTCTGTTAGAATAAAAAAAGCAGATGCTGGATATTTTTATAGAATAAGGGTGACGAACGAGCACACACTCCACCTTATGGTAAGTGGATACTAATGGTGGTTAATATAGCGCATAGCGCCATATTATAGCGCGCTATCTCTTCATAACACATAACGCGTGCTATGTAAGTAGTCGCCATGACGCTATGACGCTTTGGCGCTATTATCAAGCGGCAATTAGTTCTAGCAGCAGCGCTGTTGGGAGTAGACGTGTGACGCAAATTTAATCTAGCAGCACGCTATTCATCGCGCGCGAACTAATTTAGTGCTAGACGTTATTTAGTTAGTGTGTACTGTATATTTATAAGTGATGGAAGGACACAGTTGTCTGCTACAAACGAAGCCTAACTAATGTTTTTAAATGTAAATAAAATATAGATACAAAAGTGTATATAATAGTGTTCGTAAATAGTTGATTTTTATAAATACAATCAATAAACTTTTAAATACACCTTTAATTGATTTATTATTTATAATAAGGTTAAAATAACGTTCATATCAATTACAATAAAAAATGATTAATTTTATTTTGTTTTAAAAAGTACACGCCTTAAAATATTTTTAGGATTATAGAAAGTTAGAAAGTCGTAAGCCTGAAAAGTATGAAAGAGCGTTCATTGATTTTTCTTTACCACTTTATTTTATTTTAATCTAAAATACCACTTATTACGAAACAATGTTCTTATATAGCACGCGGTCTATCCAATGAACAACATGTAGCGTGCTCCGAGATATAGCGCTTGCCGGCCTCCTGCACAACTTAACGCCTTAACATAGCGTATTTA
This sequence comes from Parnassius apollo, assembly GCA_907164705.1. Taxonomy (NCBI): domain Eukaryota; kingdom Metazoa; phylum Arthropoda; class Insecta; order Lepidoptera; family Papilionidae; genus Parnassius; species Parnassius apollo. The sequence goes on along the minus strand of CAJQZP010000885.1, from coordinate 5,519,842 downwards.
ATAGCGCGCTAGAGATTTCAAGTTTATAGTCTGTAGCGTGCTATTGATTTAAAGTCGTTTTGAACAACTTTAGTGGATACTATGGCGAATAGATATTTACGAGTACATTAATCCTCAATTGACTGCCTCGTTGGTCTAGTGGTTGTGTAGTGCGACTGCTGATCATGAGGTCCTGGGTTCGAATCCCGGGTCGGGTCAACAAAATTAATTATTGAGTTTTTCCGTCAAGAAATTCTCAGTAGCTGCCCGGAGTCAGGAAATTGACGGTGTCTCACCCCCGTGCCTCAGAAAGCACGTAAAGCCGTTGGTCCTGCACCTGATCTCTCGCCGGTCGTGTCGGTTTACCGTCCCATCGGATTATGAGAGTTAGGGAATAGTGAGTGCACCTGTGCTTGCGCATACACTTGGGCAATATAATCCTGTCCTGCGCCGATGGCTAGCCTCCGTTGAGGCAGGCCGCCGTGACCGAAATTCGGTCTGGAGGATATTATTATTATTAATTCTCAATTGAAAATCAATTCAGGTACGTTGTCACCCTGAGGACTGATATGGAATGCCTCGTTTCTAGTAAAAAGGCTCTCTGGTTTTCTACACTCACTATACGCCACACAGTCGCATTAAGACGACACATCGAAAGCGCTATCGCCGTACTGATCCGAGTGAATACATAATTTCTATAAAAACTTGAAGAAACGCCGTCATAAGGTCTGAAATTGCGTAACGCCTGCGACGATTAAAAGCGCTTGGAAATTGTTAGAATCTTAAAATATTTTTAAAAAAATTATTAATTTAAGTTATCAAAATAATGAGCAAGTAAATTGTGAATATTGATGTTTTGGATATATTTGAGTGATTCCTAAGCATATAGATCAAATTATTTTGTTGTAATTTCAACTATAGTGATTTTTAGAGGTGTTTTCGCAAATAATTATGATCGAGTAAAAATTATACAATCGTGTTTTTTGAGCCGTCAAATTCAAGACAAAGACATGAATTTACCTATATCAAAATCCCACTTTCGTTAGTGGTGTCATAGTCCTATACTATTCGATGAAAGGAGGTGTGGTGTCGCCTTAAGCTGCTATTTTACGTCGGTATTCTGTGAGAGCATGGTTCTACCCTGTTTGAACCGGCCCATTCGTGCTAAAACCAATATTATAGCCACGTAAAAGTTTTATACCAGTATTCAATTTATTTGGATATTTTTATTTATTCGTGTACACATAACAAGACAATATATATATATATATATATATATATATATATATATATATATATATATATATAGTGCGTGCTACTACTACTACAGATGATCTACTTATTCCATATTTGGAAGTATTTTCCTGTGAACTCACATCATTGCGTATAAATATTCTTTTTTTACGTGCTAGAGCCACGCTGCAGCTATATTATGGTTTTTGTAGCACGAATGGGTTGGTTCGACCGGGGAAGAACCATGCTCTCACAGAATACTCTGAGAACGTGGAATGGTAGCTCAACGCTGCTGTGTTTCGTATGGTGAGTGCAGAGAACCGGAGACCCATTTTACTGGAAACGAGGCATTCCATCTTAGTCCTCACGGATGACAACGCATCTGCATTTTGATTCGTAATTGAGGATAGATGTAGATGTCTATGGTTCACAGCAACCACTTAACACCAGGTGGACCAAGACTGTGTGCTCGTTTGTCAACCGTGTCCTATAAAAAAGGCGTAAAGCCATATTTTTTTACACTAATTGGAAATAGTTAACGAGTAAATAATCTTTTCGGACTGTATCTCGCGGGTCTATCATGTATATGTATTATTGTGTAGGTGGAGGAGGGTTGGTGGCAGGGCCGACGTCAGGGTCGAGTGGGCGTGTTTCCGTCCAACTTCGTGGTGATGCTGGAGCCGCCGCCGCCCGCGCCGCCCAGCGAGCCCGCGCCTGCTTTGCCCCCCAAACCTGGTATGAAGATTACATTGCTATAGTTATTGATTTCTTATATTATTTATGCGAACACTACACATTAAATGAAACTTATTTTATGGGTTTTATCTCGTAATTTTAACTTTTAATGCACCCAACAATAATGGTCACGGGGTATTGAGGTGTTTGACGTCCCGATGTCATGACCCGGCTACCTAAAGTTTTTGAATATTAATTTTTGGTCTGATCTAACGCTAAACGAGCCTACGATATCTTGAAGTGCAGTAGTATGATGGGCTTGGATTTAATTTTATTAATTGTAGGATCCCAAGCAGATGGTAATACTTATCCATCTACTCTATTTAAATTAGGATATTTTTAATGTCATCCCGTCTTCGTCCTAAGTTTAAATAGAAGCCATGCGTTATTAAAAAAAGGGAAATTGTTGAATTTCGGATCTGCTTTACGATTGTGTGACTCTTATGGGAATTGTTCACCGGTGGGAATCAACCCACAACTGCGTTATATAGAAAAATCAAACGGGGTTATGTTTGTTTTATTATTTTATCTAAAATATAAAAGAAGAAATTCAGAAATGAAGAAAGACAACGAATCTAAACGTCAAAACGAAGCTAACCATGATGGGACTGGTGGAACCAGAGTAACATAATTGTACTGCTGGCTTTTTTCGTTTCTTAAATATATTTTTTGGTTTAGTTGAGATTACAGTAAACACTGCATCCTGATAAGTTTCCGATATGATTGCACAAGCGATACATTTGTCATGGATAGGCTGGACGAGTGATTGATTGCCTCTGTGTGTCCACGTCTAGAACAATAAAATAATATGCATTACTAGCTGGTATTCGGCGCATTGCTGCCACAAAAGAAAAAAAATGTGGAAATATTCGTTGTATTGTTTAATTAGGAATCATAATTCTTTAATTGAAATTGAATGATACATTATAACTTCAAATAAATTTGAAGGTAAGTTTATTTTATTATGCCTAATATAACCTTCGCACAAGTGCAAACAATAAGTTGACAAAGTTTAACATCAATCCGATGAACGGTACGGCTGCGCATAAAATACGAAAAAACAAATAAGTTTTTATATATTCTATAACCTATGTAGTTATAAAGGTCCGAAAGTGGACACTGTTTCGTATTTACATAACTTTAGTGAAAAAGTACGATTATATAACTTGATTTTGAACTAGAGTGGTAAAATTAAAACCTTTGTACAATCGACTTCAATATAAATAAAATGATGACATCATCAATGTGAGAGCGTGGTCCTTCCCCGAGCGAGCCCACCCATTCGTGCTACAACCATAATTTAGTTGCAGCGTGGCTCTACCACGTATAATAATCTAACTTTCCATCCACCTGGATCGTAAGTGGCTTCCGCAATAGGGTTGCCAGATGGTCGGGATTCGTCTGGATTCTCCCGGTATTTCAAATGATCTCCAGACTCCCGACAAAACTCAAAATCTCCAGACAAACAGACTGAACGTTGAAGTGAATTTTTTGAATTTTAAATATTTTCTGAATATAACTAAAGCATCCAAATTGGTGGACTCTAGTAAAGTATCCAATGCCAAATACATGTTTTCCACTTTTTTTCGTGGGTAGGTGTGTAACAAGTAACAGCTGACTTATTAGCTCCTATATTTTATATACTTTAAAATTATTTTAAACCAGTGTTTGGACTATATTTACATATAAATTACATCTTTATTACCTTTTCTTTTGAAGTCCTATTGAAATATATGTCCAGATAAAATATTTGTGACATTCACATACCACCCATTAGTGTCACTTTGTTTTTGCAAACTATATCATTCATTAGCACTTCACTTTGTGTTCACTAATATCACAGCAAATATTGGAAGAAATGGCAAGAGTAACTGATGTGGAGGTCATGCAAAGAGAACTTGAAGGAAGCTGGAGTCGCAAAATGGCTGAATTTGAAAACAGGTTAAAGGCTGCCTCCACACCTACTAATCCCTCTCTTAATCAACTCCGCGAGGAGTTTTATGAATTCAAGGACGTCGTTTGCTCCATGCTCAATCTCCTTCGGCAACAAATTCAAGCCTGCACTAAGTCAATTGATGCTATTGATATGCAGCACAGACAGAATATCCTTCTATTTAATGGGATCTCTGACTCCCCAGAAGTTAATATTGAACAAGAAATACTGGGTATCATACATAAGAAAATGGGTATCCCACATGTTACAAATGTGGCCTTAGTACGTTGTCATCGAATTGGTGTTCAAAAGGATGGTCGTTCACGTCCAATTCTTGTACAATTTCATGAGCATAACACAAAGTCTGAAGTGTGGAAAGCTAAAACTAAGTTAAGGGGATCTCAAATATCTGTGTCTGAGTTTTTAACTAAAATGAGGCAATCTGTACTTAAAAAAAGCCCGCAAGCATTTTGGAATGAAGAATGTGTGGACCTTAGATGGAGCAATTTTCATCAAACTTCCCAATAATGAACGGGCAAAAATCTTCATTGAAGAGGAGATTGATACTCTCATTCAACAGTTTCCTGTTGATTTTTCATCAGCAAGTCTTAGTATGGCCCCTAACAGCAGTATCACTAATAGTGTAAAGAAACCCATACAAGCACTGCAAAGTTCTTCAAGCACAAAAATTCTGTGTGAGACTTCTCCTCGCAATCAAGTTGATGTGGTGGTGCAGAAAGAGGATTCTAAAAGGTCCCGCCGTTTAATTGCTAAAAAATAGCTTGCTTAATTTACATATAATGGTATTCCTAGGTATCCTTTATTTTTGTAATCCACTGTTTTATATTATTGATTTACATATATTTAGTTAAGTGTTTATAGTCCTGCATCTTCTTGGTTGTAATGACTGTAGCACAGAACAATATTGTCTGTACTGTACCTAGTCATAAGTCACTTTTTTTACAGCAGTATAATAGCAATTTTATTTTTAAGTTGTTTCTTCTAATAGTACAGTCTGCATAGGAATTTTTATTTCTCTAAATATAAACTTAATGAGATTTTATCTTGTAATACATAACTTGCTTGGGTTCAATTTCCTTTGTTTCTTGGCTGAGGTTTCTTACTTGGTAGGTTTGTTTATACTATGCTTGATATTGGTAACAATACTTATCTTTTTATAAATTTACCTACCACATATTTTTAATTTAATTTTTTTTTTTTTTTGTTAAATTTTGGGTTTTGATTTGTTTGATTTGACAATGACAACTATGTATTACTTTTTTTTTTCCTTTTATAGACAAAGGACACATGAATCATACAGCCAGCGTCGATCTTATACTTTGCTTTAATCGATTTTCTCTTGGTAAACATTTTCCTGTAATTTTTTTTTTTTTTTGTGATATCTACTTAGGAACTTTATTATTAATCAAGATTATTTTTGCCACTTTAGATATTTTAGATCATAAGTTTGCATATAAAATTTTATTTATATTAAGTTTACTCTGTAAACAGTTAACTGATGGGTTGGTGATGTTTATGTTTAGTAATTTGTTAGTTAATAGTTATAGTTTACATAACTTACTTTATTTTTTATTTTTTTATTATTATTTTTTTATATATTTATTTAATTTATTTATTATTTTAGTATATGTAATATGTCTGATGTTGAGTCGTTTAGCTCTGCAAATGATTCTTCTACTTTGTCATTTCACTCTTGTAATGATTCTCTCAACGAGAGCGTGCTTAATTTACACGAACTACTCAAAGGAGTTTTTACGCCTTTTAACAACTCTGTGAACATATGTCATATTAACGCTCAAAGTATCCCGAGCCACTATTCCGAACTTGAAGCTTCATTTTTCCCCCGAGTATATTCATGCTATATTAGTGTCGGAAAGTTGGCTGAAACCTTCTTTACCATCAACTTTATATCCCTTACCCGGCTTTGTACTTGTTAGGAATGATCGTGTTGGAAAAGGTGGAGGTGGTGTAGCAATCTACCTAAATGCATCAATTCCTTATAAAATTGTCTTAGCATCTCCCTCCTGCTATTCCGCTTCTTCTGAGTTTTTATTTGTGGAACTCGATGTCAAGGGCATCAGGATGCTTCTAGGGTTAGTGTATTGCCCCCCATCTACCGATTACTTCGCCACTTTAGATATGGCTCTTGTTGATATTTGTTCTGAGTACACTCACTGTATAATCATGGGTGATTTCAATACTGATCTGTTGAAAAACTGCCCTCGTTCCAAAAGGTTTCTTTCAATTATTGAGTCGGTTAATCTTTCTATTCTCCCTTTAAAGGCTACTCATCATAATATCGGAACTGATGACTCATTGATTGATCTAATCCTTGCTGCTTCTCCTGAACATGTAATGACGCATGGACAGTTACCCGCTTTGGGTTTCTCACGCCACGACTTAATTTATGCATCGTATAAGCTTAAACCTCCTAAATATTCCCCTACTGTAATGCATCTTCGCAGTTTTTCTAAAATAGACTTTGTCAAGCTTAGGAATGACGCTCTTAATCTCGATCTAGCCTCCTTAATAGCAGCATCTACTGTTGACGATAAAGTCACTATCCTTAACCACAATATTCTTAGCCTTTATGATGCTCATGCTCCTGTTCACAAGGTTAGATTGAAGCGTCCCCCTGCCCCTTGGATGACAGAGGGCATAAGGATGGCAATGGCTAGACGAAATCGTGCTTTTCTTCGTTTCAAGAGAAATCGAACCGAAGAAAATTGGTTATCTTTTAAAGCAGCCAGGAATAGGTGTAATCATATGGTACGTGCAGCTAAACGCCGATATTTCCATAACTGTATTAATAACTCTTCTCCAGTTTTAGTGTGGAAATTCCTAAAATCTTTCGGTCTTTGTAGACCAGCTACATTGGATTGTGGTCCTTCTCTGTCACTTGATAAAATCAACCAACATTTCGCTTCTGTAAAAGCACTGGACTCTGCAATTCGTTCCCAAACTATGGCTTCCATTGCTTCTATGCAAATTCCTAACATTCCTACCTTTACTTTTTCTCCTGTTTCTGAGGATGATGTCAAAAAGTCAATTTTAGCAATCCAGTCCAAGGCCGTGGGTTACGACGAGATCAGTAGACATATGGTAGTATTTATACTAGAGCACCTTCTCCCGGCAATTACCCATATAATCAATTTTTCCCTTGATTCAGGTCAGTATCCTAATCTTTGGAAGAGGGCTTTTGTAAAGCCTCTCCCAAAAGTTCCTACTCCCATTCTTCCCAATCATTTTCGTCCAATATCCATTCTACCCTTTCTTTCCAAAATTTTAGAATCCTGTGTTTACAAGCAAATTTCTACTTTTGTTTCGAAACATAACCTACTGAGTATATATCAGTCTGGGTTTCGTCCTGGTCATAGTACCACTACTGCATTAATTAATGTTATTGATAATATTAAACAAGGCATGGAAGAAAAAAAATAACAGTACTGGTACTAGTTGATTTCTCAAATGCTTTCAACACAGTCGATCACGAAATCCTTCTTTCCATACTGTCTCACCTGAATTTTGGCCCTACTGAATTGGATTGGTTTACATCTTATCTTCGCGGTCGACAGCAGTCAGTCAGTGTGGGGCAACTGTCCTCAGCGTGGGCTGATGTGGATGCTGGTGTACCGCAAGGCGGTATTCTTTCTCCTATAATGTTTTCAATTTTTATAAACTTCATTACTTCCATCATCGACTGCTCGTACCATTTGTATGCCGATGACCTTCAGCTTTATGTGCAAACTGAGATTGGGGATATCCATAATGGGATCAAAAACCTTAACGGCAACTTAGCAGCTATCAGGGATTGGTCAACTCGTTATGGGGTTTTGGTCAATCCCTTGAAATGCCAAGCTATACTGGTGGGTAGCTCAAGGATGCTGGCTAAGATTAATCTGACAGACTTACCTCCTATTTACTATGATAATTCTACAATTCCATTCAATAATTCTGTTAGAAATCTTGGCCTTCACATCGACAGCACGCTGAATTGGAGAACTCAGGTTTCAGATGTGAGTCGTAAAGTCACTGCCACGTTATGCTCTCTGTATCGTTTAAAGCATTTTCTCCCCACAAAATCTAAGATCATGCTTGTCCATTCACTTATATTACCCATAATTGATTATGCAGATGTGTGTTACCCAGACCTGTCCCAAGATCTTCTGAACAAGCTGGAACGCCTCCTCAATAACTGTATAAGATTTATCTTTGGGCTCCGTAAGTATGATCATATTTCGCAATACAGATCTAAGCTAAATTGGCTTACAATCCGGCAGAGGCGCAACTCCAGAATATTACTTGTACTTTTTTCCATATTAAATGATCCATCTTCGCCTTCTTATCTTAAGAGTAAATTTCATTATCTTTCCTCATCTCATGATAGGGTCCTACGCTCTTCTTCTAACAACAAAATCTGTACTCCAGTTCACTTCACTGAGTTCTATGGTAACTCCTTCACAGTTCAGGCTACACGCCTTTGGAACTCCTTGCCCGATGACATCAGAAAAGCACCCAATAAGTACGCTTTTAAAAAGTTGGTCCGTGATCATTTATTAAAGACAACGCATTCTACATGACTCATTTATTTATTTAATATGTATTGCCGAACAGACGTATATATTCATAGTCATTTGTATATACTAATTATGTATGTATTGTATGTATATCCATTTATTTATATATTTGTATATATGTAAGGATAGATCATATATGTATAGTTTATTTATTAGTAGTTTGTATATATTATGTAGTTAATTATCGTATTGTGTTATCTTATTCTATATTGCCACACCTACGTCAAACTCTCACCACTCCATGGGTTGACTGGTAGAGAATGCCTCAAGGCATTAAGTCCGCCCTTTGTATTCTTTTGTTAAGGATGCAATAGAGAATAAATAAATAAATAAATAAATACATGTGGCAACCTAAAATATTAAATGTAGGTACTTAAATTAGTTATGTTTAAAGTACTTTTTGTAACCTCCTCTCAAAAATAAACTTTATATTTTTAATATTTATTTCTCCCGATACCAACTCCAAAATTCCGACATTTTCAAAATTTGTCGAGATATTTTGCTCTTCCCATCTGGCAAACGTAAATAGGGCGCATGCAACCACTTGCAATTAAAAAAGGAATGTCTCACAGCCTGTTATTATTCTGGCTCTGTATACACTTTTGATCGTAACACAGCACTGCACCAAATGTTGTTCAGCGGGTACAGGTTACAGATCAGGGTGTCTATCGAACCAAGCAGACGACACAATATAGTTATCAAAATGGCTTTACCTCTCTTTTACTTAACCTCCCTGAGTATAATGACAAATTAATGGCAAAATCATAATAGCTCTTTCTCTTTACCTATAGAATACTTATAATACACAATATAATGGCTGTCAACCTTACTTTGTAAGAGGATTGGCGTCGCCGGGGGCACACATTACAAGCAATTACGTCATATTATCCGTTATTACTACTACAAACACATTTTAGACTTTTGATTAATGTTTTTGACACATAGATGATTCTTTATTTTTGTTTCTAATATTCACAAAATATAAATAGTTTCGACTTACTGGTTGTAGAATATGTCTCCTTAATTTGAATTCCATTTCCTGCTGTATTTTCGATACGTAATTATTGCACAATTTGCCATTTTTTGTGTGAATTGACGTGTTAGTGACATGTTAGTGGCTACACGGGCTCCGCCCACTCAAAAATTTCGTTTAGCTCAGAATTCTAATGTCAAATTAATTTTATTTTAAAAACATGGTATTCTTTTTTCAAAATTGGTTATTTGTTTGTTGTTGATAAGCATTGTGTTCTCATCGCATTTGATTATTTTTAGTCATATCGGATACGTGAAAAATTCGATTAATTATGGAAAATGAGTACCGTCGCGTCATGGCAGCAACGCGGCACAAGTAGCACGCAACCTCGACGACATTTACGGAGCAAATACCACAAACGAACGCATCACCTGTTATCCGTTTACGTTCTGGAAATTCCGACCTCAAAAATGAACGACGTGTCGTCCGAAAACTTTGGTCGACAATGACGAAAAGCGATTATGGAAGCTGATGATCAATCTACGGCTAAATTGGCAGCAGTTTTCGACGTTAGCATCAAAACAATATTGGTCCATTTGCGTCATATTGGCAAAGTAAAAATAAGCTTGACAATTGGGTGACCCACGAACTCAATAATCGCCAGCGCAAAGGCACACAAACGAAGGAATTATGAACCGAATTGTTACCTGCGACGAAAAATGGATCCTGGTGCAGCATCTAAATAATGTCCTAAACGAAAACTTACCTCTAGAAAAGTGATGGTCACTATTTGGTAGTCTAGCGCCGGTGTGACAGCTTCTTACCAAACGGGCTAAGCATTACTGCAGATGTGTACTATACACAGAACAGAACTGAATACAATGATGGAGACGTTCGCACATCTCCAACCAGTTTTGGTCAATCGCTCATCCCCGCTGCCCCTGCACGACAACGCGCGATCTCATAATGCACAACAGACACTCTCCAAGTGACAAGAGCTGCGGTTGGAAGCTCTCCGTCATCCGCCGTACTCACAAGACCTTGCGTCTAGAGACTTTTACTTTTTCCAGAATATGGACAACTTTTTGGTGGGAAAAAATTAATACCAGTATATGTAAGTGTATTGAAGCGACAGTAGCCTAATGGCAGGGCGCGGACCGCAAACTCAAAAAGGTCGTGGGTTCGAATCCGCCATTCGACTACTGGCGTGAACCACTCGTAACACAAGCAATTTAAGCTTACCACGAGTGGTTAAGGGGAATATTAGTAACGTTTATAGCATTGTTAATATTCTTTTTTTTTAAACGTAAGTGAGGCAGTATGAAATGCCTTTGAAGAATTTGTTGACTCCCGTCCAGCCGATAACTAAAGAAGGGCATCAATAAACTGCCAATGCGTTGGCAAAGATGCATCGATTGCATGAGTGATTACTTTAATTAATATAAATAAAAATATATAAAAAAATTACGTTAACTTATTTTATGAAAAACGGCTACTTTTTAGATACATAAATAACCAATACAGTGCAACCTCGATATAACAAATCGGAAGGGAACAATTAAATATTCGTTATATCAAGTAATTCATTCATTCAACTGAGGTTTGTTATGTTGAGGTTAGGTTTGGTCTAAAATTTGTTATAAAAAAGGTAAAAAAATAATTTCATTCACAACTTCTACTAATAAACTTTATATAAAGGTGTTGGGTTGACAAAATTCGTTATTTAGAGGTATTATATTAGAGGTACGTTTTCTTGATAGTTAAAATTCGTTATAAAGAGGTTGTTCGCAAGAAATGTTCGCAATGTAAAGGTATATTTTACATTGACTTATGGACAATTCAAGGGGATTACGAAGAATTAGTTAAATCGAGGAAGTCGTTATATTGAGATCGTTATATTAAGGTTGCACTGTATTACGTTCCTTTCCGGGGACAAAAGTCATAATTATGAGAAATTCATATCTCGTAGATATCTAATGAAATTTACGAGATATTTTTATGGCTCATGTACTTTTTCATAAATATCATAACATCCCTTTACAAGTCCACTGCTGAATGTATACATTTCAGCCAGTCGACAAAATAGCATTGTTATCATGAGCCTTAAAAGATTCATTACTAAAGATGTAACTTAGTAGTAGTAGTAATAATAATAATAATAAAATGTCCCCCAGACCTAATTTCGGTCACGGCGGCCTGCCTCAACGGAGGGTAGCCACGGCGCGATTAAAGTTGCCAAGTGTATGCGCAAGCACTCTCTATTCCTTCAATCTCATAATCCGATGGGACGGTAAACCGACACGACCAACGGCTTTACGTACTTTCCGAGGCACGGGGGTGAGACACCGCCAACTTCCCGACTCCGGACAGCTATGAGAATTATTTGAGGAAATTGATTTTTTTGGCTCGACCCGGGATTCGAACCCAGGACCTCATGATCAACAGCCTTACTACTACAACCACTAGACCAACGAGGCAGTTAGTAGCAGTAGTAGTAATAGTAACACAACGCGGCAAACCTCCCGATACCATCCACACCATCTGGATGCTTGGCGGTCCACCACTGTACGTTTCACTAAGAGTTTTCTTCCGCGTACGACCTCTCTGTGGAATAGTTTACCACCGGCGATTTTTCCGGACCGATACGAACTGGGGACCTTCAAGGAAACAGCTTACTCCTTTCTAAAGGGCCCGCAACGCACCTGCAACTACCCTAGTGTTGCGGTTGGTCGTGGGCTGCGGTAGTCACTTAACATCAGGTGAACCGTATGCTCGTTTGCCCCCCTCTTCTATAAAAAAAATAGTTTGGCAAATTTTGAGATAGTTCTGTCCCACACTTTATTTATTTCTTTCAACATAGATTATAGACAATACTAATTGGAAGTCATATTGTAATTTACCATTGGTTCAGAAAATACCTTTTAATTGTATTGCACTAATTCGCGATTGGTAATACAAATTCACCAACTCTTTGTTATTGTATAATTTTGTGTTTAACTCTAATGGATAAAGAAAAACGTTTTGTTTATCAGTGGAATATAACAAAAGAATAGTTGGTGTTACTTCGTGTTACAGTTACTGTAGCATTCACGACCTACGAGTACGAGTGCAATAGTAAGTCCTCCTATGACGACTTAAGTATTGTAGGGCGATGTTACGGACGTGAATTCTCGACAACACAATAGCGTTTCTTTATATTTTTTTCTATTAAAGTTTTTTTTTTAATTAATCCCCAGAGAAATGAGTCGCATTTGTTAACGTTGGTTCACAAAGAAGTTTCTTAATGTTACGACACAATTAATCTACATAATCACACTATTGCTACAGACATAAAACTATTGCTAAACATACATCACCCCCAAAGACTGTTAAAAAGTACAGTCCTGAGCTACCTAACATTCGTGGTAGAGTCACGCTGCAGCTATATTATGGTTGTAGCACCAATGTGTCGACTCGATCGGGATAGGACCACGCACTCACAGAATACCGGCGTGAAATAGCGTTTTTCGTATTATGAGTGTAGAGAACCGAAGACCCTTTTTACTGGAAACGAGGCATTCCATATTAAACCTCAGGGGTGACAACGCACCTGCATTTTGATTTTTAAACGAGGATAAATATTGATGTCTATAGGCCATAGCGTCACTTAACATCAGATGGACTGCATGCTCGTTTGTCACCCCTATTTTATAAAAAAATCTGCATCATTCAACCAACTCACTTCATCAGGTCATCACTCCATGTAATGGAGGCGGGTCGCCCAACACAGCGCTTGATAGCACGAGGCCGTCACTAGGGAAAGAAAGGGAAGGAAAGGTACTTCCCGTGTTTCCAGTCCTTCGAGTTATATGGCTGACCCATTGCCACTACTTAATGATCCCCTGACCTATGTCAGTCATCCTTGTTATTCTGCGGATAGAATGCGGTTACGTATTTTATCCAGTAGAGAAATTTCGAGGCTATGCCCTTTCTATCCGCCCGCTGATTGACTGACATCGATTTTAGCGTAGGAACAGAAGTAAAGGGCCACGTTTTGGTGCCATATGTCATCACTGACAACAGGCACTGATTACAGAAGCGTCTTACATTTCTGAGGAATATCGGAAAAACCATTAGCGGCAGTTTCCCGAATGCATTCGTCGATTGACCTCATGCTCGAATTATTATTATTAAAATAGCTCATTATAATAACTGGTGATGTAAGAAGTAATCCAGCCGTTTTAATTCTGGAATATCTTTACATTAAATGTTTTTACTACCCACTTTGCAAACCTTCAAACTCATTGTCTTTTCCAAACGATTTCAAAAAAGGAGGGGGTCCCAATTCGACTGTATTTTTTATTTAAGTTATTTCAGAACTTTTTTCTAAATGAACCGATTTCGATGATTTGAAAGCGGCTGCTTCTCATGTGGTCCCATATAAATTTGATCAGGATCTGGCCAGTAGTTTTTGAATTATACTTAATAATGCGTATTTGAATGACTTCGACTACAGAATACCAGTGTAAAATAGCAGCTTAATATTGCTGTGTTTCGTATGATGGGTGTTTACATTCACCATATTAAATCCGAAGACCCTTTTTTACTGGAAATTAAATCTAGCCTTCAAACTCAGCACACGGGGAAGTAAAAACCAAGAATATATATTGTAACAATCAGTTATCCTTTGTTTATTTGTATATAAAAGTTAGTGAATATACGCAGTGATATTAGTGAGAACAATTGGCTAAATGAGGGGCACAAGTCATCTTCGAATTAAGCGAATGATGCGATGCTATTTACCATTATGGTTGTTACCAATGTCAGTTGAGATGTGAGTCGGAGGCTGAATCATCCTGTTACGAGATTAACCCTAATCAGTTTGATGGGGTCAATAAATCCAAGAGTTCCACTCATAATTGTGGTGAGTAATACAATTTAATGGGTACCGTTACCGGGACATTCGATAAATGGGGAATAATTAGTGTAATGTGAAACCGTCAGTATTAAATTTGCTTTTACGGTCAAGGCGCATACAGCATATACCTATATATTTTGATGTGTACAACTTTGATCTTTGTTTATATGCACGTGACCGGTTTAGTGTTATACTTCGAAAATCGAACTTCTCTTGGATGTTATGGCTGACGGATCGCATGTTTTTCTACTGTGGAAATATTTCTAATGTGAACATTGATTCGGTGTTTGACATTTGTCTTTCCTCGACTCTATTCAATAATTCAAGGGTAGAGCTTATTATGTGCATAATTTGTTATGGTCTCGAATCGATATTACATTTCGCTTTGAAAGCTATTTCACTGTTTGGATATGTTCTATGATTTACAAAAATATTTTGAACCGTATAACTACGAGGATGTCGTATCGAAAGCCGAGGTATCAATTTGGGTCATATCACGGCTAAATCATGACGTACTATGAGGATTTTCAGTATGTTATGCGATAATCGGACAGGCAGGAGTCAATTGGTATCAGTTAATTTTTCTAATTTTTAATATGCTGCAGCTATATTATTAGTATAGTTGTAGCAGGAATGGGTCGGCTCAATCGAGGAAGGACCGCGCTCTCACAGAATAACAGCGTAAAATAGTAGCTTAATGCTGCTGTTTCGAATGGTGAGTGTAGAGAACCGGAGACTCTTTTTACGGAAACGAGACATTTCATCTTAGCACTCACGGGTGACAACGCATCTGCATTTTGATTCTTGATTGGGATTGATGTAGATGTCTATAGGCCGCAGCAAACACTTAGCATCAGGTGGATTGCTCGTTTGTCACCCTTAACCTATTAAAAAATCTACCTATGTAGTTCATTGGTTCAAAATTCAGTATATTATGTCCAATTACCTAACTGGTAGGAGTCAACTGGTCCCTGTTAATAACTCTAATCAATTATAAACGCATTTTAATTCACAAGGTTGTAGTTTGATCTTAGTTTGTACCTAAATAGACCCGTTATGCGCCGTAAATATTCATGTTGACATCAGTAAGCCGAACACCACAGTCTCGCCAATACCATAGATGTTACAAAGCTCTCGAAACGTCAGAAGCATAAAGGTAGATGAATAAATTAAACGGGTTAAAATTAGTTTTATTCGATGTGATGTGTTAAAGTTACCATAACGGAATCATTAAACAAAAACCTAATGTCGCCTCTACATGTTGGCCAACACAGTGGCGAATGTAGTGGCGAATATATTGGCCGAGAGTTGGTGACGGCGTCCACACGTTGGAAGGTCGTTCAGTTTACTTCGGTTCGGGCCAATGTGCGGACGAATTTATTTTATTTTAGACGTCGGCTCCGTGGCGCAGTGGCTTGGCAATGAGTGGCTGTGCCAGGGGTCGCGGGTTTGAATCCCGCACGGAACAAGTATTTGTATATCCTACAAATAATTGTTTCGGGTCTGGATGTATGTCCTTGTGCAATTTATGTTTGTAAGTAGCCTCCGCGACACAGGAGAAAATCCAAGTGTGGGGGGTAACGTTTTTATAAAATAATTATAAAAGAATAGTGAATATTAATAGGGCTGTAAATAGATATACGATATACGATTAGCTTTATTTATTCTTTACATGCATCAGAAACTGGAATAAATACCTTTAATTAGAACTTAAGTTATTTTAAAGTTAAAGGAGTTATAATCGATTAGTCTATGTTTTAAAATTGGGTTTTGTTTTTAAAGTTTAGCAAAACATGTACTTGCTTTTCTATCAGACATTTGATGTATATAAAAAACACCTTATAATTTATTTGGTAATTTAATTATTTTTTGAGAAAGACAAAAACAATAGCAATAAATATAATTAACACTGACTTAATAATTGGACTAATTATAACTTAGAACATAAATGAAAAATTCATGACAAGGAAAGTGGCTCAGGACCATGCTTTGCGGCATTCTTTGGAGGAGGATGTTCAGTAGTGGACTTGTGAAGAGCTGTAATGATGATTGATGATTCGAAAACTTGCACTATTAAATTATAAGAAATCGTCGCTTTTTATATAGGATAGGGTGACAAACGAGCACACAGTCCACCTGATGGTAAGTGGTTGCTGTGGCCCACAGACATCTACATCTATCCTCGATTACGAGTCAAAATGCAGATGCGTTGTCACCCGTGAGGACTAAGATGAAATGCCTCGTTTCCTTTAAAAAGTGTATCTGGTTCTCTACACTCAGTATACGAGACACAGCATCATTAAGCTACTATTTTACATTGATATTCTGTGAGAGCGTGGTCCTTCCCCGGTCGAACCGACCCATTCGTGCTACAACTTTACTTCTAATATAACTGCATGGTTCTACCACGTATAAACGACGTGCTTAATTTTTTTCATTTTAAAATTATTCTCGTAATAATCTGATTGTTAATAAATGTTCATTATTTTTTTTATAAATAGCTTATCGAATAAAACAAATGTTTAATAATAATTAACTCGCGGTAATTAAAGTAGTATGAATGTTTAAAGTTGAAATTGGCACTAAAAGGTTGGTAATTGGGTCATCCACCCTACAAAGCGTGAATATAAAATTTTTATCAGATGCGTGTAATCACTCTGGGAGCTTGTAGCAAACTAAACTCGCGGCCAACGTGTGGACGCGGCGACCAAACTCTGCCAACAATCCTTTGATCTTTTGTAAAAAACCGACACCACACGGATCTCGCGCCAACTTGCGGGCCATCGTTCCAATACATACCAATGAAGCCCAAACACCCCGTCTACATGTTGGCCAATGCTATTGGCCACTACATTCGCCACTGTGTTGGCCAACGTGTAGAGTCGCCGTAACACATATCAAGCAGGAGTAAAC
Source organism: Parnassius apollo (assembly GCA_907164705.1). Lineage (NCBI taxonomy): Eukaryota > Metazoa > Arthropoda > Insecta > Lepidoptera > Papilionidae > Parnassius > Parnassius apollo. The sequence goes on along the minus strand of CAJQZP010000885.1, from coordinate 5,502,581 downwards.
ATGGGCACGTTCCTTCCAGTATTGAATAATCTAGTTCTAATGTCAGTCAGTTTTTATGTTATTGCGTGTCAGGGAAAAGCACAGAAATATTAATAATCAGCAGTCATAATCATAACGCAACTCGGTAAAGGTTAGCGTGTTCACATTTTTTTATCCCGTCTTCCTTTAGTTATAATCCGTCTAATTATTCTATCCGCCTCGTGTTTAAACTGGTTTAAAAATAGTCTACCTAATTAAAGAAGTCCCATAGCCCCATGCCACATTCTTCGCGAATCATATATTTTCTGTCAAATTCCATACTTTACATTTCAGTTTATTTTTATTTTATTTCGAAGACCAACAGCTATCATAATTCTATTTTCGAGATGTTTGCGCTGTTAGTCTATGCGACTCTTACAGCTTCATCTGACTCAGGGCTCCTCATTCATTCGGCACATTAAACAAAAAATAATTATTAAGGTGATGTGGGCGCCAAAAGCAGATTTTTCACGCTTTAAAAGTGCAAGTTTTTGTCATTAAAAAACTACGAATTCCCATTTTTTTAAAATTCATTATTAAAGTTAAAGATTTTTCTTAGTGGGTCGATAGAAAAAGAACGCAAAATGTCTTCAAAATATACAATTTTAGGTACGTCCCACTAAGTGAAAAAGCAGTTTCATTCGAATGTAAAGAAATCAATTTCAATTAAATTCAGACTATGTGTTCACCAGTAAATATGTGAGTGAATTATGGGTATAGGTAGTATATTATATTTTATTTATCAATAAAAGAGTACATATATAATTTTAAAAAGAAATATCAGATAAATATTGTGCGATTAAATAGCGCGCGAGCCGACCAAACAGTCCATATAAAGCGTGAAAAATCTGCTTTTGACGCCCACTTCACCTTAAAATTTTTATCTGTCTGTCTGTCAGTCTATCAGTCTGTTGGTTTGCTGTGGTTAATCTCCGAAATGGCTAGACCGATTTTGACGGGGTTATCACTGGCAGATAGCTGATGTTATAAAGAGAAACTTACCCTACTTTTGTTTTAGAAAAAGAAATAGGGTTCTGCGTAATAAAAAAAAATAAAACCCTAAATTACAATACACGCGAGTGAAGTTGCGGAAACAGCTATTGTTGTAATATTTTAATTATTTATATTAAAATATTGCAACAATAGCTGTTTCCGCAACTTCGCCCGCGTTTATAAGAAAAATTCTTATACAAATATAAAATACTAAAACGTTATACTTGATACCAATAACATATTTTCGCGGGACTTTTTCATGAAACCTTGTTATTAACTTAAATCTTTGACTGACTATAAACTCTTTGTAATAAGGCGTAATATGTGTAAATAAACAGTAATGAGACGTAATGCCCTCCAGTTAAGGAGCAATGTCGCGTGCTCTTCCCTTACACGGCGGTAAACGAGGACGAGCTGACGCTGGCAGAGGGCGACGTGGTTACTATCGTGTCCAAGGACGCTCCTGACCGGGGCTGGTGGCGAGGCGAGCTCCATGGCCGCGTCGGACTCTTCCCCGACAACTTCGTGCAGTTACTACCGCCCGGTAAGCTTATTACAGCTAACTTAATTAAACTAATAAATTAATAATAAGCATTAATTTATCCCTATAAACATGTATTACATAAAACATAACTTGCTTACAGGTAAAGCATAGGAACATTATTTCTATTAAAAAAAATATTTGACAAAAGTAATGAACTTTTACATTCCATTAAATCATTTTGTTTGTTTTATATTACATTAACAATTCAAAATAATTGAATAACCTGGAGTTCTAAAATTTAATTTGATATAAATTATTATTTCCTACATTCCTTGATTTGAACATAAATTAAATTTTAATTACTTACATAATAATTTTTATGTTTACGCGAATACTACACATTGAATGAAACTAGTTTTTACGGATTTTATTATATTATATTGTATTAAATATTACGGAACTTATATAATTCCGACGTTTCGAGTACATTACATCACCCATGGTTTCGAGAGGATTGAGGTGTTCCACGTACCAGTGTGACATGTATATAATCAAAGGTCATAGTTAACCACGGCTACATCTAGTTTAAAAATTAAAATAATTTATTAAACACAATGAAATCCGTAAAAACTAGTCTTATTCAAAATTAATTACATATTTAACCGTGTAGTCGTGTTGTAAGAATATTCACTAACCCATATAGTCCCGAGGGTGTTGTAAGATGCGCCGGAGGAAACAAAACAGGAAATGAGCAGAAGCGTCTTTCTAATAATAAAAAAAGTGCTTTCCAACCCGTCTGTTAAGCGAGGCAGTTGACAAATATTTCCCCTATGAGTAGAGATACGTCATCGTCAGCATACGTCAGCGGCCGTATTTAGGAAATATTACGCTTTTTCGCTTTTTAATAAAATACAGTAGGTTTCTGTGTGGGAGCGTTGGTATCTGCGACGTCGATTGCTGGTTCACAAAACCTACGATAATAATTGATTGTTTTTGTTTGCTTGTTAATTATGTTTGTAATAAAATGTCAGACTTTCTCTATGGAAATCAGGTTATTTGTCAGGACTTTTAATTTTTCCATCTGGTAACCCTACCTATGAACCATTCTATGGTGGAGGCCTGTGTTAGTGGACTTTTAATAGCCTGTAACAGTAACCACTTTTTTCTTTACCAGACTATAGCAAGAAATATGCCTTTTGGTTTGTGGGGATATTTTTTCATACGAGAGGATGCAAGCGAGCATACGGCTCACCGGATGGTGAGTGATTACCGCCGCTCATTAACATCTGCAACACCAGGGGAATTGCAGATGCGTTGACGGCCTTTTAAAAAGGAGATTATATAGGGATATTTACATATATCATAGGGGTTTTGGTCCGATCACCATGTTTGGCATTCCCATCGCATTCGCAATACCATACGCCTCAAATTTTTGATGAGCAGTTGAAATGCTTACACGATACTGGTCTTTCTCGACCGGGTGCTTTGAATGTCTTCATTGGCATTATTACAGCCCATGACATTTCCACAGCTGAAAACAAGCTTCCACCTAGGAAAGCCATAAAGCACGGCGCTAAACCAGCTGCATCTCTTACTAAGTCACACACGCGTCTAATGGGCCTGCCCTACACTCGAAAATCTTATATATAACGGTATAGCGGGTTTTTTTTATAGGATAGGGTGACAAACGAGCAGATAGTTCACCTGATAGTAAGTGGTTGCTGTGACCCATAGACGTCTACAATCTATCTTCGATTACGAATCAAAATGCAGATGCGTTGTCACCCGTGAGGACTGATGCCCCTATTACACTACCCTGAATCGGGGCCCTGAATGAAGGGTGGGCGTGGCCCCTAATTACACTATCCTGATTTTACACCCTTACTCAGTCATAGGGATGGACAAGTGAAAAAAGTATATATATATATATATATATATATATATATATATATATATATATATATATATATAATTGAATCGATATTTTTAAAGTTATTGTAACAAATCATTTAATGTTTCGTCCTGCTAACTCTAGGTGCGTAACTCTAGTTTAGTTCGAGTTGTGTGAATTTCAACTCGAGTTAACACGAGTCATAATTTTTCCGAGTAAGCAAATCTATAGGATGCAACGTCGCTCATTTAAAACATCGAAGCTTACGTACGATATATCGATTTTTTCGATGTTTTTTTTTTCACCATTTAAATATATACAATTATATATATGGAATAAATAATCATTTTGAACAGAAATGAAACAAAGAAGTATAATAATCAGACATTATATTTATGTTACGCTATTTATTTTTACACATTTAATTTTATCGACTAATTATCAGAAAACAAGAGTTAATTAAATATTTTTTTTACTTTTACGTTTATTTCTTTCGAATTGAATTTTAAAATAATAATTTTGACAACATGGCGCCTAGTAAGCGGTTTCTCTCCTGAGTGATTGTGGATCCAGCATTAGAAAATAACCGCTCACGGGATACCGAAGGTGCCACGATAGGCATATCTTATCTATACTATGAAGCCCGAGAAATAACCCTTTCATGCCATCACCACCCTGATTCAGGCCGTAGGGACCCTGATTCAGGGTAGTGTAATAGGGGTATAAGATGGACTGCCTCGTTTCCATTAAAAAGAGTCTCCGGTTCTCTACACTCACCATACGAAACACAGCAGCATTAAACTACTATTTTACCCTGGTATTTTGTGAGAGCGTGGTCCTTCCCCGGTCGAGCCGACCCATTCGTGCTACAACTATACTACTAATATAACTGCAGCATGGCTCTACCACGTATAAAACGGTTGTCAGTTATTCGAGCTATATGGCCAAACCACAGTGACTTTCTGATCTGTTAAACAAAGTAAATTTGGTTGCTATTTCGTTAATAAGCAAGTTGATGTTCCATTTGCTTAGTGTCTCAACATCAACAATTGTCTTGATCTCTATTTCAGGGATTATTATTATCTTAAAACTTATTAAAGGCCTTTTGAATAATAATAATCATAAAAAATATTAGGTAGTAGTTAGTTAGGTTAGTATAGTCTTACGTCGGCAAGAAAAACGCTACGCTACGTTGTTACCTTTTAAGTAGGTATGCTAAGTAATTGCGAAAGTCTAATAGGGCTGACTGAAATTGAATCCCAACTATTTTCATGTCAATAGTATTTTAAATTATCAGTAATTTTTAGATTGGTTTTGGATATAAACGTGGTAGGGCCATGCTGCAGTTATGTTAGTAGTATGGTTGTAGCACGAATGGGTCGACTCGACCGGGGAAGGACCACGCTCTCACAGATTACCAAAGTAAAGTAGTAGTTTAATGCTGCTGTGTTTCGTAAGGAGAGTGTAAAGAAGCGGAGACCTTTTTTTACTGGAAACGAGACATTTCATCTTAGTCCTCAGGGATTACAACGCATCTCCATTTTGATTCGTAATCGAGGATAGATGTCTATGGGCTATAGCAGCCACTTACCATCAGGTGGACTGTGTGCTCGTTTGTCACGCTTATCCTATAAAAAAAGATTGATGTTAATTAAATTTAATAATGGTATACAAATATGCAAACAGTAAATTGCAACATACATCCACTTTATTAATTATGTATCTATAATATATATCACATGTACTATGTGGCAATAAATAATGATGTAAGCTGAGTATTAGTTGTTGTCATTTGCAAACAATCGCAATAAACAAGTACACGTTAAAATAAATGCAGTGAGTTTCAGATGATAAATACATTGAAATTACGAAAACAGTTTAAAGTGTTTATTATAACCGTTGTTTAATCTTTAAAAAATGTGGCGTAAATGTAGTTAAAGTGAGTAATTATTAAGGTGATCGGTTATACAAGGTAAAACTACAGAATATGTATTTATAAATATAATTAGTGATAAAAGTAAGTAAAGTATGATAAGTTTAAATTTATATTTCAATATCTGTGTTTTAAATCATAGCGGCACATTACGTGCACTACAAACAATAAAACTAGTACCGAATTGTTCCTGAACTATTATTTAGTAATAATTTGTTTTATATTACTGAAGTGACAAAGCTGTAGTCTTAGTCGTGGAACTTTATCCCTTCAATCCCCATAAAAATCCCATGGAGTCGCATGCGCCCGGCAAATCCCGAGAGGTCGCATGCGAGCGCACCCACCCACATCACTTAAAACCATTAAAACTTATATTTAGAGGCTACTTCTCTATGAAGAACTTGGGCGTTATAAACTCTATACAAAATTCTCTATCCTGTGGTCCTGTGTAAACAAAAGTCAGGTTTTACTTCATTACAAAAAGATTTTATTGTATTTTGATAACAAAAAAAAAAAACATACCAAGCAAATATTGGCAGCGTAAAAATCACAATTATTTCGATATATATTATTCGAAATTATTTACGTAAAAAGATAAATTGTATTCACACAAAAACTTTCATTACAATTTTATAAGAAAACAGTATACTAAAACACTAATAACACTCGAAAAGTCCAAAAATCAACACAATAACATTCATGCGAAAATGGCGTATGAAATAAACGTAGACTATAAATAAATATCTATATGATAACTAAATTTTTATTGCACTAGAAGATAGAAAATTTCATAATGATTCTATAATGCCAAACTTCTTCATAGAAAAATAGTCTCTATATATGTTTTTACGGGTTAAAATGCTGGGTGTGGGTGCGGTCTCATGAGACCGCTAGGGGATTGAGAGGTTAAACAAAGAAAGCTACAGACGCGTTGTCATCTCTGAGGATTTGGAATGCCTCAGAGCCTGTAATGAGGGCAAATAATCTTACGCTCACCAGATGTCGCTAGCTTACACTGAGGTGAAGTTTTTTGTTACACAATGTCATTGCATTGATAATTTAGTTGTAAGTAAAAGTATATTAGTTTCTAGAGTGTTACACACAAAAGAATGCGTCTGTTTGTTCTTTAATTTTTTGCATATTTTAAACATTTTTTTAAATATTTTTATTATTATAAATATCTGTGGTTTAGTTTATATAAAATATAACTAAAGTTACAGAAAAAAAACATTAACCTTTACAATGTTCGAACAAATTGACTTCCCCACTGTGAAAACAGTCAAACAAGCAGTCAAATATTACACCTCATTTTAAGTGGCGCCGCCCTGGTGGCAGAAAAAGTTGTGAATGCACTCATTAAACTGGATCCCTATACCTATACCCTTCAGACATACACAGTAGTGCAAACATTGCTATATGGAGACAGAAATAGGCAAGAGTACCTACTGCCTAGGAGTCCATCTAGTCTAGGTAGGCAGATTCCTACACAGTAAAGGATTTCTACCTTATTTATTCCACTCTAATTCTTTTATGGATTTTATAAAACACGATATCTAATCTAAAATATTGTCGAAATGAACATCTTATACTTGCACTTGTGCATAGTTTTATAGAATAGTAATTGATAAACAAAATTTTATGGTTGAACTATTTTAAATTGTGTTTAAACAACACTCGCTAAACTAAGTGGTGAAGTGCTCTGTTATACAATATTTAAGTAAATATTAACAAAAACTTCTCAAAATCAAGGAGAGGTTATTTAATAAATATCAAATAAGGAATACGGAGTTATTTATCTAGCTTAATTAAATTCTTTGTTATAGGAGATAGTTCTTGGAGTTTATTTGTTATCCTAGTATTATAAGTTATCTTTGTAATTAATATTGTCCTAAGTATTATAATTGTTTGATTGTTAATTATTACAAATGACATTTCTAATACTACATTATTTGATTGTAAGTAATTGCTTCATTATTTTAATCTTTACGCGGTCGACCTAAATTTGTATTTAAAAACCTGTTTCCGGATATTTAGCCAGGACATGATTTTGATTCAATATTAAAGTCTTTGTTGAATAATGGCGGCGTTTCCCATATATTCTATTGTATTCCCATATAACCGTGGCTGACGTAGGAGGGAGGGAACCTGAAATAGAAGATGGGCCGCAGCATACAACTCGATAATAGCAATTTTAATACGGTTACCAATTCGCCAGCCAAGCGTGGCATCTATGGCAAATTTCCCCTCTATTATCAAATCTATGGGGGAGGCCTATAATCAGCGATGTACTCTTGATGGGCTATAATGAATGAAAGAATAAATGATGAATGTGTGGAAATAGCATAAGAGTTTCTATCATTCTATTCAGCCTGTTTTTTTTTAATAGAATAAGTGTGGCAAACGAGTACACATTTCATCTGATGGTAAGAGGATGTTGTGGCCCATAGTGACCTACATCTATCCTTGATAAAGAATCAAAATGCAGATGCGTAGTCATCCCCGAGGAATGTGTAATGCCTCGTTTTCGGTAAATAGGGCCTCTGATTCTCTACTCACACCATACGAAACACTGCAGCATGAAGCTGCTATTTTATACTGATTTATTATGAGAGTGTGTTTCTTCCCTGATCGAACCGACCCATTTGTGCTGCTACAAACATAATATAGCTAAAATATGGCTCTACCACGTGTATATAGTGACTTCATTAATTATATGCATTCGGAAAAAGAACTAGCATATGAAAAGACTAAGGACTGCAAGTCTCAGATTTTCATATTCTCGCCTGTGAAGTCCTGACATCGAATCGAAACTTCAACTATTATGTTGTGCACAAAATAAGACTGCCCCTTGACGTTATTACTACATCCAACTATTTTTCTGATCATATCATATAGACGGTAGATAATTATTTTAATTCTTCACTGACCCGTAACATTTAACTACTGTACATCTCTCTCTTTTTCGGCAAGCTAGTTAACAGTTCACCGGGTGATAAGTGGTTTCTGTAGCCCTAGGGCTTATAACAAACAACTTCAAACACGGAAGTTTACATATGCGCGGTTACCTCTGAATAATTATATTCGGGCTTCTTTGCAGAACAAAAGTCTTTCCTAGTTGACACCGTTTATCTGCCAACTCTCTCATCTTTGGTAATTTATAATTTGTACAACGGTAGATATTCATGATAATTGCGATGTAAACTTATGTCCGGCGCACGTGATAGCTTCAACTATCGCGTTATCTTTTAAGTATGTACTGCAACAATCCGCACAGAATGTATAATAAAATATACTTCTTACTTAAGGGGAAATATAACCTTAAATGGCTTAGCAAGATCCTCCGTTATACCGAAAATATTGCAGCATTAATTTTGAAATAAATATATGGTAAAGTTGAGGATAAATGTTAAGTACTATGTTAGACGAAAACATGATTCCGTAAAATATTCTCTATAGAAAAAAATCCGAAGTTACCTCCAAACTGAACAGTAAACCGCTGTTATTCATAAAATACTTTAAATAAGATCATGAAACTTTGCATACTAACTGAACTAACTATAAAGCAGGGCTTATGTTTATTATTTTTTTTTTAAATTACCATTATATTCACTGTAAAAAGAAATTACCTAAACTATCGGCGTCCTGAAGCTTGTTTTCTGCCGGCCGGTTCCAAATATAAAAAAGATAAATCCTTAACTTTACCATATATTTATTTCAAAATTAATGCTGCAATATTTTCGCCATAACGGAGGATCTTGCTAAGCCATTTGAGGTTATATTTCCCCTTAATCACTGGTGAGATAGTATATGTAATTCCCCTAAAAATGGGAGCGGCTTTAATCACGGACTTACTTCCTCTACAAAAATAATAAAGCGTATGTTAGTCCTGATACGGCGGCGTTGCGTTCCGAGTGATTTAATAAGCATTGATTTACTTAATATTCGTCGAAGCAATTAACAACAATGTGTACGTTCCACGTCCTATTATGATGTATTGTATAATAGTATCTACCACTAATTGTGTTAGTAAACCGTCTGCCCACTCTTGTGAGTTCTATGTTGCTATTGACATTTCTTGTGAAGGCTGCGAACGGAGTCACGATTTTGCGTAACTTACCTCATCGTCGATCTTAGTAGAGATTTTGTAGTTGTATGTTTTGTGACGGTCGTTTGTTGTGATAGTGACACTATTAAGAAATATTTTGTCGTGTTTCATCAAAATGGTAGTCGAAAGTGAGTTAATTGTCACAATTTCAACTCTAAATTCATAATTAAAGTTTGTTTAATAAAACTTATGTTAATGTTTGTTTACATCGGATGATTGTAAGATTAGCCGAGTGTAAGAATACCATTTATCTGTTTTTATCGATTGTGTCATGTTTGAATATTAATAACAAAAGTGAACCACCTTGGGTTATGTTGGTCGATTACATTTTAACTAATTTATTTCAAAATGGACTTAAAAATAAAAACAGTGTTAAAATAGAAATTTTTACTACTCAATTTTCATCGAGACTTATGTGATGAATTAATACTACATATTATAACATGTTTGCATGTTGTGCTTAAGTTATCATTTAGTTTTTGTGCGCTATCAATGATGTCGGGAATAAGTTAATAGTACAAAATGAAAATTATAATTTTGTTAAAGCATGAGCAGGTATTTTCCCCTTTGAATGTGTACTCGTATTTCATTTTAACATTGTATAGGCAACGCCACGAGTCATGGAAGTGCGCAGAACCGAAAAATAGGTGTCGGCACGGTGAGGTGTGAGGTACGGGGAAGCGAAACCATAGCAACGGGCGACGCGCTACTCCCAAGTAGTTTCTTCCTGCGTCCCGTCGCCCGCGCATCTTCTTGTGTCGTCTTGTGTACTATCGATATCGAAAGTGTTAGCGACTACCAGTTAGAAAATTTTAAATTTTTGCGATTATTTTTGTACTTTTAAGCCCGCCGCTGATTGCAATTTTTTGTCGACGTGACTTTTTGTCACTTAGTCAAGTGTCAATGAATTCAATGAAAACTATATTGAGTGCGCTCATTAAGGCTCGCCGTTGATTGCAATTTTTTGTCACCGTGATTTATTATTACTGTCACCTGCTGTCACCCACGATGCGCTCACTGAATCTGTTCTTGGGTAACAAATCGCGTTCATTTTTGTAATGGACTTCAACGAGGTTGCCGTGATTTTTGCTCTTGAAATACGTAGAAGAAAAATGAAACGGAAAAAACGCTACTGGGTGCATCCTATATACACGGAAAGATTATTTAAAGGAAAATTCTACACTATATATTCTGAATTACGTCAGTATCCACCAAAGTTTTTTAATTATCTTCGTATGTATATAAACTCTTTTGATGAGTTGCTGGCTTTGCAAAGCTATTCCAGCAGAAGAAAGGTTAACGGTAACTTTGAGATAAGTAACAAAAACTACATCAACTACTTAATTAAACAAAAAATCTTTATTAATCAGAGGCATAAAAAATTGCAATATCATAATAATCTACAGAGTAATTTGACACATATATTAATACTATTTAACAAATACTTTAAATAGCATACGTCTACTCCGAACGCGCGGCGCCGGCCTAGTGACAAAAAGTCACCAGTGAGCGGACTCCCATAGTAATGCACAGAGCGAGTGACAGTCACGTCACTCCGGTGTTGCCTGCCGCTGCAACTATTTATCACCGTATTATCACGTCACCATAATGAGTGCACTCAATATAGTTTTCATTAACTTCATTGACACTTGACTAAGTGACAAAAAGTCACGTCGACAAAAAATTGCAATCAGCGGCGGGCCTAAGGTGACGTGATAATACGGTGACAAATAGTTGCAGCGGCAGGCAACATCGGAGTGACGTGACTGTCACTCGCCCTGTGCAATTACTATGGGAATCCGCTCACTGGTGACTTTTTGTCACTCGGCCGGCGCCGCGCGTTCGGAGTAGACGTATGCTATTTAAAGTATTTGTTAAATAGTATTAATATATGTGTCAAATTACTCTGTAGATGATTATGATATTGCAATTTTTTATGCCTCTGATTAATAAAGATTTTTTGTTTAATTAAGTAGTTGATGTAGTTTTTGTTACTTACCTCAAAGTTACCGATAACCTTTCTTCTGCTGGAATAGCTTTGCAAAGCCAGCAACTTATCAAAAAAGTTTATATACATACGAAGATAATTAAAAAACTTTGGTGGATACTGACGTAATTCAGAATATATAGTGTAGAATTTTCCTTTAAATAATCTTTCCGTGTATATAGAATGCACCCAGTAGCGTTTTTTCCGTTTCATTTTTCTTCTACGTATTTCAAGAGCACAAATCACGGCAACCTCGTTGAAGTACATTACAAAAATGAATGTGATTTGTTACCCAAGAACAGATTCAGTGAGCGCATCGTGGGTGACAGCAGGTGACAGTAATAATAAATCACGGTGACAAAAAATTGCAATCAGCGGCGGGATTTAAAAAAATTGTGAAATAGTGTGCAAATATTTATTACTTTATAAATTATTTTGGGACTATTTAAAATAGCGTAGTTCGTAGTATATTGTAAAAAGTTGTAAATATTTTGTTATTTTCTACAAGATGAATTTTTTGCAAATTATTGCATGTAAAATATTCTTATAATCGAAGGCTATCGCATAGTATAGTTTAAATAGCAATTACAAATACAAAAATACAGATACAAAATATTTTATTTCTTTAACTAAGTGAACATAAAATGCAAAATATTATTTAGAAGCAGTTAAAACCTAACGATGTTATATAATATATCGTTCAGTTTTCGTGGAGACTTTGATGTGTAGTTATAATGTTGACCTTTGACTTTTTACATATTAAAATGCCATAATAAAATTTTCATTTTTCTGCTTGATTGTACATGCGCAGTGGACTCTATTTAATTTCATCTTACGTGGCACGACCTATACTTATTTAGACGACGTGGTCGCGAGTGGCTAAGTGTGATTGCGGCGATGCTGGGCCGCTGGTGAAATTCCGCAAGACAAAAGTGTTTAATATGGTCTATAAATTATTGTTCCTGGTACCTGGTAAGACAATGCAGGTGGCTCGGGATCGTGCTTTGTGGCATTCCTTGGGGGAGGCAGCAGCAGTGAACTTGTGAAGGCTTTTAATGATCACGACGATGATGATTGTTCCGGGTCTGTGTGTGTCTGTGTGTCCACGTTCATGGATATATGACACATTTAAAATACATACATAAATCAAAATACAATTTTTTATTCAAAATCAAAAAAAAAAAATAATAAAAACAAATTCCAAACTAAAATTTCAAGAAGTGTCAAAATAGTTAATTACGTTTAGTATTTTTTGGAAAGTTTCGAACACTGACTACAACTTTTAGAAAATAATAATTGTGAAACCACATTTTTTTATTGGATAGGGTAACAAACGAGCACACAGTCCACCTGCTGGTAAGTGGTTGCTGTGGCCCATAGACATCTACATATATCCTCGATTACGAATCAAAATGGAGATGCGTTGTAACCCGTGAGGGCTAAATGGAATGCCTCGTTTCCAGTAAAAAGGGTCTCCGGTTCTCTACACTCACCATACGAAACACAGCAGCATTAAGCTACTATTTTACGCTGGTATTCTGTGAGAGCGTGGTCCTTCCCCGGTCGAGCCGACCCATTCGTGCTACAACTATACTACTAATATAACTGCAGCATGGCTCTACCACATTATAACAATAATATAATATTATAATTTTTAGGTTTACGTACCCTAAGGATAAAACGTCCGTCAGTCTGTCTGTCCATCGGTCTGTTTGTCCGTTTGTATGTCATAGACCTGAAATTTGTATATTTACTATAGAAAGTTGATTCGGAAGCCGAATATTGAATAAAAAATGGAAGTCCATAGTCTGCCTACTCCTCTGGGTGACAGGCGTGAGTTTCTTTTGGCGGTCTCATGTACGAAATGCGAACCGTAAATTTTTTTTCTTTCTCTAGAATTTGGTGTGTCATTGATAAAAATACAATAGTGAGTAGTTTTCAATAATAAAGAATTTTGGTAGGTGGCGTCAAAGTTGTAAGTTTTAGGCCGTATTTGTTACGATGTCTATCTCAAGAATTAATCTAGTTAGAAATTAGAAACGCCTGTATATTATGGAACCATATTTTGTATTTTTAAACAACAAATACCGAAAACATCTATTCGTAATGATGTAGTTTCTACTGGCCGGTATTATTTAACTTTAACTGTCGTATATTTTATAAGAATAAAAATAATAAACACATTAAGTGTCATATTTCTGAATAAAACCATCAGCGTGTCCCATACTTAAATCAAGTAAAATTGTTTATAAATTGTATTACTCGTAAAAAACAAAAACAAGATTTAATGAAATTTAAACAATTATCTAATAGGATATTACACTCATTTTAATGAATCCTAAAGTGATATTGAACCACTATAATTTTTATATAAATTTTTTAAAACCAAATGGTGCCATAAAAATTTCTTTTAATCCATTGAGCTATTACGTACTGGAGGCGACACTGCATTCAGCTATGTTCCACTCAACTGCGGTGCATACACTGTACTTTAATCAGTCACTCGCTAGAGGCTTGTAGAGTTGTCACGTGTTGTGTAGATTTAAAAAAAATCTTGATAAAAATATGCCGTCTTGTGTACTTAGATATTGCACAAATAATTCAAGAAATGTCAGTAAAAACCAAGACATTACTTTCAATCGGTTAATAAGATACTTAATCAATAAAAATTATTATAGATTAATAATAAAACAAATTATTCCTAAGATGCCATTTCGTGTCATGGAAAACACAAACGTGTCGTGTCAAACATTTTTGTGGGTACTTAGTAAAGTATAGGACGATTATATTATTATACACATTTTTTTGTAGAAACATATATAAGTTATTATAATTAGGCTTATTTTTCATGTTTATATCTGCTTATTATTCTTTTATTTTATTTTTAGGTTTCCACATCGAAGTCAAAGTGGAATAAATTCGTCCATTATTAATTCTCGCGTGCCCAGCATTTATGAAAGACTCTTATTCTAATTTAAATAAATATATTTTTAATTTAAATGTTATGTTAATAAGTTTTGTTAAATAATAAATATTTAGTATATTTTTTATATTTGACCTTTTAAAATATTAAGATAAAAATATCATTAAAATGTAATTGGGATATAATATTTTGTAATATTATATTAAATAAGCAAATATAATATACAAAATAAATGACAAAATTTAAATTTAAATTCAATATTGTTCTCGATATAATTTACCATATTTAACAATACAATCTACTATTACCCACGGGTCATTCTACCTATGTTTATTCTATGATAAAAAAAAACAACCGCGCGAACACAGAGTAGCGCACATTTTTTGTTTGAGATAGCTGTTCTAGTACGTAAGTACATATTACTTCAATGTTTTAATCTAGCGTTCTAAATTTTCGCGTAAAAACGCTAGCCGCCATGCTGTACAACTCGTGACGTCACTGTCTTCGAATTTTGCCGATTTTGCAAAGGAATAAGATACTTTTAATGTTTAATAATGAGTTGTAATCTAAATCATTGTTGTGTTGTGCTTGAATGCAAAGAACGGCGGGAAAGATATGGGTTCAAGTGCCAACTGATTTAAATGTAAGAAATACTTGGTTAAAACTGGCAAGAAGATACCTGAATACATTGTATATAAAAACTAGACTATTCTTTTGTGAAGATCATTTTGATGTAAGTATGACTTAACTATCGTTTATACAAAACAAAACATCATGAGGTGAAGGGTATCGCAAGTCAAATTTTATAATAATTTACGTTAACTTAGAGATTTTATCTAATGATTGCTAATGATTGTAATTATAGATAAACTAAACTATGATAGCTACTAAACTAAGTTTTATCAAAATACACTCTGACCTGGTATTGTGTTTTTGATACACAAAGTTGGTATTGGGTACTTACATTGATGTTTTAACATTCCTCGACTCAGCAGAACAAAAATTGAGATTGCATGCAAAACAATTTTGCCACCATCAACTTATTTATCCTTGGTAGATTAGTACTTTCTGCTTTTAAGAATTCATCTTCCACGATGCGTTTTCAATACTATTCATAATAAAACTCAATAATCGTAATGATAACTTGAAAAAATTCGAAATAACACAGCACGTTAGCTAGCTCTCTTAATCAGTGACACAGAACACTAATACCTTTAGGCGAGATCAATGATGTCTCAACGGTTTCTAATATGGCGGACAGCGTTTTGCAGATTTGAGGGACAGACAAAAATGTATATATTCTTAAAATTGAAATATAAAATTTATAATGCAATTTTATAAATAGAAATCAATACTCGTATTTCTCGTTTACTTTTTACAAAATATATCATAAATATATATTTTTTGGTTTTTTTACATGGTGTAAAATACCCTATTGTTAGTTCGCACAGTATTCAGATTTGATATATTTAATTTTTATAAATTAAGGTTGACTAATGAACACACAGTCCACCCGACGGCACGTGGATGCTGTGGCCCAGACTCATCAAAATGCATATGGGTTGTCACCCCTGAGGACTGAGATGAAATGCCTCATTTTCTGTAAAACGGGTCTCCGGTTCTCTATACTCACCATACGAAACACAGCAGCATTAAGCTGCAATTTACGCTTCTGTAAGAGCGTGGTCCTACTCCGGTCGAGCCGACCCATTCGTACCACGACCACAATGTAGCCGCAACGTGACTACTTTATACGTATAATAATAAATAATAATAATAATATTTATATATTTATATATTTTTATTTGTTGTTTCTCACATAACTTATACAAACAAATCATATTGAAGCTCTGTAGCCCGTGGTAGTTGAAAACTGTGTAATGTGACATAGTTGTAATGTGACAAACTATTATAGCAAACGGTATTAAATTAATTAGAATGAAAATAACACTTATTTCTTATTTGCAGTAACACAGGAGATAGAGGAGAAAAAACCCGACAGGCCTCCGAGCAAGACAGCTAACGCCATCTACCCCGCACTCAACAAGTACTCGGAGAAAACAGCTTCGGTAAAGGAGCTCACTACTTCTAAAATAAGGTAGGTCAAAGATATATTTATGTAACGAGTTTTAGAACTTGAATTTTACTTTCATAACGGATTTTATACAAAAAAAAATTAATTTACATGCGTTTTGAAATATTTTTTTTAGTTGTTGTTGTGTAGTAGTTTTTAGCTGTGATATTATTTAATCTCGACCAGGGCAAAGCAAAATGAAGATTTACACCTTCTAGTAGTGTTCGTATCAATCGCAAAGTATCGATAATTGCATCGTTATTTAATATTAGTAAAAATTGTGATGATCTATTTTTAATAACTTACTATTATTTAACAGAGTACCAAGTATCAAATACCGTGTACCTTGTACCGCGTGGTGGCGGTATTAGAATTTCCACTACCCCATATCATCCCGTGAGTGTCGTAAGAGGTCAGAGGGAAACAAATCTGGAGATGGGGAGCAGCGTCTTTCTAATAACGATTAAAAATAATAAACTGCGGTTACCAACCCACTTGCCACTACTCGTGGCAACTGTGGTAAATATCCCTCTATGTGGCAATCTATGGGGGATGCTTATGTTCATCAGTGGACTTTCATAGGCTGTAACAGAGAGTACCATGTTGCCCCTGAATTAAATGCCACCCACAACGAATACTTGTACCAAAAACAAACTTTGTATTTTTTGTTTTAACTTCAACTTGTTAAGTGAAAAGGCATTTGTGAAGTTCAGTCAGTTCGCTTTACCATCTTAGGCTATAACCACTTACCATTAGGTAGGATAGCAGTGTGAGCATTAGTGAAATTTATGTAAATTTAATTTTTACTATGAGTTACTTTTAGCTAACGTTCGCATATTAAGAGTGAAAGTTGAGCTTTTTGAATGTATGACGATGATGTATGATAAATAGTTATTTTTCAAAGAGTAGCCAAATTTAAACCTAAGTTCAAATATATAAATAATAATACACGGTTATAGCACTTTTTGAAAATACGAGTTAATAAGGCTTCTACTTTTATTTGAAATTATCCCGAGTTGAATGTGATTTATGGGCAACAATATTTTTGCCTACCGATCGACCCTTCCGAATGTATGCGTGCGCAGTATAATCAGTTAAAATAATGCATTACCATGCATTTTGAATTCAAAAGATAAAAAGCACAGAATGTTTGAGATTTTTTCAATTAATTTGTCTTCACCATTTGCTTATATTAATTATTCTGAACCTTCTCTGCAAATTTGGCCGGTTATTGCAGAATAACCCTGTTTAGCAAGAATTATTTATAACGTTATGAAGTGCGAGTTGAGGGGAGCGGGAGCTATATTACAATAACAGTTTTATTTTTATTTTTGTATGCTTTTAATAAATAATTAATTAAGTTGTCAATATTACAGTCACCATAAGGAAAATACAGTAAACAAAGAAAGCAGTACACAGAGTACAGTCACGCACACAAACAAGAGTGAATCAGAGAAGCTTATCCACAACGAAAGTACTGCTGATGGAACACCAGACGGCCAAGTAAGTTTGTTGTTTACAAGCGAACATTTGTTAAAAAAATTTGTGATAAGTAATGTATTCATTTTGGACACCGTGTGGCCTACTATTTTGAGTATTTGGCCACTAAAGGGTGGTCCTTGATTCGAATCCCAGCCAGAGCCAACGTATTGTGGCGTGTAGGTGATTAAAAGTGAGTGCCTTCATTTACTTTAAAAACGATAGAAGTCTTTAATTGCAATATTTATTAAAATAAGATAAATCAATATCTTTAAAAAACGTCTAAAAACTATTTATTATATTTTTTATCTTTGCGACGAAATATTTTTGATCTAGATATTCTCAGAATTTCCATAAAAATATAACATTACTCATTTACGTTTTTGTAGGTATCTTTATAACAAGCTTACAATAACAATTTCCTGCGTGTGTTTAGGAGAATCCCAGTTATTGCCTAGATTCATTGACCCGTAATTCTGTGGTATTGTTAGAACATTTTAATTTGCGCATATATTGTATAATTTTTGAATACATCAAGCTTGAGATCATTTTGGCATAACTTAAATTGAAAATTTTAAAACCCCCGAAACAAAAAGAGGTCGTCTTCAAACAGCTGAAAAGATTTTCTTGAATCATAGCTAAGAACACTCGATAAAATCACCTTTCAAACAAAACAAAACAAAATGTAATTGGTTAAACCGTTTGTGAGTTACACATAAACATATAACATCCCTCAGTTTGCGTCGGGGGTTAAAAACAAAGACACTAAACGGTTATAAACCATTGCGAATAAAAATATATTTAATCCTAATCTGTAAATATACATACGGCAGTTTGATTTTTTCTTGTTGATAATTAAGTTGGTACTATCGATATTATATCGCTTGAGATAGATAACAAATGTAATTTTGTAATCGATATTGTCGTTTGATGATTTCAAGTGTCTAGTTGATGATTATATTCTTTAAGGTGAAGAAGCCTCCAGTGCCGTTAAAGAAGAGTCCCACGCCCACTTCGGGCGTCGGAGGGCTCTTCAGCGGCCTCAAGAATAAAATGCTATCTTCGTCGGACAAGTAAGTGAATTTTTGTGTAATTTTAGGGTACCACTATCAAGAATAACTCTTTATAATTTGGTTATTTCTGTCTGTTCAAATTTATCACCGCATAAACTAGAATTCTTTTAACAAATAAGAACAGAATATAGGAAAATAATCATTCGACAGATTTTTATTTGGTTGTAAGTGAATATGTATATTTATTTAAGTTCATAGCAATGACGTACGTAAAATAATGTTCGAACCTAAATTTTCTTAGTGAAGTTTCGGAATCAATCTGCTATATAAACCATAGAATACTATAATACATACATAATAGAACGGGGGAGTGGGCGGAGCCCTCATAGCCACTAAAATCTCACTAACACGTCAATTCACACGTATAAATGTCTACACTTATTATATTTTAATAATATTTTGACGTTACAATCTTTCCAAATTTCGCATGTAAATTATTTAGAAAATGCCAAATCGCACCCTATTTACAAATAAGTATGTATTAAAATTTAATGATGATCTTGAACATTAATTAAGTCTAAAATGTATAAATTTACTCAGTCTGTCAACACAGCGAATCGGGTTTGGCGACGCCAACCCTCGTATAAAATAGAGTTGACAGCCATTCTATTGTGTATTAAAATATTCTATGATATAAACAAAACAGCAAGGCTGCTTTCTGGGCTATTGGGCTATTACTTCGAACTGAACCATGAACTATGACCCTGATATCTGACCGTTTAGTGGCGGTGTAAGAATATCCAGTTCCCCACGTCCTCCCGTGGGCGTCGTTAGAGGCGACAGAGGGAAACAATTTAGGAGATGGGCAGCAGCGTCTTCCTAATAACAGCTAGTCTCAAAGAAACTGCTATCGCTAACCCTTCTGAAAAGCGTGGCGATCCTGCCGCACATTCCCCTTTGAGGCAATTTTTGAGGAGGCATATTATGTTTAGCAATGAACTATGATAAGACTGTAATGAATGACTGAATGTAAAAGGAATCGTAAACGAGCTCCTGATGGCATCCTGTTTATTAAAAAGGAATAGAACAAAATAATTATTCTAGTAATAACCTGTACTAATATAGAGTAATCCAATACCTATATATATATTATATAAGAATTATATATATATAATCAGAATCTCGGAAACGGCTCCAACGATTTTCATTAAAATTTAGTGTCCAGGGGGTTTCGGGGGCAATAAATTGATCTAGCTAGGATTCATTTTTAGAAAATGTAGTTTTATCCGTGTTTTTAGGCAATGAAAAACTGCTACAATATCATTAGAATAAGAAGGTAAATTTTAGCAATGTGTCAATAGCTCAGATGGGATATCGGGCGGTTCGGATCGTATTATTCTGGTTCGGGTCCTGTCTTCGGTCCGACATTTTTTCCTTTTTTTTTCAAGTTCCCTTCTTTTGTGAGAAAATCTATTATTTCGAGCCCTTTTTTAGTATTGTTTATAAAAACACGAACATTTAAATTAAACTAATTGCACTCATAATTTTTTATTCAAATAACCAGTTCAGTTTTTTCTATTATGTCGGTAAGTTCAAAAAATATTATTCATATTTCATCAGTATGTAATCTGTATCTAAATATAATTTCCAAAACACACAATTTCCAAAAAAAAAAAAAATACCGGGCCAAGCTCGGTCATCGAGGTACTATACTAAATTTTTTATGTATACAAATGATTTCAGAGAAAAGTCTTCAACAGTGTCTAGCGGTAGCAGCAGTGGGGGAGAATGGGATCGACCCGACGGTGGCGTGTCCAGCAAAACGGCCGCGAGTGCAGCCAACACTGCGTCAACCGCCACCAACGTCAACACATTCGACCATGTCGAAAGAAATTCCATATTGAACGACCCTCGAGCTGGCAGGTTGGTAATACCTACCATTGTTTTATAACATATTTTGTAGAAATGGGCTGAATATGGATTTTACTGAATACGAATATTCGGCCGAAAGTTCGGTAAAACTTTTACAGAACCAAATATTCAGCCGAATATTATTCGGCAGATTCACTTCGGTACCTTACCAATTTACGTCGAAACTTGTTACCGTAAAGCGCGCGGGATTAGCGCCGGACCCTGCCCCTCGCTCGCCCGCCACACCTGACATGTTATTGTATCATCTAGTACTGAGCAAATTACGGGCACATGCTTAAGTTTTGACTATTTTGGTGAGAAAAAAAATATTTCGTTGTGTTATTCTTAGTGAAAATTGATAATTATATGATAAAAAATTTGTGGCAGGTGATCTACTATTTGGACTTATTTTAGAGAAATTGACCAAATAAAAGTGAAATATACTTATGTATTGTTTGATGCCAGAAATATTTCATCAAGATTTCTAATTGCTATAATTCGAAATAAATCTTACAGTGCCTAAAAACATAACATTTCAAGTAGATTTAGCCCATAAATAAAATATACTTTCAACAGTAAAATTACGAAAGACGTGGCTTTACTCAATTTGTACATTTCAATACAGTGTACACTGAGTACCACTTAAACGAATGTTCGGTGATTTAGCCGAATATTGGGCCGAATACAAATATTCGGTAAAGGTGCCGAATATGCCGAATACTAAATATGAAATGAATATTCGGGCCATCTCTAATATTTTGGTAACTGTGTGTTTTAATATAATGGTATAGCTTTTACTTCAGGCTTTGTTCAAAGTGATATTAGTAACAACTTCTAAACTAAATTAGTTATTAAAGTAAGTTTGCGATTTATATATACATATATATATATATGTCCCACAGCTGGGCACTGACCTATTAATTGTTCTTTTCATTGTGTATGAAAAAGGATCACAGAGGTGATTAATTAATCATGATTTGTAAAACGTGTAAAAACTTGAATCAACTAGAATTTACAATTTTTACCAACTTCAAATAGGAGGAGGTATTCAATTCAACTGTATAATTGTATGTTTATTTTTTTATCAGAAAGCTGTTGCTTCTCGTGTGGTCCCATATAATTTTTAAATAAGATCTGACCAGTAGCTTTTGAGTTATCTTCAATAATGCGTATTTAATTGACTTCGAATACTTTGATGATGTTCACATTTTAATTATATTGAAGTCGGTTGTACACAATTTTTAATTGTTAAACCACTTAGATACATTTTCTCTTTTTAAATATCTTTTATGTGTTGATTGATTTTTTATAAAATAATATTACTTTTTATTTTATGTCTAATAATCTCTTTCTTGTTGAATATAAGTAACGGATCTTGCTTAAATTGTGTTGTCAATAAAAGAAAAGCACCAACATCTTATTAATAAATTAAAATAATAATGATATTTCAGAGTAAAAGCTCCACGGCGTCGTCCACCGAGTCAAGTACTACGTGATGATACACCTCAACAGATCGGGCTCAGCAATGGACACGAAGGTTTTTAAGGATTTTTAGTAAAGATATCTTACTACGAGGCTTATCAAGAATCTCGTAACTCAACCTGTTATCAATATCCACATATTACTTTTTTAATTCTCATTTCTTATTTTACTACCATTGTTTAGTTTTTTTTTTTTGACATAATGACAAAGTATTATTTTTCACAATAGTGCTAATGGAGAAACCAGAGAAATTAGAAGAAATAAGGCCGCGAACGCGCGAGTGGGAGAAACATAGAGCGCCGTGGATGGAGGAACTGAAGCTAAACCAAGCCAAAAAAACTAGCTTTGGTGAAACCAAGTCACGATCGGTTTCTTCATCCTCTGACACTGGGGTTGCCAGTAAGGCCGGAAGTGGAAGCACTGACAGGTAACAAATATTTTCTGATAATAAAAGTACAAATAAATAATTTCTAGAATTGGGCCGATTAGCCGCCGACTAATCGGTGAAGCCGATTAATCAGCTTATTTGTAGTCACCGATTATTCGGCGATTAATCGGCTAAAATCGCCGATTAATAGGCTTTTTATTTTATTAATTTCAGCAAATGTTTTTCATTATTTTATGCGTGATAAGTGCGGCTACATTGATATGAGTAAAGCTTTAAATTGAAGAAAAGAATAGTTTCTCTGCCATGCGTAAAATCACGTCTGATTTATTTGTAGATAAATGAAATAAATAATAAAATAAGTAGGTTCATACATAACTTTTATTGAAAAATCGGTCTCACATGTTTTAATGTTAATTTTTCTGGACATAGGAACTTTGGTAAATAAAAAAATCTGAGGTAGCTATTTAAATTTAAAACTAAACAAAAACCTAGTAACTTACTATTTTAATTCTATAATTTTACCTTTTAAACTTCCCACTAAGAAAATTTTAAATTTTCAAAATAGGGAAGTTTTTCTACAATCGAGTTTTCATCAGATCTCGACGTTTTGAGATCCCAGGAAGCTATTCTGACTAATTTCACGCGGACGTCCGTACGGATGTTTGTATGAATGTGTGTATGTTGGTGTGTGTATAAGTATATAAACCTTTCATAAATTTTAAACGTCTTGATCAATTGAGATGCGGTTTTAAAGATCTCAATGTGAAATAGATTTGGTGATAATATGAAATGATTCGGACGAGTAGATTTTGAGAAATCTCAAAAATAAAAATTATGAAAAACTGTTTTTTGGAATAACTTTTAAAAGGCTTTACCCATTTCAAAAACAAATCAGCTCTTAACCTCAAAAAACGCCGCCGAAACGGTGATCGGCTGGGCCGATTAATCGGCCGATTAACCAGCCATTTCTTAACCGATTAATCAGCTGATCTGCCAATCGGCCAAAGTACAAATCGGCCCAACTCTAATAAGGTAAACCTATTAACTATGCCCTACCCTATTACTTTTTGTAAGTAATTATAGAGTTAGTCTTTTAGAGACACAAGTTAGTGATATTAGTTTCTCGACTCCACTGAGACAGTAATTCACTCTTGGGGCAATGTATATGCTAAGTCCCAGAAAATAAAAGGTCTGTATTACCAAATTTAAATATTTTATTAAACAAAACTGTATAAAAAGAGTTATTATAATATAAATGAATACATGGTTGATAATAATCCCTGGGAATGAGGTGGTCGCTTCCAAGCTGTATCTAAAATAAAGATGTATGCCTTTATATACATTGATTGTTTTACGGGTCGCGTCTATCTACAACTGTTGCATAAAATCAATTGTTTTTTATAATAATGTGATAACTTATCACCTTTTCATTTAGAGGCCAGGGAAAAATGCTGTAAAATAAATAAGTTTTTAGGGCGGACTTAATGCCATTAGGCATTCTCTCCCAGTCAACCCGGGACGTGTGGAAATTATGTGATAGGTGACAAAATAAAATGAACAATAGAGTAAAACAAGGAAAAAAACTACCGATAAACTTAAAAACAAACTAATATTATATATACAAATACAATAAACTTATATACTCCAAAATATAATACAGATAATATATAATATATACATACATATTCATAGATACATAAATATATACATATTTTAAATACAAATAGATATATAATATAAACTTATAAATAAAATAACAACAGAGGTAACCAAAACTAACCATATTAACTATCATCTAATATTTTCATAAAATGCTTATGTACCAATCTTTTAAAGGCAGTCTTATTAGATGTTTTTCTGACGTCATCGGGCAAGGAGTTCCAGAGCAGTGCAGCCTGAATTGTGAAGGATTTACCAACAAAATCAGTAAAATGTAGAGGGATACTTTATTTATGTGGAACGCAAAGTTCTATCATGCGTTAGGGAAATATATTGAAATTTCTCCTTGAGATAAAAAGGAGTGGATGGATCATTTAAGATAGAGAAGAGAACAAGCAAAATTCTAGAGTCACGCCTCTGTTTAATAGTGAGCCATTTTAGGCGCGAGCGATAGTGAGAAATATGATCAAATTTACGGAGATTGAAAATGTATCTGACGCAATTGTTGAGAAGGCGCTCTAGCTTGTTGAGAAGATTTTGGTTTAAATCCGGGTAACACATGTCTGCATAATCAATGATTGGTAGTATAAGTAACTGTACAAGCATAATTTTAGTCTTAAAGGAGAGAAAATTTTTCAATCGATAAAGAGATATGAACCCCCCAGGACAGAGTACTATCAATATGGAGACCAAGATTTTTAACTGAGGGAGAGAACGGTATCAGATGATCATTATAATAGACGGGAGGTAGACTAGCGGCATCTATTTTAGCAAGCATCCTTGAGCTACCCACAATCACCGCTTGGCATTTCGTAGGGTTGACAGATACTCCAAAGCGCATAGACCAATCACAGACTGACTTGAGATTTGAATTCAATTTGTTAATCGCATAATGGATGTCAGAAATGTCAGACTGTACATAAATTTGTAGGTCATCAGCATGCAGATGGTACGAATAATCAATATTAGATGTGATGGAATTAATAAAAATAGAGAAGATTAATGGAGAAAGTATACCGCCTTGCGGTACGCCAGAAATCAGGTCAACCCACTGTGAAGTCATTTGCTCCACGTGGACAGACTGTTGACGTCTGCGAAGATAAGATGAAAACCATTCCAGGACTAACGGTGCAAATCTATAATAAGAAAGGATAGCAAGAAGGATATCATGGTCAACCGTGTTAAAAGCATTAGAAAAGTCAACGAGCACCACAACCGTAACTTTCTTGTTTTCCATTCCTTCTCTAATATCTTCAGTTATTTTAAGTAAGGCAGTTGTAGTGCTGTGACCAGGACGAAACCCGGACTGAAAAGTACTCAGCAGGTTATGTTTATATATGAAATTGGAAATTTGCTTATGAACACAGGCTTCCAAAACTTTAGATAGGAAAGGTAAAACTGATATGGGACGGAACACATAGGGAAGTGTGGGATCGGATACTTTAGGAAGGGGTCTAACGAAAGCGTTTTTCCACTGACTCGGAAACTGACCTGAGTCAAGCGAAAAATTAACAATATGTGTGATTGCGGAGATAATGTGTTCTAGAATATTAACAATCATGGCTCTGCTAATATCATCGCAACCGACAGCCTTGGATTTTATCGACAGAAGGATCTTTCTGATTTCATCCTGATCTACAGGGTTAAAAAGAAAGACTGGTATGTGTGGAGACGGAATTGAGGCTATGTAAGCGACTGTTTGGGATCGGATTGAAAGGTCCAACGCAGAAGCAGAAGCAAAATGAAGATTTAAAGCATCGTGAGAAAGCGATAAACCACAATCCAAAGAGGGTGTTTTGCCCACACCTAGAGAACTAAGAAATTTCCACACATCAGCTGGCGAAGAATTACTTATATTGCTATGGATACATCGGCGTTTTGCAGAACGTACCATCTGATTGCATCTGTTTCTGGCCTTCTTAAAAGACAACCAGTTTTCCTTAGACCTGCTCCTCTTGAACCGGGCAAATGCTCGATTTCGCCTAGTCATGGCCTTCCGTACCTCTTCAGTCATCCAGGGAGCTGGTGGCCGTCGTAGTTTCACTTTACGTACAGGAGTATGGTTATCATACAAAACATGAATTATGTTTTTGAAAATAGTTACTTTATCATCTACTGTTGATGCAGTTGCTAATGGCGTAAAATCTATAAGCGATGCGTCTTTCAAAAGCTTATCCATATTAATTCTACTAAAATTATGTAGGAATATAAAAAAGTACAGTAGGTCGATATTTGGGAGGTTTAAGGTTGTATGATACATAAATAAGATCATGGCAGGAAAATCCCGGCGCTTCAAGTTGCCCATATGACAGCACCCTGTCAGAGGAGTCAGTTATAATGAGATCAATCAGAGAGTCATCAGTGTCAATATTATGATGAGTTGCCTTTAAAAGAAGAATGTTGAGATTGACAGATTCAATGATTTTACGAAGCTTTTGAGACCGGACTGAATTTTTCAGTAAATCCGTGTTGAAATCTCCCATGATTATGCAGTGGGTGTACTCAGAACCAATGTTATCGAGAGCCTCTTCTAAATTGGCGAAGTAATCAGTGGAAGGAGGACAATACACTGCTCCAAGAATCATCCTTGAGCCCTTAAAATCAAGTTCTATAAAAAGAAATTCTGCGGAAGCAGTGTAAGGAGAAGGGGATGCTAATATGATTTTGTAAGAAATAGTAGCGTGGAGATATATTGCAACTCCACCTCCTCCTTTATCTATACGATCATTCCTAATCAGCACAAAACCAGGAAGAGGGTACAATGCCGAATTTAAAGACGGTTTCAGTCGACGCGTATTTGTTGTTAGAGAACGATGCTTCTAGCTCAGAAAAGTGGCTGGGAATACTTTGTGCGTTAATATGGCAAACATTTAACGTTCTATCAAAAAAGTGAAAAATGCTATTCAATTGGCTACTTAAAGAGGGCACACTATAATTCGTCTGATCGTCAAAAGATTCAAAAGAACTCTCTGACTCAATAGAATAAAAAGAGTCAGAGTCAGACATGATAAGTTAAAAGCATTATATACCCAATATAAAAATAAATAAAATAAAAATATATAAAATACGATATTAAATAAAAATATTTATCAATAATATATATAACAAAAATACTACCAAGATATAAAAAAAACAATGACTTAAATAGTAATAAATCATTAAACATCATCCCACCAGTTAACTGTTTACATAATATAATCAGTACTAAATAACAAAAAAAAAAAACAATTGTACTGAACTATCGATTAAAAAAGAAACAAAAACATAAGCTAAGTAATTAAATAGCGAGCTAACACAGTGACTCAATTATAAACAAAAATAACATAAATATTAATAAAAATAACATAAATATTAAAATAAGACAACTAAATATTTTAATAGCAGGACACTACAGAATTAATCGAAAAATTAGCAATAAAAACATCCTTAAAAACATCCAGAAAATTTAAATCTAACAAGAGTACATAATTCAGCAGTGTTGCAAAAGGATCTGTGCCCATGTTACCATTACTGTGTAGACAGTAAAAGTTATTATCTATGGTCAACAGTCTTTGCCTTGCCTTTGCAACTGTCTATGCCTAGCTCTAGCATCTACGGACTACAATAACATTTATCTATGATATTTGGTTACATTTTAACACTTTACATGATAAAAATTATAAACACAAACTAATTTACTAAAGTTTACAAATACAATTAAAGTTAATATAATAAAATTAGCTAATAATCAACATAAAACTATTGGAATATGAATAAAGGAAATACTAAAGACAAGTTATAGCAAATTAGTTACATATAATTGGACTACAATCGATTTATATTCTTGTCTAATGCTGCCGGTTAATAAAACTAAAAATAGTTATTATGTTACCAGACAAAGTAAACTATAAGAAAAGGAAAAAAATACGAAAGGAGATGAACATAACCAAAATATGATAACAAGAATAACAAGGATATCTTGGAAAGTTAAAAGCAATGTAGGAATTACTTCTTACCAACCAGTCGTCTAGATCTCTTTACGTCATCAATTTGAGTTACCGCTGAAGTATGAGTGCGACGTGCTGCATCATTTTGCCGATTCTAAGAGCTCTGCTGCGGTGGGGTGACCTTTGTATTAGAAGCCTTGTTAGAACTCTCAGGGGAACCATCCATGGGGTACTTGGCTATTAGATCGTCCAATTCATTCTCAGTGGATATCTTCGTTCAGCCTCCCGAGTGCTTTACATAGATTGCACCATCAATTGTCCAGACATTTCTAATTCCGAAATGCTTACGGGCATTCTTATGTATGGACTGACGAAATTTAGTGAGGAATTCACACATTGAAATGGCAGACCCTTTAAACTTTGATTTTAAATTCCAAATCGCAGACTTAGTGCTATGATCATTAAAGTGCACAAGAATTGGCCTTGGACGGGTACTGGATTGAACACAAGTCTGTGGCATTTCTTGAGAGAGTCATCAGTAATATGACTTAGACCCAGATACTTGTGCAACAGTTGTAAAATTTGCTGTTTTAGGTCAACATCAGAAGCCTCAGCTAATCCATGAAAAATCAGATCTTTTCTCCGGTGATACATACTGATTGCATCAACACTTTTGTTGCATTCCTGAATTTGCTGTTGCAGCAGGCTGAACATGGAACTAACAAGTACCTTGAATGAATCAAACTCCTCCCGAAGCTGTAAAACTGTTGGGTTAGTTGGAGTAGTTGCAGCCTTCAGACGTTTCTCAAACTCCATCATCTTCCTGGTCAAGCTCCCTTCCAATTCCTTTTGGATATTCACAACTTCAGAGACATTTGCCATTGTAGTAAAGTGAATTAACCGAGGAGAGATAGAATAATAGTAATTTTTATTTAGTGTGACAGATGTTATGGAGGGAAGATGAATATAAATATTTTAACTAGATTAAATGCACATGCCTATAATTGATAATAATGCTAAAACTTATTCTTCCAAATTGGAGTTAAAAATTAAACAGCTAAGTTAATTATACTTATTTTTAAATGTAAATAAAACACAAGAGATAATTTCAGCTGTTATCTGTTTTGCACCTACCCTCGAAAAAAAAACTTAACTTAGGTTATAA
This sequence comes from Parnassius apollo, assembly GCA_907164705.1. NCBI lineage: Eukaryota > Metazoa > Arthropoda > Insecta > Lepidoptera > Papilionidae > Parnassius > Parnassius apollo. The sequence continues at coordinate 5,473,150 of CAJQZP010000885.1, read as the reverse complement.
CCTGTCAACCGTACACTATGGTATACTATGGTGTGGGAAGAAAAATAACTTACCACTTCATAGCATAAAACCACAAAAATCATATCTAATCATAAAATAATAAGATAAGTAACAAAAAACAATTTGTTATTTTGAACATTCATAAACCACATGACGAATTAATAAGATTTTCAGTGTCTGTGAAACGAAACGTGTAAAACCCGTTTTTTTAAATATTTTTTGGCATAGCTTCTGGGCCTTTAAGCCATTTTAAAACGCGTTCCGTCTCCAAAAGTCTATGGAGAATGATAAAGCAATATTACGTTTTTCCTGGCTTTGTTGGAAAATTCAATTATGCGATACTAAATAATGAGAATAAAGGCAAATTTTTAAGATATTTTACATCACTAGACGCGTTAGAAATATTTCAGGTCAAGATTGGACATGATTCTTTTATAAATACTTTGTAATCCTTCATATTGTAAAATTTATTTTAAAAACAATAGTTCGCTGGATTTCTTGATTGTTTTTCCCAGGACGGAGATTTTCTTCCGAACCAGTGGTCAAGTAAAAAAGACTCAATAAGAATTACATGTGATCTATATTAAAAAAAAAAGAGTTGTTAGCTCATTTTTTATTGTGTTATCCATTCATATTTATGTGGTAGTTTGTTAATTATAGTTTTCATTTTCGTGGTAAAATGAACTATGTCTTAACAACTCACTTATAGTTATATAGGTTCTTGTTAATAAGGAAAATTTTAGTCAGAATTATTCATTTTTAATTACTGATAACGGACAATTTCTCCCAAATCTATCAGAAGTAAGTTTCTACTTGTGTTCTGCTCAGTCAGAACTTGAATGATAACATAAGATTTTGAAGTTAAACACCTTAAAATTAAAAACTATTTAAGGTATATATTATGAATATTTTAAGAATAAAGCTAAAGATTTGTAAGAAAAATATTCACTGGTTAAGGCCACACTCGGGGAAGTATTAAATATTAAATGGACCAATATCAAAGTTAAGTGAGTTTATAAATTTTGCTGTTCTAATCATGAAATAATTACGTCTATAGTTCGTATGAGTTCTGTTTATGTAAAGAAGTTTGCGATTACTTATATTATTGATTTTTTCAATTATTACTTACGTACAGTGAAATAAATTTTTATTACATGATAATATTTTATTCATTTTAGAATTCTGGACTGCGGGTTAGAAGAGAGGAAGACGTCGACACATTCGATGGAAATGTCGAAGAGCACATCTTCCATAAGTAATAGGATATCTGTGTTGGAAAGCTTCGAAGAGGTTAGATTGAGTTTTAATCTGTTTTAAGTAGTACTCATAAATTGAAAAGCATAAAAAGTAAGAAAATACTATAAACAATAGTTAATTCATTTGATATATGTAAGTTTTCACAGCAACAAAATTGTATTAAAATAAGAATCAACCTAAGTGGTCTCTTGATTGTCTTCGTGCTTTAAAATATTTGTATATTGCAATTATGAATTTGAATATGGATATTATATTATTTCAGATATACAACTGATTCCGATATGTGTTCCGTTACTTATACATATAATTTTGTTGCTTGTGGAAAATTTATAAAATAAATGTATAATGGTAAAGTCTATACGTATTATATACGTGATGGACTCGTGCTATAATCCAATTTTATGTCCAGCGCCGTTGATAATTTTCGACTGTTTATTATAATCCACAGGAAAGCTTTCACCATAGCCGAAATTGGTTTGGAACGTATGATTATCATTATCAAATCAGTGACACACCATGAAATAAATTATACATTTGTATTTTTACAGACCAAGGTTCGACACTGTCAGGAGTTGAAGAAGGATTTGACCACGAGTCCGCGAGAAGTCGAACCTGCCACAAACAAATCTGTACCCACCGTGCCCTCACCCACCGCCGCTGGTATGTTTGAGTATTTTCAAATTAATAAAATAATGTTTTCTAATATATATCCTTAAATTAAAGAAATAATTGTTTTTATAATATATCCTTAAATTAATGAACTAAATGTTTTCTGATATATCCTTAAATTATTGTTTTAATAAATTCATATTTGTTATGAAAACATTTGGTTTCGAATTTGGACTTCACTATAACACTACAATTGTAGTATGTCTGGAGTGCTTTTATTTTGATTAGCATATATTGTCCTCTATTTTTTCATTTTTTTCTCTTTTTTTATGAATACTAAAAATAAAGGTATTTTCATTTTTAAATGATTATGTAAAATGTTTAATAATTCTCCATTTATTACTTGATTTTATAGGACGAACTTTAACGGCAATGCTTGAAGAATTGAAGAAACCACTTACCCCTACGCCTCCAGCAGCATCAGTACGCACATGCAATGAACCCGCCACCGATAAATCACCAAACACAAAATACGAGAGAGTAGTCACAAGCTCGGAGAAACAAAGCGAAGTGAGCTCCATAAGCAAGCCCTCTGCAATTGTCATGGAGAAATCTACAGTTTTAGAGAAATCGGAAAAAGTTGAAGAGAAAGTTTCCGAGAAACCGTCTAGTTTATTAAGTGATAAAGTCAATTCAAGTACCTTAGAGAGGCGAGTTCATTCCGCTGTGAAAACAGAGAATAAGATTGAAGGCACTGACGCGTTGATCGCTCAGCTCAACAGCAGGGTAAGTAGTGTCACATTAAAATTATGTTTTGTTAAATAAATAGATAATTATGTTTATGCATTATTCATTTAGTTTGAGTTGTAACTGTAACAATGTTTTAATCCTGAAGATCAAATCAATTCTTAATTTGCTATATCATATACAAATTTATTGTATGGGAGTTACATATAAATATATGGGGGTAGTTGAAACCATCTTAATAATTTGCTATAGTGCCCGCGCTATCAACTGAGTCATCGGGCAATAAATCATTGTAATCAGTCTGTCTCGCTCGCACTCGTTCGGCTTAGGAGTGTCATAATGAAGTGCGTAACAGTAGGTAGTCGATATCGATAAGATTTATTGAATGGATTTTTTAAGGTTTCAAATTATGAAATTATAAAATAACACAATAAAATATAATCTACATTTATAAATATTTTATTATATTACAAATTATCTTCTTCATCCGAGTGATCTGTGTGACTATTGTATTCCTGTAGATTTATAACCAAAAGCAAACCTCTATCACTCTTGCTACCTACGTGAAATAATTATCTAAAATCGCGACGCGCCCGGGCGAAATAACGCAGTCAGGGCTAGCACGTTGGAGGCGATTGAATGAATTAATTTAATAAAATAAATTTTAATATGGCAAAACGTCGTTCCTACCCATTATTTAATAAATTTTAATATGGAAAAACGTCGTTCCTACTATAATTATTTAGATTAGATAGACGCTGAATGACCAACAAAATATTTCAGATATATCATTCTTTATTACCGAAGGATTTTAGTAGGAAGTTATGAAACTTGAATTTATTTAATTTTTATTGTTAGATAGGTACTTTTAGCAAAAAAGAATTAAGTAATAATTTATTTAATATCTACGAACTTTATTACAAAATTTAGTAGAAATTTACTTCACTATCCAAGTATCTACTTACGTACATATACTTGCCTTTTGTATTAAAATATTTTAAGCTGTTATTTTTTAACACAAAACACTGAAATCAAAACTTTGTTTACCAACAAAATATTTAACTAAGTAAAATACGATTACGTTTCTGTTAGGAATCGTATTTCAAGTTTGTTTGTTGTTTACACTATCTACCTTTTCTTTCCGAGCCAAGCGTCGCGATTCCCGACGAACGGCCTTGCAAATTGCATGCGTTAGGCATCGCAGAACTCACGTAGGTGCGAAAATATGGTCTGTCGTTCAAAGTCAGAATAGGGATTTCACCTAAGTAACCTAAATAATATTTCGCAATGTATTTTGTTACTCTTTATTGACATCTCTCCATAACAACAAAAAGTCCACCGTAACGTAGGAAGAGGAAAATGTGCAAAGTAATACGGACACTCGCGCAGCGATAAAATTTTATTTAGCTTGCGAGCGCGATTTATCTAATTAATAATAATTATGTTGGCTATTAAACGTCGGCAGGCAGTCAACATTAAAAGAGTGACACTTCTGTACGTAGTACCACAGTGTATGAATTCATATAGTAGGTCGACGCCTTTGATCTCGTGGTAAATGCCGACAACGTCTAGACAGCGCATTACTTACTAATTAAATTATTTATTTTAGATCCACATCGTCATCAACAGTATGATTACTAATATAAAGAAGAAGAAACAATTTGTTCTTAAATTTTTTCTGAAAGTACTCAAACCGCTAATTGCACGCCTCACAACGTGAATGAGTACTCTACTCTATAAGTGGCCATACCTCAATTTCACTATATAAAATCGTTCAATTTTCTCTTTTAGCTAGACATCAAATCCATATTGTTATTAATGTTATAATTACTACAGACATTGAATTATAAGACTAGTTTATTTTCTAATTGATTGACATTAGATTACATAACAAAATATGTAATTGAAAAAAGTTGTGTCCACCATCTTGGATTTGAAAATATGTCCTGTTTTTACCCCAAGAAACGTCGAAATTGATACCTATATTATATTATTAAAAAATGGCCGTCATCTTGGAAAATGGGTGTTGTTTTCTTAATCATCACCTCAGGAAACCTCAAAATTGACACCATAACATTAAAAAAAGCATGTCCACCATCTTAGATTTAAAAACTAATACCGTTATTGTAATCAGCACCCTGAGAAACCTCGAAATTGTATGTCATATCATTTATTTAAAAAAAAATTGTCCATCCCTCTTGGATTTGAAAATATATACCAGTTTCGTAATCGACACCCAAAGAAACCTCGAAATTGACATCCATATCATACATATATTAAAAAATTACCGTCATCTTGGATTTAAAAATAAATGCTATTTTCGTAATTTGCACCCCGACAAACCCAAAACTTGACTCCTAAACCTTAATATTTTATAAAAACGGTAGTATGGTCTAAGATCTCAGCCTATCCAATCTCACGATTTAGATGAAGGGAAAAAATCAAACTTCGAAACACATGCCCAGCGACTAGTACCTTTTTATACGTCCGCCTTTTTTACGTTGGCAATTGGGCATGGCATAATAAAATATACACAATGCAAAATAATAATAACAATATTTATTTACCTTTCTTCCGTGTGATGAATGATGCGCAGTTTTTATGCGAGATGACGACTTGCAATCTCTCACAGCACACGTCTTAAGCACCATTTTAATTATAGGTACCTAATACATACATTAAATTTACAATAATAAAAGCAAACATGCGTTAACCCTGGAAGTCGTGTCCCGAGTTACAAATACAATTGACATAAGTAACTCGGGCTCGTCCTTCCCGCGTCTCGCCCCGCACACCCCGCACGATTGCCCTGTTTAGGCGTCCTCGTCGGACTACTGTATGAAATTATATATTGTGGTAGTACTATTATTTATTCTGTGTCAAAAGGTTCAACTTGATCTCTCAAAAAAGAATTAGAGAATAAATTTATATACAAGGATAAATACAATGAGGCTAGCTTTGTCCGCCGCGATAAGGCGGACTCAAGTAACGAGTGAGTAACATTCCTATTGTTATTGACATTTATGGCCCGATGCCTCAGTTGATAACGCGGGCAATGTACACGGATAACTTTACTTTATCTATGTATATTATTTGCTGCCTTGTCGGTCTAGTGTTGTAATAGTGCGACAGTGGTCGTAGAAGGAAAAGGGGAGATCTCCCGCCGGGCAAGGTGCTATGCCCGGGGAGCGGCCAACGCTCCGTGTGATAGTTCGGAGATGTTCTATATATGCTGTTTATGATTCGGAATGTTAATAGCGTGATTTAAGCTTCGGTGTGTTTCGCTTGGGGCGCGATGACAGCGCCGCCACACGACTGTTGTTCATGAGGTCCCGGGTTTGAATCTCGGGTGGGACCAAAAAAAAATCCGTCCTTGAGTTTTTCCATTAATAAAGTCTTAGTAGCTGCCCAGAGTCAGGAAGTTGGAGGTGTCCCACCCCGTGCCATGGAAAGCACGTAAAGCCGTTGGTCCTGCGCCTGATCTCTCTCCGGTCGTGTCGGTTTACTGTCCCATCGAATTATGAGGGTGAGGGAATACAGAGTGCACCTGTGCTTGCGTATACACTTGGGCACTATAATCTTGACCTGCGCCGATGGCTAGTCTCCGTAGAGACCGAAAATTCTGTCTGGAGGACATTGTATTTGCTACATCATGTTTGAATTTGCTGCTGCTAGTAGTGTCTCAAAACGAGTTGTGTTTTGTATTCTAAGTTATATAATATTTTCATTATTTCCACTACAGACTATCAAAAGTGCTGTGCTGAACGTAGGGCTACCCCACGGATTACTTCATAGGGAACAATATGTACTCATTAAAAATCGTGGTATATTGATAGACTTGAATTTAAAGAGTCCGTCACGAATGAAGTTATTTAGCCTCAACACCGTTTTCTACGCCAAATGTGACATTTATTGTCAAATTCCATACGTCAATATTTAGTTGGCATATTTTTCACGGGATTTGTATGATGAAACAAACTAGATTACACCTGTGAATAATTATTATAAACTACTTTTTGTACTAAGAATATGAAAGTTTCGATCAAAATTCAAATTTTCAGCAAAATATTTCGAAAAGCTATTATAACGGTGAGTTTCTTGTCTCAGAGATTTTCTCATCTCCCATTTTCCGGCGCATTCTAAGTCTAAATACATCTGCATAGACAATCTACAAGTATCTAGGACTTGAAAATTTGAGAATTCCTTATTGCCAGTAATTTCTGGAGGGTTTTATCTTAAGTCGAAAATGACCGCGTCAACCTCTACTGGGACAGGACTAGTAATGACTTCCTTAATATCTAGTATTCGTTTAAATATATGTAATCATTATGCGTCATTATTTTGATGACTAAATAAACATCTTCAAATGAAAAGTTTTTCGAGGCTTTGCCTGGACACCTTTGAAGGTTTGAGATTATACTTGTGTTGAGTTGGTAATACACTGTATGTTGTCACAACATAATATATTGTATTTACTTACAGATAACAAACTTGGAAAAGTTACTAGAAGTACAAAATGCTAAATTTAATGCTGCTATTGAAGAACTGACCACTAAACTATCAATGGAAACTGAAAAGAGGCAAGTGTTACAGGCTGAAATTGAAAAGTTGGCACAGTGCGTCACTCAAGTTTAGCCATTATTGTAGTCAATGTCTACGGTCGACCTGTTTTGTATATTATTTTAAATTGCGATGCGAATTTTGAAGTGAATGAGTGTTAAACTGTTGTGTAGGATAAGAAGCAAGACCTGAATCGAACATTGATCTTTACCTGCCGATTGGTATGTAATCGGCGATTTTGTACTGCTTTTAATAGTTTAATGCATAAACCCTTATCTAACGATGTTTATTTGCTCCCAAAATTTATAGTCTTATAAAAAGAATATTTTATTTTTATAACACAGTTTTAATGCTTATGAGGTGTATTACCATAATATTATAGTGGAGATGACATGTTAAAATTAATGATTTTATTCGTTTTTAAGACATCATTATATCGTAGCAAAGTCGTGTACTTAAAATATACAAGTCTTTAGAGCATTGACGACTTAAAGTTAGTAACACTATATTAATAATAGCACAAGATAAAGTTAAATCAATCAAGTAACGTGTCTTATTGTTGCTAAGCATAGTATGTATTGGTATTGACTTGTTATTTTATCCACAGTTCTAATTGTTACTTTCGTTTGTAAGTATAAAGCGCATTCTATGTATTTGTCGCAGCTAATTTCAATATTTGTAAGATTATGTATCTGCTACTTTGTACTGTTTAAACAAAAGCTTTCATATTTATACATATATATGTATATTGTAATTATATTAGCTTAACGCAAATGAATTGCTGCCTAAACTTATATTTGTAAATATTAATTGTAATTTATATAATAATTCTCAACACGTAAATTATGATTACAAAATTTGTGCCATTTTGTTTGAACGCTGCGTAAAATGGGGTAAAAGGTCTGGTTTTGTAAATTCATATACTAGTTTATATTATTAAATAATAATTTACGTCATTCCTATTTGTGATTAACACATTCCATAACACATTAATAATATGTTTAATCAATAATCATTCATTGGTCATAGAGATATTTTAACCAAAGCTTAATTTTTTCAACCATATATATATATATATAATATTAAACATAATATACACCAAGAGCCATATTTTAACTGTAGTTAATATATTTTTGTATGTGTACAAAGATTGATTATAATGATTTTACACTTTTACGCATGTACCTTTTTGTAAAACATATCTGTCGTGTTTAAATGAATGAAGGTAAACAAGGGGGCTGACAATTCGCACACTAAATAAATCATCCCGGTAAAACGTTAAAATCCCGTATTTAAACTACGTACATATTAATAGAAGAAAAGCTGGCAGCCTCGAACTACTAACATGTGTAAAACATGGTTGAAACTTTTTACTATACATAATATTATATTCTTAACAAAAGAAATACCTAAACTCTAGTTGCAATATTAATTCCTAAATTATTAATATTATAAAACAATTGCAAAATATAATAATATGCTTCTACAAAGCTGGCGTTTAAATATATTTTAATTTATATATTTTCACAAATAGTGAAACTTGCCGAACTTGTGAATATTCACAAAAAAACATGTTTTAAACACTGTTTTCTGTTAATGTATCAAAAAGCGTTTGCATAGTCAAAGAACATGTTGTAGTGAAATATGTTTGACAGTTTATTGTACATTACATATTTTAACTATATTATATCTTTATTACTACAGAAACAAAATTTTTGAAAACAAATTTATAGATATATTGTCATATTGAAAGTTAAGTTTGAATAGCTGTTGAAAATTTTACACATTTTTGTGAGTGCGGACGCCACCATCATAAAACATGTTGTGAGATTTATTTTATGTAATATGTTTCAAAACATTACGTGTTGGATGTTTCTCAGTGTAAACGTACTGTTAGATCAATGTATTATTGTTCACTATATTTCATTCATCCATTACAGCCTATAAAGTCCACTGCGAACACTACGAACGTAGGTCATCATATATTGTCTCAAGGGGATATTTTGCCATAGTTGCCACGCTTGGCAAGCGGGTTGGCAATTGCAATTTTCTTGTGTCATTTTCCCCTCTGTCGCCTTTTATGACACCTTCCGGAGGGTTTAGTGTAGTGGATATTCTTACACCGCCACTATATGGTTCACTATACTGATTCTTATTAAATTGGTATAAAATTAAGTCCACACTAAGTTTTGTATATCATACAATCTCTTAAGTGGATGACAGCTCTTAAATTAAAAGAAAACTAAAATTAGAGTAAAAACAATACATTCTTAAAAAAACATATTGTAATGAGTACTTATGTAAATTTTTTTCAATATTTTGCTAAATCAGTTAGATATGTCTAGTTTAATAAGTCTTGCCGGGGTTACCAGTAAATTGAGTGACTTACCAGAATGCCTTGTGTGACAATTGTTAGTCCTCTAATTTGTATTCAAGATGTTTGTTTTATTTGTTTATATGTTTTGTGTTTATTACTCGATGTATATGAAGTCCACCTCTTTCATTATAAGTATTAAATAAAAAACCTATCTGTGAAACGTTATAGGTTATAATAAGGTTGTGTTTCCCATCCAATGTTTTACATGTTTTGTAACATTTATGCAAGATTTTATATAACTCTTTGTCCGCGGTGTATTGACCAAAGGCCAAAATATAAAATAAATTCAACACAGGAAAATACTAATATATGAATATAATGGTGTATTTTAATTTATGAGGCCTGTTCATCTAATCTTTAAGGGACCATCTATGAAATACGTCATAAATTGTATCCCCACTGCATATTCGTAATTAAAAATTTTTTTTGTACGTAAACGTGACGTTACTTTTTTAGATACCCTCCCTCGACCTTGCGTACGTATTTCATGGTCGGGACTTTATAGTTTATGAGGAATACACGAAATGCGATTAAATATCGTTCGTAATGTTGATAGTCAGCTATAATTGGTAATAATGTTGAAATTTATAGAGTAATACTAGAGAACATAGTTTATAGGTTATATTGTGATAGACATTGCCTAACTTATCGTACATGCTAGTTATTGAAATGTTTGAATGGCTTTAATCATGCACAAATAAGGTCACATGCGCTTACTGCGTTAAAATTATGTCTAGCATTGAAATGTGAATTAGAAAAAATAATTTAATATCGTTATAAAGACGTTTTAAGCGGTTCCCGGAATAAAAATTATTGTTATAGTTATGCATGGGTTTACGTATTTTTACCGTAAATATTTGTTTACAATAGATAATTTATAAGAAATCAAGGTAACGATTTCGTGAGCAGTAATATTTACGTGTAAATGATATTTAATGATAGCGTTTTTGGTTTCTCATTAGAAGTACAAAAATAATTAAGTTTTGTTATTCATTGTAATTTAGCATTAAAACCGCAAATTATACTAACGCTATCTGTTGACTATAACTTTAGGGCATGTTCGCGTATAGTTTGCAGCTAACTGAATGAGCTTAATTATTAATTCTTATACAGAGTTTTGACTACCGCGTCTCTAGTGCTTAATTTATGAACCGCCGGTACGCCAGATGAGATCACACCCTTGCATTTATACTATAGTGTTGCCAGCAACGTTATACGGATTGTTTTTTATTTAAATTCGAACTAAAATTGTACTGCTTTAAGAATAGTTCGTTGTTGATGACGAGTTGACAGGAGAATGTCTTACTATTTTATTCCGTATTAAAAGCTGTGTGAGGAAATAAACAAATAATCAACAAGAAAATAATTATACTCATAGCTCTAAAATGAGGATAGTTTTTCCTATCCGTCTTCAAAACGTAGTAATTATGTAACTAATGTATTACATTTTATCAGTACCTCATCTATAGTCTGTGACAGGTTAAAACAATATTGAAGTTTTTTATTATAAGCCGGTACTTATAATAAGTAAAAAATTAATAAAATATAGCTTGTGTCGCTGTTCTCAGGTAATTAAAAGCTTTGGACATAGGTCTCCTTTAAATTGAGACGCTTTTTTTACCAATCAGCACTACTAATATGCTGATTGGATATTCCATAATCTGACTTAAAATGAGATGAATTCACTTACGGAAAGCATACCTACGCATATGCGCGGCATTTGTATTTTTGAAAGTGGTGTAGGTAAACACATTCAGCTTTATTAGACGCAATGTAAATTCCGTTCTAATGTTTACGGATAAAATAGAGAAATCGAACACCAAACGTTGTGCCAAATTATGCATGACACGTTCCTTCATTCTTTTCCATCTAGCCTTCTAAGGTGATTCATATGTTCCATGTTTTGTAGTTATTGAAATTCTATCAGTAATGCTGTAACGAAATTCAATGAATGTATTATGCAATTTTAGTAAAAATTAAGTGTTGTGAAAATCCGGTCATAAGATAATTATTTCATGTAAGGCTCGTTCGTACCTGAGATATCGTATTAATGAATACTGATTTAATTTTAAATGTAGCTGTGGTTACTACGGATATTTATCTGATATAATTGTAGCTCAACGAATTCAATTTGTTAATTCTGAAACGACAAGGGTGTTTAAATTAATGAAGTATTTTTAATTTAATAAGAGCTGGCCAGATAAACACGTTCTATATTTAAAAGGTTTTGTCTTTCATAGTAATTAGTAACTGACCTTATGCAATTTAAAGCAAACGCACAATTATCCGAGCCGAACGCATCGATCGAATTGAAGTCAAGAAGGCCTTGCACATATCCACAACGAAAGAGTCTGTCGCGCCGAAAAAAAATCGTTTCCACTTCCTTTACACCTGTCGCACTTGTGAATTGTGATAGATTTTGACGATTTTGATTTTATTAGTGTTAGATGAAGAAAGTAATAATTCTATTAAATTAGAATTTTTAAATTAGCACTTAAAAATGAAGAATTGGTACGCGCACGTTGCTCTGTCGCCCGCAATTCGTATATACTTATACGTGGTAGAGCCACGCTGTATCTATATTATGGTTGAAGCACGAATGGGTCGGCTCGACTGCGGAAGGACCACGCTCTCGTAGAATACCAGCGTAAAATAGCAGCTTAATGATGCAGATGTTTCGTATGGTGACTGTAGAGAACTGGAGACCCGTTTTACTGGAATCAAGGCATTCCATCTTAGTCCTCAGGGTTGACAACGCATCTGAATTTTGATTCTTAATCGAGGTTAAATGTAATGTCTATGGGCCACGGCATCCACTCACCATCAGGTGGACTGTGCTCGTTTGTCACCCTTATTCTATATAAAAAAAACTGTAGAGTGCGAGCGCATTGGTCGACTCGATTCGACCGATTCACCCGCGCCGAATCTGATAACTTTATCCCAATTTGTCTATGCTTTCTGAGGTTCTTCCAGATCAGGACGTTTCGACTCGGGCAGTTGTGCGAGGTTTCATATGATTTCATATAAATAATTTTAAAATTCGTTTCGTTTGATGCGTTCAACTCGTATAGTGTGCATTCACCTTTAGAGTGACTTAATAAAATTTGTGTCCAGCAGTTGGACGTATTATAGGCTGTAACTTTAATTATTGTAAATAAAATTTAAGGGTTTTAGTATTTAGAACAATGTCACGTAATAAAACCTATTCATATATTCTTCATTTAACAGGCAAAAGCATATCATGTATGGCTGAATTGACTGATAAAAAGAGGAAAATTATGAGACATTGAGTTTTTCTAGGCCGGTTTCAGTAACACACACACAACAACAATATGGCGTAACATACGTACACGAACTTGTGAAGCCAATAGATGCATTTATTTTTATCTCGATGTACATAAATAAATAAAGGCGTAGATATTAAAATGTATATAAAAACAATGCTTGGTGGAATGTACACATCGAGTTGAGAATATGTGGTTTATATAATAAACCGGAATAATAATTTGTATATTATTAAATCAGTTTTTGATGTAATTTTTAGTACTTAATTTATTTTTATGTACGCTGTTCTCAATACATGCATTCCCGAGGTCTAAAAGGTTCAGTATATTCATCTTATGAATAATAAAGTAAATTTATGTAACGTGTACTCTTTTATTAAACTACTCCCCTATCAGAGCCTTTGATTGCTAGCAAATACACTCATATCATGTCTAGTTGTGGGATATGTGTGTGACACTAAAAGTTTTAAAGGACCAAAGTAAGATGTTGCTAATACCTTTTTTCTCGAAGTTGTTTCATCAATGTCTTGTAATCATCGTGTCATCGCTTTCTACGAAACCACTGATAATAGACGGGAACAGGGATTCCATTTTTAAGACGTCTCTTCCACAGTCTTTTGGAAAGTTATGTATTGAAATTTCTACGAAACCACTGATAATAGACGGGAACAGGGATTCCATTTTTAAGACGTCTCTTCCACAGTCTTTTGGAAAGTTATGTATTGAAATTTCTACGAAACCACTGATAATAGACGGGAACAGGGACTCCATTTTTAAGACGTCTCTTCCACAGTCTTTTGGAAAGTTATGTATTGAAATTGCTACGAAACCACTGATAATAGACGGGAACAGGGATTCCATTTTTAAGACGTCTCTTCCACAGTCTTTTGGAAAGTTATGTATTGAAATTGTTACGAAACCACTGATAATGGACGGGAACAGGGATTCCATTTTTAAGACGTCTCTTCCACAGTATTTTGGAAAGTTATGTATTGAAATTTCTACGAAACCACTGATAATGGACGGGAACAGGGATTCCATTTTTAAGACGTCTCTTCCACAGTATTTTGGAAAGTTATGTATTGAAATTGTTACGAAACCACTGATAATGGACGGGAACAGGGATTCCATTTTTAAGACGTCTCTTCCACAGTATTTTGAAAAGTTATGTATTGAAATTTCTACGAAACCACTGATAATAGACGGGAACAGGGATTCCATTTTTAAGACGTCTCTTCCACAGTCTTTTGGAAAGTTATGTATTGAAATTTCTACGAAACCACTGATAATAGACGGTAACAGGGATTCCATTTTTAAGACGTCTCTTCCACAGTCTTTTGGAAAGTTATATATTGAAATTTTAGCCACAATGTTTTAGGAAAGACCTAACCCTTTAGTTTTAGGAAAGAATAGAAATCGCAAGGTGGGACAACTGTACAATGGATGACTTTGTGTCTACAGCTGCTTATAACCTTATCTATACATTTATTAAATGTGAGGAAAATCTGTGTTTCACGATTCACACAAAAACTACGGGACGGATTCCCATGGAATTTGGTGTGTAGGCAGGTAGGAAACAAATATGCGTTTATAACGAAAGGGCAGAATAATGTCTGTCGAGCCCGCTAGTATTCGAATATTTTTCTGGCGGAAAGCAGTAAACTGTTATTTTGTGTTAAAGGAGGGTAATACGTGGTAGAGCCACGCTGCAGCTATATTAATGGGTCGGCTCGTCCGGGGAGGGACCACGCTCTCACAGTAATACCAGCGTAAAATAGCAGCTCAATGCTGCTATGTTTCCTATAGTGAGTGTAGAGAACGGGATACCCTTTTACTGGTAACGAGGCATTTCATCTTAGTACTCAGGGGTGGCAACGCATCTGCATTTTGATTGGAGTTTTGGCGGGAACTTGGCCGTAGACGGATTGTCGCTCCTGTTTTGTCGCATAAATAATGGTTTGAAGTGGATTTTGATTCGTAAAAGTGATGCGATTTTGTGAATTAAGTTTCCGCGCGTGTGATCTATTAGAGAAAACGACGAAACAAGTGCTTTGGTGTCGATAAAACTTCAAGTTATTTTGATCGCTTGGGCGCCTCATGAACTTAAGTGGCTGTCGTCATCAACCGTCCGCTGGGTTGAGCTGTCGTCAAAATCTCCCAAGGGCTTCGCAATGTGATGCATCAGCATATTGTGAAGAAAAAGAATATAAAAATGAAGATTCCGAAAGAAATGATAGGCTCAAAAGGGCTAGAACCCAGAACCGTAAAGACAGTTAATAAAAAATGCATTTTGATTATTAATCAAGATTAAATAGGTAGTGTATTTACACGTGGTAGAGCCATGCTGCATTTATATTAGTAGTATAGTTGTAGCACGAATGGGTCGACTCGATCGGGGAAGGACCACGCTCTCACAGAATACCAGCGTGAAATAGTAGCTTAATGCTGCTGTATTTCGTATCGTGAGTGTAGAGAACTGGATACCCTTTTTACTGGAAACGAGGCATTCCATCTCAGTCTTCACGGGTGACAACGCATCTGCATTTTGATTTTTATTGCAGGATAGATATAGATATCTATGGGCCGCAGCAAGCAGCAACCACTTACCATCAGGTGGACTGTGTGCTCGTTTGTCACCCTTATTCTAAAAAAAAATCTCGCTTAAGGGCGCTGCGTTCCTGAGTGTCCGTTGTGTTTGAAGATTCAGCGGGGCGGCGTGTACGTTTAAAACTAGACTCCCTCTTGAGAGGTTTGTTGCACGCCCCGAAGAACTCTTCCTATTCAGACCGTAACTGTGGCGGATTCACACATATGCCACCAGTAGGCTATTCAATTTTGCCGCTTCTACCGGATTTTTACAATTCGATACCCTAGTCCTAGTTCACATTCATATTAATTTATCGGTATATATGTACTACGCAAGTACATGTAATGGATGCCATACATAGTCAGTTAAAGTCATCAGTTGAACTGATGTCAGTTCAAACGGATTTAAGCCAAAGAATCACACGTCCACACAAACGATCAGTTCAACTGATCATTCCAACTGATCAGTTCGAACTAATATATATAATCTAAAAAATATTATCAACCCTAGGGTTGATAATATTTTTTAGAATGTCGGATTTACGATATATCGATAATTATAAATATATCAATATCGGAGTTTTATACATTGAAAGAATTATCTTTATTTAAAATAAAAACAATCTAATAATCAAATAATTACTTATTATGTATGTAAACTACGATACAGGAGAAAATCCCAGTGTGCTAAAACCGTAATATAGCTGCAGCTTAGGTATACTACGTACCTATCTACAGGTGTCAGAGAAATCAACGTTAAGTCGGAAATAACTAAGGCTTTGAGTATTGAACCAATTGAATAAAAATCGGTTCATTCGTTCGTGAGATATCGAAGGAGAAAGAATTTGAAAAAAACTTCGAGATTTCGCAACCGAGCAAGTTTGTGCTTCGTACATTATTTGTAGAACTTAAAAAACTGCGTCGAAAGCCGTTTTGAACATGAAAATCGATCTATCCGTTCATGAGATATCGAAGAAGAAAATTTTGAAAAAAAAAAACGCTTTTTTAACATAATTTCGAGATTTCGCAACCGAGCAAGTTTGCACTTTTCATATTTTTTTTAAATTACTTCGATATTTCATATTCAACATCATAATTTGGTGAAATTTGGAGCGCTTTGCATTTGAAATTAGCGGGAAGTTCCAGGGATGGCCTGCAGGGTCAAGCAATCTTTTTTCTGTGATGTAACCGTGAATAATCCTTCTGTAAATTACAGTTAAATATTAAAACGTAACTGCCTCAGATTTAAATAAAACGTTAGATTTTTGCCCAACATTGAATTCAAAATAATTACACCACACAACTTTAACCGAATAAGTAACTAGAGTAAATTTAAAAAATGGCGCGCTTAGTGTGGATTCCAAAATGGGATGACACTTACTAATTCCTACTTCTTAATTGAGGAAAAAAGGTATTTGTAAGTTTTAGGTGCATTCCAAATGAGATTCCGTTGTTGGATTTTTTTTAGTTATGATTTTTATTAAATCTGATTTACAAAGGTTTACCACAAATGTTCGAACTGTTTGCGTTCAGCTGCAATGCAAACTCCACATATCTTTAAAAATGATCGCGTAATAAGACGGGCGTATCTTCTCGAGTTGATGTATTCTGTGGCTTCTGCAATTCTTTAGCACAGCTCGTCTAAATCTTGAATAGGTGTAGAGTACTCTTTATCCTTTATCGTAACTATAGTTAGAGAAAACTATATCTAGGGTTTAAGGTTTAAGTCGGTTTAAGTATCTCTACATTACCATATTTTTCTAATAACAGTCACAAATTGGTCTATTGCCGGTCTTCGGTATGACATTGATTTCTGGGACACATGATATATAAAATTGGAAACCAATGCGATATCTAAATACAAAATTTTATCAATTTCATGCATCGTTACACTTAAATTAAAATTAAAGCTTAAATTCAAAAATTTTAAGGAGTCACAGCCTACTCTCTGTCCCTGTTTAAGTGCGCGTTGAAAGACTCATGTTCGCGTAATATTATATAATTAAGTAAAACCCGCGAGGAAACCTCAAACATGCAACTTTTCCTTGACCGCCGAACACGTGGTAAATCAGCACTCAAAATTACAGTAACCAATTTCATTGGTGCCAGCGTGGATTGAACCTCGGTATTCGCACACTTGAGCTCTTAGCTCCTGAGCTTCCACGGCCTAAATAAATTGTTATATTATATGGTAATATTTTAACTCTACACATCGCATCGTATAGGTATTTGTAAATAATTTTGGGCGTATTTATATATTTCGTAGCTGTTGTGAGGTTTTATATTAAGAAGAATGAATAAAATAGAATAGCTTTATACGGGGCGTTTAAGGTTAAAGGTCTATATTTAAAGTTACGTCTATAGTGGGTAAGTATTTTATTTGTACAGTGAAACCTGGCAACTTTTCCATTTTTGGAAGGACTTAAAAGTTTAGGACCAATTTTCCGATAGCTATTAACGGCACTTTCAGACTGCCGTTAATATTAAATGTGACATTTATTTTTCATAGATTAAGTACAGTTCCGTTTGCGCGCCGCCCCCGAGCGGTCGTGCACACAGTTCTTTCGCGCCTCCGACCCTTCGGTAGCGCAACCACTTGCCCGCGCGCCCCGCTCTCCCCGGCTAACACCGGCCGAGCAGACGCCGTTGGTGAGTCACTTTGTTTTTGCATCGTTCTTGCCCCCTTGCTCCGGCGGGGAGGCTCGAGCGCGCTTCGCTTGTTTTGTTTTTGTTTTATTATTTTTAATTTTTATTTTTAATTTTTCTGTTATTGTTTTTGTTATATTGTTACTGTGTATATACTGTTCTTAGAGTAGATCGTCTCTTGCTCTTCTCAGAGCAAGCCCTTGTTCTTTTCAGAACGTAGGGACCCCAGCTTCTGGGAATAGATCGTCAGTCCTCCCCATCTGCCCCTAAGGCCCTGTTCTTCTCAGAACAGGGACCTCCAGTTTTCTTAGAACTAAACCGCACCCCCCCCCCGTCAACATGTCTTCAATAGACATAAGCTCACTCATAAGCCAGGTTGCGGCCACGATCGTACAAATGATCCAAGCCGCAGGAATACCTACAACCGCCCAAATTGACGAGACCCTTCTCGCCAAAGCCATTTTCCCCCCCCCGCTGCCCCTAAGGCATGTGTACCCCCGCCCGCCGTCGCTGCTTTCCTCGCGACCCAAGCGTCTGCCCCGCAGTCCGACTCACCCGCGTCCCCCGACTCCGATATGGAGCACTCGGACGCCACGTCCGTTACCTCATCCTCCCGGAAGAGGACCGCCCTCAGCTCCACCGGCTCCTCGGATTCTTCCGACTCCGAAGGAACCATAACCGACTCCCAAGCCGAATTCACGTTAGTGAAATCCAAGCGCGGCCCGAAACGCGCTGCCACTTCTCGCACTCCCCCCGCCTCAGCGGCCGCCGCCGCACGCACTCCCTCCGCCGCTGCCTCTACCTCCGCAGCTCCCATCGTTGCCCCTACTTCCGCAGCCCCAAATGCTGCCGCCTCACAGTCGAAAGACAATACCGCCAAGCCAGCAACCCGCTGCGCTCCCGAACTGGCCAAAAACCAAGTCCCGCCCCCTGTCTTTCTCAGAGACAAGGCGAAATTTACTCAATTGTCCAAAACCCTCTACGATAAGGGTTTCAAATACGACCAAGCCACTAATGTCGGCGAGGCCATCAAAATTATACCGGCGTCTATAGAAGACTTCCGAAACATAACCCGCCTATTCACGGCCGAGCGTGTGTCCTACCACACATACGCCCTTGCCGAAGAAAGGAAAATCAAGGCAGTCCTCCGCGGAGTTCCCTATGAACTCGCAAACGAAGACATTCTGGAAGACCTCAAATCCCAAGGCTTCCCCATTGAAGGTGTGCATAAAATGCACAGCAGCAGGGGCGAAAGGTTTAACCTCGCCCTCCTCGTTCTCACCAATGTGCCGGAGGCGAAGGCCATTTTCCGCGAGGTACGCACTGTGTGCGGCCTGTCGCGTGTTAAGGTCGAAGCCCCTCACCGGCGCGGTTACCCAGCGCAGTGCCACCGCTGTCAACTTTATGGACACGCGGCAGCCAACTGCTCAGCTCCACCCAGGTGCATTAAGTGCCTAGAACCCCATCACTCGAAAGAGTGCCCACGGCCCAAAAACGCCGAATCCCCACCCTCATGTGTCCTCTGCGGACAAACAGGCCATCCGGCCAATTTTAGAGGTTGCCCTCGCGCCCCTCGCCCACCTCCGAGCCGCAAAGCTCCACCACAGGTCAATGACCGAACCTTCCCGGCTTTTGTAAGCCGCAAGCCCAGCCAGGGCCAGCCCCTACCTCAGCCCCCTCAGGGCTCAACTCAGCCCACACAGGGCATCTATCGGCCCCCACAGGGCCCCTATCGGCCACCTCAGGGCCCTCCTCGGCCCCTTATGAGCCTCCCGCTCTCTCAGCCAGCGCCGCTCCCAATAAACCCCTGGTTCCAAAAGGAATCAAATATCCCGCGGCCCTCCGCCGACCCAAAAAAACAGACAGACTCTGTTGTAGAGTCTCTAAACCTAGTGTATAACACACTCAATAGAATCAATTTGGACGAAATCCTCATCCTTGCGGATAAACTGAGCACAGCTCAGTCCCCTCAGGGCCGCCTCCTTGCTCTTACCGAGCACATCAACCTTCTAAGGTCCTTGTAATTTAATTATGCCGGAGCCCTCTGCTCCCGCAATATCTCACGGTCGTATCAAACCAAAGGGTTTGTCGCTTGTTTCATTCAATATCCGCGGTCTGCGAAATAACCTCCCGGAGCTTAGGCTTTTTCTACGAGATCGCGAAGCCGATCTCTTACTCCTACAGGAGACCCATCTCAGCCCCAAGGTCTCTAAAGGCCTTACTATTAAAAATTATTCACTTATACGTAACGATAGACCCGACCGCAAAGGCGGCGGTACTGCCATCTATCACAAAAAGTCCCTTCATTGCTCCCACATACCTACTCCGTCGCTTACCAGTATGGAAGCCACTATCACTAGACTAGCCATGACTGGACACCAGTCAATCGTTTTAGCCTCCTGCTATATCCCTAGCGGAACCCTCCCCGTCAAGAGTGATTTCGAAGCTATCCTTGCATTAGGCGACTCAGTCATTATGTTTGGAGACTTTAACTCCAAGCATACTGAATGGGCCTGCCGAACTACTACCAGTAGTGGCAGGGTGCTGCTCAATATCACTCAGTCGCTCGACCTAACTGTCTACAGCCCCCCTCACTGCCACCCACTATCCCGACATTGTTACCTACGCTCCTGATGTGCTAGATTTTGCTCTAGTTAAAGGAATTTCCCTTAACCTTAGAGCAATCGAGCCTCTCGACGATCTAGGATCCGACCACCGTCCTGTATCCCTCCTTCTTGGCCATCAGCCATCTCCAACTCCCACTTCCAAAACCTACACCAACTGGAAGGGCTTCAAAAAGTCTCTAGCCTCGGCTATAGACTCTCCGGACCCTCCCATAACCCTTTCTTCCGATGCCCTCGACAGTGCGGGGAAAATAGACACCGCGGTCGAAAATCTCACCTCACTCATAACATCCTCTCTTAAAGAGAATGAAAAAGTTGTCCCGGTTGCAAAAACTAGTCTTCCCCTAGATATTAGCAACCTGTTAAAAGGCAAAAAAGCCGCCCTCCGTAGAGCTGCACGCTATCCCACTCCTGAATATAGACTCGCGGCCCACCGCCTTCAACGCAAACTGCGTTACCGCCTCCAAGACTACAGAGACCACGAAAAGGGCAATCTCATGGAGAAAATCTCTCCCTCTCACACAGCGTACTACCGGATGGCGAGAGCCCTCCGGATAGACGCCTTAACCCTACTCCCCCTCTGTCTCGTCCCGACGGCTCTATTGCCTTCGAAGACGAAGAAAAAGCTGAGTGCTTCGCGGACAGCGTTGCCGCTCAATGCTCTCCTAGCTCACAACCCACTGACCCCTTACACATTCAACTAGTGGAGGACGAGGTCCGACGCAGGAACTCGCCCCCTACCGCCTCTGACCCTATCACTGTGTCCAAAGATGAGATTTCATCTATCATCAAAGGACTTAAGCCCAAAAAAGCACCGGGTGCGGATGGTATCTCCAACCAAGCCCTCAAACACTTCCCGGAGCAGGTAATCGCCTTACTGGCCATTATCTTTACGCCTGCTTCGAATTCAGTTATTTTCCCACCTCTTGGAAAGAGGCAACTGTCATTGGCATTCCCAAGCCAGGCAAACCTCTCCACCTCCCCTCCAATCACCGTCCCATCAGCCTCCTCAAGGCCATGGGCAAACTTTTCGAACGAGTCATTCTCGTGCGCTTGAGGCGCCATTTGTTTCCCACAGACGGCGACCCTCTTGTCATCCCACAACAATTCGGGTTTCGAGCCAAACACTCGTGCCCCAACAAGTTCACCGCATAGTGGAATACATCCTCAGCGGTTTTTACCCTCGCCGTCAAAAAACCATCGCGGTCTTCTTTGACATTGCCAAGGCATTCGACAGAGTCTGGCACGAGGGCCTTATCTACAAACTGTACGACTTAGGCCTCCCAGATCGTCTCGTTCGCCTTGTAGCCTCCTATCTGAAGGATCGTACCTTTCGTTTTAGACACGAAGGCACGCTATCCTCTACCCGTCAAATAAAAGCCGGTGTCCCTCAAGGCTCTGTGCTTGCTCCCCTCCTATACATACTATTCACCAACGACATCCCTATCCCGTCGAATGGTGTCAAACTAGCCCTTTTTGCAGATGACACAGCCCTTTACTCCAAAGGCAACTCACTACCACAGATTCGGAACAAGATCCAAAAGTCAGTAAGCGACTTAGGAGCTTGGTTCCAAAAATGGCGTATCGACGTAAACCCGGAGAAAAGCTCCGCCGTTTGCTTCGAATATAAACGACGCCGTCTCACCACCACTCCGCCAATCAGGATGTTAGGAACCCCTGTCCCATGGCAAACTAAAGCCAAATACCTAGGCGTCACCCTTGATGCAAGGCTCACTTTCGAGCCCCATATCAAGAAGGTTACTCGCACCGCACGTTTTTACATGGGTAGGCTCAACAGCATGTTGGGCAGACACAGTAAAATGTCCCTCCGCAACAAGCGAACCCTATATAAGGTCTGCATACGACCTGTCATGACCTACGCGGCCCCCATTTTTGCACACGCTAAACCCAAAGCTATCAATGAACTTCAAATAGTTCAAAATCTATTCTGTCGTAGGGCCACTAACTCGCCCTATTATGTCCGTAATGCCGACCTACATCGAGACTTAGAGCTCCCAACAATCCAGCAGTTCCTCAAATCACTCTCTGAGAGATTTTTCAAAGCCTCAGAGTCCCACCCAAATCATCTCATTCGTGAGACAGCTGCCTATGCAGCCCCTATCCACACTCGCTATAGTGTGCGCAGACCGAGAAACTCTCTCTCGGACCCCCCCCAACAAGCTTTCGGCTGACCTGAACTGCCTCCTGGCGGCTCGGGCCGAGCCTACATAACACATCCATTAATCTGCCTTAGTTAGGCACTTTTCTAAGCGGCTTTACGCCGCTTGCGCCCTCCTTTCTGCCAAGGAGGGTCGCGTTCGTATACGGCTTAGAGATCTCTAGTCAGATCGTTAAGCCAATTACCAAAAGGTTGAGTAAACTTATTTATTTATTCATTTTTATTCACTGAACTTATACACAGGTACTCTGTGCACTGAACAAAGATGGTTACGTCACCGGCACAATTACGCGTTAAAATAAATTACCAAAATTAACTCTCATGTTGACATATCGAAAATAATGCTATCAACTATATAGATTTTGAATTTTCATCCAAAAAGTAGCATATTTCGAAAGACGTTAGGCGTACAGGGCGTACATTACACGCTCATGCAGGCGTCAATCAATTCCGTCAATCATGATTGATATAAAACGGATGGTGACTGACAGGCGTACATTACGCGCTCATGCAGGCGTCAATCACTGCCTTACACGGAAGGTTATTCGTCAATCACAACTGTAAATCCCTGATGGCAAAGTTGACTGTAATTTTAGGCACATTTATACGTAATAGTCTGTGTTGTGATTTTGTATAAGGTCGAATAATATAAAATTGCTTTAAACGTGACGTTGCAATGGACTAAAAAGAAGGCGTAAATTAAACACTCAATTACTGTTGAAGCTTGGAAACCGTCTGGTGAAACGAAATTAACAATCAAGTTGCAATTTTCCATAGCCCAAGGCACTTTGATTAACTAAACGTTAAGCGAGTGTTTTAATTTTAAATATTATAACAATATCAGAGACGATAACAGGTATTAAATTTTCATTTTCCGCTTTTCTATATCATTTCTAAATACTTTTTAAATTAATTTTTTCTGCCCAGCCGAGTTAGATCCATCGATTGATCTTTCAGTCGATGTTGGACTTACCCAGTCCGACGATTTGTCGATAGTAAGCATACTCGTCAACGACTTCGAGCGTAGTGCTCCCATCAACTACCGGCATTGTTTGTCTTGTTGCCCATGTTTATTTTAAGACCTATCCGTTGGGAGACACTATTGAGGTCATTAAGAATAGTTTTGAGGTGCTCCAGCGACTCTGCATTAGGTTTATATGATCGGCAAATCGAAGGTCAGCGGTCAGTGATGTGATCGCTATCGACGTTGCTCCCATATAATTTCCTGTCTAGTAGTTTGAAGACGATTTCCAATGCAGCGGTTGAAGTTTCGGGGAGATATTTTTGGTATTGTCCTGTACTCGAATAGCCATCGTAGCGATATTGTACAAACGTTTCAGCACTTTGTTATAGGGACAACCACCTTGGCACCGCTAAAGGGACTGTAGTAATACCGCACCGCTCACATTTCGATGGAATGAAAGGCTTTCTCATAGTCGACAAACGCAAGACAACGTGGCAGATGGTACTCCTAGAGTCTTTTGAGAAACCGGCTTGTTCGATAGGCTGGAAGTTGTCTAGTCTGTGTGTTAGACGATTAGTAATGACACTCAAAAACACAGAAGGGAAATCGGTCTATAGTTCTTTAATAGGGCGTTGTCGTCTTTCTTTAAGAACAAGACCACTGGACTTTTGATCCACGCCTCCGAGTAGTGCCACCATGCAGGCGGGATTGAAGAACATCTGAAGGTCTGGTTTCCCATCTGCTTTCAGAAACTCCACTGTTATTCCATCTTCAACCGGAGCCTTGTCATTTTAGCGAGTTGTAAACCTACTTTAAAGCAATAACGTTAACAGCTTTTAGTAAAAAAGACGTAAAAACTTATAGCCGTGCTTAGCGGGCAACGGAATAACCGACGAACTTTAATACCCGTCTGAAATTACCGAATTAACTTCCTTATCTAAAGCTAATGAAATTGTTTTTACTTCGTTATATGTCGGGGGACTAAACATTCGAGTTAAAAAACATAATTGCAAATGTTAATTAAACGACATAAAAAGAAATTGTCGATTGGAACGAAAAAAATCGGATTTTATGCTTATTTGAAAATTTTACCTACTTTTAACTGTGATGATACTTATTTAGTATTCATTTCTTATTTTTTGAAATTATCTAAGTCAATAAAAATAATTTTTTGAGTTTCATGTAAGTATCAGAGTTGACGACTCGGCGCGCGAACCACGCATAAACTCAAGCCGCCCGATGAGAACCGTGAGAAATCAGCAGTGAACGTTTCTATGAGCGAAGTTAGTTCAATCATTTTGGCTAAAGAATTGGCACAATTAATAGATTAATTTTATATGTCGGCATATGTACGTTATAGTGCAAAGTTACATTTTATCCATTCACCCTCCCCCTACCGGGTGAGCGTCTTAAAGAAAACAGTACACGATACATGAAATGTATTTTACATTTACGAAATAATCCGTGATAAATTTGCTATCAACCTCTTATATATAAAAGCGAGAAAAACGAAGGGAGAGTGGATATAACTTTAACTTCACTGTATAACGTACACATATTATGCCAATAGATAAAAGTTATCCATTAATTTTGCCCATTTTTTAAGTCTAAAATGCTCGAAATAGGAAATGCGCGCCTGAGCCGCGATACTTTTTAGGAGGAAAAATCTGTAAGCTTACTTCAGACCTTGCTTGTTAACTTGTTCTGCTGTCCATGCTGCTCTGTTAGTATGGAGCGTGTGTGTGTGTGTGTGTGTGTGTGTGTGTGTGTGTGTGTGTGTGTGTGTGTGTGTGCGTGCGTGTGTGTGTGTGTGTGTGTGTGTGTGTGTGTGTGTGTGTGTGCGTGCGTGCGTGTGCGTGTCTTGTCCTTTATTCGTTGTTAGTAAACACACAGTAGTGTGCCGCGCGGGTATGTCTGGCCGCCATGTTGGCAACGCTGCTCGGTGCTCGCTCTTGCTTGGAGCGTGCTGCTTTGTGTTTCTCGTGCATGTGTGTACAAAATGGTATTACGTATTTAACTCTTATTGAGTTAGTAATATTTTTGGTTGAAATTTCGAATAATTTGGCAGGACTTTAGGTGAGTAAAGTGTTTTATTTGGTAGAGGTTTGGTCCCCGATTATAATAGTACCACTCATATTAAAAGGTAATTCACCGTTCTTGAGAAAAATCAAAAATAAAATCCCATAGAACTAACCTCAAAATGATAACTCAAAATGAATTTAGGATGTGGGAGGTGGTGGAGAGGGAGGCGGGGGAGTTATAGACTCGCCCCCACTTATACCTCCTCCCGGACCTGTTTGTATTTTTTTTAATTTTGAAAACTCTCATTTTGAGGTTATATTTTCGTAATTTTTTTTGACTATAAACCTGATTTATGGGGGGAGAGAGTTGGAGGAGGAAAGCACCACGTAGCGCAGTCGAGGGAAGCCCGGTCGACGGAGCCCTGTTTGGCGGGGCTTCTACTTCTGAGTGGTTTATAAAAAAATAAACACGAAGGTGATGGCGGGACTTACTCTTATTGAATTAGTTTTTTTTTTAAATGTTAGGTGTTGGTATAAAACAGTGCTTGTGATTCGGAAGTAGGTTCAGGGCTGCAAAACATTTGAAGAAAGTTTTTTAACAATCTGTTGCTCTTGATCTGAGTCCGAACAATAGATCTCTAAGCAACCGAGAGGCATCTGCAGTTCGGGAATTCTTATGATATATATGAAAATTGATGAAACAGAAAAATAAACTTTTTTATCCAATATAGATTACAAATAATACTTATTGAAAGTCACTTTTTTAATTTACCACTGGTTCGGAAAAAAAAACCTCTGTCCTGGAAAGAACCACCTAGAAACCCAGCAGGACTTTAAAAAAAAAACAGCTTACAATCATGTATGTTACATTTAATAACACAACAAATTAGAAATAGCTTGGTAGTGATCAACCTTCCCAGGGGTTGTTATCATCAATGAATTCCTTAATATTATAATAACCCTTTTTATAAAAACTTAGTTTCGACCGAGCAAAAATTGTGTTGAAACTTGACTACAATTATGTTGAAGTTTGACGATCTGGAATTAGCTTGTGTGTGTGTTGCATTTACCGTATTCGCTGGTATACTCCTCGAAAATTGGACCGATTTTATGGATAAAAAAATTCCCTTAAAATAATTCGTTATAAGTTAATAACTAAAAAGTGAATGTGGCCAATTATAGACTCCAGACAAAAATATTCAGACAGGCAACAGACAGCAGCGTCAAAGGTGCGAGACATCTGGTGTTGTGATCGTCAATACGGCTGCTAAGCATGACAATTTCTCCCTGCAAGGAAAGAGCAGTGACGGATTCACACATTTGCCGCCAGTAGGCTATTAAAATGTTGCCGCATCTAGCGACTTCCACAATTCCGCTATTTCTTGTGCAATCTTAACTAAATATTTGGGTTGTAAAAATAATCTAGGAAGTGACACATCGATCCCCTAGTATACAATCATATCGACGCTTCACAGATAATAAGGGATAACCGCCAATTTTTGCGAAATCGACTTATATATATATATATTATGGCTATAATTGTCTTTTTTTTCTGCGTCTTTTGGTCTAAGTCTCATGGCTCTATGACATACTTTTTGTCGGTTAGGCAGTACCTATATAAAATGAGGTCCTCAGCCTAATTTCTTTATCGTAAACGGCACATATTTTGGTGATTTTTTAATTTTGACGGTTAACTGAAAAATGGTATTTTGAAACTGAGAATTACGTTATTAAGGCTTTTTTAAAAAAATTTTTGATTGGACGTTAACCGGTTTGGGCTAGAAATAATTTATGTATAAAGATACGTTTATTACATTTTGCTTGGACGTTTTATTTTTTAAAACTACGTTTACGACATTATGTCAGTTTGTTTGAAAAATATTATTGTGGTTTAAGATATTTAAGCCAATATTTCCTTGACTTCGTTTGTCGTTTGCAGTTATTATTCCTGTTGCTGTAGCCATTAACGGAGGAGCTTAATACAAATTGTCCTAAAACTCACAAAACTTAAATTGTCGTTTATTACTTTTTTACCTCCCAATATTCGAACGAGTGTGGTGGTAAAATACTATACTTACACTTATTCAATGTCGCGGCATTTGTCGTTTACCTAGTGCAACAAAATCTAAAAAGTTGCTTATTTCTTTCATTTGTTCGAAACAAAGGAGGTTACGGTCACACAGTGAACATTTACTGATCAGTCGACTACGGCACAAACGCCACGCACGCACATGAGTCATTTTGGCACGCAGTTTCGAGCCTATTTCGACTATCCAGGTAAGCTATATTTTCTTAATGCTATATGCGTAGGTAACTATTAACTCCCTATGTCATGAATAACGTTAGTGTATGTATACATTTTTTTGATGTTTATACTTGTCATAACTTTACACATCGATTATTAGTAAAAGATAAATAGTGTCATAGCAGTAGTTTGGTAGCCACTTATGGTGAGGTGTCTGTACAACTTGACAATGATTTATTATTAATATTTCAGGATACCATTATGGCTCAAAACCAACGTGCATCTGACATTATCCACAATTCCAACATAAGCTTCCGCACTCAAAGAAAACTTAATTTTCATAACCCAGAACCACCAGCTGATGAGGTAAGAATGATTGTAACTGGCCACTATCATGAGAAATAAGAGGTATCTTCTGTGTTACTACTACATATTAATAATTATTTATATAAAACCGTTTTTTTTAAATTTCTTTCTAGGAAATTAATCTATAGAGTAAAAAAATTCACCATGCTCTGCTCCTAGTGAAACAGTCTACACAGGACTGAATGTACACCAAGAGAATTCAATTTGTTAACATCAAGATATTGCTAAAAAGGTATTGTTAGTAAATGAAAATAAAGAAGCAGAGCCCCCACCTCCAGTTATAACCGAAATGAAAAATGTAGAGCCAAATGATTACGTTTTCGATAAGAAAAATGATAGCTATACTTTGTTCAACAACGACAAAGTTACTTGTCCAGAGCAGTCTGGTAGTCAATTAAGAACCGAGGATGAAGACACACCAGCACAAACAACATATACTGCAGAAATTGAGATAACGTCATTACTTAAAACTCCGATTTATTGTGACGTGATAGAACTTTTGCCTTCTCCCATCTATAGTGCAGTATTGCAGTCACAACTTATGTCACAATTAAAACAAAAATGTTAACCCATCAAGCTTAAAGAACAAACGTAATGCAAAACAACACAAAAAAAAAACTTTAATTAGTTACCAGATGATGAAGATTTTACAGCAAATTTTGGAGATATTATTGCTTGCGGTACGTACACCTTCTTCAGATTCGTCTGACTCTAATGAGAAAATAAATAATGCTAGTTAAAAAAAAACGAATGAAGTCCAACAAAAGTAAAGAAAACATAAAAGAGCCAATGGATCAAATCGAACTTAATGTATTCGAAGAAAATGCAATGAAAAGGCAGCAAAAGAATAAAAAGAGAAAGAACGAAGTATTCTAAAACAATCTGGTCAAGCATACACTACGCAAGATGGGACTGAAAAATACCTGCTACATGTATTAAACCCAACCCATGCAAAGAAAAAAAATATGGCAATTATTGTGATTCTATCAAAAATGAGAAAGAAAAAATATTTTTGACTATTTTTGAAGTCTATCATCGACACGATCCAAAGATTGGCTGGTATTTATGATACAGAAAACAGCTATAAAAAGAAAGAGAAACAAATAATCTGAGAAACGATCCTACACTTACAAATATTTTGTAACCGAAGATGAGGGAAGAGGTAGAGTTCGTCTTCAATTTTGAACAGCTACTTTGGATGATGGTTTAAAATTAATTTAATATTCCTTACAATAGCGTTTTGTATAAATTTATATAGTGGATTATATATTGGACGATGGTTGCTGAAATGAGCCCAAAGTTGATTTTTTCTTTTTTGTAATGTCTTATATTATTATGTTCTTAAGTACGAGGATGATCAACCTTAATCTCTTAGCTTATAATGATTGAATGTTTATATAGTTTAATTGTTAAATTTACCAGGTTGTAGCAATGTTTCAATTTCTTTAGGTAAACTTTTATATTTTACTTTAAGTAGTTTGAATAAATGTGATTAAAAGAGCTGACAATTTGTGTTATTATAATTCCAAATAAAGACAGATTTACCTATTTTTTTAATCCGACGTCTCCGAGATGACCTTTTTAGTGTTATTCAAACTATGAAACACAGAACGTTAGTTTTTAGTTTTCGTAAATGCTCAATATTTCTTAAAAAAATTGTTAACTTATTACAATTTTCTTGTTCATCTGTCATTAACTAATAACCGGTTATATCATATTGCCCCCTTTTGATGTACGAAAAAAAATACAGTTATGTTATTTTTCTTCAATTTAAATAAAATGAAAGGTGCAGCTAAGTGATTGAGGCTGGAAGCGAATTAATTAGTGATTTCCATTTATGACCTCTTTCCTGTTTGTAAAAATAGGACCTTTTGGGGATAACCGACAGTAAACAGTATTAGAAGGCTGATTCAAACAAAACTATAGAAGAATTTCTATGAATTTTTTTCGTTTATTCTGAACTTTAAACCACTCTCCTGTAAAGTTTGTAAAATGTCGCTTATCCTTTTTTGGCTGTGAAGCATCGATATTCATTACAATTTCTTTGTCACTGAAACTGTGAGTTTATGTTTTGTGCACTATTGTCCTACACCAACTTTTTGCCGTAATTAGTATGATTGTGAAGGAGGGGATCCAAGATCTATGTTTCAGTTCCTAGATTATTTTAAAACCCAAATATTTTATTAAGATTCCACAAAAACTAGTTTCTGTGTATATTTCTCAGCTAATAAAATCCCAATCATGTATTACTAATAAGGTATGATTTAATACTACTTACCTACATTCGGTAAACGTAATGCTGCGGCTACACTAACGAGCAACTTCAATGCCCATAAACGCAACAATTATTACCTTAAATTTAACGCGATAAAATGAGCGGCTACACTTGAACGGTCAACGTCGTTTCCCGTTGAACGGCATTAAATTTGCCGTTGAACGGCGTTAAATTTGCCGTTGAACGGCGTAAAATGTTTCGACCGGAGAAGGACCACGCTCTCACAGCATACCAGCGTAAAATAGTAGCTTAATGCTGCTGTGTTTCTATAATATAAAAAATAAACAAATATAATATATAGTTAATAGTTTATAAAATAAAAAAATAAACAAAGAAAAAAAAATACAAAGAAAAAGAAGATGGTGGATGCTAAAAATGCACAGGAGCACTGTAAATTTATTTATGTTTTTTTTCCCGCACCCAAATTGCACTAGAAAGATGTCCAATGGTTTAAGCTAAATAATAAGACAAACGTAAATATATTTTAATGAAATAATAACTAATAAGCCAATCATAAATACTGGTCAAGTGCGAATTAGATACACGTACCCAGGGTTTCGTATTATATCTATGGTTACGTACCACTGTACACTATTAATTTTGACCTGCAAAAATTGTTTCTTTTTTCTCCTGCTTAGTTTTCTTGGTTTCATACCGTAAATTAAAGTATACTTTTGAAGTAATTTTTTTTAATTCAATCTCGAAAAGCTTTTTCATTACTCCACTCCATCGCAGTCATACGTGCAACCCCGTGGCACCATAGATAAATAAATATGTAGCAAGCTACGTGGCACTCACCGTGCACAATGAGACAAACGTAGTGTGGCCGCTTCAACGCGATAATTCGCGCGTTAATCCCTTGATGTACCGCCACTCGAGTTATCGGCAAACGGGAAACGGCATTGTTAATGCCGTTGTTAAATTATCGCGATAATTCGTGGCCACACCTAGATTCAACGTCCATCAACGCGATAATTAACGGCATTTCTCCTTAGTGTGGCCGGGCCATAAGTAAATATTTTTTATTGCGATTACAGTTTAAAAACGATTTATTTAATTATGATGATGATAAAATTCAATAAGTTAAGTTATGAATCTTTGCAACTATATTTTGTACGATTTTTTATTAGCAAAATCATAAATTTATATCGTCGTATGAAATCTTATTCATTATCTGACTCTGCACGAAAACGCTAAGGCATTTAGAATTTTTTGGCTTATGGTAGATTTTAGATAACTTTTCACCCGTTTTAAGCAAGAAAAGCTTCTCTCACCCGAACAATTTGTCTCTGATTTACATAAAGCCATGCGAACTGCTGTGTTAAAGTTTGGATAAATGTTTTGCTAATTCTGTTTTCGCAGAAACGAAGATAGACTTTTCAATTATTCGGAATCAGGTTTCAATATAAATCTTTCAGAAGTAAGGTGAAATTGAAAATGCATGCATTCTTAAATTAATCAGTCGCTTTTTCCGTAGTTCGTTGATGATATTTACTCATTTAGCTCAAAAACGATAACTTTCATTTAATCTGTAGAAGAGCTCCTGCGGTTTTTCCAATTACGATACGAGTTTATCAACGAGGAAGAGAAATATGATACCTAACCATGAAAATATCACTCATCGTCTCATTTCTTCATCGGGTGTTTGAATTTGTTTTTCCTTTTCGGTTGTCTTTTTCTCCGTGTCTTTTGTATGCTGTTTCAACACGCTTAATACCATCGCCATTTCTTCGAAATAGTTAAAATTTTCTCGTTCATATATGAGAAATTTGCAAAGAGATTTCTAAAGTTCGAATCTACGATAGAAACCTGAATTTGAACATTCACTTTAAGGCTTCGGTCTAGCTTTGCTATTTTACATTCCCAGCCATTAGAGGTGGCGCTCTCCCCCTTGCATAATACGTTCGAGATCACAGGTGAAGGTTGTTCTACTTCATTAAATATATAACTTATTAATTTTTGTTCCAAAAATATTCCTTAGGTAGTATAATTTTTCCCTTTTTATATTTCATAAATGTCGGTTTTAGTAATATTTATACGGGTTGTAGGTTTAAAAAGGGTATATATAACAAAAGGAAAATAAAAACTGCCTCTTCATACAAATTTCGACTCTACCTTGTACATTTTGTATGAAGAATCAGTAAATTTTTTCTATTTTTGTATTAAATGTTCAGCTCTATGATTCCAGCTCCTTCCTTCATATCGGATGTATATTATTTTTTTTATACAATCTGTACATACAAATAACGTTTGTACCTGTTTTAAAAAAAGAGAAATCGTATAGAGAAGTAATTTAGAAGGCAGTTGTAAAAAAAATCAAACAAAAAATAACTGAATAAACATATACATAGATACTTATTTCTTTAGTTTGTTATATCATTAAGTAAGGACTTTTTTCGAGTGGTGTGGGTCTTTTATCGGCATAGAACGTTCAAGGCGCGAATAAATTAATTCTGGTAGCACACAACTGTGATAAAACTTTGTCAAACGGGGTAGCATTGTTGTTTCCCAAAACTCTTCACTGATCACTTCAACTCTTGCGTTACATTTCTTTTTACTGACACAAAGATATTTATTCTTTTTTCTATCCATCTTTTTCCGTTTATTACTTTTGGTAATAAATTGAAATTCACCAAATATAAAAGTCCAAGATAATTAAACTAATACACTAATACTAATATAAACTCTAATACACTAACACAATAAAAACTACAGCTAATATGACAATTAAATAAAAATAATAAATATTTAGGTAGAGCAACTCTCACGATATGCTCCGCTCAGTCCATATGAGCTGCGCGAGGGAAAGAGATCAACCATGCGAGCGAGAGAGTAACGTTGAGCAACACTACACACGTCTGAACACCGAGAAATCCCAGCACTTTTTTTTGCGCTCGAAGCAAATATGGGCAACCTCCGGAAAACGGGGGGAGGGAGGTGGGGAATGCTCATAGCATACCACGCAGCCGGCTGTGTTATGTGTATTATGTGGAGACTTTTACCCACTAAACCCCACCTTTATGGATTGGCTTACCGATCTGACGAGAGATCCCTAAGCCGTACACGGACGCGACCCTCCTTGGCAGAAAGGAGGAATCCCAGCACACAGAGTACTTTTTTATATAGGGAATCCCAGCGGAACTAAGAGAATTTTCTTATTATATATAGGTAAAAAGTATGAAAATATACATTTTTTAATTTTACTTAGTTCTAATTCACTTGTAAATAGTTCTATTATATGTGGTTTTAAGTAAAAATGTGCTAAATTTATACTTCTAATAGAAAAAATAGATATTTGCTGTAAAAAATATCATGAAATTACTTTTAAAGCCCTTCAAATTTTTTTTTTAATATTATAAGGGGGCAAACGAGCAGTCGCAGCCATTTTCATGACTACCGACGCCCATAGACATCTGTCTGGATGTTATACAGATGCGTTGCCCTCCTTTCCCCTCCCCACCCCAAGGGCCACCGGATACTTACACACCGCACGAAACGCGACAGCTCAGCTGCCACTTTAAGCCGGTATCGTGTAAGCGAGAGGTACTTCTCTGGTCGTGCCGGCCCAATTCGGCTACATGCATGCATGCAGCGTGGCACTACCTCTTTCAAAAATTAAAGCATTTCTAAAAAAAAGTGAGCAGATAATATTATTGTCGACAATATGTCAATAAATGTGATCTGAATACTTTTTTTAGATATTGTTATAGTTTGTACATAGCAGAGGCTTTAATAAGACCTTCCTTATACCTATACCTTAATTATATCATTCTTGATTGATTGAAACGCAACTTTATTAATCTGCTATTTGACGCTGGTATTCTGTGAGTGGTCTTATCCCGGTCAAGCTAACCTATCTATACTGTACCACGTGTAACGCACACTCTCTCTCTTGATTGTTCCGTTGGTTTAGTTGTTGTAAGCGCGTTTGCTGGTCATGAGATTTAATACCGTTACAGCCCATCAAAATTCACTGCTGAGCACAAACTACCCCCCCCCCCATAAATTGCCTCATAGGGGGATATTTGCCTTTTTTAATGCGATGATAAGAGGTAGTGGATATCTTATCTCGTCTTTATAACATGGTAAATTGCTCAATAACTCTCCAAAATCTAAGGATGCGTGCACTTAGCTTTGGGATGTTTACAGGCTGAGTATTTTCTGATTCCAAATTTTTAAGGACTTCGTACTAAGAATCTCTCAAACTTCCACACATGCGTCTTCTCTAGCTGACCAATGTACTACAACTCTAGCGTTTTCCATTTCTTGACTTAAATCATTATTTTTTGCCAGCGTTTTGTTGAACTTATAAAAAATGTAGATTTTTTGAAGCAACATGAAGAAGCGACAAATTTCTGTTTAATATTCAGCAGCCGCCGATGGCACTAAATTTAAAGAGTGGGTAGAGGAAGGAACGAAAAAGTGTTTTGAGTTCCGAGATGATGGAAGAAAATATTTCTTTAGATTTCCTTTTAAAATTTAAATTTCCTTAATTTGTGTAAGACATTAAAAAAACTTTGCCTCAAATTTGCCGCCCTAGGCTCCAAAGCCTACTAAGTAAATCCGCCACTGTGAAAGAGGCCACTGTCCAGCAGTGGAATTTTACGGGCTGATGATGATGATAAAGAAAAATATGTCGGCACGCACTTGCCATTCCCCCAGTGTTGCAGTTGTACAAGG
Source organism: Parnassius apollo (assembly GCA_907164705.1). Lineage (NCBI taxonomy): Eukaryota > Metazoa > Arthropoda > Insecta > Lepidoptera > Papilionidae > Parnassius > Parnassius apollo. The sequence goes on along the minus strand of CAJQZP010000885.1, from coordinate 5,437,730 downwards.
GTGGCAGTAGTCACTTACCATCAGGTGAGCCGCATTCTCGATTGTTTCTTCTTTATTTATTTATATATAATCTGTTACTTTATCGTTAAGTGTAATCAAAATTAGTATTTAAACGAATAGAAATAGCTTTAATCCGGAGAACTCAATCATAGAAAAATTAAATTAAATTAAAATAAATCTTATTTGAAAATTGTGTGGTTTTATTACTCTGATTTGGCCGGGGTGTAAGAGTATTGTCAAATACCACGTTTTACTTTACTTTAAATCAATCGCTCTAATGTATGCATATGTGACGAATAAGGCGTATTTTTCATGACATTAGTTGAGAGATGTTACCATTGTGAGAGGTGTAAGTGTAACCACAAAATAAAAAGAGCTTTATTTTCTTACGGACGGTTAGTCCGTGCACTGTTGCGGTATTCATATTAGGAAAAGGTAATGAATAAGTGAATTAAAAAATCAAAAAGAATATCCCATAGATCTAACCTCAAAATCATAACTCAAAATGAATTAAGGGCATGGGAGGTGATGGAGAGGGAGGCGGGGGAGTTGTTTAGTTTTTTTTTATACATTTTTAAAAATATAATTATGAGGTTATGTTTTTGTAATTTTTTTGACTAAAACTGTCCGAGTCGGGGTGCCCTAAGTCCCGAGCTCGCTTTGCTCGCCCTTGCACTCAACAAAACACCAAAATATTAGCCTTTATAATTACTTTAAATTATAAACATAATACATAATATAATAACAAGCTTTACAAAAACACCTTAGGAGTAGGGCAGACAAGACTACGTGGATTGGGGCGTGCTGATATAATTTTAGTACAGATTCGATCAGATCAGATATATATAAAGTCAGGTTGCCTTTGCTCCCGCCACAGACACAAAATTGTGTATGCTATCCAGCTTTCACAGTAATATCGTATAATTTTTTCTCGGAAAGACTAGAACCCAGAACCGTAAAGTCAGTTAATAATAAAAATGTATCATTTTTCATACTTTACATATTTTAGGTTATAATAGTTTTTATTTATTTTTTCGATAACGTGTATTACCTTTTAATTGAGTGGTATTATTATAATCGGGGACCAAATAAAACACTTTACTCCCCCAAATTCCTGCCAAACAATTCTAAATACAACCCATATTTTCATATTATAAGAAACATTTTAATGTTAAAGTACATCACAATTTATACAATAAAGTTACATCGATTGAAAACAAAAAAAAAATACATATAAATAAATCAATAATAATTCAAACCGCATTAGATTTTATTTTACTTTTTCAAGTATGAAGACAATGAAGGCTATAAATAATCCTATCACTCACCAGATGTGTGTTGTAACTGACGTAAAGTTTTTCGTTGCACAATGTCAGTGAATTGAGAAATTAGTTTTAAATTTTTTGCACTTTTCAACTGTTTTTTTTTTAATTTTTCTACTTTTGGTTACATAACACGTTTGGTTTACTCATTTCTTATTTAATTAATATAAAATATAACTAATAACACAACAAAAAACATTAATCCTTAAATTCTTTTAAGAATTATCTTATATTCCTATATGAAATCTTTATCATTGCAAAGTGGGTCTGCCGTGATGTTACAAAAAGTCGTGGATGCGCACATTAATAAAGGAAATATAGATAGAGAACAGCAATATAAAATCAAAATAAAACTTGTCTCAAAATACAATGTCATGGCAACAAAGAATATAAAAAAATCCTTTGGTACTGTAATACGAAAATAGAAACCTAAATCTTGTTCAATAATGTTAACCATTAATGCTAACGTAATTATTGTTAAAATTAACAACTGGCGATCAAACTTTATTTCATCAGGTACAAAGTGACAGCAGGTAGAAAAGAGAATGTTGCGCTTTATTTCAAGATAGGCAATCTTATCTTTAAATCTAAATCTTTACACACTGATCTCTGTATAAAGATTCTCTCTTTCTCTCTCTCTCTCTCTTTAATTAAAGAAGCAACAATAAGCAGGTTTATCGGTACTTTTCTTCCAGTTTTTATTTGCAATTTCAGTGTGTTCTGTTTATGTTACAACTAACAATATCGACGAATAGTGAATTATTAGAAAGATGTACCTATTTTTATTTGTGAAAGAAACTATAATTATGGATCTTTTATGTAAAAGCATAATTAATAGCTTTAGAATACATAATTAATAGCTTTAAAGTTATTTTACTATTCTATCTCTTTACCTAGTAAAAAGTAATTGGAACCAATTTACACAGATTTTTAGTATAATCATAGTGGGTAGGTAGGTAAGGTCCTACATAAGTATGCTATGGTGCATATAGATATTTTTTTAATTGAACATGATAAGGCATGATTTAAATTATGTAATTATTAATCGTCACAAATCACTGTTGACAATGAATCTGTTGCCTTCGGAGTGTTTGCCTGTGTATTTGTATCGACATTTCCCGAAGGCTCCTGTAAAATAAATTAAATAGTTATTTTTGATGAGACATAATAATGGGGACGGAGGATTTTTATTTATCGAAAAGGTTTTAATCATTTAAACATGTTACTCGCTGTTAAAATATCGCGGTGTAAAAAAGTACGTTCGAAATACAAATTTTTTCCTGAGGTTGGTTTTTAAAAACAACTTTTAGTCCATTTTTATTGAATTATCTAATTTACTCGACATTTAAAAAGTATTGTTATTTCTATTTAGGGGTGTTAAAAAAGGGGAAATAAAATGATAAAAGCCAGCAAAATTATTGCGCAGCTTGAGGAGGGTTTCAGCCAATGCTTCGTGGCTCAGAGGCTAAATGTGAGTCATTCGACAGTCCAAAGGACCTGGCATCACTAACAAGAGACCGTTGCGTCAAGAGAAGACCTTGTTCTGGTTCTTCCATGTATCGAACAACGGGGATCTTTTTCCGGTGAATCAAGCATCGATAAATCGCAAATCTTCGTATGTGGACCTCAAGAACAACCTCGAAAAATTAAGAAATGTGTCAACTAGTCTATGGATGGTTTAGAGCAACCTTCTTGCCGCCAATATACGCAGTCATCGCCCAGCCCGCGGTATTAAATTATTGTGAGAGCTCTGCGTTGCCAGGCGTAGCTTTCCTCGCGATCGCGGATAGGGTATTGTTTTCCCATGAATACCATGGTATCTCTGTACGGCGAAGATAGAAGAGACTCAGCGATTACTACGAAGATGAGCAGAACGTTTTGCAAAGGCATGTTTTGAAGAAATCACACCTTATGGTGAAGACGGCTCTGTTATGTTTTAGGTAGGAATAATTTAGTTGGATCGATGGACTGGACACCGATACACAACGGAAGTTCTAATTCCTCATGCACAACCTGCATTGAACGCTCGTGGCGTAAACTCGATTTTCATTGACGAAAACCACCACCCTCACCGATATGGCGATGTGGAAGCGTATATAGCGTATATTGGTCGGAATTCGTCGTTTGGTTTTGCCGGTTCGAAGTCTCGACCTAAATCTGAAGCGACGAGTGAGATCAGTGCAGCCAGACCATCAGAGAGCTAAAGAATGTGAATTTCGTATATACTCACTACCTTGCTAGCATACCCAGATTCCGTAGAATGCAAGCTGTGATTTCAGCAAGAGGTGGCCACAATAATCCATGATAAACTTTTATCTCATCATCATCATCATTACAGCCCTTCACAAGTCCACTGCTGAACATAGGCCTACCCCAAGTAATGCCACAAAGCACGGTCCTGAGCCACCTGCATCCATCGACTTCCTGCATGTCTTACCAGGTCGTCACTCCATCTAGTGGGGGGTCGCCCTACACTACGCCTACCGGTACGAGGCTGCCACTCGGTTATCGGTTCTTCGAGCTATATGGCCGGCCCATTGCCACTACAGCTTACTAATCCATTGGGCTATGTCGGTCACTCTGGTTTTACTGCGGATATCCTCATTTCTGAGTCTATCACGCAGAGAGACCGAGCATAGCCCTCTCCATAGCTCGCTGAGCGACCTTGAGCGTCCTCATACGGCCAGCAGTGAAGGACCAAGTCTCGGATCCGTAAGTCATCACTGGCAACACGCACTGGTTGTACACTTTAGTTTTCAGAGATTCAGGTATACCTGACGAGAAGATGTGTCGTAATTTCCCGAACGCTGCCTAGGCGAGTTGAATCCGTCAATCGACCTCTCGGTCGAAGTTGGACTTACCTAGTCGGACTATTTGTCCCAGGTAAACGTACTCGTCAACAACTTCGAGCATAGTGCTCCCAACAACTACCGGCATAGGTGTGACATGGACATTAAACATGATCTTTGTTTTGTCCATGTTCATCTTAAGACCTATCCTTTGGGAGACACCATTAAGGTCATGTGAGTGAGGAGCATAGTGCTAAGGTCCTCCAGCGATTCTGCCATAAGGACTATATCGTCGGCAAATCGAAGGTGAGTGATGTACTCGCCATTGATGTTAATACCGTATCCTTTCCAGTCCAGTAGCTTGAAAACGTCTTTCAACGCAGCGGTGAAGAGTTTCGGAGATATAACGTCACCCTGTCTTACACCTCTTTGCAGTTGGATAGGTTTCGAACTCTGGTTCTGTACTTGGATAGCCATCGTAGCCTTACTGTATAAACATTTCAGCACTTCGATATACCGACAGTCAACTTGGCACCGCTGAAGAGACTGTAGCACCGCCCAAATTTCGACGGAACTTTTATCTGCTTTCACTTAATTCATAAGTAGTAGTTAGTATACTCGTAAGAAGATTAAATCAGCACTTAAAATTGCAATTAACAATTTAATTGGTGCCGGCAGGGAACAATCCAGGTAGCTCCGAAAATCTACAGCGGCGACTACCCTGAGGTGCGAGTCCCACGGCTCGTGGGACTCGCACCTCAGGGGCGTATAAGTATATAAATCGTACATTACGTCAGTGTTTTCATTCCGCCTGTGGCATCGCTTCCGAGCGGTCGCATCCAGGTAGTCCGCGCTTTCGTTCCTGTACGGTAGTGCTCTCCCGCTCTCGCGCCCCCGCTGTCCCGCTCGCGCTGTACAGCGCCGACGCAGTGCTCAGTCCGCCGGTGGCATCGTTCTCGAACGGTCGCCTCCAGGTGGTCCGCGCTCCCGTACAGTACGGTAGTGCTGTCACGCTCTCACGAGCCTCCGCTGTCCTGCTCACGCGGAACAGCGTCGAGGCTGCCGGTGAGTCACTTTCACGCTCCAGTTCTTGCCCCCTTGTCTTCAGGTAGGGAGGTCTGACTGACTTCCGCTTTTCATTTTCATTTCATTTTCATTATCATTATCATTATCTTTTTTTTTTGTACTGTCTCCTTTATTTTCTTGTTATTCTTGCATTATTATTACGTGTATAGTGTGTCGTAGTACGTCTCGCGATCTAGTCCCTGTTCTTCCGTTCTTCCGAGAACAGGGACCCGTCCTCACCCTTACCTAGCTTAGCTTACTGACCCAAAATGGCCACATCCAGTTTCACTGAGTCACTCGCCGCCCTCATTAACCAATTCGGTTTAAATGGCAATGAGACGGTCCTCGCCGCCATCGCCACCATCGCCGCCCAGGCTCCCCTCCCTGCCCCTCAGGCACACCTTCCGCCGCCGGTAATCGCGTCTTACCTCGAAACGAGGAACTCCTTTGCCCCCCTTGAATCTGCCCCCCTTAGAAATGGAGTACGCATACTCCGAGTCCTCGGCGCCGACCTCCCGGAAGAGGCCCGCCACTACTTCAGGCTCCGGCTCATCGGAGTCCTCTGACTCCGACGGAACCGGGGAGTCCACTTCCACTTTTACCACCGTCACCTCCAAGCGCAACGGTAAGCGCGCCGCGTTAAAACGCACTCCCCCTATTTCAGCGGCCCCTGCCGCTCCCACAACCTCCGCAGCCCTCGGCGCTGCCGCCGTCCCACTGATGTCACTAGACATCCCCACACCGACCAAACCAGCCTCTCGTTGTGCTCCAGTCCTTGCTAAGAAGCAAGTCCCGCCCCCTGTCTTCCTAAGAGACAAGGCAAAATTCACCCAGTTATCCAAAACCTGCTACGACGCAGGTATCAAGTATGATCATGCCGTCAACCTCGGGGAGGCGATCAAAATCATCCCAAGCGCGATCGAGGACTTCCGTCAGATCACCCGACTATTCACAGCCGAACGAATCTCCTACCACACGTACGCTCTCCCTGAAGAGCGTAAAGTCAGGGCCGTCATCCGAGGCGTCCCATTTGAGTTCTCTAACGAGGAAATCCTTGAGGACCTTAAGTCCCAAGGTTTCCCCGTAGAAGCAGTGCACAAAATGCACAACAGAACGGGCAAGAGATACAACCTTGCCCTAGTAATCCTATCGAACGTGCCGGAGGCTAAAGCCATCTTCCGGCAGGTACGCACAGTGTGTGGCCTGTCGAGGGTGAAGGTAGAGCCCCCACATAGGCCCGGTTTCCCGGCGCAGTGCCACCGCTGCCAACTTTATGGTCACGCGGCGGCCAACTGCTCCGCCCCACCCAGGTGCCTTAAGTGCCTCGAACCACATAACACGAAAGAGTGTCCCCGGCCCAAAGACGCCGAATCCCCGCCCGCCTGTATCCTGTGCAACCAGACATGACACCCGGCTAACTACAGGGGTTGCCCACGCGCAGCTCAACCTCGCCCCAGTAGGCAAGCTCCACCGCCGTTGAATGACCGCTTATTCCCGGCCCTCCAACAACGGCCCCGTCAGGGCCTTCCTCAGCCCATCCAGGGCTTCTCTCGACCCTCTCAGGGTTCCCCTAGGCCCCCTCAGGGCATAATTCAGCCCCCTCCGGGCTTCTCCAAACCAATGCAGCCTCCAGTCTTTCCCTGGGGGCCCAAAAAGGCAGACCCACCGCGGACAACCTCGTACGCACATGAAGCAGAGCCAACACCCGACGACTACAACACGCTATATTCCGCTATTAGGAATATCGATGTTAGGGAAATAACAGTAGTAGCACGCAAACTGCGCGCGGCGAAGTCCCCCCAAGAACGCCCTCTCGTTCTTGCAGAACACAATAACCTTCTGCTAGCGTTGTAAGTTAAGTTAACTTAATTAACTTAACTTCAATGACTGAGCAAATCGCTTTACCTAAATCTCACGGTCGTATCAAACCTAAGGGTTTATCGCTTGTAACATTTAATATTCGCGGCTTGCGAAATAACCTCCCAGAGCTTAAGCTCTTTCTTCGGAATCGTGAAGTCGAATTCCTCCTCCTACAGGAAACTAATTTCAAAGCTAAGGACACTAGAGGCCTTTCTATTAAAAACTTCTCTCTTCTTCGTAACGACAGACCCGACCGCCGAGGCGGCGGAACGGCCATCTATTACAAGAAGACACTTCATTGCTCGCCCATTTCTACTCCGCAGCTTACCAACATGGAAGCCACGGTATGCAGGCTAGCTATGACTGGACATCAGTCCATCCTCATAGCCTCCTGTTACATCCCTTCAGGAACCTATCCCCTCAAAAAAGATTTTGAGGCCATTTTATCTTTAGGCAATTCAGTCATTATGTTTGGAGATTTTAACTCCAAGCATACTGAATGGACATGCCGCACTACGTCCCCTAGTGGCAAGATATTGCTCGATATCACGCAGTCTCTTGATTTTACCGTCCATAGTCCTCTCGGTGTTACTCACTTTCCCGATAACACCGATCACGCCCCCGATGTGTTAGATTTTGCGTTACTCCAAGGAGTTTCTCTCAACCTCAAAGCAATCGAGACACTAGACGATCTAGGATCAGATCACCGACCGGTCTCCCTCATTCTTGGCCATCAGCCACCTCCCCCAACACACACGAAAACCTTCACTAACTGGAAGGGATTCAAGGAGTCCCTAGCTAAAGCTTTGGACTCACAGGACTCTACCATCTCCCTTCCGTCGGACTTAGATAGTCCCGAAAAAATCGACACCGCGGTCGATTCACTCTCCACCCTTATTAAATCCTCCCTTAAGGAGAACGAAAGGGTCGTCCCGGTTGCTAACAATAGTGGGCTTCCCCTACATATTAGCAACCTATTAAAAGCCAAAAAAGCTGCTTTCCGGAGAGCAGCAAAATATCCCACCCTCGGGGGTGGGATATTTTGCTGCTCTCATATAGGCGCGCGGCCAATCATCTTCAACGAGAACTCCGCTTCCGCCTCTCTGAATTTCGAGACCTCGAAAAGAGTAAGCTCATGGAGAATATCTCTCCATCTCACAAAGGGTACTATCAGATGGCTAGAGCCCTCCGCATAGACGCTATCACCCACACTCCCCCTCTCTCCCGTCCCGACGGCACGGTTGCCTTCGAGGACGAGGAAAAGGCTGAGTGCTTTGCAGATAGCATTGCCGCTCAATGCTCTCCTAGTTCTCAACCCGTCGACCCCTCTCACGTCCAGGCAGTGGAGGATGAGGTCCGCCGCCGGAACTCACCCCCCACGGCCTCCGAAACTATCTCTGTGTCCAATGATGAGATTTCATCCCTCATCAAAGGACTTAAGCCCAAAAAGGCTCCGGGCGCGGATGGCATCTCCAACCAAGCCCTAAAACACTTTCCTGAGCAGGTGTTAACCTTTTTATCTATTATCTTCAACGCCTGCTTCAACCTCAGTTATTTCCCCACTACGTGGAAAGAGGCTACTGTGATTGGAATTCCCAAGCCAGGCAAGCCTCTCAACCTCCCCCTCCAGCCATCGCCCCATTAGCCTCCTCAAGGCAATGGGCAAGCTCTTCGAAAGAGTCATCCAAACGCGTATGAGGCGCTATCTGTTTCCCACAGACGGCGACCCTCTTATCATTCCCCATCAATTCGGTTTCCGAGCCAAACACTCATGTCCCCAACAAGTTCACCGCATTGTGGAATATATCCTCAGCGGTTTCTATCCTCGTCGTCATAAGACCATCGCGGTCTTTTTCGATATAGCTAAAGCTTTCGATAGAGTCTGGCACACAGGCCTCATCTACAAGCTCTACAAAATAGGTCTCCCCGATCGTCTAGTTCGTCTCGTGGCCTCCTATTTAAAACATCGTACCTTTCGTTTTAGACACGGCTAACTATCAAGGCTGGTGTCCCTCAGGGCTCAGTACTTGCTCCTCTGCTGTACATCCTGTTCACCAACGACATTCCCATCCCGTCGAAAGGTCTTCAACTCTCCCTCTTCGCAGACGACACTGCCATCTACTGCAAAGGTGTCTCACTACCCTTCATACGGAACAAGATCCAAAAGTCAGTTGATGACCTAGGAGCTTGGTTCAAAAAATGGCGCATCGATGTGAACCCGGAGAAGAGCTCCGCCGTTCACTTCGATTATAAACGACGCCGTCTCAAAAACACTCCACCAATACGTATGCTAGGGACCCCTGTCCCCTGGCATACGTCCGCCAAATATTTAGGTGTCACTCTAGACACAGGGCTCACTTTCAAGCCCCACGTCAAAAGAGTAACCCGTCACGCACGATTTTATCTGAGTAGGCTCAACAGTATGTTGGGCCGACACAGTAAAATGTCCCTTCGAAACAAGCGTACCCTTTACAAGGTCTGTATACGACCAGTCATGTCCTACGCGGGCCCCGTCTTTGCCCACGCAAACCCTAATATTTTAAATGAACTCCAAATAGTTCAGAACCTCTTCTGTCGTCGAGCTGCGAACGCACCTTGGTACGTCCGTAATGCCGACCTTCATCGGGACTTAGAGCTCCCAACAATTCAACATTTTTTTAAAAAACTCTCTGAGAACTTCTTCAAAGCCTCAGAGTCGCACCCAAACCATTTAATTCGTGAGGCAGCTTCTTATGCAGCCCCACCCCCCCTCTCGCTATCGTGTCCGCAGGCCGAGAAACTCTCTCTCGGACCCGCCTAATAAACTGTCAAACGACCTGAACTGTCTCCTGGCGGCTCAGGCCAACTCTAATTAAATTAAATTATTGTAATAACTAACATTCACTCAGGCACTCCCTCAGCGGCTCTTAGCCGCCTGCGCCCTCTTTTCCCAAAAGAGGGTCGCTCATGATAAGGCACAATACAGCTTGATAAGCCGGCTGCCTGTCCCCAAAGGCGGTTTTTAGAGGGTATCACTTAGGGTCCCCGGTAGGACAGTGAGCCCCTCATAACCACGATAGACCGGCTATCGTGGTATGCGTAATGCATTTTTCGCCTCCCTACGTATAGGGTAGCCCTTTAATTGCTTCGGGCGCAAAAAAAAAAAACAGTGTTTTCTTACCTTTATGTTTGCCTAGCGACGAGAAGTCTACGGGTAGTGGTCGAGCGACCGGTCCATTTGTAGGCGGTATGTATGGCGGTACATCGGTCATCGGCGGACGCCGAACTCTCGTGAATTCGCCGCGTGTAAGGGCTTCCGCGTGTTCAGAAGCGGACACTCGTCGAGAGTCGAGAAAACGCAGGTTACGAAGTTTGTAAATAACAAAATATCTGAAACAATAGAAGGTTGAATTAACGTTACTAGTACAATAAGCCTATATTTTAAAAATGCAATAATGTCCGAATAAAAAATAACTTTCCCTAAACCTTTCATAAATATAGAGAGATGGTAGTGGCAACAAACTTAAGATATTAGATACATAGTGGTTTGCAGGTAAGATTAATCCAGTGTGATTCCACCAACAGGTCTAATACATTTCTTTTGTATACAGTGTATGTAATATGGGAGAAATAAACACCATAACATAGTAAGATTTCTATAAAAGCATGATATGTTCAGGCAGCAGTTTTTTGTCCCGTACATTTTTTGTATTTTTAAATGCATACACCACTATCGCATTAGTGATTTACCTGTCTCACCTTTCCAGCTCAAATCTTGATCGATTATTACTCCTAGAAATTTAATTAGAGTTACTTACTATTACTATTACTAATTTTATTATACAATATGTAACGTAATTAACGCACACCCTCAGACACCCCAATTAGTATATTATGTTATAATCATAATACATACACTGAATTTTTAGTTAAACATTTTTATACACTGATTATTTATCTAATTAGTTATACTAATTCCGGAACAATGTTGTAGTCACAGTACAAATCCACGAACGCAAAGACTTAACGTGCTTGAAATAAAGTTCATTTTCCTTTATTTTTATTGAATGACAGAATTAGTATTAATACAAATAAAACTGTACTCTTAAATGTCTTATTGCCTTAAGTTACGGTCCATTTCAGTTGGGTTTGACTGTACAGATTTAGTATGACTGTAATTTACGTAGTTTTAATTATTTTTGGGATAAAAAATTACCTATATTAAAAATGATAGGAATCGATTCAGTAAACGATTCTGAACAAACTACTTTCTCAAAGTGCGTTAAAAGTTACGTGTTGTATATGCTTCGTAGGAGGCCATAAGAACAGAAAAAGGTTAGGATATAAACTTTACCACGTAAGGTCATATAATCCTAGCGTCAAATTTAGAGAATATGGAAAAATATCAAATCTTTGTATTTGAGCAGCAAAATTAAGATGGTGTCTGATAAAATGACATGAGATTTTATGGTTGGTGTAGGGGGGGCGGTTAAGAGGGAACGTTTGGGTGTGGGGTGTTTTGTGTTTTCTCTTCGAGACGCTGCACTTATGAAAATTTGCGAAGTTATGAATATTCCTGATTTTGGGGTTAAGAGGCAATGGCAAAAATAAAAAGCATTAGATCAACATACAGCCAGGAGACAAAAAAAAATTAATGATTCCATCAAAAGTGGAGCGGGAAAAGATTCTTTATATGTGCCATCTTTAAAATGGTACAAATTACACCATGACCGTATTAAGGAAAAGGAACTTACACAAAGTATTACGCAAGGAAATTTGGTAAGTATAACTTATTATTTATTTATTAAATTTTACAGAGTAGGTATAAAAACAATGTAAGTATGTTTAATGTATCATCCTTACTTAATCATATCAGCTTCCTGAACCACTTCCAACAAAATAATTGGCGTAATTATCACGTACCATCCGAGCATTTTGAGAAGAGTGATAAGAATCACTTCTCGCGATCGGTACAGAATTGAATTGTAAGTTCCTCCAAGAACCCAGTATATTATGCCTGTGTTAATATCTTCAACATCTACTGTCACAGAATCGTCACTGTTGTTTGTTTTTCTGATCCAGTTATGCAAGGCACAGTACGCCTTTACAATTTTCACTACCCTGGCTGGACTAAATGGCAGAGGTTTCTCGAATATTCGAAATCAACTAATTAGAATACCAAACGTATTTTCAATAATACGGCGGGCTCGTGACAGTCGATAATTAAATACTTTCTGTACAGTACTTAAATTACTATCACCATATGGTTTTAGCAGATAAGGTTTCAATGGGAAAGCGTTATCTCATGTTGTATCAATGCAATGGTTTATTGGCGACAACTCTTCAAGAATATTACTAATTCTGCAGTTTCGAAATACACCACCATCTGATATTCGTCCATTACATCCGATATCAATGTATGTGAAACAGTAGTCGTCGTCTGCTATAGCCTGAAGTACTATGCTATTTTGATGTTTATAATTATAATAGTAACTTCCAGCTTCGAAAGGGGCTTTTATCACGACGTGCTTGCCGTCGATTGCTCCACAGCACCCAGGAAAATTCCATTTGTATTTGAAACCATGTTCAATTTTTTTCCATTCATCATGACTTAGCATCTGTAAAAAATAATATATTAATTTAGTAAACCTTTTTTTTAGGTAATATCTGAATTAGAAGACACATCAACGGTTAAACCTACTGCATATGATTCAAGTTCCTCTAATATTTCAATACAACCATCATCAACACCTGTGCACTCCCGTAAAAGGAATATACGCTGCTTAGAAAATATAATGGATAAAGTGAAATCCGTCACTGACAGAATAAATCAGCCTACAGGTTCAACATCAGAGGAAACTGAATTTATGCAAAAAGTATAGCAGCACAGTTAAATTCGTTGCCAACAGTATGGGCTTTACTGCCGACTGAAGCTCACTGTCGAAGCGAATTACTGACTCTCCAATCCATACTACACCCACGCCCTATATGTCGTCACCTTCACCACAATCCAAGCCCGATTTTCATACGCAACAAGTTAATACTAAGTACTTCGAAACGCCTACAATGCAACCCACAGATTCTTCCAATGTTGTTTATGTTTTAAAAAATGAACCATCAACGTCTGAATATTCAGATATTTTGATGAAAGCTGTGTCATCTATTAAATAAAAATATGCTTAAATGATGATTAGTACCGTGATTATTAAACTGAAAAGAATTCTTAATAAATATTTCATATAACTACTAAAGAGTTGTTTATTTTCTTACTTTTATGTGCTCCTTCAACGTTTCATAAATTGCATCACAGACTCTAAATACTTATAACTTATAACTTGCGGTTTTATTTTAGATGGTAATGCACATCTCATAAAAGTATCCTTTTTTTGAATTATAGGCCCAACTTGACTCAGTAGAAATTCAAATAAGACTTCAGACATTCTCAGACTATTTTTTTATTCTAGAGGATCTTCTTCATATAATTCTTTAAATAATTGATAGTTCGCGCCATGTTTGTTTCTTCTATTAATCCATTTTTTTCCCAAAATCTTGTGGGTTGTTCACGTTCTGTAATTATTTCATTTTCAACTTCTTTAACAACAACCAATAATATTTCTCTGACTATATCATTTAATTCTTGACGTAATCCTAGATCCATCTTAAACGAAAACAAGAAAAATCCTGTAGTCTTGAAACGTCACACTCAAACGAACTCTATGAACTAATGTACTTAACTAAACTCGCCACGAAGACATTGTTTGAACGCTACTGTCCACTAAACCGTTAACTGTCAACTGCCCTGTAACTAAACTCGCTACTGTACTTGTCGAAGTGTAAATCGGTCTTTAAGTTTTAACAACAAATTAACTAGGACGTTGCAGTGGTTTTAGAGAAATATTTTACTGATATTCCGATCTTAACAACTAAGTCCCGGAATTCTTCTTCTGCCGTCGTCGAATCATTACTTAAACAAAATGTAAATGTGCACAACACACAAAGAATTTTACATTTCATAAAGTATCATCAAAAGATATTGCAAAATATTTTAAAACTGTTGATATTAAGAAAACCTCAGAACTGTTGGTGATTTTCGTTAAAGTTAGGCGTCTTTAATACACTGGCGAGCAACTGAATCGACTCAACTCTTTAAAATAGGTCAATGGGAATCAAAATTCATCTGCATTTTGATTCTTAATTGAGGATAAATGTAGATGTCTAGTGGCCACAGCATCCACTAACGATCAGCTGGACAGTGTGCTCGTTTGTCACCCTTATTCTACAAAGAAAGACCCAACACACTTCCTTGATGTTGCCGTTTTTGTTATTTTTGTAAGCAGATGAGAAGGACAATAGTCCATCTCCTACCATATTATTAATTACGACATAATGTCTATGGTAAGGTAGGAAGAAAGATATCCATTTCAGTGGAAGTCCCCTGACACTGACCATTTCTAACTAACGTAATAATATCGTAAGTAAAATTGCTTTAATCTACCAAAACACAATAGAATTGTCACGTAGATTTATATTTTATGATGCAGTATACTTGTGACAAAATTTACCAAAAATACCGATATACGCCTACCAAGCGTGGCGATTATGGTAATTAGGCACCAAGCAATTGATTATAGGGTATCGCTACGAGCTTGGGGTTCGTGATTATAAAAAACTACCGATTGAGTTAATAAAATTGACAATTACAGAATACCTATTACAACACATTTGTACTACTGATCACTTTAGTTCGCAATTGTATCGCTTCGAAGTATTCGCTTGTATCCCCAATACAATACTGACTCGGTCGCGGTCCTTGCCGGCCTTATGTAGGGCCTCTTTTACTGAAACATCTAGAATGTTCGAGTACAAACCGGTCCTAACTGACTAGGTGTAGAAAGTTCTAATATGGAATTTTCAGAAAAATATTGACACTCTTCGTACTTGCTAGTGGTAACTCCGCATGTATCAGGCATTAATTATGATGTGCAACAGTATTTTACGCCATGTGAAAATATCAAAAAATATATATAGTATTTATGATAAGTTGTGTAAAAAGTAAACGACAAATATTGCTTACTATTCATAAAAATGCATTATAAATTTTATAATTCAATTTTAAGAATATTTTATTTTATCTTTTCCTCAAATCTGCAAAAAGCTCATCGCCATAATAAGATTCCATCGTGACGTCACTGGTTAAGTTAATGTGCTGTATGTTATTTCGAAATTTTTCAAGTTATCATTACGATTGTTGAGTTTGTAAAGAAAGTACTAACATAGTAAAACAGAATAGTACACGCCGCGCGAGACATAAATGCCTGTTGGTTGTCACTGTAGTTTTTGTTTAAAAGCTAAGTCTCTTTTAGTTTTATAAGTAGTTATAATATGTACAAACATAATACATACGGATACGTACCTAAGCATTATATTCGTTAATCACTTTTTTAATTTCTTTTCAAAGAATCAATGTTTGTCAAAAAAAATTCCAGCTATACATTACAACAAATGCCAAATAACTAAAATAAGTGTAAATTAACACTGAGCATATGGTGTCCGCTTAGATTTATTGTTTACAATTAATTTGATGTGATGTGATATGATAATTAATGTACTTATGAGGTATGTAATTATGTATAGATATAGTAATATAACCTATTAATAAAATGCTAATTTATTTGAACAAACCCATATATTAATTTATTTTACAAAAAGAAAAAATAAAACGGAAAAAAAATGTTAGCAATATTTTATTAAAAGTTAACGAAGTCTCAAACCAACGACGACCATACAGCCCGAATTTATTAAAACAAGCTTTCTTTACAATAATGAAATAATACGCCGTATACCGACGGAAACCAATTTTTGCGTTTCGTAGCATTTATCCACTTTTTTATATTTGGATCTTTTGGAAACCCAAATAAAATTTAATACACTTTCAAATAGCCGTGGTAGCTCAGTGGTTAACGCTCGCTGTAAATATAACAGAACGCGAGTAACCCAGGTTCGATCCCCGCCGGCACCAATGAAATTGTTAATTGTAATTTTAAGTGCTGATTTACCACGTGCTCGGCGGTGAAGGAAAACATCGTGAGGAAACCTGCATGTCCGAGGAATAAGAAAAAAAATATTTCGAAGACATGTGAAGTACATCAACACGCATTTGGGCAGCGCGGCGGACACTTCCTTGCCCTAAAACCCTCTCAGAAATGAGGGGAGGCCTGAGCCCAGCAGTGGGACGTATATAGGCTGTAACTTTACTTTTTACTTTACTTACACTTTCAATTTATTCAAATATGGATTAACGTAACAGCAAAAAAATTCAGCTTACACCTATGTCGTTTATATAAATCTGTAAAACATTCACGAATCACATGCATAATATTTACTTGTTTAACACTTATAGTTTACACGTGCAGATAATTATAAAAAAGTATAACAACAATGAACTGCATTGAAAAGGAGGGGATGCATAGTCCGAAAATGTCCGAAGATGTCCGATTATATCAACGCGAGTTGCTTTGCGACAAATATAGGTTGAGCTCTGATTTAATTTTAATTAATGAATTTGGAAATCAAAATTCATTTATCTATGAAAAGTGATGCCATTTTTTTGTTATTACACGTTTGGCTACTATTTCCGCACCATTTTATTGTATATGGAGCCATGTTGCGCGTCTGTTGTATTTTATTTTGTCGAAAATTCACGAGTCACAAGCAAGATGTTCACGGGTCAGGGAAGTGGTCGCTATTAAGTAGATCGCGCGAACGTTTTCTTAAGTAAGACGTATTTGTCTAACGTATTGACAGAAAGTATTCGCCTTGCATGATGCGTCTATTCGGGCTGTGTAGTCGTTGTCTCAAACAAACGTGATTGCGGAGCACGGCGTTGGCCGTCCCTAACTGGGCCAGGCCTTTCCGACTTAGCAAGTGTCGTTGTGTGCATGCTGTGGCTCGTGCGTACGAGTCCGTACTGTCACGTGCCAGGCACGCACACATATTAGCGGCGTTCGGTACGTTTCTTAGAAGATAACCTACTATTCTGTTTTTACTATCGTACTAATTTACAAAGGAAGTACGTACAATTTTTTGCATGTAATCCAGATTTTTGTTCTGCAAGTTGAGGAATGTTAAAACATCAACGTAAGTACCTATAACCAACTTTTGTTTATACATTAACACAATACCAGGTCAGACTGTATTTTGATAATACATAGTTATGTTTATCTATGATGACAAACAGTAACAATCATCAGTTAACCTAATCTAAGTATTACAAAATTTAATTAGCAATACCTATAACCTCATGATGGTTTTTAAATATAAGTCATACTGCCATCCATCTTCTTGCCAGTTTTAATCAAGTATTTCTCATATTTAAATCAGTTGACACTTGAATCCATAACTTTCCCGGCATTCTTATGCTCGTAGATTTGCATTCAGGCACAACACACCAGTGATAGAGATAATAACTCATTGTTAAATACACAAAAATATCTTATTCTCTTGACATTTCCTTTGGACAGTGACTACAAGAGCTTAACAGCATGGCGCCTAGCATTTTCGCGTGAAAATGTAAAACGATAAATTAGAAGTAATTTTTATGGCACTATTCAGTTTTAAAAAATTATGTAAAAATTATAGGGTTTCATTATTACTTTGAGATTCATTTAAAACACTATTTAAAAATGGGTGTAATGCCCTATTTACGGGATAATGAGAAAATGAGAGAAATCAAAAATAAAGTATAAAATCATTATGCATATTATATCGAACATAAATAAGCCTTTAACAACTTCTCACAATAGCACGAAAGAGTCTTATTTAACCTACCTAAATGTAATATTAAAAACAAACTTTTATTATTATAAACAAATTTGATAGCATCTCTATATGTCAACATTGAGACGTTTGATAGCCGCGTATAGAAATCACCTCATTTCGTTCCGTGGGCGCGTAAGGGCGATTATGGCAAACGAAACAGGACATGGGCTGTAGTATTTTCCTGATTGTTTTATAAATTATCGAACATTAGTGTTTATCTGTATTCTGTGTGTGTCAGTTATTATCTGTATACACATATAATACCTGCATTACTTTAATGATTTAACTTTACTAAATTTTGTATTTGTAACTCCCCTTCTGCTCCAGTGGTATTCAGTGTGTTTATTTTAATTTTAATTATACATGCAAGTTAAGTGGTCCTTCGAGCCGGATATGAACCAGCACCCTATGTATGCCATATGTGATTTATGAAAAAAAAATGTGCAGTCTTATTGAGATGGTCTCAATTATCGTGCCACGAGGGATAGTTTTCAGAGATGAAATCAGTAAAGTTAATTGGATTAGCAGAAGTGTCTCAAAAAGCAAACGGTTAGTATCTTACACTTCTCAATTAAATTAATGAAGCATTTGTTAATTTGCTGTGCTCAAAATCACGAGTAGCATCATCAAATAAATTGTTAACCTGGATGCGGTCGCGCGAAAAAGAACGCGCTGAAATTGTTCAGCTGTACATACAAAATAACTTTTCAATCGTGAAAACTAAACGTGCGTTTCGTAAAAAAATAAATAAAGTGAAAATTGCTCCAGATGTGTCGTTTTTATGCCACCGAAAACCATCAAGTAATCGAAGAACAGCCTCTTTACGACCAAAAAGTTACTGTTTGGTGCGATATTTGCGCGGATAAAGTTGTCGGGCAGTATTTTTTTGAAGACGATGATGGAGTCAATGGTGAGCGTTATCGGGCCATGATAAAACGGATTTTCTGATTCGTAAAAATGACATGGACGATTACTGAAGGACGGCAGACAACGGACTACGGACTACTACAGGACGGTGACAAATGACACACCGTTCGAGCAACAATCTAATAAATAAAAAATAATCAAAGCAACTTATTGCGACCATTGTTCCCTGGGCGACTGATATCAAAAAATGGCGATTTTGACTGGCCACTGAGATCACCTGATTTGACGCCACCAGACTTTTTTTGTGGGGTTATTTGAAATCCAAGGTAAGGTATACGCTAACAAGCCAAGGACTTTAGCTGCCCTCAAGAACAATATTCGTCAAGAAATTGCCGGCATATCCGCCGAAACATTGTTGAAAAGAAAATGGTCGGGGGGCGGTTGCCTTTATTTTTTTTTTTTTTTTTTTTTCTTTCATTTTGGCGGAGAGTAGGAGGTCGTCTTCTGAATGAAGACAGAATGCCTTATAATAAAAGGTACCCAGTGATTATACCTAAATCCTCACACTTTTATAAGCTCTTCGCAGAAAGAGAGCACGTGAGTCTTCTTCTGGCAGGTCCTAAACTGGTTTTAAGCTCCATTGTAGCTTTTTACTGAATTTACCAGAGAGGCATTCTTGGCATCTCCCAGGCGCTTTATTTCAAGACGCGGATTATCCATGCAAAGATATTTCGACAATGCTAAAACTTTTAAAGGGGCATCCAATAAATTAAGAGAGATACTGTACAATTTATAACATAAAAATAATGTAAAGAAATTTTGCCTACAAAGATATATTAAATTTTCCTTTATACCTAGCTACTCTCCAGAGTTTGGTGGGCTATGAGACAGGAGTCAAAAACTTGAAGTTTTATTTGAAGAGAATAGTAGGAAACATCAGTCTTACCTTTGAAGGATTTTACACAGTCATTACAGAAAATGAAGTCAACTCTTTGCCTTCCATGTCTTCTGAAGTCTCTGACACAAATTATTTGACGCCAGGTCACTTTCTTATTGGTGCAGCAATGACAAGTTATCCAGAAGTAAACTTCTCTCATGGAATTATTAACAATTTAAAGTTTTGGAACATTTTGTCCCAATTGAAACAGGAGTTCTGGAAAACTTGGTACAGTGACTACTTGACTCAATTACAGAGTAGGCCAAAATGGAATAATGAGCATCATAGTTTAAAGGAAGGATGATTGTTCGGTTTGATAATACTCCTCCATTTCAATGGCCCACGGTTAGAATATTTGAAACTTTCCCTGGCCCAGACGAGAGTAAGTGACAGATTTAAATATTTAACAAGACATTTGTAAGATCTTTTAGAAATATGAGGCCCCTTACCAATTAATTAAAATATTAAGTAGGTATGTATAAGAACTTCATAATATAATTAATTTAAGCTCATCTATTTTGCATTTGGATATCTGTTTAAAATTTTCTAAATTTCGTTTTTGTTAAAATTTATTTTTTATTTTTTATTATGTACCTAGCCTACTAAGTACACAACAAACAATACAAAATAAATTTTAGTACAAGTAGAAGTTAACAAGTAATAGTAGGCTATTACTTAATATAAACTTTCAGTATACTTGTGGCCCTGAATTATGTTTAATAAATTTGTATTCTGTATGTATCAGTTATTATCTGTATGTTTTACTTGTAACACTTTAATTTAAGTTTACTAAATTTCGTACTGGCAACTCCCTTTCTGATCCCCGTTTTCAAAGTGTGTAGACGGCTCTCCAGCAAATAATTATTAAATAAAGTTCCAAAGATAATTTTAAACTTACATTTTATTTATATACTGATAATAAAATAATAAAAAACTGCGGTTGCGTACCCGCCAGCAAACGTGGCAACTATGTTAAGTATTCAACTTGTGTTGCAATGTCCCAAACAGTACTTAAGGTTCAGTAGAAAGGCTGTAATGAACGAAAAAACGTCGTGCCCATAATTAGGGAACCATAGGATAACTTTGAGCTGAGGGCTTAGGGTACGGTACTTTAGGGTGAATCAGTCGTCAACTTAGGGTGAATCAGTCGTCAACTCGTATATCAATCAGCAAGTTGTGGAAGTAGTTATCTTCCAATTGTGTCAGGGCAATGTGTATCACATATTGCAGCCGATTACAACATTAAAAAAGCGAGAATAAATCAAAAACAACAGCGATAGATATGATTATGTGTAAAACATATCAGTCCCTCGATATGTCCACAGTTATTTATAATTTCTTTCAACACAAATACACAAAAAGGTTTTATCTCACATACTATACAACATGTAACAAAAACCCTGTGGTTCCCGTTAAGTGCGTTATCAGAATCAGTATCCAAGCGTACAGAATTTTTTTTCACAAAAACACATTTAAAAAAAATAATTTTAATGAAAAAAAGTTTATTTGCAAATTTTATGTGGTTTTATTTCCTCTAACTCACACGAGTATCGGTAATGCGGGGTCTTTGACAATCCTCTTACTCCTCGGTCAATGCAGAGATAATAAAACCACATACAATTTGCGAATTAATTTTTTTCATTATAATTTTTTTTAAATGTTTTTTGAAAAAAAAAAATCTATACGCTTGGATACTGATTACTACCGCACTACTAACTAACGCACTTAACGGGAACAACAGGGTTTTTGTTACATGTTGGATAGGTATACATCCTACAACGTAAAAGTGTTTTACATACATACATAAATTGCATATGGACAAACACCCACCCACACACGGGATTTTTTTTTCTAGTCTGTTCAAATTGTAGTTCCGTTCGTGATTCGTACTCGTGTACCGTAGTGATACTCGAATTAGCCACTACGCTAACAAGTAAATATAATATAGGTAACAAAAAAATAATCAAATTATAAGAAATAAGCACTTTGTTTTTTTTCCTTATATATAATATCAAGCAATCTCTAAATAAATAATAGCTAAGTTACTTCATATTTCATAATCATCTTGTTGGATTATCTCATATGTTAACTAACCTTGAAAAATATCATCAACCATAATGTTAGAGGGAAGTCGTACATGTCGTGACACATAAATGCAAATTATTTTATTATAATGAATTTTATATTAACATACTAGCAAGACTTGATATACGTAACATACTGAATACAAATATTTAATAGGAATAATAGTGTAAATCTTTGACTGAATATAATTAGGTAAATTAAAAAAATGTGCAGGACAGGACACAATATGTATGTAACATTAAATGTTCCAATCATTTTGCTAGTGATGTTAATAATATTAAGTAAAGTTTTATTTTATATTTTAGAATTTTTACGTAAATACACTTTATTATTTTTATATAATAATTAGGTAGTGGATATAAAGGTTTTAATAATTTTCCCAGTGATGGTGACATTATTAAGTATCGATATTATATAAAATATAGATATATATTTTGTTTTTTAGAAATTTCACCTAATTCGTACACTATATTTTTATAATATTATGATAATTGGGCAGTGATTTTCTAACGCCGCGTAGTGGCGGTGTAAAATAATCCGTAATCCCATAACATGCCGTGTGTGTCCACAATGGAAAAGGGAACAGGGGATGGGCAGCATCATCCTCAGCCTCATAACAATTCAAAGTAATAAAAACTGCCTTTGTAAACCCATCCGCCAAGTTCGGCCTATGTTCAACAGTTGATTTTGATAGGCTATAATGATGATGACATAATAATAAATGAATGAAATATCATTTCACTAGGTGTTCGGACTTCTTTATTGCCTGAGAGTTAATCTAGGCAGGACCACCCCTTACCCTTACCTATATCTACCGGCAAACATGCACGTGAACTGCTGTGTTCCGTATAGAGAGCCAGTACAGTAACAGGCAGTAAGGCATTTCATTTTAACTCCCAGAGGTGACAACGCAACTAGCTTTCTTTGTTTAAAGTCGGCTGCAGGAGTCCAAAGACTGCGGTAGCCACTTAGCATCAGGTGAACAGAAGTTCGTTATACTCTTGTTTTATAAAAAAAATGGCTCACAGTTCATTGAATGTGTGAGTTCTTCATAGGACCTGACAAGCTGTTGCATAGAAAATGTAGATAAGACGTCTTGGAAAAGATGCCCCACGGATAGAGACTCCAGTATTTTAATAGATTAGTTCATTAATTTTTATATTCAGAATAAAGTATGAAGTTAAAGTAAATTTTCTTCTACAATTTGGGTAGATATCCCGCGGCTAATGGGTACTTGTTTCATTGCTATCTGACATCCCTTTAGCGGGCGATATCAATAATACGCGTTCTGTCTTATTGAATATGGTCTTAGACGTTTACACAGTATACAGTGTGTACTCGCAAGCTAAGTAAATAAAGTATTCTGTTTTTATTTTCAAACTACACTGCAGCTTTAAGAGCCCTCTTACATTTTGGTGTTACGCATTTTACGCTCCAAGCGGGAGACGACCTACTCCAGCCATACTTTATTTCATATTTCTATTCACCCGCTCGCACTATGATACTGTGAGTATAGCGATTAAACGATCTTGATCTTCCATTATACAAGTTTTCTTAGGATGGAGTTCAGTGGATGGAAAATTTTTGGTGTGTCATTTTTATGTTATCTTATTAATTTATTATAATCTATTTGATATATTTTTCATATTTTAAATGTTTCGCAGTAATCAATTGTTAACCGATGTTGGTTAATAATCGATTATATCTAATAATGGTGGCATAGTGGTATAAATAAATAACCCTGTTTTAATAAATAAAATAACCAACTGTAACTATTTTTTTTAATCGGTACTTACAGTCAATTACCATATTTTTTAATTATAAAAATATTTCCCGCAACGGCATTAACCGAGCTTATCTCGAGTCAGCAATTTCAGGCAGTACACGCTTGTAATTTGGGTAGCATATTCAAAATCTTTGTAGATTTTTTAGTACTTTTACTGCATAATCTGGGCCAGTCCATATAGCAAGCATGCAGACATTTTTATTCTCCATTATTATTTCTCCAGAGATAGGATATTTCTTTTTTTACGTTTAGTGACACATTGATATTTTTTGATTTTACGAAGTAATTGTTCTTTCAAGCAACGAAACAAAAAATATATATGTATTTTAACCTCAACAATACTTAGAAGCAGGCAAAATAACTAAGGAAACCTTGTAGTTTCGCGATTTTTTGTAATATTCCACTTAAATTTAAGCACGTAATAAATAATGAAGACTGTTCAATTGATACGAGGGCCGTAACATAAGTAAACAAAATATTTTCTTTTTATTTTCGACTTTACTCTTAAGTAATAAATTATGTAAACTGTTTAAGTAATACAGGGAAGAAAACGAACCAGAGAATAAAATCATCGGATTTTATGGTCGAAATATTTTATTTCATCGCCACTTACCTGTATCTCTGGTAGTCCGAATCGTCTTTATCGCAGTCCGAAAGTTGGTTTGGACACGCTTTGTTGCTAAGTAAGCTCAGATACGAAAGCGCAGGTAGCTGTTCACTGACTTTTTCGATCAATCCTTCTAAATTTGCTAGCTAAAACATAAAAATATATTGCTAGCTATATAAAAATCGTAATTTATTTTGAAAATATGGTGTTTACAAGTAAAAATACGAATGTTCATAATTTCAAACTACCCTCCACATCTTTTACAAGCTAAATTGAAATATCGTGTTGCATTGAAAAATGGTTGTGTGTCGGGACATTTTCGAGAGATGATTTTTTAAGATTTCGAACGTCGATAAAACAGACGAACCGCTCGGTAGAATTTAAATGGCATTTATGGATATGCATTTATGGGTATGGACCGCGGTACAAGGCAACCGCGGTCGGTAAAAAAACGGTCGATTAACTTTGAGAGATGAAGAAAGAAGTATTCGCCCTTTGACAACTGTTGCGGAAAGAAACGTTAGCATAGAAAAATTTAATTGACGAGAATAGGCGAATTACGTATGAAAAGATTCAGTCAGCATATATAGCATCATATTGGATCGGGAAATATTCACGAGATTTCACAGGAAAAACACAGTAGGATATTATCGCGTTTGGGTGTTGCAAAACCTCAACACTACTTAGAAGCAGGCAAAATAACTAAACTAGTAGCAGGCTCTCGGAGGTGGGCGAAGGGAAGCGCCAGTCGTCAGTTTGGCCGTTTCAGAAAAAGCCAACGCCTACTAAAATGGAACAATCAGGAAACGCGAGGAAGAATTAGTTCGCCAGTTTTATCACTAACGAGGTATTTGGTGTCAATCCATTTATGAAATCGAAGTAGCGTCAAAGCCGATTGTATACTTGCTGGTACCAAGGGCTTGCTGGTAGTTATTACTGTTGTTAGCAACACGCGATCGAACACGGGGTTCCATGGGCTACCATAACGACAAAGCGTCTGCGAACTCATCGCTTAAAACTAGGGACTTCTTGTATAGCGCAACCGTAAACCTCTTTGATCACTACTTATCGCCCTGTGTTGGCACATTGTGACTTATTTATATTTCATAAAATAAAAAAATGAGTGTGCGTGTGATTGTGACGAATACAGAGTGTTCGGTATTCATGACAATCACACGCACCTGTACTGACAGCGTCCCGAGTGGAATTCGCTCAAAATGTATGGCAAATACTTCCCTATGCCACACGTCCCGCGGAGCGCTCTGTACTTAAGCCTTTGGTAAGAATGCGAGTCACTCGAGACCAGGCCTTTTAGCGAACTGCGAGAGAGCTTTAATCAATAGTAGATCTGTAAGGGACTATTACGAATATTTGAATTTAAATTTAAGATTCCGCAGGTAAGTAAGCATTACATCCATGATCAACAGATAGGTTAATAAAAATCCTGCTATATATTATCTATCTGTTATATTGATAGTATACATATTTAATGGGAAAAAGCAAGGTAACTTTAAGTATAACAATCTAGTATAACGACCAAATTTAACGTTTTTTTTTTATTTTAATTTGTCCCTTGCGTGTCTCTTTTGGTGTATGGTGCCTCCATAGGTCCTATAGCGGTAATGCCGACACAGGTTGACTCATCGACCACGTCCAAATGGCTGTAGACTCCGTAGTACAACAGGTCGCATCCCCAGAGATCGTGATGGTTGGTGATTTTAACACCCATCACGCTGAATGGCTTGGTTTGCGTTTGACCAATCATGTAGGTAGATCAGTTTATGAATTTGCTTTGGCTTATGGTCTGACACAACTGGTTACCTCGTCTACGCGGATCCCAGATTTCAAAGATCATGTACCTTTCCTGTTGGATCTTCTGCTGTCCTCTCATTCGGATGAATATCAGGTCTACGTCGATGCCCCTCTTGGCTCCTCGGACCATTTTCTGATATTCCGGTACTCGCGATGCCACTCACGTTCCCATCGCGATTGCGTACTGCAGGTTCCCGCCTTGTTTGGCATTATAGGTCAGCCGATTGGGACGGGATGCGATGTTTTTTTGCATCCTACCCTTGGTGGCGGGTTTGCTTCTCGCTGGATGATCCCAGCGATGTTGCTGATTCTGTGGCTGATGTGGTGCTACGGGGAATGAAACTCTTTATTCCCTCAACTGTGGTACCTATCGAAGGCAGAACCCCCGAGGTTTGGTCGCCCCTGCAAAATTTCAATACGCTATAAGCAACAGTGCTACCAAACCTGGGCTGACGCATCAACGTCTCGGGATGCAAATACCAGCGCTCTTTAAAAGAAGTATAATTCCGCCTTCAGGTCCTTCAAGTGTCATTGCCAAGGCAAAGACAGAGCACATCGGCAGAATTGGCGAGAAACTAGTACGACTTACTTCGGGAACACGAGCATTCTGGTGTCTCGCCAAGGCTGTCCAAGGGAACTTCTGTTAGCCATATCTCCCATCTCTACAAAAGGAGGACGACTCACTGGCCGATGCGGCAAAGGACAAAGCCGATCTGCTGGGCTCTCTCTTTTCGTCCAACTTGACTCTTGATAACGTGGGAATACACCGCCGACCATCCCGCGGTGTGAGTGCTCCATGCAGGATGATTTGTTTACCCAACGCTTTGTGCGCAGAGCACTCCTCTCCTTGGACGTCAACAAGTCGAATGGGCCTGTTGGCATCCCTTCTATATGCTGAAAACGTATGTTCCGTATTTGGCACCGGTTTTAACGCATCATTTCCGGTACTCCTACTCCCTAGGCGTAGTCCTGAAATCGTGGAAGACAGATTTCGTGCACCCGATCCCTAAAAAAGGTAACCGCTCTGATCCGTCCAACTATAGGCCTATCGCCATCACCTCCTTGTTCTCTAAAATAATGAAGTCTATTATTAACAGCCAGCTCATCCGATATCTTGAGGATCACCAGCTGATTAGTAAAAATAATAATAATAATAATCCTTTATTGCATACACAAAGATCCATATTTACAAGAAACACAATAGAGTTGTTACACAAGTCAACTGTGGGCATAAATGATGCTATCCTCTTTCGAGGGATAGCCTTAAAAGAATCAACCCGGGTTTTCGCGTACATTTCAGAGGCGCTACAATAGCGATTAAATCCCATTAGAAGTCTAAAAATATTATTATAAGTCACCCGTATACTATCATGTGTTTTCTTGGTATAGTCTATCCAGAGTTGACACGTGTAAAATGATTGGCAGAAAGATCTAAAGAGTGTAATTTTCACGTCCGGCGACGCCTTGCAGAATTTTCGCGCAATCATATTGCCTACTACACACAGAGATCTACGTTGACGTTACACATCCGTGTCATCTTTCAAGTCTGAAGTAACAATATGGCCAAGATACTTGAACTTGTCTACTATTTTAATAAATTTTCCATTAAGACGAATCTCGGGCACGCTCTGAGGTAACTTCCCTGATCTGAAAATCATTATTTCTGTCTTTTTGGAGTTGTAAGTCAAATTATGTTCTTCCGCGTATCTTTCACAGATTTCAATTAATTTTTTCAACCCTTTAATCGAGGGACTGAGCAGCACCATATCGTCAGCATAGCTCAGGCTGTTAACATATCTGTCGTCCAGTCTGAGCCCTACCGGGGATCTGCTCAGCTCCACGATTAAATCATTTATATAAGTATTGAAAAGATCAGGTGAGGTAACACCCCCTGTCTCACGCCACAAGAAAGCTTATAGCAATCCGATATTTCACCACCCCACCTAACGTTGTTGGTCTGATTATCGTACCAGAATGCTAGGAGATAAACAACCTCAGCCGGGACATCTTTGCTAGTGTCACGGAGCTTTTTCCACAGTATTCCATGACTAATTGTATCAAAGGCACGACTTAAATCAAGAAAACAAGCGTATACAGTAGTATTCCGCTGCTTATAATAACTTATAACTTGCTTTAGAGAAAATATAGCCATATCTGTCGATACATTCGGACGAAAACCAAACTGTCCATCATCGTAATTTATGGAATTTAAGTATAACTGTAATACTCGTTCAAATACCTTGGCCACTATAGTGGCCAAAGAAATAGGCCTATAGTTTAGCGAGCTCGAGATATCCCCGGTTTTATTTTTCATAATAGGAACAACCAACATACGAATAAGTTCCTCAGGTAAATAACAATGTCTCACACAGAGATTGAAAAAAATGCGCTAACACCTCACAGATATGCTGGCCCGCATATAACAGATGCTCTATGCTAAGACCGTCATGACCCGGAGACTTACCCCGCTTCATGTTAGTCAAAAGTGACTAACTCTTTCGGCGTAATTGTTACATGGTGAGTTTCAGATCCCTGACATGTCCTAGCCTTACAATTATAATTATATTTATTTTGTACAAGATTAAACTGATTTCTAAATAAATTTGCTATATTTTTTTACTTTTTTCTCCATCTACACTTAACGGCAAATATTTTTTATGTTCTAACTTTTTATTTCTCTCCAAAATTCATTAAAGTTACCAGCATTTCGATGTCGGGCCAACACTTCCATTTTTATTTTGTCCTGATTATTTTGAACGTACTTAAGCGCGGCCTTAAACTCTCTACGCGCGGCAGCCATATTTTCGTAAAAATAGCCCGAAGATGGCCTACCATATTCATTTTTTTTATAGGATAGGATGACAAACGACCTCACAGTCAACCTGATGGTAAGTGGTTGCTGTGGCCCATAGACATCTACATCTATCCTCGATTACGAATCAAAATGCAGATGCGTTGTCACCCGTGAGGACTAAGATGGAATGCCTCGTTTCCAGTAAAAAGGGTCTCCGGTTCTCTACACTCACCATACGAAATACAACAGCACTAAGCTACTATATCACGCTGGTATTCTGTGAGAGCGTGGTCCTTCCCCGGTCGAGCCGACCCATTCGTGCTACAACTATACCACTAATATAACTGCAGCATGGCTCTACCACGTATAATTCCACATTAAAAAACTTTCTCTGACCTTGACATGCCTGACGTGAAAATTCCACCTAACAATCCTTTGCCCTTTTCTTATATCATTCATATAAAAGCTACGCTCAGCTGCTGCTTGCAACACACTTACAATGTCACAATATAAATCGTCAATATATTTAAAATGACACGATTTTTCATACGAATGTTTTACATACATACATTTCATGTTTACATTTTTATAATTACTCATTATATCATAAAGTTTTTCATCACAGATTTTTGAATACATTTTTCTTTGTTCAAGCTTCCTATTTCCCCCTATAAAACCCTTGCATTATTTTTTAGGTTCGACTCATAGTGAATTTCTTTAACTGTAATAAAACTAAGGTTACAATTAATAACTAGAGGTACATGGTCCGACCAAAATGAGTCATACTTCACATATAGATCGGTTACCATCTTGGCTGCAGCAGCAGTAGCAATACAGTGATCAAGCCACCGACATGTGCCGTGTGCCTCACTCACAAATGTGTATGTGATATAATCTAGTCTCTCCAAATCTATGCATGTTTATGACTGCTCACCACAATAGTCCACCAGCTCCTTACCAAAAAGAGTACCCGGATGCGCGTTAAAATCACCTAAGATCAAAACGCATTCAACCTCAGCACTCTCAATCACTGCACTTATATTAGCAAGACACTGAATAAACTCTGATAGGTTATCCTCACAATCAGTAGGCATATATACGCTAAATACAAGAAGGCTACGATCACCTTAATCTAATCACATTGCCACTATCCGGTCATTATCACACTGCACGATTTCCGTTTTGGTAAATAGACTCGTACGCCATAGCAGCGCTGTCTCACCGTAAGGTCTCCCTCGCAGCACACCTACTGACGTATCCACAGAGGATTTAGCATAGTAACTAAATTCCTGGTTAATTTGATTCAAGAAATCCAAGTCCAAGTTAAACGAAACTAATCTTAAATTATTTTTATTCTTTGTATCCATAGTTATTTATTAGACACCACTGTATCGCCCTTAATAGAACGCTGCTTACGGTATCTTCGAAAGACTAAACCCTCTGGCCAAAAACTTTTTTGTAAGAAATTGTTAATTTTGGATGCTAGGACAGTTATCTTGAAAGAATTAAAATGAGTTTCACGTGTATGTTTCAATATTTCTATGTCAATACATTCTTCTTTCATTTCTTTTATATGGTCTCTAATATCATTTTTATTTTCATTTATGTGTTTTTTCGTACGTGAGAGATAGACATACGCATATGATTCCGCAGCCTGTAATTTATTCGCGTTTTGTAAAGTACCTCGCTCGTTTCTATACCTGTATACATGTCTCTTTTTAGTAACAATCGTAAAACCTTCGTCATCTTTTCGTTTACTCAATTCCGAGCGAATCGTGTTTGCTACATCTCTATAGGTAGGTACATAATGCGTGTCAGTATCTAACGTTACGTAACGTTACCGGCAACGGCGTATGCGCAAAAGAGAGAGAGCTCTCGCACGTACTTTCTCCCTCACTTGGTTTGTTTACGTCCGTTCAGGGCGTGTCGATATCAAGCTCAACGATACCCCCATTTAAATTGTTAGTATTCTCGTAACTATTATTTAACTTGTTTCTAGTGTTCTTATCATTATGATAAGACCCAAGAAACAGATCGTCTTGTCGTTTACTGCTGCCATGGCGGACTTCGCGAAATTCCAACATAATTTTTTTGACATCATCAATCTCCTTCCGTATTAAATCAATGTCCTCCGATAATTTAACTTCATTACTTAACAATTAGTGACCGTCAGTACAGTTTCCGTCGAGGTCGCTCGGCTGGTGATCTTCTAGGTTACCTAACTCATAAATGGGCGAAGGCAGTAGAGTCCAAGGGGGAGGCATTGGCTATAAATTTGGACATAGCGAAGGCCATCGATCGGGTTTGGCACAAAGCGCTTCTTACGAAGTTTCTTTCCTATGGGCTTTCCGAGAAATTGTGCAATTGGATCTCCAATTTTCTTGCAGATCGGAGTATCAACGTCGTAGTGAACCGTGCATGCTCCGATTACATGGCCAATAACGCTGGTGTTCCACAAGGCTACGTCCTATCACCAACGCTGTTTCTTCTGCATATAAATGTATTGTTGCAAACCGGTAACATTAATTGCTATGCGGACGACAGCACCGGTGATGCTTTATACACCGGCCGTGCCAATATTTCTCGGGAAAACTTCGCCAAATTCCGGGACAAACTTTTGTCTGAAGTTTTAACAAAGTCTCGGAATGAGGGCGATTAGGTCTAGTACAGTTCAATAACCAGAAGACACAAGTTTGCGCGTTTATCGCTAAAAAGAACTCCTTCGTCGTATCTCCCCAGTTTCAAGGCACTCCCCTTGTTGCTTCAGTCAGTATCGGATTCCTCGGCGTCGACATATCGAGTGACGTGCAGTTTCGTGGTCACTTGGAAGAGAAGGCCAAATTGGCTTGGCGTGCTCAGCAGAGCACGTACAACATTTCATGCCGGCACACCGCCAGCAACTGTACAAGGCATAGGTTCGACCACACATGGAATACTGTTTTTATCTCTGGGCTGGGGATTCCCAGTGCCAGCTCCTTCCATTTGATCGCATCCAGCGCAGAGCTGTTCGAACCGTCGGCGACCGAGGTCTTTCCGAATTCGAGGAATTGTTCGGACTAGTTCCAGCCGCACAATTTCCCCAACGCACATCGTGACAAAGCTCGCGAAACCATCTATACCATCTGAATGACTGGCAGTCTACCACTGTGCGATTTAAAAGAAGTGTTCTTCCACGCACAACTTTCTTGTGGAATCAACTACCACCAGAGATTTTTCCGGACCGATACGACTTAGGGACCTTCAGGAAAGGAGTCTACTTTTTTTTAAAGACTGTCAACGCATCTGTAATTTCCCAGTAGTTGAAGTTGTTCATGGGCGGCGGTGATCACTTACCATCAGGTGAGCCATATGCCGTTTGCTCTATCTCCTATATAAAAAAAAATTGTATATCTATGACCTTGGCAGCAGTCAAACTCGACCAAAATTACATTAAAAAAAAAGAATATTAACAATGCTATAAACATTACTAATATTCCCCTTAACCACTCGTGGTAAGCTTAAATTGCTTGTGTTACGAGTGGTTCACGATAGTAGTCGAATGGCGGATTCGAACCCACGACCTTTTTGAGTTCGCGGTCCGCGCCCTACCATTAGGTTACTGTCGCTTCAAAATTTTTTACCATCATCATGAGTTATTTTTCCTATATTTTTAGTTAGTATGATGAAAATCATATAGGAAGAAAAAAAAAACAAGAGGTAATACGATAATATAGTACGTTAAAAATAACTTGAGTAAGAACATGTTTCGCATAGCCATATTTACAGAATAGACCATTAGCAATTCTATTACAGCGTAATAGCTTTGAGACCTAGAAATTCCAACGGCTTGACGTTTACGTATCGGCCCTTTGTACAGGAACTGTCTACACTTAATTAGTCAATAATCGAGCGATTCGAATAATCGAATCCAAGTTTTAAAGATCTATCTATAGAAAAACAGAGAATTAAAGATACCTTGTTGTTATTCAATGAAAGTGTTCTTAAATGAGGTAGGAATGGAAATGTGATGTTGTCTTCTAACTTATTATTGTCCAAGATCAATTCTTGTAGCCTCGTGAAATTCTCCAAGCCCTTGAGCGTCTCCATACTGTTGTAACTGCGAAAAAGTTCTCATTATTTACTAATACTATACTAAGTTATATAGAAAAGACCAGCAGGTCGATTAGAGAATCTGTCTTCTTAGACGTCGTATTATAAATTTTGGTTAGATATCAGCTGAGAAAGTAGTCAAGCATAGCAGACTGCCTTAAGTAAAGACCATTGGCACGCCACTAATTATAATAATAAATCAAGATAAAAATTTCTTCCTTCATATAAATATGGCTGATGGCTGAATCCGTCAAAATGCGAAAAAAATATTCACTTCTTACTTTATTTAGTTAATCTGAAGACTTATTAGGTAATCTGCAGAATAACGACTAATAGTAATATGCGGAATAACAGTAGGTTAAGGTGCGGCTGGAGTGCCCTTATAATTGGGCCATTATAATAATATAAAATACAATATTGAAAGAATGGAACTTTTTTATTTAAAAAAATAATTCAAAATGTATAATATTAAAAGTAGTTTTCTTCTTGGTCAAAACCACTTTTAAATTTAAAAAAATCTGAAAAAACGGTTGACCCTTTTTTGAACGCGACGTTAGATTTTGACTTGCTTGACGGCATTATAATAATATAAAATACGAGGGTAGATTGAAAAGTACTCGGCCTAACCAAGAAAATAAACACATACTAAATCAGTTATATTTTTATTTTTCTACATAATCACCATCAAGTTCAATACACTTTTGCCACCTCCCCTTCCAAGCATTTAGACCGTTGAAAAAAAATGATTCTTCCTTAGAGTCAAAATATGCGTCTACAGCTGCTTTGACCTCGTCGTTTGTCGAAAATCTTTGACCTCCCAAGTGCTTTTTTAGGTTAGGGAACAGAAAGAAGTCTGATGGTGCCAGATCAGGTGAATACGGCGGATGCGGTAACAGTTCAAAGCCACAGTTGTGAATTTCAGCCATTGACTGTACTGACGTGTGAACACGGGCGTTATCTTGATGAAACAGGACTTTTCTTCTGAGCATTCCTCGACGTTTTTCTTTTATTTCCTCTCGTAAACGACGTAGTAAGGTGCAGTAGTAATCAGAGTTTATAGTCTGACCCCTTTCAAGATAATCAATCATAATCACACCTTTCGAGTCCCAGAATACTGAAGCCATTACCTTATTTGCCGACAAAATCGACTTAGCCTTTTTAGGGGGTGGTGAACCAGGTCTTCTCCACTGTTTTGATTGTTGTTTTGTTTCCGGTGTACAGTAATGAACCCATGTTTTGTCCATAGTAACAAAACGATTCAAAAAATCATCTGCATCGGCTTTAAATAACTCCAAACAGTCGCGTGAAATAGTCAATCGCGTCCTTTTTTGTTCAACTGAAAGCAGTCGCGGAACCCACCTCGCAGACACCTTGTGGAAACCCAACTCGTTGACAATGATGTTTTGAGTTCCTTTATAAGAGATGCCTATAATCTCGGCTATCTCTCTAATTTTTAATCTGCGGTCTCCCATTATTAAATCAAGTACTTTTTTAATATTTTCGTCAGTAGTTGACGTCGAAGGCCTTCCAGAGCGGGGTTCATCTTTCACACTCTCTCTACCACGCTTAAATTCTGCTATCCATTTTTTGACGGATGAATATGATAGAGCACAATCGCCTAATGTACTGACCATGTCATCATGGATGGCTTTTGATGATAGCCCCTTCTTATGGAGGTACTTAATGACGGCACGCTGCTCGATTTGCTCCATTCGCGGAAATTATGTCCGATTACTTTGTTAATAAATTTATAAAGTTACAACTAATTATCGCACACGTTTCGAACTTCACACAATGAACTAGTCTGAACTGAACTAAATAATGTGGGTAGATTTGATTTTTAGAATTGAATGGATCTGTGTTAGGCCGAGTACTTTTCAATCCACCCTCGTACAATATTGAAAGAATGGAACTTTTTTATTTAAAAATATAATTCAAAATGTATAATATTAAAAGTAGTTTTGTTCTTGGTCAAAACCACTTTTAAATTTAAAAAAATCTGAAAAAACGGTTGACCCTTTTTTGAACGCGACGTTAGATTTTGACTTGCTTGACGGCATTTGACGCAGTTTTTTATGTACACAAGTTGTTTGTAAGGTCTTGAGGCAATGGATCGAAGCATTTATAAGTTATCTAACAAAATTCGACGCAGTTTTTTAAGTACAAAAGAGATGTCCGAGTTGATTAATCAAATATTTTGATCGTTGTGTCCTCCATTTCTGTCGGTTTATTCGTTCTAAAGATAGTTTATTTACACACGCATGCACACACATACGAGATTTTATGAAAAAAACTTGCATTCTCAAAATCGGACTGTTATCTATAATTTGCAAAGCGAGAAGTTAAAAAAAAGAAAAATAAAAACAATCCGACAGTATATAGTAATTAAAGTTATAAAGGACATTGTTCTGAGTCCATACAATGTTCGCCTAAGAACCAACAGTAACAAAAATTACTTTTTTAAGTCCAAAATTATACATAATTGTATGTAAGAACAATAACTCTTGACGGACACTTCCGAAGACAGAGATATTAGCAGTTATCGTAGAGATTTTGAGGTTATCTTTTATTTTTATGAAATATTACTATGTTATTGCTAATGTAAGCAGTTCAGTCTTAGCCTAGCACTTATACAGTAAATAAAATTCAGGTTGTGATTAGGTATTTGTTTTAGTCATACCAATTAAATACAATTTATACACTCATTCGGCAACCAAAGTAATGATTGATACTATCAACCATCATTACTTTCAAACAAAATGTTATTCAAGAACTGAGCAGGGGGTTAATATTTTCTTGGTATCGGGCCCAACTTAAATACCATATTATGGTCATAACATGGGCGCAGCAACCTATAGTTCTGGGCCCAACACAATTATAACGATATTTTTTATTGCCTTCCTCCCAATTTCTGACGCATCAACCAAAATGTATACAAAATAAGTTTTACTACTAATATGGCGGCTCTGTATTCTCCCTGTCAAGAGCCATACATTTTCAGAATGTAGTAAATGTAATTTACTAATCAGTAATCAACTCCTGTTCGACCTCCATGCAAACTTCAACAACATATATGTACGTGTTGTAATTACCGATCGCACGTCTGACGCCTATCTTATTTTATCGTCTTGTCATCTGTCAACATAACATTTTTTTGCGTGGGCACAATGTTGATTGGCCAATGAGAGTACAATAGTATTGTTATTTTTAATGAATACACATGATTTTACTGTATTCCAGTTCCTTGTGGTATATACTAATAGTTTTCACAATATATTTGAGTTTATGACAACTTTTGAAATACTGTTAAATGTAAGAGGTATTGTGCGATTGGCCAAATCACAGGAGCCCAGACGCAGCAAATTAATAAAAAAATACGTACAAAGCTTAAAATCTAAAAAGTCCTTTTTATTTTGACTCCATAATTCAGAAGAGTCCGTTACTATCTAATGAATGTTATCTAAGGCATAATTATGGATAAGAATTTGAGTAATTGTAAAATTTATGTTGGTTCTTAGGCGAGATTTAACAATGTCCTTTGCAATCATTGAAGTAATATGTACTTACGTACTAGAACAGCTATCTCAAACAAAAAATGTGCGCTAGGAGTGGTCGTTACAAATGTAACTAGTTACTGTACTGTACTGTAGTTACTGAAACTATCTATTCACACAATAGCGGGTAGCGGGTTATTGCAGTGCAACGAAACTATCTATTACACTAGATGTTTAACTCAGTAACACGATTCACGATTCACGAATCACGAACGAGCGATCAGTAACAAATAACAATAACAAAACGTTTATTCGGCTATTTTCGCGACGGATCGGCGACGGCTTCGGCTGTTGAAGTAGAAGTACATGAGTAAAGAAACCGACTCTTTACGCTGTGGTAGAAGTACCACCGGTCGTCAAATGTCGAGTGAGCGCGGGTGCTTTTCCATTTGACCTATGACTCTATTCCCTTCGTATAGATGCGATATTAGAAATGAGAAAGTAAGTGTGCACGTTTTTAACAAAAAATAGTTAAAATTCCATTATTTAAGTGACCTTGGCCCGGTTTAAATTAGTCTTGTGTTTAAGTTTAATGATATGGCTTGTTTTTACTTTTTAGGCGCGTTTGTTAATATTTTTGTTTTCTTTTTGTGCAATAATAATAATAATTTTAGTAAAATAAGAACTAAATACAATTGTATATATTAGTGTTAATAATAATAATTGTACAGTAACTAATGTAAGTAACTAAGTGTAAAAATAATACTAAAACTTTATGTGATAGCTATCAAAAATATCTCGAAGTAATGCCAGTGTACTTTGCGACTTTTTTACAAAAGATACTACAACCCATGAAGGCCAAAATTCTATAAAAACATCAATACATGTATTCATTTGATTTATTACATAAAAATGTAGGCTTGAGATGTTTAAAAATAAGCATTGTAATAATTATTTGCTATAAAATCATATTATATTCAATTTTATATTCAATATTTTATTTAATATTTTATTCTGAAATTGTGGGTGAATTTATCATAATCATAATTATTAAATAAATCGTTTGCCATTAAATCTTTTCTAGTGATATTTTTATCAAACCGTGCGAAATGATTAAACAAATAAATAAATTTAACCATTAACACCATGTCTAATTCTATACGAAACAGTAATAAATAAGTTTTCTAGTGAAACGGACATCGTTTCATTCGCAACGTTTTACAATTAAACACGTCGTGAAACACTATTGAAGCCGCTATTAAAATAGAGTGTTTCAAAACCTTCTATTAAAATAGAGTGTTTCAAAACCCTCTATTAAAATAGAGTGTTTCAAAAGCCGCTATTAATATTCGATAGATAGTTTCGTTTCGTTACTCAAAAAAGCCGCTACTACCCACTGCTAATGTGCGCTACTCTGTGTTCGTGCGGTCGGTTTTTTTTATCATAGAATAAACATAGGTGGAATGACCCGTAGGTAATATTAGATTGTATTGTTAAATAAGTAAATTATATCGAGAACAATATTTAAATTTTGTCATTTATTTTGTATATTTGCTTATTTAATATAATATTACATAATATTATATCACAATTTTATTTTTATGATATTTTTATCTGAATATTTTAAAAGGTATCTATGTCAAATATAAAAAAAAAACATACTGAATGTATGTTTAACAAAACTTATTAATATTACATTTAAATTACAAATACGAGGGTGGATTGAAAAGTACTCGGCCTAACCAAGAAAATAAACACATACTAAATCAGTTATATTTTTATTTTTCTACATAATCACCATCAAGTTCAATACACTTTTGCCACCTCCCCTTCCAAGCATTTAGACCGTTGAAAAAAAATGATTCTTCCTTAGAGTCAAAATATGCGTCTACAGCTGCTTTGACCTCGTCGTTTGTCGAAAATCTTTGACCTCCCAAGTGCTTTTTTAGGTTAGGGAACAGAAAGAAGTCTGATGGTGCCAGATCAGGTGAATACGGCGGATGCGGTAACAGTTCAAAGCCACAGTTGTGAATTTCAGCCATTGACTGTACTGACGTGTGAACACGGGCGTTATCTTGATGAAACAGGACTTTTCTTCTGAGCATTCCTCGACGTTTTTCTTTTATTTCCTCTCGTAAACGACGTAGTAAGGTGCAGTAGTAATCAGAGTTTATAGTCTGACCCCTTTCAAGATAATCAATCATAATCACACCTTTCGAGTCCCAGAATACTGAAGCCATCACCTTATTTGCCGACAAAATCGACTTAGCCTTTTTTAGGGGGTGGTGAACCAGGTCTTCTCCACTGTTTTGATTGTTGTTTTGTTTCCGGTGTACAGTAATGAACCCATGTTTCGTCCATAGTAACAAAACGATTCAAAAAATCATCTGCATTGGCTTCAAATAACTCCAAACAGTCGCGTGAAATAGTCAATCGCGTCCTTTTTTTGTTCAACTGAAAGCAGTCGCGGAACCCACCTCGCAGACACCTTGTGGAAACCCAACTCGTTGATAATGATGTTTTGAGTTCGTTCATAAGAGATGCCTATAATCTCGGCTATCTCTCTAATTTTTAATCTGCGGTCTCCCATTATTAAATCAAGTACTTTTTTAATATTTTCGTCAGTAGTTGACGTCGAAGGCCTTCCAGAGCGGGGTTCATCTTTCACACTCTCTCTACCACGCTTAAATTCTGCTATCCATTTTTTGACGGATGAATATGACAGAGCGCAATCGCCTAATGTACTGACCATGTCATCATGGATGGCTTTTGATGATAGCCCCTTCTTATGGAGGTACTTAATGACGGCACGCTGCTCGATTTGCTCCTTTCGCGGAAATTATGTCCGATTACTTTGTTAATAAATTTATAAAATCACAACTAATTATCGCACACGTTTCGAACTTCACACAATGAACTAGTCTGAACTGAACTAAATAATGTGGGTAGATTTGATTTTTAGAATTGAATGGATCTGTGTTAGGCCGAGTACTTTTCAATCCACCCTTGTATATTTTTTTTAAATTACAATAGGAGTCGTTCATTAAATACTGGGCACGCGAGAGTTAAAAATGGACGAATTTATTGCACTTTGACTTTGATATGGAAACCTAAAAACAAAATAAAAGAATAATAAGCAGATTTAAACATGAAAAATGTTTCCTAATTATAATAACTTATATATGTTTCTACACAAAAAAATGTGTATAATATATTCGTCCTATAGTTAAGTAACCACAGAAATGTCGCATCTGAATATATTTATTTCATAATCTATATTCCATGACACGAGATTGCGTCTGAGGGATAATTTGTTTTATTATTAATCCACAATACTTTTTTTATTGATTACTACTACCTTATTAACCGAATAAGAGTAATTCCTTGGTTTTTACTGACATTTCTAGAATTATTGGTACAATATTTAAGTACACACGACGGCATATTTTTATCAAGAGATTTTTTTTTAATCAACACAACACGTGACAACTCTACAAGCGCCTAGCGAGTGACTGATAAAAGTGCGGTGTATGCATCGCAGTTGAGTGGAACAGAGTAGCTGAATGCAGTGTCGCCTCTAGTACGTAGTACATAATAGCTCAATGTTTGCAATACAATTAGCCCTCTGTTTTCTGCGATTTAACGACGTAGCAACTGTTAATATGCAGATTAACTGCAGTCCGTGGATACCTGCAGCCAATTTAAAACACAGAAGGCTATAGATGCGTTGTCACCTCTAAGGACTAAAATAAAATGCCTCACAGCATGAAAATATACTGGCTTACCCTTCGCACCGGAACACAATAGTGAAGCACTGCTATTTGGCGTCAGAAATAAGATGGTACCCATGGATAAAGTTTAAACTAAATCTATGGTGGTACCTACGTGCCAGTATAATCTGTCTGTGGGTGTGTTACGCGTCGAGGTCGATGATCACGAGAAAATGATGAGAAAAATTATTGAGACCTGGTGTATGTTTTCTTAGAATCGGTCAAGCGAAATACAACTTGAGGGATCATACCATTGTATCAAGTTCGAGAGATGTAGAGGTATTTGTTAATTGGATGACACGTTTAAGGAAAAATCGAAAAGACGATTTCTATAAACTGAAAATTTGTAGAAATTTTAATTGGGCTACACCTATACTGTCGATACAGATGACAAATCAAGAATTCTTGGAAGCGTTGTCTGACTGTCTGGATGCACAAAACATTACACAAATGCCTATAGACGGATTTGGATTGAACTTTCACTGTTCATCCATACATCTATTACTGCCTATAAAAGTTCACTGTTGAACATAGACACCTCCCATTGAATCTCAAAAAATCATTTCACTGTAGTTACGTAGTATTCGATTCCTTACAATAAATATATTATATCATTACGCTATCTACCATAGAAGCTGCCCCAATTGTTCCGATACACGTAATATACTAAACTAAACTCTAACGTAATATACAAATTTCTAGAAAGAAAAAAAAACTCTCTCTAGAAAATCTAGATGGAGCTTTCAAAGCTATGTTATTTAGTAGTTCAGTGGATATAACTTCTTCGGACTATGGCGATGAGAAATGTGAGTTGTGTTTTTATTTTATTTGGATGTGTCTTAATCCACGTTTTAGATGGTAGAGCCACGTTGCAGCTTTATTATGGTTGTAGCATGAATGGGTCGGCTCGATCGAGATACGAATACGATAACCTCACAGAATACCAGCGTAAAATAGCAGTGAGTGTAGAGAACCGGAGATCTTTTTTACTGGAAACGAGGCATTCCATCTTAGTCATATATAGATGTATATGGGCCACAGCATCCACTTACCATCAGGTGGACTGTGTGCTCGTTTGTCACTCCCTTCTATAAAAAATAAATAAAAATTGCTGCTGATATAGGCAAAATAACTAATTTTTTTTGAATCATTACAGTCTATCGAAAGCCATTTTAAAATAATCAAAGAAAATAATTCTATGCATACGAATAGGCAGCACATGTAGTCTCGAATAATTATTCAAATTTTCACATTCAGATGATAATTTCGAGGCTCACTGGCGTCAACCTTTTTTATTACAGTCTTGACCTGTTGTCAACGTCACTCACACACAAATAATTTTTTTTTTGCGTTAAGATATAAAAAGAGATATCCATAGTTTTCAAACACAAAAACCGTCTCGATATTTTCGTTCTAATTTTCTTTCTGCAACTAGAAGTGGTTTATTTATAATCTAAACTTGGTTTATGCTATGGTTTAAGAAGAATACTTCTATTATAAACTACTTTTTGTAATAAGTCCGTTAAAGTTTGTTTTTGTATAAAAAT
This sequence comes from Parnassius apollo, assembly GCA_907164705.1. Taxonomy (NCBI): domain Eukaryota; kingdom Metazoa; phylum Arthropoda; class Insecta; order Lepidoptera; family Papilionidae; genus Parnassius; species Parnassius apollo. The sequence goes on along the minus strand of CAJQZP010000885.1, from coordinate 5,396,109 downwards.
TTTTATTTATTGTTTTAAGTAATTGAAAAAAAAATTCGGCACTCCTACTCCTTCGGCGTAGTCACGAAATCATGGAAGACAACCCTCGTGCACTCGATCTCTAAAAAAGGTAACCTGGCTCTGATCCGTCTAACTATAAGCCTATCGCCATCACCTCCTTGTTCTCTAAAATAATGGAATCCATTATTAACAACCAGTTCATGCGGTACGTTGTAGATCACCAGCTGATTAGTGACCGCCAGTACGGTTTCCATCGCGGTCGCTCGGCTGGTGATCTTCTGGGTTATCTAACACATAAATGGGCGGGAGTAGGGCGTTGGCCGTTAGTTTGGACATAACGAAGGCCTTCGATCGGGTTTGGCACAAAGCGCTTCTTACGAGCTTCCTTCCTATGGGCTTCCCGAGAAATTATGCAATTGGATCACGAGTTTTCTTGCTGATCGGAGCATCAAGGTCGTAGTAGACGGTGCATGCTCCGATTACAAGCCCATTAACGCTAGTGTTCCACAAGGCTGCGTGCTATCACCGACGCTGTTTCTTCTGCATATCAATGACATGTTGCAAATCGGTAACATTCATTGCTATGCAGACGACAGCACTGGTGATGCTTTATACATCGGCCGTGCCAATATTTCTCTCCCGGGAAAACGTCGCAGAGTACCAGGACAAACTTGTGTCTGAAGTCGAAACTTTGTTGAACAGTCTCGGACTGGGGCGACTAAATCTAGTCCAGTTAAATCCCCAGAAGACACAAGTTTGCGCGTTTACCGCTAAAAAAAACCCCTTCGTCGTATCTCCTGTTTCGACACCGCCAACTCTTTGACTCTGGGATGTTACGAATTTCTTGTCAGAAAAACCCGTAACTTATTTTCACTCTATGTCATACGCTGCTGCCATAATAACATTATATAATGTATATGTTAATATTACCAATTTCAATCACTGCAATTTATAAAATTACCGCCAATCTAACTAGGTACAGTAACCAGACCGTGAATGTGATGATAAATAGTGTATATTATAATGATTTGAAGTAGGTAAATGCGATTTGAAATCCGAAGAAACTTATTCAATAACGTCATTGTTTTTTTTTATAGGAGTGGGCAAACGAGCATACGGCTCACCTGATGGTAAGTTATTACTGCCGCTCATGAACAACTGTAACAACAGGAGAATTGTAGGTGCATTGCCACCCTTTTAAAAAGGAGTAGGCTCTTTTTTTAAAGGTCTCTAAGTCGTATCCGTCCGTAGTTGATTCCACAAGGAAGTTGTGCGAGGAAGAAAACTTCTTTTGAATCACACAGTGGTCCAGTCATCCAGATGGTATAGATGGTATCGAGAGTTTTGTCGCAGTGAGCGATGGCGAAATTGAGCAACTGGAATTAGTCCGAACAATCCTCAGAGCACTCCCCGTGGTAGATGCGATAACATACGCAAAGAGATGCAACATCTCTTCGCAGTGCCAGTGAGTCAAGCGGATCGGAAACGGAAACACGTAGGCACTATAATCCTGTCCTGCGCAGATGGCTAGTCTCCAGTTAGGATTGGCCGCCGTGACTATAAAAGAAAAATTTGCTTTAAAGAGTCTCTACATTGAAAATAAAAACTATATACAAACATTTCAGAATTTTGTCCTTAGTCCAAAATCGAAGACTGATTTTGTAAAAAAAATTTTGTTATTTTTAACCAAGTGTAATTTTCAAGCTGGAAGGGCTCTTATTCTGACTAAGATTCTTCTTGAGTGCTTGCACTTTTTTATTAACTGGCTTTACGGCTCTGGGTTCTAGCCATTCTGAGAGTACTTGCACTGCTGTATTCCGATCTAAAAGTATAGAGATCCAATATAATTACAGGCCGTGATTCACTCCATTTAATTCCTCAAAAATGACAACACATCTTTAGACTTTGTTTGGAGTTGGCTGTAGGTGTTTCTGAACTGTAGGAGACACCATTTGGTGGAATGTTATTTCGTTTGTCACTTCAGCTTTATCAAAAAACCAACGACTCAAAAACCCTAAAAATTTTCGGTAACTTAGTAGAAATTTTCAGAGTCAAAATTATACATGAACGAGTGTTTGGTATATATTGATAGGGAAGCCATAAATTTAGCGAAGTAAAAAGATTCGGAAACCTTATTATCACAGCGATCATTTTGTGTAACAAAAGGTTAAAGTGGCAATAGGAACGAATAACTTGAAGTAGGCTTCTTATAAAATATTTAATGTGGAAATCTAAATTGAACTCACTGATAAAGTGGGCACAAATGAAAAAAAAAGCACGTTGTCGTGTAATATTAAGATTAATTTCTTCCAAAACAACTCACCTTAGCGCGGATTTTAAATAACGTTTATTATTTAAATAGCACTAATTACAAGGCAAAGGGTAAATAGTATAAAAATAAACAAGACGTATCAAAAATCATTATATAGTTTGAATCATTTTATTGAATCATTGTTATCAGTAAAGTACTGCCGCTGATCCGATCCTCTTTTTCATTTCCTTCTGTCGCCTCTTACGACACTCACAGAATGATATGGGAATCGATATATATTATGTACTACGCACTAGATATGGCATCCCGAACACTCACTATGTTCAACTGGACTGTACTGCAATCCGTACACCTGTTATTGTGGCTTCGATATTCATGCAGAGCGGCGCTAATAATAATTTTATATTATTAGCAATACGCAAAATAAACGAAAATTAAAAAATGTACTCGATTAACAATATAATCTAAATAAACAATTATTTATTATGACAATTTTTGCGCGTTTATATAACTGCGCATGCGCAACTCTACTGTTTCCCGCGCATGCGCGGAGGGCACATTTTTTGTTTGTAATAGTTTCTCTAGTACGTAGTACATAACTCAATGGATATGGGGTAGTGAATTCTCTTATGGCGATATCAGACGGAAATCAAATCGTATAAACTATACATTTTAGCGTACCTTAGATCCATGTAATGTACTTTAGGACCGTACATCTTCCATAGTACGGACGGGATTTTCGTGCAATCTTGTCCGCAGTAAGTTAACTGCAACAAAAATGAAGAAACTAAATAAAAGTATCGTGACAACCATGATTTAATTATAATTAACTTTTGATAATTAATACATTCTGCTTTTAGTATTTCAATGGAAATATTCTGAATACTCCCAGAGTGGCATATATTATTATACCAGGATCATAAAGAAGTTAGAAGGTCCACAAACCTGTTTAATACAGTGTTACATAAATTAATCTTATATAATGAGTTTCAACCATCGTCGTAGAGTCGAGTCAAAATATTTTAATGATAAGCGAAGTTGTTAAATTAATGAGTCTGGGGTAGTTTTATGGTTTTGACTGATTTTTGTCAGAGATAATAAACCTCTTTTACATGTCGAACTCATAGAAGTAGTTGACCGAATGACGCGTTCCTTTTGTAGCACGAAAATTTACAAAAATCTGTACCTACGCAATATTTATGTAAATAATTAAATGCCACAAACCCAAAATTGTTTAGAGATATAATGAAAGTAATAGCATACATAATCTACCAGAAACAACACATCTCTTATAATGCACTTGCTTAAAAATTCATCATACGTATAAAAACAAGAATTAAAGTATTTTTGTAAAACTACAACAGTTATGTTCAATTCAATTGTTATTTTTGTAAACAACTTTATACAGTATTTGTTAAAAATAGAAATGTGATAATTGGATGCGGGTTGGGTTTACAATTCGGTCGCCTGAATTTGAAGATTCTGTCAATGTGGGGGAGTCAAAGGGGTTTATCTGAAGCACCCCCACTCAATTTTTTCTGCCGGAGCAGCGTCGAAGTATTTTTAATTATTTTTTAAAAATATTGGTAAATGACTAATTTAATTACGTTTTTGACATTTCATCTGTCAATGTCATATCGATATATAGTATTGAATCGATCTAGTGAATCGATATTTCACCCTAGAGAATCGAGATCGAATCTTTTTCTGTTTTATTAAGTTTTGCAAAATTATTTACAATTGGTTGAATGTACCCCAACTCGTAAAGAATGACAGTTTTTAATTTAATTATTCAATGTTATCTGTACTTTATTGTATCTTTTGATATCGTAAATATAAACTTTTAACGCAAATAAAAAAAAACGATTTTTGCGAAATCGATCTTTAAGATTTCGATTTTTTGTGAATCGATTCATCTAATTTCGATTTGAATCGATTTAAAAATATGTAAAATTAAATCGCTATGCCGGCCATTTTGTTGACAGCTTTTCGTCATGGTGTTGCTTCCGAGTTTCAGAATTTTGGTGAATAGTGAAATATTTGTGGCGGCGGAATACTGCTAAATATCGCAAAGATCTTTTCTTACAAATGGTGGCAGCCATAAATTATGTTTATAAATTAAAGTAGTTACGAAAGTTAATAATTTGGTGTTATATCGATTGCAATAGCGAGCGAAGCGAGCCTGGGACGTGGAGCACCCCGACTCGGACAGGTTAGGTTAGAAGAGGATGACGGGGTCGTGTGAGCGAGCGAAGCGAGCGAATAGACCCCGTCATCCTCTTCGTGGTTATTCTTTTGTAAATCACTCATAAGTAGGAGCCCCGCGAAGCGGGGCTCCGTCGACCGGACTTCCCTCCACTGCACCACGTTAAGTGGCGTGGGGTTTCCATCCTCCAACCTCTCTACCCATAAATCAGGTTAAAATTGTCATAAAAATTACGAAACATAACCTCAAAATGAGATTTTTAAAAATTAATAAAAAAAAAAAACTAAGCACGTCCGGCAGAAAGTGGAAGTAGGGGGTGACTCTACAACTCCTCCCCCTCCCCCCCACGCCACCCCTCACCCCCAAATTCAGGCGACCGAATTGTAAACCTTACCCTTGGATGCATTTTATAAAATAAAAATATTATAAATAAAAAGCACCACACATACATAAATAATTATATATTATGGCCGGTCACTTTATAGTTTAATGTTTAGTTTAACATTTGCAACAACAACAACAACATTATACAGTTCATTCAAAAGTTTTCGGAACTAAAACTTTATGAAAGAAAAAAAGTGCTTAGAATCTCTTCTGGAATACCTTTCAGAGCCTTGATCACATTCCAGTGACTCGACTCAATATTATCTTTAAAATTTTCTATTTTCTTCGCGATATTCAATTTCGGTCATGAAAGCTTTTCGAAACAAGATCTGACAAGTAAGACAACTTTTTTTTTTAATTTATTTTTCTTTTCAGATACAGTAAGAAGTATAACAATTAGTAAGGTTTAAACATAAACTCTTTTGAGTTTTACCGTACACCCTAAGCCGTCGTTATACATTAATAAAGATTAAGACTATTTATAACATGTTTGCTACACACTTCGTACATTCATACTTAAATAACAATCACAAGATAGCTACACATTTTGTAAACACAAATAAGGTTATGTAAAAACCTTTTGTGGACGTTCCTATGAAGCACTATCTTCATTTTTTGCAACATTTTATTCTACAGGATGTTTTTTAGCAGAACGTTTATAACAGGTATGGTATAGTGTGGTTTGTGATTATTATTATATAGTGTTTTTGTTTATATTTATTATGTATATGTATTTTATGTATTCGTTTTTTATGTGGATAATTTTGTTTTAATATTTAGTGTTTATATTATGTATATGCTTACTTGAATTTATTAATTGCTATTATGTAGATAGATATAATTATTCTAATGTATAAGTTAATGTATATTATTGTAATGTAATAAGTATTAAAGTAAAAAGTAGTAGTATTAGTAGTAAAAAGTAATGTTTATCAATTATAATGTATGCTATGTGTATTTTTTGTTTATTATTTGTAGAAAATATTGTTTCAAGATTTTTTAAAGATTTTTATGCGTTATTTTTTCTCTAATGGGATTAGGTATAAGGTAATTAGGTAAGGTATTATGTAATTTAATCGTCTTTTACCATACAGGTTATTATAAGAAGGTAGTTGTAGTCTGCTGTTATCTTGCCTACGGATTGAATAATTTTTGTGTGGTTTTTGTAGATTTTCAGTAAAATAATATTGTGATAAAAAAGTTAGTTCTACTTTTTCATGAATTGGTAATACACAAAATGCAAAGAGCTTACGGTAATCTTTAAAAATTTTTTTTTATTTTGATAGGAACTATTATTTTTAGTATACGTAGCTGGAGTGAAAAAATATTGTCTAGGTTTGTTTTAGAGGTTCTTCCATAACTGGACAACCCATAGGATATTATGGACTCAGCCAGGGACTTATAGAGTAGTAGAAGTGTTTTATAAGGAATTTTAGGTTTAATAATTGAGAATTTGGCTAATATTACCCTTAGTTTGTCGCTCACATGGTTAATATGCTCCTTCCAGTTTAGCCGATCGTCGATTACGAGTCCAAGGTATGTATATTTACTTACTTGTTCTATAGCATCACAGGTACATTGCAGAGTATTATTTGATTGTTTTAGATGTAGACATTGATGGTTGTGTGTTATATAAGTTTTAATCTAAAAGTGCTTCTGTTTTTACTAGAGCTGATGTAAATTAGTTTGGTTTTGTTTGAATTATGTACAAGTCCAACATCATGAGACCATTTCACTAATATGTCAAAATCGCTTTGAAGTCGAGTAAGGGCACCTCCGATGTCTCTTCCTGTGGCAACTAAGCATGTGTCGTCCGCAAACTGGTACAGTTCACACTGTTTTATTGCGTTTGAGAGATTATTTACGTAGGTGAGGTAATGCAAGGGTCCTAAGACGGAGCCTTGGGCAGTACCTTCTGTTGCTAAAACTGAGAAACTATCTGCATTACTGACCGCACCAAGTTATTAGATTACCTCTGACCCCACTGTCGTTCAAGCTTTGTAGAAGCTTCTCGTGTCTGAGAGTATCAAATGCCCCGCTATAGTCAACAAAGACTACCAATATATGTTCTTTTTTATCTAAATGGTTATAAATACTGTCAGTGAAAGTGGACAGCAGTTGTGTCGTACTTTTATGTGGTTGAAATCCATATTGGTTGGAAGTTAGTATACTGTTATTGGCATAAAAGTGTTGTATTTGAGTTCCTATATATTTTTCTATTACTTTATTGATCGTAGGCAATATGGTTATTGGTCTATAGTTGCGGAAGTCCGCCTGACTACCTTTTTTATGAATTGGTCTCACAATGCCGGTCTTTAGTAATTTTGGGTATTTGCCAGTGAGAATGCATGCGTTTATTAGTTTAGCAATGGTTAATGAAATTTTGTCACATATCTTTTTTATATCGATGGCTCTTATCCTATCTATTCCGGGAGCTTTATTATTATTAAGAGATTTTAGTATTTTTGTTATTGATTTGGGTTCTGCAGACCTAAATCTCATACTCACGTTTGCTGATACTGCATAGGTTTTTTTTGTCGAGCAATGGTTCGGGACATTTTGATGTTATTGGTTTGACACTATTATGGAATGTGACAGCGAATTTATTTGCGATGTCACATTTTGACCACAAATTTTTAGTATTGCTTTTGTTGGATATTATTTCTGATTTAGTGTTTTAGTTTTTAGTTTTTTGAATCAACACATTGGCATTGTTTCTAGCTTTATTGTATTTTGGTTTTAAAATCATATAATTCGTATTTTTTATCCATTGAAGAAATAAATTATCCCTATACTCACAGGCTTTGATGATTTTATTATTTATCCAGTCGTTATTACTTCGCGTACTTTTAGTATTAATTTTGATTGAATATTCTGATTTTTTATAGCATTCTGTAAATTTTGTATAAATATAGTTGTAAATATTTAGAGGGCAGGTCATGTCGTAAGTGGGTGTCCAGTCTATCTGTTCTAACAATGAATTCAATTTATTATTATTTAAACATATTTTATATGTTGGAACAGCCTGTGTTCGCGGTCCGACGCAGGCTATTATAACCGCCCGATGCAGCGTTGTTCTTGATACGGCAATTGCCGTAATATACGGTATTCAGTATCTTAGGCAACAAAAATACGGTATACGGCAGCTATTTGATTACCGTATTAAAATATACGGTAATTGTCTAAAGTAAAAAAAAATATTTCGTTTAATGGAACGCACCAACTTGTGAACCATGAAGGTAAGAGGCTTGAACGATTAATTCGTTCAAGGTTAGAGAATAGTAGAACGATCACTACGTACTAAGGCATAGCCCGGCTGTCGAAAATTGTAGAATGTATAGCGGCGCTAACGTCGGTGAGTAGTGGCTGCGAAGTTAGCTGTTTATGAGTACTAGTAGATGAAGTTAGTTGAATAATGTACAAATTTTCTCCGCGGCATTGGTGAGAAAATTTTCATGTTCCGTAATTTTGTAATTTCTGCGAGTGGTTTAGCATCTAATCGGAAAAATAGACTGAAAATGACTTTTTATTGACCGAACTTAGCAATCGCAGCACCTCACTTATGGTGTCCATATTTTTGGGACACTATTTTCTACAGCGATCGCTCTCCTGTTCTCTAACCTTCGGAACCATAGAGATCCGGATCGGTTACCGTAATTGTACAAAATTTCAAGTGCCAAACTAAATGATTCGTAAAATGAAAATTAAAAAAACAGTACGACCCAAATGCGACAGAATCAGAAGTACTGGAAACTATTCAAAACCTATATGGTGAAGAATAAAATTAGTGCAACTATAGTACACACTTATTTATTATGTAAACAATATGTATTTCACGTGCTTTTTTATTGTAACCTTCTAAACAAATATTTTGTACCATGTTAATATATATAATAGTGAATACGGCATTTTTCATAATTTTCCCTAAAAATCCGGCAATTTTAGAGTTAGAATACGGCAACTCTAAATTTGTCGCAGTGGACGGCCAGTGTCGTACCGATTGCCGCTGTGCTGGTCTTGTGTACGGGATCGTGCGTAAATGTGATCTATGTAGGTTTTACTTAGCTTTCCATTATTTAGTTCGATCCTTGTATGTGCTGTGATCCCGCACAAAAGACCTAGGCTGTGTAACGTGTCGTTGTATTTATGTTTTGCAGGATTGCCTAATTTCAGGTTAATGTTTATATCGCCTAGTAAGTATAAATTTATGTCACAAGAGTATTTGTCGATTAGGTTCAGGAGTTCGTCAATAAAAAGATTTTTCCTCGAGCTGGGAGGGCGATATACGGCACATATATTCGTAATGTAATTTGAGTTAGTGGTGATTGTAAATAATATGTTTTCGAAGTGTATTGTTTTGATAGTTTTTATGTTGCATTTGTGTTTATTACTGATAATTATACCGCCACCCCTTCTAGTTTTTCTTAACGCAGCAAACATTTGATAGCCATTGATATGAAACAAACAGCAAGTATTATCCATTACATTAACTTCAGTTAGAATTACGACATCAATAGGTTTATTTGACGTTAGTATACATTGTTCAAGTGCTGTAATTTTTTTTTATTAGGGATCTGATAATAAAATGAACGCACAATAAATTAACATGGTGATTAGGAATATCGCTTAGAAATTGATTTATATTTAGACAGTCAGATATCTCACAGATTTCATCTAACATAATTCAAGTTATAAAATGACTTTAGACCTTACGGCTAGGTATATGGATAGGTACACAATTAAGAAAGCTTAGTTAGTACATTTAGGTCATGCAGGGTTTTCAATGTGTAAATTTTTGATCCGTCATCCTTACGTGCCTTAACATATCCCTTTTTAAACCATACGTACTTATAATTCTGATTATTTTTTAACTGCTGCTTCGCCTGCCACAATATAATTTTGTTACTTTTTGTCATTGCTTCTTTGATGTACACGACACTATTGCTGTTCATTTCTGTATGATATATATCTGCTATGGTAGTCTTAGTGGATTTTGCTGCTGAGATCCATTTCTCTTGTGAAAGCTCGTCTTGCAATTCTACCTTTATATTCGCCGGATGGTCTTTTTTTCCAGGAAGTCTTCGAATACTTTTTATTCCTTCGAGGGGCTGTTGGAGTTTCAAAGCGATGCTTTCCACTAGTTTTTTGACATTTTCTGTGGGCTGGTAGGGAATATTTGATATTTCTATGCAATTTATAAGTTTTTCTTGCCCTATTTCTTGTAGTTGCTGTTCAAGGGCACCTACCCGCGTTTCCAAATTGTTGTTCTTATTAGTAAGCTCTCTATTTTTTCGTTCTAGAACTTTGATGGTTTGTTTAAATGCCAATTCTTCTAGCTTAGCACTATGAAACTGTAGACTCGTTCAGCTCCCGCATTTCATTTTTTTATTGTTTTTTCAACTTCCCTACTTATTGAACTCAGCAAGTTTTGGAGTTTATTAAGACGCGTTTATCATCTTCTTCATCGTCTTCTTCCGGGATTACAATAGATGAGTTCCGTCTCGGTGACTCCTGCTGACAATCAAGGCAAGTCCACTCCAGGCTGGAGGCCGCTTTCAGTGCTGCCAGTTGTTTGTTTGTCAGGCCACTGCATTTCGTATTAAGACACACAATTTTTTCACACTTACTACACTCCAATCCAGGAAGAGATTTTGAAATGACATATCACATTTGGACATTGTCGGTACTTTTAAATAATCCGATTTACTCATTACAAAAACGTGTAGTACTTGCGACTGACGACCGACGACTAATCATGGTAATCGATTATTGCATCAAAAATTGTATAAAGAGTATTGTTGCATGAATAAGTCAACTAGCGCCATCTAGTGTCAGGAACGAGAGCGAGGGGAGCATTGAGAAAATGACATCACAAATCACTCAACTGACAGCGCCTAGTCGAAACTCGAACGCTCGGTACCTTCCGCGTGTTTACTTGAACATTCTGGATATTTCTTTGCTAATTTAAATATAGGCGCTGCAAGATGCGATGGTAGTAGTATTGAATTGGCGATACGAGCGAAGCTTCGGAGCGAAATTAAGTGAATTAGTGTGTTTAATTATTAGTGTATTAAGATTTAATTTGTTTAAAGTAAATTAAAGTGTTAATTTAGGTAATTTTATCGGCAATTTTTATTGTCACGAACCTCAAGCTCGTAACAATTGGTGTCAGAAGTGGGATAAAATCATGCCGATTTTACCTAAGGAGGAAACGGAGGGTGTCCGTACCCGAAGTCAACGCCAGCAGGAGACGGACCAACGAAGATTTGGTGGTGCAACGCCGCAGACGTCGGAGGACCAGCCACCGGCTGCAGGCCCGTCGGTAGCTCCTACATCTGCAGCACCTGACTTAGGTGCTCTGATGGTGATGCTGCAGGAGCAGGCTCGCCAGCAGGCGGAACAGGCACGCCGATTGGAAGAGCAGCTGCGGGGCGGACAGGAAGAACAGGCCCGTCGGTTGGAAGAGCAGATGCTCCTCATGAAGGACCTTCACGCTACCTTCGGGAAGGAGATAAAGGAGGTGAAGGATAGGGTTGCTTAGCATGACAACCGCCTGTCGGAAGCCGAAACCCAAATCGCGAAAGCTGAAAACCGAATCGAGAAAGCTGAAACCCGAATCGACCAAGTAAACAATCGGGTTGACAACGTAGTGGCTGACATGAAGAAATCACTAAACGACCTCAAACTTGGGGATGGAACTACAGCTCCCGTAGTAGCTGCAGCACCTTCGCTACGTGGATTCAAAGTGCCGCCGTTCGACGGGACCTCTTCCTGGTCGGCCTACAAAATCCAGTTCGAGGCCGTCATGGAGGCGAACGGCTGGAATAAAAGCCAAGCCATGACTGCACTCACCCTAGGCCTGCGTGACCAAGCCTTAACTGTGTTGGAAGCTCTCGGTAAGAAAGTGACCTATGAGCAGCTTCTTGAGGCCTTGGAAGCGAGATATGGCGACGCTCATCTGGAACACGTCTTTCGCGCACAGCTTAAAGATCGCGTGCAGCGCAGCAACGAGAACTGCAGCAGTGGGCCCTTGAGGTGGAGAAGATGGTTCGAAAAGCATACCAGTCTGTACCTGCGCTCATTGAAGGGAACCTGGTTCAGACATTCATCGACGGCATCCGCGACCTTGAAGTCAGAGCTGCTGTGAGACTCGGGCACCACGACACGCTTAAGAACGCCTTGGCCCATGCACTGGAGGTGGAAGCCGTGCGGCAGGATCATCGTTCCCATCGCATCAGGGAGGTTGCACCAGCTACAGTTCGCGACCGCAACAGAGGATACAGCCCTAGGTGCTATGGCTGTGGGGAAAAGGGCCATCTTCGATCCAGCTGCCCTAAGCGAACCCTAGAAAGGGAAGGTGAACGATCTCAGGAGGGTAGTGCGGCCAAAAGCACCGCCCTGCAGCAGCAGGGAAACGAGTAAAAGCCAGAACTGCGGGGCGGGTGCTGGCTGATGTTAAAAGAGCCCCAAGGATCTCGATCTCACAAACCCATGACGGGAACAGTCTAATCATCAAGGGCGAGGTCAACGGAATGCCGTGTAAACTGACCATAGACACTGGAGCCTCTCGTACGGTTGTTAGTTCCCAACTTATAAGGCAGTTCCTTGGGGACTCCGCATACAACCGAGAACGCATTAATTTGGTAACAGCCACCGGTCAGCGTATACCCGTCCGTGGAGAGAAGGAGATGGAGTTGAAGCTAGGCAACGTGATCTACCTGCATAATGTCATCGTGGCTGATATAATGGACGACTGCATCCTAGGCTTAGACTTTATGAGGAATAATTGTTGCGAGATCGACGTTAAGCAAGGTGTTTTGAAATGTGGACAGGAGGAACTTTTTATGGAAGGTGCGTTACCAGGGAACGTGTACAGCATCAAGAAGATTGTTCTTCCGCCGAGATCGGAAACGATTGTTCCGGTTAGTCTTCCTCGAAACGCTGGGCAAGCTCACCGTTGTGTACTTGTGGAAAGGGTAAACAATGACCTTCCATGGAAAGTAGCTCGAACCTTGGTCAGGACCACTCACATCTCAGGAGTACGTGTGCTGAACCTTTGCGACCGGGAACAGATTATAGAAAAAGGCACACTGGTTGGTACTTGTGAGGAAGTGGATTGGTTACGTCAGTGCCAATATATATCGAGTGGGACCCCCAGCAAGGATTCAGAAACGAGAGTGACCACACTTTTGGAAGACTGTCGCAGTGTTCTGTCCCCGAACGAATTGGTCAAGGCGAAGAAGTTGTTACTCAAGTACGCCGATGTATTCTCATCAAATGATGCTGACATAGGAAAGACTGGCCTAGTTCAACACAAAATAAACACAGGAGAGGAATTGCCTATCCGTCAGCGGCCAAGAAGATTGCCGGTAGCACGTGAAAAGGAAGTGGAAACCATGATTGAAGGAATGGTGAAGGATGGTGTTATTGAACCTTCCTCTAGTCCATGGTGTTCACCAGTGGTGCTGGTGAAAAAGAAGGATGGCAGCATGCGGTTCTGTGTTGATTACCGCCGTCTGAACGACGTTACAAAGAAGGACAGCTATCCCTTGCCAAGAATTGATGACACGCTGGACATGCTTACAGGAGTAAAATGGTTTAGCACGCTGGATCTAAAAAGTGGCTACTGGCAAGTTGAAATTGACCCTAAGGACAAGGAGAAAACTGCGTTCTCGACGGGAAAGGGTCTGTGGCAATTCAAAGTAATGCCGTTTGGGTTGTGCAATGCTCCAGCAACGTTTGAAAGGCTGATGGAACTTGTACTTACCGGGCTAATTGGCGATGCCTGTCTGGTCTACTTGGATGACATCATCATCGTGGGCCGTACGTTTGAGGAACACCTTCAAAACCTGGAACGAGTGCTCATGAAGATTCAGAGTGCCAACCTCAAGTTGAACCCGAAGAAATGTTCACTATTTCAACGGCAAGTTAACTTTTTGGGGTTTGTAGTATCGGAAGAAGGTATCCGCACAGATCCAGAGAAAATCGCCGCTGTCAAGGATTGGCCGGTTCCAAAAGACAAGACGCAGGTTAGAGCATTTTTGGGTTTGTGCTCCTATTACCGGCGATTCGTGAAGAACTTTGCAGATATAGCCAAACCTCTGCACAAGCTAACCGAGGAGAAGCGACATTTCTGCTGGGATGAAAGTTGCAATATCGCATTCCAGGAGCTCAAGGACCGTCTGTGCAAAACACCTATTTTGGGATACCCTGATGCAAGCAAAGAATTTATAGTTGACACAGACGCAAGTGATATAGGACTCGGCGGTGTGTTGTCTCAACGGAATGGTGACCAAGAGGTCGTAATAGCGTACTTCAGCAAGTCGTTGTCAAAACCGGAAAGGAACTATTGTGTCACAAGACGCGAATTGCTCGCTGTGGTAAAGTCGTTGCAGCATTTTAGCAAATATCTTCTGGGACGAAAGTTTCACTTACGAACTGACCATGCTGCACTAAAATGGCTATTGCAGTTTAAAAATCCAGAAGGACAAGTTGCGAGGTGGATTGAACTACTGCAGGAATACGACTTTGAGATCGAACATCGCAGCGGAAAATCTCACGGCAACGCAGATGCATTGTCAAGAAGACCTTGTCCTGAAGATTGCAACCATTGTACTAGGCAAGAGAGTAAGGAAGAGGTATCCGTGAGGATGCTCAGGACGGACCACCTCAGCAACGAATGGAAGGACAGCTTACAACATGCACAGCAGGAAGATCCGGACATCAAGCCGATTCTGGAATGGATAAGGGCCAGTGCTCCCAAGCCTAAGTGGAGCGACGTCTCAGCAATGAGTTCAACCACTAAAAGCTATTGGGCCCAGTGGGACAGCTTGCTGCTTCAGGATGGAGTTCTGTGCCGTAAATGGGAAAATGTTCGGGGAGACAGCTGTTATTTACAAATGGTTGTCCCTAAAGCTAAAGTACCGGATGTTCTACAGCTGTACCATAATGATTGTTCAGGAGGCCATCTGGGAGTTAAACGAACTCTACTGAAGATCCGAGAACGGTTTTACTGGGTCCACTGTCGAAACGATGTCGAGGACTGGTGTCGCAAATGTACAAGTTGTGCGGCTGTAAAGGGACCTCAGACTCGTAGTAGAGGTGCATTGAAGTTGTACAATGTTGGTGCACCATGGGAGAGAATAGCCATTGACGTGGCGGGGCCGTTTCCGGAGAGTGAAAGCGGTAACTATTTTTGGGTTCACTAAGTGGCCAGAAGTCTTCGCCATTCCAAATCAAGAAGCTTCAACAGTTGCAGATAAACTAGTTCATGAAGTCTTCTGTCGTTTTGGAGTACCTTTAGAGATTCACAGCGATCAAGGAAGGAATTTTGAGTCTCAAATATTCCAGGAAACTTGCCGAGTTATGGGTACTCATAAAACAAGAACGACTTCTTATCACCCGCAATCTGATGGAATGGTGGAACGATTTAATCAGACATTGGAGAGGTACCTAGCAAAAGTTGTAGACAATCGGCAACGAGATTGGGACAAGCACATACAACCGTTTTTGTTGTCATATCGAAGTTCTGTTCACGAAAGTACAGCAGTGACACCAGCTTTCGCAAACTTTGGAAGAGAATTACGGCTGCCTGCAGACCTGATCACCGGGATACCACCCGATGCTCCACGCAGTATAACCGATTATGCAAATGACTTGCGGAAAAAAATGAATGACGTTTATGAGCACGTCAGACAATCGGGCCAGCAAATGTCTGAAAAGATGAAAACCCGGTATGACCGCAAAATGAACAACAAAGGGTTCGACGAAGGTTCACTTGTGTGGTTGCACAATCCAGTCCGCAGCAAAGGGAAATCTCCTAAGCTTCAAGCTAAATGGGACGGCCCGTACCGGATTGTAACCAGGATCAACGATGTGACCTACCGGATACAGAAAGGCGCAAGAGGGACTCCTAAGATCGTCCATGTGGATCGCTTGGCGCGTTATTATGGGACCGATAATGCTCGGGACGAGTATGTCTTAGGAGGGGGCAGTGTTGCATGAATAAGTCAACTAGCGCCATCTAGTGTCAGGAACGAGAGCGAGGGGAGCATTGAGAAAATGACATCACAAATCACTCAACTGACAGCGCCTAGTCGAAACTCGAGCGCTCGGTACCTTCCGCGTGTTTACTTGAACATTCTGGATATTTCTTTGCTAATTTAAATATATAGGCGCTGCAAGATGCGATGGTAGTAGTATTGAATTGGCGATACGAGCGAAGCTTCGGAGCGAAATTAAGTGAATTAGTGTGTTTAATTATTAGTGTTTTAAGATTTAATTTGTTTAAAGTAAATTAAAGTGTTAATTTAGGTAATTTTATCGGCAATTTTTATTGTCACGAACCTCAAGCTCGTAACAGTATCAAGAATGCACTACATCGTCAAGGAATGAGTTGACGATGTAGTGCAAAAGGAACCGATTACCGATAGCTTCAATAGAATCTTTATAGAATGCTGTGTAAATTATTTGACCCAGGGTCCACAAATTAGCTGTGGATAATCTCGCGGGATTCGACAAAAGTAATGAGCATCGTTTTGATGTTCTTCAACTGATGATTCTGTCCACGTAAGTGAGAAATTTTTATAACATCAGCTATCGGTCGGTGGATCGCCGAAAACACATCTATTTCACATGAACATAGCCGGTCTCCAAATGAAGTCAGAGTGCTGAAATCCTCCAGACCGAATTTCGGTTACGGCGACCAATCTCAACGGAAACTAGCCATCTGCGCAGTATAGTGCTCTAGTGTATGCGCAAGCACACTCTTTATTCCCTTACTCTCATAATCCTATAGGCCCACAAGCCGACACGACCGAAAAGAGATCAAACGCAGGAAATAGAAATAGAACGGCTTCACGCTCTTTCCTAGGCACGAGGGTGAGACACCGCCAACTTCCTAACTCCGTGCAGCTACTGAGAATTTATTGACAGAAAAACCTAATAACTGATTTCGGCCCGACGCGAGGTTCGAACCCGGGACCTCATCATGAGCGATCGCGTTTATGGCCACTAGAACAACGAGGCAATCGCTGAAATCACAAATGTGGGTAACTAAGAAATGATACTACATAGTTCCGCCGATAGATTTTACACAAAATTCGAAAAAAAAAAGCTCCGGGGCTCTTTGAGTGAACTGCGAAGACAGCCCTAGTATTAATTAAGAAAATGAAAAGAACTTTTTTTTATAGAATAGGATGACAGACATGAAACGAGTACACAGTCCACCTGATGGTAAGTGGTTGCTGTGGGCCATAGACATCTACATCTACCCTCGATTACGAATCAAAATGCAGATGTGTTGTCATCCGTGAGGACTTAGATGGAACGCCTCGTTTCCAGTAAAAAGGGTCTCCAGTTCTCTACACTCACCATACGAAACACAGCAGCATTACGCTATTTGACGCTGGTATTCTGTGAGAGCGTGGTCCTACCCCGGTCGAGCCGACCCATTCGTGCTAGAACTATACCGCTAAT
The DNA here is from genome assembly GCA_907164705.1 of Parnassius apollo. Classification (NCBI taxonomy): domain Eukaryota; kingdom Metazoa; phylum Arthropoda; class Insecta; order Lepidoptera; family Papilionidae; genus Parnassius; species Parnassius apollo. Next base: position 5,378,770 of record CAJQZP010000885.1, on the reverse strand, counting down.
ATAACTGCAGCATGGCTCTACCACGTAAAAAAACGTCTGGTTTTTAAAACGAAATTTTATATAAAATATATTATAGACCTACGATACAAAATTAAAAGACAATAAAGCAAGCAATATTAATCTCGGTGCAAGAATGTAATAGAGACTAAGTCGAATCGAAACAAAATACGTTTTAGGTTTGTGTATAAGGATAATATAATCCTTGACAGTTATATGGGTAAAATTAGCTCCCAGTGTTTTCATAAAATGTTACTACCTACGCAGTCGCGGGAGCAATATTGCGTTGTAATATTAGTTTATCTTTATTGAGGGTCACTTTATCAGTCTTTTATTTACGTTCTTTGAGTGTCGGATATTTTTTAAGGGCCCGACTTGTGTTTGTTGGCTCCAGACAATTTGCGCTTTAAATTTAATGATATATTTTTCGTCCACAATATCTAAATTAATTATTTTTATGAGTCACTTTGGGAGTTTCAACCAAGACGACAATAGCCATGAAACTACGGAGACAGGAGATTTTAAAAACCTACATACGTAGCTCATAGTATCTATTAACTATTACTATTGTAGTGATCTCGCTTAGTCGTTCTACCCTACACGTGCCTGTTGAAACGCACTACGATAATAGTTTGTTAGTGTCAGTGATACAAAGAGCACAAGCACCCTTGACTTGCGGGCCATGGATACCTTAAACCATTCAACCATGGATTCTGACCTTTAGATCAGGCGGTTGTAATTTTTACCTGTTCTTTAATTTCAAGATCTTTTACCCGATTAATAGATTGAAAAACCGGGTAAGTGCTAGTAAAATAAGCGCCATAAGGGTATAAACTTAAATATGTTTGATCCATCCATCTCAGAAATCGAGTCTCGACGATTTTTGCTTGTATCCGAAATCGATAATGGCAAGATATAGGTCATGGGAATTCTGAGATTATCAAGAATGTTTTGATTTGTAATTTCGCATTCGCTATCAATTTTTCATTTATCTTCACTTTACATAAAATTACAGCTACAACGAATAATGATATTTACTTACTAATAAGTATCATTTTTCGTTTTCTTTTCTTCTTTAAATACCTGTAACTATGTTACAAAATAATACTAATAATAAATGTGATAATGTGATAAAAATGATTGTTGCCTGCTATTATTACTGTGATTGTTTATACGCAATTAAACGTTAGTTCGGTGTTTGTGACTTTTTCGAAAAATTTAAGTTACTATTAAACGTTTAATATTAGTTATAAAAACATATAAATATAGCGATTACTATAAACAGTATTATTTTTGATTCCATAATGTTCCTTACTTGTCTCAATTTCTTCAAAATCTGTCAAATATAAAATCTGTCATATTTAGAATCTGTGATATGTAGAATCTGTCAAATGAATGGAAAAATCAAATAAGACTAATATATAGATAGTAGCATTTTAAACAATTTTTCTATACATAAAACTATTTATAAGAAGTCCATCTAGTCTAGATATAAAAAAATTGTTAACATATGACATCATCATTTTAAATTAATTAAACAGCTCATTTGCACAAAAATTAAAAATTTATGAATAATAAATTTTTGTGCAAGGAGGCAGGAAAAGTATGATTCAAAGCTACAAGTAAATTTTAAATTAAATAAAGACTTGTCATTTGTGAGTTACCCCATTTCTTTAATGAATACATGAATATTTGATGGTTTAAATTAAATGTCATTAATATTATTCTATTCAGAATATTCCACACTTTACATTAGCTTATTCTTGTATATATTTTATACTTAGGTATATAATATGTAATTGGTTTCTCTGGATTTGTTCTAAAAATTTGGATGAAATTATATATTTAGATAATGTTTTACTTTTGAAGTTTATCTCAGCAGATTTCATCTCTGGAATTCTTTTTTGAGAACACCAAAGAGAGCTTGTTTGCCCAGACAGTTCATATTAACATCACTTTAAATGAAGCATGTAAACATACAAAAACAATAATTGTTGTTAAATTTTTTTTAACACACAACTTAAAAAAAAGAACATAACTTAAGAGGGTAAAAAGTTAGAAACATCGAACTTGAAGTCAATGAAAGTACCAGTCTTCCGAGATTATTACAACTTAGGATTTTTATGACAACAGCAATTAATATGACATGGCTATTGACATTTTCCAGAATTATGTGCTAACCATTTCAAATAATATCACCACTAATGTAAACAAAAACTTACAGATATAATAGGTCTTTACTGACGAAATTGCCATTCTGCAGTACTGTTCATTTCAAATCAAAATAATTTTTGTTTGGCTAAGAATTATTCCAATTGCAAAATAATTTTAGTTTAAAAACATCGAATCCTTTTTTAAAATTAGTCATTTGTTTATTGATAAGTATTATGTCTTCATAGCATTTGAATCTTTCTTGTTATCATGGATATGTTTAAAATTCGAGTAATTATGAAATATGAATACTGTAGTGGCAGCAAGTGGAACAAGGGGCATGCAACATCAACAAAGTATACAGAGTGAATACTACAAACGAATGCACCACCTCTTATTGGTTTGCCCCCTTCCATTCTGGAAATTTCGACCTGAAAAACAAACTTGAAAACTTTGGTTGACAACGACAAATTCAAGGCGATTGTGGAAGCTGATGATGTACAATCTACGGCTTAATTAGCAGCAGCTTTCAAAATGCATATGTATGCATAGCATCAAAACAATATTGGTCCATTTGCGTCAAATTAGCAAGGTAAAAAAGCTTGACAAATGGGTGCCCCACAAACTGAATGATTGCAAACACATAGTACGCGTCGAGATGTGCCTTGCACTGCTCAACAGGCACACAAACAAAGACATGTTGAATCACATCATAACCTACAACGAAAAATGGATTATGTTTGACAATTGCAAGTGTTTAGCAAGTTGGTTGGATCCTGGCTCAGCACTTAAACAATAAGCTAAACAAAAACGAAAAAACTTACCCCTAGAAAAGTGATGGTCACAGTTTGATGGTCTAGCGCCGGTGATTCATCACAACTTCTTACCAAAAGATGTGTACTGTGAAGAACTGAACACAATGATGGAGAAGCTCGCACATCTCTAACCAGCTTTAGTCATTTTCTCATGCTTTATAGAGTTGCATTGTTGCTCCAATAACGCAACTCTATAAAGCATGACCTCATACTGCACAACAGATGGTCTCCAAGTTACAAGAGCTGATGCTGGAAGCTCTCACTCATCCGCTGTACTCATCAGACCTTGGGCCTCTTTGAGACTTCTACTTTTTCCAGAATATGGATAGCTTTTTAGCGGGAAAAAAAATCAATACCCAAGAGGCAGTACATAATGCCTTTGCAGAAATTGTTGTCTCCTAACCAGCTGATTTATTCAGCGGCATCAATAAATTGCCACTACGTAGGCAAAGATGCATTAATTGCATGGTCATTACTTTGATTTATATAGAAAATATGGAACATATTTAATAGAAAAAAAAAACCTAATGTAAACAGAGAAATTTATAGAACATATTTGTTGGTATAATTAAGAAAATGTTACCTTTATCAATTGATGGCAGTTGTGATCCAATTCCATTGATATAGTAAGATTTGATATTTGTGTTAATTTATTAATAACTGTCACTAATTCCAAATTATACTGGTATTGGGTACTTAAACCATTACTTATATCAGTAGAAATCTTGCTTTTTGTTTGTTTTGCAAACTCTCCATACTTCATTACAACTGTTATCCATTTAATTTAACATTTAAATATTTAAAGGTAAGCTAACAGTAATTCAAGAATTCAGCAGAGAATAACTCTTATATTTAGAAATATGTGGACATAATTCATTAACATTTTCTTTACATTGAATAATGATTAATAAGCCTGATTAGAAACTAAATACAAACAAGAAGTCACTTATAACTCACAACTAAATTAATGCCCACACTTTGCAGCATGTGACAGTTAATTAAATAAAGATTAATGTCAGTAGAGTAGTAGTATATCATATGCTAAGCTCTTTAAGTTGTTTTCCTTTGATGCTTAAATGTGTCTCAAGTTATGAGTTTGAATATTTATTATTAAGAAAATATGTTATGATTTTTAATTAAAAATAATTTGTATTATATGTACATGTATTTACATTATATGTTTAATATCATATTTAAAATGAAAAAGTAAAATGAAAATCGAGTTAGAATGAACAATCAAATTTGATTAAAATTTCATTTTAAATATAAAATGAAACAGATAAATGTAAAAGACATAGCATAGCATAGCATATTACATATCAAATGCATATTGAATAATACAGTAAAGCACTTAAGTAATAGAACATACGATTTAATAAATTTAGTTAAAGAAAAAAATTAAACTTCCCAATCTTAACTAGATATCAAAAACTATATTATATTTATTTAAAGGAAGGTACATTTCTTTTTAATGAGAATATCTCATCATGCATCAGATAATAAGAATAAGTGAGTTGAACCAAAAATACATAAATAATAATTATATTGGATTACTTACACGATTGTTTTCGAAAGATAATGCAAATTTATTGATAGGAACTTCTTCCATTTTAACACGTAAAACATAAAGCAGCTAATTCGAATTTTTTAATATATAATTTATACAAAAAATTAATTACTAAGTAAATATTAGTTATTTTCACACTTCAAGCAAAACTTTGCAATAGATTTTAGTGAAAGTTTCCTATATATAAAAAAGTACTCTGTGGTAAAAGTGAATGTTTATAATTTATAAAGAGGCTGACAGCGTAGCTAGGCTGACAGATTGTTGTTGTTTTTATTATTCGCTCGAGAAAGCAGGCAAAGGAACTAAGCCATACAGCCTTATTTTTTAAAAAATTTAAATATATAGAATTTTGAAGTGGAATTTTGAAGTGGAAGGCCGGAACCAAGTCTTATTTTCTTTAATTCTTCATATTTTCAAAAACCACAAAGGCTAAAGCCAAGTCTTCTTTATATTATAATATCGAATAAGGCTCCATATAGATTTATCAGTCCAGTTTCAAGGTTCCCGCGCTTTTTTTCTTTTCTTCACAATATGCTGATGTGTCATATTGCGAAGCCCTTGGAAGATTTTGACGACAGCTCAACCCAGCGGACAGTTGATGACGACAGTCACTCAAGTTCATAAGGCACCTAAGCGATCAAAATAACTTGAGTTTTATATGACATCAAAGCACTTGTTTCGTCGTTTTCTTTATTAGTTCACACGCGCAGACAATTAATTCATAAAATCACATCACTTTTACGAATTGAAATCCACTTCAAACCATTTATACAAGCGACAAAACAGGAGCGACAGTCTGTGGTCGGCCAAGTTCCCGGCAAAACTCCCGTAGGCAGTGTTGCCAACTGCTAGCTTTACCCAGTAGCTAGACATTTTCAAAATGTTGCTAGATTTCCAGTTTTTTTACCCTAAAAATTTGCTAGAAGTTGCTAAATGTTACAGTAGATAAGTAGGTTACAATAAAATGCCAGTTTCTGATAATCATTTTTATTCATTAATTTCAACGAGAAGTTAAATTAAGTCCTGTGTACGCAATTTAATAAAAAATAAAAAATAAATGAATGAATTAAAGAGAAAGATGTCGATGGCTGGGGTTCAGTGTCTTTCATTGATTTCGAATATTTTTCAACGGTGCCCATTTTATGCAGTACGTCTTTAGGCAAAACACAGTTATAGCAGCATTTACCACTTTTCCTGAGGGAGTCTCTAATGCAGAGGATTGAGTTCAGAGTTTTGAAACTCATTCTGTTTCTTTGCTTATTTTTAACTAAATTCATTTGAGAGAATAACCTTTTTACCTCTGCATTAGAATGTGGCAGTGAAAGGCGAGTTAAAGCAAGAGTACATATATCTTTATATATGTTGTCACAGGAGGAATTTCTAAATTTTTTTACTTCGACCCAAAACTGAACTATTTCTTTAGAATGCCACTTATTTATATGTAGAATGTGCCACTGTTGCATTATCTTGTATATTATTTCTCGTGTAAATCCCAAAATTTCAGCAACGTCGATGATAGTGTTTGAGTTGATTGGTTTTATTGCCTCCTCTGGACTTAGCAATGCCATTGATTCTAGCTTCTTGTAGTTGTCTAGAAGCCTTTGTTGCAATTCCTTAAGTAATTGCAGTAAGAAGGCAGAGCAGCGTTGTCGTATTGCATTTTAAATTCCGGAGTCTAAATTATGTTGAGCAGTTTCAAACATGTAACCAAGATAAGGCCTAGGGTTAATATCCCTGTCAGTTATTGGATCTAATAAGTTTCTGTTTACAGGTCTTGGCACTAAAATTCTCTGGCTCACAGATTCTATCAGCGTTGTGAGTGTATTGAGAAGTTTTAATGGATTAGAGTTTTCACTTTCAAATGATTTAATTGTTGTTTGAACATCATTTAAAACGCTTCTCAGAAACACAAAATATAAATAATTTCTTTTGTTTTCAAGCATGTTGTAAATAAGCTTAGCTGAGTAGCAATTGTCTTTCCCTCTTGCTAAATTAAAATGTATTTTCAGTTCCTCCCATTGTGTCACAATTTTTGCTATCGCTGACTCTATTGAAAGCCAACGTGTATCGCACACCTTATTGATTTTCAACGGACTTTCGCTACCGTTTATAAGTTCGTATATTTTTGTGTATTCGTCTCGCCGCTTAGGAGACACAGAGAACCATTTATAAATTTCTCTAACCAAAAACTTTAAAATTCTTGGCAGAGTATTTTCGGAGGCATGGGTCACTGCTAACTGCAATGAGTGGCAGACACATCGTATCAGTATCAAATTTTCTATACAATATTCTCTTTTTAGGATTGCATGAACCCCGTTATTAATGCCTGTCATAACAGATACATTATCAGTTCCAATTCCAATCATTTGTTTAATATTTAAATTGTGACTCTCTAAGCATGATACCAAGCCATTAACGATTCCCCTAGCATCTGCACTCTCAATAGAAACTAGTTCCAGGAATGAGCTTACTATCCTTTCCTGTGCGGCACTATAATACCTAATTACAAGATCAAGGTGTGTTTTTTTTAGAAAGGGTTTTTTTTTTTAAAAGGGGTTTTTTTGATTGTTTTTTATTTTTATGTCATGTAATTTTACTGACACTGACGTCTGTGGACTCATCCATTATAATGCTGAACTTTTGGTTTCCAATATCATCTAAGAGCTCCTTGCGAGAGCTCCTTTTTTATTATTTCTGTACATTTAGTGCGATGCAATTTAAGCTCCTGTGTAGCTTTGGAGTCTTTGAAACACATTTTGCATAGTTCACCTAAATGGTCAACACTTAATATAGAACAGTGCTCGGCAATAAATAAGGTCAATGCGCCATCAGATTCAACGCAAGATCTAAATAAATGGTCTTTTGGTACAACTTAGAAAGGAATTTCTTTATTGCCTGTAAAGACAAAATTAATGTACATAAGGACCCTAGACGCAAAATATTATTTGACCGTAAAAAATTGGTAAAATGAAAATATCAAACTCATTTTTCCCATCGATAGAGTCTGATATCAACAAAACGAATTTTAAATTCATTCACGTACCTGTTTTGAACTATACTTTCTGTTTATGCTTTTTGGTCTCAGCATGCTTCTTTATATCAAACAGTTTAGCAAGAATCTCCGTAGAACAATATGTACAAAATGCTTTGCTTGAGTCTCCACTTGCCGACTTTAGCCAACCTTAAAATTCGTCCATATTTTCCCACTCGGGTATGTATTTCTGTGCGTAGGTTTTTTTTTTCAAAGGTAAATCCATTTTCAAATTAAATTAAATTAGTTTTATATGGATAAAACAAAACAACAAGGTGAAATTCGAATAGCACGTACTATTTTAGTTTACTAAGTATTCTGTCGCAGAGGAAACGGAGAATTCCCGGCCAGCGTCGACCTGTACTTAGCGTAGCATCTCCATAGATTTTTTTTTGAAAATGAAAATGAAAAGTTGCTAGAAAAAGTAGCTAAAAGGTTTAGCTACAAGTTTTATTAAATTGTAGCTATCTGTCACCAAATAATAGCCAGATCTAGCTATAAAGTTGCTAAATTGGCATCACTGCCCGTAGGCTGACAGGCAACTGGCAGTTGTTTGTAGTTACCAATACGACTAGCTGATTAAGACAGGCAAAAGTATTAGACTACACAGCCTAATCTGATATGTATTTTATGTACAACTAGCTTTTACCTACGTTAAATGAACTATTCATTGCTTTTTGAATTGAAAGAAAACTGAATTTTATAGATTTGTCAGAGATGCAGCCATTAACAGGAAACTGAGCAAAATTAATTCGTCAGCATATTTAAATGTTTTGAAACGCAGCGTATAGGATAGGATGAAAATAGCCTGTTTATTCCAAATGGAAATGGGATATTTTTTAATTAAAGGAAACTGAGCATAATTATCCGTCAGGGATGCAGACTTTTGAAAAGAAACTGAGCTAAATTGATTCGTCAGAGATGTAGTTTTCTGAATTGAAAGAAAACTGAGCCAAATAAAAGATCCGGCAGAGATGCGGCCTTTTGAGTTGAAAGGAAACTGAGCTTAATAGGTCCGTCAGAGGTGCAGCATTTGGAATTGAAAGAAACTGAGCTAAATAGGAAATTTTGAATTGAAAGGGAAGATCTGTGGGAATTCTGATTAATTGATTGTGGGAATTTTGGAAAAAAAAACTAACTGAACACTATTTTAAGACGCTACTTACACAGTGGTTATATGTTTTTCCATTCGGGGAAAGAATGTGGAGATTCTGGGCATTTGACACACGCGAACATGCTACATACAGCTGACCATGAGAGAAGCACGGTTTTTCTAAGTTGACCCCCGCTACCTGTAACGTTTGCCCTTGTGCTTTATTAATTGTCATTGCAAAACTGAGCTTAAAGGGAACTGCAACCTTTTGAATTGAAAAGGAAGATCTGTGGGAGTTATAGGGATCTGTGGTATAATAACATTTTCACCTATTCCTACGCCTGTCAAAATTATAGCACCGATTATGTTCCATACAAGATGTGTCACACGCAGCCTTGTCCCGTTACATAACCGTGGAGCATCTAAATTTCGCATTAGCATGACTGGGACGCCTAATTTTAATTGAAGCTTATGTGAGGGCACACCTGACAACTCTAGAGAATTTAGAAACTCTGCGGGATATGAAGTGCTCTGTTCTGTGTCCATAACTGTGTCTACTGACAAATACTCTGTTATTTCTCATGCTACTTCGCTTAATATATCTGAATTTATTTTGTTAACGCTCTCATTTTTTGGTGCAAGAATCGCCCTTTCACATAACCATTTGTATTCATGCATGTTGTTCGTTAAATCTGAATAAACGCTCGCAATTAATTCGGAATGACTCTGTACTAAATTACAATAATTTCTCTCGTTAATTTAACGCAGCCCTCAGCATCCGTTTCCAACCGCCAATGGCCAATTTTTAATAGTGTGTCAGCATAGTTTCCAGCATTGATATCATTATACAAATGCACTCTCATATTCGTAGTTAAACTGAATTTTGTCACCTTGTTCCATAAAATAGACGACTTGAGGCATGCTTTAATTTCATCTGCAGGTGTGCCCTTTTGAATGACAGGTAAAGTTTGGCGAAAGTCACCAGCCAGTAAAACCACCATTCCTCCCATTACATCGGTATTGCTGCGCAAATCCTGGAGCGTTCGATTTAGTGCTTCTACAGCTTTTTTATGCGACATAGTACTTTCGTCCCACACTAAAAGTTTGCATTGTCGTAGCATTATACCTCATGCACTATTTTTGCTAAAGTTGCAGATCGGCGATTCTTCCTGGGCTAGATTTAGAGGGAGTTTTAAAACAGAATGTGCAGTGCGGCCCCCGCTTAGCAGCGTGGCGGCTATACCGGAGGAAGCTACGGCCACAACAATGTTTTTATCTTTCCGTACTTGCGCTAATAATAAATTTAACAAGAATTTGTCTTTCCAGGTCCTCCAGGGGCATCTAGAAAGAAAAGTGCACCATTTCCAGATTCAATTTGTCTTAATACTTTGTCAAAAACTCGTTTTTGTTCGGGAAACAAAAGGGGGGTACAAATTCGGCTACTTACTGCTGCAAAGCTGGTATATCGTAGTTTGTTTCACGTATAAGTTAGTTACTTAGTTCATTTTCGGTTGTTCGCTGAGGGCTTATCATTCCAAAGTCGCTTAATTTTTTGCCTACCATTGCCATTACTTTATCTTCAAGTTATCCAAGTGCTTCATTATAAATGTGTTCATTGTATGTCATGTTCGCGTGTGTCTGCTGTAACCTTCGCAAAATATCTTCCGCCATGTACTCTTTATATTTGTCCCACAATTCATGTGCATTAGATAGACCGCAAGATGATATGAGAATTGCATAAAGATTCCTAATTTTGGCTGGTGACTGGCACTGCACAGCTTCCTCCATGGTTTCATCCCAGTGATTATGGTTTTCTAACAGATGCAGCTTCACATGCTTCTCTATAAATTGCGCATTCCTGACCGTTGACATTTTTAAGGTCTTTATATCCTGTAGGACCAAACATGGTGCAGCAGCAATCGTAAACAGAAACATTCAAAATTAGTTATATGGACGGTATATACACGACCAAGGGCATCTGATGACTTTACACCGGACCAATTTGCAACAGGCGCGCCTTGAATACGGCGTTTCCACTCCTTCCTAGATGTGTTCCAAGTATAATAGCGGGGGACTTCAGAATATAATAACGTTTTGTTTTGACAAAGTTGAAAGAAGGCTGTTAGTGTAGTTTTTGGCGGTGATGCAATTCTTTCGTTGAAATATACACACTCTCCATTTTCTAAATGCACAGCAAGGTGAGTTACTGTTGGGTGCCTTTCGTGTAAAGGGAAGCCAAGGAGACGCCACGCTGCCTCGTTACTGCTGACATAACGCCTTGCTTGAAAGGTCTGTACTTCATTAACGGGATTTGCCTCACCTTCACTCCTCAGATTAAATTTTTTGGTTGTTAAAATTGCTTGGTCGCTTCCTTTATTTCAGTAACTCGTTTTTATCTTACTTTATTTTTCTTAATTCTAGTGTTTTAAATGTTCACTTATTGTATTGTTTCACATGTTTTAATGTAATGTAAGTTAAAGAAACTTTTATATCACAAGCACATACTTATATAATTTTTTTTTAAATATTTTACATAAATGCATTTTATTGTCATTACTTTATTTTCAAAATAATGTATAGAATAACATGTAACCTAAACGCGCTTTGTTTTTGCATACAAAACGTACAAAAATCGAATAAAATTGGTCGAAACATCATCTAATTTGAAACCTCATAACCTAAAAAACATTGCTTTGTACTGATCTACTTCACTCAATCAGCGAAACAAGAAAGTAAATTAGATTTCCTCAGGATGAAAAATTTGAATTGTAAATTTTAATCCACGTTTGAAATAGATGTCAGCGATGAGGGTCAGGATCTTCTTTGGTTTTGTGATTTCACTGACTGAGAACTCAACTTTTATACCCACGTATATAAATATAAATAATGTATAAGTATATAATAATAATTAAGAAGTACAAACACGGACAAAAATGACATATTACCATACCAGCCTAATGCAAAATAATATAAGAGTGTATCAAGTGTGAAGAATATTTTTGTCATCCTTATCGCCACAAAATTCTTGGCTTTGAATAAATCAAATGTTCATATAAGCGATCGCAAAACTGGATGTCATTTGATGTCATGCAATGGTAAAATTTTATGCCGTTCTTTTGTTTAATTTTTAACTGTTTTTACGTTCAGTATTTGAGTTAAATATTATTATCTGCAGTTATTTGTGATTCTTTGTGTCGTTTTAACATCACAATATTCCTGCAAGGAAAAAACAAAATTGCTCTCAGGAAGCGGTACAACACTTCGTAGAGTCCAGTTTCGCGCAGTTCAATCATAAATATTGATTATTTATGATTAATTTAAAATAAATAAAAGGTGGTTTTCTTAGTTAGTAGTTATTTGGTTCTGCGGGTAATGTAAAAGGCTACTAAAATAAATAAGTAAAACTGCTAAAACATTATTTAAATAAAATTATATTTAGTAAAGCAATAATGATAATAATCTCCTGAGTGGTTAAGACATAATGACCACTTCCGAATAGTTGTTTTAATTTTATTAATTATAGGACCACAACTGTACATCCAGAGAAGTTCACTCCTCCTTAAATTAGTAAATCCCTCTCAATAGACCCCTCGGAATGATTTACACGCTGTAAAGTCAAAATATGTCGTTATGATCATATCGAAATACTAACCCAAAATAGCATAATAAGGATATTTCAAGTTGGCATTAGTGAGAAAGTATTCCATCTTACTCTTTAAGAGTGATGACATAACGCATGTCCCTTTCGATTTTTAATCGAGGAGATATAAATATATCTTTCCCAGCATCCACTTACAATCAGTTATTTAGTGTACTCATTTATTACTATTTTCCTGTCGGAAACACCCATCTACTATCTTTATATAAACTGATTCAAAAACTAACGATTCGTGATTTCTCAAAATATAATATCAACAGATAATCTGCGTAGCAGTACTCTACTTATAATTTAGTAATTTGGAATGTGGTTATCAAATATATAATCAAATAAGCTATCGATCAATCGTAACTCCATATATCGATACTATCGCAACACATCACTAACGGATACTTCTTTACGTACCTTTCGATTTCGACAGAAACATCGAGAATGCTCGTACAATAACATTAACAACTTTCTGCTTCGCATCTAACTTCATGACTTCCAGTACATATTTATGTTAAAAAAAGACTTCAAACAACTTTTTATAATGACTGTTCATCCACTTTTACTTTTTTAACTGATAATCAAGTATCAAGTCTCATATCCCTAATTATTCGGGAAATAAAAAAGAAAGGGTAAGTTGTTTTGCTTCATGTTTGTAATATTTTTTCTTTTAAAGAAACGTTACCCCTACACTAGAATTTTCTTCTGTATCTTGAGGGCAGTTTACTTACATAAATTGCACGAGGGTAAACATCCAACATCCAACAATGATTTGTACGCTCAGTACGAGTACTCAGAGTGGGGCAAGGAACATGGACGTATTAAAAAAGGTCTCGCTATACCTTCAGCGAAGCACCCAAGATAAGTCACACACATACATTCACACTAATGTTGGCAAACTTCAAATGTCTTGGAATTTTTTTCTTATTTCTCAGATATGCAGGTTTCCTCACTATGTTTCCCTTCCAACACACGTGGTAAACTATCACTTAAAATAGCAATTAACAATTTCATTGGTATCGGCAGGGATTGAACCCGGGTTGCTCGCGTACTGTGATGTTTATAGCGCTTAGCCCCTGAGCTACCACGGCTCGTTTTCTTTCATATATTACCAGCTGTTAAGCTTCTAAAAATTATAATTAATCATAAATAATATTCTATCGACATATATATATATATATATATATATATATATATATATATATATATATATATATATATATTCATCATCATCATCTTTACAGCCCTTCACAAGTCCACTGCTGAACATAGGCCTCCCCCAAGTAATGCCACAAAGCACGGTCCTGAGCCACCTGCATCCATCGACTTCCTGCATATCTTACCAGGTCGTCACTCCATCTAGTGGGGGGTCGTCCTACAATACGCCTACCGGTACGAGGCTGCCTCTGGTCTGGTCGTCATAATGAAGTCAATTTCATTTTTTGTCGAACCGTCGGGGGCTCGACCAGGTCCACTTCCTGTGGGGCCGCTTCTGGAAGAAAGATATTATATATATATATATATATATATATATATATATATATATATATATATATATATATATAGTCACCTTTTATGACACCCACGGGACGACATGGGGTAGTAGCGCATTGTTCTAAAATTATTTACTGCAACAACTGCAACACAAGGGGAATTGCAGGGGCGTTGCCAGCCTTTTAAAAAGAAATGAGGTCTCTCTCTCTCTCTCTCTCTCTCTCTCTCTGTAATGAGATAGAAAATACAAAATGTTGCTACATCACTTATCAATGCCAGTGAATTGAGCCAATCGAAAAAAATCGGTCGACGACGAAAGTGAAAGGAAAAATTAAATTGGGTGGTAAGAAACGATAAGTCTTTCATGTTATTTTTTATGCTTGGTTCCTTATTATTTTTAAACTTGCGTATTGTGATACACTACATGGTATTAAAAGATAAGATCCATCTGAAGTTACGTTAAATTTGTGGATCGTGTACTGTTTGATATTGTAAAATATTATTTATGTAAAGAACAATTCTTTTATACGAGGGTGGATTGAAAAGTACTCGGCCTAACCAAGAATATAAACACTTACTAATTCTGTTATATTTTTATTTTTCTACATAATCACTATCAAGTTAAATACACTTTTGCCACCTACCCTTCCAAGCATTTAGACCGTTGAAAAAAAATGATTCTTCCTTAGAGTCAAAATATGCGTCTACAGCTGCTTTGACCTCGTCGTTTGTCGAAAATCTTTGACCTCCCAAGTGCTTTTTTAGGTTAGGGAACAGAAAGAAGTCTGATGGTGCCAGATCAGGTGAATACGGCGGATGCGGTAACAGTTCAAAGCCACAGTTGTGAATTTCAGCTATTGACTGTACTGACGTGTGAACACGGGCGTTATCTTGATGAAACAGGACTTTTCTTCTGAGCATTCCTCGACGTTTTTCTTTTATTTCCTCTCGTAAATGACGTAGTAAGGTGCAGTAGTAATCAGAGTTTATAGTCTGACCCCTTTCAAGATAATCAATCATAATCACACCTTTCGAGTCCCAGAATACTGGAGCCATCACCTTATTTGCCGACAAAATCGACTTAGCCTTTTTTAGGGGGTGGTGAACCAGGTCTTCTCCACTGTTTTGATTGTTGTTTTGTTTCCGGTGTACAGTAATGAACCCATGTTTCGTCCATAGTAACAAAACGATTCAAAAAATCATCTGCATCGGCTTCAAATAACTCCAAACAGTCGCGTGAAATAGTCAATCGCGTCCTTTTTTGTTCAACTGAAAGCAGTCGCGGAACCCACCTCGCATACACCTTGTGGAAACCCAACTCGTTGACAATGATGTTTTGAGTTCGTTCATAAGAGATGCCTATAATCTCGGCTATCTCTCTAATTTTTAATCTGCGGTCTCCCATTATTAAATCAAGTACTTTTTTAATATTTTCGTCAGTAGTTGACGTCGAAGGCCTTCCAGAGTGGGGTTCATTTTTCACACTCTCTTACCACGCTTAAATTCTGCTATCCATTTTTTGACGGATGAATATGACAGAGCACAATCGCCTAATGTACTGTCCATGTCATCATGGATGGCTTTTGATGATAGCCCCTTCTTATGGAGGTACTTAATGACGGCACGCTGCTCGATTTGCTCCATTCGCGGAAATTATGTCCGATTACTTTGTTAATAAATTTATAAAATCACAACTAATTATCGCACACGTTTCGAACTTCACACAATGAGCTAGTCTGAACTGAACTAAATAATGTGGGTAGATTTGATTTTTAGAATTGAATGGATCTGTGTTAGGCCGAGTACTTTTCAATCCACCCTCGTATGAAAAATTTAAATAATAATAATCATATGCATAATTATCATTACAGCCCATGACAAATCCACTGCTGCAATACTTACTCCAACTGTATAGTAAATAATATAATTTACTAGCTTGCTAGGCAGACGTTGTTCCGCCCTTTTCGACGACCCTTTTTGTCATATCCTATTAAAAATCCTTAAATTCGCAAAAGATAAAAATTGTGGTCACTCATGGGCAAAAATATCTCTCAAGTTGGACCAAACTGCACACGGTGTGCAAATTTTATTAAAATCGGTAAAGTAGTTTAGGAGTCTATCGCGCACAAACAACGTGACACGTAATTTATATATTTATATTAAGATTTATTATATTAAAAATCTGACATTCGTTTGAAAATACGAGTTGACTCATCAAGATCTTTGGACTTCGCTTTCGTCGTATGCGTGGTGGAGGTGATAAAATTGCATTTTGAAATTTCGCATTTTTCATTAAACCCGATTCGTCATAATTTGGTTATTAACGTGAAATATTATTTATCTTTAACAAACCCAAATTAGTTTGGTATTAAAAAAATTATAACCTTATTTAATTTTAGGTAAGATGTATACACAGCACACGCCATCAACCATCGAGATTAGCTTAAAACTTCACTGAACTATATTCGGTGATGTTTGTGTTATATTATCAAGAGTTGAGATCTTTATCGATCAGTGAAATCATAATCGAGATATTAAGGCATATGTATGTAATGGAATTATTCGAACACTGTATTAATGTTTCCGTAGTGTAGCGGTTATCACGTGTGCTTCACACGCACAAGGTCCCCGGTTCGATCCCGGGCGGAAACAGTATTTTTGATAGATATTTTGGTCTAATCAGACAAAGGGCCGATTTTTCAATGATATTAGATATAAAACAAATGGTGCATAAGCATATTTTATTTTAAAGGCCTAAGTTCATTTGAGCATAAAAACCTGACTTCGATTCAAATCGACTTCGGCTTGCCGGCCTTTTTTACCTAGAACTATTTTTGGTTTTCTGCTATTATGTGTATAACTATGAAATCACCGTTCTTCACGAAACAAGTTACTCTATGTTTTTCTATATTTTTTACTCATGCAATTGATGCATCTTTGCCATCGCAGTGGCAGATTATTGATGCCCTTCTTGAAGTAATCAGCTGGACTAAATTTTTAGTTAGAATAAAGATTAATACATAAATAAAACTTGAAGGTACCCTTCGTTAACTATGACACCAGTACGTCAAACGTCTCAGTCCCCCCGTCTGCACAGCCTAATCCAACGCAAGACATCTATGTATATACTTACTAAGCCCAGAGGAAGTGAAAACTTTACAGTCAATATACAATATATAATTATAATATATAATATATCTCCTTTAAAGGCTTAAGATCATACTGATCACAGTAACACTGGCATTGCAAGACCTGAAAAGCTGCTTATAAAAAAACAAAAGAGTCGTCAAACGAGCACACAGTCCAGCTAACTGTTAGTGGATGCCATATCGCATTTATGCCTATTTATCCTAAGCATAATTTGCAACCACTGGTCCACACTTTGACTTTTGTTTTTGCTCTGGCTGCTGATGCTGACGATGAAAGATGACCCATTGGTCATCGTTAATCTCTAGATGGTAAAGATATATTGCACGTTAAAAAGTTTCACCTGAATTTGATTTAACTTATATTCTTCGGCTATCCTTTTATGTATATCCGAGTTTTTAAGGGTGGATTAATGGTGTATTAATTACCTTGCCAATCTTCCAATGTGTGCTGTAACTGATTGGTTGTAATTTAAATATCTCGGATTACTTCGGTGTTTTGTTAGGCATATCTCTCTCGGTTGCCTATGACCGACACTCCGTTCATAAATACTTGCTAAACACTGATTTTCGAACACCTTCGCCAACTCAAGTTGCATTATCTGGCCACGTTTCCAGTCGTCTCAAAATCAAATCTTCATATTAATAAATCATGTCTTTGAAATATTTTTTTAATTACTTAGACATGCAGGTTTTCTCACAACTTTTGTTCCTTCACCGATGAGCACGTATCAATATAAATCAGCACAAAAATTTAAATTGGTGAATAGTAAATCAGCACCAAAGATTGAAGTTAGCAATTTCATCAATGCGCGCGACGATCGAACCCGGTTTGTACCTACGCGTACTGTGAAATGTATAGCGAGCGCTTAGCTCTTGATCTATCTGGGTTTGGCAGAAAAAAGCTATAGCAAGCGCTTGTAAGCAAAATGGCGAAACTAAACAGTTTTCGGCCAGGACACGTTCCTAAGTTCAGTAGCGCTGACACAATCCGCCATTTTGCTTATTTAATTTGTTTGTTTTGAAGTTATAAAGAATTTATAAATTGTTTTGTGCAATATTAGTTTTAAGTAATATAATGACATGAATAGACATATAAATGTTATTAAAAATTTATGATTGGTAAGTTTTTAATATGAATACTTCACAAACATATATATTTAAATTAAGTTAGGTTCCCCGGTTAAAACTGACTTCGTGTCCTAGAGGAAAATAGCTACTTACGATTTGACAGCGCTTACTGCTTACGATCGCCATTTTGCTTACAAGCGCTTGCTAGCGCTTTTTTTCTGCCAAACGCACCCAATCACAGCTTTAAAAGTGAACAGTTAAGTTTTTAATAACATATCGGTAACCAGCAGTAGTAGAATCTGACTTAAATTATTATCCAGTAAAATTGAAACAAACAGTCGAAACTAACGAACGATGTTTCACAAATTTATAAAGGAAAAATGGCAAAGTGAAGAAACAATCAAGCAACACATTCCGTTACCTCTTATTAAATAATTTGCCGGTTTAAGATCGAAGAAGTTTGGTGTTATATCCGCTTTACCTAGGCATTCTATACAAATGGACTCCGAAACACAGAGATTATAAAAGTCGTCCAAAGCGTTTCGATTAATTGAATGTCATAGCAAGCCATTATAACACAAATGTAACAGAAATAGAAAGAAAAATTAAAAACTTGACAAGTTAGTTTTATAGAGAGAGGAAAAGTGATTGACTCAAAAAAGTTGGGTATCGGAATAGATACTGTTTATGAAAGCAATTGATTTGCATATAAATGGTTTAGTTTTTTTTTGCAAACAACAATAGTCTTACTGCAACGATCGATACTGTAAGTAAAAAAAATATACCTATAAATTTGATGGTAATACTAGCGAATGCCCGCACGTTCCTTCTCGTGGACTATTATTTTTTATTCCACAGGAATCGTGCAGCATAAAAGTAGTTTAGAGTAGTTACTGGGGCAACATGTGCCAAATCACGAAACCAAGACAGTTGTACAGGTCGCTGACTGTCGCGTAGGTAGTTCTTTAAAACTGACAACTTAATATTTTATAACCAATTTAAATAATTATATTTTGGCGTTATGTATCCAGGGTTTAAAAGACAACGGTGTTTACCCTAACAACCTATATGAAAGCAATATTTAATTTTATTGCTGCAAACATAGAATATTTATTTCTTTAAACTTAACTAAATACTTAAATTGTACGTGGTAGAGCCATGCTGCAGTTACATCAGTAGTATAGCTGTAGTACGAATTGGTCGGCTCGACCGGGGAAGGACCACGTTAAGAATATAAGGTAGGATGCTGCTGTGTTTTGGTGGTGTGGAAGCGGTTTAAAATTGCATTTATCGTAATAAAGATTGTGTTACACTTACCATCAGGTGGACTGTGTGCTCGTTTGTCACCCTATCCTATAAAAAAGCAAAACATACAAAAATCTCGCCCATAAGTTTAATATTGTATCGACAAAAATATGTCATTTCTCACCACATAATATATTCTTGCCCATCCGGACCTTCCACACCGAATTTGGGCTGAGCGTGAAAAGAAATTTTGTCATCCGAATTTCAAATCACGCTCGGCCCATCCACGCCAGCTCAAACCAGCTACACAAACGTCCATTCATACATCCATTCATCCATCCTCACAAACTTTCGCATTTATAATATTGGTAGGATAGATATTTTTTATGGTAATGAAGGTATTTTTCGGTTTGGTTTGGTTTATGGGTATCATTTCGGACCGGAATGAAATAGATAGAAACAAAATGTGAATTTATCTAAACTTTATAACGAGATATAACATTGAGATGTTACAATCACAAAACCCAGTACATCTGATTTAAATCTATTCAAAATTATTTATCTTCACTCTGTACTTACTGATTGCATAATAAATATTTTATTTTCAGGAGTTGCTAGACGAGAGCAATAATGCACAACCCCAACAAAATGATTCATCCAATTCCCAGCAAAATTATTCATCTGATTCAAAGGCCGACGAAACTATTAAACGTGTAAGAAGAAGTCCAAATCATGAAATAGTTTCACAAGCACTGAATTTTATGAAATCGGTCTATCGGATATATAAAACAAAAAGGTGAGGACACTGTTTTTGCTGAATATATTGCAGCGAATCTTAGTAATATGGATAAATCATCAAATGCGATAGTAAGACATCGAATTAATGATATTATTTTTGAAACCGAAATTAGATATCAGACAGGCATGTATGCAGATTACGCAAGAACCTCTAGCTTGCGTAGTAGTCATCCAGAATATTAATACAGGTTCTCCAATGATCAGCCGAATGAAAACCTTTCTAATCGCTCATCATCTGTATATTCTGCTATCGCAAGCCCTGATAATCAGTATTCTACTATCGCAGTCTTTGATAATCAGCCAAATGCAAAATTTTCATCTCTATGTTCCAACACCACAAACTTTCGTCCACTATCTCCAGGAGTTGAAACTTCGGTAACAGTGCCGATTGATGAAAGTTATAATGGTGAACATATAAGTAGCGAAGCCATAGTGATTATTATTATGCTTAAAATAAAAATATGCTTATTTTTCCTTTACTTCTTAATATTGTTATAATTTCAATATAAGTAGCTCATTATTTCTTTAGATAAGGAGAAACAATATAAATCTGTCTTGTGAAATGTTATGATTAAGATTCACTAATAGCGATGTTTCCTACTTTCGGGAAAGTGTTCAAAACGATGCATAGTGACCTAATGAAGCCCAAAATATTCCTATACCATAAGAAAGCATCACTATTACCAACACAAATTAAAATATAATTACCATTGTTATGTTTTTTAATTAAACTTTATACACGTTTTAAAAACAGTTACTTTTCTATATAAAACCATGTGGAGTTACCAAACTATTAATAGTTATAGGACGAACGAACTTATTAAGTGAATTGATCATTGGTCACACTGCCATGCTAAACTTCCGACATCTGAGGGAAAATATTCAACCAAATCCTTCTTTGTATATTCATGACACAGAGTTATATTATCGTCTCTTGGCAAGTCAACAAAGCAACCAGTTTCAGAAGTTACAGTGCGCCATTCACCTGAAATAGGTTGTAATGCAAAAGCATCATCACCCAAAAAATGGCACTGTTACATTTCTTCCCGGTAGAGGTTTGTTGTCCGGCATTATTTAACATTCTGCATAATGCAGAATTATTACTTATTAAAAACACCACCATCTAAAATGAACCCATCTGACATCCCACATAACCGTATAAAAACTTGAAATCTGCATCTACTAATGCAAACAGTACAATACTGAAATAAGTTTTATAATTAAAATATTAACTTCCAGTCCTTGGTGGACATCGAATTTCTATGTATTTTTCGTCCATAGATCAGAGACAATTTAGGGCCATTCCGTCTATCCATATACCCATCTGCAACTTTTTCCATTCGTTTGAAGTCCTTGGAATCTGCAAACAGTACAATACTGAAATAAGTTTTATAATTAAAATATTCACTTCCAGTCCTTGGTGGACATCGAATTTTTATGTATTTTTCGTCCATAGATCCGAGACAATTTAGGGACATTCCGTCTATCCATATACCCATCTGCAACCTTTTCCATTCGTTTGAAGTCCTTGGAATCTAAAATAAAGTAAAATTATACTAAGTACAAAATCATATTACACAAAAAATATATTTATTACTTATCATTTATTGCACAGGTAACAAGACAAAGGATAGACACAACAGGGACTGTCAATTTCTAAACAAATATTTTACACAAGCCCTACGGGAATAAGATTAAACAAATGGTCCTGTGCGAGTAAAACGATAAATTACATATTTTATATATTGCCTAAGCAGACCCGGCATTATATGGAATGACTAGGTATTCTGTAAAATAATTAATTATACGAGTATGCATTATTGGTAATAATTATATTTCACTTATGGCACTGAAATATTCTATGCACTTGACTAATTTTAAAAGTATTCAAAAATCGGAGCCAATGTAGTAGTACATCATGATTATTTGACTAAGGTACTAGTGTAATGGCAGCAATCGCAAGGTTGTTGTGGTTAATTATGCTAGTTTATTCTTCTTTTTTTAGAACCTCCCTTAGCCCGCTGCTAAATATAGGCCTTTTCAAGAATATGCAAACTGGCATAAATAATTTGAACGCTGGTTAGGTGGGTATATAATACTGATTAAATTACTCTACCCATAGCTCTCAATATACTACCAAAAGTTAACAAGCTGAATCTGAGATCACCATTATGGCTTTAATTTCACCTTGTATATTTCCTGTGCAATAAGAAATTTTCTATTTACTCATCTTGTACTGCGTCAACACTAATGTGATTAATAAAGGGAAAAATATTTCCGCATGAGATCGAAGCGTTGGAATTCGTAGGTTAACATCAATAAATAGAAAGTAGAAGCAAGCATGCCTTTATACCACAATGATAATCCCCGGAAGTCACTTAAAGTCACCTGATTGGAAAAATAACTCCGAAACCGGACTAACAGTGTAAATGTAATTAACAAAGAAGCTATAAACATTAATTGTATCTGATTTACTAATTGTTATTTAAGGTTACATTTTGTTTACGTTAGGTATATATAGAATTTTGCAAAATAAAAATATGTTTACTTATTATTACACATAATATAATGTATTTCAAGTTATAAACATTTCTATTATAAGCACATTTCTTTAACTTGAAAAAGATTTTTGTGATTTGTTATTTTAAGGGATGATTTGAACTTATTTGCAAAGTCATGTATGAATAACACATAATGTTAACAGATTCCGATTTTTGCACGCAAAATGCACAAAAATGAGTAAAATACCTTCTAATTTAAAACTACATAACCTAAATAACAATTCTTTGTTCTAAGATCTTAAGATCTACTTTTAGGTCAATCTATCAGACAATCAAGAAAATAAATTAGATTTTCTCAGGATGTAAATTTTGAATCGTAAATTTTAATCCACGTTTGAAGTCGAAAAGTCAGCGATGAGAGCCAGAATCTTTTTTTACTATATCTGAAATCAAAAGTGACGTGTAATTTTTGTTTTTAGTTCAGAAACATTTAAGCGGCTTTAAATAAATCTAATGTAAATGTAAGTGATCGCAAAATTGGATGTCACTTGATGTCATGTTATGGAGACAACGGCAGTAAAATTTTATGCTGTTCTATTGTTTGACGTTCAATTATTTTTACATTCAGCATTTGAGATAAACATGAAGGCCTTCTGTATAAAAATCTTCGAATATGAGTACCGTCGCGTCGTGGTTCTCACGTAAGAAAGACGGATACGACTAACTAACGGACTATGCGATATTGATTCCTTTGTTCTGGGGCCTTATGAATTAACTGATGTGCTTGAAGTAGGTACAGAATTTAAAGTGTTTTGAACATAATTGTGTCGTGTGATAAAAATTGGATACTTTACAATCATCGTAAGAAAAAACCGCTGATAGAACTCTGGTAAAATACCGGAAAAATGTTGTAACTTACTGTAAAGCAAACCTCATTCATAGGAAAGTTATTAAAACTGTTTGGTGTTCACTTCATTGTGTAATTCACTGTAGCTTTTCGAAATCCGGTATATTAATATCAGCAGATGTTTGCATTAAATGAAAGGGGTATGAAAGTTTGAAAGAGAAGAAAGTAAGACGATATGTGAAATAAGTGTAGAAGGGGAGTTGATCTACACATTTTAGTAGATGAGTTCGTATATCGGGGTTGCGTATTTAGCAGGGATGGGAGATGTGATAAGGATATAGAACGACGATTGTGAAGAGTGCAAAATGTGTCGAAAAATGGCACGTATTTGCAATTCACAATGCTGTGGTGGTCCCTACTTTAACGTATGGTAGTGAAAGTTGGGTGTGGCAGAAGAAGCACGAGAGTAGAATGAACGCAGTAGAAATGCGGTCGTTAAGGAGTATTTTAGGGCTGTTAATCCTGGTCACAAAATCCTCTTGCAAACACTTTCTCTTATACACAATTTACCTGTACAGATAGCCCTAATTAAGACGCATTATTGCATTTTTCTACTCTAAGATAAGAGATAAGTGTGGTATGCAAGAGGATTTCGTGACCAGGATTAAGAAAGAAATGCTTCGGTGGTTTGGTCATGTGGAAAGAATGAATGAGGAAAGAGTGACAAAGAAAATTTATGTTGCAGAAGTGAATGGCAGAGTCGGAAAGGGACGTCCTAGGCGAAAATTTATCGACCAAATTGGCGATTTATTGAAAATGGGCCAAATTAGGAGTACACTTAACCGACGAGCATATATGCGAAGGAGGCGAGAGAGGTGTGTCAGGATCGTGCCAAATGGAAGTCTGTAGTCTCTGCCTACCCCTCTGGGTGACAGGCGTGAGTGTTTATGTATGTATGTCTATTGTGAAGAACTGTAAACAATGTTGGCGAAACTCTCAGAGAAACAAAGCCGACCCGTCAAGCAATCTTCGCCATTAACGCTCCATGATAACGCAAAACCTCACACTGGTCGACAAATAGAATAGAAAAGAAAAGAATAGATTCATTTTATTTAAACTAGATTACGTGAATACTTACCGAAAGTTATTTAAACTTTTCTACTGGTTCGAATAAAAAAATTCTGTCCTGGAAAGAACCAACAGGAAACACAGCGTGACTATTTTCTTAAACAAAAGTTTATAATATGATGTTTTATATGTCAACTGGATGGATCAAGAGTAAGCGACAGGTAGCGTCACTCAGCGTCACTCAGCTCAGATAGACACACTAGCGGGGCGTCATATTGATGGTGGCGTGGTAGAATTGAGGGTACATCGCGAAACCCCTAATCGTTCGTGCAGTATATAAGTTCACTGTAGACGCCGTGTGCTAGAGTTTCTGCTTAAGCTATTCTAGGAATGATGTTATTCTACAAGTGCTAACACAGCGTCTTGGTTCCGTCCGTTGTCGTGGTTCTTCAGATGCAGACAAAAGGATGGTGTTGCTGAGAGGTTATCCTGTATTACGTCGACATCGGTGGTGTTGTTGTCGGTTTGCATAATTTGGTGTAATTATATCCTTCACGTTACACCAGTGTGTAATTGTGACTGGGACATATTACGGTGTAATTGCTCCGTGCTAAATGTATAGTGCGTTACGATGTCTTATTATTAATAATAATAAGACTGCGTTTTATACATGATAGAGCCATGCTGGAGCTATGTAAGTAGTAAGTTGTAGCATGAATAGGTCGGCTCGACCAGGGAAGAACCACGGTCTCACAGAAAACCAGCGTGAAATAGCAGCTCAACGCTGCTGTGTTTCGTATGATAAGTGTAGAAACCGGAGACCCTTTTTACTTCAAACGAGGCATTCCATCTTAGTCCTCACGGGTGACAACGCATCTGCATTTAAATTCTTAATCGGGATAGATGTAGGTGTCTATGCCCCACAGTAACAACTTACTATCAGGTGAACGGTGTGCTCGTTTATCGCCCTTGTCCTATAAAAAAACATTTATTGCGTAAGCACTAAAGCAAGTGAACATCCGCTCTTACACTTTTACTATTTTTAGCAATAATTATCTCCTGTTGTATAACTTACTATCAGGTGAACTGTGTGCTCGTTTATCGCCCTTGTCCTATAAAAAAACATTTATTGCCGCTTAAGCTCTTGCAAAGCAATTTGTATCAACTTATCCGCTATTACAATTTTTACTATTTTAGCAATAATTATCTCCTGTTGTATAACTTACTATCAGGTGAACTGTGTGCTCGACATTTATCGCCCTTGTCCTATTAAAAAAAAACATTTATTGCTTAAGCTCTAAAGCAAGTTGAACATCCGCTCTTACACTTTTACTATTTTAGCAATAATTATCTCCTGTTGTATAACTTACTATCACGGTGAACTGTGTGCTCGTTTATCGCCCTTGTCCTATAAGAAAAACATTTATTGCTTAAGCACTAAAGCAAGTTGAACATCCGCAAACTTACACTTTTACTATTTTTATCAATAATTATCTCCTGTTGTATTTATCAACAAACACAATTAAGTATGAAAACATTTAGAAACAACATGGTAGCGATCACCTCATTCCAAGGGATTATTAATCATGCACTTTTAGTAGTGTATCCAACCTTATTAAACAATTTTTGTTAAATAAAAGTTTTAAAACGTTATTATTGTGAACGCGTAACTAGCTTGTGCATGTTTTATTACGTACTATTATCAATAAATCTATTTTTGTTTTTGTGTACATACATAAAATTTTTGTAAATATACTGAGAGGTCAAAGTTAGTAAATTTCTTTCTTTAAATTTCTCTCTAAGGGGTTTCTTTGAATCTCGGTCATAATTGCTTTTGTACAGGCCTTCTTGTCCAATACAAATGTAGTTGAATCGCTCTTAGTGTCGTTTCAACATTGCAATATTCCTGCAAGAAAGAAAACTTGCTCTCAGAAAGCAGTACACTTCATAGAGTCCAGAATCCCGGAGTTGCTAAAATGATTTTTCCTCGAGATGTCGGATATGAGTATATATATAGAAAATAAATAATTATTTTTACAAAAATAAATGTATTTTTCTTCTTCAAAGAAAATGTTAGAATTTTTCGATATAAAACGGCAAGTCCTTTTCTTTTTTTTAATTTTTATCTTTTCAATATATTTGACTTTGAATAAATTAAATGTTTTTATAAAAATAGCATTTTATGACAGCATTAAAGTGAGTGGTGGTAACTTTATAGTTAGAAGCTGACCAGGCGTAAAGTATCGCTTTACCTGATTTAGAATACCGAGGTTCTCATAGGTAAATTTTAGGGATTAAATAAAGTTTGAAATTGCCGTTTTATTTTGTATGGGTGCTTCCTCATGGAATAATGTCAGTACCGGTGCGGACGTTAAGCATTCGATGATTGTATTACGTGCTTTCTCGTGGTTGTTTGTCCATTTCCATTTAGTACCTTGTTTTGTCAGTTCGTAAAACGGTTGCATTATGCGTGAAAAGTTAGGAATATATTTCCTGAAGTATCCTGCCAACCCATTGAACTCTCTCACCTGCTTGACCGTCCTGGGTACTGGAGCTTTCACAAGAGCTTCTACTTTACGTGGGCTTGGTCGTACTTTTCCATCAGAAACTAGATTTCCGAGGTATTCGATGGATCTTTTGAAGAAACTGCACTTCTCGGCGTTAATAGAAAATCCGGCATCCTGTAGTGCTATGAGAATCCGCTCTAGGTGTGATATTCTTTCTGGTAAATCTGCGCATTTACTCAACACATCATCCACATAAACCTGTGCAGCTGTTCCCAGCAACGACGTTAGGGCTCTGTTGGTGCATCTCTGGTATACAGAACAAGCATTACTCAATTCTAATGGCATGGTGAGGTGTTCATATAGCCCATCTGGTGTGACGAAGGCGGTCTTCTCTATCGAGGTCTCACGAAACTGCCATTTGCTAGCTGGTCAATCTGATCGGAAATCAACGGAAGTGGATAATGATCGCGTAGAGTATTTGAGTTGAGTTCTCGAAATTCGACAGAGAGTCGATCATCACCATTCTTCTTCTTAACTAAGATGATAGGGCTTGAGTAAGGTGATTTGCTTTCACGTATGATATTATGTTCCATTAACTCTTGAATTATGGTATGAACCTTCTCCCTTTCCACTGGACTAAGACGATATGGTCTTCTTTCGACAAATTTATCTGGATTTTTCAGTCTGATCTCCAGCTTGCCAGTATTGACCCGAGTTTTAGGATATTCGTGAATAAATAAATGCTTGTATTTATTCAGAAGTCCACGTTGTTGTGAGATTTGATCTTCGCTGGTCAAATCACAGTCCAAATTATCGAAAACAGGAGATTTCGTACTCACATGATTGACAAGTGGGTTATGAATTAACTTAGTCCCGTTGGGTGTAACTATCATATTCAGATTGGAATCGTGAATCAGGTTCATACCCACTAGAATATCTGTTGACATTTCATAGTCAGGTAACACGTAAAACTCCAGCTCAATACTGATGGTGTCTATAACGCATATGGTCGTAAGCTTAGTTAAAGATAGTGCTGGAAATTATCCAATCCCTTTCAAATAGTTGACTGCTGGGCTCCTTTGACCAGGTAGAACTATAGCAACTGATTCGCGCATGATTGAGCATTCTGCACCACTATCGAACACAGCCTGCAATATCTTTTGCCCTATTTCGATGGTGATAGGAGCCAGCTTACTGCCTGCCACATAGTTAACGTTTGAAGTCAAGGAACGTTTCCGTTGGAAGCAAGTTTCATAAGTGTGGCTTGGTTTCTTGCAATGGGTACAGGTAGGTACAGTTTGTGCTTTAGTGTCCTTGTTTCCAGCTTCGGGTTTATACTCCAAAGGTTTAAATCTGCAGTCATTGGTTGAGTGGTTTGTCTTCTTGCATATACGACAGCTTGATGTTGATTGTTGACTGTCTGCAAATCGTGAAGGTTTGTTAGGTATTGTGGAACTTGGGTTTACATGAGAGCGGTTCTTCCGTATAGATGTTGCCACTGAAATCAATTCAGGCACAGTGGTTGCTCTAGCGTTCAGTAATTAGATGCGTAAACGCTCGTCATTAACAGATCCAATCACTGCCTCCACAGCGTGCTCATCTCCCAGCTTGCCCTTGGTAACCCTTCTCCACAGGACTCATGCTCGCGATAAGAACTCTGCAATGTCCTTTGAAGAATCGTAAACATGTTCCCTAAACATAACGATGTCTCGGGAGTATCTGTTCTCAGGTTCAAATGTGGTGATGATGTTTTTCCGCAACTCTTTCCATATACTAGAGGTCACCATCCAATCATCGACCCACATTTTCGCGCGCCCCTTCAACAAGCTGCAGACTTTCATGTGAACGTCGAAATCACTCAGCTTATATGCTTCGATAGCTTGATCTATATGCTGACACCATTCTCGTACTCCGACGTGGGTATCTGGGTCAAACGATGGCAAGTAAATGTCTTTGATCCTTATTTTTGATTCAGTGGGTGGAGCGCACAAACGTTCTGACATTTTCTGCATCATCTCCATCATTTGCATAAGAAATTGTGGTGGTATTCCATTCATCTGCATTTCTTGATTAGGGTAGGTATGTGGTCTTGATTGTAGTATAGCTTCCATTGCTGTATTGGTGACCAGCACAGGCTCTTCATGCTGGTTGTTGACTGGTTCCAGTTGCTCAGGTGGTAAGCGAGCTGACGAGGAAGTGGCTTGAGTAGAGATCCCTTGATATCCCACTTCTGATAACGGAAGACCGAGCTCCTTTGTGTTTTTAAAAAGTGTGACGTCACTAATGTTACCTCCATGGTGGTCACACATTTTCAATTTAAACACTTCAATGAAAACACTACAAGCTGAAAGCCTCGTTTATTCGACCAACAGCGTAACGACGTACTCAGAGAGGTGTACACTGTCCGACCGCCCGAGCGAGACTGCCCTAGCACGCTTTGTGCGGCCGTATTTATAGCGTGGCGGACTCGTGTTCACCGGTTTAGGTTAGGTATTGAATTATGTGAATCATCGCGCGGCGGACACGTGCTCACCGGTGTGACGCATCGCGCGGCGGACACGTGTTCACCGGTTCAAGTTAGGTACCGAATTATGTGAATCACCAGATATTTACATTGTAATAATCAAACAGTGATTAACTAATGGCTTATGAACTATTTTTAACACAATCAAATTATTAAACAGCGTAATTAATGATTAATCCTTATTATAATCGACGAACTATTGTTGTTGCGCCGATATATATTTTTGTGACAAATTTATTGAAGGCGACTAAAAATAAACAATTAAATACATTTCTATAATTTTTATAGCGTAAAATACATTTGTACAGTCTTAGAAAAAATTACAATTATTATGTAGTGTCATCGATAGATTGTGTTGTGTAAATGTCAAATGACAAAAGACGGGCTGTGTTTCCCTTTCCCGTAGATGTGCCTTCATAATATCTGCTGATCTTGATACTATTCAGGCAGAATAGCTCATATATCAATGTAAAGATTATAAACTTTGTTATGTTGTTCGTAAATATATTAACGGTAAAGACGTTGTGATGCAGAGCTAGGGTGGCAATCAAATCAGAGATATAAGTTAAAAAGTAAGACGTTCTTTTTCAATTAAAGAGAAACTTAACTTCAAAAATCGTGTTATGTAGCAATCTGTGCTTAGGCTTTGGTGATCGTACAACATCGTAATGATTATTATAGCCTTTATACGTCCCAATGCTGGGCACAGGCAACCAATATTATATACCTTTTAGCGTTTCCCATTGTCAGGACATAAAGAAAAAAAAAAAACATTTACGCAACCACTACACAGCAAACGAATTATCGTTCCTTCCTTATCATTGAAGTTTGCAACAAAGCTTTAATCGCATTTTTTAAACACAGTTTTAAGCAATTTTTATCTATAAAATATGAAAAGAGGCTATCGCCCTCTCGCTCTAGCAATAGCTATCCTTATTTTTCTTTTAACATACATGTTTACTTCTCTAACATTGTATTATCTCTTTCTTTCTTTGAAAACAATGGAAGTTTTCTAGAACTAATAATCGCAAACAATATTTTCAATTATTTTAATCATTTTTACCTTTAATCATTTAATATTTCGGTTCGTGTTGCGCAACCGATTGTTACGTAACACATGACTTTAAGTTAAAAACAATAGCATACACCCTTTACTTCATTCACATGACATACATACATTCACACACTGTTTTAAGATTCAGGGATTAGCCTTTCTATAAATATTGGTTTACTCATTTTCTGTTTACGACTCTAATAATAATCAATAAATTTATTGTCAATAAATTTATTCAAACGTAGGTGACGTTTGAATAAATTTATAGACAAGGCTTCTTTTATATCACGTAGAAGGATATAACAAGGAGTAACGATGATCTGTATCATATTATGGAACCTTAAGGGGAAATATAATGTCAAATGGCTTAGCAAGATCCTTCGTTATGCCGAAAATATTGCAGCATTAATTTTGAAATAAATGTATGGTAAATTTGAGGATTAATGTTAAGGATTATGTTAGACGAAAACACGATTTCGTAAAATTTTCTCGATAGAAAAAAAATCCAAAGTTACCTCCAAAATAAACAATAAACCGCTGTTATTCATAAAATACTTTAAATAAGATCATGAAACTTAGCATACTAACTGAACTAACTATAAAGCAGTGCTTATGTTATTTACTTTTTTTAAAATACCATTATTTTCACTGTAAAAAGAAATTACCTAAACTATCGGCCTTTTGAAGCGTGATTCCCGCAGCACGGTCACTTCGCCTCGGCCTTTGAACGGGGAGGTTGTGTCGCTTACGATCAGAATATTCATTACGCAACAGTACGACGTAAAATTAAAATGGGAAATAACTGTGATAAAATAAGATGCGGCTGGCTTGGCGTTGAGAAACAGGCATAAATATGATAAACCTAATGAAATAAGTGTCTAACGACCTTTCTACTTACAGTATTAGTGATTACAAACATGTCGGTACATAGCATACGACGCGCGGGCAAGTGGGGACGAAATTAGAATTTGAGTTGACTTACTCTATCCTCTTAATAGGTAGTATGTAGATTTATTCACCGCGATAGAGTTTTGTTTGTCCTCGAACGCGATAAGCCTAAATATGAAAAACGTTCTTTCAAGTGAGTTGAGGAACAGGGATTGTGAAGAATACAAAGTGGATCATCTGCTTAGAGTACGAGTACAGAACCGGAGTTTAGGACCTCTCCTATTTTCAATGGTAGTCTAATTGTAATTAAACGGAAGCGATTTATACTTTATGATTTCTTAGTACCATTAATTCAAATCTGCTAGAACAGCAAGTACGTTTTTCATATTCGAATTAATTTTGGTGTATGAAACATTGTGAAACTTTCTAAAGTTTCAACAGACCGCATGTTTATAACGCCGCATATAATAGTAGCGCTTGAGGCTATTTGGAAGGAATTTTAACATTTCATTATGTTTAGGAGTTTGAGGTAAGGAACACCAGAAGGGGCTAATATTATGTATTTAAGTACTTACTAGTTTAATTTCTATTATCTATACATATGAATAAAGTTGAAGTGGCTGTATATAATGTGTACCTTAGTCCCGTTTTACCCAGGAGTGTCAATGCATCTGCATTTTAATTCGCGGGCCGCAGTATACACAACAACGTAAATGCTTACGTTTTTTTTATAGGATAGGGTGACAAACGAGCACACAGTCCACCTGATGGTATAAGTGGTTGCTGTGGCCCATAGACATCTACATCTATCCCCGTATGCTATTTCAAATGCAGATGCGTTGTCACCCGTGAGGACTAAGATGGAATGCCTCGTTTCCAACAAAAAGGGTCTCCGGTTTTCTACACTCACCATACGAAACACAGCAGCATTTAGCTACTATTTCACGCTGGTATTCTGTGAGAGCGTGGTCTTCCCCAGGTCGAGCCAACCCATTCGTGCTACAACTAGACTACTAACATAACTGCAGCATGGCTCTACGCAAGGAAATGTTTATGTCAGTAATGATAAAGCTTTTTAGTGATAGATATTTATCTCATAACAGTCCACTGGGAATGGGACTTGTCGTTTTAGGGAGAATTTGCCTTAATCGCCACGCTAGGTAGGCGGATTGAGAATGGCAGTATCACACGTCTTACACCTGTGATACTGTTTCCTATCTACAGTTTGGATATTTTAAGTTTGACGTAGAAAAGTTGGTTTGCCTTCATCTCCTAAGGTGAAATTAGATTAAATTTAGTGTGAGCCAAAGGAATTTTCCGACGCCTTTGGCTATAAATAAATATTTTCATTTGAAGAAAAAGAAGAAGAGGAAGAATTCTTTTATTTAAGCAAACAAGGCTCAATTTTGTTACTATTATTTATAACTTATAACTTGGTTAGTAGGCACAATAGTAAAGTAAAAAAAATAAAATTATATTTTCAATTTATTGTTTTTGAATTTGAATTACAATACGTCACAGTCCACTGCAGCGCAGTCCCGCAACGACTGTTATGGTCCTAGCAACCTAAATTTATCAAAATCTTGAGCATGTTTTACCTAGTCGTCCGGCTTCCATTTAGTAGAAATCACCTCGCTCGCTTACCAAGAGGCTGCCGTTCGGAAACCCTTCTTCTCCATAGGTTATCGGCCCATTGTTCATTCTTTAATCATTCATTGGATGATGTCTGTAGCTCTGGTTCTAATGAATTGCGCCTTAGATTATTCATGTGTCTAGATTATTAATGTGTGTTAAACGCCATATAGAATAAGATCAAATCCAGCCACAATTAATGTACGTCACACGGTTTAGTCATACGTCGAAATAGGCACACTGGCCATAAATAGATCTTTGTAGGTGCCACCATCTGCCAGACTGCCGTTGCTTCAGACGTGATGTAAGTGTAAGGTATAAGCACCAATTGCACGGTCAGCAAGCTTCTAGCAGAAGAGCGTGTCATGAGTCTACCGTTCGCCTCTTGGGAATGGCGCAGACTTGACGATTTCCAGCCCTAGCGAATCTATATCCAGATAGGCTTTCTTAAATCGTAGAAAACCGAAGAGTGACACAAGTTCGGAATCAATGATGAAAGATGAATTCTTTTATTATATTGAAATTGAGGTGGGTGTGCAGTCTTTTGGGTGGTACTACATTGACTGTCGTTTTGTTAGTGTTGACGTGCTTGTACAGTAAGGTACCTGAATAGGTTTGTAAACGGACTCTTGACTATATCCAACATATTTGTGATAGTGAACTTATCTTGCGCTTAGATATGGCACCCCTAATTAAATATATAAAGATACTGTTAGTTAGTTTACTTTCAAGAAATAATAATAACGGAATTAATGTCAGTATACGAATTCAAGTTTAATGACATATTTCTATTATCTGTACGCATTACAAAAGACGAAGAAGACCGTTAAGGGATAAAATTCCTGCGCACATTCTCCGAATGCAAGCTATAGAGTACTGAGACGCTGGCTACACTGCTCTGTTGCTGTACATCATACGCTGATGAGCAATAATCCCTTAGTTACGAATATTACTTTTTTATTCGATTTATATAACACATATCTGTTAACCTGTTATTGTATTAGACAACAAAATAATTAGGTTGGCTTTTTATGTCTAATTTTTAAAAGAAAAACATGAACAATTTCTTTCATCTCTCTTTTTAAAAATCAAAGAGATGTTATTTTGTCTGACGTCTGACAACGAACTTTTCTTAATTTCACGGAGTTATAAGGAAATATTTCGACGAATTGGGAACATTAACGAGAACAGAGGACCATTACTTTTAAGGACGCGTTTACAAAATTGATAGGTATAGAATCGCACTACTATGACACCAACTTATCTGTTCAGGTGGACAAAATTGGAACTAAGGCCGCCATTTTGTAAATGACATTTCGCTGTCAGTTATTATTTATTCTGAGCTATCAGGTGAGTGTTTTTAAAAAGTGCAAATAAAATGCCTAAAGCTCTTAAAAGTGATGCGCGACAGATTATCCTAAAAGTTTTATCTTTTATGAAAGAAGAGAAACGTGTACAAGCCCCAATTATACCATTTGAAAAGCTGTATGAACGCGTTACTGCCGCGACAGGTTAGTATTGCCAGATATGGAAAATTAAAATCACCTAATAATGTACTTGTGAAACATAGTAAAAAAAAATTCTCAATTTACTGTAATTCGTCTAAATTACCTAGCTTTGTAATTTGTGGTCTGTGAAGTAGCTATAGTGACGGCATATACACGGGCTTATATTTATTTAATTTTACCTATACAATAATTATTTGTCGTTTCGTTACAGGTGTTTCTGAGCGATTTGTACACAAACTCGTAAATGAAGAGAAACACGCTGAAGAATCAAATTCTAAAATTTCTACCCCTGGCAAAAAAAGGCAAAGAAAAACCGGGAAACAAGAAGTTGATAATTTCGACATTGGTGTTATAAGAAGAAAAATTCACGAATTTTATTCAGTGAAAAAAGAAATTCCTACCATACCCAAATTACTGAGTATTTTAAAAGAAGATATTGATTTCAAAGCAGAACGTGAAACTCTTCGAAAATTGCTTCACAAAATAGGATTTAGTTATAAGAAAACAAAATCAAATAGAAAAGTGTTGTATGAACGTAACGACGTAGTTGCATGGAGAGCAACCTACCTACAAAAAATTAAAGAAAATGAGTGTGGTGAAAAAAGACCTATTATTTATTTAGACGAAACTTACATACATTCGTCTCACTCAACTGGGAAATGTTGGCAAGGTCCTGAAGAGGATGGCGATTTGGAACCTGTTTCGAAAGGTAATAGGTGAATCATAATCCATGCAGGTGGAGAAAAAAGGTTTTGTGGAAAATGCACTTCTCGTATTTAAATCAAATACAAAGTATGGGGACTACCATGATGAAATGAATAGCACTAATTTCAAAAAATGGGTATATGAAAAATTACTACCTAATCTGCATGAACCTTCTCTCATTGTGATGGATAATGCGCCATACCATAGTATTTGCGTAAATAGGTGTCCTAATTCAAACCACAGTAAGGCTGATATGCAGAAGTGGCTTGTAGAAAACAATGTGGATTTCAATGAACAAATGACAAAACCACAGCTTTATGAGTTAATAAAGAAAAATAAACCTGCTCCGGAATATGAAATTGATAACCTGATGAAAAGTTATGGCCATGTTATTCTTAGATTGCCGCCTTATCATTGCGACTTGAACGCAATTGAAATGATATGGAGCTCTATGAAAAGGAACATAGCAGATAAAAATGTTGGAAAATCTAATGTTCTAATGCCCCAATTAATTGAAGATGCATTCAATAAAATTACACCGGTGCAGTGGAAAAACATTTGTAATCATGTGAAAAAAATTGAAAATGAATACAGACTAAAAGACGCGTATTTAGATGAACCCTTTATTATAGAGTGTCAGAGCGATAGCGAAAGCGATTCCAGTGACTCAGAAGATGAATTATTGGAATCAGTAGCTAACGCGGGTACGTCTTTCAAAACAGAAATTCCTGGAGTTCGGCCGCTTGAACTCCGAGACCACGACCACAATTATTTTTATAAAATATAAATAATATATATAATAACACTAATTCTCACTAAATTTAATATATTAACACGAAATTTGTTTTATTTTATATTATGTGTACCTAATGAATATGTAGTCACCTATTTCCTCGGCGAATTTCTTAAATGGCAATAGTAAGCACTCCACTAGCGACTCTGTAAACTGAACAGATAAGTTGGTGGCACTATACATTGACAAAAGTCGCACACACACTAGTGTACGCACGGTTGGCTGTGGGAATCGTAGTCAAATGAAATTATTTTGATAATTTGAAAGATTGAATTTGTTTTTCATTTCTTATACCTACCTCAGAAATATACTTCGATACGAAATACGAATACCTGCTCCAGAGACTGCTTGGCACTGGAAGCCCTCTACTGGTAGTGAGATGTTAACTCTGGACTTTGAACTGGTTTTGTCAGTTATAATAAGACCTTACCTACCTGCGGACTTGATGGAGTGACCTGAAGGTGTAATTCGGTGATTACAACAGGAACTCCTAGACTAGTGGAACTAGGTGTGCCGAGTTTGGGTTCGTTTTGTTGGTTATGATGAGACCTTACCACCGGACTTGATGGAGTGACCTGAAGGTGTAAATCGTTGATTGCAACTGGAACTCCTAGACTGGTAGAACTAGGTGTGCCGAGTTTGGGTTCGTTTTGTTAGTTTTGAAGAGACCTTACCACCAGACTTGATGGAGTGACCTGAAGGGGTAATTCAGTAACTACTGCTGGAATTTCTGAACGAGTAGAACTATGTGTGCCGAATTTGGGCTCCGTTTTGTTAGTTATGACGAGTCCATACCTCCGGACTTGATGGAGTGACCTGAAGGTGTAAATCGGTATTTGCAACTGGAACTCCTAAACTGGTAGAACTAGGTGTGCCGAGTTTGGGTTCTTTTTGTAGGTTATGATGAGACCTTAACACCGGACTTGATGGAGTGACCTGAAGGTGTAGTTCGGTGATTACAAGTGGAACTCCTAGACTTGTAGGACTAGGTGTGCCGAGT
The DNA here is from genome assembly GCA_907164705.1 of Parnassius apollo. Lineage (NCBI taxonomy): Eukaryota > Metazoa > Arthropoda > Insecta > Lepidoptera > Papilionidae > Parnassius > Parnassius apollo. Next base: position 5,341,689 of record CAJQZP010000885.1, on the reverse strand, counting down.
TTGGGTTCGTTTTGTTAGTTATGATGAGACCTTACCACCAGACTTGATGGAGTGACCTGAAGGGGTAATTCAGTAACTACTTCTGGAATTTCTGAACGAGTAGAACTAGGTGTGCCGAATTTGGGCTTCGTTTTGTTAGTTATGACGAGTCCATACCTCCGGACTTGATTGAGTGACCTGAAGGTGTAATCAGGTGGTTACAAATGGAACTCCTAGACTAGTGGAACTAGGTGTGCCGAGTTTGGGTTCGTTTTGTTGGTTATGATGAGACCTTACCACCGGACTTGATGGAGTGACCTGAAGGTGTAAATCCGTGATTGCAACTGGAACTCCTAGACTGGTAGAACTAGGTGTGCCGAGTTTGGGTTCGTTTTGTTAGTTATGAAGAGACCTTACCACCAGACTTGATGGAGTGACCTGAAGGGGTAATTCAGTAACTACTGCTGGAATTTCTGAACGAGTAGAACTATGTGTGCCAAATTTGGGCTCCGTTTTGTTAGTTATGACGAGTCCATACCTCCGGACTTGATGGAGTGACCTGAAGGTGTAAATCGGTATTTGCAACTGGAACTCCTAGACTGGTAGAACTAGGTGTGCCGAGTTTGGGTTCGTTTTGTTGGTTATGATGAGACCTTACCACCGGACTTGATGGAGTGACCTGAAGGGGTAGTTCAGTAACTACTGCTGGAATTTCTGAACGAGTAGAACTATGTGTGCCAAATTTGGGCTCCGTTTTGTTAGTTATGACGAGTCCATACCTCCGGACTTGATGGAGTGACCTGAAGGTGTAAATCGGTATTTGCAACTGGAACTCCTAGACTGGTAGAACTAGGTGTGCCGAGTTTGGGTTCTTTTTGTAGGTTATGATGAGACCTTACCATCGGACTTGATGGAGTGACCTGAAGTTGTATTTCGGTGATTACAAGTGGAACTCCTAGACTTGTAGAACTAGGTGTGCCGAGTTTGGGTTCGTTTTGTTAGTTATGATGAGACCTTACCACCAGACTTGATGGAGTGACCTGAAGGGGTAATTCAGTAACTACTGCTGGAATTTCTGAACCAGTAGAATTAGGTGTGCGGAATTTCACTCCATCAAGTCCGGTGGTAAGGTCTCATCATAACTAACAAAACGAACCCAAACTCGGCACACATAGTTCTACCAGTCTAGGAGTTCCAGTTGAAATCACCGATTTACACCTTCAGGTCACTCCATCAAGTCCGGTGGTAAGGTCTCATCATAACCAACAAAACGAACCCAAACTCGGCACACCTAGTTCTACCAGTCTAGGAGTTCCAGTTTTTTACGTGGTAGAGCCATGCTGCAGTTATATTAGTAGTATAGTTGTAGCACAAATGGGTCGGCTCGACCGGGAAGGACCACGCTCTCACAGAATACCAGCGTGAAATAGTAGCTTGATGCTGCTGTGTTTCGTATGGTGAGTGTAGAGAACCGGAGATCCTTTTTACTGGAAACGAGGCATTCCATCTTAGTCCTCACGGGTGACAACGCATCTGCATTTTGATTCGTAATCGAGGATAGATGTAGATGTCTATGGGCCACAGTAACCACTTACCATCAGGTGGACTGTGCGCTCGTTTGTCACCCTGTCCTATAAAAAAAAAAAAAAAAAAAAACTAACAAAACGAACCCAAACTCGGCACACCTAGTTCTACAAGTCTAGGAGTTCCACTTGTAATCACTGAACTACACCTTCAGGTCACTCCATCAAGTCCGGTGGTAAGGTCTCATCATAACCTACAAAACGAATCCAAACTCGGCACACCTAGTTCTACCAGTCTAGGAGTTCCAGTTGCAATCACCGATTTACACCTTCAGGTCACTCCATCAAGTCCGGAGGTATGGACTCGTCATAACTAACAAAATGCAGCCCAAATTCGCCACCCCTAGTTTTACTCTGCAGGAAGTTCAAATAGCGGTCACGAAAGTACACCTTCAGGTCACGCCATCAAGTCCAGATGTAAGGTCTCATCATAACCAACAAAACGAGCCCAAACTCGGCACACCTAGTTCCGCTCGTCCAGGAGTTGCAGTAGTAGGTAAGTTTATATATCCTACTTATTTTTAGCTAAATAAAAAACTGTGAGTATAAAAATAATAATTTTATCACTTGTCAAGTACTTATGTTTCCAATTTGTTTTTTTCTAATATTTCGTGTATGTATAGCGGTCTTTTCAGAATGAGCCGCTGCAAACAGGCGATACAGTGTCCACTCACGACGGCGGCCGAGCGCGGACCACAGAACACATTTACCCTGACGGGGCGCGGACTGTGGTTTCATCGAAATCTTTGTACAATAAATCAAAGCAGGCACCAACAATAAAATAGCCCTTATTGCAGTAGATTATGATTCATCCGTATTAGCAAAATATGTGAAAAAATGTGCATCAGTTTTTATTTTTTTACGACTATTTGATAAAAAATAAACCCAGGTTTTTTTAATTGAATATGTCTGTCATCTTATAGTATTTTTTTAAATTTTTTAAATATGTTGATAATAGACCAAAACATGTACCGAAACACACGCCGGTATCGTTAATTTTGTAGAAAATGGCAACGAAAGTTCGTTTTTACAATATAAAAAACTACTATTTTCAACAAAAGAGTTACAGAAGTTTGCAGATGAAGAACCAATCTATACATGGTAGTTTTTACTTATATTTGATTTGGTTTAGTTTTGTCACAAAATCTACCGAAAAACACCCTAATTTTGGTTGATTTGCAAACGCGTCCTTAATGAAGGTTTTTAAGAGTGAATACAATCCCTCTTAGTTATGTTTTATGTCGAATACAACCATCACTATTGTAAAAGTACTTTATTAATAGCGTTACTATAACGGAATATTTGTAAAGTTTTACCAACACAGGCACCACGCCTCATAAAATATGCAGATCGTTCGAGCGGCTGATCCAAGTCTGTATCCGAGTTCTCGCTGTCACCGAGCGATACTGTTACAATGTATCTATATGTGTGTGAAATTATTAGTTTATTGTTTTAATAATAATATGTGTGAGTTTTGTACAAAAATGTCAGACAATTCTGTCTTTTAAAGTATGTATTATACGCTGCTTCCAGGGTTATAAAGGCGGCTACCGACTAGTATTGTGTGAGAATAATAATTTTGTGTTATATATATATATATATATATATATATATATATATATATATATATATATATATATATATATATATATATTATATACATAGTTTATTACAAAATGATATATTAATTATTATTTATTGTATTTATTATTTAACCCAAACCGCTTATCGTAAATATTGAAATTCAATGCCTAAGGGGGTGAAATAGGTGTTATTTTTATGAAATCTTTTGTATGGGGCGAATTGATATTTATATAGAGATGAAATATTAATTCATTTTAGTAACTTGAAAATTAGTAGGAATTTTTAGATTAAAATAATGAAAAAATGGTTTTAATCTGCATAGTGGTAGGGAAATTCGTAAAATCAAATTATGATAATTATGAATTATACATATTTTATAATTTTACAAATATCTGCCCCCGTTTAACCCTTAATAGGTCAGAAATTGTTATATACAAAACAGTAAAGTTATCTATTTATCATTGTATAAAGGTTACTATTAATGAAATTTGCAACTAGATGGCGTTTGCGCTGAATTAAAAGACTTATGGTTATGTTAACACATTAAAACGTTTTGAATATAATTGCCCTATATTTTTGAATGAAAATATTAGTATTTTAAGTATTTGAGTATTTAAGTTTTTTTTTATAGAACAGTGGGCAAACGAGCATGTGGCTCACCTGAAGGTAAGTGATTACCGCCGCCCACGAACAACCGCAACACCAGGGGAATTAAAGTTGAGTTGACGGCCTTTTAGAAAGTAGTAAGCTCTTTTCTTGAATGTCCCTAAGTTGTATCGGTCCAGAAAAGTCGCCGGTGGTAAACAATTCCAGAGAAGATGTACGAGGAAGAAAACTCCTAGTAAAACGCTCAGGGGTGGACCGCCAAACATTCATATGATGAGGATAGTATCGTGAATTTTGACGCGATGTGCGTTCGTGAAATTTGGCGGCTGCAAAAAATCCAAACTCCTCTGAACACTCCCTATAGTAGATACGATAATAAACGCAAAGGGATGCAACATCCCTTCGCAGTGCCAGTGAATCGAGCCGATCAGAAAGAACTCGGTCGTCGACGATTCGAGCCGCTCTGCACTGGATGCGGTCAAGTGAAAGGAGCTAGAACTGGGGTGCCCCGGCCCAGAGATGAGAACAGTATTCCATGTGAGGCAAACTTGCGCTTTGTAAAGTTGCAAGAGATGTGCCGGCATGATATACTGTCTCGCTCTGCTGAGCACGCCAGAGCGAGACAGTATATTTTTAGATGCAAATTTGGCCTTCCTCTCGAAGTGACCACGAAACTGCACACTATTCGATATGTTGACGCCGATTATTCCGATGCTAGCTGAGGTAGCAAGGGGAGTGTCTTCACACTGAGGAGATACGACAAAAAGGTTCTTTTTAGCGGTTAACGCGCAATCTTGTGTTTTCTGCGGATTGAATTGGACTAGATTTAGTCGCCCCCAATCCGAGACTTTGTTAAGCCAACACTCGATTTCAGACACAACTTTGTCCTGGTACTTGGCGACGATTTACCGAGAAATATTGGCACGGTCGGTATATATGCGGTATATATAGTGCTGTCGTCTGCATAGCAATGAATGTTACCAGTTTGCAACATATCATTGATATGCAGAAGAAACAGCGTTGGTGATAGCACGTATGCTTGTGGAACACCAGCGTTTATAGGCTTGCAATCGGAGCTTGCACCATCTACAACGACCTTGATGCTCCGATCTGCAAGAAAGCTGGTGATCCAATCGCACAATTTCTCGGGAAGCCCATAGGATGGGAGCTTCGAAAGAAGGGCTTTGTGCCAAACCCGATCGAAGGCCTTCGCTATGTCCAAACTAACGGCCAATGCTTTCCCCTTGGATTCTACTGCCTCCGCCCATCTATGCGTAAGGTAGACCAGAAGATTACCAGCTGATCGACCTCGACGGAAATCGTATTGGCAGTCACTGATTAGCTGGTGATCCTCAAGGTACCTCATCGTTATGGACTATTCTCCACAATCTTAAAATACGGTGTACAGAATAAGGAGTAAACTTATACTGTTAGTAAATCCTTGTTAAAAAGAAAAAAAAAACGACATATTAAAATTATTACCCTGGTCAACAACTGGTTTGTAACATCTTCTTAATCATCCAAATTTACCTTGCTGAGGCAGTGCAGTTAGGGAAGTATTTATGTATGTAAAGCATGAAAATAATCATTAAGCCCTTGTAAGTGCAATATATCTACTGTCTAAAATCGTGGTAGGTAAAGTAATAATATATAATAAATCGTTTTTTTTACATGGTAGAGCCATGCTGCAGCTGTGTCGAATGGGTGGTGACCGGGGAAGGACCACGCACTCACAGAATACCAGCGTCAAATAGCAGCTTATGCTGCTGTGTTTCGTGTGGTGAGTGTAGAGAACCGGAGACCCTTTTTACTGGAAAAGAGGCATTCCATCTTAGTCCTAAGGCTGACAAGCATCTGCATTTTGATTCGCCAACGAGGATAGATGTAGATGTCTATGGGCCACAGCAACCGCTTACCATCAGGTGGACTGTGTGCTCGCTTGTCAACCTTTTCCTTTAAAAAAGTAGTAGTAATTTACTTATTGTACTTTTTATTATGATTTGCCTTCATACTGTGAAGGTTTTTTTCAAAGTTCATCACAAAGAAAGTTCAAAATTTGACAACTCCGTGGTGCAGTTGCTTAGTAATGAGTGGCTGCGCTGAGGGTCGCGGGTTCGAATCCCGCACGCACAAGTATTTATATGACCTACAAATAATTATTCCGGGTCTGGATGTTTGTCCTTGTGCAATTTATATTTGTAAACTGCCCCCACGATACAGGAAAAAAACCTAACGTTTAAAAAAAAGGCTGAATCTAACACAATATTGATTTACATAGCTGAGTCACAACAAAAAAAGAAAAAGAAAAAAATATATAAGTATTTGTAACCGACATCAAGAACGACTCTCAATTCGACTCGATGTTTTGTTTATGTGTGTTACCTCATAGCATTTCTCTGGGTGAGCCGATTTTGATGATTCTTATTTTTAATTTGAAAACTGGTGTTTTTCGTGTAGTCCCATGTAAATTTGATGTGGATTTTTTACTGCCGGGCATATAGTCTTGAGCTGAGCTTGCTCTTTCAGATTTTCACCTGTTTTGGTCTCTTCAGAAGGTAGTGTTAACTTTAAGAGTGGACCATCAAAACCATCAAAGATCAATTTATTTCGATCAAAAATCCTAAGATTTCTACGTCAACAGGATTATGTCAATACTTACAACTTATCAAACAAATGTAACTAAAATGTGAAAAAAATGTCTTGAGTTTGTATATAAAATACAAATAAACTTTTTGCCGCCCAAATATTAGGATAACAGACACGACTTTTTTACAGATTTTTTATATGCAGGCTTAGAACACAATTTATAGATCGTTTTTTAACCTCTTCTTTGACATTCTGAACAGGACATAGGATTTTGATGTTTCAGTATGAACAAATAGCCTTTCGGTCTGCCACGCTTCCCGCCAACTTAGACGAATTTCACGTGAGCCAAGCCTCGAGCCGAAGGTGGTACATAATCATTACATATTTGTATTATTTGCAAATATGTAATAAGGCAATATGGTGTTACCCTCAGGTTAGATATTCAAACTCTATACAAAAAATAAAATTGAAGAGCCTGTTTGTAATGTCAGAATAACAGCTTTTTACTAAATGTATATGAAAGTATATACTGCACTTAAATATAACAAGAAAACATTTTTAAAATGTTTGTTTATCTATTTGTCCGTTCCAGCAATCTACAAAATGGCCGGACCGATTTTGATGGGACTTACACTGGCAGATAGCTGATGTTATAATTAGTAACTGAGGCTTTTACTTTAGTAAACGAATTAGGGCTCCTTGCAAAAAAAATACCGCCTCATTAATCTAGAGGCGAAGCTGTTCACTAGTATATACGTCGATTTCCTAACCTTATCGACATTTTTATTAACCCCGCGAGAAGTAGTAAGTTCTATAACTTTGTATTTTCAAACATTAATTGAAATTATATTATTATGATACATAAATAGAATGGACGTTACGGGTAGAGTCCATCTATCCATAGAGACCATTCTATTTATTTAGGTATAGGTAGGGTATAGAATTTTTATTTACATGATTACGATATATTATATTATGCTGCGAACTAAATCGTAAGGGTTTAAAAATTATTTCTTATTAAGTTATTTTTTATTTTGAAACAATATAAAGTCAGTAGCTTTAAAAAGGGCGGTTTCATGGTGAAGCTTTATTGCTACTGCCTCAATAAATATCAATTTACGTGTAATGTACAACAAAACAGTCTTAAGAAACTGCTCTAATTTATTTTTGTTTTGGTTGCTATTGCTTAAATGGTAAAATCAAATAGCATTGTCTAGCCTACTCTTTCAATAGAAAAAAAATTGAAGAATTGAAACACCTTTATGATAATTCTGATTCTTCTCTGTTTATCTGGTCAAGAAGACATGTATAATTTACACGTAAATCCTTTAAGATTATACAGGGCTATGATTAAGTAAACAGAATGCAAACATCTATAAAAACTTTAATAACTAAAGTAGTAGTATGGATAAAGGTTTAGAGTATATAATTTGTTCGCTTAGATACAGTAGCTTTTGTATAACGCCGCCTTGGCACGTGTCGCATCTTGTCAAAGACGCCGCCGCGACATCATAGTTGGCCGCGTGCGGCGTACACTGGCAAGAGAATTTTGCATTTTAAAACTAAACGCCAAAGTGAAAGGTTCTTTGCGTACCTAACTTGTGTTTATTATTTATATTCGTATTTTATTAAAATAATACAATACCAATAAAATAGAATACCTACTATTTTGGGTAGAAAAATATTTACTTAACACGGTAAAAAATAATAAAATAACAATGCCATTATAGAATCCTGTGCTCAGTCATTTCCGATTCAATCGCAATAACCTCTCTGTGATTTATTTAACGTTATGCGCAAGATCGGAGATTGGGTACAAAAAGACTAGAATGGGTAATTAGACCAGAAAACCAACAATCTGAGTTTTGACAATCAAATTTGTGTTTCTTGGATAAATAGCAACTTTATTCTAAATCTACAAATTTCAAAACTTTTAGAAAAGGAGTTTTAGAAATGAGTTCTATTCGTAAAACGCTTAAATCGTTTTACGTTTAACATCGTCGCCTACGAAACCACCTTTTAAAATACTCGGATCATGACTGCGCGGATGCGACATAGTGATGCTTTTGTCTCTTTTACCTTAATTAAATATTAGTCAACCATACTGTGTAAATATTCCATGAGCGCGTTGCCGTTATTCTTACTTGTTATATTACTACGCAAATCAAAGATAAGTTGTACTCTGTGTATAAGGCCCCTGCACCATCATTTACCACAGTGAAAGTTTGGGCAACTGAATTTAAACGTGGCCGTGAGAGCTTGGGAGAAGATGGAAGTTCCTACTGATGATGACATCGCTAAAGTTCACCAAATGGTGATAGATGACCGCAAAATCAATGGAGAGAGAAAGCAGAGGTTATGAAATTTTCCAAATAACGTGTCTGTTCGCGACGGCCTAACAACGCTAAGAAACAAAGTGATAAAGAATATTGTTTTTTGTATTAATAGTGAAATTACCGACAAAACTGGGTGAAAACGTGTATTGATATAGTTGTGTAGCATCTTTATAACTCTTAGTGTGTTTGTATAGAATGTCATTTTGATAACAAGTGATGTAAACAACTTTTATTGTATTAAGAAAAATCGACCAATCGCAGCGCGTCTTATCGTAGAACTCTCTAGAAGTTTTTAATTAACTGCGTAATAGTTCATACTAAAAATAATGAATTTATAATTTTATGTTCTAAAAGAGTTGTAAATATGACATTGAATTAGCATATGGCTTATAGATTAAGAAAGTGTAGGAATATTTTGTATAATTAAACGCATTTGGTAGTTATAGAAAAATCAATGAATTAATGTACCCAAATATTATGAAAATTTGGGACATTTCGTTTAATAACTTTTTACAGTGTTAATGTTTTGAGTAACCTTTATGATATACTAGTAAAGTACCAGACTACCGATTTGATGATGTATAGCATGTTAGTGTAGCAATTAGTTTTGTATAGAAAATATCGTAATTTATGTCATTTGCATAGTGAAAAATTTATGCAATAAAGACGCAAAACGGAAAATGGCAAGCGGCTCACTGTAAGGTATAGCCAAAGTCTACCTTAGGGGCTCTAGGGTCCAGTAGGGTAGTAGTGTGAAGAACTACCAGTGACAAGCAGTAGTATCTGGTAGTCGCTGAAGTGACTAGTAGCAGTATGTAGTGAATAGTGAAAGTGTTAGCTAGCCGAAAAAGGTCGTAACTGATATTCGCAGTTACATATAGTGAAAATGTTAGCTAGCCGAAAAAGGTCGTAACTGATATTCACAGTTACATAAAGTGAAAGTGTTAGCTAGCCAAAAAACGTCGTAACTGATATTCGCAGTTACATATAGTGAAAGTGATAACTGATATCTGCAGTTACACAAGTGATAAAATCAGCTAGTTTAGTTGATAATAGCTGCTAGTCAGTAGTGTTAGAAAACCAGCTATTACCAATAGATATTTGATACTACCGTACAATTTTAAAGAAATCTTTTGAAATATACAGTGACCAACCAATAGTGAACAACCGTAGTTGAACAACCGTGGTCAACAAACAATAGTTATAAAATTTTGCGACTTATCAATCAGTCGAACCGCTGGCCACTACCTTGGTATTTGTATTTATAAATCGTGCATTTTAATTTGAACCTCAGTCTACAATATCTCAGCGGCACCCACAAAGACGGCAGTGAAAGTACCCACCGGAACCTATAGGTGTAGGACGTGAGCGACTCGCGAAGTATCTTCGACAACATTTACTCCGAAGAGTTTCGCCTGTCCGGCGCAGTATCTGTTACATATTAAATCAAGATTGAGGCATGAGAAAACTGTCAGCGCGTTGGGTGCCGCGTTTGTTCACGTTGGACCAAAAACGTGTTAGAGTGAAAAACGCCCCAAAAATACAGTCAAAACAGTGAAAAAGCAAGAAAACGGCTGGAAAAGTGATGTCGACTGTTTTTTGGAATAGTTATCTGAATTGATTATCTTCAAAAAGTAAAAAGTATTACAAGAGCATAACACTCATCATTACTTGAGAAACTGAAGGCAAAAATTGCGGAAAAATTTCCACATTTGCAGGAAAAACCTGTTTCACCATGACAACGCACCGTCTCATACCTCAGTGGTGCCATTGCGAAAATCCACGAATTACGGTTTGAACTGCTTGACTATATACCTTACTCACTAGAACTAGCCCCAAGCGACTTCTTTTTGTTACCTCATCTAAAATTTCCGTTCGGAGGACAGAGATTTTTGTCAAATGAGGGTGCAATCACCTTCGTGAAAAATTATTCTGCAGAGAAAAACGCCCAGTAATATTTGGACGGATAAAAGAGATGGGAGCATCTCTGAGAGAAGTGTGTAGAAGACTATGTAGAAACATAAAATAAATTTTAAGAAAATCTCTTGTATCTTTGTTCGATCGTAAATTTTTCAGTCCACCTACATATTTGTAAAAAATCTATAAAAGAGAGAAAGACAGTTTGTGAGATTAAATGAAAAAAAAAAAATTAATGTAAGCCAAACATTACATATCACAGCTGCCAAAATTCATATTGTTTTCCAAATCCAAAAGTCAATGTTCTAGAACGCGATCGCTCGCTTCCGCGACAAAATTGTTATTGTTCTTAAATCCGAAAATGGACGTACATAAACGGCTATATTTTCGAGCGCGTAGCGTCAAATGACCCCTCTGGGGATATTACCCCAGAGTCAAGGGTCATTTGACGTGTAGTGACGGTGTAAAAATATCCACTACCTACCGCATATCATCCCGTGGATGTCGTAAAAGGCGACAGAGGGAATAAATCAGAAGATTGGAAGTGTCTTCCTAATAACGATAAAAAAACCCGCGGTTACTAACCCGCTTGTAAAACGTGGCAACTGAGGCAAATATCTCCCCTATGAGGCAATCTATGGAGGGGGGGAGGCTGTGTTCAGCAGTGGACATAAATAGGCTGTAATGGTAACAGTAAATACTAAGTAGAAAGTTTCTGATATAGAATTATTTCAAGATTATTCGTTCTAGGCTGGTTATTGTAACTTATAATTTAGGGCAAATTTAAAGTATGCCTTAAAATATAGGTATAAAATAGTTTTTGACCCATTTGTAACGGACAATTTTATAGAGTTAATTTCAGATTTCTTGATTCCGTTTAGATTTTTATAAAATCTATGGGTCATTTACTATAATAAATTGGTATCTTTATTAGTGTAATAACATTAGTTGTCGTTAAAATGTCTAGTGGAACAAAAAACAATTGTCTCCTTTTGTGCCGTGTTTGTATTTTTACATGTTAAATATATGTATTTACTGCTTATAAAGAGCAGGTTGAAGTTTGATTTTCATAAATTATGAAGAACACACAATAAAATATGAATTATAACACAGAGAGCTAAAATTATTCTTAAGTAACTTGTTCTTTACTTAATCATGTTTTGAGATAAATTTATAACTACGGGCATATTTGTTTTAAGTTTTCATTAATATCAAATTTTGCCAACTGTTTTTATTAGTTTTGAACTTAATTTTATCAGTCTTCATAATCTCTCAATAAACTATATTTTTATAAAATGACTTAGACTAGCAAACCAGCCTGGCTTCGCATGGGTGATTTCTGGATCTAGACAATAGTGCCACCTACCGGGCCCAAATGTGAATCTAAATCGACTAGGAACCCATTCAAACACACACATTAAAATTTCTTTAAAATCGGTCGAAACGTTTTAGAGTAGGTAGGTATTAGCGAGACTAACAGATAAAAATTGATTTTTTAATATAGTGATATCAATGTTTAAGCCGTTATGTCGTAAAATACTATAAATATTAAGTATAACGATGTAAATGGGGCCCTACACTCTATTGTGAAGAGTCAAAATGTGACAAAAAAGGCACGTATGGCAATTCACAATGCTGTGTTGGTCCCTACTTTAACGTAGGGTAGTGAAAGTTGGGTGTGGCAGAAGAATCACGAGAGAAGAACAAACGCAGTAGAAATATGGTCGTTAAGGAGTATGTTAGGGCTGAATCTGAAAGACAGGGTGAATAATTGTGTGATAAGAGAAGAGTGTGGTTTGCAAGATGATGTTGTGACCAGGATTAAGAAAGGAATGCTTCGGTGGTTTGGTCATCTGGAAAGAATGAATGAGGAAAGAGTGACAAAGAAAATTTATGTTGCAGAAGTGAATGGCAGAGTCGGAAAGGGACGTCCTAGGCGAAAATTTATCGGCCAAATTAACGATTTATTGAAAACGGACCAAATTAGGAGTACCCTTAACCGACGAGCATGTAGGCGTAGGTATATGGACGTGAAGAAGGCGAGAGAGGTGTGTCAGGATCGTGCCAAATGGAAATCTGTAGTCTCTGCCTACCCCTTTGGGTGACAGGCGTGAGTGTTTATGTATTATGTATGTACAATACTGACTTTTCTTCTAAAATTCAAGTAATATACCTAAAAAAAGGTAAAACGGTTTTATTTCCTAAATAGTCAAGAAAATTATACTTGGTTTCCGTAGAACAGTGACACATTCTTTAAGCTATCAAAAAACGCATGTTTTACCATATATTATTTATAAACATATTTTAATAATATGCGTCATTAATAAAATATTATTACAATAGCAGTATTACCGTTAGAAAAAGAATACAAATTTCTCAATAATTGAATGAAAAAGTTGTTATTTTCATTTCATGGATGACACCTATCTAACATACAATTGCAGTTAAACAATATCCGAATAAAAAATTATATCCAAATCGTTAGAGCCGTTTCTAAGAAACAATTTACATACATTAAATACATATTATATACAAGAATTCTTCGTTTTTATGTTACGCTTTAAGAACCATATGCCTCCTCTATAGATTGATATTTTGATTGTATATTATATGTAATTTTAATACTTCTTAATATAGTTTATATATAATATATGCACTGAATAAGTGCGCAAACTCTTTTACAATATTGTTTCAATTCTTTTGACGACCGACATAAAATCGTCTTTAACTGAAAATTACGTGGATTAACCTTAGGGAAATGAACACAGGCTTTTACCCGTTAATGCTTCCTGCAATTATTTTAGAAAGGAAAATTTACTGACGGAAGAGTTGGAAAAAGACTCCTTTTGCTCATAATTGTAAATATTATACATATACTAAATAATACTATTTTTTCATTAATTTGTCACACACATCGGTGTTAAATACAACAGCCTGTCCAGCGATCTTCAAAACAAGTAGTAGAAAATATCTCATCAGCCTCAGAAATATAATAAAATAATAGAAAGTTGCCGTTGTCACAACAACGTTGCGGTCTTTAATTCTTAGTCGGAGATAGATGCGTTGTTACACCTTAATTGTATAAAAAAATTGGTTGACCCTGCAGGCCATACCGCTAATTTCAAATACAAAGCGCTCCAAATTTATGTTGCGAAATCTCGAAGTTATGTTAAAAAAACCGTTTTTTCGAATTCTTTCTCCTTCAAAATATCACGAACAAATGAACCGATTTTCTTCATTTTTTGAGGTTAAGAGCTGATTACTTTTTAAAATCGATCGGTAAAGCCGTTTAAAAGTTATAAAAAAAAAACAACTTTACAAAATTTTTATTTTTGAGATTTCTCAAAATCTACTCGTCCGAATGAGTTCATATTATCACCAAATCATTGTAGAACAATGAGATCTTTAGAACGCCGCACCGCACCTCAATCGATCAAAAGGTTCAAAAGTTATGAAAGGTTTACATACCGTACGGACGTCCACGTGAAATTAGCCAGAATAGGTTCCTGGGATCGCTAAACGTCGAGATCTGATGAAAACTCGATTTTCGAAAATCGGGGTGAAACCAATAACTTAACTATTTTTGAAACTTTTCAATTTTCTTAGCGGGAAGTTAAAAGAGTTATGGGACACCTGTATTATTTTTTTTACAAATACTGTATTCATAATACTGTTATGAAACGGCGGGATAATAAAAATAAGTTAAAGCAGTAATTAAATGCGATAAAATCCGTAAATAATAGTTTTATGCAATACTGTTATTTTATGTCAAACTGTTTAACAATTGCACGGATAAACATACTCTATATTATGTCACCGTAAAGTAAATTTTTGCCTTGCGTAAGTGGACTATGAAAAAGTCTTTGATTTTGTCGAAATTTAGGCGGTGCTACAGTTCCTTCAGCGGTGCCAAGTTGACTGTCGATATATCGAAGTACTAAAGTGTTTGCACAGTAGGGCTATGATATTGGATGATACTATCCGAGTATAACACCAGAGTACGAAACCTGTCCAACTGCAGAGCAGTGTATGACAGGGTGACATTATATTCTCGAAATTCTTCAATGCAGCGGGCGTTGGAAGACGTTTTCAAGCTATTGAACTGGAAAGGATACGGTATTAGCATCAATGGCAAGTACATCACTCACCTTCGATTTGCCGACGATATAATTTTTATGGCAGAATCGCTGGAGGACCTAAGCACTATGCTCATTGACCTCAATCGTGTCTCCCAACGGATAGGTCTTAAGATGAACATGGATAAAACAAAGATCATGTTTAATGTCCATGTAACACTTATGCTAGTAGTTGTAAGGAGCAATAAGCTCGAAGTTGTTGGTGAGTACGTTTACCAGGGACAAATAGTCCGACTAGGTAGGTCCAACTTCGACGGAGAGGTCAGTCGACGGATTAAATTCGACTGGGCAGCATTCGGGAAATTACGACACATTTTATCGTCAGGTATACTTCAAAACCTGAAAACTAGATTGTACAACCAGTGCATGCTGCCAGTGATGACTTATGGATCTGAGACGTGGTCCTTCACTGCTGGCCGTATGAGCACGCTCAAGGTTGCTCAGCAAGCTATGGAGAAGGCTATGCTCGGGGTTCCTCTGCGTGATAAACTTAGAAATGAGGATATCTGCAGTAGAACCAGAGTGACCGACATAACTCAAGGGATTAGTAAGCTGAAGTGGTTATGGGCTGGCCATATACCTCGAAGAACCGACAACCGATGGGGAAAATAGCAGTCTGGTACCGGTAGGGGTAGTGTAAGGCGACTCCCCACTAGATGGAGTGACGACCTATTAAGAAATACAGAAAGTTGATGGATGAAGGTGGCTCAGGACCGTGCTATGTGAAATTCCTTGGGGAACGCCTAAGCTCAGCAGTGAACTTGTAAAGGGCTGTAATGATGATGATGATGAAAAGAGATTTGTCGGAAATGAGTGACAAAAATTTCTGCCAGGTATACCTCAAAGATTTTTATTGATCTTATAGTTTCACCTATGTAAGAGAGACTACATTCACAATCTATCTTGTACACTCCTGCATCATGTAGAGGATTATTACATGTTGCGGAAATCAAACCCTCCTAAACACGAATTTACAGAATTTACAGCGTTGAATAAATTACGAAATAGACCAGAGCTCACGATTCTTCGCGCGGATAAAGGAAATGATACGGTAAAAATGGATACGTCAGAGTATAATTTTAAAATACAACAACTTTTATCGGACAAAAGTACGTATAAAAAAGTCAAAACAGGGGACTGTACAACTAAAACGCTTAAAACAACTAGCGTCAGTTCAATTCACAGTGAGCCAGATCAATTCACCAACTTATAAGCTGGCAGAACACTTGGCAAAAATACTGTCACCACTGAGAGGAAATACCGGAGCACACACAAAGTATTCATACCAATTTGTTAGTGAGATAAAATACCTACATCTCGCAGACAATGAAACTATGATCCAGTTTTATGTTCAGTCACTGTCCACATGCCTACCTCTTGAAGATTGCATCTCAATTGTAACTAGGAAGCTAGAAGATAACAACATGCCTGCAGAATATACAGTATTACTTAAACACTGCCTTACATCTGGCTATCTATTGTGGAAGGAAGAGTTCTACAAGCAAGTAGATTGTGTGGCGATTGGCTCACCTGTATCTCCCATAGTTGCCAACATATTTATGGAGGACTTTTAGGAGAAAGCCCTTCTTAATGCTCCTGTTAATCCAAGATTCTACAGGCGATACGTAGGCGAAACTTTACAATTTTACCATCTACATTTTGAGACCATCTTATTTCACTAGACTCTAAAATTCAATTTACTATGGAGTTAGAGGCAGATAATTCTTTAGCTTTCCTACATGTTTTAGTCATCCGAAATCCTGATAACACTATTAGTCACACCGTGTATAAGAAAAAGCCCCATAACAACCGATATTTAAATTGTGAATCTCACCATCATCCTTCACAGTTAGGTACCGTGGGTAAATCTTTGTTTCAGAGAGCAGGGATCTGAGGCAGTAAGCTTCTGGCCGCCGAGCGTCAAGCAAGTATTGCAAGACAATAAGCTTCGGTACCCGCGCCTACGTCACAGTGTAGCCGTGAAGTGAAGCCGGTCACAGTGTAGCCGTGAAGTGAAGCCGGTCACAGTCGAGCGTGTATTTAATGTACTGCCGTATATCAGAGGAGTTACAGACAAGGTTGGCTACATCTTAAAGCTAGCTTCCATTAAAACATACTACAAGCCACCGAAGAAGATTGGACAATTTTTACCACCCATCAAGTGTAATATTTCCCTACATGATGCAGGAGTGTACAAGCTAGATAGTAAATGTGGTCTTTCTTACATAGGTTAAAAAAATATCTATAAAAACCCGCGTGAAGAACATATAACTGACGTGAAGCACCGACGCTCCGGGAAGTCTGCATTCTGTGAACATGTTCAAGACCGTCCCCACCACTACATTAGATTTGATAAACCACAAACGCTCGCAAAAGAACACCGATTCCTACCAAGGATGATACGCGAGGCTATTGAAATTATAAAACATCCTAATTTCAATAGAAAAGATGGATGTGGGTGCTGCCATCTGCTTGGGATCCTATAATTAAGAAAATTAAACTGAAATCCAAGCGTTCTACTTATTTCGGAACAAAAAGTAATATTCAAAAACTGAAGGTTGAAGTTAGCCGGGCTAACTATGACATTGGAACGTCAAATATATCTGTCCCCCCCTCCCGTGACCATGGTTGCTGTAAAGCACCGGAAACGTCGGGAAATAAACATAAGTTAAAATAAGTTAATTAAAAGCGATAAAATCCGTATATATAATGTTGTATTCAATGTATGTTCCTTGGTCCTGTTAAAAGCAATAATTTTCATTTCATAATAAAATATTAGGATATAGAAATTATTTTTTATTTGTTGAAGAAAAAATTTATCTATTTTTTTTTACGTGAATTAATTTTATTAGAGTAAATTACAGCAATTATTATATACGTAACATTAAATAAAAATAATAATTAAAATTATAATATTTACAATTAATACTAATTATACACAATATAAAAAAAGAAACTATAATTAGAAAAACTAACACTAAAAATTTAAATAGTCAAAAAGTCCTGCTCCCCGTGGTATAGTGCCAAGAACGTTGGCTGCGTTTCCTCGCTGATTAGCTATACTAAGCCTTTGGCGAGAAAAGAACCAGCCCTCTTGTCACCAGCAGCGACGACCAGCTGTGGATCTTTCAGACAGTTCTTTTAGGAACTTCACTGCACGTGGACCCCACGGACCGATAGTCTCTACAGCAAATGGCACAAATATTAGCGTGCAAACAACACTGAGTTTAAAAGAAACTATATAATTCAATATTACAGACATATGATAGGATATGTTACGCCGCCACCAAATGTCGATGAACAACATTCGATATTAAGTAATTATAACATTGTTAATTTAGAAATAGAACATATTTCTCTTCTATAACTCTTGGCATGCGAATCGACGCCAGACCTATCAGATTTTAGTCACGGCTTCGTGTTGCTAAAACAAGTACATCAAATGTTTTATGTACAGATTATAGAGAGAGTGTCATTTTGTAATGTGATTTTACAAACAGCATTAATCGAATCGGAAATCAACCACTTTACACAGAATGTTGTTTTTAAGGATTTAATAATTCCAAGTAAATAACCAAACATAAAGTGTGATATTGTGGCGTTATAAAGGCGTCAAATCACGGCTTCATTTCAAATAAGAATAGGTACTTATAGAAAGTAAAGGAAGAGACATTTCGGAGATTTGCTCGATCAGCGACCAATTTTATTACGTCGTAAGGTATTATATAATATGATCTCTTTATAGTACCTTTGCATCAAATAACGATTGTATTTCTGTCGTGCATGAAATAAAATTGAATACAAATTGAAAAAAGGATTGCGTTTAATATTGTACACGTGTCGTGTTTCGTTTAATGCATAGAGTCTTTGGTTTAATGGTTCTTAATCATGGAACTTAATATGTGAATAAAACCTGTTCGATCCTTAAGGGTACTTTTAGGTATCGTGATGTAGGTTGTTCTTGTAAAAATGTTCAGGAAATGGATATAGAACGTACGCCTCAAAAAATTTAATGAAATTTAATTTTAAATGAAGAATATTCCGTGTAGTGGCGGTGTTAGAATTTCTTCAACCCAACCCCACATCGTCCGATGGGTGTAGTAAGATGAAAATCATTGAATAAAACTATATATACGGATTTTATCAAGTTTAATAAACTTATTTTAAACTATTTTTGATTCCCATGTTTCGGGTGCCTTCCAGCATCCATGGTCATGGAGGGGACTAAGATGTTTGACGTCCCAATGTCACAGTTAAGCCGGCTACCTTCAGTTTTTAATATTAATTTTTAGTTCGATCTACGCAGAACGAGCTTACAGTATCTTGAAGTCTTGGAGTAGTATGCTTGAGTTTGGGTTTAATTTTGTTAATGATAGCATCCCAAGCAGATGGCAGCATCAATCCATCTTCTCTACTGAATTTAGGATATTTTTTAATTTCAATAGCCTCGTGTATCATCCTTGGTAGGAATCGATGTTTTAGCGAGGATTTGTGGTATAATTTTGTACGTGGTGGAGCCACGCTGCAGCTATATTATAGTTGTAGCACGAATGGGTCGACTCAACAGAGGCAGGACCACGCTCTCACAGAATACCAGCGTATAATAGTAACGTAATGCTGCTGTGTTTCGTATGGTGCGTGTAGAGAACCGGAGACCCTTTTTACGGGAATCGAGTCCTCAGGGGTGACATCGCATTTGCATTTAAATTCTCAATTGAGTATAAATGTGATGTCTATGGGTCACAGCATTCACTTACCATCAGGTGGACGGTGCGCTCGTTTGTCACCCAATTCTATAAAAAAAAAAAAACAAATCTCATGTAATGATGGGGACGATCATGAACATATTCACAGAATGCAGACTTTCCGGAGCAACGGTGCTTCACGTTAGCTATATGTTCTTTCTCGCGGGTTTTTATAGAACTTTTTATTTGACCTATGTAAGAGAGACCACATCCATAATCTAGCTTGTACACTTCTTCTTCTTGTAGAGGAATACACTTGATGGATGGTAAAAATTGAATAATAATCTTCGGCGGCTTGTAGTGTGTTTTAATAGTAGCTCGCTTCAAAATGTAGCCAACCTTGTCTGAGACTCCTCTGACATACGGTAGTATACACAGCAGCAGCAGCTATATTATAGCTTGGCATTTGCTTGGATTAACAGCGACCCCATACTTTACCTCTTGTATAACATATTTATTAAATCGATAGGTAATCCATTAAACGGAAGCATTGATTGATAATGAGAAGAGTGTCTAGTTACTAGGGATGATTTTATTATGAAAGTCTTTTCTCCTGGTGTTTTTCCTTATGGTTTTTTGGTCTATAGTCTCCTATTCGCCAATAACTTTTGCAAACTGTGTAAGTAAGACCAGTATATACAGGCATGGAACAGTCAATATTCCAAGTCTTTTAAAATGTATGCGACATGATTCTTGTTGAAATAATACTAGTTTTTACGGAATTTATCGCGTATATTTAACTTTTTAAATACCCGACGTTTCGAACGCTTTACAGCACTCATGGTCACGGGCGGGACTGAGATATTCAACGTCCATATTTCATGGTTAACCGCGGTTACCATAGATTAAAATTTAACTTTTGTTCCGATCTATGCAGTATGAACTTATGGTATCTTGAAGTCTTGCAGTTGTATGCTTGGGTTGGGATTTAATTTTATTTATTATAGGATCTCAAGCAGATGGTAGCACCCAGCCATCTTCTTATTGAAATTAGGATGTTTTTTGATTTCAATAGCCTCGCGAATCATCCTTGGAAGGAATCGGTGTTCTTTAGCGAGGATTTGCGGTCTATCAAATCTGATGTAGTGACGGGGGCGATCCTGTACGTGTTCACAGACTGCAGAGTTCCCGGAGCGTCGATTCTTCACATCAGCTATATGTTCTTTAACGCGGGTTTTTATTGATCTTTTAGTTTGTCCTATGTAGGAAGAAACCACATTCACAATCAAGCTTGTACACTCCTGCATCTTGCAGAGGGACATTACACTTGACTGATGGTAAAAACTGACCAATCTTCTTCAGCGGCTTGAAGTATGTTTTGATGGAAGCGCGCTTCAAGATGTAGCCAATCTTGTCAGTGACTCCTCTAACATATGGCAGTACAGCAGGTACACGCTCGACTGTGGCCGGCTTCACTCGTTCACTGTGACGTAGGCGCGGGACTCGAAGCTTGTTGTCATGCAAAACTTGCTTGACATGGTGGAGCTCTGCAGCCAGGTGTTTACTGTCACAGATCCCTCGTGCTCTCTGAAACAAAGATTTACCCACGGTAGCTGTAGGTAACTGTGAAGGATGGTGGTGAGAATCACCATTTGAATATCTATCTGTATGGGTCTTTTTTCTATACACAGTATGGCTCAAGGTGTTATCAGTATTCCGAATTACTAACATATCTAGAAAAGCTAAGGAATTGTTTGCCTATAACTCCATTGTGAACTGAATTTTAGAATTTATAGAGTTAAGATGGTCTAAAAATGCAGTTACTTTGTCTAAAGGTAGAATTGTGAAAGTGTCGTCTACGTACCGCTTGTAGAATCTTGGATTTATGGGAGAACTAAGCAGGGCTTTCTCCTCGATGTCTTCCATGAATATGTCGGTGACAATGGGAGACACAGGTGAGCCCATCGCCACACCATCTACTTGCTTGTAGAACTCCTCCTTCCACAATAGGTAGCCAGATGTAAGGCAGTGTCTGAGTAATACTGAATATTCTACGGGCATGTTGTTTTCTTCCAGCCTTCTAGTTACAATTGAGATGCAGTCTTCAACAGGTAAGCATGTAAACAATGACTGCACATCAAAACTGACCATAGTTTTATTGTCTGCCAGATGTAGGTCTTTAATCTCGCTGACAAAATGGTAGGAATCCTTTATGTGTGCTCTTGTATGTCCCCTGAGCGGTGAGAGTATTTTCGCTAAGTGTTGAGCCAATCTGTTGGTGTTGTTGGTGTATCGATTTGGCTCACTATGGGACGTAATGGAGCATTGGGCTTGTGTATTTTTGGTAACCCATACAATTTTGGTGATTTGGCGCACGTAGGTATTATCCATTTTACGTCCAGATTTAATTTTTCGGAGTGTTTCTTTATGAGGTCACTGGTTGTTTTTAGTGTGCTATTTGTTGGGTCGTTTTTAACCTTTTTATAAGTACTTACATCCGACAAAAGTTCTTGTATTTTAGAATTATAATCTGACGTATCCACGACTACCGTGGCGTTTCCCTTATGCTTAGTTCTCCCATAAATCCAAGATTCTACAAGCGGTACGTAGACGACACTTTCACAATTCTACCTTTAGACAAAGTAACTGCATTTTTAGACCATCTTAACTCTATAAATTCTAAAATTCAGTTCGCAATGGAGTTAGAGGCAAACAATTCCTTAGCTATTCTAGATGTGTTAGTAATTCGGAATCCTGATAACACCTTGAGCCATACTGTGTATAGAAAAAAGACCCATACAGATAGATATTTAAATGGTGATTCTCACCACCATCCGTCACAGTTAGCTACCGTAAATCTTTGTTTCAGCGAGCACGAGGGATCTGTGACAGTAAACACCTGGCTGCAGAGCTCCACCATGTCAAGCAAGTTTTGCATGACAACAAGCTTCGAGTTCCGCGCCTACGTCAAAGTGAACGAGTGAAGCCGGCCACAGTCGAGCGTGTACCTGCAGTACTGCCATATGTTAGAGGAGTCACTGACAAGATTGGCTACGTCTTGAAGCGCGCTTCCATCAAAACATTGTCGTAAAGCGACAATTAAAAACTAAATAACCTAACCTAACTACAACAAAACAACCAAAAATAAAATAAATTATTTAAAAATTTGAAAAGATTTACAGTTTCTTTTATAAAAAAAGGTATGAAGGTGATGATGGGCTGTAATGATGATAGTGATTTACAATATTATTAAAAAAAATAACAAAAATAAAGATACTGCAACGAAGTATGCACAGGCTATGCCTATGATAGGTGCACAGCGCCTGCTCTAGGTACACGCAGAATCTGGAGAAAGCACATGCAGCGTCTGGAGAAGGTACACGCAGCGCTTGGAGTAGGCACACGCAACGCCCGGAGCAGATACACGCAGCACCCGGAGTAGACACGCAGCGTCTGGAGTAGGTACACGTGGCGCTTGAAGTAGGCAAACACAACGTCCGGAGTAGACACACACAGCGTCCGGAGTAGACACGCAGCGTCTGGAGTAGGAACACGCAGCGCTTGAGACAAGCACGCTCAGTGGCCGAAGATAGCGCGGGCACTAATAGGTGGAGGCGTAGGCGTGGCTAGGCGACGACTTCAGGAGAAGGCTTGCAAGATCCCGAGGCAGTGCGGATAAAGCCTTTAAGAGGTGCTTCTCGTATCAAAGCTGAAGTGAGGACCTCTATCGGCCGATTCTTCGGCTTTTATACTTTTTGACGGATCTGGGATAAGAACGAGAAATTATTTGAAATTATTTAAATTAAAAGCAAATTTTTGTAAATGGCCAAGAAGAAAAGAGTATTTTTGAAGTAAAAACATCAGGCCGGTAACAATATTTGAATAAAAATTGCCACGACAACCAGATAAACAACGATGTCAAAACATGTCAAATTTTGGTTTTAAGCTCGTAATACAGAAACGGCAAGATTTAAGTGAAAAATGAGATATTATTTATATAGGAAAAAAGGTAGCGCAAGAGCGCGCACGAAACCCGAAATTGTAGAGTTACGGAGAACTAAATAAAAGATCGAAAAAGGTAGACTCCATTGACACCGATTTAAAAAGTGCTGATAACGTGAAAATACGAAGTGAAAATGATTTGTTATTGTGTTCTTATGGTTTAAAAATGTTACAGGTACCTATGGAAATAAAGGTGATGCAAAATATCCAGTTTTGAGATGAATGCAGAAAATCAAAAACAGAATGGAAAAATAAATTTAAAATAGTGTAAAATGGTATGTAAGTAGCATAACACTACATTTTCCCCCCGACCCTGGAAAATTTTTGACTCAGCAAAAATTTTGATATGTACATTCTAAAATAAACCATAAAAACACAGCTTTGCACTAACAGACATCACCAGGCAAAATCAGATATACCATCTCTTACATTCATCATCTGCATTCAGGTAAGGGTGGAGTTCACATTCAATGACTACCACTCTAAAAGTGTGTTTTTGAAAGGACATTCAGGCTTATTTAAGGAGTAGTCATCCGCTCCTGCGTGGAAAAAAAAAAACATTTTGAAAGGACAACCAGGCTTATTTAAGGAGTTGTCATCCGCTCCTGAGTGAAGATAAAGTTAAAGAAATTAATCTTAAGCAAGCTTTAGTCGCTATGACTTAAGTAAAGGTTAAGAACGGCCAGAGCGGTAGGGCTCAAAGCCAGAGATGAGCAACATCACTAAAAGTACATTCAGGCTTATTTAAGGAGTTGTAATCCGCTCCTGAGTGAAGATAAAGATAAAGAAATTAATCAGGTAACAATTATACATATATACAAACATACAAACATATATACAAATATACAAACATATATACAAATGTAGTGTCATGCAAAACAGTATTAGCTGGTTCCTCACATCTAATCTTCACTTCGTATTCGAGTTCGGCCTTGTTAAGGAATTGGTACTTAATAACCCTTTTCATTGTTATAATTAAGTGCAAAGTTAAGTTTAAGAAATAAAATTTTAATTAAAAAATTGTACCTCTTTAAGTTATCTAGAATAAAAATATTAAAGTGATGAATGTAAGTGAAGTGTTATATGTAGGTCTAAATATAATCCCAGATAAGTTGAAAAACTAGACGAAGTTTTGTTTTAGAATTTGGAAGACAGTACCTCTTTAAGTTCTCTAGAATAAAAATATTAAGGTGATGAATGTAAGTGTAGTGTTATATGTAGGTCTAAATATAATCCAGATAAGTTGAAAAACTAGATGAAGTTTTGTTTTAGAATTTGGAAGTTAGTACCTCTTTAAGTTCTCTAGAATGAAAATATTAAGGTGATGAATGTAAGTGTTATATGTAGGTCTAAATATAATCCAGATAAGTTGAAAAACTAGATGAAGTTTTGTTTTAGAATTTGGAAGATATGATAAGGATGAGTAAATAAAGAGTTAAGAACGAAAGAGAAAGCAATTCAATCAAAAGGAAATGGATAAGGCGTAGCTAAGGTGAAGAAAAGAAGAACTTTTACGTCGGGCGCCAAATTGTCGTAAAGCGACAATTAAAAACTAAATAACCTAACCTAACTACAACAAAACAACCAAAAATAAAATAAATTATTTAAAAATTTGAAAAGATTTACAGTTTCTTTTATAAAAAAAGGTATGAAGGTGATGATGGGCTGTAATGATGATAGTGATTTACAATATTATTAAAAAAAATAACAAAAATAAAGATACTGCAACGAAGTATGCACAGGCTATGCCTATGATAGGTGCACAGCGCCTGCTCTAGGTACACGCAGAATCTGGAGAAAGCACATGCAGCGTCTGGAGAAGGTACACGCAGCGCTTGGAGTAGGCACACGCAACGCCCGGAGCAGATACACGCAGCACCCGGAGTAGACACGCAGCGTCTGGAGTAGGTACACGTGGCGCTTGAAGTAGGCAAACACAACGTCCGGAGTAGACACACACAGCGTCCGGAGTAGACACGCAGCGTCTGGAGTAGGAACACGCAGCGCTTGAGACAAGCACGCTCAGTGGCCGAAGATAGCGCGGGCACTAATAGGTGGAGGCGTAGGCGTGGCTAGGCGACGACTTCAGGAGAAGGCTTGCAAGATCCCGAGGCAGTGCGGATAAAGCCTTTAAGAGGTGCTTCTCGTATCAAAGCTGAAGTGAGGACCTCTATCGGCCGATTCTTCGGCTTTTATACTTTTTGACGGATCTGGGATAAGAACGAGAAATTATTTGAAATTATTTAAATTAAAAGCAAATTTTTGTAAATGGCCAAGAAGAAAAGAGTATTTTTGAAGTAAAAACATCAGGCCGGTAACAATATTTGAATAAAAATTGCCACGACAACCAGATAAACAACGATGTCAAAACATGTCAAATTTTGGTTTTAAGCTCGTAATACAGAAACGGCAAGATTTAAGTGAAAAATGAGATATTATTTATATAGGAAAAAAGGTAGCGCAAGAGCGCGCACGAAACCCGAAATTGTAGAGTTACGGAGAACTAAATAAAAGATCGAAAAAAGGTAGACTCCATTGACACCGATTTAAAAAGTGCTGATAACGTGAAAATACGAAGTGAAAATGATTTGTTATTGTGTTCTTATGGTTTAAAAATGTTACAGGTACCTATGGAAATAAAGGTGATGCAAAATATCCAGTTTTGAGATGAATGCAGAAAATCAAAAACAGAATGGAAAAAATAAATTTAAAATAGTGTAAAATGGTATGTAAGTAGCATAACACTACAACATACTTCAAGCCGCTGAAGAAGATTGGTCAGTTTTTACCATCAGTCAAGTGTAATGTCCCTCTGCAAGATGCAGGAGTGTACAAGCTTGATTGTGAATGTGGTCTCTCCTACATAGGACAAACTAAAAGATCAATAAAAACCCACGTTAAAGAACATATAGCTGATGTGAAGAATCGACGCTCCGGGAAGTCTGCAGTCTGTGAACACGTACAGGATCGCCCCCGTGACTACATCAGATTTGATAGACCGCAAATCCTCGCTAAAGAACACCGATTCCTTCCAAGGATGATTCGCGAGGCTATTGAAATCAAAAAACATCCTAATTTCAATAGAAAAGATGGCTGGGTGCTACTATCTGCTTGGGATCCTATAATAAATAAAATTAAATCCCAACCCAAGCATACAACTGCAAGACTTCAAGATACCATAAGTTCATACTGCATAGATCGGAACAAAAGTTAAAATTTAATCTATGGTAACCGCGGTTAACTATGACATATGGATGTTGAACATCTCAGTCCTGCCCGTGACCATGAGTGCTGTAAAGCGTTCGAAACGTCGGGTATTTAAAAAGTTAAATATACGCGATAAATTCCGTAAAAACTAGTATTATTTCAATGTGTAGTGTTCGCGTAAATATAAGAAATCGTTATGATTCTTGTTGTTTTATCCGGACCATGGTTCTGTTTGCTCTTTTTTGCAGAACAAAGGCTTTGTGTACATTATATTTAAAGCTCCCTCCCCAGAATAAAATACTGTAACGTAGTCTTGACTCCACCAATGCGTAATAAACCAGTTTTAGATGTTTAAGATTATTGTTGGAAATGGTAAAGTTTTCGCGCGAGTCTATTCAAAAGAAGTGTTTCAGAAAAGAGGTGAGCCGAAGTTTTAAACAATATTTGTCACCTTTCATGTAAAATAAACCTATGATGCTCTTGGGCTCTTTACGCTATTGGAGTCTTTTCATCACGTAAGGTGCAGCAGAAAATTCGACACAGCGCTTTCAACAATATTTGTCACCCGCTTTCGAGATCTCTGTTGTAATTCTGTCTTCTCCTGAGACCTTCTCATTTCCTGAGAGTCAACTCTATTTCGTCTAATTCAGTTGTGAAATTAATGTTAAAAATGGTATAAAAATGTAATTAACTTGTCTGTAATGTGTTATTGTGTATTATATTCATGTCTAGTATTCGCGATTGAATTAACAACTATAATTACTTATATAAAAATTATGATATATGTTTTTATATTGTATTACCCTAGGCTACGCGCAATTTTATACAAAATATAAATATAAATTTAGTGAAATTAGGTATAGATGAAATATAAATTTATTCAAAAATGTTATAACAAAAAACACTGCAGTCAGCACAGGTACAGTCACTTAATCACAAGGGAGGGTTCGTAGATGTCTTGGAGTCAGTTTTACTGTTGAGCATGACTAGTAGGCCAGTGAGAGTCAGGAGTACGCAGCAAAAGCAGCCGCCGCCTAAAAAGATTTATACAAACAAATATATAAAGAGTTATTTAATTGAGAAGTTAAACATTGCATCTGTATGACCTTTTATGATGTAAATAAAGGAGTAGACGAGTTACCTATAATGACATTACAAAATTCAAAAAGAAGTACAAGACATGAACAACATTACAACCTTTTAAATAAGTCTGACCTGTTTTTTTTCTTACGACGCTATGCCATATGAGTAAAGAAACGTTTAGATACTCGCCAAGTACAGACGAATAGGCACAATACGAACAGTTGTTGGGATGTGTTCGCTACTCGACCCGAGTACTCGCCTCTTTTCTATTCTTTTTGGTACTCTACTATTTTTAAGGAGAATCAAAAGATTGTTTGTATTCGTATCAGTGGCTGCGTTTGGAAGAAAAAAAGCGCTAGCAAGCGCTTGTAAGCAAAATGGCGAAACTAAACAGTTTTCGGCCAGGACACGTTTGCTAACTTCAGTAGCACTGACACAATCCGCCATTTTGCTTATTTAATTTGTTTATTTTGAAGTAGAGTTTTTAAGTTGTTTTGTGCAATATTAGTTTCAAGTAATATAATGACATGAATAAACATATTATATATGTTATTAAAAATTCATGATTGGCAAGTTTTTAATATAAATACTCTACAAATATATATTTAAATTAGGTTAGGTTCCCCGGTTAAAGCTAACTTCGTGTCCTAGAAGAAAATAGCTACTTAAGATTTGACAGCGCTTACCGCTTACGATCGCCATTTTGCTTACAAGCGCTTGCTACCGCTTTTTTCAGCCAAACGCAGCCAGTGTTTACATACTCGTCATTATCCAGGTGACCCGTATACAATCATTATAATTTGCTCGGCCAAGCTACCAATATAATATTCTCTAATATCTTTCTTAGACAAAATATGTTAATGAAATTACATGTTTTCGGTTGAACTGAAATTAAGAATTTTACAAGAGCGAAACTGCTTTTATATTCTACTTAATTCTAATCGTTTCTTCTTCTACCGTATTTTCTTCTTTTCTTCATTTAAAATATTAATGAGTCTATAAAGGTTAAGCAGATACAATGTCGTAGCAACGAGACATAATTACTTCATCCATATTTAAAAGATCCGCGTTGAATACATAAAGACGAATATGTAAACGTGTCGCACTTGTTTACGAACAACTCTGCAATTTATTCGGTTAATTTTTCATCAGATAATCTAGAGGAACTGCTTTAAACCAGTGCTCAAACTCAGGGCACATGAGTAAAGAAACTGTACAGAGGCAAAGCTTCTTAGGAGCAGTGAAAATGTTTACCTATTTTGGTAGGGTTGGCATTCTTGTGCCAACCTTACGATTGTACAGGTGCGAATATTGAATAAATATCTCAATTATGATAAAAAATCTTACGACTTCAGCCAAGGTGTCGTACTTAGTTATAATAATTTAATAATTTGCATTTGCTTAATAATTAATAATTTGCAATGAACCGATTTTTATTTTCCAAACATTCAACATCATTTTTTGAGGTTAAGAGCTGATTAGTTTTTGAAATTGATCGGTAAAGCCGTTTAAAAGTTATTAAAAAAAAACAGTTTTTCAAAATTTTTATTTTTGAGATTACTCAAAATCTACTCGTCCGTATTAGTACATATTATCACCAAATCTATTCCACATTGATCTGATCTTTAGAACGCCACAAACCGAATCTCAATCGATCAAGACGTTCAAAAGTTATGAAAGGTTTACATACTACTTAGCGGGAAGTTAAAAAAACATGAGCCTACGTATTAAATTTATAAACGTAATTATTCAATAAAAATTATAAAATAACTATTCAGTCTCTTATACATAAATAATTACTACGTTTTCTTTTAATGTATCATATAATATACCTCAATACGTATGATGTATCTATCTAACACATTAAATATAATAAATTTTAGTCAAGTTATGTATGTACTGTACTGTATGTACAGTAAACTATGTTTACACTTTTTTATATTTCATTCGACGCGAATAATTCTTAAAAAACAAAATTTAACACTTAACAAAGAATAATTCTTTCCTGACCGAGCCCTGGCTGAGCCTGTTTAAAGCAGTTTCTCTCTGTGTTTATCATAGCGAGGTTGTATGAAGCTTTGCCTTTTTTATAGGATAAGATGATAAACGAGCACACAGTCCACCTGATGGTAAGTGGTTGCTGTGGCCCATAGACATCTACATCTATACTCGACTACGAATCAAAATGCAGATGCGTTGTCATCCCTTGAGGATTAAGATGGAATGCCTCGTTTCCAGTAAAAAAAGGTTTTTGGTTCTCTACACTCACCATACGAAAAACAGCAGCATTAAGTTACTATTTTATGCTAGTATTCTTTGAGAGCGTGGTCCTGCCCCGGTCGAGCCGATGCATTTGTGCTACAACTATACTACTAATATAACTGCAACATGGCTCTACCACGTATATAAATTTAACTCTGGACGGTACGGTTTTTTTTACTCATGTGCTCAGGGAGTACACGTCGCGTATCGTGCTTGTTTTGTTTTCATGATTGATTTAAAAATAACAAATGAGTAAAGAATAAGTGTTATGTAAAATATGGTTTAATGTATATGAACAATTATAGAACAAATAAAAATTTGTAATTTTTAATTATCCCAAAGAAAATGTCTCGAATACCACAAATATGAGAAGATAAAATTGCATAATAATAGATCTGGATGACCTATTATTACGGTAAAAGATTCTGTTTTCAGCCATTTTGTTTTCTTATAATACGTTATATTTTAGGTTTTTAATAATACGTCCTGACAATTTTATTGCGTTTGTTAATTAAAAGGCACAACAAATTGCCGAAGAAAAAAATTAGTATAAGCAGTTTGTAAAAAAATATTGTATCTTAAGTACATAATAAGAAGCTGATAAACGTTATTATTTATTTATTTTTATCCTCCTGTGTCAGCCCTACCAAAATAGGTAAAAATTTTGCACGCTCTAGGAGCTTTGACTCTACTCGGTTTCTTTACTTATGCCGCCATACTCAACTGAACACGTTTTATTACATAACGGTCCTCAAATTTTGTTATATCAGGCGGAATAAAATTCATATTAAAGGATCTCTTGAAGCTTAATGTATTCTTGGGAAGTAAGAAATTTAAATGATTTCTATTTTTGGAATCAATTCTGATTTTTTATAAACTTTTATGACTTATAAATTACTAGCTGAACACGGCAGTGGCGGTGACCTTCTTAGTAAGAAAGTCATCAATTTGCTTTACAACTTGGTACAATAGTTAAGCCGCAAAAATTCATAGTTATTATTTTTCCACCGTACCATCAACGCCGGTCATCCTTGACTCTCTACTGGCAAATTAAAAAGGGAAAAGTATTGCTTAAAGTTGCTCATTTAAATTTCAATATTGATTAAATATTCAGAAAACAGAATCAGCGTCCTCATTACAGTCCATCTACTGCTAAAACTAGGTCTCTCCCAACTAATTCTTTGTGGTATTCTTTGGGAGAGGCCTGTGTACGTGGTCCTAAGTCACCTGCATATATAGAATTCTTGCATATTATTGCCTTACTCTTCGCTTATCGGTATGAGGCTGCCACTCAAAAACCTTGCTATTCCATAATTGTCGGTTCTTTGACTTATATGGCCGACCATTGCCCTTCAGCTTACTGATCCGTTGGTCTCTCTATTTTTACTCTGGTTTTATTGTGGGTATAACTTAACGGTAACAGGATAAGAAAAATATATAGGGAAAACGTAATGATTATAAGTTTAAATATGGGTTTTTGACACAGACAGATTAAACTGAGAGAACGTTACCGTGCACGCCTGTGGTACAATAGTCAGTGCATTTGATAGCTTCCGATGGTACTCAGAAGTTATTGTCATGTTGTCATGGTCGAAATTGGCCATTCCATTCAAACATAGCTACTAGTTGATTCTCCGGCTAGAGAAAAGTACTTAAGTGTCTACAAGTCATAGTGACCACTTTTTATAGCTGATCAATCGTTTCCAATTTTCGTGTCAAGCGTCGCTGCATGCAAATTATTTAAAAAATGGCAAATTGTGCAATAATTACATACCAAAACAACAGCGGGTAATGGAATTTAAATATAGGAGACATATTCTATGACCAGTAAGTCGAAACTATTTATATTTTGTAAATATTAGAAACAAAAATAAGGAAACCTTTATGTGTCAAAAACATTAATCAAAAGTCTAAAATGTGCTCGTAGTAGTGATAACTGATAATACGACGTAATTGCTTGTATGTGTGCTTCCGGTGATGCCAATCCTTCTACAAAGTAAGGTTGACAGCCATTCTATTGTGTATTATAGTATTCTATGGTGGAGGCCTATATTCAGCAATGGACTTCAACAGGCTGTAACGATAACGGTAACTGCCTTATTGACCATCATTTATTATTCATTCATTAAAGTATTAAAATCGATAGCTGAGTATAGATTTCCCGTAAAGAAGGAAATGTGCCATAGTTGAGCTTGGCAGGCGCGATGATAAGCCAGTTTTTATTAACTAGTTGTTATTAGGAAGTAGCCGTTGCCCACCTCCTGGTTTGTTTTCCTCTATTACCTGTTTCGATACGGGTTAGTGGATTTACTATTCTTACAGCACCACTACGAGGCCTTATGTTTTAGCTTAAGCAAAATATTTACTTACTTCGTTTTTCGTTTTTACGTACTTCAAAAATTACATAGTCATTGATATTTATCGTCGAGTAATAAAATTAGGTGAGTCAGCGATATAAGAAACTGAGGTGTGAAGATTAAAGTGGGTCATCAGTGCAACTACAGGGTAAAGGTGTATTCACAGTGGAGTAAAAATTCTTTTTTTTTCAAACATTTAATTAAGTTTAATGGAAACAAATTTTCTTAAAATTACTTAAATCGCTAATTAGTATCGCTAGATTCTCCAGTTACATTAATTATGAAAGAATTTTGTTCTGCAAGTTTCATGATGTCATCCAAATTCCACATGGCATTTTCTTCGCGTATCACGTGGTCGCAGCACTTCTTTCAACGATCAGCGTCTATTAATGCTATTGCGTCATCTAATAATTTTTTATGTCACTCATTTTGAACGTGGAGTTATTGGCACCAACATAATTTTTTATTTGGGCCCAAACCAATTCAATTGGATTAAGTTTGCAATGGTAAGGCGGTAGGCGAAGAATTGTAATGCCATTACTTTTGGCAGTCTCATCTATTAAATATTTATTATATTGTGGGGCGATTTCGGCAACTTTCATTAATAATTCTTTTTTTAAATAAGTCATGTCCATGAATTTGCCTTTGCTTTGCAGTCAATCTATTATTTGCTGCTTGTTCCAGCTGGTTGTTGGTTTCTTTTCGACTCTTACCGAATGATAGGGAGTGTTATCCATGACAACCACACTTCCTGGTTCTAGCTTAGGCATTATATTAATGTTACGAGCTTGAGGTTCGTGACAATAAAAATTGCCGATAGAATTACCTAAATTAACACTTTAATTTTCTTTACACAAATTAAAACTTAAAACACCAATAATTAATCACACTGATTCACTTTATTCCGCTCCGAAGCTTCGCTTGTCTCGCCAAATTCAATACTTCCCCGATCGCGTATTGCAGTGCTTTTATATAGGGCTCTTCTACGAAAACATCCAGAATATTCAAGTAAATACGCGCGCCAACCGACCAAGCCCAGAAAATTCGAGTCTCAGCTTCTAGAAGCTTAGTTCTTCGTTTCGACAACAGATGGCGCTGTCGGTTGAAAGATTAGTGATTTCATTTTCTGGAAAGCTCTCTCCTCGCTCTGTTACCCGACACTAGATGGCGCTAGTGCCAGATGTTAACTTAGCAGCGCAACACTGCCCCCTCCTAAGACATGCTCGTCCCGAGCATTATCGGCCCCATAATAACGCGCCAGGCGATCCACATGGACGATCTTAGGATTCCCTCTTGCGCCTTTTTGTATCTGGTAGGTTACATCGTTGATCCTGGTCACAATCCGGTACGGGCCGTCCCATTTAGCTTGAAGCTTAGGAGATTTCCCTTTCTGGATTGTGCAACCACACTAGTGAACCTTCGTCGAACCCTTTGTTGTTCATTTTGCGGTCGTACCAGGTTTTTATCTTTTCAGACATTTGCTGGCCCGATTGTCTGACGTGCTCATAAATGTCATTCATTTTCTTCCGCAAGTCATTTGCATAATCGGTTATACTGCGTGGAGCATCAGGTGGTATCCCGGTGATCAGGTCCGCAGCAGCCGTAATTCTCTCCCAAAGTTTGCGAAAGCTGGTGTCACTGATGTACTTTCGTGAACAGCGCTTCGATATGACAACAAAAACGGTTGTATGTACTTGTCCCAATCTCGTTGCCGATTGTCTACAACTTTTGCTAGGTACCTCTCCAATGTCTGATTAAATCGTTCTACCATTCCATCAGGTTGCGGGTGATAAGAAGTCGTTCTTGTTTTATGAGTACCCATAACTCGGCAAGTTTCCTGGAATATTTGGGACTCAAAATACCTTCCTTGATCGCTGTGAATCTCTAAAGGTACACCAAAACGACAGAAGACTTCATGAACTAGTTTATCTGCAACCGTTGAAGCTTCTTGATTTGGAATGGCGAAGACTTCTGGCCACTTAGTGAAGTAATCCATCACAACCATGAAATACTTGTTACCACTTTTACTCTCCGGAAACGGGCCCGCCACGTCAATGGCTATTCTCTCCCATGATGCACCAACATAAAGCCCCGAGTCTGAGGTCCCTTTACAGCCGCACAACTTGAACATTTGCGACATCGGTCCTCGACATCGTTTCGACAGTGGACCCAATAAAACCGTTCTCGGATCTTCAGTAGAGTTCGTTTAACTCCCAGATGGCCTCCTGAACAATCATTATGGTACAGCTGTAGAACATCAAGTACTCTAGCTTTAGGGACGACCATTTGCAAATAACAGCTGTCTCCCCGAACATTTTCCCATTTACGGCACAGAACTCCATCCTGAAACAGCAAGCTGTCCCATTGGGCCCAATAGCTTTTAGTGGTCGAACTCATCGCTGAGACGTCGCTCCACTTGGGCTTGGGAGCGCTGGCCTTTATCCATTCCAGAATCGGCTTGATGTCCGGATCTTCCTGCTGTGCATGTAGTAAGCTGTCCTTCCACTCGTTGCTGAGGTGGTCTGTCCTGAGCATCCTTACGGATACCTCTTCCTTACTCTCTTGCCTAGTACAATGGTTGCAATTTTCAGGACAAGGTCTTCTTGACAATGCATCTGCGTTGCCGTGAGATTTTCCGCTGCGTTTTTCGATCTCAAAGTCGTATTCCTGCAGTAATTCAATCCACCTCGCAACTTGTCCTTCTGAATTTTTAAACTGCAGTAGCCATTTTAGTGCAGCATGATCAGTTCGTAAGTGAAATTTTCGTCCCAGAAGATATTTGCTAAAATGCTGCAACGACTTTACCACAGCTAGCAATTCGCGTCTTGTGACACAATAGTTCCTTTCCGCTTTTGACAAGACTTGCTGAAGTACGCTATCACGACCTCTTGGTCACCATTCCGTTGAGACAACACACCGCCAAGTCCTATATAACTTGCGTCTGTGTCGACTATAAATTCTTTGCTTGCATCAGGGTATCCCAAAATAGGTGTTTTGCACAGACTCAAGCAGAATTGTCGCTTCTCCTCGGTTAGCTTATGCAGAGGTTTGGCTGTATCTGCAAAGTTCTTCACAAATCGCCGGTAATAGGAGCACAAACCCAAAAATGCTCTAACCTGCGTCTTGTCTTTTGGAACCGGCCAATCCTTGACAGCGGCGATTTTCTCTGGATCCGTGCGGATACCTTCTTCCGATACTACATACCCCAAAAAGTTAACTTAAAACCGTTCTCGGATCTTCAGTAGAGTTGCCGTTTGAATAGTGAACATTTCTTCGGGCTCAACTTGAGGTTGGCACTATGAATCTTCATGAGTTTCACGCGTTACAGGTTTTGAAGGTGTTCCTCAAACGTCCGGCCTACGATGATAATGTCATCCAAATAGACCAGACAGGCATCGCCAATTAGCCCGGTAAGTACAAGTTCCATCAGCCTTTTAAACGTTGCTGGAGAATTGCACAACCAAATGTTAAATTAAATTGCCACAGACCCTTTCCCGTCGAGAATGCAGTTTTCTCCTTGTCCTTAGGGTCAATTTCAACTTGCCAGTAGCCACTTTTTAGATCCAGCGTGCTACACCAATTTACTCCTGTAAGCATGTCCAGCGTGTCATCAATTCTTGGCAAGGGATAGCTGTCTTTCTTCGTAACGTCGTTCAGACGGCGGTAGTCAACACAAAACCGCATGCTGCCATCCTTCTTCTTCACCAGCACCACTGGTGAACACCATGGACTAGAGGAAGGTTCAATAACACAATCCTTCACCATTCCTTCAATCATGGTTTCCACTTTCTTTTCACGTGCTACCGGCAATTTTCTTGGCCGCTGACCGATAGGCAATTCTTCTCCTGTGTTTATTTAGTGTTGAACTAAGCCAGTCTTTCCTATGTCAGCATCGTTTGATGAGAATACATTGGCGTGCTTGAGTAACAACTTCTTCGCCTTGACCATTTCGGTTGGGGAGAGAACGCTGCGACAGTTTTCCAAAAGTGTGGTCACTCTCGTTTGTGCATCTTTGTTGGGGGTCTCACTCGATAGATATTGGCACCGCCGTAACCAATCCACTTCCTCACAAGTACCGACCAGCGAGCCTTTTTCTATAATCTGTTCCCGGTCACAAAGGTTCAGCACACGTACTTCTGAGATGTCAGTGGTTCTGACCAAGGTTCGAGCTACTTTCCATGGAAGGTCATTGTTTACCGTTTCCGTTTACCGTTACCGTACACAACGGTGAGCTTGCCCATCGTTTCGGGGAAGACTAACCGGAACAATCGTTTCCGATCTCGGCGGAAGAACAATCTTCTTAATGCTGTACACGTTCCCTGGTAACGCACCTTCCATAAAAAGTTCCTCCTGTCCACATTTCAAAACACCTTGCTTAACGTCGATCTCACAACAATTATTCTTATCAGCCACGATGACATTATGCAGGTAGATCACGTTGTCTAGCTTCAACTCCATCTCCTTCTCTCCACGGACGGGTATACGCTGACCGGTGGCTGTTACCAAATTAATGCGTTCTCGGTTGTATGCGGAGTCCCCAAGGAACTGACTTATAAGTTGGGAACTAACAACCGTACGAGAGGCTCCAGTGTCTATGGTCAGTTTACACGGCGTTCCGTTGACCTCGCCCTTGATGATTAGACTGTTCCCATCATGGGTTTGTGAGATCGAGATCCTTGGGGCTCTTTTAACATCAGCCAGCACCCGCCCCGCAGTTCTGGCTTTTACTTGTTTCCCTGCTGCTGCTGGGCGGTGCTGTTGGCCGCACTACCCTCCTGAGATCGTTCACCTTCCCTTTCTAGGGTTCGCTTAGGGCAGCTGGATCGAAGATGGCCCTTTTCCCCACAGCCATAGCACCTAGGGTTGTATCCTTTGTTGCGGTCGCGAACTGTAGCTGCTGCAACCTCCCTGATGCGATAGGAACGATGATCCTGCCGCACGGCTTCCACCTTCAGTGCGTGGGCCAAGGCGTCCTTAAGCGTCTCGTGGAGCCTGAGCCTCACAGCAGCTCTGACTTCCAGGTCACGGATGCCGTCGATGAATGTCTGCACCAGGTTCCCTTCAATGAGCGCAGGTACAGACCGGTAAGCTTTTCGCACTAGCTTCTCCACCTCTAGAGCCCACTGCTGCAGGTTTTCATTGATGCGCTGCACGCGATCTTTAAGCTGCGCACGAAAGACGTGTTCCAGGTGAGCGTCGCCATATCTCGCCTCCAATGCCTCAAGGAGTTGCTCATAAGTCACTTTCTTACCGAGGGCTTCCGGAACTGTTAAGGCCTGGTCGCGCAGGCCTAGTGTGAGAGACTGACCTGACTTTTATTCCAGCCGTTCGCATTCATAACAGCCTTGAACTGGATTTTGTAGGCTGACCAGGAAGAAGTCCCGTCGAACGGTGGCACCTTGAACCCACGTAGCGAAGGTGTAGTAGCTACTACGGGAGCTGTAGTTCCATCCCCAAGTTTGAGTTCGTGCAGTGATTTCTTCATGTCAGACATTACGTTGTCAACCCGATTGTTCTCTTGATAGATTCGGGTTTCAGCTTCCGACAGGCGGTTGTCATGTTGAGCAACCTTATCCTTCACCTCCCTTATCTCTTTCCCGAAGGTAGCGTGAATGTCCTTTATGAGGAGCATCTGCTCTTCCTTATCGCGCTTGAGCTGCTCTTCCAACCGACGGACCTGTTCCTCCTGTCGGCGGGCCTGTTCCTCCTGTCGGCGAGCCTGTTCATCCTGTCGGCGAGCCTGTTCCTCCTGCTGCTCTTTTAACCAACGGGCCTGCTCCTCCTGTCGGCGAGCCTGTTCCTCCTGTTGCTCTTTCAACCAACGGGCCTGCTCCTCCTGTCGGCGAGCCTGCTCCGGCAGCATCACCATCAGAGCACCTTAGTCAGGTGCTGCAGATGTAGGAGCTACTGACGGGCCTGCAGCCGGCGGCTGGCCCTCCGAAGTCGGCGGCGTTGCACCACCAAATCTTCTTTGGTCTGTCTCCTGCTGGCGGTGACTTCGGGTACGGACACCCTCCGTTTCCTCCTTAGGTAAAATCGGCATGATTTCATCCCACTTCTGACCCCAATTGTTACAAGCTTGAGGTTCGTGATAGTAAAATGTGCCGATAGAGTTACCTAAATTAACACTTTCATTTTCTTTACACAAATTAAAACTTAAAACACCAATAATTAATCACACTGATTCACTTTATTCCGCTCCGAAGCTTCGCTTGTCTCGCCAAATTCAATACTTCCCCGATCGCGTATTGCAACGCCTTTATATAGGGCTCTTCCACGAAAACATCCAGAATATTCAAGTAAATACGCGCGCCAACCGACCAAGTGCAGAAAATTCGAGTCTCAGCTTCTAGAAGCTTAGTTCTTCGTTTCGACAACAGATGGCGCTGTCGGTTGAAAGATTAGTGATGTCATTTTCTGGAAAGCTCTCTCCTCCCTCTGTTACCCGACTCTAGATGGCGCTAGTGCCAGATGTCAACTTAGCCGCGCAACATTAATGAACCAATTAAGGAATCTTTCACCATCCATCTCTTCATGATAGTCTTTTGTAGACTTAGATTCAAATACTAGTAGATCATCTTCCACGAATCCTTTGTGGCTGCCAATGTGCAATACAATTAACCTTTTACCTTTTCCTGTCGGAGCTTTTGGACCGGCTGATAAGCCATCTAGAAAGGCTTGTCTTTTATTTTTTACCGTTGTATCCAACCATGCTTTTGTCTTTACGTGTCCGGCTTTTACCCACGTTTCGTCAAGATAGTAAATGGTTTTATTTCGGCTCTGTTTTCTTTTATTTGCCTCAGATATTTACGCCTCCATAAAACAATATCTTCTCTTTCGAATAACAATGTTCTGCTATCCTGTTTATTGAAATCGAAACCAAGCTCGTGCATTATTTTATGAAGTGTGGTACGTTTGAAAACAGGAATATCTTCGTCAGCTTCGCAAAGTGTCATAATTTTGTCCAATGTCGCGTAGTCGTTTTTTAAATATATTGAGTGAACTTTTCTCCTTATTGCACATTTGTCTAGTTCATCTAATTTATCGACTGTCGATAGTCGAGTTTTTTTTTTCACGGGTGGTTTTATTGTGTTAGTATCCTTTTGTTCTTTAATAATTTTATAAACAGTATTTTCGGACACACCACATGCACTTGCTGTTTTTATTACTGTGCTCTGCACAGTCGCATTTGAATCACACAATTTAAAGTACTTATAAACATAGTAAATTACGCGTCTCTTTCCGCTATGGATTATTGATCCACTTTTTTTCTAGCGAATAGGTGAGGTATTCATTCTCAAAATTTAATGTTGAACGAGTAATACGCAAAATACACAACCGTTTTGTTCGAAGGCCTGATTTCAACTGG
This sequence comes from Parnassius apollo, assembly GCA_907164705.1. NCBI lineage: Eukaryota > Metazoa > Arthropoda > Insecta > Lepidoptera > Papilionidae > Parnassius > Parnassius apollo. The sequence continues at coordinate 5,301,997 of CAJQZP010000885.1, read as the reverse complement.
TCGCTGTGAACTCGACTTTCTAATTTCTTGCATTTTAATAGGCTGGGGGGCGTATTTTCTTAACGCGAACGGACTATAGGTTACGATCGTTGACGGCATCTTGGATTCTTGAGTAGCTGTGAGATCTGTATTTAATTTACCTGTGTCTAAATTGATAAAGCAGTTGAATTACGAAATGTGAATTGCTAAACTGCTAACTTTTCTTTATTTTTTCTTTTTATAGGAAAAGGGTGACAAGCGAGCACACAGTCCACCTGATGGTAAGTGGTTACTGTGGCACATAGACATCTACATCTCTCCTCGTTTGCGAATCAAAACACAGATGCGTTGTCACCCGTGAGGACTTAGATGGAATGCCTCTTTTCCAGTAAAAAGTGTCTCCGGTTCTCTACACTCACCAAACGAAACACAGCAACATTAAGCTGCTATTTGACGCTGGTATTCTGTGAGAATGTGGTCCTTCCCCGGTCGAGCCGACTCATTCGTGCTACAACTATACAATTAATATAGTTGCAGCATGGCTCTACCACGTAAAATTAACTGCTGTCCGTCTTTTAGCTGTCAAAAGACTAAAGGAAATGGCAGAAATCTAAAATCGTGAAACTGAGATGTCTATGTTTTTATTTTTATATTTATATTTATTAACTAAATAAACCTTAAAAAGTTTATTATTTATTATTATTTTTAATTAATTATAAGATGTAACTGTTTTTGTGCATGCTGTTGCCGCCTATAATTATGGCTTCACTTAGTTTGAATTTGTTGCTAGTGCTTCTTTATGTTGTTATTAGTGTACACTATGTTGGTGATAAATAAATACAAGGGTGACACTAAAAGTTTTTAGAACTGACCACTTGTAAACGATATAATAATTAAAAAAAAGAATATTAACAATGCTTTAAACATTACCAATATACCCCTTAACCACTCGTGGTAAGCTTAAATTGCTAACCCACGACCTTATTGAATTCGCGGTCCGCGCCCTTTTTTTTTTAGCATGGGGAAATGCCTACGCATACCCGCCTCGCGGGGGCAAGGACGGGTTATGTCGGACTCGCACCGACTAAAACCCCATTCCACCTTCGTCGCATATTGGCAGGGCTACGGGAACGCTTTCGCACACTTCCGCGGCCCCACCAGCGACTGCCGCCCCATGGCAGCACCTCATCGGGAGAGGAATATTCCTCCCCGTTCTCCTTCTCAAGTAAGGCGCACCAGAACACATGGCACGCCTTCCTCCACGGCCTCCAATTACATCTGCGCAACAGACGCCCCCGCGTCCGCTGCGCGAAGACCATGGGGCCAGGAAAAACGAGCACTTAGAAATACTAGCCTTCCCGACCCCAGCGGCGGATCTGGTCTATGGCTCCGCCGCCAACCAAGATTCGGCTGCGGAGGATAGGGAGAGCGGCGCCTCGCAATACCGACAATCCTCTCCCCCCCGCAGCCCCATCACCACCGCATCAACGGTGCGGCCCCGTTTGAGACGCGGAGGATAGGGCGAGTGGCGCATCGCCATACCAACACTCCTCTTCCTCCGCGACTCTACCTCGGCTGCAGCGGTAGGTGGGGAGGACACACCTCTCACCGCAGTCCACCAACACACATCCGAAGTGGGCTTCCCAAGCCCACTCGGAGTGGCCACCTCGGGCCGGCCCTCCACATCGGACCAGCCATATGGGTTCCTCTTTGTTTCGCCGTGGGTGACCAAGCCACGGCTTCTAAGCCCCCCGCCACGACAAGGCGGGAACCCGTTCGGGGGGGGGGGGGGCAGTCCGCGCCCTGCCTTTAGGCTACTGTCGCTTTTTTAATTACATCAAATTATGAAAATGGAACTCTTTCCCAATGTTATTGTGTTATGTATTTTATTATTTGTCAATTGTTTACGATTTGGCGGCAAATTAAAATTTGTATATGTCACGACAGCATGAATTTAACGCAAGAAAATTTTCGTACTATGATTTTTTATGACTTTCGATATCATTTAAGTCAACAAGAAAGTTATGAAAGACTTCGATTGACCTTTCACGATGAAGCGCCATCTCGTGCCACTGCTTACAACTGGTTTAATGAGTTTGAACGTGGTCGCACTAATCTCACCGATTACCTGGATGAGAGACGGTCTTCTACGGCGACGACTGAAGATAACATCAGTGTTGTGCGACGTATGATAGAGACTGATAAAAGAGTGACTTATCAGCAGATTTGGACAAACTTAGGCATCGGTATGAGTCAAGTGCCCAAAATCCTCCATGAACATTTAGCGGTCAGGAAGCTTTATGCTCGGTGGATACCTCATAACAAAACGACTGATTTTTTGGGCCTCTGTCAAAGGCCAAAAAACTCAGTCGTGTTGATTGGTGTCGTGAAATGATTAAAAGATTTAACGGAGGTGACTCAAATGCTGTGTTAGACATACTTACGGGTGAAGAAAGCTGGATTTATTGTTATGATCCTGAAACTAAGACACAGTCTGTTGTCTGGGTGTTTCGTTTGGAGGAGTTGCCAAATAAAGTGGAGAGAAGTCGAAGCCTGGGAAAAAAGACGCTGGCCTCGTTCTTCGGAAGGACAGGTCATTCGCAACAATAGTTTAAGAGGATCAAAAAACAGTTAGTGCAGAGTGGTACACTAACAATTGTTTGTCACTTGTCTTGGAAAAAGTTCGGGAGAAACGACCTCGCAGTTGGATCCTTCTTCACCACGACAACGCTTCGTCGCACACCGTCAATCAAACAATCGACTACTTGGCGACGTCAGACGTAGAATTAGTGGGTCACGCACCCTATGACCCTGACCTCGCACCTTACGATTTTTATTTATTTTCGAAAATAAAAGAAAACCTTCGAGGAAAACATTTTATAGATGTCGAGGAAGCAGTGGCTGCGTTTCAAACTGCCGTCAAAGAGACCCCTAAGGACGAGTGGGAAAAGTGCTTTTCTCAGTGGTTTAATTGGTTGCAGCGATGTATTGATGTAAATGTATTGATTTTGAAAAAATATAATAAAACTAAAAACTTGGTAGTTTGTTCAGTTTTTGATTTTCTGAGAACTTTCAATGTCATCCTTGTAAATCTCAACTGCACTGAAAACCATAAAGCGACACGGGCCGCCGACTTACCGGACGGGAGTAGCCATACGCAGGCGTTCCCTTGTGTCAAAGTATAAGTCCACACGGTCCTATGCGTACAATAAAACTGGTTGCAACCGCACTGCTTACTAGACTAAATATAGCTGCAGGGCTGAATCCATGCCCTACAAAACTGTCTATTCGTTGAGTTTTTTTGCGACAATAAGAAATCTGCCACGTCAAATCTACAAAAAGATATCGTTTCCTTTGATATGTAAGTAATTTTAAATGACATTAGTACTATTTATTTCTAAATTATGTTAATCTTTAATATAACAACAAGAAAGGTCCATAGTTGCCATAGGAATGGTCGTGTTGTTTCGGATTTGTTTACCAACACAGGCCGCTCGCTTTAATACAATACGCGATTCGGTCGAGCGACTGATCCGAGTCTGCATCCGAGTGGTCGCTGTCACCGAGCGATAGTTTTGATATATAGTTCTTGCAGTTCACAAGTGCGGTCGAACTTTAGATGTGGTTCGACATGTACGTGCACAGTGTGATAGTGGGCGTGCCTGGCGGAGCGAGCGTCCGCTCGAGATTGACCTCTCCTCCACATGAGTAGATAAATAGAACTGAGATAAAGCTTTATACAACCGCGCGAATCGGTTGCACTACTACAAGCATGCAAGCGAGGCATGTGTGACCACTGGCCGCTTGTCGCTTACACGGCGAGACTGGAAGAAACCTGTTACACTGGCGCAGCCAGTTGACAAATCTCAGGGTCAGTGTGAATCACAATATTTGTTTCCTTATTGCAAGTTAGAATATTTTAATGTTAAAACGTGGTACTATTAATAATGGTTTTTATAGTACTATGTGTATAAATAATACTAGAAAAAATAAAAATATATCATACTTCAACTATCCCAAGGAGTGCAATAGGTAAATAAATATTTGATTTTTACTTTTTCAAGTAAGTAACTTTATTTTATTCATAGATTTAGTATAAACTCCATAGATTGGCATCTACAACCAACAACAACTAAACAGCCCAAATAGACGCCTTATGCAAGGCAAACACTTTCTGTCAACACGTTAGACAAATACGTCTTAAACGATCGCACGATCTACTTTAGTAGCGACCATTTTCCTGATCCGTGAACATCTTGCATGTGACTCGTGAATTTTCGACAAAATAAAATACAACAGACGCACAACATGGTTCCCTGTACAATAAAATAGTGCGGAAATAGTAGCCAAATATGTAATTTAAAAAATGGCATGACTTTTCATAGATAAGTGCATTTTAATTTCCAAATTCATTAATTAAAATTAAATCAGAGCTCAATCTATATTTGTCACAAGCAACTCGCGTTTATTCGGACATCTTCGGATATTTTCGGACTATGCATCCCTTTCTTTTCAATGCAGTTCATTGTTGCTATACTTTTCTTTAATTACCGGCACGTGTAACTAGTGCTGTACCAGTTAAACTATAATATTGGTACAAGTAAATATTATGCATGTTATCGTGAATGTTTTACAGACTTATACTATAAGAGACATAGGTGTAAGCTGATTTTTTTTAGTAAATGTACGTTAGTCCATATTTCAATTAATTGATTTGATAATTAAATCAAATTATTCAAAACTTGTTAAAAAATTCGTAATAAAATTGATATAATTTTTAATAGACGGCACTCCGCTCTCTTTACTGCTAAGACGCCATGTCAAGACAAGTAGGAAGCGGAAGTGTACTTGACAGTTTAAATAACAGTTGTTATTTTTTTAATAGTATTCTATTATTATTTCAATATTGTAAAGAAAGCTTGTTGTAATAAAAAATATTCCTTAAAACAAAAAATATAGGTATTTTACTAAATACGATACCTACTTAAATAAAACTTCTTTTGTTTTTTTTATTTTGTACTAATTTATAGTAGAATATAATTCTGGTACTGGTTAAGTAGACTTGGTACCAAATTTATTAGTTAAAGTTCCCATCACTATTTGCTTATTAGCAAGTGTCGCAACTTTGATTTTAACCAATTAGTGTGCATTTCAACCCGCCTCCCCCGTAACGCTTACCTCAGACTTTTGACAGACAGGTTTGGGTGCAGAAGTACATACATTAGGCGTCTATTCGGACTGTGTAGTCCGAATAGAAGTTGTCTTTGTGTGTGTAGATTGTCAATGTGTGCATTAATATTGTTGTACCGTAATAATTTATCGATATCGATCAAAATGAATGTTAAATAAAATGTAATAATATGAAAGATACTGTAGATATGTCATATAATATCCTTTCTTATTTTATGTATAAGTTTCCAGAATGGAAACGTACAAGTTTTCTAGACAATATATTAAGCCGGGTTTGTTTTATAGGTACATATTTTTTTGTTGAACATCATCACGGCCTATTCATATTCCACTTGTGATACGCCTATAGGCCTATCTTACTATAAGCCAGACGGGTTGGTGAGGCATAGGGATTTATTTGAGCTTTCCCGAATACAAACATTATATAGCTGCAGCATGACTCTACCATACTGACGTTACTCTACTCAGTCTTCTGACTGTAACTAAAGTTGGCAACAATTATATTTGTATTCCTAAAGTTATCAACTGACAATGATATGATACATATACCTAGTTGTTGCCGTGTAAAGTACTTTTCTCGTAATGTCTACAGGAAAAAGTGTCAACAAAATAAAGACGTATAAAAATGTTTATTCAAGTACCACTAAAAACAATTAATAAAGATAATTTTATAATAAAATTGTCGAGTGCTGTTGTTTTTACATTTTGTAATTTGTGTTCATACTTAATTCTTTTGTTTAAAAAACTTCTCAATGATTAATTTTACTTATAAGTACTTTTGATTTTTTAACGAATCCTGATCATCCTGAGATGTGAAAAAATAATATATATATATATATATATATATATATATATATATATATAAAAAAAGGGGGTTTAATGGTTAACGATTAATAATAATGTATTAACGATTTTAGGTATATCATTATGTTGAGAATGTAAAACTGCAATACAATCTCTACACTTGAGTTTGTTTTCCAAATCTTTTACAAACCGTTAATTATATTGCAAAACAATATAATTTTTTTTCTTATATACATGGAAAAGAAAATAACTTAATGCTAATATATTAAGTTAATTTCTTTGCCATGTATCTAATGTATTTTAAAGTTGCAGAGAATTTGCATTATAGCAATATAATTTATATGTTGAATTATTTTAGATTCTATACATTTTTGAGTATGTATATCTTTTATCTTATCTATTATTTTTCTCTTTAATTTGAATATTATTTTTAACATTTCCTTGTATCTTGGTACCACTCCAATATCACTGATATGTAGACGATCTATGTGGAAGAATGCAGTTTAACCTGGAATTTAAATAAATTAAATAGACAAGGCAGACTTATTTCACATAACTTATGTGACTCATGTGATGTAAGGGCAATCGAACATATAATATATAAATATTTTAACTTTCATACTATTACTTTATCTACACAGCTCTAAATATATGTAGTAAGATATTAAGAATATCATTTTATTATTATAAATGATATTCTTAATATCTGATGATGATTTATGAACTAGTATCTGGATGACCGAGCTTTCCTCGGTATTTTTTTTGGAAATCGTGTCTTTTGTAAATTATATTTAGATAAAAATTACATACTGATGAAACATGAATAATATTTTTGATCTTATTGACATAATAGAAAAAACTGAACTAGTTAGTTGAATAAAAAATCATGATTTCAATTAGTTTAATTTAAATTTTCGTATTTTTAAAAAAATACTAAAAAAAGGGCTCGAAATAATAGATTTTCTCACAAAAGAAGGGAACTTGAAAAAAAAGGCAAAAAAGTCAGACCAAAGACAGGACGCGAACCAGCGCACTACGATTTCTCGACGGCCCGGTATCAACTTGAGCTATTACGATCATTAATAAAGTGTCAAAATTTACCTTCTTATATTGTAGCAGTTTTTCATTGCCTGAAAACACGGAAAAAACATTTTCTATAAATAAATAATAGCTAGATCGATTTTACCCCCGAAACTCCCTGGACACTTTTTATGAAAATCGTTGGAGCGTTTCCGAGATTCCGATTATATATATAATACAGCATTGATAATAACTTTCTGCATTCTATTACTTAAATATGAAATAATAAGTTTAATCGCTGTGTTTTTAACACCACAGTAATGTAGTTTCATGGTTAATGTCTCATAATGAACATAGTCAAGGGCCTTGGAAAGGTCACAAAATATACCTAAATTATCCTCTGAATTCTCCCATGTACAAAAGGTATGTTCTATAAGCTTAACTCCGGTGGCAGTTGCAAAACCAAATGGATTTGTATGAAGTAATTTATTTATATTAAGTAAACTTAACATCTGATGTAAAATAATTTTTTCAAAAATTTTACTTAAAGTTGGCAGTAAAGAAATTGGTCTAAAAGTGGCAAGGTCTAATGTACTACCAGATTTGAATAAAGGTATAACTTTACTATGTTTTATTTAATCAGGAAACACACCAGATTCGACGTTTGTACTAAAAACAGATTTTCTTATGGATAGATATATAAAATTTTCTTAACATTAATAGCTTTAAAATATTTAATGACATCTTTTGAATAGAATTTAAAAGTATTTAAAAAAGGCTTCATTTTGTTTAAGAAATGATTCAATAGTAGAAAATTATTAATTTTGTTGTCAAAAAAGGAAATGAGTTAAAATGAGTTAAGTTATTGTTAATATTCGGTTGAAAATCCGAGTTGCGTAGTTTGACCTTGCCCGTTACACTCCATGTCATTTTAATTTTATTGGATGCTGTTTTAACTTTGTTGCTTAAGTGTTAAGCCTTAGCTGTTGAGTATACTTTTTTAAATATTTTAGAATACGTTTTTACATACTCTCTAAATATAACACTATGACTATATTTATAATTTTGATCGAAAATTTAATACAGCCTAAGGATTAATTTGGCATAAATAACAAATTTTCGTACAACGTAATTTATAACGCCGACCAATCTATCCAATGTTTGAATTGGACATACTTATGTCAATAAAAATAAGTGGTTTGGGAGCAAATTCACTTTCGTTTGCAAGTAGACGTAATTTATAGTATTTTTTTACGTATTTTTCCTTACTCACTAAAATAAATAAAGATAGAAAACAGGAATACTGTTACGATATACTACATACTCATATTTTTTCTTTAAAAAAGTTTCTTTTATATAATATGTAATGAAATGTATGCATAATAATATGTATTTATCTATACGGATTAGGTATACGCCTAGTTTTTCGGGTTATTCTAATAGTTTCTTATGTGTCTTAGTGTAACAAAAGCTAATTCACGCTCGCCTTAAATATATCCAAATTGTAAACGGAGGGAAAGACAGAAGCCAGCAAATTTTTCCACTCATTTAACGAAGTTACGGTCAGTTCACATAAAGACGCGACAATGCTTGAAGAGGCCAGTGGTTTCGCAACGTACAATTCATTAATCGCATCTCATATATCTTTTTCCTTTACCCGCCTGTCTCAACCCGCGGTCCAAACGCGGTTTGAGAGGGGGGAGGGGTTTAGCTCGTTCCACGCTCTTCAACCTGTATGTGGATGAGCTGATAGGTGAGCTCAACAGCATCAGAGTCGCCTATCACATAGACGATGTCCGCGTCAATACCATCAGTTATGCAGATGATATGGTGTTGTTGAGTGCATCTGTTTGCGGTCTATGAAAACTGTGAAGATTTGTGAAGCTTACGCCCTCACTCATGGTTTTGATTATAATGTAAAAAAGAGCCATGTCATGCTCATTGAGACCGGGAGTAGACGACATGACCTAGTACCATCTATTTCAATTAATGGTAGTGTTTTACAAAGAGCGTTTAAGTATAAATATCTTGGCCATATTCAGACTCCTCATCTCAAGGATGATGATGACATTGAGAGGGAACGGAGGGCGTTGTCAGAAGAACGAACATGATAGCTCGCAGGTTTGCACCCTGTTTAAGTGATGTTTAAAATAGCCCTACTTAGAGCTTTCTGCAAGTCATTTTACACGTGCAACCTGTAGGATTGATACTCAAAAAGGCTTGCAACGCCCTCCGAGTAAGTAGGGTACTGCTGGGACTGCCTCGCTTATGTAGTGCATCAGGGATGTTTGCGGAAACCCGAATGGACTGCTTTTACGCGAATATTCGCAAGAGGTGCGCGTCTCTGGTGCGCAGGGGCGGGTAAGCAACAATAGTATCCTGAAAGTGATTGCTAGCAGATTAGACTGCCTATACATGTGTCATTGTAGTGCCATGTCGGGTGGAATGGTAAGAAAATTGCACATATTAATGTATTTTCTTTAATTAACAAATAATATTATGCCTACTAACCTGGTTATAAGTTTAGTTATACGTAATACTAACAAAATATGAGCCTTGGTTGCTTAAATAAATTAAAATTACATGATATAAGTGAATGTTTTAATTCTTTTCAGAAATAAATGAATTTAAAACCGTAACAAAGGGATCCCCACCCGCCAATCGTCTGGTTGCCTGATGGTGGCAACCAGATGATTGGCGGAGACAGAGGAGTTAAATTATATATTTCCTCCCACACCCCTGTAATGTAATTGTTACACATACAGTATAAAAGCAACTTGAGTTTAAAGGTCACAGCTCATTAGAGCCACCCGGCACCCGACCCTACCGCCTCGCCTCGAGTGGTTCTTGGGACTTGTATGGGCCTGCGCTGACTACATCAACTCCGTACCATCACCGGCATCGCTCGCGATGCGATCCGATGACGCGCGGACTGCGAATGAACCTAACAACGAGCTATTATCTTAAGCGCGTTGCCAGCTCGCGCTTCACGCGAGTGCGATGCGGTGCTCTCTCCACCAACCCTTCATTTCGAGCCTTTCTTTCAAATGTGTCGGTCGCATTGTTGTTTGTTTTTAAAATGAACAAAAAAAAACTTATAGAAGAAGTTAGGAAGTATAATTTAAGGGTCACTCGTTGATCACGCGAGGTCCACTCGTTGACGACGCAAGGTCCACTCGATGACCACGCGAGGTTCACTGGTGATAACGCGGCGTCCACCCGTGGTCCACCTGTCGGCTACGAGTGGACGCCTGCAGACGAGGCGGTGAGGGTCGGGTGCCGGGTGGCTCTAATGAGCTGTGACCTTTATCCTCGTCATCGCATTGATTTAACAGATGTTCAACGGTTAAGGAAAATGCGAGAAAAACCTGCATGTTTGAGAAATTGGAAATATTTCATGAATATTAAAGTCTGTAAGCAGAGGATTTTTAGAAATTATAGAAATCGGACGAATTTCGATTTTCTAGAGCCAAAAAACCAGGGGACCGCGAAATTATAAAATTACCATAAGAAAGTACCTAAACGAACGAAAGAAGGCAAAAACGAAGACGAAAACGTAATCCTTTAAAGCAAAAACAGAAAGAAAAACTTGCACTACGTTTGTATAAAGAGGTCGTGTTTACCCCTTCGCCAGTAAATATATAACGTAAATTGCAAAACTTAAAATCTAAGAGCAACGGAAATTATTAACAGATGTCGATGTCGTCTTACGAATTTATTAACTTTTTTAAGGTGAAACAAATAAATTGAGCCAAATAAGTTTTTTTTAAACCCCATATTTTTTTACTTATTCTATAACTTATGCGGGCGTGCGCACAACAACTCACTAACATTTTAACGTACCCGATTAATAGTATAGAAGCGCATACCGGAACAAACATACAAACATAATTTTTATATACATAAAAAACAATGTGTACAGAGTTTAAGGTTTGTTTTTTGTGTAACGTAATATAATGTCACCCAAAAGTAATAAAAATACTTGTGACAAAAGTAACAAGCAATTCTACGAAAAAAAAGTATAACGAATTTTACAAATCGAAGTGTAGCAAATGTTAGATGTTTAAATTGTTTATTACAGTAAGAAATATAATAATGCAAAACACTAAACTTATTTTTATTTTTTTTTGCGGCACTTGGTGGGAATTTTTTACTGACGAAATTCGTGTGAGACGCTCACAGTGTGACTGACACTAAAATAAGATGACTGCCACATTTTCTTGTAAATTTGGTATTAAATCAAATGTTGCCAGACTTAGAAAGTTACTAGAGCGTTCCAAATATCTATATTGTTGCGCGCCTAAGTTGACGTCATGCACCCGGAACTAGCGCCATCTGTGTCGGGTAACGGAGCGAGGAGAGCTTTCCAGAAAATGAAATCACTAATCTTTCAACCGACAGCACCATCTAGTATCGAAACGAAGAACTAAGCTTCTAGAAGCCCGACACTCGAACTTTCGACGCCTTGTCGATTGGCGCGCGTATTTACTTAAATTTTCTGGATGTTTCCGTGATAATGTGTATTTAAAGGCGCTGCAAGATGCGATCGGGGAAGTATTGAATTTGGCGAGACAAGCGAAGCTTCGGAGCGAAATAAAGTGAATCAGTGTGATTAATTATTAGTATTCTAAATTTTAATTAGTGTAAAGTGAATTAAAGAGTTAATTTTGGTAACTCTATCGGCAATTTTTATTGTCACGAACCTCAAGCTCGTAACAATTGTTGTCAGAAGTGGGATTAAATCATGCCAATTTTACCTAAGGAGGATACGCAGGGTGTCCGTACCCAAAGTCAACGCCAGCAGGAGACGGACCAGAGACGATTTGGTGGTGCAACGCCGCAGACGTCAGAGGGCCAACTGCCAGCCACGGAGGCTGGCCCGTCAGCAGCTCCTACATCTGCAGCACCTGAATTATGTGCTCTGATGGTGAGGAGGGGGTCGGTTGGAAGAGCACGAAGCGGAGAAAAGGCCCGTCGTTGAAAGAGCAAGTAAGAACAGGCCCTTCGCTGAGCAGTTCAATGCGATAGGGAAAAGCAGAAGCTTCTCATGATGGAAAGAGATAAGGGAGGTGAAGGATAACGTTGCTCAACATGATAACCGCCTGTCTGAAGCTGAGACCCAAATCAACCAGTTAAGAAAACGCTGGATGAACTCAAACTTGGAGATGGATTTGTAGCCCCCGCAGTAGCTACAACACCTTCGCTACGTGGCTTCAAAGTGCCACCGTTCGACGTGACTTCTTCCTGGTCGGCCTACAAAATCCAGTTCGAGGCCGTCATGGAGGCGAACGGCTGGAATAAAATCCAAGCCATGACTGCACTCACCCTAGGCCTGCGCGACCAAGCCTTAACTGTGTTGGAAGCTCTCGGTAAGAAAGTGACCTACGAGCAGCTCCTTGAGGCGTTGGAGGCGAGATATGGCGCGTTCAGCTTAAAGATCGCGTGCAGCTTTCGCGTGCAGCTTAAAGATCGCGTACAGCGCATCAACGAAAACCTGCAGCAATGGGCTCTAGAGGTGGAGAAGCTGGTGCGAAAAGCATACCGGTCTGTACCTGCGCTCATTGAAGGGAACCTGGTGCAGACATTCATAGACGGCATCCGCGACCTTGAAGTCAGAGCTGCTGTGAGAAGGATACAGCCCTAGGTGCTATGGCTGTGGGGAAAGGGGCCATCTTAGATCCAGCTGCCCTAAGCGAACTGTAGAAAAGGAAGTTGATCGATCTCGAGAGGGTAGTGCAGCTAACGGCACCACCTGGCTGCGGCAGGATCATCGCTCCCCTCACGCTAGGAAGGTTGCAGCAGTTACGGTTCGCGACCACAATAAAGGATACAGCCCTAGGTGCTATGGCAGTGGGGAAAGGGGCCATCTTCGATCCAGCTGCCCTAAGCGAACCCTAGAAAGGGAAGGTGAACGATCTCAGAAGGGAAGTGCGGCTAACATCACCGCCCAGCAGCAGCCGGGATACGACTTTACTATCAGACATCGCAGCGGGAAATCTCATGGCAACGCAGATGCATTGTCAAGAAGACCTTGTCCTGAAGATTGGAAACATTGTACTAGGCAAGAGAGTAAGGAAGTGGTATCCGTGAGGATGCTCAGGACAGACCACCTCAGCAACGAGTGGAAGGACAGCCTACGACATGCACAGCAGGAAGATCCGGACATCAAGCCGATTCTGGAATGGATGAAGGCCCGTGCTTCCAAGCCTAAGTGGAGCGACGTCTCAGCGATGAGTTCGACCACTAGAAGCTATTGGGCCCAATGGGACAGCTTGCTGATTCAGGATGGAGTCCTGTGCCGTAAATGGGACAATGATCGAGGAGACAGCTGTCGTTTGCAAATGGTTGTCCCTAAAGCTAAAGTGCCGAATGTTCTACAGCTGTGCCATAATGGTCGTTCAAGAGTCCATCTGGGAGTTAAATGAACTCTACTGAAGGTCCGAGAACAGTTTTACTGGGTCCATTATCGTGACGATGTCGAGGATTGGTGTCGTACATGTACAAGTTGTGAGGCTGTGAGGGGACCTCAGACACGTAGTAGAGGAGCATCGAAATTGTACAATGTTGGTGCACCATGGGACAGGACAGCCCTTGATATTGCGGAGCCATTAAAGGCGGAAGAGGGACTCCTAAGATCGTCCATGTGGATCGCCTGGCGCGTTATTATGGGGCCGATAATGCTCGGGACGAGCATGTCTTAGAAGTGGGCAGTGTTGCGCGCCTAAGTTGACGTCATGTACCCGGCACTAGCCATCTGTGTCGTGTAACGGAGCGAGGAGAGCTTTCCAGAAAATGACATCACTAATCTTTCAACCGACAGCGCCATCTAGTATCGAAACGAAGAACTAAGCTTCTAGAAGCCCGAAACTCGAACTTTCGGCGCTTTGTCGATTGGCGCGCGTATTTACTTGAATATTCTGGATGTTTCGTTGATAATGTGTATTTAAAGGCGCTGCAAGATGCGATCGGGGAAGTATTGAATTTGACGAGACAAGCGAAGCTTCGGAGCGGAATAAAGTGAATCAGTGTGATTAATTATTAGTGTTCTAAGTTACAATTAGTGTAAAGTGAATTAAAGAGTTAATTTTGGTAATTCTATCGGCATTTTTATTGTAACGAACCTAAATCTCGTAACAATATTAAGGCCATAGCACCTTCACACAAGCGTCGTTACACAAAATACGGAATTGTGGGACAACATTTTGAATTTAAATTTAACAATGAAATCACTTTTAAATAAAATTTTAAAATTGTTTTATTATACAACCGTAACCCTGCCTAAATATATTTGATGAAGTTTTTTTCGTTACCTCTGCAAATAATAGAGTTATGTCACTATGATCAACTACTTCGTCGAGGTGGACATCACATTTTTGTATGGGAAAAAAATTACCCTCATTCACCTTTTTTTTGTATCTATGAACTAATTAAAGTAGATAAAAACTATTTATAATAAGTAGATAGCTTGACCTTGATACAAAAATATTTAATTTGTAAATTCAATAACACAAAGATTTTTATAGCCGTTTAAAAACCGAGGACAGTTTTTTTTACAAATGTACAATTTTTTTAAATTGACTCAGCGTCACTCAAGTTATTACCTTGTACTAGTTATATTCCTTAGACAACTTAAATGGGTAAAACTAAAAATATAGAAAATAATTTTTACATTATTATGAATAATATAAAATAATTAATAATTATTTAACTAATAATTAATATAAAATATTAAAGATAAGTTCTTAAACAAGATGCTGTCATATATATAGGTATGCACTATGCAATATGGCAATAGGTACCGAAGCACTATCACCGCTGTATGTAAATTATTATACTTAATTATTTATCTCACTTACGCCGAAATCTTTAGCTTGGCTACAAATAGATTCTCAGTGAAGGTTTAAAAAGCAGTTCCAGTGTTAAAATAGTAATGTGATAATTATATTATATTGATATTATATATGAATATTGTGTAGTAGGTATTCTTATCTGTTTGGAACTCATAAATATATATATAAATACTAGCGATCAGCTCCGGCTTCGCATTGTTTGATTTCTGGATATTGACAAAAGCGCCACTTAGCGAGTCCAACTATAGCTGAGCACCATAAAGGTGTTATTTCTGTCCTTAGCACACGGTACCTACTTATTGTTTCATTATTTCTTAGGCTCCTATGTTGTAATCGGATGGCTCAGTAATATCAATCAGGTATGTATTATTTTCAATTTTATTTATAAACTAGCTTCTCCCCCCCCCGCATTGTTACCGGCGTCCACGTTATCATCCCGACAGTCATGACCCACATCTATTATGAGATCACATAATACGAACAGCTCAAGGTATCGCACCGAAATTTTATCATATTTCAAAATGATAATGGTCGCAGATTTAAAGTTTTTAAGCTATTGCATAGCTTCTATCGCGGGCCTTGAGCGCGGAGACCGAATCCAGAAATTGCGTAACGAAAAAAAACCTCACGCTCCCCACTCCGACGGGCACGGAGGTGTGGCGTTGAAACTTGAAAGCCGTGCATCGTCTAACGTCGTTTTAGTTCGGCAGACTTCGGCACTCGGCAGACTTCGGCACGGTGTTAGCTGCTAACTCAATGATAAAAATTCCTGAATAACCTACATGTATTGTAAGATATTAAAAATATTTTAAACAATATTAACTTCTCATTTATTCAATAAGAGAAAAAAAATTGTTTTCTTATCGGTCACCACGCTCAAAAAGTGTAACTTGATTTAATATCAAAGACTTAACTGCATAAATAAAATAAATAAATAATTATAATTGCATAAGTTGATAAAAAATGCTATGCAATAGCTTTACCGCGGCAGTCACCGAGTGCCACACGTATTTTATTTTTTATTTATTCAACAAAGTAACAGTTTTAATTACAAAATCAATTTCTTCGTGCCATTAAACATCTATTGTTTGTCATGGCACTGCACAGTTTGCTCTTATACATTAATTTTCTTATTATTTAAATGACATTGACATTAACTTTTACTTTAAACTAAATATAAAGTATTATGTAACAATTGTGCTATAAAATATAAAAAAAAATTTTGGCATAAAAATTTTATATAAAATCTACTATTTTTTTGTGGAGAAGGTAGTTTTTGGTATTGTTTACCTGGAATAATGAAGAAATAATGAGATTGTTGTCTTCAGTTGTTCGCTTATCCGATATACTGTACTATCTTATTTTTGCGCGTACACACGGAGTGTATTTTTAAGGAATGATTTTTTTATGTATTTTATATTGTTACAAGTTTTGTTTATTTGACCATTTTAGCAATTACTGGCATAGATAGATATAGCTCGTTATGATTCTCATTGAAATAATATATATAGATTTTTTTTGAATTCTTATTATGCGAAAAAATGTTTAGGTTTTGTTTTCAAGTTTTGTGCGGTTAGCTGGCTTCTTATCTCCGTAGGTATAGAATTTAATATGTATGGTATTAGAAATTTACGTGTTCTTTTACCGTAGTAATTATTAGTTTTTTTATAGAAGAGGGGGCAAACGAGCATGGGGCTCACTGATGTTAAGTGACTACCGCCGCCCATGATCAACCGCAACACCAGGGGAATTGCAGGTGCGTTGCCGGCCCTTTAGAAAGGAGTAAGCTCTTTTCTTGTAGGTCCGCAGGTCGTATCGGTCCGGAAAAATCGCCGGTGGTAAACTATTCCACAGAGAGGTTGTACGCGGAAGAAAACTCCTTTTGAAACTTACTGTGGTGGACTGCCAAGCATCCAGATGGTGTGGATGGTATCGGGACGTTTGCCGCGTAGTGCGTTCACGAAATTTGGCGGCTGGGATTAATCCGAACAATTCCTCAGAGCACTCTCCATGGTATATGCGAAATAAAATGCAAAGAGATGAAACATCTCTTCGCAGTGCCAGTGAATCGAGCCGATCGGAAAGCACTCGGTCGTCGACGATTCGAGCCGCTCTGCGCTGGATGCGGTCAAGTGGAAGGAGTTGGTACTGGGGAGCCTCAGCCCAGAGAACAGTATTCCATGTGCGGCCGAACCTGCGCCTTGTAAAGTTGCAGGCGGTGTGCCGGCATGAAATACAGTCCCGCTCTGCTGAGCACGCCGAGCTTTTTAGAGGCCAATTTGGCCTTCTCTTCCAAGTGACCACGAAACTGCACGTCACTCGATATGTCGACGCCGAGGATTCCGATACTGGCTGAGGCAACAAGGGGAGTGCCTTGAAACTGAGGAGATACGACAAATGGGTTCTTTTTAGCGGTTAACGCACAAACTTGTGTCTCTGGGGGTTCAACTGGACTAGATTTAGTCGCCCCCAATCCGAGACTCTGTTCAGTAAAGACTCTACTTCAGACACAAGTTTGTCCCGGCACTCGGAGACGTTTTACCGAGAAATATCAGCTCGGCCGGTGTAAAGAGCATCACCAGTGCTGTCATCTGCACAGCAATGAATTAGTGTCTCTAATCTATCTAGAATCTAATTGATGAATAAGGTGTTTTTTTTCTAGTGCTATAAATGCGTTCCCCTGGGGTTGGGTACATCGAGTATTCATAACATTCTTTTAAAAGCATATATTTCACGTTTTTATGTATGGGTAAAACTTTGCAGTACGTGAAAAGGTATGAGTAATCATTTCGATATTTGTCCTTAATGTGTTGAGGAAATATAGATTTTAACATTCTTATTTTTAAGCTGTATATATTATCTAGGTAAGTGCGGAAAGTTCGTCCATAACTACTAAGACCATATGATACTATCGATTCCACTAGAGCATTATATAGGCTTAGACGAATTTTAAATGGAACTTTATTACGGGTAATATGAAATTTCGCTAAGATTGCCCTTAATTTACTGCACACGTAATCAATATGATTCTTCCAGTTCATTCTATTATCTATAATCAGTCCTAAGTATGTGTGATACTTAAGAAGTGGGATTTTTTCGCAGGAACAAGTTATTATATTGTGCAGACAAAGATGATTATGAGCAGTAATGCTTACTGGCATAATATTCTTGATATGACTAGAATGAATGTGTAGTACCTTAGTTTTTTGTATATTTATTACAAGTCCTAGATCGTGAGCCCACATAGAGAGGCGTGAAAAATCATCTTGTAATTTATTCATGTCGATATAATTTTTATTTTGACAGAGGGTTTTGTATTTTTTAATGGTATTTTCTAATTCATTTACGTATGTTAAGTAATGGAGTGGCCCTATAACTGAGCCTTGTGCCGTACCTGTAGTCATAGGCATTTCAATACTCTAATTATTTTCTATCTTTACTTGGAAATATCGATTGCTAAAATATTCTTTACACCATCTTAAGAAGCGTCCTCTAACACCAGAGTTTTCGAGTTTTCTTATAAGAATGTTATGTTTCAAGGTATCGAAGGCTTTACTAAAAAAAAAAATGTTTTTTCTCATCTAAGCATTTGTTTACTTCGTCTGTTAAGTTTGACTGTTGAACTGTATAGTAGATTTCTGAGGCTGAAATCCGTATTGAGATGCCGAAATAATTTTATGTTTTTGATAAAAGTTGTGAAGCTGGTTCGAAATGAATTTTTCTATAATTTTGTCAATTGTTGGAAGTATAGTAATAGGCCACTATGACGTCCACTTTTGTAAATAGGCCGTACCAAACGTAGCTTTAGATCTGTAGGATAAATACCTGTTTCTATACTACTATTAATTAACTTGACAATTACTTTAGCAATTTTTTCTGATATGGCCTTTATGTCAATTGTACGAATTTTATCAGCACCTGGTGCCTTTTTTGTGTTAAGTGTTTTTATTATATTTTTTATTTGCTTTGTGTTAGCGTTTTGAAACCGTATAGACTTATCTACTGGATTTGTGTACAAATAATCTGATAGCATTTTAATGGTACATTTTGGTATTATATTTTTAAGTTTCTATCGAACTTAGTAGCAAAATTATCAGCAATCGTTTTACTATTTTTACTTTTAAAGTTAAATGCTTTATTTAACGATTCATATAGTGTTTCGGTAACTTTGCCACAAAGTTTGTTTACAATTTTCCAAGTATATCTTGGATTAGACATATTGTTATTGATTTTTTAAAAATAGTAATTATTTCTAGTTTTTTCAATAAATTTAATTGTTTTTTTTTCTATCTTTATATTATCTATTATCTCTAGTCTTAGAAGTTAATTATTTGAGTCATTTTTCCATTTAGTAAACAAATTATCTCTAATTTTACACATATTAATGATGTCTTCATTTATCCAATTATCTTTATTTCGTTTGCTACTTTGTTTTTTTTTTATTAATTGACATTTACTGTAGCATTCCATAAAATTTGTTTTTATAAAATTGTTTATATTAATAGGACATTGCATATTATTAACCGGTGACCAGTCTATTTCATTCAGCATTCTATGAAGTTTTTGTTTTCATATAAAATAATATTTTCAAATTCAGCCCGTATGTACGACACATGTAAAACACATGTTAGCACGGTCATGCGATGATCGGCTAATACAGTACCAATAGCGCCAGAGTACAGGTCTAACGTACGCGATCACACAAAGATATGATCTATACAACTTTTAGTTATTTTGTCTTTTCTTTTTTCAATAAATCGCCATTGGCGATTTATTGAAAAAAGAAAAAAACGGGCCAAATTAGGAGTACCCTTAACCGACGAGCATGTATGCGTAGGTGTGTGGATGTGAAGGAGGCGAGAGAGGTGTGTCAGGATCGTGCCAAATGGAAGTCTGTAGTCTCTGCCTACCCCTCTGGGTGACAGGCGTGAGTGTTTATGTTGTTTTATGTTCTTTTCTTTTTTCTATTCTAGTGTATCTACTATTACCGCACACGTTAGACCGCACTCGGCCATTTTACTAATATTCCTGAATAGGTGTAATATCTTTAATGTTGATATTTATATCACCCAATATGATTAAGTTATGTTTTTTAGCGAAATTATCTTTTAATATGTGACACAACTCCTCAATAAACAAGTGTTTGTTTTCATTCGGTGGTCTATATATTATACAAAGATGGAATGTTTGCAAATTATTTTGGGTGGTGATTTTGCTTATGAGTGATTCAAAGTGTAATGTTTTGATATTTATAATTTCAAACTTATGGTTCTTACGTAAATAAATAATTATCCCCAGTTAAGATACTATGATTTATACCAATATGAATGATGTAGGTTATTAGATATGTTGGCTTCTTTATGGCAATATAAATTATTTTAGAATTGATACATTCCTTTAGATTGCAAAGTTTTTTTGATAGATTTAGGTTATATGAATAAAATAAACTTTGTTTACCTTTAGGTATAAGTTTGTAGAAATCATTTAAATTAATACAGTCGTTTATTTCTGAGACGTTCGTGAGAGAATACATTATGTTTGTTGTTATTATAACTTATAAGAATAATTATGATGAGTTTTACCCTTAACTAACTACTTCGGTTTCTTCTGTATTTTGGGACTAAATAGTGTTTTTTTTTTTTGCCAGTTTTTGGATGTCTTCGAAGCACCTAATGGTTATGATCTTGTCTTTGTCTCCTTTTCACGCGAAAATGTTTCCATTTTTAAACACTATGTACTTGTATTCGAAACCTAATTGTTTTTTTGCATTCCACAAGATTATCTTATATGCCTTTGTGAGTGCGCGTCTTAACATAATTTTATCGTTACCCTCATCATATATCTGTAGCAGCCAGGCTAATCAACCCTAAATAATATATACCCTGCTGCTACCATAACACAGAAGGCGAAGAATACATTTATTTCCTAATTATCCCCGGCTACTGAGATACTGCGGGCTGCATATCGATGCGAGATAATTTGACGTATATATTTAACGTTCTAATAAAGAAACAAGAAAAAGCCGCAAATATCATTCAGCGCCACATCGTCTTCACACGCCGCTATCGTTATGTATCCGTCGACCATTTTTGAGCCGTTTCTTCAACGCCGCAGCTTCGCTTCTTCTTGCTGTTCCGGAACTGTGTCCCACGCTGCCGCCGCTCGCAGACTACGCGCGCACCGGCCTGCACAATTTTTATAGCCCAGTCCAGCGATCTAGCTACGAGAAGATATACACGAGTCTCACGCCGGCAAATGGAACGCACATAATAGTTGTATTTTGATTAATCTTTATTGGTCATAATGTAAGAATTGTAATTGGCTAGGCAAATAAAAATTGTTTTTATAAGTAAACTAGCGACGTAGCCGGACATATAAATATAGGCAGGGTTGACGTAAAAATGTATTCCATATTCCATACTCGATACACCATTCGTTTGCATATAAAATAGTAGTTTCATTTCTCCGCCACTAGACCACTCGGAGTCTGTTGATAGTGGACCTCATATCACCACTATTACATATCATTGGCGCATTCGGAAGAATATCATTAATTTTTAACATCTTCATTTCTGCAGCTTAGATCTATTTCTCACTCCCTGTTTCATCACTTAGTTCTAGTAGCAGATATCCATTATTTCCTTTTCTTTCTTCTGTCTGTTTTATGCTTTTAACTGAATTTGCATCCATATCTAATTTGGATGCTAATATTTTAGTTACTTGATGATGATAAATGTTATCTATACCCGATATACCAGTTAGTTCAATTTTGTTACTGTATTGTTTTTGTTCCAATTCTCCTATTTTTTGTTCTAAAACACTTATTCTTATTTCAAAATTATTATTTTTGTTGTTTAATGTTATATTTTTAGTTTCTCGTTCTATAATTCTACGTTTTACATTGTCGAGCACCTCATCTAGTTTGTCGTGACAGTAACTTATAGAAGATTCGATTGGCTCCAATTCGCGCTTTATAGTGACTCCAACTTCCTTCGAAATATCCTTCAGCAACTTTTTAATGTCTATTGATGGCTTAGAATACGAATGATCTTGAGTTTGTTCATTTTGTTCTACTTTTTCTTCTTCTTTTGGTATAATATACGATTTTCTTACCGGTGTGAAACGTTGACAATCCTTGCATGTCCATTCCAGGCTATCTGCGTTGCGTAATGCTGCGATCTGATTAGTCGAAAGATTAGTACAGGCCTGGGTCGCGTGCACAATTTTTTCGCATTTCCTGCATTCTAATCCAGGTGTTCTTTTAGCTATCAGTTTTTCACAACGATCACAATTATTCATTGTAATGTCGGTATAAGGATTTTTTTGTTCTATCCACACGTCCGATCGATTACACCCTATCGAGCCAACTCTAAGTTCTCTATCTTATCTCTTATACTTTTATAACTCTAAGTCTAAGCAAACTGTAAATTTCAACTACACTACAAATTTACACTAAAATATCCCTTTCTCGTACATTCATCCTCCTTCTTCTACTTCTTGAACTCCTTCACTCTACATATTTGCCGTGCTCAGTCGTTTTTTCTTTCAAAATCTAACCTCATTAATTGGCACTCTTATAATTCTCATCATACTTCATGTCATCATCTTGTGATTTTAATATAATTTTATTTTTTAACTTAATTGTAGAATTAATGTATATCACGCCTTTTATTCGTTGCGAAACACTTTACGCAATAAGACTGTCTGGAAGAAATTGCTTCCAAAGAGATAAGATCACCTATTATTGTACTCGTACTTTTTTATTTATTTATTTTATTGTCTTTGATGTGTATTGAATCAATTCTCTTCAATTCTCTTGTAATAAAAATAAGAAATATATTAATTGAAAACCGCATCAAGAATTTCAAAACATTTATAATAGCTTTCATCTCCTGATTTACTTATATTTAATGGAGTATTCAAAAATCCTTGTATACGTGTTACTAAGTTTCTAATTAAAAGCTTATAATAGCGTTTTCGAAGATATAGTTAAAACAGGGCAGAATTTCAATTGAATTTCACTCCCCCCCTCTTCCCAAAGGGTCTAGCTGTCAAAAACACTGCAACACAGTTTCTTAGTTTTTAATCTCAAGACTAAATAGAAATTTTAATCGATTCCCATTTCAAGGGTGAATAGAGGCGGATTTTGTAAAGTTCGAGAATATGTATTACCTACCAAACCTTACCTACCAAAGGACAATGTTCAAAATCGCCCTGTGCAAGAAAACCGTCGGATACGTACGAGTACGATAATTATTTATCTCTTTTACTATATTAGTTACAAATACTTTTATAACACGAAATAGCTGCATGCCAAAATTTAATTTATCATAAAATTTAACATTTAACATAAAAAAAGTATTCTATTCGACTATTAGCATTAAGCGCTGTGGAGTATAGAGGTAAGGAGAGCATCATAGGAGAATAGTTGAAAAAGCGCCCATCTGGAAGCAATAAATGAAAGTTCAAAAACTCTCTATAACAGCACTGGAGTAGCTACAGGCAACAGCTACATGAAATGAACTTAGCAGTTGACGACGGTGTAAAGAGTGCCGCTAAACTGCTCAGTTGGTCTAAAATGTAAAATAATTTTATTTAGTTAATATAACCTCGAAAAAGTTGTCTATCCCACTAATATTTTTCTGCGCGTTCTTTAAAATTTACCCCGTAGCTATAGTGGCGCCACCCTTATTTAACGGTTTTCTACGGACACTTTTTAATACACAGTCTGTACTTCTTACCTCTACACTCCATAGCTGTCATCTTCGCCAAACGTCACATGGTGTGTAAAAATGACTAGGGACGCCCAATCAATTGTAATCGATCTTTTGAATTATTAATGAACTGTTGCATATAATAATTTCTTAAATTTACGCGAACACTACACATTGAATAAAACTATTATTTACGGATTATGTTAATTTTTTTTGCTGTAAAGCACCCGAAACGTCGGGATAATAATAAAAATAAATTAAAGTAATTAAACGCGGTAAAATTCGCGTAAATAATAGTTTTATTCAATATTGCATATATTTTTATCTGAATCACATTTTGATTTTATTTCGTATAAAGTGCAAACAGAAAGTAGAATAAAAACAGTCGATCACCATTCCTTTTTCTTATTTCCTAAAAGGATAATTAAAAAAAAACCTACAATACCTAATGAATGGGGTCATACTCGATTTTAAATAGGTAGTTAGAATAATGTTAAATTTTTCTAATTATGGTTTAGAAAAGTGTGTGGCTTACTTCTAATTAAAAGAGCACTTACGAGTTTTCGATAGTTAATATTAAAAACACTTATTGTTACTGCATGAATTATAAAAGTTTTATTTAAAGAAAGCAATATTGCAGACTAGATACAGATGTTATAATTAAAAATGTTACGAATATAGAAGAAGTATAGCTTAATTAATAGAATCAGGCGTTACTTAGAGACCGGTAAGAGAGGTCAGCCGCCGTAGAGTCTACATCACCTGAGGATGCCTCGTGTAGAGGCGAAACACGTGTCGTATTATCGTCGATGGTGTGTCTTTCGTAGTGTAGATATTTGTTACACTTAAAAGCAAGTTAATCCAATATATGTTAAAGAAAACTAATATATTTACCCTTTAAAAAAAAGCTAATGCTAAAAACAAGCATCCAGACGCAGACTATTCATTATACAGCATGGAAACACTTGTTCAGCGCGGGAACGAATCCACGGTCCTGCAGTGCTGCAGCCAAACGCTTAACTACTGCGCTACGAAGTAGTCATTTATTTTTCTTAATTAATTACTAGTATAATTATGCGTTGTTTATTTTATACAAATTTTTGTACCTAATAATTGTAGAGATGTAATTACAAATTGCTGTGTGTGTGTAAAATACATTGATTTCTTATCCTCTTCGGCATTTTTACTCAATCCCCACGTAAAAACTTTTATTTATTATGTAATCAGTATCGAAATCTAACATTTATTATATAAAAATTACGATAAACAATATATCAATAAGCATTAAATCGATAAAATTACTTGAAACAGAAACAGAAACTTCTTTACTCAATATAGATTGAAAACAATACTTATTGAAAGTCACTTTTTTCATTTACCACTGGTTCTTTTTATTATTGCTTTATATATTTTATTTATATTTATGCTGGTGATC
Source organism: Parnassius apollo (assembly GCA_907164705.1). Taxonomy (NCBI): domain Eukaryota; kingdom Metazoa; phylum Arthropoda; class Insecta; order Lepidoptera; family Papilionidae; genus Parnassius; species Parnassius apollo. The sequence continues at coordinate 5,277,005 of CAJQZP010000885.1, read as the reverse complement.
AGTTGTAGAGCGACCCCTTGTGAAACCAAATTGATTTTTATGAAGTAAATTATTTACATTAAAAAAAAATTAACATTTGATCAAGTAATGTTGGAAGTACAGAAATAGGTCTACAATTGGCGGGGTCAAATGTACTACCAGATTTAAATAAAGGTATTACTTTGCTATGCTTCATTAAATCAAGAAACAGACCAGATTCGATACTAGTATTAAAAATAATATATAGCTAGTTGAGGTGCGATTGTATCTATTATAGACGCAATAACTTAGTCTAGAAATCCCCCACAGATCTGCTGTTTTCTTAATATCAATAGTCTTCAAATATTTTACAATATCATTTGATTATATTTTACGAAATGTAATGTTCTTTGTACACGCATTTACACTTTGTTTAAGTAATGATTGAGGATAGACATTCAGCATTAGTACAATTCGCCTATGTTGTCAGCACTGTTAATCAAAAAATAAATGTCATGTTTTGATGCTAGTAGAGTAGTTTGGCGCTCTTTCATACCTTAAACACATTACTTTTACTAAGTGAGGCGCGACCTCTTAAGCATAGTGACTATATTCTTTTTGTTACACATATACAATGGAAAGTTTATTTTGCGTGATTTACGGCTCTGCTGGTGGATTTGTTTGGAGGATGGTACTGAAATAGTTAAATATTTCAGGATATTGTTTGTCAGTTTCTTAAAAATCATACTAAATGATAAAAACCATAATATATTAGTAGTTCTATTATAACTTCAAAATCTAAATAGTTTTTATGAAATCTGGAGGCACGGCAGTGCCCCCGCCAAGACGAGATAAAAAGCGGCACGACCGTACCATACTTTTCTCGAAGCAATTCAGGCCATTTTCGACCCCCTATAACTTCGTAGTCAATAAAACTAGAAGCCTAAATTTTCTATACCGAGTAGGCATTATATAAACATGGTATGTTTCAAATTTTATTCAATTTGAACCGGTAGAGTTATAGCTAGAGTTATAACTAGTCAAAGTTTTTTTTTACCGATTATCAAAACTCTAAGGCACTTCTAACAGACATAGAAGCTTCAAATTTGAAATACAATTAGTGTTTAGTGTATGAATCAAAGAAAAACTAAAATATTTGTCCAGTTTTCTAGATACACCAACTGCATAAATAACTTTGTAATACCATATAAATATATAGAATTACAAAGTTACATTTGCAGTGAATGAATCAGTGTACTTGCATATGTATAACGGGTGTAGATAGGTACGTTGTTGGTATTCAAGAACTAGAAGGTACCGGAAAGGTAAAAAAGTAGGACTATCTTATCTACAAAAAGAAATGAGATGCCATCAAAAACATAACTTATAAAAAAAACAAGTCTCGCAACTCAGTTCTTCTACCGTAAAAAGTTGTGAGATCCATGTAATACTAAGTCAGTTAATTTATTCAGTTCCTACTTAAAGGTCCTTCTGTTTTAAGTTATTACGTAATTAGCTAACCTAACAATATTTTATAGTGACCATATCAATGTTAAAAATCTTTTATGTTTTAAATATATAGATAGACTTGGCAATCGCGCTAAGCAATCTAATTTAATATAATATGTATTACTTGTGAGATACATTGTGTTTTCATGTGATGGTCAAATCAATCTATATATTTAAAACATAAAGTAAAAGTAAAGTAAAGTTACAGCCTATATACGTCCCACTGCTGGGCTCAGGCCTCCCCTCGTTTCTGAGAGGGTTTAGGGCTAGGAAGTGTCCGCCGCGCTGCCCAAATGCGTGTTGACGAACTTCACATGTCTTCGAAAATAAATTTTTTTCTTGTTCCTCAGACATGCAGGTTTCCTCACGATGTTTTCCTTCACCGCCGAGCACGTGGTAAATCAGCACTTAAAATTGCAATTAACAATTTCATTGGTGCCGGCGGGGATCGAACCCGGGTTACTCGCGTTCTGTTATATTTACGTTAATTTACGTTATGTTACGTTAACCACTGAGCTACCACGGCTATTTAAAACATAAAACATATTAACAATACAACAATTTGCCGATGGTCTTGGTTACAGGACGTATGGGCGTGGAGCAATATCCTTTCTTTGTGAGTGTATCCTTACCACCATTTAAGTTGGATAGCCATTTTATCTCACGAAATTTTTTTTCACATATTACACTTTATGGTTAAACATACACATTATTACTTTATGGTTAAATTTCGAAAAATTAAAAAATGATTACTTCATTATTTTAATCCAAAAGTAATTGTACCGATTTTCAAGTTACAGTAATCATGTAATGATTATTCACCGTTCAAATATGAAATCATCCTTTAAAATAAAAAGTTTCATATAAACTGTAACATGCTGTTTTCCTCTCTCAAGGGTTTTATTTTTCCGAAGTTCTTTCTTAGTGGATTCCTGTATCATAAAAACTTTTAATTTAACTTTTTGAGCTAAGCATCTTAATATGATATTTTTCATACCAATATGCCCCCTCATTTTTGCACCCAGACCCGTAGGGTAGATTTTGAAGAAATTAAAAATTTGAATATAGTTATTTAAGATTCTAGAATATATGGACTAATTTTCAAATTAAAATAATCCACTATTTAATTTTCTGAGTACAAATTTGAAAATCCTCGTACTTGGGATTGTTTTGAAAAATCGCTATATCCGAATTCATAGACTTTACTTACAAAGTATCTTTAGTAAGTTTCAAACCAATCGCCCCGTAAAATGAAAAGTTTCGTACAAAATATAACACCTTAATTCATACCCTTAGGGGTTGAGTTTTCCAAAATCCTTAGTTACTTTCTTAAAAGTTACAAATTCAAAGTTATAGCTTATATACGTCCCACTGCTGGGCACAGGCTTCCTCTCACTTCTAAGAGGATTTTAGGGCAAGGAAGTGTCCGCCGCGCTACACTAATGCTTGTTAGCGGACTTCACATAATATATTTAATATACTTTTATTTTTCCTCAAAATGTTTTCCTTCACCGCCGACTCCGTGATAAATGAGCACTTAAAATTGCAATTAAAAATTTCATTGGTGTCGGCGGGGATTGAACCCAGGTTGATCGCGTACTGTGTATGCTTATCTGGTCTGTCTTGAGTTTCTGTTTTATCCTTTTATTCCTTTTATTATTTGGGGTATCTATATAATTTTCTCATCTGGTTGGGTTCTATAATATAAATAAACCCTTTAAGTTAAAATGAAAAGATAAATATACATATTAAGTTAAGGACATAGTTACGACTTACACAAAATACTTAATAAATACCTTTCAAGTTGCACTAAACCGATTTTTTTTAAATCGATTTGCTAAGGATTTATTACAGACTGTGTTGGTAACTTTTATTATGAAGACAGACTGTGTAACACAAGTTTACTTATACTTAATACTTATTCTACAGATCATTGATCAGTATCTAATCTGATCGTAAAACGTTCAGGCGTATTTACGACCAGCCTTATAAAATGCTGACCTATATTTGTGAATCACAAAGAATAAATATTGTGTACCAATTTGTAGACGAATTCAATTTTTAAACATTGATAATAACTATAGATTAAACATAAAGAAATCAATTCATCGAAATACAATTAACTGTTTCAAAATCTCATATTATGGATGGTGTTTTAGTATTTCAAGTAATTTATGAATACAGCTGGTACCTATATAACGCGTAATTTTCAGTCTACGTGTGCGCTTCTCAGTCTGCAATATTAAAAATATCAAAATGTACGGAAGAGATCAATTAGATAATTTTAGCTTCATGTTAAAAAGAGCCCCGTCCCCGTGGTAAGACCATGCTCTCACAGAATACTAGCGTGAAATAGCAGAATATTATCGCAGTGCAACTGCGTTTCATATGGTAAGTATGGAAAAAATATCCTTTTTTTGTAGACAAGATAACGGAAAATATGACAAAAGGATTTATCTACGACCTATTCAAGAAACGGCAGAGCAGGCTTTGTTTGGTTTGTGATGGTCTCCTAAAAAAATCTTATAACAAGTTTTGCTTTCGTATTACTATTATTTTTTTAAAGATTATTGAAAAATTACAACGTTTTTCACTTATTCCTTTTAACAATTTGGACAGTATTTTTATTAAATTTCATTCCGTATAAAATATTAATTCAAACTAAAGATTGTGTGTCTTCAAAAAAAAAAAAAAAAGGATATCGGTATCCGTCCTATTGCTGTTGGTTCTACATTTCGACGCTTAACTTCAAAATTAGCTTGCAGGTACATAATCTCAAATCTTATGACAAAATTTCAACCTACTCAACTAGCTTTGGCACCAAAGGTGGCTGTGAGGCGGCTGTACATTCGGTGCGTACTTTCTTAACTAATTCCAATGCAGATGTTCTTCTGAAGGTTGATCTTAGAAATGCTTTTAACTCTATTGATAGAATAACCCTGCTGAAAGAAGTGGCTAATAATACCCCCGAAATATGTCATTATGTTTGGCAATGTTACAGTCAAAAATCAAACTTGTTTTATCAAAAGCATATTATTGAGTCTGCTGCCGGTGTTCAGCAGGGTGATCCATTAGGTCCAGCTCTTTTCAGTTTGGGAATTCAACCTATTATTTCAAATTTAAAATCCAAGCTGAATGTCTGGTATCTGGACGGCGGTACACTGGGAGGTAAAGCAGATGACGTCCTTAATGATCTTACTCAAATTTTCAAAATTTTAAAAATATTGGTCTTGAACCAAATACTAATGTGAAACATTTATTTCTAATAATTTATCTAATTCTAACAGAGATACCTTAATTCAAAATTTTAATCAGATTTCTCCAGGAATAAAAACTGTCAATTCGGTATCGCTTTACCTGTTCGGTGCTCCGTAGTTTTTCGATAGTATTAAACCTATTTTAAAAACAAAATTTGATCAATTTTTAAATAACGTTGATAAATTATATATTTTAAACCCCCATATTGCCCTTACCATTTTAAAATATTGTCTTCTTGTACCTAAATTTACATACTTGTTACGCTCAAGTCCAGTCTGGAAATGTTCGGATATTTTAAAAGATATTGATAGTAATCTTAAAATTGCTTTAGAAAAAATTCTAAATTTGAGATTAAATACAATAGCCTGGAATCAAGCCACTTTACCTATCGAATTTGGTGGTATTGGTGTAAGAAATATTTCTAGCGTCGCATTGCCTGCTTTCCTTGCTTCCGTGCGTAGTGTCAATGATCTATGTAACACAATTTTAAATAATAAAGTAGACCTGTGTTTTGCTGCGGAGGCAAGGCAAACATGGCTAACACTCTGTCTCGGCGAAAATGTCCCACTGGAAATTAACCAAAAAAAAAAACAGTGGGATATTCCGTTGGTACGGAGTGTCCAGAAAAATTTATTTCAAAATTTCTACAGTCAACAAAATCAGGCTCGCCTTCTAGCTGTTTCGACTAAGAAATCTAGCCACTGATTACATGTTCTACCATCAAAAAATCTCGGCACATTGCTTGATGGGGAAAGCTTGCGCATCGCCGTAGGAATCCGGCTAGGAGTGGCAATTTGTCAACCTCACCAGTGCCCCTGTGGTAGCAGCGTCGATGAGTTTGGGCTCCACGGTCTTTCATGCAAGAAAAGTGCAAGTAGGTTTTCCCGTCACGGTTCTTTGAACGAAATCATCCGAAGGGCTCTTGTCTCCATAAATGTCCCCTCGGTTTTAGAGCCTTGCGGGATATTTACAGACGATGGCAGGAGACCCGACGGTATGACTTTGGTCCCTTAGGTGAGAGGTAAAGCCTTAGTGTGGGATGCTACTTGCGTTGACACTTTCGCGGCCTCTCATCTCAAGGGTACCTCTTTTAGAGCCGGGGCAGCATCAGAGGCAGCCGAATTTAGTAAATGGCGCAAATATGAGTATTTGAGAAATGACTACATATTTGTGCCACTTGCTGTAGAGACTATCGGTTCGTGGGGTCCGCGTGCAGTGAAATTTCTCAAGGAACTGTGTCCACGACTGGTCGTCGCTGCTGGTGATAAGAGGGCTGGTTCTTTCCTCGCTCAAAGGCTAAGTATATCTATTTAGCGAGGAAACGCAGCCAGCGTTCTTGGCACTATACCACGGGGAGCAGGTCTTTTTAACTATTAAAATTTTTAGTGTTAGTTTTTCTATATTATAGTTTCTTCTTTTATATTGTATATAATTAGTTTTAATCGTAAATATTTTAATTTTAATTATTATTTTAGTTAAGTTCATTATTATAATTTTTGTAATATATTTTGAAATAGGCTGTAATGGATAATGATAATAAAATATTCTAGTTTAATATTCAAACTCATGTCAATAAACGAAAACAAAAAGATGAACATATCAATAATGGAAGACGTTATTTATTATTTAAGCAAAGAACCCGATAATATTTGATGGTGGGTAATGCGTGGAAAATGATTCGAATACAGGTTAGAGGGCTACTAAATATTAATCAACGTGTTTGTTCGAGCTACCCTAAATATAATTAGCGAATTTCACAGAACTGGTTTACACATGTCTATAAAATCAAGTTTCCTGAGCAGCAAGTAATGAAATGTGTAAGTGTGACTCATCACTCAGTGAGACAAGAAACGTTTTGCGATCACAAAGACACAATGGTCTACGCAAACATTTTCTTTACGATTCGAATTTAAATTTTAAATAGGAATGTATTTTATCTGTAGCATAATTATAATTTTTAAGAAAAAAATATCTTAAGATATTGAATTGTCTCCATATTTTGGTGAACTATTTCAAGTATTTGAGCCGCATCATCCCTGTCCCTTATTTTTGTGTGGAATTTATTAATTATAGCAGCAGCCACAGCAGTCTATCATCAAATGTGTAGAAGCCCTGTTATAGTAATTTAGATGAAATATTTTAAATTCAGTTTTAAAAATGCCATTCACCACCTCTACTACTCATATCGACACATAGTCACGGCTCTGGATTTATTAGCATATCTGGTCATTAACTGAGATTCACCATCTGCTGGACCATCTCTGCATTGGCCGAGGAGTTAGAGGATTGTCAAAGACACCGCAGTACCGATACTCGTGTGAGTTAGAGGAAATAAAACCGCATACAATTTGCAAATTCATTTTTTTATCAAAATTATTTTTTTAAATGTGTTTTTTTGAAAAAGAATTATTTCTATATGCTTGGATACTGATTCTGATAACACACTTAACGGGAACCACAGGGTTTTTGTTACATATTGAAAAGGAACTCAGGTTCGGGCGTCCTCTCAATCGGCCGCAAAGGACCAATTGAAAAGGACCAGGCTCGGGGTCCCTCTTGATCCTGAAAAGGACCAATTGAAAAGGACCTAGCGGATCGGGTACTAAGAAACAGGAATCGAGGCTTCTCTCGATCCGGCCTCCTATCACGCCTACGTTGGGTTCGGGAACAACGTATGTGATCTCCGCAACGGAGTAACACACTAGGGCGATAACCTCTTCCTTTTCAGCAAGTAGGTTCAGACGGGGATTACGGGTCTTCCGAAGTCGTCCCGGTCCCGACGCCTTAATTCTTCGATGTGGACTGTATAACTTAAAGGATCTTGGGAATGAAACAGCAATTATCTTCAAACCGTTCCGTGAGAGAGTAATCACTTTTCCCTATACTGCTGGTTTTTCACTTTTCTTGAACTTTTTCTCGGATTTTCTTATTTATTTCCGAACTATTTCCGAACTTCCCCCGAAGGATTCCCGAAGGATTCCCGAACTTTTTCCCCGAACTTCCCGAACGAATTGCAATAAAACCCGTTCACTAAGCTACCCCAGAGCTATACGCGAAAGTGAGCCGCGCCATCTGCGCGCTTGCGCAACTTAATTACATGAATTTGTACTATTACTCTCTCACGTTTCACTCAATATCTTTATTTATTCAAATCATATACAAATACAATTTATCAATATAGGTAGTACAAAACAATATCTACACCATGATATATATCATATCTTCATATCATAAAAAACCTTTTATTTATTAAACGAAAACTGCCTATTTTACTCACAAGTTCGAAATCGAAATTTCTTAAATATTTAACACAGAAAGTTAAAACAATGTTTCTCACTTGAATTTATACATAAGCTAACCAATACAATAGTTTAATTTACATTTTTTCTATTTATTTCACTGTTTAAAACACTTTTAAATTTCTTATACAAAACTATCATTATTTCACTTATACACAGGAATTTTCACATGAAAATAACACAGAATTTACCTTTTTTAGCACGTACAATTAACCTGAAATATTTTACAAGTAATTTTTACATAAATCACTGAATTACAAACATTTTAAATTTTTACATATTCGGCCTCCTAAGGGCGTGGCCTAGCGTGCGTCTATGAACTCACACTATTTGAACAACTAACTTTTGCACGGCTCTCGGCTATCAGAAAAAATTAAATTATGAAATACACCAATTTTGACCACATTAGGCAAATTAAATGCTTTTATACAATTTTCGAACTGTATGAAACTATCTTTAATCAGATAACAATATAAATGAATGTTCTCATTAATCAATCATAACAAATAGGCATTTGTTTTCGTACAAAACGTATCAAACTTATACAAAACAACATTTATGCAATTAATATCCATTAATTCTGCCTATGCACAGAGTGATTATCTCGACCGGGGAACAAATCCGGTACTTTAATTTATATCTTAAATTCCTTACGAATTTATTAAGCGATATTACTTAGGAAAACAAACAAACTAGTCCGGCCTGGGAGTCGAACCCAAGACCTTCATATCATTAATTCGACATTTCTTAAAGATTTAACTAAGCATTCTCTTATCAGAGTGTCGTTGCTCGTGACTACCCCTTTTTTCATAGCAACGTCATCGGTTGATTTAATAAACTGAAACATTTTTATAGGCGCGTCGCCAACAATCTCCCCCCCGTGCGTTAGCACCATCATTTGGGAGGCGTCGCGGGTACCAGGACTATTATTCTGGATGTAGGTCTCCTCAAGATACCTGTGCTAGTAATGACGTCAACCACTCTGGTGTGACCGTCTGGTCCCGGTAACGTTCTACTAATTTTACCTTTTGGCCACGTATTTCGTGGCAACGAATGATCTATTATCAAAACAATATCGCCTTCTTTAGGTTCCATGAACTTGCCGTTATCACCTGTTCGAGGTATTAACGTAGGCATGTATTCTTTCAGCCATCTTGTCCAAAAATGGTCGGCTAACCTCTGTGCAGCTTTCCAATTGAGTTGACCCGTCAGATGTCGCTCTAAAAATAATCCAGGTGGTCGATCACCACATGAGCGTCCCAGAAGAAAATGATTGGGTGTCAAACCCTCTTCAGGACTATCCATACTGAATGTTACCAGAGGTCTGGAATTTACCGTATGCTCTGCTTCTAAAAGTAACGTATGTAGAACCTCCTCTCGTGGGCTCTTCTCCTTAAGCGTAGCGGTCAACGCAATTTTAATCGATCTTACTAACCTCTCCCAGGCGCCACCCATGTGCGGTGCTCCCGGAGGTATAAATTTCCATTTAATATATTTCTTAAATGACTCGTTTTTCATGCCCTCATAGCATTCTTCGCATGCTTTCAATAATTCTTTATTTGCAGCTTTGAAATTTGTCCCGTTATCGCTGTATATAACGGCTGGTTTTCCCTCTTCTGGCGATAAATCGCCTTAACGCCATTATCATTGACGCTGGTGTCAATGAGGCTGCTAATTCCAGATGTACTGCTCTGGTGGTCAGACACGTGAATAAAACGCCCCAACGTTTTTCGTGTCGCCTTCCTATAGTCACACTCATAGGACCAAAATAATCTACAGCTGAGCATGTAAAAGGTGGCTCATGATGAGCTATTCTTTCCAGAGGAATATTTCCATGTGGCACGTTTTGCGGCTTTGACCTGTATGTCCTGCACCACTGACAATGGTGTGACACACTTCGTACTACATTACGCAAGTTCAAGACGTAAAATTTCTGGTTCACCTCATTCATCACCGTCTGGTGATTGGCGTGTCCAAAATGATGATGAACTTCTCTAATCATCATTTTAACGATTTCGTGTTTACCGTCTAATATGACAGGTTTTCTACTTTCCTCGGTCAAATTAGACTTGAAAGGTAAACGTCCATTTAAACGGAGTAAGTTATCCTCTCCTATTTCCATAGATAATTTACTTAAGCGTGAACTTCTTTCAACGCTTTTGCCTGCTTTCAAACATTTTATTTCCGAATGAAAACACTCGTCTTGAATGAATTTCCAAATTAATATTTCCGCCTTTTTTCAAGAGCGCTGTGTCCAACGCGCTATCGGGTCCTTTAACCGACTTTGCTAAAACTTTGTTGGAACACATAACCGACTTTTCGGTTGCGTCGTCGGGTCCTTTAACCGACTTTCTTAAACTCTTGAATTTTTCTACCGCTTGTAAGGTGCGTGTAGTTGCTCCAAGGAATTTCTTAAAGCTGCTAAATCGTCCGTAGTCGGGTAGACTTAACGGTTCTTGCTTTCTTAACGTATTTACGCCTTTTGGCGATTTTTCTTCACCTGTTTCTAAGCTATTTATGGTGTCCACTTGTTTGGGCCATAAATCAGGACTTTTCCTGAGGAATTCAGGTCCTTGAAACCAGCGATGACTTACATCGAAGGTGGAAGGAAAATTTCTAGTGGCGTCGTCTGCCACGTTTTGTGACGTTGGAACCCATCGCCATTCACATGGCTTACTGTGATCTTCGATCTCAGCCAATCGATGAGCAACGAATGGTTTAAAAGCGCGAGGATCCGACTTAATCCACGCTAACACTGTACGTGAGTCTGTCCAAAACACTCTCTCGGACATCTCGTACTTGCTCTCTTCACTAACCGAAGCAGCCAGTCTGCTGCCCATAAGAGCTGCTTGCAATTCAAGCCTTGGAATCGAAATTGGTTTCAATGGCGCTACTCTTGCCTTTGCGGCGATCAGCGTAATCCGCCTTATTCCTTGCTCGTCCGTGGTGACGTAATACACCGCGGCAGCGTATGCTTTTTCACTAGCATCCGTGAAAGTATGTAACTCTCCTTTGCCGATGCCTTCAGCAACGGGTCTAGGTACTTCTAAGTGACCTAATTTCTTCACTTCCGATATCCATTTACAAAATAACACGTGTAACTCGTGTGAAACTTCTTCATCCCAAGAGATGCCTGTCCTCCATACTTGCTGGATCAGCGACTTCCCTTGAATCGTTATGGGTGATGCGAGTCCCAAAGGATCGAAGACTGACATCACAGCGCTAATTATCTCCCTCTTCGTAGGCGGTCGTAAACCCTCCATCACCTCTTCCGGTGTGCTACGAAGACTTGTGGAAAAAACTTATTATATCCCGTTTGATATTCCAAATCAAACCTAACGTGCGCTCTGTGTGCTCTTTATCTCCAAGCGAAGCACTGTCGCTCTTATATTTATTTTCCATATTACTTAAAACTTCGGGTCGGTTGCTAGCCCATCCCCTCAGTTGGAAAGAAGCATGCTTATGTAATTCATACATATCGTTTACTATCCTTTCGGCCGTCGTCACGTCGGGAAATGCCTGTAGGTAATCATCCATATAAAAATTGCTTTCCGTAGCGGAAGCTGCTTCTGGATAGATATGTGCGTTGTCCTGCGCATTTCTATTCTTTACATATATAGCGATGCATGGTGATGATGCCGCTCCAAATATGAGTGACGTCATTCTATACTCTTCCGGTGGCGCGTCACGATTGTGCCGCCATAAGAATCGAAGGCTATCCCTGTCTTCTTCCCGGATTTTCACTTGCAGGAACATTTCCTTAATGTCTGCCATTACTGCCACGCTTCCTTCTCTGAATCGTAGCAGAACTCCGAACAACGACTTCAATAAGTCCGGTCCGGTCAACAACGCATCGTTAAGACAACGTCCGCCCGTCCTTGCGGCGGCGTCGAAAACTATCCTTATTTTCTTCTTTTGTGGGTGAGTCACTGCGAAGTGAGGAAGGTACCACGTACGTGGGGAAATGGAAATATGGTTCGCTTTCTCTGCGTAACCGTTAACGATGAGATTTTCAATTTGCTTCTCGTATTCCTTTTTCAACTCGCTATTTTTGTCGAGCTTTTTCTCAATATTAAACAGGCGACTTTCAACCTGTGCCCTATTCGATGGCAAGCACTCATTGTCTGTGCGCCATAACAAAGCAGTCTCGTACCTATTATTAGGTATACGACGTACCGTTTTGTTCAAAATATTTAAAGCTCGTTCTTCTGGGTCGTTCACGGGCTTTCTAGCCGATACTCCCAGAGATTCCAAACTAAAATAATCCTTGATTAATTTATCCATATCTTCCTCCTTCTTGGTGGAAATGTGGTTAACAATCTTGATTGGTTTAATGCCACCCGATATGTGACCATGCAAAACCCACCCCAGTTTGGTGAGCGATGCTACAGGTAGGTTCTTACCTCCCGAAACCAATTCACGAGTAACTATGAGATGCCAATTGTCCTGACCAATCAATATGGTAGGCTTGGACCTCTCATACATCAACTCATCCTTGATCGGTGTCAAATGAGAACACCGTTGCAATAATTCTCGGCTTACCGACTGAGGAGCGAGGTTAAGTGACTTAATTGTTTGTACACTTATCTCTTCTAAGTCGCTCGAATAAATGCCTTTTATTTTAACGTTTAAGCGATACGAACTATCGTCGTTAATTCGCTTACCTCCCACGGCTTCGATACGTAATCCCTCTTTACGTCCGCGAGGCGCTAACTTCTGAGCCATCCACTCCTCTATGAGTGTCATGGTCGATCCCTCATCCAGAAGAGCTGTTGTCTTGACCTTTCCTCTAGGCCCATGCAACTCGACCGGTATGATCTTTAAATATGCACATGCCAGTGCATTTACTGTACTAACAGTTGTAATCTGAGCATCTTTACCCCCCTCGTCCCCTTGTGGCGAGGTATTTTCATTGGGGTATCGGTGTAGCATTCGATGATGTGACATTCTACATCCTTCTACACCACATTTTTTCGCTTTGCACTCTAACCTCCTATGGTTAGGTGACAAACATTGGAAACATACTTTGGCCTTTTTGACGGCTTCCCATTTCTCGCGAATATTCATGTCCTTAAACTTGTAACAACTCACTATAGAGTGCTCCTTGTTGCATATAACACACTTATGTGTTACCCGACTTACAGGCTTGTCCTGGGTTATCATAACCACTTGTCGGTTGTGCCTTTTATTATTTCGGCGTTCTAAACGCTCGCTCATATTACTTCGGCGCATATAGCGCTCGCTCTCGGCACAGCTGCGTACACCTCCCTTTGCAGTGTGTACAGTTTGCTTCCTGAATTCAGGACGCTTCCTTTTTTCAGGCGCATTTTCATTGCTTAAGGACGTTCCAAATTGTTCACTCAATAAATTTAAAAACTTGGCCATCTTCTGTAACTCTGGCTCCAAAGGATATTGAGCTCGATATTCAAACCATTTAAATTTAATCATAGTTCCAAGTTTCTCCACTATGCGGCTCACTAACTCCGGTGAGTATAAATACTGTGGTTGATTCAACGCTTGTATTGTGGCAACCACGTTCGTAATACGACTTGCAAAAGATCCTATATTTCGGCAATCTTCTGCCAATCTTGGCATACGCTTTACATTCTCGATTTCGGCTAGAATGAGCATCTCAACCCTACCGAATCTTCTTTCGAGAGCGTTCATTATTTCTTCAGGTTCACATAAAGTAAATAACAGCGACTTAACCGCCTCTTTAGCGGTGCCCTTTAATGCCCTCCTAAGGCGTGCGACATTCTGCACCCCTGAAAATTGGCCTTTTGTGTCTTCAAACACCGTTTTGAAAATTATCCATTCACCCGGGTCTCCATCGAACACCGGTAATTCCTGGAGGAAATGAAGCTGGGAAGATTTATCTTTACCAGCTATTTTTATTGCACTCACAATCGCTTCGGTCAATTCTGACACCTCACTCGCGTGTGTTTTCTGTGCATTTCCTAGGTTGCGCTCGACCTCCGCCCCTTTGCGGCGTGATCCTTTACACGCTTCCTTATCAGTAATATCGGGTTGTGCTACACTAACCGGCGCGCTCATTATTGTTTGCTGAACCCAACTCCTTACGAAAGGTTCCACCTGAGTATTCCGCTCTTCATCATCCTCACTCGAGTCGATTTCCTCTTCTCGGTTGAGTCGTGCCAACTCCAATTGAGACTTGGCTAAGGCAGCAGCTGCCTGTGCTCGTTCGAGCTCTGAGCGTTCGAATTTAATCCGCGCCTCTAATTCGGCTTTCAGCCTCGCCGATCGCGATGACCTACTACCTCTCTGTGACCCTTTATCACTAGTGTGCCCGATTACTGTCCTTGACGATGCCGCTTCTTCGGTCCTTTGACCTACTTTTTCGACCACCGTTTCACTCCTGGATATAACGGATTGTTGTGCGGTGCTGGCCTGTGTACCACTGGTGTCCGTCCTGTTGCTCGTCGTTGCCATGGACGTCCCTGAGTCCCACGTGCATGTGGACGTGTCTGTGGTGGCTCCACTTGGAGGAGTCGCTCCATTTGACGCAGTAGCTGTGGTCGCTCCAGATGATTCCGCTTCTTTAGCTTTTCTTGAGAGCCCTGTCCTTGTCCTGCTCCCTTCGCTTCTCCCTGTCTGGTCTTGTGCCTTCTTCATCTTGCGGGAAGGTGATTGTTGGCATACGGTCCCTAACTGTCCCTACAGTCCCTACAACCCCGTACCTACAACCCTTCTACACCCCAACCTAACACCACTACCCCTCCCCCCTTTATCTCCCAACCCTACAACCCTACTACCACCCTAACAGCCCTATCAGCCCTATCAATCCTGAACGGGGCCTACCGAGGTGAGCCGTCCAGGGATGGAGTCGTGCAGGAATGGAATGGAGGAAAGGTTTAGGAACTGTCCCGCCAAGGAATATGACGAAACAGTCGAGCGGTAGTGCAAGCGCAGTCTCGCTCGAGAGAACTGCTCCACCCGAAGGTGTTATGCCAGAGCCCAACCGTTTGGCACCGTTAGGTGGTCGGGATGTATGCTGTGCTCGCCGCCCAGTTGCCGGTGACGCCTCGTCCAAGCGCCCTCCTCCGGCCGCGATGCAGTCAGGTGCCCACGCGCACCCTCGCCCGGCAGCAGCAGCGGTGGATGCTTTTTGCACCCTGATGACCCGACGGGAAATGCCGGACACGGTCGTCCGACAGGAAATGCCAGACACGATCGTCTGACAGGAAATGCCGAGCACGCTTGCCCGACAGGAAAATGCCAAGCCCTGCTTGGCCACGATGAGTGCCTTCACAAGACACCTGCGCCCGGCTGCGATATGTGCCCCATGCGAGCACACGCCCCAAGCTGCAATCCCGGTTTTCTTTCTTCCGGTAGTTCCAGGTCCAGCCCTTCAGTGCTGCCGTCCTGGTCTTCAGGCCTTTGGTCCTATTGCTTCAGCTCAAACCTCTGGCTTCCTTCGGTTGCTGATCTTCACTCGGCTTCCGAAGGTCTTCTTCTTCCACAACCAGCAGTCCACAGCTGGTTCCTTGATCCAGCTGGCGGGGTTCGGGTGGTCTTCGATCCGGCTCCGAAGGACCAATTGAAAAGGAACTCAGGTTCGGGCGTCCTCTCAATCGGCCGCAAAGGACCAATTGAAAAGGACCAGGCTCGGGGTCCCTCTTGATCCTGAAAAGGACCAATTGAAAAGGACCTAGCGGATCGGGTACTAAGAAACAGGAATCGAGGCTTCTCTCGATCCGGCCTCCTATCACGCCTACGTTGGGTTCGGGAACAACGTATGTGATCTCCGCAACGGAGTAACACACTAGGGCGATAACCTCTTCCTTTTCAGCAAGTAGGTTCAGACGGGGATTACGGGTCTTCCGAAGTCGTCCCGGTCCCGACGCCTTAATTCTTCGATGTGGACTGTATAACTTAAAGGATCTTGGGAATGAAACAGCAATTATCTTCAAACCGTTCCGTGAGAGAGTAATCACTTTTCCCTATACTGCTGGTTTTTCACTTTTCTTGAACTTTTCCTCGGATTTTCTTATTTATTTCCGAACTATTTCCGAACTTCCCCGAAGGATTCCCGAACGATTCCCGAACTTTTTCCCCGAACGATTCCCGAACGAATTGCAATAAAACCCGTTCACTAAGCTACCCCAGAGCTATACGCGAAAGTGAGCCGCGCCATCTGCGCGCTTGCGCAACTTAATTACATGAATTTGTACTATTACTCTCTCACGTTTCACTCAATATCTTTATTTATTCAAATCATATACAAATACAATTTATCAATATAGGTAGTACAAAACAATATCTACACCATGATATATATCATATCTTCATATCATAAAAAACCTTTTATTTATTAAACGAAAACTGCCTATTTTACTCACAAGTTCGAAATCGAAATTTCTTAAATATTTAACACAGAAAGTTAAAACAATGTTTCTCACTTGAATTTATACATAAGCTAACCAATACAATAGTTTAATTTACATTTTTTCTATTTATTTCACTGTTTAAAACACTTTTAAATTTCTTATACAAAACTATCATTATTTCACTTATACACAGGAATTTTCACATGAAAATAACACAGAATTTACCTTTTTAGCACGTACAATTAACCTGAAATATTTTACAAGTAATTTTTACATAAATCACTGAATTACAAACATTTTAAATTTTTACATATTCGGCCTCCTAAGGGCGTGGCCTAGCGTGCGTCTATGAACTCACACTATTTGAACAACTAACTTTTGCACGGCTCTCGGCTATCAGAAAAAATTAAATTATGAAATACACCAATTTTGACCACATTAGGCAAATTAAATGCTTTTATACAATTTTCGAACTGTATGAAACTATCTTTAATCAGATAACAATATAAATGAATGTTCTCATTAATCAATCATAACAAATAGGCATTTGTTTTCGTACAAAACGTATCAAACTTATACAAAACAACATTTATGCAATTAATATCCATTAATTCTGCCTATGCACAGAGTGATTATCTCGACCGGGGAACAAATCCGATCTTTAATTTATATCTTAAATTCCTTACGAATTTATTAAGCGATATTACTTAGGAAAACAAACAAACTAGTCCGGCCTGGGAGTCGAACCCAAGACCTTCATATCATTAATTCGACATTTCTTAAAGATTTAACTAAGCATTCTCTTATCAGAGTGTCGTTGCTCGTGACTACCCCTTTTTTCATAGCAACGTCATCGGTTGATTTAATAAACTGAAACATTTTTATAGGCGCGTCGCCAACACATATTGTATAAATAAAATAACATTACCTACATATAAATAAAATTTAAATGTCTTGCTATATTATTGAAATTAATGTATTTTATCGAGCTCAGAGAGTTATTTGCACAACATTAAGTCATGTATCATCTGTAAAATCTTTCTGCCCGGGCTATTCTTTGGAATATCTGAACCGATTGTAATGAAACTTAACCAACAGAGAACAGCAACACCAGTAGTTTTCTAAGCAATATTTTAGCCGATAAACTTTGAGATTTTTATGGAAAGTGAAAACAATTCTAAAGTAAATGTGGTCATTGACGATAACTTTAAAAATCGAATAGACGCAACATTAATAGTTTCCACCCTGGTTAAGCCAGTTGTGGGTAGAATTTATTTATTTATTTATTTATTACAAAAACAGTAACAACATCATAACAGTACAAAACCAAGACGATGCTGTACAAAAAACCAAACAATAACTGATAAATATAACTACTGACATAAAATATATACTTATACAATTATAATTAAGAAACAAAAATATAAATTGAAAGAAAAAAAAAGAAAAAGAAATAAAAATTATAATAAAATCTCACAGACCCTGTGCGCCGCTTCTGTGAACTTTGCCAGGCTGCAGTGGTAAATGTCCGTTTCTTCGGAAATAATATTCAATAACTTTAAAGCCCGCGACGTAGGTGCAAACCTGAGCAGATTTGTCCTCGCGTACGGCACCTTAAAGGTGGGTAGGCGTATATAATGGATATAATGGATATAGAATGGATTCCATTACTTTAAAGAAAAAGGAGTTAACAGCGATAGGCCTGTAGTTGGACAGATTCGAGCGGTCACCTTTTTTAAGCATCGTGTGCACTAAGAATGTATTCCATGAGCCTGAAACGATGCCTGTTGATAAAGTAAGAGAATCGGAAAAGACGCGTTAGAAACGATGCCACCTCTAAAGCACACGTCTTCACCACAATTTGGGGGATTCCATCAGCCCACTTGGCTTGTAGACGTCTAGGGACAAGAGTGTCTTGCTCACTGAGCGTTGTGTAAACAGCACTTCCGGTATCGAGTGCGGGATGTTCGGTGGTATAATCCCTCCGGCGTCGAGAGTCAAGTTGGACGCAAAAAGAGGTCCTAAAGGCCAAGCGAGTTATCCTACTTGCGAAAAGATGGTAATGATTGCTTTCAGAAATTCCCTTGGACAGCCATGCAGAGGGATAAGAATGCACGAGTTCTCGAAAGAAATCTAACTAGTTTCTCACCAATTCTCCCAAAGTGCTCCAACTTTGCCCCAGCGATCTCTTTTGAAAGACCTGGAGGTGCAGAGTTTTATTTCTTTTCGAGTGCGCTAGTGGTGGACGGACGAACCGGGACACCGATGTATCTGCCAAAGTCTTGTAAGATTCCTGCTTTTGCCACGACGCAAAATTGTAGAAGCGTTCAAACCAATACTGGGTAGCCGCCGGTAGAAATGCGGATGACGGGATCAAAAGTTCCATACTCTAAAGCACCACATTGGCGACATATTCCGCAACGATTTTTTTTGGGATCATCTAGCCGAGCATCTAGTTCGGAGTGTTGGGCATTAAAACTTATCCCTTTACTGTATGAAATTCTGTGTTTCATTTTCGCCAACGAAATAATTGGATACCGATTGTCATTTGCAACGTTTGACGTTTATGTGACATCAAGTAAATTGAATTTTTTTTTATAGAAGAGGGGGCAAACGAGCATGCGGCTCACCTGATCTTAAGTGACTACCGCCACCCGTGATCAACTGCAACACCAGGAGAATTGCAGGTGCGTTGCCGGCCCTTTAGAAAGGTGTAAGCTCTTTTCTTGAAGGTCCCTAGGTCGAATCGGTCCGGAAAAATCACCGGTGGTAAACTATCCCATAGAGAGGTTGTACGCGGAAGAAAACTCCTTTTGAAACGTACAGTGGTGGACCACCAAGCATCCAGATGGTGTGGATGATATCGGGACGTTTGCCGCGTAGTGCGTTCACCAAACTTGGCGGCTGGGATTAATCCGAACAATTCCTCAGAGCACTCCCCATGGTATATGCGAAAAAAAATGAAAAGAAATACCACATCTCTTCGCAGCGCCAGTGAATCTAGCTGATCGGAAAACACTCGGTCGTCGACGATTCGAGCCGCTCTGCACTGGATGCAGTCAAATGGAAGGAGCTGAAACTGGGGAGCCCCAGCCCAGAGATGGGAACAGTATTCCATGTGCGGCCGAACCTGCACCTTGTAAAGTTACACCATATTTTGCTTATATACTTGCTTATATACTTGCTTATATTATTTACTTTATATACTTGCCTTGCTAATATACTTGCTGATATACTTGCTAACATACTTGCTTATATACTTGCTTATATTCTTGCTTATATATTTCTTTAATTGCTTGCTTATATACCTGCTTATATACTTGCTTATATAGCTCTTGCTAATATACGAGCTTATAAACTTGCTTATGTACTTGCTTATATACTTACTTATATACTTGCTTCTATACTTGCTTATCAACTTGCTTATATACTTACTTATATACTTGCTTATATACTTGCTTATATACTAACTTATACACTTGCTTATATACTTGCTTATATACTTGGTTATATATACGTTTATCTACTTGCTTATATACCTGCTTATATACTTGCTTATATACTTCCTTATATACTTGCTAATGTACGTGCTTATAAACTTGCTTTTGTACTTGCTTATATACTTACTTATATACTTGCTTCTATACTTGTTTATAAACTTGCGTTAGTTATACTTACTGATACTACTTGCAAGTTGATATACTTGTTCTTATATACTAGCTTATAAGTGCACTTGCTAATATACTTGCATAATGATACGAGCTTATAAAATTGCTTTAGTACTTGCTTATATACTTACTTATATACTTGCATATATACCTGCTTATATACTTGCTTATATACTTGCTTATGTACTTTCCTATATACTTGCTTATATACTTGCTTATACACTGGCTCATATACTTGCTTATATACTCGCTTACATACTTGTTTATATACTTGATTATATACTTGCTAATATACTTGCTTATACACTTGCTTATATACTTACTTATATACTTGCCTATATACTTGCTTATATACTTCCTTATATACTTGCTAATATACGTGCTTATAAACTTGCTTTAGTACTTGCTTATATACTTGCTTATATACTTGCTTCTATACTTGCTTATATACTTGCTTATATACTTACTTATATACTTGCTTATATACTTGCTTGTATACTAGCTTATACACTTGCTAATATACTTGCTTATATACTTGCTTACATACTTGTTTATATACTTGCATATATACTTGCTTATATACTTGCTTATATACTTGCTTATATACTTGCTCATATAATTGCTTACATTCTTGCTTATATATTTCTTTAATTGCTTGCTTATATACCTGCTTATATACTTGCTTATATACTTGCTTATATACTTGCTAATATACGTGCTTATAAATTGCTTACTTGCTTATATACTTGCTTATATACTTGCTTATATACTAGCTTATAATTGCTTATATACTTGCTTATATATACGTTTATCTACTTGCTTATATACCTGCTTATATACTTGCTTATATACTTGCTTATATACTTGCTAATATACGTGCTTATAAACTTGCATATGTACTTGCTTATATACTTACTTATATACTTGCTTCTATACTTGCTTATATGTTTACTTACTTATATACTTGCTTATATACTTGCTTATATACTAGCTTATACACTTGCTAATATACTTGGTCTTATATACTCGCTTACATACTTGTTTATATACTTGCATATATACTTGTTTATATACTTGCTTATATACTTACTTATATACTTGCTTATATACTTGTTTATACTGGGTGGGGTTTAGGTTATCACATTTTATAGCGCAGCAGTTAATGCAAGTTGATATACGTCTGTTGAAATAATAAAATAAAAAATAATATAAAAAATAAAAAAGTGCATTTTTCGTTGCCAGATAGGTATAGTGTGCCAACGTAAAAATGAAATGTAAATATGTTAATAAAATTGTGTATATTATTGCTTATATACTTGCTTATATATGTGCTTATATTTTTGCTTACATACTTGCTTACAAACTTTCTTAGGTACATACTTTTATACTTGCTTATATACCTGCTTATATGCTTTCTAATATACGTGCTTATATACTTGCTTATTTACTTGCTAATATTCTTGCCTGTTGTATACTTGCTAATATTCTTGCCTATATAGTTGCTTATATACTTCCTAATATACTAGCTTTTACACTTTCTAATACACTTTCTTATACACTTGCTTATATATTTGCTTATGTACCTGCTTATATACTTGCTTATATAATCGCATATATACTTGCTTATATACTTGCTTGTATATTTGCTTAAGTGCTTGCTTATATACCTGCTTATATACTTGCTTGTATACTTGCTTATATACTTGCTAACATACGTGCTTATATACTTGCTTATATACTTGCTTCTATACTTGCCAATATGCTTGCTTATATACTCACTTATATACTTGCTTCTATACTTGCTTATAAACTTGCTTGTGTATTAGCTAATATACTTGCTTATATACTTGCTTATATTCTTGCTTATATATTTCCTTAATTGCTTGCTTAAATACCTGCTTATATACTTGCTTATATATACGTTTATCTACTTGCTTATATACCTGCTTATATACTTGCTTATATACTTCCTTATATACTTGCTAATGTACGTGCTTATAAACTTGCTTTAGTACTTGCTTATATACTTACTTATATACTTGCTTCTATACTTGCTTATAAACTTGCTTATATACTTACTGATATACTTGCTTATATACTTGCTTATATACTAGCTTATACACTTGCTAATATACTTGCTAATATACGAGCTTATAAACTTGCTTATATACTTACTTATATACTTGCTTATATACTTGCTTATATACTAGCTTATACACTTGCTAATATACTTGCTTATATACTTGCTTATATACTTGCTTATATATACGTTTATCTACTTGCTTATATACCTGCTTATATACTTGCTTATATACTTCCTTATATACTTGCTAATATACGTGCTTATAAACTTGCTTATGTACTTGCTTATATACTTACTTATATACTTGCTTATATACTTGCTTATATACTTACTTATATACTTGCTTATATACTTGCTTATATACTAGCTTATACACTTGCTTATATACTTGCTTATATACTTGCTTATATACTTACTTATATACTTGCTTATATACTTGCTTATATAATTCCTTATATACTTGCTAATATACGTGCTTATAAACTTGCTTTAGTACTTGCTTATATACTTACTTATATACTTGCTTCTATACTTGCTTATAAACTTGCTTATATACTTACTTATGTACTTGCTTATATACTTGCTTATATACTAGCTTATACACTTGCTAATATACTTGCTTATATACTCGCTTACATACTTGTTTATATACTTGCATATATACTTGCTAAATATACTTGCTTATATACTTGCTTATATACTTGCTCATATAATTGCTTATATTCCTGCTTATATATTTCTTTAATTGCTTGCTTAAGTAAGTATATAAGCAAGTATATAAGTAAGGATATAAGCAAGTATAGAAGCAAGTATATTAGCAAGTGTATAAGTTAGTATATAAGCAAGTATATAAGCAAGTATATAAGTAAGTATATAAGAAGCATAGAAATAGTATATAAGTAAGTATAAGCAAGGACATAGCATATATAGCACGAATAGCAAGCATATAACGAAGCATAGGTAAAGAAGAGAAAACTAAAAAGCGGAAAGCTAGTAAGGCAGTATATAAGCAAGCATATAAGTAAGCATAAAGAGCTAAAGCAAGAAGAAGCAGAAGCCAGAAGATAAGACGTACAGCGAGTACAAAGAAACGTAAGAGCCCACGAAACACAAAGCAAGAACATAAGCAATTATATGAGCAAGTATATAAGCAGAAGCAAGCAGACAGCCAGCAAAGAATTAGAATAAGAAATAGCTTGGCATAAGCCAGCATACGCAAGCAAGTAACAAGGATATAAGCAAGCATATAAGTTTATGACAAGAAGTATATAAGCAAGACAGAAAAGCAGAATAAGAGAAAAGCTAAAGGAGATAAAGAGTAAAGAAGAAAGAGGGAGAGAGTGTGTTAGATAAAGCAGAAAAGGATATTAAGCAAGAAGCAAGCAAGAAGCAGTAAAGAAGGCTACACGTTTAAAGCACGATATTAGCTAAGCAAAGGGAGTATATAAGCAGGATACGAGAGAAGAGAAACGCAATATATAAGCAAGTATACAAAGAAAAGAGTAGCGGAGTAAGACATGGACAAAGCAAGTTTATAAGGCCCGCATAATAGCAAGCATGAGGGTAGTGTGTATTATATAAGAGAACAGGTATATAAGCAAGTTTATAAGCAAGTATATAAGGCATATATAGTATGCTCAGCAAGTTTATAAGACGTACTTAGCAAGTAAAAAAGTATATGCGAGAAAGCAGGTATATAAGCAAGTAGATAAACGTATATAAGCAAGTATAAGCAGTATATAAAGCAAGTAAGAAATATATAAGCAAGAATACGCAAGTATATAGCAAGTATATTAGTAATACAAAGTTAGTTATAAAGAAGTATATAAGTGGATATGAAGCATATTGTAAAGATAGGTATAGTGTAAGTATATAAGCAAGTATATGCAGAATAAGCAAGAATATGTTAGGTAAGCTAAGAATTTAAGCAAATATACAAGCAAGTATATAAGCAAGTATATATGCGACTATATACAAGAGCATGTTATGATATTAAGCAAATATATAAGCAAGTGTATAAGAAAGTGTATTAGAAAGTGTAAAGATTAGAGATATATAACATAAGCAAGAATATTAGCAAGTATACAAAGAATATTAGCAGTAAGCAAGCATAAACACGTATATTAGAAAGCATATAAGCAGGTATATAACAAGATAAAAGTATGTACCCAAGAAGTTTGTAAGCATGTAAGCAAAAATATAATATATATAAGCAAGTATATAAGCAATAATATACACAATTTTATTAACATATTTACATTTCAGTTTTACGTTGGCACAATATACCTATCTGGCAACGAAAAATGCACTTTTTTATTTTTATATTATTGTTTATTTTATTATTTCAACAGACGTATATCAACTTGCATTAACTGCTGCGCTATAAAATGTGATAACCCCTAATCCCCACCCAGTATAAACAAGTATATAAGCAAGTATATAAGTAAGTATATAAGCAAGTATATAAAAGTATATATGCAAGTATATAAACAAGTATGTAAGTATATATACAGTATATTAGCAAGTGTATAAGCTAGTATATTATCAGTATAAGCAAGTATATAAGATATATAAAGTATAGAAGCAAGCATATTAGCAGTGTATAAGCTTAGTATATAAGCAGTTATATAAAGCATATATAGTATAAGTATAGAAGCAAGATATAAGCAGAAGAAAGTATAACAAAGAAAGCAAGAGATAATAAGAAGAAACAGGAAGCGATAAAGAAGGATACGACAATAAGAGAGATGATTAGCGTGCAAATATAAGAGCTATATAAACAGAAAGGGGACAATAAGGTACAAGAACAAAGGAAAGATAACAGAAGAAGTTTAACGACGAAAAAGGCATGAGAAGAAACAGAAAAGAAGGGCCGACTAAAGATATACAGCAAAAAAAAAAAAGTAGGAAGAGCGGATAAAGTAAAGCTTAAGATATGGCAAGGATAGAGATAAGAAAGCGACATAAAAAAAGAAGAAATAGAGTAAGAAGAGCAGGTTTAAAGCACGTACATTAGCACTTTAGTACATTAGTACATTAGCACGTACATAGCTATACTCGTTTATATACTGCTTACATACTTGTTTATATACTTGCATATATACTTGTTTAATACTTGCTTATATACTTACATATACTTGCTTATATACTTGTTTATACTGGGTGGGGATTAGTTATCACATTTTATAGCGGCAGTTAATGCAAGTTGATATACGTCTGTTGAAATAATAAATAAACAATAAATAAAAATAAAAAAGTGCATTTTTCGTTGCCGAAGGAAGGTGCAACGTAAAACTGAAATGTAAATATGTTAATAAAATTGTGTATATTATTGCTTATATACCTGCTTATATATGTGCTTATATTTTTGCTTACATACTTGCTTACAAACTTTCTTAGGTACATACTTTTATACTTGCTTATATACCTGCTTATATTCTTGCTTATATATCTTCTTATAAACTTGCTTATATACTTGCTGTATACTTGCTTATTTACTTGCTTATATGCTTTTTATTTACTCCCTATATACTTGCAAATATATTTGCTAATATACTTGCTTATATACTTATATACTGCTTTATACTTGCTTATTGCTTACTATACTTGTTTATATACTCGCCCATATACTTGCTTATATACTTGCTTATATACCTGCTTATATATTTGCTTATATACTTGCTAATATACTTGCTGATAAACTTGCTAATATACTTGCTTATATACTTGCTTATATACTTGTTAATATAATTGCTTATATTCTTGCTTATATATTTCTTTAATTGCTTGCTTATATACCTGCTTATATACTTGCTTATATACTTGTTAATATACGTGCTTATAAACTTGCTTATGTACTTGCTTATATACTTACTTATATACTTGCTTCTATACTTGCTTATAAACTTGCTTATATACTTACTTATATACTTGCTTCTATACTTGCTTATATACTTACTTATATACTTACTTATATACTTGCTTATATACTAGCTTATACACTTGCTAATATACTTGCTTCTATACTTGCTTATATACTTACTTAACTTGCTTATATACTTGCTTATATACTTCCTATATACTTGCTAATATACGTGCTTATAAACTTGCTTTAGTACTTGCTTATATACTTACTTATATACTTGCTTCTATACTTGCTTATAAACTTGCTTATATACTTACTTATATACTTGCTTATATACTTGCTTATATACTAGCTATACACTTGCTAATATACTTGCTTATATACTGCTTACATACTTGTTTATATACTTGCATATAACTTGCTAATATACTTGCTTATATACTTGCTTATATACTTGCTTATATTTCCGTAATTGCTTGCTTATATACCTGCTTATATACTTGCTTATATATACGTTTATCTACTTGCTTATATACCTGCTTATATACTTGCTTATATACTTCCTTATATACTTGCATAATGTACGTGCTTAAAACTTGCTTTAGTACTTGCTTATATACTTACTTATATACTTGCTTCTATACTTGCTTATAAACTTGCTTATATACTTACTGATATACTTGCTTATATACTTGCTTATATACTAGCTTATACACTTGCTAATATACTTGCTAATATACGAGCTTATAAACTTGCTTATGTACTTGCTTATATACTTATCTTATATACTGGCTTCTATACTTGCTTATAAACTTGCTTATATACTTACTTATATACTGCTTATATACTTGCTTATATATACGTTTATCTACTTGCTTATATACCTGCTTATATACTTGCTTATATACTTCCTTATATACATGTTAATATACGTGCTTATAAACATGCTTATGTACTTGCTTATATACTTACTTAAATACTTGCTTCTATACTTGCTTATATACTTACTTATATACTTGCTTATATACTTGCTTATATACTAGCTTATACACTTGCTAATATACTTGCTTCTACACTTTCTTATATACTTACTTATATACTTGCTTATATACTTGCTTATATACTTCCTTATATACTTGCTAATATACGTGCTTATAAACTTGCTTTAGTACTTGCTTATAACTTACTTATATACTTGCTTCTATACTTGCTTATAAACTTGCTTATATACTTACATATATGCTTGCAATACTTGCTTATATACTAGCTTATACACTTGCTAATATACTTGCTTATATACTCGCTTACATACTTGTTTATATACTTGCATATATACTTGCTAATATACTTGCTTATATACTTGCTTATATACTTGCTCATATAATTGCTTATATTCTTGCTTATATATTTCTTTAATTGCTTGCTTATATACCTGCTTATATACTTGCTTATATACTTGCTTATATACTTGCTTATATACTTGCTTATATACTTGCTAATATACGAGCTTATAAACTTGCTTTAGTACTTGCTTATATACTTACTTATATACTTGCTTCTATACTTGCTTATAAACTTGCTTATATACTTACTGATATACTTGCTTATATACTTGCTTATATACTAGCTTATACACTTGCTAATATACTTGCTAATATACGAGCTTATAAACTTGCTTATGTACTTGCTTATATACTTACTTATATACTGGCTTCTATACTTGCTTATAAACTTGCTTATATACTTACTTATATACTTGCTTATATACTTGCTTATATAAAGTTTATCTACTTGCTTATATACCTGCTTATATACTTGCTTATATACTTCCTTATATACTTGCTAATATACGTGCTTATAAACATGCTTATGTACTTGCTTATATACTTACTTATATACTTGCTTCTATACTTGCTTATATACTTACTTATATACTTGCTTATATACTTGCTTATATACTAGCTTATACACTTGCTAATATACTTGCTTCTATACTTGCTTATATACTTACTTATATACTTGCTTATATACTTGCTTATATACTAGCTTATACACTTGCTAATATACTTGCTTATATACTCGCTTACATACTTGTTTATATACTTGCATATATACTTGCTAATATACTTGCTTATATACTTGCTTATATACTTGCTCATATAATTGCTTATATTCTTGCTTATATATTTCTTTAATTGCTTGCTTATATACCCGCTTATATACTTGCTTATATACTTGCTTATATACTTGCTTATATACTTGCTAATATACGAGCTTATAAACTTGCTTATGTACTTGCTCATATAATTGCTTATATTCTTGCTTATATATTTCTTTAATTGCTTGCTTATATACCTGCTTATATACTTGCTTATATACTTGCTTATATACTCGCTAATATACGAGCTTATAAACTTGCTTATGTACTTGCTTATATACTTGCTTATATACTTGCTTATATACTAGCTTATACACTTGCTTATATACTTGCTTATATATACGTTTATCTACTTGCTTATATACCTGCTTATATACTTGCTTATATACTTCCTTATATACTGCTAATATACGGCTTATAAACTTGCTTATGTACTTGCTTATATACTTACTTATATACTTGCTTCTATACTTGCTTATATACTTACTTATATACTTGCTTATATACTTGCTTATATACTAGCTTATACACTTGCTAATATACTTGCTTCTATACTTGCTTATATACTTTCTTATATACTTGCTTATATACTTGCTTATATACTAGCTTATACACTTGCTAATATACTTGCTTATATACTCGCTTACATACTTGTTTATATACTTGCATATATACTTGTTTATATACTTGCTTATATACTTACTTATATACTTGCTTATATACTTGTTTATACTGGGTGGGGTTTAGGTTATCACATTTTATAGCGCAGCAGTTAATGCAAGTTGATATACGTCTGTTGAAATAATAAAATAAACAATAATATAAAAAATAAAAAAGTGCATTTTTCGTTGCCAGATAGGTATAGTGTGCCAACGTAAAACTGAAATGTAAATATGTTAATAAAATTGTGTATATTATTGCTTATATACTTGCTTATATATGTGCTTATATTTTTGCTTACATACTTGCTTACAAACTTTCTTAGGTACATACTTTTATACTTGCTTATATACCTGCTTATATTCTTGCTTATATATCTTCTTATAAACTTGCTTATATACTTGCTAGTATACTTGCTCATTTACTTGCTTATATGCTTTTTATTTACTCCCTATATACTTGCAAAGTATATTTGCTAATATACTTGTATATACTTATATAAGTGCTTATATACTTGCTTATTGACTTACTTATATACTTGCTTATATACTTGCATCCATATACTTGCTTATATACTTGCTGTATATACCTGCTTATATATTTGCTTATATACTTGCTAATATACTTGCTGATAAACTTGCTAATATACATGCTTATATACTTGCTTATATACTTGCTCATATTATTGCTTATATTCTTGCTTATATATTTCTTTAATTGCTTGCTTATATACCTGTTTATATACTTGCTTATATACTTGCTAATATACGAGCTTCTAAACTTGCTTATGTACTTGCTTATATACTTACTTATATACTTGCTTTTATACTTGCTTATAAACTTGCTTATATACTTACTTATATACTTATTTATCTACTTGCTTACATACTTACTTATATACTTGCTTATATACTTGCTTATATACTAGCTTATACACTTGCTAATATACTTGCTTCTATACTTGCTTATATACTTACTTATATACTTGCTTATATACTTGCTTATATACTTCCTTATATACTTGCTAATATACGTGCTTATAAACTTGCTTTAGTACTTGCTTATATACTTACTTATATACTTGCTTCTATACTTGCTTATAAACTTGCTTATATACTTACTTATATACTTGCTTATATACTTGCTTATATACTAGCTTATACACTTGCTAATATACTTGCTTATATACTCGCTTACATACTTGTTTATATACTTGCATATATACTTGCTAATATACTTGCTTATATACTTGCTTATATACTTGCTCATATAATTGCTTACATTCTTGCTTATATATTTCTTTAATTGCTTGCTTATATACCTGCTTATATACTTGCTTATATACTTGCTAATATACGAACTTATAAACTTGCTTATGTACTTGCTTATATACTTGCTTATATACTAGCTTATACACTTGCTTATATACTTGCTTATATATACGTTTATCTACTTGCTTATATACCTGCTTATATACTTGCTTATATACTTCCTTATATGCTTGCTAATATACGTGCTTATAAACTTGCTTATGTACTTGCTTATATACTTACTTATATACTTGCTTATATACTTGCTTATATACTTACTTATATACTTGCTTATATACTTGCTTATATACTAGCTTATACACTTGCTAATATACTTGCTTCTATACTTGCTTATATACTTACTTATATACTTGCTTATATACTTGATAATATACTAGCTTATACACTTGCTAATATACTTGCTTATATACTCGCTTACATACTTGTTTATATACTTGCATATATACTTGTTTATATACTTGCTTATATACTTACTTATATACTTGCTTATATACTTGTTTATAGTGGGTGGGGATTAGGTTATCACATTTTATAGCGCAGCAGTTAATGCAAGTTGATATACGTCTGTTGAAATAATAAAATAAACAATAATATAAAAAATAAAAAATGTGCATTTTTCGTTGCCAGATAGGTATAGTGTGCCAACGTAAAACTGAAATGTAAATATGTTAATAAAATTGTGTATATTATTGCTTATATACTTGCTTATATATGTGCTTATATTTTTGCTTACATACTTGCATACAAACTTTCTTAGGTACATACTTTTATACTTGCTTATATACCTGCTTATATGCTTTCTAATATACGTGCTTATATACTTGCTTATTTACTTGCTAACATTCTTGCCTGTATACTTGCTAATATTCTTGCCTATATAGTTGCTTATATACTTCTTAATATACTAGCTTTTACACTTTCTAATACAATTTCTTATACACTTGCTTATATATTTGCTTATGTACCTGCTTATATACTTGCTTATATAATCGCATATATACTTGCTTATATACTTGCTTGTATATTTGCTTAAGTGCTTGCTTAAATACCTGCTTATATTCTTGCTTGTATACTTGCTTATATACTTGCTAACATACGTGCTTATATACTTGCTTATATACTTGCTTCTATACTTGCCAATATACTTGCTTATATACTTACTTATATACTTGCTTATATACTTGCTTATAAACTTGCTTGTGTATTAGCTAATATACTTGCTTATATACTTGCTTATATTCTTGCTTATATATTTCCTTAATTGCTTGCTTATATACCTGCTTATATACTTGCTTATATATACGTTTATCTACTTGCTTATATACCTGCTTATATACTTGCTTATATACTTCCTTATATACTTGCTAATGTACGTGCTTATAAACTTGCTTTAGTACTTGCTTATATACTTACTTATATACTTGCTTCTATACTTGCTTATAAACTTGCTTATATACTTACTGATATACTTGCTTATATACTTGCTTATATACTAGCTTATACACTTGCTAATATACTTGCTAATATACGAGCTTATAAACTTGCTTATGTACTTGCTTATATACTTACTTATATACTGGCTTCTATACTTGCTTATAAACTTGCTTATATACTTACTTATATACTTGCTTATATACTTGCTTATATATACGTTTATCTACTTGCTTATATACCTGCTTATATACTTGCTTATATACTTCCTTATATACTTGCTAATATACGTGCTTATAAACATGCTTATGTACTTGCTTATATACTTACTTATATACTTGCTTCTATACTTGTTTATATACTTACTTATATACTTGCTTATATACTTGCTTATAAGCTTATACACTTGCTAATATACTTGCTTCTATACTTGCTTATATACTTACTTATATACTTGCTTATATACTTGCTTATATACTTCCTTATATACTTGCTAATATACGTGCTTATAAACCTGTTTTAGTACTTGCTTATATACTTACTTATATACTTGCTTCTATACTTGCTTATAAACTTGCTTATATACTTACTTATATACTTGCTTATATACTTGCTTATATACTAGCTTATACACTTTAATATACTTGTTTATATACTCGCTTACATACTTGTTTATATACTTGCATATATACTTGCTAATATACTTGCTTATATACTGCTTATATACTTGCTCATATAATTGCTTATATTCTTGCTTATATATTTCTTTAATTGCTTGTTATATACCTGCTTATTTTTGTTATATACTTGCGTTATATACTTGCTTATATACTTGCTAATATACGAGCTTATAAACTTGCTTATGTATTGCTTATATACTTACTTATATACTTGCTTCTATACTTGCTTATATATTGCTTATATACTTACTTATATACTTGCTTATATACTTGCTTATATACTTAGCTTATACACTTGCTTATATACTTGCTTATATATACGTTTATCTACTTGCTTATATACCTCTTATATACTTGCTTATATACTTCGTTATATACTTGCTAATATACGCTTTTTGTTATGTACTTGCTTATATACTTACTTATATACTTGCTTCTATATCATATTCTTACATATCTTACTATATACTTGCTTATATACTAACTTACACGCTAATATTCGTTATTCTTATATACGTTACTTATATACTCGTTTATATACTTACTTAAGCAAGCAATTAAAGAAATATATAAGCAAGGAATATAAGCAATTATATGAGCAAGTATATAAGCAAGTATATAAGCAAGTATATTTAGCAAGTATATATGCAAGTATATAAACAAGTATGTAAGCGAGTATATAAGCAAGTATATTAGCAAGTGTATAAGCTAGTATATAAGCAAGTATATAAGCAAGTACATAAGTAAGTATATAAGCAAGTTTATAAGCAAGTATAGAAGCAAGTATATAAGTAAGTATATAAGCAAGTACTAAAGAAGTTTATAAGCACGTATATTAGCAAGTATATAAGGAATTATATAAGCAAGTATATAAGCAAGTATATAAGTAAGTATATAAGCAAGTATAGAAGCAAGTATATTAGCAAGTGTATAAGCTAGTATATAAGCAAGTATATAAGCAAGTATATAAGTAAGTATATAAGCAAGTATAGAAGCAAGTATATAAGTAAGTATATAAGCAAGTACATAAGCAAGTTTATAAGCACGTATATTAGCAAGTATATAAGGAAGTATATAAGCAAGTATATAAGCAGGTATATAAGCAAGTAGATAAACGTATATATAAGCAAGTATATAAGCAAGCATATAAGCAAGTATATTAGCAAGTATATAAGCTAGTATATAAGCAAGTATATAAGAAGTATATAAGTAAGTATATAAGCAAGTTTATAAGCTCGTATATTAGCAAGTATATTAGCAAGTGTATAAGCTAGTATATAAGCAAGTATATAAGCAAGTATATCAGTAAGTATATAAGCAAGTTTATAAGCAAGTATAGAAGCAAGTATATAAGTAAGTATATAAGCAAGTACTAAGCAAGTTTATAAGCACGTACATTAGCAAGTATATAAAGGAAGTATATAAGCAAGTATATAAGCAGGTATATAAGCAAGTAGATAAACGTATATATAAGCAAGTATATAAGCGAGGTATTTAAGCAAGCAATTAAGGAAATATATAAGCAAGAATATAAGCAAGTATATAAGCAAGTATATTAGCTAATACACAAGCAAGTTTATAAGCAAGTATAGAAGCAAGTATATAAGTGAGTATATAAGCAAGCATATTGGCAAGTATAGAAGCAAGTATATAAGCAAGTATATAAGCACGTATGTTAGCAAGTATATAAGCAAGTATACAAGCAAGTATATAAGCAGGTATTTAAGCAGCACTTAAGCAAATATACAAGCAAGTATATAATAAGCAAGTATATATGCGATTATATAAGCAAGTATATAAGCAGGTACATAAGCAAATATATAAGCAAGTGTATAAGAAAGTGTATTAGAAAGTGTAAAAGCTAGTATATTAGGAAGTATATAAGCAACTATATAGGCAAGAATATTAGCAAGTATACAACAGGCAAGAATATTAGCAAGTAAATAAGCAAGTATATAAGCACGTATATTAGAAAGCATATAGCAAGCAGGTATATAAGCAAGTATAAAAGTATGTACCTAAGAAAGTTTGTAAGCAAGTATGTAAGCAAAAATATAAGCACATATATAAGCAAGTATATAAGCAATAATATACACAATTTTATTAACATATTTACATTTCAGTTTTACGTTGTCACACTATACCTATCTGGCAACGAAAAATGCACTTTTTTATTTTTTATATTATTGTTTATTTTATTATTTCAACAGACGTATATCAACTTGCATTAACTGCTGCGCTATAAAATGTGATAACCTAATCCCCACCCAGTATAAACAAGTATATGAGCAAGTATATAAGTAAGTATATAAGCAAGTATATAAACAAGTATATATGCAAGTATATAAACAAGTATGTAAGCGAGTATATAAGCAAGTATATTAGCAAGTGTATAAGCTAGTATATAAGCAAGTATATAAGCAAGTATATAAGTAAGTATATAAGCAAGTATAGAAGCAAGTATATAAGTAAGTATATAAGCAAGTACATATGCAAGTTTATAAGCACGTATATTAGCAAGTATATAAGGAAGTATATAAGCAAGTATATAAGCAGGTATATAAGCAAGTAGATAAACGTATATATAAGCAAGTATATAAGCAAGTGTATAAGCTAGTATATAAGCAAGTATATAGCAGTATATAAGCAAGTACATAAGCAAGTTTATAAGCTCGTATATTAGCAAGTATATAAGCAAGTATATAAGCAAGTATATAAGCAGGTATATAAGCAAGCAATTAAAGAAATATATAAGCAAGAATGTAAGCAATTATATGAGCAAGTATATAAGCCAGTATATAAGCAGTATATTAGCAAGTATATATGCAAGTATATTGCTTATATACCTGCTTATATTCTTGCTTATATATCTTCTTATAAACTTGCTTATATACTTGCTAGTATACTTGCTCATTTACTTGCTTATATGCAAATATATTTGCTAATATACTTGCTTATATACTTATATACCTGCTTATATACTTGCTTATTGACTTACTTATATACTTGCTTATATACTTGCCCATATACTTGCTTATATACTTGCTTATATACCTGCTTATATATTTGCTTATATACTTGCTAATATACTTGCTGATAAACTTGCTAATATACTTGCTTATATACTTGCTTATATACTTGCTCATATAATTGCTTATATTCTTGCTTATATATTTCTTTAATTGCTTGCTTATATACCTGCTTATATACTTGCTTATATACTTGCTAATATACGAGCTTATAAACTTGCTTATGTACTTGCTTATATACTTACTTATATACTTGCTTCTATAC
Organism: Parnassius apollo; assembly: GCA_907164705.1. Classification (NCBI taxonomy): domain Eukaryota; kingdom Metazoa; phylum Arthropoda; class Insecta; order Lepidoptera; family Papilionidae; genus Parnassius; species Parnassius apollo. The sequence continues at coordinate 5,241,463 of CAJQZP010000885.1, read as the reverse complement.
TTGCTTATAAACTTGCTTATATACTTACTTATATACTTGCTTATATACTTGCTTATATACTTACTTATATACTTGCTTATATACTTGCTTATATACTTGCTTATATACTTGCTAATATACTTGCTTCTATACTTGCTTATATACTTACTTATATACTTGCTTATATACTTGCTTATATACTTCCTTATATACTTGCTAATATACGTGCTTATAAACTTGCTTTAGTACTTGCTTATATACTTACTTATATACTTGCTTATATACCTGCTTATAAACTTGCTTATATACTTACTTATATCCATGCCTATATGCTTACTTATATACTAGCTTATACACTTGCTAATATACTTGCTTATATACTCGCTTACATACTTGTTTATATACTTGCATATATACTTGCTAATATACTTGCTTATATACTTGCTTATATACTTGCTTATATAATTGCTTATATTCTTGCTTATATATTTCTTTAATTGCTTGCTTATATACCTGCTTATATACTTGCTTATATACTTGCTTATATACTTGCTAATATACGAGCTTATAAACTTGCTTATATACTTGCTTATATACTTGCTTATATACTTGCTTATATACTAGCTTATACACTTGCTTATATACTTGCTTATATATACGTTTATCTACTTGCTTATATACCTGCTTATATACTTGCTTATATACTTCCTTATATACTTGCTAATATACGTGCTTATAAACTTGCTTATGTACTTGCTTATATACTTACTTATATACTTGCTTCTATACTTGCTTATAACTGCTTATACTTACTTATATACTTGCTTATATACTTGCTTATATACTAGCTTATACACTTGCTAATATACTTGCTTCTATACTTGGTTATATACTTACGTTTATATACTTGCTTATATACTTGCTTATATACTAGCTTATACACTTGCTAATATACTTGCTTATATACTCGCTTACATACTTGTTTATATACTTGCATATAAACTTGTTTATATACTTGCTTATATACTTACTTATATACTTGCTTATATACTTGTTTATACTGGGTGGGGATTAGGTTATCACATTTTATAGCGCAGCAGTAAATGCAAGTTGATATACGTCTGTTGAAATAATAAAATAAACAATAATATAAAAAATTAAAAAGTGCATTTTTCGTTGCCAGATAGGTATAGTGTGCCAACGTAAAACTGAAATGTAAATATGTTAATAAAATTGTGTATATTATTGCTTATATACTTGCTTATATATGTGCTTATATTTTTGCTTACATACTTGCATACAAACTTTCTTAGGTACATACTTTTATACTTGCTTATATACCTGCTTATATCCTTTCTAATATACGTGCTTATATACTTGCTTATTTACTTGCTAATATTCTTGCCTGTATACTTGCTCGCAATATTCTTGCCTATATAGTTGCTTATATACTTCCTAATATACTAGCTTTTACACTTTCTAATACACTTTCTTATATACTTGCTTATATATTTGCTTATTTACCTGCTTATATACTTGCTTATATAATCGCATATATACTTGCTTATATACTTGCTTGTATATTTGCTTAAGTGCTTGCTTATATACCTGCTTATATACTTGCTTGTATACTTGCTTATATACTTGCTAACATACGTGCTTATATACTTGCTTATATACTTGCTTCTATACTTGCCAATATGCTTGCTTATTACTTACTTATATACTTGCTTCTATACTTGCTTATAAACTTGCTTGTGTATTAGCTAATATACTTGCTTATATACTTGCTTATATTCTTGCTTATATATTTCCTTAATTGCTTGCTTATATACCTGCTTATATACTTGCTTATATACTTGCTTGTATACTTGCTAATATACGTGCTTATATACTTGCTTATATACTTACTTATATACTTGCTAATATACGTGCTTATATACTTGCTTATGTACTTGCTTATATACTTACTTATATACTTGCTTCTATACTTGCTTATAAACTTGCTAATATACGTGCTTATAAACTTGCTCATGTACTTGCTTATATACTTACTTATATACTTGCTTCTATACTTGCTTATAAACTTGCATCTATACTTACTTATATACTTGCTTATATACTTGCTTATATACTATCTTATACACTTGCTTATATACTTGCTTATATATATGCTTATATACTTGCTTAAATACCTGCTTATATACTTGCCTATGTACTTGCTAATATTCTTGCTTATTAACTTGCTTATATACTTGCTAATATACTTGCTTATATACTCGCTTACATACTTGTTTATATACTTGCATATATACTTGTTTATATACTTGCTTATATCCTTACTTATATACTTGCTTATATACTTGTTTATACTGGGTGGGGTTTAGGTTATCACATTTTATAGCGCAGCAGTAAATGCAAGTTGATATACGTCTGTTGAAATAATAAAATAAAAAATAATATAAAAAATAAAAAAGTGCATTTTTGTTGCCAGATAGGTATAGTGTGCTGACGTAAAAATGAAAAGTAAATATGTAAATAAAATTGTGTATAATGTGTTCTTTTTGTGATTGAATTAATCTATGTTAATTAAATTAAATTTGCCTTCCCTCGTTTGAAATTCAAAATTCAAATATGTTTTATTCAAGTAGGCATTAAAAATACAATTTTGAATAGTCATATAATCACTGTTTTCCCCAATTTTTTCTTTTCCATGTCCAGGTGTTCTGATTCTACTGAGAAGAATCATGGAAGAAAGTAAGAAACTCAGTAGTTGCTCTTTTCAAAATATTTTTACAATAGTTCTATAATTATGTAAAGCGATAAGTCAAACATAAAATGTCAAATGTATATGTAGATACCAAACCAGTTTAGAAATTTCTAGTTAATCCTGTGTAGTACGAGAGGTCAGTTCCAAGCATTTTTGTCTGACTTAAATTGAAAAGGTGAAAGATCTAACATTTCTTTTGGAATCCTATTATAAAAGCGTATATCGCTACCCAAGAACGCATTATTACACGTTTCAAGTGTGTTAAAAGTGTCTACAATATTTATCAAATGGGTGACGACATATTCGAACACTTTGTGTTCAAAAACACACACTTCCAAAAATCGAGATATGCAGTGAACTTATTGAAATTTTCTCGCTGCAAAAGTCTTACCTAAGGCTATATAGGTAAAGCTTAACTATGCAAGTATTTATTATTTAAAACTAATAAAGTAAATGTCGATCTTCATATCTATACTTTAAAAATATAGGACTTGCATGTAACCATTTTACTCCAATTTCACCCCCTTAGGGTTAGGATTTCGTAAAACAGCTTATTCAGGATTTTATTATGGAAAACTTATAACTTTAATGCCGATTTTCGGGTCTCTAACTTCAAAAACGTAGGACTTTCATACAAACTTCCAACTCCCATTTCACTCCCTTATAGTGTTGCCCAAATGCAAGAACAAGACGAGACTTAGCCAGTCTTGGTCTTGGGCTTGCGTCAATACACCTGGTTTTGTTCTTGGTCTTGGTATTACGCTCTCAGTCTTGTTCTTGGTCTTGGTCTTGCAGCAAGAGTCTCCCAGGTCTCGAAATTACCTATTAGCCTATTGTTATTTATTAAACGTTATTTTATGTCTTAGAACAACTTAACAGAGTAGGCACATTTTGAGCTTGAATTAACATAGCCATAGAAAGACCAACCAAATTAATAAATGTCTAAACATTTAATGAGAAATTCGAAAAATCAACTAATACCGGGTGGGGTTTGAACCCACGACCTAAGCGATCCGGCCGATGCTCACATGTTCACCCCACATGTCGGTCACCTCGTGAGCCAAGTCCAGATATTTTGTTCGTTTATTTGTTTCGGTTTTCACGAGGTTCTCGTCATACGGAATGGTAATGTCGACCAAAAATATCCTTGACTGTGCCCGGTCCATCAGCAAAGTATCAGGCTTATTCGCAAGAATAGTCCTGTCTATGATGGTGGCACGGTCCCAGTAGAGCCTGGCGCGGTCATTTTCGAGCACGGCTTCCGGCAAGTACTTATAATACGGCAATTTCCGGTCCACGGGACCGTATTTCAGAGCGAGCTCCTTGTGTAGAATTCTGGCTACTAGGTTGTGCCTGTGCAAGTACTCAGAGCTAGAAAGCTTAGTTAATTAAAGTTAATTAATAATAATAATAACTTAGAAAGTTATTGTTATTATTAATGGTTTATTATATGCTGAGGTCACAGTCCTTGATGAATTTAAATGTTGGTTAGACCATGAATGGTTAAAACTCAGAAAATACTTAATTAATGTCTTATGTTATTATGCTTCGCCAATTTTGTTTTATCGAATTTGTAGGGATTTATTACAGAGCTGTGTCGCTCATTTTTATTATGAAGGCAGACTGTGTAATACAAGTTTACTTAAATATTTCAACGGATCATTGATCAACATTTAGTCTAATCGTAAAACGTTCAGGAGTATATACGACCAGCCTTATTACATTACGAATGCTGACCTATATTTGACAATCACAAAGAATAAATAATGTGTATTTGTAGACAAATAAAATTTTCGAATGGTAATGGTAATAATCGCGTGGACTGCGTTCAATTATGCAGTCGGCAAATTTTTCGATACTTGCACTTGATACTACCCATCACAATTTTACTGCTGATATTACATTGTTAGATTTGATATAAGTCTCTTCAGAAGGTCATGTTGCCGGCCACGGACAGATCCCTGCTCCCAGGTTTCTCGCGACATGATTTGCTGTTCAGTTCATATAAAGTTAAACTTCCCAAAGTAAAGCCAGTAATAGTGCGTCTGCGTGATAGTAATTTAGCTAGGCTAAACTTCAAACTGCTCCAACATGATACTTCGCTTTAAGACTGGAGCGATACATTTAACGCAGAGAGTATTGATGTCAAGATTGCGATTCATAAGATTCATAAGCCGTTTGACAACCACGCACCTACCATCACGTAAGGTTAACCGTAAAGTCATGTCTAAGCGCGATCAGAATAGGAAATTCAATCAGAACCGTTTTGAACTCAATTGCACAAAATTCAAAACCAAGTTAAATTGATGTAATCAGTTGATACTAGCCGCTAAACACCTCTAGGTGTTTAGTGGCTTTTTGATTGAGCGTATTGTTGACCAGGTGGCAGTTTCTAAAACACCATATAACAAAACTCACTCACTCTTCTCAGTTTTAGTTAAAATAATGTCTAGTACAAATATGTACCGCATATTATAAAGCTATTGGCTCATTTAGATTTTCAATAAAGTGACTGAATCAATTTAAAATTTTATTTTACCCTTCTATACTAAGTAACGACTTCTCTGTTACTCCTACTAAATTCAACAGTACTTGCTGAAATTCAGCGTATCTAAAAGCATCTGAATCGCACGCTGACGCAGTATATAGAATAGAATAGAATAATTTTTATTCAATATAGGTTGCAAGTAATTCTTATTGAAAGTCAATATTTTACATTACCACTGGTTCAAAAAAAACCTCTGTCCAGGGAAGAACCAGCAGTAATCCCAGCGGGACTTTTTTTAAATAAATTTTACAATGTCAATGGTCACAAAATATTTACAAAAATTATTTTAGTAACAGCTTGGAAGCGACCACCTCGTTCTCTTTCAAGCTGTCAAAGTATTGCCAAAATAATCTACAGTAGTAACTTTTGATTTCATGCCCAAGACTACCTTGTTTTACTTTATTGCGGTTAAATGTTGTAAAGTAAGTATTAACAAATATTTACAGTATTTTGTTAATCCATTACTAGCTTAAATTAGGAATTCTTGGTGGGCTCGAATGTAAACAGGTACACTTACTTTTATCAACACCTTTATCAGATATATGGTTTATTAAACAATGGAGTTTCAACACGATATTTTAATCATTATATAGTTATAATATAATAATATAATTTCAGTGTATAAAAACAATAACTGTAGTACGTTTCTAGGGCAGGCGGAAAAAAGTACATTGACCTCAAATATTATGTTAGCATCGAAACAAAACGACAGTTATTGCTTCCATACATTCATGCGCTAAGCGTGTCTCATGGTATGGGGTAGGGTGAAGGAAGCGGTCATTCAGAGATATTAAACTTGTTTCAACGCGATTTGCGATAGGTCTCACGCCGTGTGTATTTGAGAAAGCGGGTGGAGCAGAAAGCATTCCTCATTCTGCTTTGGGATGCGCTTGCGTGTAGATAGTTTGATATTTAAAATTTTCGGTTACAGCAGTTGTTTCAATTTTTATTAAGTTTGTATTGTTAGTTGTACTATTACGTTTTGTATTAAAGTTTTGTTATTGTTTTGTGACGTTTTGTATATTATCAATAGTATGAAATCGGGTTCCTCGACATGAAAATCTCATAAAGACTTTCCGTCACCACGAAAGAAGCGGAAAGTGTCGCATATTTCGGAAACCGAAAAAATAATGATTGTAAACATCTATAACATATTTATAAGAAACGTGGTCTAGTGACGTTTATCCATCCAAAACTGATACGAAAAAGAAGACTGCCGATATTTTAGGTTATAATCAATGTGACGGACTCTTCTACGTCTTCATCATCATAAAATGCATTCTGAAATAGATCCAGATGAATAGTCTGTCAAGTGTCTCTGGCAATCTATTATGAGAAGTTTTATGCTTACTTCAAGGTTGGCTGCATAAGAATGCTTAGCATTAAAAGTTCGTCTTTTTACCTGACTGGCAAGAATTGGTTATGTTTTATACAATTACCTACCTACCTACTTATTAAACTACTTACCTACTATTAACATAAAAAAGAAAAGAAAAGAAAGAAAGTAATAACTCATGATTTCTAAATAATAAATTTAAATTAATATTAATTTGCTTTTTTTAATTTTCAATTCATTTAGGTACAGGATAATCTTCTTTCTTTATAATATAATAATAGAAATAGGGCCTGTAAAGAACTTCACACTCGGCATCCTTATCTTTCACTCTGATGATGTATGTAATGATAAAAGGATAAAAAATGAACCCAAACAAAAAAGATAATGATATCGTCAAAGGTCAATGTACTTTTTTCCGCCTGTCCTAGAAACGTACTATACCAATAATTATTTGATATTAACCATCAAGGGAACATTTTTCTAAAGCGATATCTAATCTTACATACTCTTAAAAATTCTGCTTGTAAGTTCCACACACACTAGAAGAATTTTTAAGACTTTTAATTAGCAAAATTCTATGTTCTTAACAAAATTTGTCAGTTTCAAACAAACACGAGAATTCTTATTGAAAAAAAATGTGTGTTTAATTTAATTTAAGACATAATAAAAAATAAAAATTATTTCTTTACTTTCCGCTCATATAGATGTTACGGAGAAGCGCACCTCGCCTGCTTCGGCACAGAGAGTTGACTAGCTTCGGAAGACACATCATTTTATATGTTTGCGGAAAGTTCAAAGAAATTTATATTTTTATTTTTTATTATAATGGATTTCCGCAAAGTAAGCCTGATTCTATTTAAGACTAAAATAAATGTAAAAGGCCTTTTACTGCGTTAATAATTTCCATTAAAATAGTATAGACTTATAAAGGTCATACACACAGTCAATCATACTCAATATGATCAATAAGTTTAATAGACTATTTCAGGTATTATATGATTATATCAACATTAATATATGGCTGGCACACTTAAAATTTTGTCAGATGTCAAAATAAACAACTATATTAACTAAATTACTAAATTTTATTATTATATACATAACTAAATTGTATATATATATATATATATATATATATTATATATATATATATATATATATATATATATATATATATATATATATATACAATTTGGGAAACACTTAACAGTCACATTCGCAAACGTCGGAAAATAAACCATTTCCTCCTCAACATTATGAAAATTCTGAATAAATAGTCCAATGTTCACTGAGCTTGGCGTTTTAAGATCTCCCAGTTTCCTGTGTTACTTGTTATGTACTGTGTTGTTGAGAAAAACAAAAGCATAAGTGTTAAAAGTACATTTTACAGGAGAACGAAAAAAACTAGTTATTTCTTAATATTTTTTTATTGGAGAATCTGGCAATTTCGCCTTTTTAATGAAAAATTACGTCAAAATATACTCTTTTCATTAACTATACAAGAAAAAAATAGAAGTTAATATATAATTAGTTATTATATTTTATTTAAGTTACGATAATTTCTATTTGTCTCTTTTTTTAAAGAGAAATGTATGATGAGAGATGATAGATACACCAATGTTATTTAGAAAATTAATAATTTTAGAAAAAATATTCGTGAATTCATCACCATGGAATGGGATCAATCTGAAAACTATGTAATATTATGCTTTTTTTCACTGAACTAGTTTGTTGGACAATAAAAATAAGTACTTTATATGCCTTTTTTTGTTTGAAAAATATAAGAAGTAGGTACATGTGGTTAAAACGTCAAAATCTTTTCTCTCTACGTAATATCTTTTTATGACTAAGGTATACTTTGTTACGGGAAAATTAGTTAATTATTCAATGAAATAATGAAAAGCATATTATTTTTCATATCAAATAATTTTTATTTAAATAAAAACTAGACCATGCCGCAATTTTTAATTGGCAATATGAACTTAATTTTTTAATAAAGTAATAAATAAAACTCTCATTTAAAATTAAATCAAAACATTAATTTTATATTACGTATGAAATGAGATCATAGGATTCAACATTATTTAACAATTGTGATACATTATTATTTAGGAACTTTCCATTTGTAATAAGTTGTTATTCTTATAACAATTAAAAACGGTCCGACGTGCATAACAAAATTAAAACCTACGAAGTTTAAGAATTAAATTATTTATTTTCTATAAATAAAAGTAATTATTTAATTGTATTATTATTTGGAAACTGCAGACATGACACTTATATTCAGAAATATTAAACATAGTGTGTAACAAAATAAAACCTAAGAAATTTATTAATTAAATCACATTATTATTTAGGTACTGCTGACATGAAAACAACCTATAAAACAATAAATACGTATACGTATAAAAACTAAAAACAGATTCTAAGGTGCATAACAACAAAAATATTTCAAAGAAATTTGTCACGCTCTGTTCCAACACGCCGATCAACCGTTCCAAAACTTTCTCAGAAACAGCTTTCCTTTTTTTGTTATCACTTAAATCGTTTTTCTTTACATTTGCAACCAATTGACAAACAGAATACAGAGCAACACATGTAGAGATCAACAGATTAAATACATCCCACAGCTGGATTTTTCTGGGCGGTTCTTTTCAAATGGTTGTACTTATACTACTGTTGTCATCTCTATTGGTATAAAAAAAAGGCCGAAGTGACCACGGTGCGATAAAAGACCGCAGCGTTGCAAGCAAAGAGGCGCGGGTGTCTTAAGAGGCAACAATGAAAAACTGAGCTGAACTGAACTAGAATATGGACAAAAACATCTTACTGATAACCACCTTAAAATAATAAAAATAATAATGTCCTTTAGATCGAATTTCAGTCACCGCGGGCAGTCTTAACGGAGACTAGCCATCTACGCAGGACAGGATTATAGTGCCCAAGCGTATGCGTAAGCACAGGTGCACTCTGTATTCCCTCACTCTCATAGTCCGATAGGACGGTAATTCGCCACGACTAGAAAGAAATTAGGCGCAGGACTAACGGCTTTACGTATATTCCGAGGCATGGAGGTAAAACACCGTCAACTTGATAACTCTGGGCAGCTGCTGAGAATTTTTTGATAGAAAAACCCAATAACAGATTTTTGGCCCAATCCAGCCCAATTCAAATCCGATATCTCGTAATCAGCAATCGCGTTCACGATCACTAAACCAATGAAACAGTTAATATAATAATAAAAATACCGCAGTTGCGAACCCGCCACGGTCTCTTTAACAGTGCCAGATTGACAGTCTCAATATCAAGGTATTATAGTAATTGTGTTACTACACAATTACTATAACACCTACGATATGCAGATCAATTTACGAAACCTATGCAGTAGCAGGGAGGTGTATGAGACGGTGAATTTATATCTACAAACTTTTCACCGTTTACAAGATGTTTGGCGGGAAAGTATACGTCACTGACCGACATGGTAAATACGCGGCTTTTAGTCGTATAATCGTTGGTGCCTCTAATGAGTTAATGAGTATTCTCGAACAACTTGACCGATTGATGTCATATTTACGCAATATATGTGTTACAGTTAAAACCCGTTTTTAGATAGAATGCATTGTCCCTAGTTAAAACTAGTTTTTACGAAATTTTATTGAAATATTAAAACATGTTTCACTTATTTCTATAAAGTATTCCCACAGTATGTTTTCTTTCAATTTAACACATAATAATAATATATAAACACTCATGCCTGTCACCCAAAATGGTAGGCAAAGACTATGGAATTCTATTTGGCATGATCCTGACACATCCCTCTCGCCTTCTTTACATGCATATACCTACGCATACATGTTAAAGGTACTCTTAAGGGGAAATATAATGTCAAATGGCTTAGCAAGATCCTTCGTTATGCCGAAAATATTGCAGCATTAATTTTGAAATAAATATATGGTAAAGTTGAGGATTAATGTTAGTGATTATGTTAGACGAAAACACGATTTCGTAAAATTTTCTCGATAGAAAAAAATCCAAAGTTACCTCCAAAACAAACAATAAACCGCTGTTATTCATAAAATACTTTAAATAAGATCATGAAACTTTGCATACCAACTGAACTAACTATAAAGCAGTGCTTATGTTATTTACTTTTTTTAAAATACCTTAAATAATATTTTCACTGTAAAAAAGAAATTACCTAAACTATCGGCGTCTTGAGCTTGATTCCTGTCGTTCCGTTAGTATCGCTTAGGCTTTTGAAGGGAGAAGTTGTGTCGCTTACGATCAGAATATACATTAACGACGCAAGTACGACGTAAATTAAAATGGGAAATAACCGTGATAAAAATAAGAAGCGGCTGGCTTGGCTTTAAGAAACAGGCATAAATATGATAAACCTAATGAAATAAGTGTCTAACGTCCTTTCTACTTACAGTATTAGTGATTACAAATATTTCGGTACATAGCATACGACGCGGCGGGGAAGTGGGGGCGAAATTAGAATTTGAGCTGACTTACTCTAACCTCTTAATCGCTACCATCTCCAATATATCGCCAATTTGGTCGATAAATTTTGGCCTAGCCTCTCAACTGTCCCGGCCCAAATGATCGCTTTGGCGGCATACTGTTCAACCCTAAACGAGTGTTTTATTGCCTACGTGGCGCGTGCCATTAAAATGGCAATATCTTAATAGTTATGAATGGAAACTCTATAAAATAATATGTTGTTAGAATTATTGTCAAATAAGCTAATAGAACATGTGTAAATGTGTACATTCACCTTTTTATATTTTTTAAATTCCATGGTAAAAATGCTAAAAGCAATTTTTTTTCCAGTTTGGTGAATAAAAAATTGTATAAAAAACAATTACTTCAATAAATATTTATTTTATTTAAAATAAGATAAATACACTTTACAATAATTAATAAAAAAACACAACTCAGCGTACTTTTTTTTTACACCACAAGCTCGACAGTAATATGGGCCACTTAAGATGACCCGAAACAGGCACAAAAAAGGCACATTATGTACTTCAATAGCGACAATTCCATACCGAGATAAGTAGGTTAATGATATTAAAACATTGTTGTACGAGTTAGAGGGAGATACAAATACAATTTAGTACGGCTGTTTCGTGTCTTGAAGTTTATAAGTAAATTGCAATCTTCTAAAGGTTGTGGACAGAGGCGTACTTTTTTAATAGGGACCTATAGAAGGTTTTGGACAGCCGAGAGGTAGGGCGTCCCTTCCCGACCATGCCGTTCACTTCTGTAATATAGATTTGCTTTGTCAATCTTTCTTCGTTCATTCTTTCCACATGACCAAGCCATCGAAGCATTTCTTTCTTAATCCTGATCAAAACCATCTTGCAAACCACACTTTTCTCTTAACACACAATTTCAATTTCATTTACATCTAGCAATTTTTCATTCATTTGTGGCGGCGCTATCTTCGCGCCACAAGCGAAACACACCGAAGCCTAAATCACGCTATCAAAATTCCGAATCATAAACAGTATATATAGAACATCTCCGAACTATCACATGAAGTGTTGGCCGCTCCCCGGGCAGAACACCTTGCCCGGCGGGAGATCTCCCCTTTTCCTTTCACGGCCACAGTGGTGACCCCAATGTGATCTGAACACGCAACCAGCAACCTTCGGAAACTTCAAGCTTCATCATCGTCATAAAATACCCCACCCATTCGCTCGAAAGCAGATATCGTCTGCAGTCTTCATATCCTGCAAGCCAGCTAGCTTCACAAGGTTCATCGCAGCACTGGAATAATAATGCTTCCTGTTTCTTCAAGCTACTCTCTGCGGTATACAGTGTTCAGCACGGCTCTGAGCCCTACTGCTCGCATCTGCTTCATAGCACTCTCGCAGATTACTTGCTTTCTTCTCGACTCACCGCAGACTACAAGGCAATCTCCTGGCACTTGCACATTCGTCGGCAACGCGGCTGCACTATCGACTTCCGGTCTGAGCAGGGGGGTGATGTGGCAGCGCTGTCGTCGCGCCGCAAGCGAAACACACCGAAGCCTAAATCACGCTATCAAAGTTCCGAATCATAAACAGTATATATAGAACAGTTCCAAATTATCACACGGAGTGTTGGCCGCTCCCCGGGCAGAACACCTTGCCCGGCGGGAGATCTCCCCTTTTCCTTTAGGGCCACAGTGGAGATCTCCCACCGGACAAGGTGTTCCGCCCGGGGAGCGGCCAACACTTCATGTGATAGTTCGGAGATGTTCTATATATACTGTTACGATTCGGAATTTTGATAGCGTGATTTAGGCTTCGGTGTGTTTCGCTTGCGGCGTGACGACGACGCCGCCACACATTTTATACGAAATGAAATTGTATTTTCATTCCATGGTAGTGAAAAATATACAATATTAGAAACTATAATAAAAGGAACTAAAAATAATAACTTCAATTATCATACAGTCCTATTCCCCATGGTATCGTGCCAAGAATGCTGGCTGCGTTTCTTTTCTGAATGGTTAAATCTAGCCTTTGAGCGACAAATCAACTAGCTCTCTTATCACCACAGCATATGACACAAATATGTAGTCATCTCTCAGAGACTCATATTTGCGCCACTTACTTAGTTCAGTTGCCTCTGATGCCACCCCGACTCTTAACGAGGTACTCCTGAGATGATAGGCTGCCAAAGTGTAGACGCAAGTAGCATTCTACACTGGGGCTTTACCTCTCTCTCAAGGGACCAATGTTATATGCCATATTGTCATATCAATTCATTCTTTACAAAAATATTCATTCAAACTCATGACATTAAAAGCGAATGAGTGAACAAATCAATTATTAGCAAGGCATTAACTGTAACCCGAACTCGGTAACGTTCGATTAAGGGTAATGAGTGGAAAATTACTCCAATAGAGTGTAGAGGGCTACTAAATATTTGTCAACGTGCTCACCCGACCTAACCTAAATATTAATAGTAAATTTCACAAAACTGGTAGATTTAAATGGTGAACAAGGTCGACGGAGTACGTATTATGTCAGTAAAAATCAAGTTTCCTGAGCGGTATGTAACCTAATGTGTAAGTGTGTACATCATGCAGTGAAAGAAGAAAATATTACCCCTGCGATCACTAAGACGCAACAGTCCATGCAAACATTTTCTTTACGATTCGCATTTAAATTTTAAATAGGGCTGTATTTTGTCTGTAGCACTATTATGATTTTCCTCAATAAAATATTTTTTTATAGGAGAGGGGGCAAACGAGCATGCGCCTCATCTGATGGTAAGTAACTACCGCCGTTCATGAACAACTGCAACACCAGGGATATAGCAGATGCGTTGCCGGCCTTTTAAAAAGAAATAGGCTCTTTTCTTGATGGTCCCTAAGTCGTATCGGTTCCGTAAAATCTATGGCGGTGTTAAATTCCACAAGAAAGTTGTGCGAGGAAGAAAACTTTTTTTAAATCATACATTGGTAGACCGCCAGTCATCCAGATGATATGGATGGTATCGCGAGTTTTGTCGCTTTACCGATTTGCGATGGTGAAATCGTGCGGCTGAAATTAGTCCGGACAGTACATCAGAGCACTCCCGGTGGTAAATGCGATAAAATACGTAAACAGATGCAATATCTCTTCGCAGTGCCAGTGAGTTAAGCAGATCGGAAAGAGCTCGGTCGCCGACGATTCGAACGACTCTACACTGGATGCGATCAAATAGAAGGACGTCTAAATTAATTATTATAAGTCTTTATTTATGTGCCCTTAATTTGATTGAAGCCTGTAGAAGTCCACTGCTGGACATAGACCTCTCCCATAGATTGCCATAGTTGCCACGCTTGACAGGTGGGTTGGCAACCGCAGTATTTTATTATTTTATTTGTTAACAGGAAGGTGCTGCTACCCTGTTTCAGTTTCCCTCCGTCGCCCGTTACGGTACCCACGAGACGATGTGAGTTAGTGGATATTCTAACACCGCCACTATTTACTTACAAGTAAATAAAATTGATGTCTCTATATTAATATTGAAATACTTGTTTTTTTATCGAACGCAGGAAGTTATTTGTATGCCATTAAGACACGGATCATCTGTAAAATTTTTCAATGTCTTTCTGTCTGTCTTTCTGATGAAGAAGTACTAATGGCTGTCAGCTGAAAACAACAACAGCCATCTCATTATATGACCCGTAGACTTAAAGTAGTCAGCTAATGGTAATGGCGGGAAAACCAGAACAACATTTCAAATATGTTTAGGTATTCGCTTAATTATTTGACTTGGCCGAAATACGAAATTTGTTGATGATATACTCGTATCGTCTTAATTTAGTTTCATCATAAAACAAACAACGAACGTGTGTTTCCGCTCACTTGTCGGATTTCCATACACATCAAACGATTCATATAATTTTGTATTCGTTTATGATCAAAGTGTAGATGACATGTTTGTGATACAACTACGTTGAGCGTGAAACGCAATATAATATTTCGCTATACAATATTCATGTCTGTCAACCATTAGTCTACATGCTAAGTCTTTATACAGTCGATTGTTTACAGTCTGATGACGAAAATGACGCGGTTAATGGTGCGTAGCTACACAATTATAGTTAAATTAATTATGACGTAAAACATAGACTGGAAAATGCAAATTTTCTTTAAACTTTGACTGCTGACTGACTTATTAACCTTTGGCAACAGACTGATGGTTGAAAATCCATTCCCAAGTACCGAATTCTAATTCTACACACTGGTGATGAGGAATAATATGATTGGGTGATATGATGATAGGGAGAGTAGCATATAGTTTTGGCGCTGTGCTCACCAGTTAACCTGCCCATCGTGCTGAGTGCCCTAAAATAAACACCAAAATCCATCATAGGTATACTTAATAAGGTGACAATGATTATGATGAACCATAACATACTTTCTATATGCATTATTTATTATGCAAGTAATCATTAACATTACGAACGTTGGATAAGTTTTGGAATCCTTAAGTTGAATAAAACTACGATGGAAAGCGTGCGGAAAATTTCACGCCTCGTTGGACTTGGAATGGACTTGATTCGTATTTGTGAAACGGTAAGTTCCTTGAACGGAAACAAACACATTGTTTTCTGCGAAATGTTTTCAGTTACTAATTATTATTTAATAAATAAATAAATTTTTCAATAAATAAATTTATTAAATTTTATATAAAGAAAGGTTCTTTCAGCTAAGTTTCAGTTGCAGATACGAATTTAAGTATTAAAATGATTTTATTATAATAAATCGAATGAAAAATGTTGGTTTTAGTCGTAGGTACTATAATTATAAATCGTGCTTGTAAGTAAATGTCACCCAAATGTTGATGAATTCTCTAGAACATACTTGGCACAAAATTTCACTGAGTTATTTGCAGAACTTGCCTTTAAACCTCGAAGAAGACGAGAATAGAATAAAATAATTTTATTATTTAATAAAAATTACAAGTAATTCTTACTGAAATGTATTTATTTTATTTTAATTTTTTTATTTTATAGAAAAAGGGTAACAAGCGAGCACACAGTACACCTGATGGTAAGTGGTTGATGTGGCCCATAGACATCTACATCTATCCTCGTTTGCGAATCAAAATGCAGATGCGTTGTCAGCCTTGAGGGCTAAGATGGAATGACTCTTTTCCAGTAAAAAGGGTCTCCGGTTCTCTACACTCACCATACGAAACACAGCAGCATTAAGCTGCTATTTGACGCTGGTATTCTGTGAGAGCTTGGTCCTTCCCCGGTTGAGCCGACCCATTCGTGCTACAACTATACAATTAATATAGCTGCAGCACGGCTCTACCACGTAAAAAAATGTATTTTTACTTTTAACCCTGGTTCGTAAAAAACCTCTGTACTGGGAAAAATCAGCAAGCAACTCAAAGAAATTAAACTATACAAGAAAATGCAGGTTCTAAAAACTACTTACAAAACTTGCTAGTTGAAATATTTAGAGGCCCCACTGAAGCTTTGCTTCGAAAGTGATGCCAAGAAAAACAGAGTAATCAACAGGGCTCAGGTCTTCCCTTTAAGATTGATTACCTGAGGGTTGTTGACAATCTAAATATAGAACAGAGAGGTATCCACATGTAGTGGAGAAACCTACAGCTCTATAATACACTCTGAAAACCCTCGAGATGTTTCAATTGCATTAATAAAAAGGTTAAGCATCGCAAAACCTACGCTATGCCAATTCTTATATTTTACTTATATACAGACTTGTGCGACTACCGCTCTTTGACGGCCCAATATCATAGAAAATACTTCTTTTAAGGAAGTTGATCACAAAAATCTAAATAAGGCAATAGAAGTCGTAAAAGCGCGTAACCTTATCGCACATGTGACTCGTAGGCCACAAGCTCGCGAGGAGCGTTTGCTTCGAACACCAGTGTTATTTAGGACGCAAAGACGTAAAAATGGAGTTTTGAAGCATATCCAACTGCGGAAATTCTTCCACAACTTGTAAGTTTTCAAATAAAGGGACAACATTTCATAAATAAGTACTTAGTTTTTTAAATAATGTTGTTTTTAATGAAATATCCATACTAATATTATAACTGTGAAAGTGTGTTTGTTTGTTTGTCCTTCTTTCACGTCGCAACAGAGCGTCGGCATGGCATGATTTTTTTGTATGGCGATAGTTCGGTGGCTGTAGAGTGAGGGGGCTAAAATTTCGTTTCCCCTTCGTTAGGGGTATGAAATTGTTTTCGTTTCTCAGTATACATAGTTTAAATTGATTCCGCTAGATGTCGTTACTAGGTTTTAAAACGCGGTAACAAAATGTTTCCTGACATGTACTTACCTCCCGCCGTTGAGCCGCGCGTCAACTTATAGTGCATACGGTACCTATACGTTTAAATTGTTTCTATTTCGTAGCTTATTCGACTACCTGCTTTTGATTTGGGTTGTTTGTTATTTGCTTTGTGATTTGGTTAAGGTTGAATGGATTTATAATGGCTTTCATTTTCGGATTTGTGTATTTTCTTCGATCGGTTTTGTTGATTTGGTTGGTATTCCTTTATACATATTTAGACTCTGACTTTGATTTTGGATTTTGTTTATTTAGAATTCGGAATTGGTTTTCGTTGTTTTAGGTTGTTTAACAATATTTCAAAGGAATATTAATAGTATATATAGTGTATACGGTACCTATACACTTACTTCTTTTTTCGTTGGTTGTATTTATATTGACTATTGCTTTCGATTTCGGTTTTCTGCGATTTGTTTTGAGATTTGGTTTAAGTTGATTCGATTTTTTTCTTGGGCTATGGTTTTCGGATTCGTGTTGTGTCTTGAATTGGTTTTGTTGTTTTGATTTTAAAAAATATTTAAGAGGAATATTTATTCCTTTTAGATATTTTGGATTTGCTTTTAAAAAATATTTAAAAGGAAATTTAATTCCTTTTAGGTATTTTAACGTCTTTTTATAAATAGGTTTTTTGTTACTTCATAATGCCTCGCAAACGTAAGTCCAGCCTTTCAAGAGTATCTTCTCAAAGACAAGCGAAAAGGTTAGAGATTAACAATCTTTAGAAGATGCTGAACTGAGAAGGCAAGAACAAGCAGAGCATCAGGCTGCTTTTAGAGCATCTGAGATACCTTCTCAACGTCAGCAAAGGCGTCTTGAAAAGACAGAGCATAGGGGTAGAGTCGAAACTTCTAAGTAGGCGTTTGCAGGCAGAGCGTCAAGCTACTTTAAGAGCTTCTGAAATACCTTCTCAAAGTCAGAAAGGCGTCTTGAACAGACAGAGCGTCAATCTACTTTAAGAGCTACTGAAATACCTGCTCAAAGTCAGCAAAGGCTATTCGAAAAAGCGGAACATCAGGCCGCCTTAAGAGCCGCGGAAACACCTGATGAAACTCAACACAGACTCATTGAGCAAGCTGAACATCAACAAAATAAGGGCATCTGAAACACCAGAACAGACACAGGCGCGAAGAGATGCAAATGCACAGCTCCAAGCTGAACGTCGACAAAATTTTCAAAGAAACAGTTAGTCGGTTTTTAATGACGCAGCATTCAATTATGATCCGTTGATTGATTATAAAAATCACAGATTAGTTGTTATCGGACTGATGGACAAGGCGTGTCGATTTTGCAGCGCTCTAAAATGGAAAGACGAGACCGCAGGCATGTGCTGTTCCATTGGCAAAGTGTCTCTTCCGTTACTTGGGGAACCAGAAGAACCTTTGAAAACTCTCTTTTTATATGATGCTAATGAGTCACGGCGCTTTTTAAACAGGATCCGGAAATATAACTCATGCTTTCAAATGACGTCCTTCTTAGTTGACCGGGAAATAATAATGCCGGGATTTTCGCCTACATTTACGGTGCAAGGGCAAATTTATCATATAATAGGTTCCCTTTTTCCAGCTGAAAACGAACAGCATAAATTTATACAAGTATATTTTATGGGTGACGAAGAAATTGAGGTGACCGTTGCTGCCAATTTATCCAGGGAGTTCACAGAGACACAGTGTTCAAAATTCAAAGATTCTTGCATGAACGTAACATTTTAGTCAAAACATTTAAAACTGCTTTAGAAAACCTACCTGAAGAGGATTATAAAGTCGTCATTCACGCAGATCGGACCCCTCGAGGAGAGCATAAAAGCCGCTACAATGCACCTTTGATAAACGAAATAGCAGCCGTAATTAGTGGTGATCAATTTTCTTCACGAGACATTGTCTTGCGAGCACGTGATGATACGTTGCAACGGGTAGCCGATACACACAAGTTTTATGACGCTCTAAAATACTCATTGATTTATTGCAAAGGACAAGAGCGTTATCATTTTCAAATTCCACTCATTAACCCGGTCACAAGGGAGCCTACACCGAACAAAAAAGTGTCGTGTATGGATTTTCATGCGTATCATATTATGTTGCGAGAAAATTATTTTAACCTCTTAGCCCGGTGTAGACAATTATTTCATCAATTTTTGGTAGACGTGTATGTGAAGGTAGAAAGTTAACGTCACCGTTATATGTATATCTTTAAATCAAAAAAAGCAGCGCGTTGAGAATTATATACATTTACAAGATGCAGTTTCTAGCGACGCTAATGTAAACCCCAGAGATTTAGGTAAAATGGTAATTCTGCCCTCATCATTCGTTAACAGTCCCCGCTACCTACATGAGTACACACTTTTTGTTACTTTTACTTGCAATATCACATGGAAAAAATAACCGAGGAGCTAATGCCGGGCCAAAAAAGTATTCACAGACACGATTTAGTTGCTAGAGTATTTAGATTAAAAGTACAAAAATTAATTTATGTAATTAACCAAGGGAAAATTTTCGAAGACGTGCAGTGCTTCATGTATTCAATTGAATGGCAAAAAAGAGGATTACGCATGCCCACATTCTAATATGGCTTAAAGAGAAGTTGCGGCCGAACCAAATAGACGACATAATAAGCGCCGAGATTCCGAATCCTGAGCAAGATAAAGAATTGTGTGATACCATCGTCCGAAATATGATTCACGGTCCCTGTGGAGCACGAAATTCAATATCTCCATGTATGAAAGTAGGAAAATGTACAAAGAAATTCCGTAAACAGCTATTAAAAGAAACAGTGCACAATGATAATGGCTACCCTTTATACAGACGTAGAGCTCCCGAAGATGGTGGCAGGAAAGTTACAATCAATTCGCTTTGGAGCGTTCGGAACCTTAGACTGCTAACAGCTGGATTTTCCCGTATTCGCCCATTCTTTGTAAAATGTTTAGTGCCCACATTAATGTAGAAGCATGTAGCTCTGTCCGCGCAATCAAGTATATCTGTAAGTACATAGATAAAGGAAGCGACCAAGCAATATTTAATCTCAGGAGTGAAGGTGAGGCAAATCCCGTTAATGAAGTACAGACCTTTCAAGAAAGGCGTTATGTCAGCAGTAACGAGGCAGCGTGGCGTCTCCTTGGCTTCCCTTTACACGAAAGGCACCCAACAGTTACTCATCTTGCTGTGCACTTAGAAAATGGAGAGCGTGTATATTTCACCGAAAGAAATTTCCAAGAAAGAATTGTATCAGCGCCAAAAACTACACTAACAGCCTTCTTTCAACTTTGTCAAACCGACCCCTTTGCAAAAACGTTGTTATATTCTGAAATCCCCCGCTATTATATGTACTTGGAACACATCTAGGAAGGAGTGGAAACGCCATATTCAAGGCGCGTCTGTTGCAAATTGGCCCGGTGTAAAGTCATCAGATGCCCTTGGTCGTGTGTATATCGTACATGTAACTAATTTTGAATGTTTCTGTTTACGATTGCTGCTGCACCATGTTCGGGGTCCTACAGGATACAAAGAACTTAAAACTGTCAACGGTCAGGAATGCGCAACTTATAGAGAAGCATGTGAAGCTCTGCATCTTTTAGAAAACGATAATCACTGGGATGAAACCATGGAGGAAGCTGTGCAGTGCCAGTCACCAGCCAAAATTAGGGATCTTTATGCAAATCTCATATTATCTTTCGGGCTATCTAATGCACATGAATTGTGGGACAAATATAAAGAGTACATGGCGGAAGATATTTTGCGAAGGTTACAGCAGACTCACGCGAACATGACATACCATGAACACATTTATAATGAAGCACTTGGAAAACTTGAAGATAAAGTAATGGCAATGGTAGGCAAAAAATTAAGCGACTTTGGAATGATAAGCCCTCAGCGAACAACCGAAAATGATCTAAGTGATGAAATTATACGTGAAACAAACTACGATATACCAGATTTGCAGCAGCAAGTAGCCGAATTTGTACCCCGCTTGCTTCCCGAACAAAAACGAGTTTTTGACAAAGTATTAGGACAAATTGAATCTGGAAATGGTGCACTTTTCTTTTTAGATACCCCAGGAGGAACTGGAAAGACAAATTCTTGTTAAATTTATTATTAGCGCAAGTACGGAAAGATAAAAACATTGCTTTGGCCGTAGCTTCCTCCGGTATAGCCGCCACGCTGCTAAGCGGGGGCCGCACTGCACATTCTGTTTTAAAGCTCCCTCTAAATCTAGTACAGGAAGAATCGCCGATCTGCAACTTTAGCAAAAATAGTGCATGAGGTATAATGCTACGACAATGCAAACTTTTAGTGTGGGACGAAAGTACAATGTCGCATAAAAAGCTGTAGAAGCACTAAATCGAACGCTCCAGGATTTGCGCAGCAATACCGATGTAATGGGAGGAATGGTGGTTTTACTGGCTGCTGGCTTTCGCCAAACTTTACCTGTCGTTCAAAAGGGCACACCTGCAGATGAAATTAAAGCATGTCTCAAGTCGTCTATTTTATGGAACAAGGTGACAAAATTCAGTTTAACTACGAATATGAGAGTGCATTTGTATAATGATATCAATGCTTAAACTATGCTGACACGCTATTAAAAATTGGCAATGGGCGGTTGGAAACGGATGCTGAGGGCTGCGTTAAATTGACGAGAGATTTTTCTAATTTAGTACAGAGTCATTCCGAAATAATTGCGAGCGTTTATTCAGATTTAACGAACAACATGCATGAAGACAAATGGTTATGCGAAAGGGCGATTCTTGCACCAAAAAATGAGAGCGTTAACATATTCAGATATATTAAGCGAAGTAGCAGGAGAAATAATAGAGTATTTGTCAGTAGACACAGTTATGGACACAGAACAGAGCACTTCATATCCCACAAAGTTTCTAAATTCTCTAGAGTTGTCAGGTGTGCCCTCACATAAGCTTCAATTAAAATTAGGCGTCCCAGTCATGCTAATGCGAAATTTAGATGCTCCTCGGTTATGTAACGGGACAAGGCTGCGTGTGACACATCTTGGATGGAACATAATCAGTGCTACAATTTTGAGAGGCGTAGGATAAGGTGAAAATGTTATTATACCACGGATCCCTATAATTCCCACAGATCTTACTTTTCAATTCAAAAGGTTGCAGTTCCCTATTAAGCTCAGTTTTGCAATGACAATTAATAAAGCGCAAGGGCAAACGTTACAGGTAGCGGGGGTCAACTTAGAAAAACCGTGCTTCTCTCATGGTCAGCTGTATGTAGCATGTTCGCGTGTGTCAAATGCCCAGAATCTCTACATTCTTTCCCCGAATGGAAAAACATATAACATTGGGGACATTGGAATATAACCGAATATTGGACATATAACATTGGGAACATTGGCAGGGATAATAGTAGGTTATGCGCAGTTGGTTCAAGAACGGCATTGATGCATAAAAGTATTTTCTGTCTGGCGCCATTAATATACAATAAAATTCCAAAACACATCAAACAATTGCCTACCAGACTTTTGAAGCTACATCTTAAAACAATATTTGATAGCCAAATGTTATTACAGCTTGCCTGATTTCTTATGCGATTGATTTGTTTAAAGCTATATTATGAATTGCGACATTTCTCTAATTCAATTTTACGAGACGCCATTGAAATTGTTGCACATCTAAAATTATGAAAGTGGGGTTAGTTTATTTGTCTTATAGAATAATTAATATATGTGGTATAATTTTTGTACGCCATAAATGGCAAAACATGTAGCTCGTTTAAGTTTTTTTAACACCTGTATTTTTTACTCATGTTTTACAAAATAAATATCTTTATCTTTATCTTATCTTTATAGTGTACAGTAGCGTCTTAAAATAGTGTTCAGTTAGTTTTTTTTCCAAAATTCCCACAATCAATTAATCAGAATTCCCAGAGATCTTCCCTTTCAATTCAAAATTTCCTATTTAGCTCAGTTTCTTTTCTTCCATAGTTTTAGTTTCTTTCATTCCATAAAAACATCTCAATGTTCAGGTTATTTTCTTAGTTTAAAACATATACATATTACAGTAAAATAAAATAAATTTTTATTTATAATTATAAAGTTATTAATTTAGTGTGTTTTTTGTTTGAAGAAGTTTTGAGAATGTCCATCGTTGATCATATAATTCTGCTACTGAACTGAAATTCCCACATTTGGCGAATGGTATTAATATACATTTCGGACTGAGGTTTGTGATGCTAGCACATCGATTTTGATTAAACTTTTTTATTCTGAAGGTGTCTTATTAAGAGTATTCTGAGGTGTAGATCAATAAAATCTTTCAATCGTTTGAAAATCATTTATCCACCTCCGTAATAAAATATCCTCATAATAGTTTAATCACTTTCATTTGTCTGACACTCAATACACGAATTTCTGGTAGATTAAACAATTCAGCGCAAAGCTCTCGGCTATGTTTTTGAGATGGTAGAGCATTTCGGTACAAGAAGTAGATGGCTCTATGTTGCATGCAGCTAAGGGGAAATCGGATTTATTTACTTCTCTTTTAGCCTCCAATTTGCGTCTAGTCTGTGGCATCAGTAAAGTAAAAGTAAAGTTACAGCCTATATACGTCCCACTGCTGGGCTCAGGCCTCCCCTCATTTCTGAGAGGGTTTAGGGCAAGGAAGTGTCCGCCGCGCTGCCCAAATGCGTGTTGACGAACTTCACATGTCTTCGAAATATTTTTTTTTCTTATTCCTCAGACATGCAGGTTTCCTCACGATGTTTTCCTTCACCGCCGAGCACGTGGTAAATCAGCACTTAAAATTGCAATTAACAATTTCATTGGTGCCGGCGGGGATCGAACCCGGGTTACTCGCGTTCTGTTATATTTACAGCGAGCGTTAACCACTGAGCTACCACGGCTCTTCTTGGCATCAGTGTACCACCCTAATTTTCTCACTGCGCTACCTCCGCACCATGTCGGAGGTTCGTGTCAGCAACAAGAGGTTTCCAAAACTTGACTGATATACTGACTGGCATAGTGCCCAAACCTTAGAAACAAGCCATTGTGTAGCCTGTGCATAAACAGCCGCCAGCCGTGCTGACGTTGCCAATTATTGACAAATTTTTATTACCTCCATACACTTCAAGATTACGGTACGCTTATTTAATGGCCACCTCATGGCATATCTCTAACAGAATGACCTACTCAGTGACCGCCAATAGATTTCACCAAAATTGGTCAACTAGCGCTTGCAATTCACATAAGGGGAAGGCCCTTGGGAAACGGAAATACTTCCTGTTTACTTTAATATTTTGAAGGCCATTAACAGTGTTTGGCACGCTAGCCTTTATGACAAGCCTTAAGCGTACGACTTCCTCCCTGGCCTGATTGACTGGATAAAATACTTTCTGAACAAACGGTTCACTAGTTGTCGTAGAGGGCTTCTCGTATAAACGTCACAAGTGTGTCTCTTCATGGTTAAAAGTAGCTCAACTTGGATCCTACATTAGACCAGCTAGCAGCTGAGTACAAATTCATGCTTCGAGTAGAGCAGATAATGAAATGTTTGAGACCTTAATTATTTTGGATTTAAATATGATTAAGAAAAGATATTCAAATATCGATACAACTTATTTTTTTAGTCTAATGTGAAAGGTAAAGAAAAAAGTATTTGACGCGTTAGACTACATAAGGCCTGATGATTTTTCTGAAGTGGATGTTTAAATAGGATATATTTGATGTTCTTCAGCGAAAATGTACTGGTAGAACCCTACACCAACCACCTTCAGTTATTTAGGGTTGAGATTTCTCTCAAACTTTTTCTCAACTATGGATGGTTCATTGAATCTAGGTTCAAAGTTAAAGCAAAGATGTGGCAGGACTTTACGCCGGGACAATTTATAACCTTATATAAAGCGCAAGTCTACGGAGCACTACTGTCACATTTGAGCTAGTGCTGCTAAATGCCACTTAGCATCGTTAGACTCAGTGGACAGCCGCGTTAAGATTTATTAATAAACCTTAATCCAATAACACCAATCTTTTCAGCCTCGAGCACAAGTGCAGAGTAGTTACTCTCTCAGCATGCGACAGAATACACTTCGGAGAGTATACACATGAATTACGTCCGAGCCCTTTCCATCATCGGACAACCGGACGGTCAGAGGATCTCCATCCCTTTGATGTCGATATTCTAACCAACCGGTTTTGCTACGTCTTTCGTAAGGCGTACAGCAAAGGAATAACATGTATAATAATCTCATCAATAATCTGTCGGCATCTATCTTTCCGTCCGACTTCAATTTAGGCGCCTTCTGGCAAGAGTAAATAGCTTTATGTTACGATAAAATAGCGCGTTTTAATATCTAGGCGGCTCGCCACCACTCCCCGAAAGGTTATTAATAGCGAGTGAATTATTGCCAAGCACTCGCTATTAATAAGTTCAAAAAAATTGTTTCCGAAATATAAAGCGAATTGCTCATAAATACCTAGTTTTTGTAAACAATTGATGCTTAATACAAGGAAGTTACTCCAATCATATGGACAGCCTTTAAAAACTATTTTGTGATTGAATTTATCTGAGACCCTTTATTCCACAGTATCTATTTTTACTTCTTTTAATATTTAAATCAGAATTATCAGAATTAAAATTATCGGAACTGGTAAAACTGGTAACTCACGCAGATTCGCAGGTTCTCTTGTTACACGATTGAAGTTAAGATAACCCTGTTTAACCTGTTTGCTGTTCTTTCTGAGTTAGCGGGTTAAAGCTTATTGAACATACCGCTATACGAGCAGCCTGTGGTTAATTACTCTTAATACTAGTACAGCGCCCTGCGCGTGCAATACAACAATGCAGTACAACAATTTCGAAGGGCGATGGTTGTTGGCTGGAGGTTCGGTTCTGCAGCGCAGTGGTGACGTTCACTGTAGCACGAGTGGATAGCTTTTAATAACAATTATAAGCCAGGGCCTGACTTCTATCTCACCTGATAGTACGTGGCGATGCAGCCTAATAAAGCTTCTGCGCGATCATACGTCCCTGGTTTTCGAATATCACTGTCAGCACCTAAACCATCGTTGTATGGCTATGTACTAACAAATAATGTCTTCAAAATTGTAACATCTTCCACGATATTTTATTACACTGTACTAACTGCATAATATTCAGACTGCACGTGGGTGTGTATAGTAAAAAATTTCAAAATTTATTTAATAATTTTTTTGCTACAACTTTTAGATTGAATATAATTTTGCAAATTGTTTGTAAGGTTGTATTATGTATTACGTTATAATCTGAAGTCAACTATGTACCTAATTAAATAATTTATTTATTTCTTACTTTTCGTAATAACTATAATTATTACTAAGAATAGGCTAAGTTATCATTTTATTGTACTAATTATATAATATAATTCATTTTGATAGAAACATATTATTATTATTATTATTCCATGTTAAATCTACTTATGGTATTGAAGTGGTTGATACCTATTATAAAAGAATTTTATTAATAAGACACTGTTGACTATCTATTCTATCCACACGTATGTACTTATTAAAAAGTTCACGTAAGTTGTTTTATAAGATAGTACAAAGTGTAGCACAGATGAAAGAGCACGAGAAAAAATAGGCCAAAGAAGATAGCAAACACATACTATGTTATATTTTTAATTTATGACGGGTGTGCCGCATCAATGTTTCTTTGATGCGAACTCGCCAAGTTCTCGCTGTTTTTTTTTTCACTACAAGACGTTATAAATTTTATATATTTTTATCTGTGTCGTACACATTTTGTATGTAAATATTTTTGTATAATTTACACACGCACGCACTCACGCACGCACACCGCGCACACGCACGCGCACTCACGCACACACACACACACACACACACACACACACACACACACACACACACATACATACATATATATGCCTATATTTATATTGACTGCCTCGTTGTTCTAGTGATTATAGTAGTGCGACTGCTGATCATGAGGTCCTAGGTTCGAATCCCGGGTTGGGCCAAAAAGTTAATTATTGAGTTTTTCCGTCAAGAAATTCTCAGTAGTTGCCCGGAGTCAGGAAGTTGCTGGTATCTCACCCCCGTGCCTCGGAAAGCACGTAAAGCCGTTGGTCCTGCGCCTGATCTCTCTCCGGTCGTGTCGGTTTACCGTCCCATAGGATTATGAGAGTGAGGGAATAGAGAGTGCACCTGTGCTTGCGCATACACTTGGGCACTATCCTGTCC
This sequence comes from Parnassius apollo, assembly GCA_907164705.1. Taxonomy (NCBI): domain Eukaryota; kingdom Metazoa; phylum Arthropoda; class Insecta; order Lepidoptera; family Papilionidae; genus Parnassius; species Parnassius apollo. Next base: position 5,213,822 of record CAJQZP010000885.1, on the reverse strand, counting down.
TGCGCCGATGGCTAACCTCCGTTGGAGTCTGGAGGACACTATTACCTGTACAAAGTTGTAGTTTTACATTGAGTAAAGAAAATTTGATACATTTATTTTTATAACCGTTAAATACATGTGTACTCATTTTGATATTCTTTGCTTCTCTCATAAAGTCTATGGCGACGGATTTCCATTAAGGTCACACTATTACAACTGTTCTTGATATGTAGGATAATTTTATAATTATTTGAGCTCACTATTAAAATACATGGTATAATATAAGACACTCTATTACATTTTCCGTTACAGCCTATAAAATTATTTATTTATTTATTTATATTTCCTATTAACATCTACCATTACAGGGAAAACCTAAATCGATAAATGTAGCATCTCAATTCAAAAAGTAACAATTCAAATGGTAAAAGATTACTAATTACAACACAATAATTAATTTAAATAACAATACATAATAATTAATTTCAATGACAATACATTACAATCAATTGTATAATACAATTTAAGAATAACATATTGTAAATAATGTCACTTTTGCGAACTCACTCCGTGAACACGAAAATAAGTCCAACTTCTCAGCTACCAAAGGGGGATGCCCACTGTTCATAGACACTTCGGCCATGGGTGCCCACATATAAAAGCATATGGAAATGATAATATGCAATTAAAATAATGAAATGGTTAAGGAATTGGTTTAAAAAAAGTCGGGATTTTTATGATATAAAGCTTTTTATTTTCACAAATACAGTTTTTTAACGACTACTTTTACCAATTTTATTGCTTTTAATTTCTTTAACTTTTAATTCCCGACGCGTGATTTTTCTTTTGGAGGCCTATGCCAAAAGGCACACCGAACAGAGGGACTTACTTTAACTAGTATTACAATAGGAACTCAAACACAAATATTATGTAACCCCAAAGTTCGAAAATAAATGGCTATATTATTATTATATTATTATTATTAATTCCTGACGTTTCAGGTGCTTTATAGCACCCATGGTCACGGGGTACTGAGGTGACTGCCATCCCAATGTCAGTATTGGGACATGGAGTACCTTCAGCTTTTTATTATTATTTTTATAGTCCAATCTACGCAGATTGAACTTACTCTATCTTTAAGTCTTGCAGTGGTATTTTATTTTTTATTTTATTTTATTTTATTCAGGACAACAAACAATTGTGTAATAAAATATAATACAAAATACAGTTCTTATAAAAAGGGAAATACAATAATTACACAACCAGCACCGTTATCCACAAAGTAATATCACAATAAAAGTAATATAATAATGCACAGCAAACATGTTGCATGATACCACAAAAGATGAATAAATTCGAGCGTTCCCTGAGCAAATCCCAGCCAACACAACCACTGTAGTGGCTATGCTAGCCAAAACTTGCCTCGAGAAACAATAGTTGAACCATTAATAAACTATTTAAACCTTAAGACAATACTTTACTTATTAGTAATTTTTTTTAATATACACTTTTTGAACCTTACAAATGATAAAGCAAATATGTCAAAATCAGTAAAGTTATCATTATATGATTTCATGATACGCCGTAGTGGAGCTCTCTCTCCCGCGTTTGTTCGGCACATCTTAGGAGCAAATAAACGATGACTATACGTATTACGAATGCGTTGGGACCGACTAGGTATGCGTAGATATATTTGATTTATGAGTTGATTACAATCTAATTTATTATGACAGATTTTATATAAGAATAACTGATCAAAATATAATCTTCTCATTTTTAGAGTGGAAATTGAGAATTTGTCTAAATGAGTGAGATACGATGACCATTTCCTAAAGCATTTATAGTTTAAAAACCGAAGTATATTTACGTTGTACCAATTCCAGCTGATCACTATATTTTTCATAATAAGGGTTCCAAACACAAGTGGCGTATTCGAGTTGTGACCTAATGAGTCACTTATATAGTAATAAATACGTCTCAGGCCTTTTAAGCAGATTACAGGTCCTTCTTACGAAAGCACTTAGCTGAAAGCCTTTAGCCGTAATGTGACTAATATGAGCATCAAAATGTAGCTTCGAGTCAAATAGTATTCCCAGGTCTTTTATTCTGGAGACTTTTTGCAAGGGAGTGTTACAAAGAGAGTATGTGAAATGGATGACATTAATATTTTTAGTAAATGTGATAGATTTACATTTTGATAAACTTAGCTGCAAATTATTAGCAGCACAATAAGCAGATAAACGATCCAGATCACTTTGCAATTTATAACAATCTTCAGTTGTGTTTATTTTCCGAAAAATTTTTAGGTCGTCAGCATATAAGAGAAAATGGGTGTATTTGAAGCAGGTACTAATGTCATTTATGAAGAGAACGAAAAGCAACGGCCCCAAAATTGATCCCTGCGGTACACCAGATGTCACATCTATCACATCTGAAGAAAAGCCATTGACCACAACCTTTTGCGTTCTATTTTTTACATAAGAAGCAAACCAGCGTAACAAATTCCCACGTATACCATTAAATGCTATTTTTTGTAATAGTATGGTATGGTCCACCTTGTCAAAAGCTTTACAGAAATCAGTGTAAATGGTGTCAACTTGGAGTCGGTTATCCATATTTTCAAACAAAAAGTTAGCGTATAAAACCAAATTACTTACCGTGGAGCGATTTCGGACAAAACCATGTTGTTCAGGAATAATAAAACTATGTAGATATGGATAGACAACGTTGTGGACTAATCTTTCCAGCACTTTTGACAACGTGGACAAAATAGATATTGGACGATAGTTGGTGATGTCATTTTTTTTGGCCATTTTTATACACAGGTGTAATGTTTGCCGATTTCCATGCCTGCGGCACTACTCCCTCCCTCAAACTGCGATTAAATAAAATTAACAATGGTGTACTAATGGATTCGGCGGTATATTTTAGAAAAAAGGGCGAGATACCATCTGGTCCAGATCCATTTGTCACGTCCAAGGCTTTAAGAATCTTAGTTATCTCATCTTTTGAGAATGTTAAGTCACATATAGGTACTTGACTATTTGAGTTAGAACTAATTACAACATCATTAGACCGATTTATGTATTTACTATTTTCGTATACTGAACTAAAAAACCTTGAAAACAATTTACACACATCCAGAGGACCGCTGGACTCTTCGTTACCGTAAATCATTGTATTAGGTATACCTGTTTTTTTTTTGCGACTATTTATAAAGGACCAAAATTGTTTTATGTCTTTTTTTATTCCATCCTCAACAGACTGCAGGTACTTATCAAAACATTCGGCCGATAGCGCCTTAAACCTTTTGCGATACAATGAAAATTGTTCATAGTCAGTTATGTTATGATATTTTTTCCATTTAATCCACGCCTTTTCTTTGTTTTTAAAAATATGTATTAAAGGGCGGGAAAACCATATAGGATAATCATTGGATTTTATAGGTCGCTGCGGCACATGCATTTTAACAATTTTATATATCGTCTCATAGAAGCACTGAGTAGCAGAATCTAATGAAATATCATTCAAAATTGAAGCCCAGTCAACAGAATTAATATCACTATTAATATCAGAATACTTTGCCTCAGTAAAACGATATCTAGGTTGAGAAGATCGAGCCATGGGCTTATGTAATAATCCAAAACAAACTAGCGTGCTAAAAGGCGGATGATAACTATCTATCGGCAATAAAGGGTTAAGAGTTGGCTTACAGACACATATTGTGTCATTCGAAATTAATAAATCCAAAATACGGTCTAAGTGATTTCTTATATTGTTATATTGTTTACAGTTAATTGATGATAAAAAGTTAAACAAGAGGGTATCCAAAGAGCTATTATTATTGTGTACGCTTGGCATAAGTGCATACGTATCGTGTACAATCCATTCAACGTTTGACAAATTAAAATCACCATAGATGTAAATATTACCAATAGTGTGACATATTATTTTTTGTTCAAGCAGATTAAATAACATTTCATATGTAATAAGGGTCTGATTTGGTGGTACATATAAGCCGCAAAGGATGTGGTATTTATTGTCAAACTTAGAGTAAAACTTTAAAAATACGTATTCAATATTATGTGGCATGACACAATGAAAGTTATCACAAAACACAGAACTTAACTCACAACGTATTGCATGCAGACCGCGGCGCACGGCGACTAGAACACCACCACCGTCTGATTTACTGCACAACGCTCTGTTTCTGTCACAACGATGTACTACGTACCGCGAGTCAATAAATTCTTCATCAGCAATGTTAGGAACCAACCATGTTTCAGTCAAAATAATGATATCATAGGATTCGGCTAGAATATTATTGTACAAGGTACTTAATTTTGTTCTTACACCTCGGCAGTTTTGATAGTACTATTGATAAATTACTAGTCTCTGTATCGAGTTAGAATGTTAATCCATGTTACTAATAGAAATATAAACTCATTAGCCAACATACTTAGTACATCATTTACACTAATACCAGCACTTATTAAGTTCGATGAAATGAGCGTGTGAAAATTAATAATACTTACATAACCAACAAAACCAATCACTTGAATACGCACAATATATGGAAAATAATTTTCATTACTTGGTAAAACATGTACAAATAAACATTGATTAAATATGTCGATAGTTAATATTATGATCATTATGGTAAAAAGTTCGTAATAATGAGTGATCAACGCATACCTTGTCGTAAACACACAGTGTAGTATACAGATCAGAGCCCACATACAGAACATCAGTAATGAGTTGAAATTATTATAATGTATTACGTAATTCACGATAACTTTACTTATACAACTATTAGAGAACACACATAAAATAATTATATATACGTAATTATTGTTTAGCGATGTATGGTATAAGTTTCGAAATGTCCTTTTCTGAGCGAATTGCAATCGCAGGCGTGGGAACATCAGCTCGAGCAAGTATAACCCCGTGCTTGATCCAAACGAACCTATATCTATTTTGTTTGGCAATATCCCGAACTTGTCGAAATAACTTTTTAGATTGTAGTGTTAGATGTTCATTTACATAAACTTTTTGAGGAGAACCTTGTATGTTAATCTGATCAGATGTGACACCTTTGTTCAAACGTACTGCCGAGATGAAGTTGTCTCTAGTAATTTGGCTGGCAAATTTGACTATTACGTTCTTTGGCCGTGAGCTGTTTGGGTTACTCTGGGGGACACGATGGATGGAGATGATATCACGTGCAGATACAGGTTGTTTTATTACATTTGCGATATTTTCAATGATAGACATAAGGTTCTCTCCACGTTTTTCAGGAAGATTACTTATTTCTGCATTACAATTCCGCGCTCTCTGTTCAATGTAGTCAAGTTTCGCCTCCAAGTAAGCAATACGTGGTTCATTTGTTTGGACGCTCTTTTCAATTATTTCTACTCGGCTCTTAACCTCATGCGTACATTTTTCAAGATCGTCGTATTTATCGCTAATATATTTAATGGATGTCTTCACACTCGCAAACTCATTGAGCAATTTGGTAAATTTGTCATCTTGCTTAGTAAACCAGGTCTCCAGCATGGATAGCATATTTTCTTGGAAGGACTTAAATTCATGGCAGAAATCGATCTCTTGGCTAGATACTCCTTTACGAAACGTAATGTAGGGTGGCGGGGACTCCTTATCAATAAGCGATCCATCTATACTCATTTCACGTGACCTCGGTTCCACTTCATGAATAAAGGTACTGTTTGTAGTGTTCGACATAATGATCGAGCTCTCTAATTACAAGCTACTCTGTGCACGATGCAACTCGTAGTCGGACGTTCGCGCCTAGCGACAACACGTAAATTACGCCACACGGATACAAGTATACTTGAACTTGGTATGCTTGGGGTTTGTATTAATTTTATTAATTATAGTGTCCCAAGCAGGTGGTAGTACCCAACCGCCTTCTCTACTGAAATTAGGATGTTTTTTAATTTCAGTAGCCTCACATATCATCCTTGGTAGGAATTAATGTTCTTTAACGAGGATTTGTGGTCTATCAAATCTGATGTATGTCTATCTGGTTGGGGTGACACCCTTGACATACGGTAGTACAGCAGGCACACGCTCAACTGCGGTCGGCTTCACTCGGTCACTGTGACGAAGACGTGGGACCCGAAGCTTGATTTTGTGCAGAACCTGCTTGACGTGCTGAAGCTCCGCGGCCAGGTGCTTGTTCTCACAGATCCCATATGCTCTCTGTAACAAAGATTTGCTCATGGTAACTAACTGTGAAGGATTATGGTGAGATTCACCGCTTAAATATCAGTTTGTATGGGTCTTTTTTCTATACACAGTGTGACCTATGATGTTGTTAGGATTTTGGATAACAAAAACATCTAGGAAAGCTAAGAAATTATTTGCCTCAGATATAATATCATAATTACTGAATAGAATTTGGAACAGAGAGTGGTAACGATGGATAAAATTCATAGGAACAACATCCTGATTTAATATTTCTTGGGCCATATTCATGAGCCGCTCTAATTTGTTTCTTGGTACTTGCAATAATGCCTATATGCATTCATCACTATCTCCTGTTCTTACTTTCATCAAATATACAGCAAGTGCAAAGCATCCACTATGTTTACTTGACATTTTGGGCACTTCAGACAGAATTTATTGGCATTGTGCCTTTGATAAGCGTAGCTAATAATGTACAGTATATTCGGGCATATTGTAAATATTTTCAAAGTCTATATGATGGTAAATATTATCTTACAATAATGTAGAAAAATCTATAATTTGTGCTACACTAAATGTTTTAATATGGTTATATATTAATTCTAAAAGTAAATACCAAGAGTTACTATTTAAATGGTAGTTACTGATTCTACATTTTGGAGGTACATAGTAATTGTATTCACAAAAATACATACCCGCAATGCTGATGGAACAGTGAGTTGATTGGAATTGTTACAACCAGGAAAAAACATTGATTTTGTGTGAGTGGTGCTCTTACAAAATTAGGCAGCAGTATATTGTATGATGTATGATCTAAGCTTTGTTGTTCTAGGTTCAATACATTACTCACTTTAGATTGCTACAAGGATGGACTAGATGATTCAGATGGTTCCCGTTCTAAAGTTTAACGTGTTGCTGCTTTATCAATCCTTCGCAATCATGACACTCACGCGATGACGATGGCAACTGAAATAATATTAAATAAAAAAAATAAGACAAAGTGAACAAAATAAAATAGATTTGTTTACTTTAAACTCAAATATAGGTAAATGTTACTTAAAACTTAATGCCCTATATTATTTAATAATTAAGGACTGACTGCCTACCAGTAGTCCAAAAACAATTAAAAATCGACTGTCTTATTTCTTGGTATTTGATAAAAATTGTCCATTTCGTAACTATCTGGTGTTAGCTAGCTAATCTTATCGCCGTGTTACAAATAAGCTATTTTGTTTGTCAGGTATAGCTTGTGCATATGTTAAAAAATAAAACAACTTCATCATTTCATACATTCATCACTATCAAATATCAGCACTAGAATTAATAAATTAAAAACTGTTGAACACTTACTTTTAACTGTTGTCACACTATAATGTGATCGACAATCTCACTCCATATGAGTTCTTGAGAATTTATTTGAAAAATAACAAACAAAATAACACAATGGCAACTATTTAGTTGTGAATTCACTAGTACCTTTTTACTTGTTGAATTGTGATTTCATTTCGCATGACATATTTCCTATAGCTGTCAGATTTGATGTTGCCACATAACTAACATAAATACAACGAAACGATATCGATTTGTATTCGATTAGTAATTTAATGAAAAAATAATAATATTTGAGTTTCGCTTTCAGTTCTACACGCTTTTTAAAATATATTTTCTTTTATTTTTTAAAATTATGTTTTAAACGTATTTTTAAGAACAGTTAAAATGTGGAGTAGCGTATTGTTATGCTCTAAACAGTTCATGGTAAATCAGCTAAAAATTCACTTGTTTAATTATCATAACATGATTCCATTTTAAATGTATTGTTAAAACAGATAACAATAACAGTTAAATTGTGCAGTAGCATTTTATTGTACTCTAAAGAATTCATAGTAAATCAGTTAGTAATTCGCTTGTTTAATTATCATAACATCATAATATCCATAGCGATTCGATTATTATTCGATTAATAATTTCATAAAAAGAGAATAATCTTGGAGGTGTTTTAACTTCTGCTCGCTTTTTAAAATGTATCTTCCTTTTTTATTTAAATTCTATTTTAAGTGTATTTTTAAGAACAGTTAATTGTGCAGTAGTGTTTTATGAAGCTCTAAAAATTCATGGTATATCAGCTAGAAATTCACTTGTTTAATTATCGTAACATGATTTCATTTTAAATGTATTGTTAAGAAAAGATAAGAATAACAGTTATATTGTGCAGTAGCGTTATGTTATACTGCATAGAATTCATTGTAAATCAGCTATTAAATCGCTTATTTAATTATCATAACTACAGATGTGAAGGCGGTCGTTAACGTTTTCAACCAAGCCGATAACAACGGTTGTTTTTGTCTTGAAATTGATAAAAATTGTGCAGTTGCGTTTTGTTAAGCTTTAACATTTTGAGCGCCACGCCAAAAACGCATTACCGTGTCCTGTACGCCAAAGCGCCAAAACAAAATAGTGTTGCCAAGAGTTGATATATCGATAACGTGAAATAACTTGTTTTTGTTGGTTTTTTATGCTATAAATGACTCTTAATAAACTGTATGTTTTATTTAATCTTGTGCCGTCTTCCACTCTTTTTTATATATGTACTTTGTACATATAAACATAAATAAAAAACAAACAATAACAATAAAATAGTAGTAAACATTAGCACTACTCTCCATCCTAATGACGACACTGTCGCGACTGGACGACAACGGCGTAGCTGACCTTCCCTTTTGAAACATTCTTAGAATGTTGTGTATCGATTTCAAAATCGATCTAACCGAAATATACAGACATCGATTCATAATATTTTATGTGTCGGGGAAGGCGTAGGCCAAGTGACGCACAGAAGAAAAGTCTTACACTCTTATGACAATGGGGATTTGATATGATGCTGATGCTGCTAGATGATTTTGAGACTGAGAAAGAAAATGGCACAACACAAAATGAAAAATTGCTCTTCACACCCTAAGTAAAAAAAACATTAATATTAATTTTGTATTATTATTAAAAAAGGTACATAATTATTCATTAATCAACAATTGTATATAATTATTCGCACTAGGTAAATCAGCCTTATAATACTAAAATCTTGGTCATGGAATAAATAAACATATTTGTTCACCAATCAATCAAAAATTCAATTCATCAATCAAAAATCAAAATTCATCATCATCGACGCTTTCCAAAATCCGAATGAGTTCTGAGGAATCGTTCATGTTGCATTGCTCTACTTTTCTCGGTAATCACTTATGACGTCATCAGGGTGTCGTCTATCCTTGATCACGGTGCCCAGTGAACTGATTTTCGATGACGCGCTAAAGATGCGCTAGAGTTGAGATATTAGATTTATTATGCGAAGATAACCTGATAACATTTTTTTTATTCATGTAGCTAATTATAGTTTTATGTTTATAACCTTTAATTTTATTCAAATATCAATAATAATAGAAAAAAAAAACACCATTGAGCTGAATTTTGGATAGTTTTCAAGAAATCTATGCCTCCCGCGTTTGATACTAGCGGTCAACCATAGACGACTTTGGCGTGCTGGACATAGTATTTGCTTAGATAAAAATCCATTTTTATTAGATCAATGTTTCTTAGTACTTGTGGTAGAAGACTTGTTTTTTATACTCACACGTTGCTGGGTTATTCCTATTTTGAGGAGTGTAGAATTAAAATACCTGTAATAATTTTCCAATATCTATATTTCATATTTTTCGGAGCCGGGTTTTTTGTCAACTATAGACGTCGTTGGCGCTCAGGGCCCGCAGGTGTTGGTCAAGTATAGGCGACTTTGGCGCTCAAAAGGTTAAAGGATTCATGGTAAATCAGCTGGAAACTAACTTGTTTCGTTATCATAACATGATTCTATTTTAAATGTGTTGTTATAAACAGATAAGAATAACTTAACCGATTTTCTTTAAAAACAGATAAGAATAACAGTTCTTATCTGTTTTCAAAGAAGATCGGTTAAGATTAACAGTTAAATTGTGCCGTAGCATTTGTTACTCTCTAAAGAATTCATTAGAAATCAGCTAGTAATTCGCTTGTTTAATTATCGTAACATCATAATTATTTAAAAATTATATTAGCACTGTAATGATGACACCGTAAATAATCAATCGAAAAAGAGAATCGATTTTTTAAATGTGTTTTGTGATTGGCAACACTTTTTTTTATTCACAAACTAATGACATAATGATTTACCTAATTTTTATTATTATGTTTCCGGTACTTTTAATTTGTGCAAAAATATTCCCATTGTTTGAGGATAAATGAATACCGCGATTAATAACCATAAATAAAGATATAATTTTTTAACAAATTCACATTGTTGGGCGTTCCATGGCCGAAAATGGGCGTCCCCCTTTAGTATGTGTATCGTTCGCGTGAGGGGAGTATTGCGAACCAGTTTAGTCCGCCGCGTGGCATCGCGAGCAAGCTCAGCTGTCATCGCCGCTGTACATACCTATCAGGCACGCATAAGCCTATCCACTGCAGCACACCCGGGTTGCTGATGTAACCACGGAACACCCTTAAAATGTAGATTACCAGCGCTAGATCTCTTCTAGTTTCCAACTTGTTGTATCCAACTATACAATCCATCCATACCTCAAACAAACAGGGTTGGATACATCAAGAGGTAGGATGGATAAACTCCATAAAGCTTTTGAATTTATTCTGTATGCGCTCCAGCATAAGATTGTATTTATTTTCATGTGTAGCCCATATTGCTGAGTTACACTCCAAAGTTCACAAATTAACATAGGTCTCCCATAGATTTTCTCTACATGGGAGATTTTATCAAAGTTGCCATGCTTGGCATGCGAGTTGGCGACCGCAGTTTTTTATTATTTTGAGTAGTTATCAGGAAGATGCTGTTGCCCATCTCCTGTTTCGGGTGTGTACATAATTTTTTAAATTTTTCACAACCGAAAAAGTAGTGCAGAAAATGTTCAATGTATAAATTTTATGTACCTACTTACAGATTAATCCACTCTATACATAAATCTGGTTTTGTAAGGCTAATATCTTTTGATGGGTCATAAACCTCATTTTTGCTTTTATACGTACTTTTTATTAAGCCTCGGACCGAGACCTTCTATTTGCACAAAAAGTATTTTTGCTGCTAGATAAAAGAGGCTACTACGTACAGCGTATAATAGCTTAAATCATAGGGTCTATAGGAATGTACTATGTTCTTGGTACAGGTACGGATATTGGCACCCGTTCATGCTTCAACTCTTTTATCGGTGATGTCGATACCACCGACCACCCACCCCAACCCCCAGGACCACCAGCCCCTTTTCATATTAATGTGGTGGGATACCATCAATTTTTGATAATAGTTATTTTAACTTGAACTTCAAGTATATTTCTTGCGTTTGGCTTTACTGTTTTCTTTTTTTTTTCATTTATGTTATAAGAATAAATTTTGTCGATACCAAATATCGATAGTACAGAATACTTTTAGATTCTTTTAGAAATTTTTTAAACTTAGATTTACGATGTTATGCCTTTGTTTAAACCTAGATTATTAGGTTCAAACAAAGGAATAAATATATTGATACCATAGCCGAGAAGTAGGTAACATAAATTTTGATGGATCAACCAGTGAATAATAGAAATGGCGCAGACCTGGTTATTAACTCAGAACTATTTAAGATTTTGAATTTGAATCGGCTATAAAAAAATAAGAAATATTTAATCAAAGTTATGAGTTTATTAGAAAGATTGAACCTTTCCATTTAGGAATAGAAGACATCATTCAAATGACTGCCACGGCTAGCCTTACAATACCCCATTCGATCAGTCCAAATTTCAGTACATTTTCTATTGTTTGGGCCACTATTTCGCCAATGGCAACTTCGATTTCATGTTTCAGGGCGTCACATGCTTCTAAATAGTGAGCGTAACACTTTTCCTTAACGGTTCTCTACAAAAAATTCAGCGTAGTCAAATCGAAGCTTCGTGGTGGGCAATTGACAACAGCATTTCGGCTTTTTGTGCGATTTTCGAAAACAGTGCGCAAAAATCGATTTTTATGTATGCGGTGTGGCACATTGTGTTGACCTCTTGAAACAACTATGTCTCTGTGCTAATTTTGAAAGAAAAATGGCCCAATAATGCCGCCATACCGCACCAGACAGTCGCTCTATGCACATGCATTGGTTTCTTCCCAATAACGTGTGGATTTTCTGAGCCCTAGATACGTCAATTTTACTTATTGACATATCCTCCGAGGTGAAAATGAGCTTCATCTGAAAATATGATCTTTAACCAAGCTACCTTCGGCCTATTGCTAGGACTAATTTAACTATGTTTGGCGAGAGTCATCACCTGATTTACAGTGCTGACAGCCTTAGCCTGACTGTAAATATGCCCCCACCCCAGCCTCCTTCCGGCCTCTTCTGTATATGCTAGCCCAGCCCACGAATAACCTAGCTAGATTTTTATATTTCACAAACATTTTATCTTCAATCAAACTGTGAGAATAAGGTATTTTACCGTAGTAAAAGGTCTTACCTTAGGATTAAGCCAGTCCTTGTTTTATTGAGATCTGTTTAACAGGCGTAAAACGGTAACAGACAGTTAGACTGAGTTATTTCGCATTTATAATAGTAATATGTGTATTCCGGGTGTTTGTGAAACGCTCCTGAAAATGAAGACAGACGATAGTGCAAAGGATACCTTTGATGATGGGACAAAAGAAACTCGATCCCGATGAAAAAAAAAATATTTTTTTACAGCGTTTAATTAGCTTTATTCATGCTCTATCATGTTAGTACAGCTAAATGAAACGATAATTTCTGGTGTAGCTACAGACTGCCCCTTCGAATCCGGCTCAGAGGAACCGGAAAATGGTGACGCCAATGGTTCCTGGGTTCGAACCTGGAAACAGATAGTCAGTAAATGGTTAGGTTGACTATGTTGCCCTTCGTATCCAGAGAGAAGGAACTACAAAATGGTTGGGCCACAAGGTTCCGGGTACGATTCCGGGAATAATGACGTGGCGTGTTTTCGATCTTTCATTTTTTGGCGAGTGCGTCTCATTAGTCGTGCAAAATGACGCCACACTATGTAGCCTTTTATTGGACACACCCATGCATGAAGGGAAACGGAAGTGAAGACATTCAAGTGCTTTTTGACGCAAGCAATTTCATTAAGAAAACATGAATATACTTAAACATAATAGCAGCAATGAAAATTAAATACCTAAAATCTAGCTGACAATGGTCATTACGTTTGGTCATTACATTATATACGTGCGAAGCCGAATCCGCGCAGCCAGCAGCCTCATGAGTAGATAAACGGAATCACCTACTCATGTACCGCAGCCTGCAATCATACTAATTCCTAATAATTTACAACACTTGTCTAAATTTTTAACTTATCTACATAACCTGCTATTTTGGCACTGTGCTAGTCTCCACCTAGCCACTTTAATTCGAATTCACAGGTTAAATAAACCAAATACCTGGTTCGATTCTCTGCTAACGAAAAATTAACTTAAATTATCGATCGTGTAGGTATGTTTATTAATCTGATATATTCAGTTATGTACCTACTCAAATTACTAAGTTATTTAAAATATAGGTATGAAATGGCTTACCGATATAAATCCTTAAATAATACGGTAATACGGCAATCCACCATCGGGTTTGGTGCTCGGTTTGTCAAACAGCGTACGGGTTAACCTTGGAACGTACGTGGATGTGCTCAATGAAATCAAGTACTTTGGTTTCTTGCCGTTGGTCTAATAACTGACGGCAGAAAACTAGTCGGCGGTAGTGATTGTACGGGCGCATTCGATTCGACAAATATACTCGTGATGCCTACTGGATAAGCTAAAGCAGCACACCGTGCAATGGAATTGAAGACGCTGACATATGTATCTCTCAGCAATGCGCAAGCATAATAGGTAGTATATCACTTATATACCTCTACATGTTACTTCAGCAGTCTATTAATCTTTGCACTCGTCTAAATATTACAGAGCGTAAGCGCTAGACGGAGTTCCGTAGAGTATCGGATTTTGGCGGAGTCGCTGTTTCGTCAAGGTCATTCAGGCTTCTTAAATCCTTAATAAAATTTATAATAATAATGAAGAATTTTTGTTAAAAATGCGTAATACGCAAGTGCAATTCTATTACGAAATAAAATAACACACTTGAAAAACCTAAATTGTATGAAAGAAGTCTTAATTTCTATCCAGTAAATGTTCCTCTGAAATAGATAATGGGATGAGGACATCACTTTGATCACTGAAATGTATACACTTAGCATTACGTTACACAGTTACAGGGAGGCTTATTACTTAAATTATTTAACTGTGAATTATGGATATTTTCTTGCCCTAATATTCTCTTAGAAACGAGAGGAGGCCTGTGCCCAGTCGTGGGACGTATTTAAACGCTGTAATTTTAACTTTTGAAGTGAAAACTTCTTTAGAATCATGGATTGGAGCAGCGCGCGTATCAGACGTTGAATTCTGTCTAGAGACGCTGAATTGAGATTGAAATGACAAATTTAGTAGGAATGACAGAAGAAACGCTACTTGGTATAGAAGGGGAAAAAGAATGAGATACAGTATATAGTATTTCCTATTATTTCGGTCTCCTCTTTAAACGCTTATTTAGTGCTTTAAAAATGATTTACAAGACTTTTAAATTTTAATAGAAACAGAAAAAATTAATAAAGTTATTAAATAAATAAAATTAACCTTAATGGATAAAATTATCTTAACAATTGCATTTATAACTATCCACGATTTTACAGCGTACTAATAACCTGTTTATTTATTGATATTATATTTATTTATTGAAATATAAAGCTTAATAAAAAGTAAAAGCCTACTTCAAAGTTTTCATCATCATCATCATCATCATCACAGCCCTTCACAAGTCCACTGCTGAACATAGGCCTCCCCCAAGTAATGCCACAAAGCACGGTCCTGAGTCACCTGCATCCATCGACTTCCTGCATATCTTACCAGGTCGTCACTCCATCTAGTGGGGGGTCGCCCTACACTACGCCTACCGGTACGAGGCTGCCACTCGAGAACCTTTCTTCCCCATCGGTTATCGGTTCTTCGAGCTATATTGCCGGCCCATTGCCACTTCAGCTTACTAATCCGTTGGGCTATGTCGGTCACTCTGGTTTTACTGCGGATATCCTCATTTCTGAGTCTATCACGTAGAGAAACTACGAGCATAGCCCTCTCCATAGCTCGCTGAGCGACCTTGAGCGTCCTCATACGGCCACCAGTGAAGGACCACGTCTCTGATCCGTAAGTCATCACTGGCAACACGCACTGGTTGTACACTTTAGTTTTCAGAGATTGAGGTATACCTGACGAGAAGATGTGTCGTAATTTCCCGAACGCTGCCCAGCCGAGTTGAATCCGTCGATTGACCTCTCGGTCGAAGTTGGACTTACCTAGTCGGACTATTTGTCCCAGGTAAACGTACTCGTCAACAACTTCGAGCATAGTGCTCCCAAAAACTACCGGCATAGGTGTGACATGGACATTAAACATGATCTTTGTTTTGTCCATGTTCATCTTAAGACCTATCCGTTGGGAGGCACTATTGAGGTCATTGAGCATAGTGCTTAAGTCCTCCAGCGATTCTGCCATAAGGATTATATCGTCGGCAAATCGAAGGTGAGTGATGTACTCGCCATTGATGTTAATCCCGCATCCCTTCCAGTCCAGTAGCTTGAAAACGTCTTCCAAAGCAGCGGTGAAGAGTTTCGGGGATATAACGTCACCCTGTCTTACACCTCTCTGCAGTTGGATAGGTTTCGAGCTCTGGTTCTGTACTCGGATAGCCATCGTAGCCCTACTGTACAAACACTTCAGCACTTCGATATACCGACAGTCAACTTGGCACCGCTGAAGGGACTGCAGCACCGCCCAAATTTCGACGGAATCAAAGGCTTTCTCATAGTCCACATACGCCAGGCAAAGTGGCAAATTGTACTCTTCAGTCTTTTGTACAATCTGCCGCAGGGTATGTATGTGGTCTATGGTACTGAAGCCTTTTCGGAAACCGGCTTGTTCGGGAGGCTGGAAGTCGTCGAGTCTGCGTGCGAGACGATTCGTAATGACTCTCGAAAACAGCACGTAGACGCGGCTTAGAAGGGAAATCGGTCTGTAGTTCTTCAAGAGAGCGTTGTCGCCTTTCTTAAAGAACAACCGCACTTCTGCTCCACGCCTCTGGAGTAGTGCCACCATGCAGGACGGAATTGAAGAGCTTCTGAAGGACTTCAAGTACCGGTGTTCCACCCGCTTTCAGAAGCTCCGCTGTAATTCCATCCTCGCCTGGGGCCCTGCCGTTCTTAAGGTGCTGGAGAGCCATTCTAATCTCGCTTAGACTGACGTCCGGGATATCATCGGAATAGTGTCGGATAAGACTTGCTCTTGGATCGTTACTCACACTTGCGTGTGGCTCCAACGATGATGTGTACAGCTGCCCATAGAACCTCTCAATCTCACTCAAAATCTCAGGTGTCCCGGAAACGATGCTGCCACACTCAGTCTTCAGCCTTGACAGTTGGCTCTTACGGGCAGACAGATTTCTGGCAAAGACTTTGGAGCCCTGGTTCCGCTCGATCGCTTCTTTAATACGAGTAGTATTAAAGTTGCGTAAGTCTCGCCGCATGCATTTGGAGATCTGTCTGTTCAGTTGCCTGTATGCTGTCAAATCTGTTGACGATTGCAGCCTCATCTCCCGTCTAACAGCCATGAGATTAAGAATGTTATCGGAGAGTTTTTGTGTTCTTCTGCGGCGGGTCTTGCAGAACTTAGCTCCGACCGCATGGACAGTTTCCACGAGCTTGTCATTCACATCGTCCACTGCATTGCAATCTTGTAGGCACTGAAAGCGGTTGTGTAACTCGAGCTGAAAGTTTTCGGGATTTTGAATTAGAGCACGAGGGGGGACGGAGCGTTGACTTCATTAGACGAGACCTCTCCAATTTAACGTTTAGGTTCAGTGTGCCCCTAACCATTCGGTGATCGCTGCCAGTTTTCACCCTTGCGATCACTGAGACATCACTGAACAGTTGGCGTCTGGTCGTCATAATGAAGTCAATCTCATTTTTTGTCGAACCGTCGGGGCTCGACCAGGTCCACTTCCTGTGGGGCCACTTCTGGAAGAAAGAGTTCATCATAAAGAGTCCCTCTTTCTCCATAAAGTCGGCCAGCTGCTGGCCCCTTCGGTTCCGTTGCCCTACTCCAAATTTCCCTAACCTTCAAAGTTCTAAAAAGGAAAAATTCTGAAGTATATATTTGAGTGGGCTAACGAATATCAAAACGTGCATGTCGTTTAAACAGTTATAATAAAAACTTCATTCCCTATTTTTCACTGTCAAGTATCTAGTTTTTCACCAAAATTATATGGAACCTTTTAATATACTAACAAAGAAAACTGGTTTACAATTGACGAATATGTCGTGTAACATACATAAAAAAGAACAAAGTCAATGGCAAACCTACTCCAATTCTGAAGTCACCTTAAAAGTGATATGGCACGAATATTAAACTCTAGTACCAATGGCATAGTACTAATGATGATGATAGCGGGTCGGTGTGCGACGCACATCGACATCGTCATCGGTCCGCGATCCTAGGTGCGCAACGGATGGAGCAGTCAGTGCTGTCGGATTAGAATTCGCATTGCCCTGGAATACATCCATCAATAAGCTGAGGGATACAGGTCCTCGTATTCGTATCCTTCCGAACCTAGTAGTACCAGTTACTGACTCCACCGAGTCAGTAATTCATTCTTGGGTACCTATACGCTTTTACAACAAAATCCCAAAAAATATACAAATTTTGCCATACACAAAGTTCAAAAATGTTATATAACCCGCGTTAAAGAACATATAGCTGATGTGAAGAATCGACGCTCCGGGAATCTGCGTCTGTGACAGTACAGGATCACCCCCGTCACTACATCAGATTTGATAGACCGCAAATCCTCTAAAGAACACCGATTCCTTCGAAGGATGATTCGCGAGGTATTGAAATCAAAAAACATCCTAATTTCAATAGAGAAGTGGCTGGGTGCTACCATCTACTTGGGATCCGATAATAAATAAAACTAAATCCCAACCCAAGCATACAACTGCAAGACTTCAAGATACCATAAGTTCATACTGTATAGATCGGAACAAAAGTTAAATTTTAATCTATGGTAACCGCGGTTAACTATGACATATGGACGTTGAACATCTCAGTCCCGCCCGTGACCATGAGTGCTGTAAAGGTTCGAAACGTCGGGTATTTAAAAAGTTAAATATACGCGATAAATTCCGTAAAAACTAGTATTATTTCAATGTTATTAAACTATGTTTGTATAAAAAGAGTTATTATAATATTAAGGAATTTATTAATGATAATAACCCCTGGGAAGGGTGATCGCTACCACGCTATTTCTAATTTGTCTTGTGTTGTTAATTGTGAACATGATTGTAAGCTATTATTGGAAAAAAATAGTCCCGCTGGGTATCTTGCTGGTTCTTCCGAGGACAGAAGTATTTTTTGCGAACCAGTGGTAAATGAAAAAAGTTACTTTCAATAAGTTTTGTTATAATCTACATTGAATAAAAAAGTTTCTGTTTATGTTTCTAACCCATCTTTACTCCGTAATCTAGATCATGTTGCAAAGCCGGACTTATATGGGTCCGACGGACGCGGGACCTAAATATCGTCGTTCATGTACCTATATCAAATTCTATCATTGATTCCAATCAGTAAAAAGAGAAATTTTGAAGCTGGCTTATTGTAATTAGCTTTGTTTGACAAAATAATAAAATAAATAAAAATCGATCTTCTAGTTCTGACAAACACGGATATTAATTACTGTATGTAAGGTGTCAATGTTAACCTGTTGTAAATCATACAATTAATTACAAAAATAATAAGGAAATTAATAAAATTTGTAACATTTGAAATATGTATATTATACATATTTTAAATGCAAATAAATATATAACATAAACCTATAAATAAAATAACAACAAAGGTAACCAAATTGACCTTACTAACCACCATCTGACAACAATGGTTCAATTACTGACAGTCAACACTATTCGATACATTTCTACGATGGCCTTTATGTGATCTTTTGCACGTACAGGGCACTGTTCTGATTTTTAGAGCAGCTTACCCGTAGGCTGCATGTGTAGAAATATGTACAATGAGCTCTAAAATAGAATAATTTTAGGTTCAGTTGAGCAACGAACAAACCTGCTGGCTATCAAATAATTTATGTAAATAAATATAAACCTTTACCTACTTCTCTTGATTTTTTTTTGATTTCTCTTAACCACTCGTGTAAGCTTCTATTGCTTGTGTTACGAGTGGTTCACGCCAGTAGTCGAATGGCGAATTCGAACCCACGACCTTTTTGAGTTCACGGTACGGTTTATATAGGGAACACGACAGACGGATTGAAGGTCGTGATATAGATGCACGCATTTTTATCTGCCATTTTACTCCCTGTCCAAAATCTGTGTAATTTATATCAGTATGTATTATCGGCGAATTGTCATAACGCCGTCTATAGGTCGCCAAAAGATCCTGGCATTACCCATCAAATTTATTATTTGGCCATAGCACTCAGCAGCATTATTTGCAAGTTAATTAAATAAATAACTTTTAACCTTAAACTTAAGTGATTATTTAGAATATAGAGTAAAATATGAGGTCTTTATCCTTTTGGGACAATACACTCAGCGTTCTCATTGTTTAAAATTGATTCCCTAGATTTCATTTGCGTTTGAGTTAATGACGATCTCACAATGTGAAAGTTCTTGCTTTAATGTCTCAAAACGAATATATTGAACGTTATACAACATATAGATTAATATTTCAATTGAAATGTAACAAAAGTTTTTAGACAAAGAGCACGAGAAATTGGTGATTCACGATAATATTTTTTTACGCGTGAATATTATAAAGTCTGCTTTAATATAATTTACTTACCTAAATATATTTTTCTTATTTGTTTTCAATCGAATTTGCTGTAAAATTTAATCAGGAAAATTAACAGTACTATGGACAATCGGACGCAGCTGAGGCATAGCCTCTGCCTACCAATCCGGACGAAGGGTTTGAGAGTATCTATGGTTATGTATGGTTCGTGGTGCAGCCATAATGTGGATCTACCACATGGAGTATTATACAATTACCGTAATAAACAGGAATAGCAACCAACCGATGGTAAGTGGATGCTATGACCCATAAACACATTCTCGTACTCTTGTCATTCGTAAACAAGGATCTCATTAAAATGATCTACATACCCCTGAGGATTTGGATAGAATGTCTCATTATCATTTACAAAGTTCAGTTTTCACTTTCTTCTTCTGGCTGGCTTCTCGATTACTTTCCCGATTACAAATCGATGCTTGTGCTTCGATGATGCATAATATTAGCTCGTAAAAGCTGCGTAACGCAATAAAATCGCATTACGAGTATAAAAGTATTTAAGCAAATTAATATCTTTACAACCAGTATTGAAAAAAATCGGCCAAGTAGAAGTTGAACCTCCGGACGGAGCATATCATTTGACTTCCGTTTACATCAAGACCAATTACGTTTTTTATTTTCATTGTTGCCGGGGATCGAACCCGGGTTGATCGCGTATTACGAAATTTACAGCGAGCGCTTGGTTCCTGAGCTACTACGGTTTTTTTATTTAATTACATAATGTTTTTTACTGTTTTATAGCGATAACGACTTCACCCTAAGTAACGTGAAGAAAGGTTAAAAAAAATAAAAATATGTTGTTACTTCACTTAATAAGCTCGAGGAATTTCTGGGACACAAAACCGTATGTTATATACCGAATATATTAAAATTATATAATATTCGATTCGGGGTCAACATTCTACACAAAAATTCAAATTTCAGGACGGTAACTCATCCGTCTACGAGCTTGAGATCCGAGATATCGCGACGGACGGACGGACAGACAGAGAAACACACTAATTGGACTCCGTTTTACTCTTTGGTTAGGGAACTTTAAAACAGATCCCATCCTATTTATTTGATAAAATTATATCTACATGCATGCTGTTTTCAGTAACTGATCATAACAGTTGACTTGGTTACACACACTTGGTTGGTAGCTTTCTACAATTATTATACTGCCATAATAAACTAATAATTTTATAAAAGAGAAGTAAATCAACGTAAATCACTTGATTTAAGAATACAATATGTCCTATTCCTAGTTCCTATTCATTTTTATAGTTTTCTTTTGGTGTTAGCGTTTGCTACCGCGAGTAGTGTCGGTGTAAGAATATTCACTACCCCATATCGTCCTATAGATGTCGTAAGAGACGACGGAGGGAGAGAAATCAGGAAATGGGTAACAGCATCTTCCTGCTAACGACTAAAAGAAATTGCGGTTGCCAACCCGCTTTTTTAATAGGATGGGGTAACAAACGAGCACACAGACCACCTGATGGTAAGTGGTAAAGTAAAGTATCCTCGATTACGATCAAAATGCAGATGCGTTGTCACCCGTGAGGACTAAGATAGAATGCTTCGTTTCCAGTAAAAAGGGTCTCCGGTTCTCTACACTCACCATACGAAACACAGTTGCATTAAGCTACTATTTGACGCTGGTATTCGCTTGCCAAGCGTAAAAAGCATCCAGCTTTTGAGGCAATCTATGACGGAGGCATGTTCAGCAGTGGATTTAAATAGGCTGTAACAGTAACGATTAACGATTGTAGAAAGTCAACTTGGCTAACCTCGCCATTTTGCAATGTTGGATTGCTGTCGACGTTAATTTGCATATTAATGTTATAATGTTTTCTTAACTAGCTTGTCATGGCGTACCTCTACGGATGATTAGTAAAGTAAAAAAGTTACAGCCTATATACGTCCCACTGCTGGGCTCAGGCCTCCCCTCATTTCTGAGAGGGTTTAGGGCAGGGAAGTGTCCGCCGCGCTGCCCAAATGCGTGTTGATGAACTTCACATGTCTTCGAAATATTTTTTTTTCTTATTCCTCAGACATGCAGGTTTCCTCACGATGTTTTCCTTCACCGCCGAGCACGTGGTAAATCAGCACTTAAAATTGCAATTAACAATTTCATTGGTGCCGGCGGGGATCGAACCCGGGTTACTCGCGTTCTGTTATATTTACAGCGAGCGTTAACCACTGAGCTACCACGGCTGATTAGTAATGCGAGTGAATTCGGTTTGCTCGTGGTCTATGTTTAAAGCGAATGTCCATCCATTTGCACTCACTCTTTCTTTTTCTTTGTGAAAAGGTAAAATTTTAATGCCAGATACGGACTTCTTCCACTGTAAGGAGTATTCGACATGATCGCCGTGCTTGGCAAACGGAATGGTGACTACGTCCACCAGACGCTCAGTTCCAAATGTCCTACACATTTGACTTTCCCGTCACGGGTCTGGGTATTTTACGTCTGACATAAACATGGTTTTACCGCCATCTATCAGAAGTGTGACTTTCTACATATTTCTAGGACTCCCCGAAGTCGTCTCTTACGATACTCGTAGAACAAAATGGGGTAATGGATTCTCTTACGCCGTTACCACATCAAATTCTTTGTTAATTTATAATTATAATAATGTAGTCTCTACAGAGACTAGTCATCGGCGTGGGACAGGGTTTTAGTCCCCAAGTGTTAGTGCAAGCACGGGTGTACTCTCTATTCCTTCACTCTCATAGTCCGATGGGACGGTTAACCGACACGACTGGAGAAAGATCAGGCGCATCATCAACGGCTTTACGTGCTTTCCGAGGCACGGTGGTGAGACACTGCCAACTGACTCCAGACAGGTACTAAGAGTTTATTGACGGAAAAACTCAACAATAGATTCTTGTGGGCCAACCTGGGATTCGAATCCAGGACCTCATGATCAGTATAGTATAGATCAGATCGCGTTTACAATCACTATACCAACGCGGAAGTCAACACTATATATGTTTATATAGGGACGTTTCTACTCAAAAAAGAAATAAGCTTTGATTATAATAACATGGTTTAGAATTTGGATGAATAATGGCAGGTATTATAAAAATTCTTGAATAGAAACATAATCGAGATTAATAGTGTGTTATGCAAGAACAAAGCATGGAAACGTACATCATCAGGTAGAGCGAAGGCGAAGGAAAAATATTTAATATTCTACAATTTTTATTGTAGAATATTAAATATTTTTCCTTACGACCAAAAATAGATTTAATAAGAACAATGATTAAATAGGAATATTCTGTTTTTAAATCTAATCGGTAGTAGAAAAAGTTTTAATACACACATTTTTATATACAAATTCATGACATTTCTTTTCAACTTCTAATTACATTTAATTATAATACATATATATTTATCATCATCATCATCATATTACAGCCCTTCACAAGTCTACTGCTGAACATAGGCCTCCCCCAAGGTATGCCACAAAGCACGGTCCTGAGTCACCTGCATCCATCGACTTCCTGCATATCTTACCAGGTCGTCACTCCATCTAGTGGGGGGTCGCCCTACACTACGCCTACCGGTACGTGGCTGCCACTCGAGAACCTTTCTTCCCCATCGGTTATCGGTTCTTCGAGCTATATGGCCGGCCCATTGCCACTTCAGCTTCTAATCCGTTGGGCTATGTCCTCCTTATATGTGGATATCCTCATTTCTGCGTTTATCACGTAGAGAAACTCCGAGCATAGCCCTCTCCATAGCTCGCTGAGCGACTTTGAGCGTCCAATATCGTATCCTTTCCAGCCCAGTAGCTTGAAAACGTCTTCCAATGCAGCGGTGAAGAGTTTCGGGGATATAACGTCACCCTGTCTTACACCTCTCTGCAGTTGGATAGGTTTCGAGCTCTGGTTCTGTACTCGGATAGCCATCGTAGCTCTACTGTACAAACACTTCAGCACTTCAATATACCGACAGTCAACTTGGCACCGCTGAAGGGACTGTAGCACCGCCCAAATTTCGACGGAATCAAATGCTTTCTCATAGTCCACACACGCGAGGCAAAATGGCAAATTGTACTCTTCAGTATTCTGTACAAACTGCCGCAGGGTATGTATGTGGTCTATGGTACTGAAGTCTTTTCGGAAACCGGCTTGTTCGGGAGTCTGGAAGTCGTCGAGTCTGCGTGCGAGACGATTCGTAATGACTCTCGAAAACAGCACGTAGACGCGGCTCAGAAGGGAAATCGGTCTGTAGTTCTTCAAGAGAGCGTTGTCGCCTTTCTTAAAGAACAAGACCACCGCACTTCTGCTCCACGCCTCTGGAGTAGTGCCACCATGCAGGACGGAATTGAAGAGCTTCTGAAGGACTTCAAGTACCGGTGTTCCACCCGCTTTCAGAAGCTCCGCTGTAATTCCATCCTCGCCTGGGGCCCTGCCGTTTTTAAGGTGCTGGAGAGCCATTCTAATCTCGCTTAGACTGACGTCCGGGATATCATCGGAATAGTGTCAGATAAGACTTGCTCTTGGATCGTTACTCACACTTGCGTGTGGCTCCAACGATGATGTGTACAGCTGCCCATAGAACCTCTCAATCTCACTCAAACTCTCAGGTGTCCCGAAAACGATGCTGCCACACTCAGTCTTCAGGTTTGACAGTTGGCTCTTACTGGCAGACAGATCTCTGGCAAAAACTATGGAGCCTTTGTTCCGCTCGATCGTTTCTTTAATACGAGCAGTATTAAAGTTGCGTAAGTCTCGCCGCATGCATTTGGAGATCTGTCTGTTCAGTTGCCTGTATGCTGTCAAATCTGTTGACGATTGCAGCCTCATCTCCCGTCTAACAGCCATGAGATTAAGAGTGTGATCGGAGAGTTTTTGTGTTCTTCTGCGGCGGGTCTTGCAGAACTTAGCCGACCACATGGACAGTTTCCACGAGCTTGTCATTCATATCGTCCACTGCATTGCAATCTTGTATATATATATATATATATATATATATATATATATATATATATATATATATGTGTGTGCTACTTTGTACGATAACTTGTAGCCATCTCGTATATATCTGCCTTGTTGGTCTAGTGGTTGTAGTAGTGCGACTGATGATCATGAGGTCCTGGGATCGAATCCCGGGTCGGACCGTAAAATTAATTAATGAATTTTTCCGTCGATAAACTCTCAGTAGTTGCCCGGAGTCAGGAAGTTGGTGGTGTGTCACCTCCTCCCTCGGAAAGCCCGTAAAGCCGTTGGTCCTGCGCCTGATCTCTCTCCGGTCGGTTTACCGTCCCATATCGGATTACGAAAGTGATGGAATAGAGAGTCCACCTGTGCTTGCGCATACACTTGGGCACTATAAGCCTGTCCTGCGCCGGTAGCTAGCCTCTTATGAGGCAGGCCGCCGTGGCCGAAATTCGGTCTGGAGGACATTATTATTATTATTATATCGAGATTTATTTTTACAGGGAACTAAAAATTCTAAAGTTATAAACCCAATTTTCTTTTTAATTAAATTGGCAAAAGTGTGCATGTAAGTATACTTTAAAATTACTACTTACTCTAAAATAAACAATTCTTCCTAGTAGTCCTATTATTATTATAAATGCGATCGTTTGTTTGGATGTTTTTACGTTTATGGCTATATTACGCAAAAAATACTAAACAGTTTTTGATGATAGTAAATATAGAACTATAAAATTTACAATTACTCTAGGAAGTGAATTGCAGTACAGTTTTAAATTAAAATAATTATTTCGATAATAAAAAATTCGTCGGTCTTAGTATAACGCTATTGGAGTCTTAAGTAAAATCTAGTATTGAAATAAAATCTAGATGAGTACTGCTGTAGTGCTTAACAGGAAAAAAACATAAGAAAGACTAACCCAATCGTACTCCGAGATATAAAATGAGTTACGACACTTGTAATGTAGTGCTGCTGAGCAGATACGTCTTATTTATAATTAATTTAATTTATTTATGAGTTAAGTTTTCTTCCAAGGACACACAAACACACAAAAAAGAATGCATGCAAGTATGCACGTACGCTTATGTAAAGCCCTGATCAGTAATTCAAATTCTCATTGTAATCAAAGAATGAGCGTGAGATAATAAAATAAATAAATAAATAAATATTCTCTCAATTCTCTCTCAATAATAATTTTAAATTAAATACTGATAAATTCAAAATTTGATAAAAATGATACAACATATAAGACAACTTCACAGTAAGCTAGCTGGCCAGGGAAATGTGTTTTACCCCTTCCGGTCAGTGACGCGATGACTTTCCACTCAGATTTCATAATAAAATTTATTCATAACTCAATTACAGAGCCGTTTTTATAAACTAAATCAAAAATATGTTATGATTAAGTAATTATGTGACATAAATATAGACATAATTTGTAAATAAATGACTGCTGCGCTACCTGTCGCATCTTAATAGCATATGCATATACAAATATCATATGTTGTATGAATATGACAATGTCAAGCGGCCAAGTTGTGTAGAAGAAATATACAATTATAATGGTGAACTACAATATTTTTGGGTATATACAAATGTGAAAACTTTTTAAACGTAATTTATCAGTAAAATCCATTAATCTTGAATGAAACAATCATTATAGTATGTCGATATCGTTTTTTTTTTTTTAAGGAACTACCAGGGGATTAAAATCATTAATTAGCAGTTTCACAAACCATATATAGCAAGCAAAGATATTTTATAGGTCAAAACATATTTGATAGCAAATAATTTTTTCTGAATAAACTACTCTACATTCAGACTGGGATAATATTTTAAAAGTATTTCAATTCAAGTACAGAGTTAAGAAAAAGCTCTAATTATTTTCAATTGGATTATAAAATAAATAAACACATAAGTCCATTTCAATCTTTATTTTTAAAGACTCGAGTGAGAAGCCGTACTCGAGTGGTCAGAGTAAAGTAAAGCTACGGTCTATGTTCGTGCCACTGCCAGGCATAGGCCTCCCCCCATTTGTGAGAGGGTTTTGTAGCAAAGAAGGGTCCACTGCGCTGCCGTAATACGTGTTAAAGTATTCACACCTCTTCGAAATATATTTTTAATTAAAAGATTCCTTACACTTACACGAATCCTAGTAATACGTACTACATTGAAACGTCGAACATCTCATTCTCCCCGTGACCATGGGTGCTACAAAGTATCTGTAACGTATGATTAAAAACATATGTAAAAATGATTTTTAAATATTTACGCGAATACTACACATGGAATAGAACTAATTTTACGGACTCTATGAAATTACAGCACCCATGGTCAAGGGGGGGACTTTGGGAGTCCCACCCATAGCCACGGGAGGGGGGACTCCCGAAGTCCTTCACTATCATCATCATCATCATCATTCCAGTCCTTCACAAGTACACTGCTGAACATAGGCCTCCCCCAAGGTATGCTGCAAAGCACGGTCCTGAGCCACTTGCATCCATCGACTTCCTGCATGTCTTACCAGGTCGTCACTCCATCTAGTGGGGGGTCGCCCTACACTTCGCCTACCGGTACGAGGCTGCCACTCGAGAACCTTTTTTTCCCCAACGGTTGTCGGTTCTTCGAGCTATATGGCCGGCCCATTGCCACTTCAGCTTACTAATCCGTTGGGCTATGTCCTCCTTATATGTATATCCTCATTTCTACGTTTATCACGTAGAGAAACTCCGAGCATAGCCCTCTCCATAGGTCGCTGAGCGACTTTGAGCGTCCTAATACGGCCAGCAGTGAATGGAACGCAGGCGCTCGCATACTGTGAAATTTACGACGAGCGTTTCGTTCCTGAGCAACCACGAATCGGTGCGATGAGGTTTTGGAGGAGGATGAGCAGCATTTTGACAAAAGTAGAAATAGTTGGTTTGTATATTTGATAATCATATTTTGTTATTATTGTACCCATATGCACTGCATGTGTCCGAGATATGGGTATCAATAACATTTCCTCCGTCCTATCTGCCCTCTGAGCGTGAGTTTTCTATCGTATCGACAACGTATGTTCATCAATTGACTTTATGACAAAACATAGTTCCATTTATGAATGGCAGGTGTGCTGTTCGTATATCCATATTTAGGTACATAAAATTTGAGTCGATGTAGATACGAAAACGTTATTGTTATAACCTGCGCTACAAACTTTACATTAAACATGGGTAAGTTTGTAGGTAACAGTAAAAATGTATTCAACGTTAAATGCTTGCATACCAATTCTTGCCTCGTTAGGTACCAGATTTATAAACCAAAATAATGTACAAACATAGCTTTTGTTTACTTATATTAAAAGTTTACAAGCGTAGCAGCATGAGCGATATATTTACACAATCAATTCACACTTTACGTTACATGTCGATTTACACCAAATTCCATACGCTAAGAATATGCTTGGGTATTCAGTATATTTAACGTTTTGCATTAAATATTTATAGCGTATTTCATATACAGTTATTAGGTATTAAAGTATGAAAAGTTTCAAAATGAAACCTTCGAACACTTTTTTCGTATTTATTATATTTAATTCATCAAAGTGTTTACCCTAGTTATCTCCTTCATTTCTTCAAGATTATTTATGTCTTTGTGAAAAAACTCTAGGGATCTGGACAATGCTAAGTCTATGAATGTATAATTTTTATTTGTAAATAACCATTTTTCCTTACCGAAAATTGTCCTCCTTGTATTGTGTTGGCGAGATACAGATACCAATCATTCCGTTTCATTTTTCTTCTCGCCGAGTGATTCCGCCCACCCCTCTACGCTATGCATAGACGTCATCAATTCAACCATCAGTTACTATTTCAACATTATTTTACTAGTAATTAGTATAATACCTCACTTAGTTGCTGCGGTTAGCAAAATCTAAAGTGTTGTGGGTTAGTTCTCCACTACTCAATTTCTTCAAACGATGTAAGGACTGTTGTTATCTTCTACACATATTCGAATAAAAATTTAAATTGCAGTTGTACATTTTATATTTTTATATAAAATGTACAGACAACTGCATATTATATTATATTTGTGATTGCTCTCGTTGAACTCTCGGACGGAGTCACACGTGCAGCAACGGCGGCAAATTACCGTAACATCAACAACCTTTATTCTTTTAAAAAGTATACGACAAAAATCACGCAAAAACCGTTAGCCTCCCGACAAATATTTATTTTATTGAAAAAATACTAGTTTTTACGAAATTTATCGCGTATATTTAACTTTTTAAATACCCGACGTTTCGAACGCTTTACAGCACTCGTGGTCACGGGCGGGACTGAGATGTTCAACGTCCAGATGTCATAGTTAACCGCGGTTACCATAGATTAAAATTTAACTTTTGTTCCGATCTATACAGATGTATACGGAACAAAAGTCACCATGAGTGCTGTAAAGTGTTCGAAATGTCGGGTATTTAAAAAGTTAAATATAAGAACTACTACTATACGCGTTAAATTCCGCAAGAAACTAGTATTATTTCAATGTGTAGTGTTCGCGTAAATATAAGTAATTTATTTTTGCCTCAACTGGGTAATCCATCTCACGACTAATGTATCGCCAAGCATCGTTTCTCACACCTTTATTTATGTAAGTAATTGGTGTTATTAGTGTCCCATAAGCATTTATACTCCTTATAAAGGGATTATTCCCCCGAAAAAATTACAGACAGTTCGGTATCGGAAAATTATTAGCTATGGACTCCTTCATTCCAGTACATCCCGTGCTACTCTATGACACTTGCCATTACTGAATAAATTTATTGTTATTTAGAAAGTTGATACAATTGAAAGTCAAACAATGCAATGCCAAACATTTTTGAAATTTAGAATGTTATAGCTTTTGTGTAAAAAATTTTAATTACGAATCTTGAATCATCAAGTTTAATTTTATTTAAAATTGACCACTTCATCAAAACGGCAACTTCACACTTAAACTCATATTGTTAACAGTGTTATTTTTTAAGATATTCACCACGATGCTTATCTTGATAGTTGACATAAACATTTCCAATGCCGTGCGTTTTAAAGGAATTTACTGTCCTTAGGGGTTTTTCCGAACCAATTTGTCTTATGCATTCCTTTTTCCATCTGATGCTAAGTGGATGATGTGGCCCATAGACATCTACATTTATCCTCAATTAAAAATCGAAATGCAGACGCGTTGTGACTTTGAACCCTGAAGACTAAAATGGAATATTTTGTTTCCAGCAAAAAGAGTCTCCGGTTCTCTACACACACAATACGAAACAGCAGCATTAAGCTACTATTTTATGCTGATATTCCATGAAAGCATGGTCTTACTCCAATCGAGCCAACCCATTCGTACTACAACCATAATATAGCTGCAGCGTGGCTTTGTTATGAAATTGGCATGAAATTTGGGTACTAATAGGCCGGCAATACACCTAAAATTCTTATGATGTTGTGGATGTTCATGAGTAGAGATGCTCGCTTATTAACGCATAATTTATTATAATTATTATCGCTTACCATCAGTTGAACCATAAGCTTGTTTGTCAACTTTCCTATAAAAATTAAACCTTCGAAAATTGAATTGTAAAAGAAACCATGTGCTAATTATTGTTTATTATATTTCACTCACACTACACTATGCCAAAAATTAAACTGATTAAGTTTGCACTTATTGTCATAACGCTAATTAATTTTGAATGTTGTAATATTTTTTTTATAGAATAAGCGTGACAGCCTACCTGATGGTAAGTGGATGTTGTGACCCTAGACATCTACATCCATCCTCAATTAATAATCAAATTTCACATACGTTGGCACCCGTGGGGACTAAGATCCAGTAAAAAGGGGAGACTCGTATCCTTTTGACTGGGTCTCTGGTTCTTTACACTCGCCATACAAAACACAGCTGCTATTTTACGCTAGTATTCTGTGGTGGCGTGGTCCTTCCCCGGTCCAACCGATCCATTCGTGCTACAACCATAACGTAGCTGCAGCATGTTTATTTTTTTATTTCTTCACCTCTACATTCCGTCTGTAATATTATATTGTCCCCACGTACTTTTAACGTGTCACAGTTTTCAAGTTCAAAGCACCTGACTGCGAACGACATAGCAATTGGGTCATAGAATGAATGAAGAGCATTCAGCGGTGCGTGAGACCCCTGAGTCAATTGAAGGTATTTGACGTGTCGTCAAGGAGATGATTGGTTTGGCCACCATCCATTGGTGGCCATAATATTTTTCTGCCATTTCCGATATCAACCTCTTACGACATACCACCCGTGAAATACTCTAATACGTCATTAAAGTTTGATTATTTATTCTGATCCCATACTCGCATCTTATGAAGCCCAAGCGACAATACGGCGTAATACATTTTCATAACCCGCTGCAATGCCTGCATATATTTCTGCGTTGCTTCCGATAGACGCATTTATAACCTTCTCGTATATTTTAATTCATTCATTACAGTCTATGAACACTGCTGAACATAGGCCTCCACCACAGTTTGCATCACAGTGGGAATATTGGACATAGCTGCCATGCTTGGCAGGTGGATTTTCAACCTCAGTTTTTTTTGCATGAAGTTACCCACCTTCTGTTTAATTCCCCCTGTCTCATCTAACGAGACCATGGGGTATGTGGTAGTGGATTGTCGTACGCCGCCATCACACACCTGATTTCGTTTAAGTAGATGTAAACATCACGAAACTATGATGGGGTGAAAAAATTATACAAGATATTATGATTCGTTACCCGAAAATTTATTCACGTAAACACGATTTAAAACACTTAATATAAGTTACTTAAAAATTACATACATATTTGAAAGTCCCGTGTTTTATAAAAGCACATACAATATCAACACAACTAATTGAAATGAGTTCGCACGGAGACGGCACGCACCGGCGGGGTTACGCCGAGTGTTCCAGTAGAACATTCTATTAAATGCTTGGAACCATTCGAAGTACGTAGAAACAGATTATTATTCGCACTGCCTACATTGGCTTGTCCTCGTCGCGTGGAGGCACACGATGTACTGGTGGTGGTGGGTGCCCTATGTAAGCGACTCATGCAGCTGCTTGAAGTACCTCGACGCATTGTTCCATTAAAGCCTGCTAATTCTGAAAAATGAAAGTAGTTATTAATAATAATACGGAATGAAAGAACTAATGCGTATGCTAAGTGCCACCTACAACTAAACGCAATGTACCATAGTAACTAACAAACAAGGTTCTGGCGACTTGCTGATGACGAATATGTCCACCCTAAATCGTTCAGTGATAATGGAAAATAATATTACCATATTCTCCTAAATATGGAAGGTTTAATATCCTGCACTGGACTACTATGTACTGATAAAGAAAAGGGATATAACCAGTGCGATGGTATCTGCGTATAATATATTCATCGTGCTAAGTGTTATTAAAGGCAGACTACATAACATTTTTGGAAAACGCTATATTCGCCAGTGGATTCAAAGGACAGTACAGTACAGTACGGTACAGTTACAGCCTATATATATATATATATATATATATATATATATATATATATATATATATATAGTCCCACAGCTGGGCACAGGCCTCCCCCTCATTTCTGAGAGGGTTTTAGGGCAAGGAAGTGTCCGCCGCGCTGCCCCAATGCGTGTTGGCGAACTTCACATGTCTTCGAAATATTTTTTTCTCTCATTCCTCAGACATGCAGATTTCCTCACGATGTTTTCCTTCACCGCCGAGCACGTGGTAAAACAGCACTGAAAATTGCAATTAACAATTTCATTGGTGCCGGCGGGGATCGAACCCGGGTTACTCGCGTTCTGTTATATTTACAGCGAGCGTTAACCATCTGAGCTACCACGGTTCAGATGGTTAACGCTGGCTGTGTCTCTGCTCTGGATTCAAAGGACAGATAAATGAAACATGAATTTGATTAGAACTACTTTTACGAATGTTACTGCGTTTAATGTTACTTGTTTTGAACTCCAGACGTTTCGAGTAGCTTACGGCATCCATGGACACGGTGCAGACCGTGATGTTTGATGTTTCAACATTAATGTTAACCCGGTATTCTTTCATCTTTTAATCATTAATTTTATATGATATGACAAAAATCCGTAAAGGTAGTTTTATTCAATGAATAATGATTGCGTGAATGTAAGAAATCAAAAGCTAAATATTAATATTATATCATTATAATTAGTTCAATTGGACTAATGGAATGCCTCGCTACCAGTAAAAAGCGTCTCTGGTTCTTGCCATTCACTATGTCACTAATTTAGTGTTAGTGCATCACATGACTATGGCCCATAGCATTCCACTTACCATCAAGTGGACCGTGTCCTCATTCTTCACCATATTTCTTTAAAAAAGTACATCATGGCATTTACGATCTTAACAATTTTCCGCAGCTTTTTACCATCGGGTGAGAATATAGTAAAATAGGTAATTTACATATCGACGATACATATTACTGATTATGTGTTAAAACTATTATTATTATTCATAACTATTATTATTAACTACTATTATTCTATTTTCAAATAAGTCCGCAGTCCACTTATGGTCCACAATCCAAGATCTACCGTTTCGCGGTTCTGGATAATTTTCTCTGTGACGTAACTGGAATTATTTTACCATCATCTATAGCATGATGACGGTATAATGATTCTAACCTCTCCCATAAGAGGCGATTCTTACGATGAGACGTACCGCGCACCACACAATCAAAGTACATTACCTGATAAAGGTATGCCTTCACAGACGCTATAACGATGGTCAAAGCGAGTAGGAGGCTCTCGTATTCTACATAGTAGACAGCTTAACGCCTATAAATGATGAATAATTATTAGTACATAATTTTTTAATATTATATGAAAACGGATAAGTAATAAAAACGTTTATAAAGATAAACACTTTTACCTGTTTATAACCTCGCTTATACTTGGCATTCATATAACAATAAATAATGGGATTATAACAGCAATGGGACATCGCCAGCCAATGACTTGCAAACCAAACATAAGGCATTCCCGGCCAAGTTGCCCACTCTTCGTCTTTTTCGTGGATTGTCCATAATACCTACAATAGAAGACACTATTAACAGTACTATTCGCATATCAAAATCAATTGGTATTATATATTTCGCATACGGTGCACATTTACCGACTTGGCATCCACAAAAACAAATAAGGCTACAGATGCGATGTCGTCCCTGAAGACTAAGATGAAATTTTTTCACAGCCTGTTAGGTACTGTTGCGCGCCTAAGTTGATGTCTGGTACCTGGCACTAGCGCCATCTAGTTGTTAATGTAATTTTGGTGATAGTAACCTATATATGCTCACGAATTTCTTCACGACATGTTTTAACATTATATTGCAAAATTTTTAGAAGACTTTTAGTGTCAGCTTACCCAGCAGTGTAAAATGATTGTATAGTGAAGGTGCCAAAACGAACAAATTAATTGAGTTCTTATATTTACGCGAACACTACACATTGATTAAAATAACTTACACGGATTTTATCGCGTTTAATTTTAATTTTTTTAATTTTCGACGTTTCGGGTGCTTTCCAGAACTCATAAAAAAGCTGAAGTTACTCCAGGACTAACAATGACATCGGGACCCCCTTGACCATGGGTGCTGGAAAGCACCCAAAATGTCGGGAATTGAAAATAATTAAAATTAAACGCGATAAAATCCGTAAAAGTATTTTTATTCAAATTAATTGAGGTTAAATCGTAATCAGAAATTCATCGTTTGCACTACCATCGCTTCAACGCTTCCACTAATTATATTCTCTAAATTATATGAATTTTTGTAACAAGAAACAACACTCTAAATTTATGTCCACGAATATTCGTTGCTCCTTTCAGCAGAGCTGTATAGCTAATGGTAACGGTTTAAATATTCGGGTTGAAAAACCGCCGACTATGGCCTTGAGTTGTGTTAAACATTAAAATACATTTATGTATTCTTTAAAAAAACAGTAAATATTAATAAAATTTATTATATGCACTTGTATTCGATTTCTAGCCAGTTAATTAAAATAGTGTTATTCAGGTCAGGAATCTATAGACAGTATCCATAAGTCATTTAATCAATACTAGCTCTGAAGATTTGTCAAAAAGGCTCAATGTCATAGTAACAATGGAAAGCAACGCCGTTTAGAACTGACCACAATTTGTAGCAGCATCACTGTCTTGTAAAAGCCTGTCTTGAAAGTTCACAGTACATTTATAAAAAGTGTTTCAGTACACGACCCATGAATATCTTTTAATAAGCTTTTGCTTTGTCTATGTCTGTCGTCACTACTTTTTTAAGAAAATGTAGCTTTATGAACCCTTGGTAAAACACTTCCCTTTCCACATACATCGCCATTAAAGCAGGATGATGACCATGTTGAAAATATCTAATAATTTGCGAGGATACTTAAGAGCTGTGAGTATACATACACTGCGTCATTTTGCTTTGTCGTTTTTTTTTTTGGTCTTTTATCATATTTTTTTCATTTATACAAAGTATTTTTATGTGTCTTCCACCAACATGCCTCCAACAGTGATGTGTTTGATCGATCTAGTCTCGACTGATTTAGCGTGATACTTACCAATAAATTGATAATAACCACTTAGCTTCAGGTCTTGTTTAATAAGGTGTTATATTAAAAAAATCACGATAGTCGCGGGAGTCGCGGGAGTCTTTATGCTATAATATTTTTGTTTACTCATAGGGTTTGATCGAATTCGGCTATGACAGCGTTCTCAACCAGTCTCATTCTAACAGCACGGGATCGAAAGCTCTTGAAGCGTCCTTAAAATATCTGACGACTACTTATCCACTTTGTGTAAAGCAATCATTGCACTCCTGTTTACGCTCCATTCCACAATGTTATTTAATAATCAAGGAGAAATAAGAAAAGAAAAACCTTTTAAGCTGTAACGCTATTAATGACAAGACTAGTTACTATCTTAAAAATTTGGGGTTAAAACTATAGGAAGTAAATAATAATTTTACAAGAAAACAAATATAAGTTCTAATGGAAGAAAGAAGTAATGACGACTGTAAGACAGTTGCAACCATTTTTAAGCAAAGAAATTTTAAAAGCATCGCATACGCATTATATTAAAAAACGATAGTGAATGTACTACGACAGAAAATAAACAAGAGAAGTATTCTACCTACCTATATGGACTCTTAAGCAAAAAAACCCAACCCTGTAAATAATCACACACATATTATAGAAACTTACCTAAATAATATGCATAAGATAATTGTTTTCTTCATCGGCCTCCTAAAAATTCATATCTTGACATGGACCCAACCTGTTGTAAGAAGGATCTTCACGCTTGACAGGCGGTCTGTCGCTCATTGTACGTACGGTACTGATTTGCACCCAAGACGCTCTATCTGTCGTCAGTGTTTTTACTTCATGCCTGGCGTAAATGATATGGTTATACCGCCATCTATTGGAAGCTATAAGATTTGCCTGTCGTACTCAGTCACCTTTTACGTCACTTACGGGATGAAATGAGATTCCCTCAGGCTGCCATCACACGGCATCATAAACACAAATATTACGTTTCAAATAATTACCGCAATCTTCATGGTTTTGTAAAAATGTTTTTTTACGTTTATTAAATATGTTGAAACGTGATAATTTTATACAATATAAAGCAATTACTATTTATGATATGAGTTATATAATAATTTTATTAATTCTTTCATTATACTTACAATGAAAATATTCAGAGGTAGCCAACAAATTGTGAAAACGGAAACAACTGTCACCATCATTTTTATCATCTGTAATATAACCATGTTTTTTGTTAGATTAGTTTTAAACACTCAGGTTTTAAGCCAAAAGCAAAAGTATGAAAACAATATAAAATATATAACAGATAAAAAGTAGCTTTAATAAAGCAAACCTTTCTTTTGGAGTGCTGCATACGTGAATCCCGTTCAGAAAGTGCTTCACCCGGAGGTCTTCCACCCCACACTACGTGAGCTATACGAGCGTAAGTGTATACCAGTGCTGTTAATGGTAACAAGAACTGCAAAATCATCAATGCACAAGTATACTGACGACTTTGATTTGGACTGCTCCAATGCTCGAGGCATATATCCCTGCAAAGTGTGTATAAAATTTATCTTTCTTTATTAATGTTTTGTTTATGACCGTGTAAGGAATTT
Source organism: Parnassius apollo (assembly GCA_907164705.1). Taxonomy (NCBI): domain Eukaryota; kingdom Metazoa; phylum Arthropoda; class Insecta; order Lepidoptera; family Papilionidae; genus Parnassius; species Parnassius apollo. The sequence continues at coordinate 5,176,508 of CAJQZP010000885.1, read as the reverse complement.
ATATTCGAAATGATTTCAGTTAGGCATAGCGATAATCATTATCACCCTTCACAAGTCCACTGCTGAACATAGGCCTCCCCCAAGGTATGTCACAAAGCACGGTCCTGAGTCACCTGCATCCATCGACTTCCTGCATGCCTTACCAGGTCGTCTCTCCATCTAGTGGGGTGTCGCCCCACACTTCACCTACCGGTACGAGGCTGCCACTCGAGAACCCTTCTTCCCCATCGGTTGTTGGTTCTTTGAGCTATATGACCGGTCCATTACCACTTCAGCTTACTAATCCGTTGGGATATGTCGGTCACTCTGGTTTTACTGAGGATATCCTAATTTCTAAGTTTATCACGCAGAGAAACCGTGAGCATAGCCCTCTCCATAGCTGAGCGACTTTAAGCGTCCTCATACGGCCAGCAGTGAAGGACCACGTCTCGGTTCCGTAAGTCATCACTGGCAACACGCACTGGTTGTACAACTTAGTTTTCAGGTTTTGAGGTATACCTGACGAGAAGATGTGTCGTAATTTCCCGAACGATGCGCAGCTGAGTTGAATCCGTCGATTGACCTCTCGGTCAAAGTTGGACTTACCTAGTCGGACTATTTGTCCCAGGTAAACGTACTCGTCAACACCTTCGAGCTAAGTGCTCCCAACAACTACCGGAATAGGTGTGACATGGACATTAAATATAATCTTTGTTTTGTCCATGTTCATCTTAAGACCTATCCGTTGGGAGGCACTATTGAGGTCATTGAGCATAGTGCTTAAGTCCTCCAGCGATTCTGCCATAAGGACTATATCGTCGGCAAATCGAAGGTGAGTGATGTACTCGCCATTGATGTTAATACCGTATCCTTTCCAGTCCAGTAGCTTGAAAACATCTTCCAATGCAGCGGTGAAGAGTTTCTGGGAAGTAACGTCACCCTGTCTTACACCTCTCTGCAGTCGGATAGGTTTAGTACTCTGGTTCTGTACTCTGATAGCCATCGTAGTCCTATTGTACAAATACTTCAGCACTTCGATATACCGACAGTCAACTTAGCACTGCTGAAGGGACTGTAGCACCGCCCAAATTTCGACGGAATCAAAGGCTTTCTCATAGGCCACATATGTCAGGCAAAGTGGTAGATTGTACTCTTCGGTCTTCTGTACAATTTGCCGAAAGGTATGTATGTGGTCTATGGTACTAAAGCCTTTTTGGAAACCGGCTTGTTCGGGAGGCTGGAAGTCGTCGAGTCTGCGTGCGAGACGATTTGTAATGACTCTCGATAATACTAACAGTAAATTAGATATATTTTTAATTAAAATTCCTACGACCAAAATTCCTACGACCATACACTTACAAATATCATTAAGGTCCTTTCATTTTCACTGTCATCATCATCAGTCTATAGCAGCGTATACATATTTTTAATCCCTTACCGTACTTTTTGATCTTCTATCATATTGCTATATAGCTATTTTAAGAAAGTCCAAGGTAGAAATGTTTGTGTATGGAGGCGTTTTAAACTCATAAACTTGCAATACATAAGTTAAATCCATGACACACTGTACTGCAATTAAACGCTTTTCTGTTGCGTAACCTGATTATTGACGCACAAAGTTACAAAATCGGTATAGTTATCGACTTTGCTATCATTATTCTCTTAATCATCTTATTATTATTATTATATTATATTATTATTATCCTACACTGTTAGTATCACACACAAACACACCAAAACATATTACAATAGCAGGGAGTAGAAAGAAAAACCGAATGGTCAATATAGTATTGTCAGTATTTTATTATAATCATAATCACCACACGATATCGCTAGTCCACTACCAAACATAGGGCCTGTCGCATAGACTACAAAAAATCTGGGTCTTGATCTTGAGACATCTCTATCCATCAAGGTGGCTCAATGATGTCACCACTGTGGGTCCTCTCAGACTGTGCTTGACCGTCATTCAAGAATCTTTCTAATGTTTCTTATTTTTATTATTTCATTTATATAGCACATTAACATTTATACAAAACAATACTATAATTTAAAAAATAACTTACGCTTTACATACTTGATGCCAGTCTGTTGGTCTTTGAATTTCTGACACGACTGGTATAGGACCTGCTGTAGCTAGAGCACCACACCATACGACAGCAACGACCAATTTAGCACTCGATTTTCCAAGCCGAGGACGCAGTGGTCTTATTATGACCATGTATCTGTCTATTGATATTGCCAAATGTGTGTACGCACTAACGAAAACCGAAACTGCTTGTGAGTAATTCACCACTTTACACATTATAGTCCCAAATGGCCAATAACGAAGTATTAGCATTGAAACAAATGAAAACGGAACGCAAAATAGTGTCATTAAAATGTCTCCGACTGCCAAGTTCATTATGAAATAATTAGTCACTGTTTTCATTCGAGGTGAATTTTGTACCACAAAACATACTAGTCCATTTCCTAACAGAGCGACAACAAATACTATAGTGTACATGAAATAAACGCAAACTTGAAACACTGTAGATGATAAAAAATCTTCTGAAGATGCTTCTGATGAACAAATTGTACTATGGTCTATCCATTTTGTATTAGAGGTAAAATTTGTATAATTTAGTTCCAAATCAAAAGAAAATGTGGTCGGTTCATGGTTTTCTGTAGAAATATCACTTATTTCAATCATAATTACCATTTAGAATCTCATTTTCCCATTTGATGCTACTTTTTTAGTTCCTGAAATAAAAAAACAATCACATTTACATTTTTCTTCTTGCGAAAAATATACTAATATATATTTTTTAATTTATATCTTTTTTGGGTAGGTTGAGGGACCTGTCAATTTGTAAATAAACTTTACAAACTATTTACAAAATGCATTTACTTCATTTTTAAGATACTTGCTGAAATTAGGCCAATTATCTGTGAGAACAAAGAGACCGACGCTTTGAGGTCTGTAATTTTCTATATCTTTTTACAGATTCCAGGATTAATTCTACAATTGATTTGAGTCTCCTTCGAAATTGTTGACAATTTTTAATAATAACCATTATAAACATTAAAAGATAATGTTTATAATGGTTATTACACCATAAATAAATATTAAAAGACAAACCCATAGTTTCCGATGCAAACCTGAATTTCATTAAGCCAATAGAGTTTTCGTTTACAATTATATTAGCCTAGCATTGAGTATAGAGTCTACAAGCAGACATGCAAATTTCAAATAAATAATAAATTTTATTAAATCGTTGAGTCGCGAAATCTCGGGTGTATCGGAGCTTTTGACGTCAAAACTGAGACCGAGATTTAAATAATAATTTACCGGAATTTCGAGACTCGACTTTAAAATTTATAAATTTAAAGACGTCCTAAGTAACCTTCAAATGACAATATAAATGGTAAGAGTTTACGAAAAAATCGAGAAAACGAAGGGAAATATCTTTCTCTTTGCTACAAGTATTTGATAAATATTAGTCCTACTACTGTTGAGGCAGAATGGACGTTTCTCGCAACAGAATATTTTTGTAACAGGTTAAGATCTCGTTTGTTACATGAAACTGAAATCATCTCAAAAACAGCTTTAATTAGTTACACCGAAGGTATTTCCGACATTATACCCGAACAATCCACAGAAATCTAAAAAATAATAGGAGTCGTAAAAGCGCGTGACCTTGTCGCCGCACATGTGACTCGTAGGCCACAAGCGGGCAAGGAGCATTTGTTTCGGTCACCAGTGTTATTTACTCACTTCCAGTACTGCGATTGTCTCCCAAAATGTAATTGTTTTCACATTTCAATGTCCATTGATTCTTAAGCTAGTTCATGTCTACGTGTACGACGGCTTAAAGCAGCGATGGATTTATAGTATGAGCAATGCAAGAACACGGCCGCAGGAGTCGAGCGCGAGACAGTGGAGACTTTGTATCGATAATTTATTATGTACTTACCTAGTTTTACAGAAATGGGAATGAAATGTGAGTTTTCGTAAAATATATATTTACGAAAACTACATTTCATTCCCATCTATTTTTTTCTTCAATATTAATAACAATATTTTTAACATACATATTTATAAACAATATTTTTTCTTACCAAATATTTTATACCGTTAATCTTTTATCAGCCATTATCTGTTTGTTAGTACTTTTGAATTACTTGATAAACTTTGATGCAATTTTAAAACATTGCAAGGATAGATAAGTAATTATATTGTAAGGGTGGACGTGTTGTAGACCAAATTCGATCTGTAAAAAGCCGGGTAACTGTAAAATATCAAACAACGTATCAAACAACGGAAAGTCAGGTACAGATCTTTATAACTTATAAAAAATGATTAATATGTCACTCATACATATATTTATTTGTTTGCTGTTTGCATAATGTTGTATTCATTTTATTTAATACGTCTGTTCATTTTGCGAGTTGAACTGGCATATTATTGGATTATCCGAGGTCGAAGAGAGTGGGAGGACACGGTAATCCTCGAGTCCGGCTACTTTTTCTATCACATCTGTCCCAAGGAGGTGTCGGATTTGTCGTCCACAAGTCTCTCGTCAACAACGTTGTAAAGATTGAGAGTGTGTCGACGAGGGTCGCGTACCTGATACTCGAATCAAACGGTATTCGTGAGTGAACAGGTTTACGCACTAACCTCGGCACATCCCGATGAGGAGGTGGAGGAAATGTATGAGGATATTTCCAGAGCCATGCATTCCTCCAAAACCCACTATACGGTGTTGATGGGAGACTTTAACGCAAAACTAAGCACGAGAGAAAGCGGTGAGCTGAACTTAGAGAAATTTGGAGTAGAGCAACGGAACCGTAGGGACCAGCAGCTGGCCGACTTTATGGAAAAAGAGGGACTCTTTATGATGAACTCTTTCTTTCAGAAGCGGCCCCACAGGAAGTGGACCTGGTCGATCCCCGACCGTTCGACAAAAAATGAGATTGACTTCATTATGACGACCAGACGCCAACTGTTCAGTGATGTCTCAGTGATCGCAAGGGTGAAAACTGGCAGTGATCACCGAATGGTTAGAGGTACATTGAACCTTAACGTTAAGTTGGAAAGGTCTCGTCTGATGAAGTCAACGCTCCGTCCCCCTCGTGCTCTGATCCAGAATCCCGAAACTTTTCTGCTCGAGTTACGTAACCGCTTTCAGTGCTTAGAAGATTGCAATGCAGTGGACGATATGAATGACAAGCTCGTGGAAACTGCGGTCGGAGCTAAGTTCTGCAAGACCCGCCGCAAAAGAACACAAAAACTCTCCGATCACACTCTTAATCTCATGGCTGTTAGACGAGAGATGAGGCTGCAATCGTCAACAGATATGACAGCATATAGGCAACTGAACAGACAGATCTCCAAATGCATGCGGCGAGACTTGCGCAACTTCAATACTGCTCGTACTGAAGAAGCGATCGAGCGGAACCAGGGCTCCAAAGTCTTTGCCAGAGATTTGTCTGCCAGTAAGAGCCAACTGTCAAAGCTGAAGAATGAGTGTGGCAGCATCGTTTCCGGGACACCTGAGATTCTGAATGAGATTGAGAGGTTCTATGGGCAGCTGTAAACATCATCGTTGGAGCCTACACGCAATTGTGAATAACGATCCAAGAGCAATTCTTATCCGACACTATTCCGATGATATCCCGGACGTCGGTCTGAGCGAGATTAGAATGGCTCTCCAGCACCTTAAAAACGGCAAGTCCCCGGGCGAGGATGGAATTACAGCGAAGCTACTGAAAGCGGGTGGAAAACCGGTACTTGAAGTCCTTCAGAGGCTCTTTAATTCCGTCCTCCATGGTGGCACTACTCCAGAGGCGTGGAGCAGAATTGCGGTGGTCTTGTTCTTCAATAAAGGTTGACAACGCCCTCTTGAAGAACTACAGACCGATATCCCTTCTGAGCCGCGTCTACGTGCTGTTTTCGAGAGACATTACGAATCCATAGACCACATACACACCCTTCGGCAAATTGTACAGAAGTCCGAAGAGTACAATCTGCCACTTTGCCTAGCGTATGTGGACTATGAGAAAGCCTTTGATTCCGTCGAAATTTGGGCGGTGCTACAGTCTCTTCAGCGGTGCCAAGTTGACTGTCGATATATCGAAATGCTGAAGTGTTTAAACAGTAGGGTTACGATGGCTACCCGAGTACAGAACCAGAGTACGAAACCTATCCAACTGCAGAGAGGTGTAAGACAGGGCGACGTTATTTTCTCGAAACTCTTCGTCGCTACATTGGAAGACGTTTTCAAGCTACTGGACTGGAAAGGATACGGTATTAACATCAATGATGAGTACATCACTCACCTTCGATTTGCCGACGATATAGTCCTTATGGCAGAATCGCTGGGGGACTTAAGCACTATGCTCAATGACCACAATAGTGCCTCCCAACAGATAGGTCTTAAGGTGAACATGGACAAAACAAAGATCATATTTGATGTCCATGTCACACCTATGCTGGTAGTTGTTGGGAACACTTAGCTCGAAGTTGTTGACGAGTACGTTTACCTGGGACAAATAGTCCGACTAGGTAAGATCAACTTCGACCGAGAGGTCAATCGACGGATTCAACTAAGCTGGACATCGTTCGGGAAATTACGACACATCTTTTCGTCAGGTATACCTCAAAACCTGAAAACTAAGTCGTACAACGAGTGCGTGTTGCCAGTGATAACTTACGGAACCGAGACGTGGTCCTTCACTGCTGGCCGTATGAGGACGCTTAAAGTCGCTCAGCTAGATATGGAGAGGGCTATGCTCAGGGTTTCTCTGCGTGATAAACTTAGAAATTAGGAAACCAGAGCGACATAGCCCAACGGATTGGTAAACTGAAGTTGCAATGGGCCGGTCATATAGCTCAAAGAACCGACAACCGATGGGGAAGAAGGGTTCTCGAGTGGCAGCCTAGTACCGGTAGGCGAAGTGTAGGGCGACCCCCACTAGATGGAGTGACGACCTGGTAAGACAAGCAGGAAGTCGATGGATGCAGGTGACTCAGAACCGTGCTTTGTGGCATACCTTGGGGGAGGCCTATATTCAGCAGTGGACTTGTGAAGGGCTGTAATGATGATGATGATGATGTCTGTTCATTTAGAACAATGCTATTATTCCAGGTTTCCCAAAGATCCGGATATTAAAGATAAATGGGTATACTTATCCTTAACGTTTTATTATATCCTCATTTCTCTTGTTACAAAAGCGCCTATTACTAAAAGCGTCTATTACTGAGATACTTTCAGTTAATTAGTTATATCTTAGCGTGAGACTCCTGGATGAATCAACGACGCTTAATAGAAAGTTATCGACACGTGCGTTACGCTGCACTATGGCCAAGTGAGTGTGAGCGCGCAATGTCATTCTCTGTTTTTCGCACATTTTATTTATTGGACCAAGTGTCTACGCCTCCTGAAATTTTGCGTTTTTATAAAATATTCCTTAATGCAATAATTTATAGTTTAATCTTTCTTGCATGAATGCTAGAGATATGTGTAAGCAAAATTGTGTATTTATTGTTTATCTATGTGTGTTAGCTGTGAACCGGCGACACGCGTCCCGATATTAGCTCATTCATACAAGTAGCCGCAGTGAACGCGCGGGCGGCAAGCGGTTAATCACGCGAGGAGCGGGCATCTCAAACCATATCGAGCTAACCGCGCGCGTTGTAATGGCGTCTTCCGAAATAAATGTAAAATGATTTATTTTAGTCGACTAACTATGTTTTCTTAAACTTATCCATTAATATTCTCCTATATCCAAAACACTTTTGATTTTGCACTCGCAATTTTACATAAAATGTGTGAATTTCTCCTTCATTTTCTCTGGGTGAATTGATTTCATTAATTCCATTTTTCACTTGTAGAATTTGCCATTCAAAGTTAGAACTTTCCAGTAAAAATAAGTCTTCTTCATCCATATTATAGTTTGACAAACACTGATCACGACAACACTCTGAAAGAAGCCGCACTCTACTGCGGACAGTCACGTCGCGCCCGCACCCGCACCTGCGCCGCGCCCGCACCCGCATTTGCAGTCTGGCCAAGAACTAAAAGACAGCAGAAGGCATTTCTAGTACCTTATTATTTAGATTTCTGTGGAACAATCCTAGTCCCAAAATACCTAATAGCTTGACGCAATATTATTTAGTTTTATTGTGTGTATTTGGTAACAAAATACTTTTATGTTAAAAGGTATACTTTAACGTAAGATGTATATATGTTAAAGCAGTGTATTAGTGTTTTTGCATGGAGCAAGTAACATTTTATCTTGTATATGAATGTACTCGTATTGTTATTTCTACCATAAAAATTAAACTTTTACTAAAAAGTCAAAACTGCCTTCAAAGGTCTAGTTTGTCAAAGAATTGGAGCCTCATACCTCAAGAACTATTTATATGAAAAATAATTTATTCTCATTGGTTTTTGAAGCCTTTTTTATTTTTACTTGTGATCCGCATTGGCTTCTTGCGAGAGATTACTGGATCTTGACAACAGTGTCACCTATCAGATCCAAATTTGAATATAATAAACCATCTATTTCAACCCATTTAAACACCAACAAAAAATTCATCAAAATCGGTCGAGCCGTTTTTGAGTTTTAGCGAGACTAACGGACATCAAATGATTTTTATATGTTTGTGAGTTTAAAAGTTTAAGACGACACATTGAAAAAGTCGCTACGTGCTATAGCTGTTCTGATCCAAGTGAATACATAGTTTCTGGAAAAACTTAAAAAAGCGGCCAAGAGCGTGTCGGGCCACGCTCAGTGTAGGGTTCCGTAGTTTCCCGTCCGTCACAGTAAGTATTCACACTTATGAGTTTGTATAAAAACTGTTGTTTCCATCCAAGTTCAAAATAATTTTCCTAGAAAGTCCTTATAAAGTTCTACTTTCCAGATTTTTTTCATATTTTCTAAACTTATGGTTCAAAAGTTAGCTGGGGGGGGACACATTGTTTTTTACTTTTGGAGCGATTATTTCCGAAATTATTGACATTATCAAAAAATGATTTTATTAAACCCCTATTCATTTTTAAATACCTTTCCAACAATATATCACACGTTAGGGTTGAAATTAAAAAAAAAATCACTTCCCACTTTACATATAGGGGGGCTACCCTAATAAAACATTTTTTTCCAATTTTTATTTTACCACTTTGTCGGCGTGATTGATACACATATTGGTACCAAATTTCAGCTTTCTAGTGCTAACGGTCATAGAGATTAGGCGAGGACGGACAGACGGACAGACAGACATGGCGAAACTATAAGGGTTCCTAGTTGACTACGGAACCCTAAAAACGCCGTTATAAAGTCTAATATTGCGTAGCGCCCGCGACGATTAAGACCACTTAGAAATTTTCAGAAACTTAATTTTTTTTAAAATCATTGATTTAAGTAATCAAAATAATGAACAAGTCAATTATGAATATTGATGTTATGATTATATTTGAGTGTCAATTTCCAAGCATATAAATTAAGTAATTTCGTTGTAATTTCAAGTATAGTGATTTTTTGGAGGTGTTTTCGCAATTAATTATGATCGAGTCAAAATGATACAATCGTGTTTTTGTACAACCAAATTCAAGATAAAGTCATGAATTTACTTATATCAAAATTCCAGTTTCGTTAGTTGTGTCATAGTCCTATACTGTCAGATGAAAGGAGGTGCATTTTTTCGCGGTGTCGCCTTAATATTTGACCCTTTACTCAGATCACGGAATATCACAATATCAAGGTAATAACTAGAATGTCGTCTAAATAGTTAAACTTCATCACATTTTTTCCACCCATAGGGAATTTGGCAGAGAGATTTTTCTTCAAATGTATACCAGTATAGCAGTACCCCTGCAGTAAAAACTAAGTAATTAATAATTAAGAAACGTTAAAATCGGTTCACAATTGACGAAAATAAAATATCTCGTAATGTACATACAAAATTCATTGAGATCTTGCTCCTTTTTATTATTCCTTAACAATAACCTTAATAAGATTATTATAAAAAGTAATTACAATATTTGTTTTATGTTGGCTGAAAATAATTGCACATGACATTTTCTTCGTTCGTTAAATATAGAACCATTTTTAATTAAAAAGTTTATTTTACTCTATAAGTTTTATGTAATTAGAAGAACCTCATTCTGCAGTCAGTCCTAACTTGGCAACTTAACATTTCTACGAATGCTATTATTTTTTGTGATTTTGCATGACGACAATTAACTAATGAAATAAAATTGATTATCACTAACATTTCAGTTATTTTCACCGGTTTCTGTCATTGTCAATCTTCTTCCGTAATTAACATCACGTAGTCTCGCGGCTCCCGGAAACCTCGAGACATCAGATTTAATGTTCGAGAATGGTCCTAGGTCCTAGGACGAAATAAAGCTTATTCCGCAGGTGATAATTAACTGCATCTGGGATTTAATAAGCTTTCTTTAGACATTCTAAGGATCTAAAGTATAAGTTGTATGTCAAAAAGTATATAATACACTACGTGTATCTCTCGCAATCTTGCAAGTATAAATATATTTATTGCAGGCTCTTATTCCTAAATTTTGACTGTTGTTTTATTTATTTTTTTATAAATGGAATACTCACATTAAAAGGAGACTTTTAACTATTTATTGATGTAATGCTGTGCCCAAATGAGCAAGTTAGACAACCGAGAGAGACAAGGAAAACTAGGATTAATTATACATATAAAAACTTGACAAAATCCTAACCTGTATTCCCCTGTTTCCTCCTACAAAATTTTCTGCTCCAAATTAAATTTTTAAGGCCACCTCTGGGTATTTTTATGTTCATTAAAGTTTGCCTTATATGAACGGTAGAACAGTTTTTTTTAATTTGGCTTTAACGTACATACAGCGTAGTAGTAGTATAGTTTTTTTGTCTATAATTATTACTATTAGGTTCTTAGAGGGTTATTAGGGCAAGGGATTATCCAACTTACACAATGCGCGTTGGCTACCTTCACATGAATGCAAAATATTTTTATTATATGGACATGCAGATTTCTGCACTTAATTTCCTTCACCATCGAACACAGGACTTGAAATTGCAATTACCAATTTCATCGTACCGTGAAATTTACAGCGAGCACTTAGCCTCTGAGTTAGAGAGGCTCTTCGGCTACTACGGCCCGGATATCCTCATCATGTTTTTATAAACATTGTATATATCAAAATGATTGAATCTGTCACTGATATACTTGCTTATAATTGCTTTTTTTTAAGGACCAGTAAACAACTTCCTAGAAGGTAATAACGAATCTTCAGCAATGTATATTAACAGGAACAAGAATATTTCATCGTCGCCTGCAGTCATATTTTTTTCGCTGATATTGTAGATATTCTATGTACAATGTCAAGCTCATAGCATTTCGTCACTCCAGTTTAGTTATTCCAATCGTTGCTATACTTTAGATTGCACAAAAAATTGGAATATAATACGATTTTTTGTCATTATGATCATAAAAAGTTCACTGAACCTCTCTCGTTAATTTAAAACTTGTCGTAATTGCGCTTTACTCTCAGTTTGGCCTGTGCATTTTACATTTGATGTATATTTAATGGTTTTTATAGTTATTTATATAATAAAATTATAATACATAATATTAATTTAATATATAGTTAAATTTATATAATTATTAATATTATATAGTTTGTAGGGTAGGTGGCATATAATTATAAGAGAGATATGTCAAAAGTGTGTAGATGGGTAGCATAGATAAGGTAGTATAGTCGGATGGTTAGGAAGGCTTGTGAATAGACGTGGAACGATCGGGAGTGTTTTATTCTACAGTTGCGACGAGGAAATTTAGTTATAATAAATGTAAAAACTGAAAAAAAAGTTGTGTAAAACAATGGCGAATATCGGCGGGCTCGGAGAATCCGAAATGTCTAACGGAAGTTGGAAATCGTATCGCGAAAGATTGGATATGTACTTTTTCATTAACGGTGTTAGGGAAGAGTTGAAGTTACCCACGTTAATATCTATTATTGGCGATAATGGATATGAACTAATAACTAGCTTATGCAGCCCGAAAAAGCTCGCTGATATGAAATATGAAGATGTAGTAAGAATAAGGAGTGATTATCTGCAACCTAAGCCATCGGTGTTAGCGGAACGGTACAAATTTCGACAATGTAGGCAGAAGGATAATGAAACCGTATCACAATTTGCAACGGAACTTAAACGGTTGGCAAAATCACGTGACTTGAAAAGCTGTCTGGATGAAAATATGAGGGATCAATTTGTGATCTGCGCAGTGATTCAATGCGTACAATGATTATTTGCTGAAGAATTGAGTTTGATTTGGGCATGCGCCGTGAAATTGGCTACAACAATGGAAGCGGCGCAGCGTGTCTCATCGGCGGTATACGACACGGGCGCATGCAGCAAGGTAGGATATGGAGCAGATGCACTTAAACGGGAGCGGCAAAGTGTTGGCTCAATGGATCAGTGTCAGTGAAGTGAATTTGGTGCAAATTGGCAACTGCACAACATGTGGCGATTGGCGTCATAGTTGGCGTCAGTGCCGATATTGTAATTTTATCTGCGATAATTGTGGACAAGTTGGACATTTAAAACAAGTTTGTCTATTATAGGGGGGCAACAGAAATAAAGGAAGGCATGAGTGTAGTGCGGATACGACGGAGGAGGATGAGCAGGCTTCCCCGACAGCTCTTGAGGGTGAAGAAATCGATCATCCTATGTTCCAAATGTCTTTGAGGGAATACGAACCGGTTAGCATTCCTCTTATTGTTGATCTACAAGTTTTAATTATGGAAATTGATACTAGCTCGGCTTTGTCGTGTATTAGTTATAATTTATAGAAAGAGAAATTTAAGCATTTGACATTATTACCATGTAAGTTAACTCTCTCATTATATGACGGCAGTAAAGTCCAGCCGGCAAGGTTTATAGAAGTTAAGGTACGTATAACGGCAACTGTAAATAACTTGGTTTGTATGTAATAGAAAGAGGGACTACTGTATTGCTAGGAAGACAATGGTTAGCGGAATTAGGAATAGATATTCCGAAATTTCCCAAATCCGAATAAATTGTATACACTACTTTGATAAATTTAAAAATTTGAATATGTTACTTGACAGATTTAAACAATTATTTGATGGCAGTCTTGGGCGATTTACCGGCGGGTGAGCAACGCTTCGCGTGCGGACAGGCGCCGTGCCAGTATTTTCCGCGCGCAACCGGTGCCGTACACAATGCGCAAGCGGTTCGACGCCGAGCTGGACTCTATGCTGCGGGCTGGTGTCATCGAGCCGGTGGACTCCTCCGACTGGGCCTCTCTAATGGTCTTAGTTAACAAACCTGATGGATCGCTTCGCATTTGTGCGGATTACAAGGTAACATTGAATCGTGTCTTAATGGTAGATAAATTCCCGGTTCCTAAGATCGAAGACTTATTAGCGAATCTTAGCGGTTGTACTTGGTTCAGTAAGTTAGACTTATCTCAAGCCTATAACCAAGTAGAGCTAGATGAATCAAAAATATATACGGTAATAAACACACACAGGGGTCTTTATATGTATGTCAATCGTCTTGTTTATGGATTGGCTTCGAGCCCTGGTATTTTTCAAAGAATTATAATAATGCTTCTTAAATATATACGTAATACGTAGTCTTCTTAGATGATATTTTACTTTTTAGTGTATCTGAAAACGAATATCTTTAGACATTGCAAAATGTACTTTCAAGGTTGAACGAATACGGATTAAAGATTAGGAAAGAAAAGTGTGTGCGTATTTTGCGAACGAGATAAAATATCTTATACTGTTAATAAAGATGATATAAAGGTAGATGTAGAAAAGATAAAACCAATTTTACATATGTGAGAACTAGCTGACGTATACGAATTACGGTCATTTTTAGGAATGGTTAGTTTTTATTGTAGATTTGTGAAAAATTTGAGCTTTTATTTAAACCCGTTAAACGCTCTTTAAAAAAAAGGTAGCCATTGGTTTTGGGGAAAAGATCAGAAGCAAGCTTTTTAAAATGTAAAAAAACATGTTGAGTAACGCTGAAGTGTTAGATCACTACATGCGTGCGATGCCAGTGCGCACGGAGTGGGCGCGGTGCTGGCGTAGAGGCGGGGCGAGCGTGAGCGCCCTGTCGCGTATGCTTCACGAGCACTCACATCCGCCGAAATAAACTATAGTCAAATAGAAAAAGAGGCTTTAGCAATTGTATTCGCAATCAAAACGTTTCACCAATATCTGTATGGCCGCCAGTTCATACTGCGTACAGATCATAAGCCCTTGGTAAGCATTTTCGACCTGAGTCATAGTATTCCTAAAATGAATGCTATTAGATTGCAGCGACAGTCATTAATAGTGTCGTTGTACAATTTTACAATTGAATTTATAAGTACTGATCGCAATACAGCTGACGCGTTATCTCGTATGACAATAATTTATAAAGAAACTGGTTTTTCTGAAAAATATGATGTGCCGGAACAAAAATATTCGCATTTTGCATCGGAACCGTTGCTTTTGGATAATAATTCACTTAAAAAGGAAACCGTATATGATCCGATTTTAAGCAGAGTCATAAGTTACATAAGAGAGGGTTGGCCGTCTGAAGTGGATATTAAAAATTAAAACCATATTTAAATAGAAAGAACGAACTTTATTCGGAACTAGGTTGTTCAACGGGTGGTAATTCCTAGCGCCTGTAGGGCTAAAGTTTTAAATGAGTTACATGACTCTCACGTGGGTATGATTAAAACTAAAAGTTTAGCACGTAGCTATGCATTGTGGCCAGGTATAGATGAAGAAATAGAAAAGTTATGTCGTTCACGAGTCGAGTGTGTGCAGAGACGGCGGATTTACCGCCCGCCCACGTCATCCACCCGTAGCCTTGGCCGGATCGGGCTTGGTATCGCTAACATATAGACTTTTTCGGTCTAATCACAGGGAACGCTTACATGGTACTCATAGACGCTTGCTCTAAATTATTGGAAGTAATTAAAATGAATTCTTCCAATTCCGAATCGGTGATTAAAGCATTATGAGAATTATGATCTCGGTTTGGTTTACCGAAACATTTAGTTTCAGATAACGGCTCATCTTTCACGAGTTCAGAATTAAAAAAAAATAGTGACTAGGGTGATAGAACACACGTATTCAGCGCCGTATCATCCTTCATCCAACGGAGCAGCTGAAAATGCGGTTAAAACCTGCAAAAACGTAATTAAAAAGGCTATATCATAGAACTTAGACGTAGACGTTGCGCTCCTAAGATTTCTTTTGGTTTATAGAAATACTGAACACTGTACCACGGCACGGGAGAGAGTCCAGAAAAATTATTACAAGGCCGCGCGTTACGTATGCGACTTGACTGCTTAAAATCGGAGCGAGCAGATAGCTTTCACATCTCACAGAAACGTCAGTAGTTAGTGTCAGGCGGTCTGTATCGAAATTTTAGGGAAGGAGACACACCATATACCAAATTGGTACCATAACTATGGCGCGGGAAGGAAATTTTTAGAGGGAAAAATTCAGTGTAAGTTGGGTAATACGGATTACGAAATTTTAGGTATCGACGGAATCGTACACCATAGACACGCAGACCAATTAAGACATGCATTCAATGTTGCTTTGAATGACAAGCCCATATATAGTGAGAAATGCAATAGCAGTTCATTTAACCTACTTCTAGATGCAATGTCCAGGCAGAGCGACAAACCAGGCGAGGTCTCGGGGCAGTCAACAGGCTCGAGGAGGGTGCCAGAGTCCAGCTGGGTACAACACCAGATATTAATACTATCATACAACCACAAAGTTGTACGCCCGGACTAACACGCCGCTATCTCGAAGGAAATAGGAAACCACCAATACGGTTTCCAGAGTTTGATCATCACTATAAGTTAATTATTAAGTGTACCCTGTTATGATTGTTTTTATGTTAAGTTATACATTGTAATTCATTGTTACTGAATGTATATTGTATTGTTATAAGAAAACTTGTTACTTTGATAAACTAAGGGGGAAAGTGTAATATATTATAATATATATTATATATTTTATATATTGTAATATATATTTTGTTTGTGGTGTAGATGGCATTCACTTATAAGAGACATATGTCAAAAGTTTGTAGAAGTGTGGTAAGGAAGGTGGTTGCGCGGAAAACCATTCGCGTTTTTATTTTTGACGGTAGGAACTTGCCGAATCATTATCCCTTTCCAAAACGATATCATTCGTACCCTCCTATCGACACATCGGGGTGATGGGGTGGGAGGGGAAAGAAGACGATTCTAGAACATCGCGTAATCACCGGAGCCGAGGATATATAAGACACGCGCGACCGACGCGCGTTCTTCTCTCTTCCCACGCGCTCGTTTGGAAACACCTCACTAGTGGAAACCGCTTTGGCCTGGAAGCAGTCGAGCTCCAGGAACCCGCCTCACCTCGTGTGAGATATCGTCGCGCACCGCCTCTCTCCGGAGTGTTCCAGAAGTCGCAGTTACAGTGATCGACAGGATAGAAGAAACCCCGGTGAGTCAGTATTCCTTAATTTACTGCCTGATTAATATTTAATAATTGTTTTAACCCGTTCCAATTCTGTGTTCTCCTCATCAGGCAGGATTCCTTTCATCGATTTGGCAAGTAATAGTTTTAGTTTAGGGAAGAGCGAGTGCATTGTACCGCATGCTATAGTAGTCGCTTTTACGTAAGCGTAGAAGCAATCGCAAATACAGTCCACTTTAGTTAATATCTCGCGTAATAGGTTTGAGGTTTGACCGGGGAACTAGATTTTCGGCAGCCTTAAACACGTGGCTCCATCATTTTATGGTCACTTCGGCAGGATCTGGATTGGTGTTTAGTGGTTATCCAACCATTTTCTGGTAGAATTATTAAATTAATTGTTTAGATAACGCACTCTAATTTATGGAATAGACTTAAATAGTGTTCGTTTAAATTAAAAATTTGATTTGGTACTCGCAAACAGAATTATTCATTTAATAGCGCTCGTATTTGGTTAAATTTAAAGCTTATTAAATAATTGAAACGGTGTGATAGCAACCGTTTGATACGCTTACCCCACAATTTTGATAAAATTATTAGGTTTAGCAAACGACGCGTAGACTCGACCGCAACGGGTGTTCGATCTAATTACGTAATACGGCACGCCGAGTGTTCATCCTACGTCGTTTATGCGTGTGAGATTAATTGTGATTAATATAACTTTTTTATAATAATTTAAAATGGCAGTTAGTGGAAGTGAAATCAAAATTAAAACGCTTTATGCCAAGAGGGACATACTCTTTTCGCGTGTGCAGAATATAAGTGATTATATAAAGAACATTAATATAGAGGCAGTGCGGGAAGCCTTTTTTGAATGAAATCGAAACGATAGATACTTTGCGGATAGATTACGAAAGAATATTAGACCAAATTAATCATTTGGAATTACAAATCGACCCGAAATACATAGTGAACTACCAACCGCTGCTGGCATTCGAAGATATGTTGTGTCGCGTAAAAAGAACTGCAAAACTCCTACAATCTCAAAGCGAAGCAAAGCCGGAAATACAGGTACGCCCTCGTGACTCAATTAGGTTACCGCCAATAGATATTCCGGTATTCAATGGTGATATTAAGACGTGGCCCTTCTTCTTCAGTAGTTTTCAAAACAATATACACAACAACCCATCGTTATCGGACGCTGAAAAATTATATTACTTAATTAGTAAACTTAGTGGCAGAGCACATTCGATCTGCTCGGGTTTTACACCTACAGCAAACAATTACTTATTAATATTTGAGACGCTTAAAACTAAATATGAAGATAGAAGAATGTTAGCTTCCGAATATTTGAACCAGATATTCGATCTAAAACCTATATCATCCGCGAACATCAACGGCTTAGAGCAGTTTCTAGATAAATTTGTGGCATCGGTGGCTGCACTTAATAATTCATATAAATTAATTCATATAGGTAAAATAAACATGTGAAAATTAATGCGCTAAGATCCGCTTTAAAAACGAAACGGTAAGTATTACTACAGTTCAAAGAGAGTCTAATTAAATAGTGGTTATCTAGGTGAACCTTTTTAGCCAACCTCAAAAAAGTGAAGAATTCTTTCTTCATTTGATAGGATATTACACTTCAGGGGTGGAATCTTTAAATGAGGATTTAAACAAAATACTAGCAATATATATCGCCGTCCACACACTGCCGTTAGGCTATTGTCACTTCAATTAGGGATGAAATTTTTATTGGAACAATTTACACGACATTTAGATTGTAATATCCCTTAGTTCAATCAAAAGAGTAAAATAACTTTTGAATAAAAATAAAAGCCGACTTGATACAACTAAAACCAATAAATAATTTCACATTGTATAATCGGAGCTTTAATATTTGTATACACCATATTATTTGATGGCTTTTAACTTTTATAACCCAGTTTAAAAATGTTCATCTGAAGATACAATTTTTGGTGTTTGTACTGGTCTTAGGTAAACGTAAAACGTACCTTGTTTGTAAGTAGAAAATTGTATAATCTCAAGTAAATATCATACAATTAAAATCGATTCAATTGCCATGAATAAAATTGTTCTGGATACATAGTGGGGCGCGGGTGTTTGTATTTCCTGATTAATGTGGTTGTTTTAAATTAGTTGTAACAAACATTTATTACTAAATATTAATTATTGCTGTCGGACATGATACGATTTGTTAAAAGACGCCAACCTTCTATTTTTACGATATCGAAACGGATTAGATCAGCAACGATCGGTTTAAAATAGTGTTAGTGTAATATATCATTTATATAGCCCTTTAAAGATTCGTAAATTTCAAACACAGATAGTTTTATAATGCTATATATCTAAAAATAACAATTTCATTGCAAGTAATTACAATAATTCGTTTATATCATTTTTAGACATTTATTGAACTAATATAATTTTAATACTATTTTTAAATACATTGAATATGATATTCAGTAAAAAATCAGTAAAATCAAATAAATAAAATGTTATAATATGTCGCTACATGAAACAAATCAATTGGATCTAAAGTGTCAGCATTACCACAGCCACTCTTTTTGTCATAAAATTGAAGAGACAAGCGAACGACAATTCCACCTGATATATACGTGGCTACTACTAATAAAAATAGATAAGTGACCACTACTAATTGTGTTGAAATATTAAATTTAATTAATGAATTTATTTAATTGTACGCTAACGTATTTCGTAATAAAATCACAGAAAATTAAACACATTGATTTTCTTTGAAAAGAATAATATGCCCTAGCGATTTTTATTACTAATTAATATTTATAGCAAGTATAAAACAATTATTTGAACATTTTAAAGAATTTTAGAAATATTTCTAAATAAAACAAAAATAGGAAATACATACACTTTTCAAGATAAAAATTAATTTAACTCAATAAGTAATTGAATAACGCAAGATTTAAATGATTTAAATAATAATAAATTAATATACTTAATTTTGATTTAATAAGTTAAAATATTTAAATGAAAAATAACAGACCAACCCTATGATTTTTATTGAACTCTTATTATACCATATTATCCTATAAATTTCTTATTATTTTCACTTTTATTGTCTTCTTCTCATCTTAAAACCCCACAAAATTGTATTATTTGTTAACTTTTTTAATTTTTAGAAATTACTTCGAACAAAATAATGACAAGATATTAAGTGATATATTTAAATCAAAAAGTAAGTGTAAAACGTATATGAAAAAAATACTTACAGTTTTTTTTAATTTATATTCTTTTCCTATTATAAAGCGATCCCATTGTTATATGAACGAATTATATGATTATAGTCGTCACCAAAGACTGTACAAATTAAATTCTTACTTAAAGATATTATTTTTAATTTAAAAAAACTACAAAAAACTAGAAAACTAAAAATCACTTAGTTAAAGGTACAATTAAGTAAACTAAATTTCACGAAAATAACCTACTATCCGAAGTTTTTATACCGCATAAACCTGTATCGCTGAAACGAGCGGCCGGTTCGCTTTCCTTTACACTCTGCCCCTAAACACTCCTGAGAATGAACGAGCCAAAGGAGAGTGCGCAAAACATCGCAGGAATTTAATTCACATCAGCTTTCTTTCATTAAAATGTATGAAAAAGTTTTTAAACAAAGGTTCTCTTTGCTTTGATACTTATTACAAGCTGTGAAACTTTGGATTGAAGTGACTACATGAGAGTTTGTTCCTTTAAAATCTAAATTAATTAAAATATTGGCTTAAACAATTACATTCTCGCCTTCGAATCAGAAAATATCAAGCATATTTGAAAATAAATTAAAGATATTGGATGGATGACGATAATAGGAATGTTTCATTTGATCTTATCGTAATACATATTGTAAGATCGAATACTAGAGAGTTACAGATGAAAATATTAGTTCACGTTACTTGCATCACAATATGTATTATTGTCTGATTACAATAAAATATAACTGAATAGGGGACAATTATAATCACTTACAAAAAGCTAATAATAATTATTATGATAATGGATTTCAAAAATATGCTTAATTTCTGAAATTGTTAATAGCATTTAAAAATAAAGCGCTGATTTGTTCTGTCACTTATTAATATTTTAATGTTATGTTATTATATATTAATTTAAAATGTGTTCTTATTTTTACTGGCACGTACACGAGATATATAGTGTATTATACAATATGTAACGTAATTAACGCACACCCTCTGACACCCCAATTAGTATATTATGTTATAATCATAATACATACACTGAATTTTTAGTTAAACATTTTTATGCACTGATTATTTATCAAATTAGTTATAATAAATCCTGAAGAATGTTGTGGTCACAGTACAAATCCACGAACGCAAAGACTTTAACGTGCTTGAAGTAAAGTTCATTTTTCTTTATTTTTATTGAATGACAGAATTAGTAATAATACAAATAAAACTGCGCTCTTAAAGTCTTATTTCCTTAAGTTACTGTCCATGTTTTGACTGTACAGATTTAGTGTGACTGTAATTTGCGTAGTTTTAATTATTTTTTGGTTAAAAAATTACCTATATTAAAAATGATAGGAATCGATTAAGTAAACGATTCTGAACATACTACTTTCTCAAAGTGCGTTAATTATGTTACATGTTGTATATGCACCTCGTCGCCACGCCAGTCTATTTTGCACTGATATCCACATATTATAATAGTACGTGTTACTAGCCCTATCCTACAAAACGTTTGTGCCGATTTTAAGTGCCGCCATGAAGTGTACAGGGAATTAAATTTAAAACAATATTTGCAAAAGACCGTTGTTTTACTCAAAACGCCTAAGTGTATTAAAGTTTTAAACGAGAAAAAAGAGTTGTAGCTCGGTTATGTTTCGTGTTAGTAATATGATAAAAAGTATTTTTAGTAATAATGATAATGTAAAATTTGTTAGCAGCAAAATTACACAAGTAGGGGGATTTACAGTTTATATTAAAAAGTTAAAAATAATTGATAATATATGCTCTAAAAAATCCATCACTTATCTCGTAATTACTAACATGTTTGGCTTTAAATTGTCTGCTTTTGATAAACAGTAAAACTCAATAGGGCTGACGAGTTCCTGGCCGATAATACTTATCGATAATTTTTTCTTACGTATGTCTGTTTACAACAATGAAAGGCGCTGACAACAGATAATTATCAAATTCTTATTTTTATTTATTTAAGATAACAAAATCTTTACAATATTAATATTTATAAAATATTTATAATTATAAAAAATTAATTTAAAAAATCATTATAAAGTTCGGACAGAAACAGTTATCCGAACAACATTTAATAAAGGATATGTGTTAACGAAACTTTTAAATCAAATTATAATTGCATTAGAGCCCTATCACTAAACATACATTATAGAAACATCGTTATACGTACATACGTACTGGACTGCCTCGCCGTTCTAGTGGTTGTAGTAGTGCGACTGCTGATCATGAGGTCCTGGGTACGAATCCCTGGTCGGGCCAAAAAAATCAATTATTGAGTTTTTCTGTCAAGAAATTCTCAGGAGCTGCCCGGAGTCAGGAAGTTGGCGGTGTCTCACCCCCATGCCTTGGAAAGCACGTAAAGCCGTTGGTTCCGCGTCTGATCTCTCTCCGGTTTTCGGTTTACCGTCCCATCGGATTATGAGAGTGAGGGAATGGAGAGTGCACCTGTGCTTGCGTGTACACTTGGGCATAATAATCCTGTCCTGCGCCGATGGCTAGCCTCCGTTGAGGCAGGCCACCGTGACCGAAATTCGGTCTGGGGGACATAACTATTATACGTAGATACACACCATAATAATATCTAAAAATATAAATTAAGTAAAAATTATTCATTTTGAAGTGTAAAAATATGAATTTCGTAAATAGACCAACCATTCGACAGTTATCCACATACGACAATAGAAGGTTGTTTATAACATAGATGTTTAATAATTTTTTGTTGTGTGATTATTAAACTCTGCACACTTGAAAAGTTGGCAAGGCCGAATAAAAAACCTTAGATTTCTGTAAGATTTATCTGCAATCGTATTTATGTGAATTGAAAAGAGCATTTTACTGTCGAGCCAAACTCCCAAGGCATACACAACACGAACTATCTCCACTACAATATTGTTGAAATTATACGCGTATCTAATCAAATTATTATTTCGTGTAAAACTAATACATTGGCATTTTCCTGTGCTGGTTGTAATTTTATTTCTTACATAGTAATTAAACGTCCGTAGTAGTACATAGTAAGTAAAAGTCCGGAACGTACTTGCGTATAATTTTTTTTGTCGTCAGCATTAAGATAGATACCGTCGACCGTCCCCTTAAGAAGGTATGGTATTTAAGGTATTCTACGTTCTATGTTAGCATAAGTAATCTATATAAACAATATTTTCTAGTAGTTTACTGATTGCATTCAAAACTGAGATGAGACGATAATTGTCTATGTAGGACTTGGAACCTTCTTTATGTACTGGCAAGATATGGGCTTTTTTCTATAATATTGGAAAAGGCATACCCTCAGAGATTGACGAAATAGAATTGATCTAGGTAACGGTAAATGTTTTGCACCGGCTGATAAAAATAACGAAGGTACACAATCACATGCGGCCCTTTAGATCTGTCTTAAGGACTTAAGTAATTTTAAAACGGTGTTCTCTGAAGTATCAATACTAGATATGATATTTGTACATGAATACTTCAAGTCCAAATCCCTATTTTGATCGACATTTGAGGTTGGTGATGTACTAAATACACTCTCAAAAAAAATATTAAATGCTGAACGGGTGGTAGGGCCATCTTTATATTCATCTTTACCTAAGTTCAAAACAATTTGGTGATAGTATTCTCAGCATGCCTAGTTACTACTTTAAGATATTGTTCACGGATGCGGTGCGATCTTGCCCTTAATAAAGAGAATTCATCATAATCTCGTGGATTATTAAATGTCCTCCATTTTCTATGCATTTTATGTTTCTCTTCAATATTTTTTATCAATGGTGAAGAGTACCAGATTGCATAGTAATTATAAGCATTTATGTAATTAGATACAAGAACATGTAGCAATAAACATTCATGTAACTTATTATAAAAGAACTCAACAGCTTTATCTATAGAATCTGCTTTTAAAACATCACACCAGTCGATATTTAAAAGGTATTCGTTAATTATATTACAATAACAATTGCGAAAGTTTAAACGAGTCTATCGATGCTCCACTAGAGGTTTAAAAACAAATTTAACACATAGATGCTGAGAGACGGATGATAAGCATCTTCCTTAATTATGGGAACACAAACGCTGTGAACGTCCAATGGAAGACCACTTAAAGATCTAACGTGTTCTCCTTTGAATTTATGAAAGAATTATATTGCTTAAGGCCTAAAAAACCCATATCGTCTATAAAAGTATCCGCGTAAACCTGTCAAGGAGTCACGGGAGAAACAAAATAATCATTAGGGTCCCACTTGATAGGTGGCATGTTAAAATTACCACACAGTAAAAAATTATGCATAGGATATATTTCTGTAAGTTGTAACGTATTATCTTTGATTTCATTCAGGTAGTCTATTTTTATTAGAATCAGCGGGTATGTATGCTTTAGCTGATTGCACGTCGACATTCCCTGAGCCCAGCGTGCAAGGCAGGTACCGTCACACGCAGAGACTCGCACTATGCACTCGTCCATTCACTACATACCGTGAAGCGAAGCTCGCGATGCGTACATATCATTAAACCTCCTCCTCTAGACTTACCTGTTACGGTTAGATTCTGGTCACATCGAAATATGTCGTATCTAGAGTCACATAGTTCAGAATTCTAAATATCATTTAATTTTTAAAGTTATATTATAAATTTAAAAGTATAATGATAATTGTGAATTATATTTAGTAGTGGTATTCATTTTTATTGAAGGAAAATATAGCTATAGCATACGTCAAAAACAAATCAATTTTTGAATGTTTATGGTTTCTGCAAGATGCTCCTGATATATATTTCAGAAAATGTATAATTTTTCCTTGCGAAGATCTTGCAATTACGAGCCTACAGGTACTGATAGTCGACTACTTTTGCTTTATCCTTCGTCTACTTGAGAGGGTTTTTTTTAACAGGAATGAGATGTTCATTCACATATATATTACGAGATTCTAAATGAATGCTTAGGAATAAATTATTTACAACATTATATTATTTCGACTCAAAATTACTTAGGTATACTTACATTAGTTTTAGAACTTGTTTATTAAGGTTAATTGAAAACTCAAAATAATTACAAAAAATATACTTAGGTACATTTACATTAGTTTAAGAACTTAGTTATCGAGGTAAAAGAAAAAGGTTTATTATTTTTGGCTTTTTATCGATATAATTTTTCATACTATTCTATCTCGGGCATGTATGCGTCGAAGTAAAGGAGGGAAAGTGGTATGTCAGGATCGTGCCAAATGGAAGTCCGTAGTCTCTACCTACCCCTCTGGGTGACAGGGATGAGTGTTTATGTTATGTTTATGTTACTATTCTATCTCTATTATTATTTCCGTGGACGCTCACTTCATCTATCAGTGCTAAAATGGCAGAAATCAAAACACCTCATTATGTCACAGTCATAGCCAGTCCACCGTACTTGTATAATAAGTAGTATTTTTCATTTGCAATAAATAGGAAGCAGTATTGACACTATATTGTGCTCGGGGGTAAAGGAAAACATCGTGAGGAAACCTGCATGTCTGAGGAATAAGAAAAAAAATATTTTGAAGACATGTGAAGTACGCCAACACGCGTTGGGGCAGCACGGCGGACACTTCCTTGCCCTAAAAACCCTCTTAGAAATGAGGGGGGGGGGGGGGGCTTGTGTCCAGCAGTGGGACGTATATAGGATGTAACTTTACTTTACTTTTGTGTATATATATATATACATATATATATATATATATATATATATATATATATATATATATATATATATATATATAAGTAAAGTATATATAACTCTATATAAAACTAGTCTAGCCATAAGTAATGTTACATAAAAACTTTTCTTTTTTTCAACTTTTTAATGATTTTGAATTTGGAACGGCTTCAATATTTTTAAAAGTTCTTTCGATTTCGCGCCATTTCACTTATTTTTTCGTGTTCATTATCAAATCTCAATATGGAATGGGATGGAAAAGAAAATAGGATTGCGGTGATCGCCTTATACAAAGTGGGTATGGAGCCGTCGGCCATATTCCAGACACATCAAAAGCTTGGTATCAGCCGTATGTTCGTATATCGTAGTATCAACAGATACAACAACACTTCCTCTAACGAATACCTTAAAAGATCGGGGCGGACGCGTGCTGTTAGAACTACAAAGGCTGTTAATGCTGTTAAAGCCAGATTTCGTCGAAATCCCATTAAGAAACAAAAAATCTTATCACAAGAAATGAAGATTCCCGCTAGGACTCTATCGCGTATTATAAAACAAGACCTGAAGCTCGGTGCTTATTGTCGATATACAGGACATGCCCTAAATCGATCTTTACAATTAAAGAGAGTGGATCGATCAAAACGCCTTCAGTTGGAAGGACGAATTGAATCGAAGAAGGGCACAGAAATATTATATTTACCAATGAAAAATTTTTCACGATTGCAGAGCACTACAATAAGCAAAATGATAAAGTGTACGTTCATAGTCCTAAGGAAGCTGCTCAAGTGGTCGGAAAGATATAAAATGATCATCATCCTGCGTCAGTGATGGTTTGGTGGGTTGTGTCTTATTAAGGCTACATTTTTGTAAAAAAGGAGTGAAAACTTCAGCCAAAGTTTATTAAAAGACAGTCTTGGATCGTGTTGTGAAACCTCTCAGCAATACACTTTTTAAAAATGTACCGTAGACTTTCCAGAAGAACTCTGCACCTGGTCACAAGGCACGAACTACCCAAGCCTGGCTTAGCACCAACGTTCCGGACTTTATAAGAGCTGAAGACTGGCCCTCATCTAGCCCAGACCTCAACCCTTTAGACTACAAATTATAATCAATTTGAGAGAACATGGCTTGCTCTAAACGACACGGCGGCATTGAGTCTCTTAAAAAATCTCTGGAGCAAGCAGTGGCGAAATTTCCCATGGAAACAGTGCGTAATTCCATAGATACGTGGCCACACCAATTAAAGGCCTGTATAAAAGCCAAAGGTGGCCGTTTTGAAAAGAATATTGTTTTTATTTTTTTGCTGAGACTTTATTAAATATGTACATAGAAGTTTTAGGAATATGACATTACTTAATTAAAAAAAATGCACTTTCATTTGTAACAGAACTTATGGCCGGACTAGGTATATATATTTATATATATATGTGTATGTGTATACCAATGAGAATTTTCTATGAGCGAAAAACGAATAAAGTTAAATATATCTATATGTATTAATACACAGCTAATTTTCTTTATATATACAGTGTATATACTATATAAGTAACTTTGATTTTTTATGCTTCATTTGATAAAGTTGTAACTAAAATATTACTTGGTTTCTTACGAGTTAAAAATTATAATATAGTGTTAGATAGACTCATTAGTATTTTCACTATCGTCGTTTTGACATATGGTATTCACATTTAAATAAAGACCTCTCACATATTGGGTAAACTTTATTTTCAAATCACCTCGTCTAACAGATTTACGTACACCTACATCATTCATCATATCTTTGATAACACACAATGAAAAGTAGATGTTATAATAAACAACTAACTATACAAAAAATCTCATCAAAATCAGATTTAGATGTTCTTCGTCGTAAATTTCGATGGAGGTTCCCTTTGTTACTTTAGTAGTACATAAATATTGTCGTAGACCTTATAAAGCATTGAATTATGCCAACAAAGAAAAATAATATGTATTTCGCACAGAGACTAAATATTATTTTTATATAACACTAGCTGTGCCGCGACTCTGTTCACGTGGAATTAGTACTAATGCTTTTAGGTATATGTAATGATGAATTGTTTGTACTTTTAACGGTTAAACAAGGTTCTATGAACGGATTGTAGCCGATTTAATCGTTATGAACAATTAAATACGAAATATTATAATATTTGACAAAAATCATGATTTAACAATAACTATAAATTCTAAGACATTAAGGTTTAGTTAACCTGTTAAAAAATGTGACCTATCACCACCTCAAGGCTTTGCATTGACCTTCCGAACATTCTGTATAATAGTTGTGGAAACTGATTTTTAGAATTGTTTGTACACATTTTGTTTTCCAAATAAACTAAAAATAATTCAAAAAGTGTTTCGTTAATAAAAGAGTTAACATCTGAATGATTCTCAAGCATTACTATAAGGAATATCAACTAAAAGAAGACACAAGATCTTTTTGACAAATTCAAACTCTTTTCCTACACTACCGCTTTTTTGTAAAGTCAATCTCTTTTTATTCATAAGGAAATTAGATAGACAGATAGATAACACATATATTTGTTTCTTCAATCACACACGTATATTCAGTCACTAAACTAGGTACAAAGTGACGTATTACAATAGTAGTTACATAATATTAAGATCTCTTTTTTACGTGGTAGAGCCACGCTGCAGCTATATTATGGTTGTAGCACGAATGGGTCGGCTCGACCGGGGAAGGACCACGCTCTTACAGAATACCAGCGTAAAATAGCAGCCTAATACTGCTGTGTTTCGTATGGTGAGTGTAGAGATCCGGAGACCCTTTTTCGACGAAGCATTCCATCTTAGTCCTCAGATTCTTAATCGAGGATAAATGTAGATTTCATTGGGCTACAGCATCCACTTAGCATCAGGTGGGGACTGTACTCGTTTGTCACGCTTATTCTGTAAAAAAATCTAAATATGTGTATGTGTGTGTTGTAGTTTAACAAATGGGTTTTAGCTCAGCGATTAATAATGCTCGGAGAGCAATTACCGTCGAGATGACGAGACGAAAATGAGCACAATAGTATAAATAATCGTTGTAAATATGAATGAATTGTCTTTTAGCCCTACGACTTGCATCTTGGGTTCAATTTAATAAAATTACTGAAGTGTTGTGTAATTTTTTAACATTAAGCCAGTACCTAAAAGACTTAGACAGCCATGATGAGTTGGTAGAAAGAAAATGCCATGGATTAAAGCTGGCAACCGAAGTGTTTTGGAATACCTTGTTTTCGATTAAATAGCAGATATACTTTGGATTTATTTTTAAAATAATTGTTATTGGTGTTAAGATTTCTTCTTGGTGATGGGATGTTATTCCAGTACTTCGTTGCCATATATCGGAAACTGACAGTAAATGCCGCTGTTTTATGGCTGTAATACAGGAGTACTGACCTTATGGACCTCAATTATAATCATAATCGCCTTAGCAAATTATTATCATAATCGCCTCGTGAGGGCAAGAATAGGTTATGTCAGACTCACGCAGACTTTCAGATGGTGGTCCACCTTCACCGCATATGGACTACGGTAACGCTCACGCACATATGCGTAGCCCGACCAGTGCCCTTTGCCGGTCCCACCTCGGGAGGCCAGGGCTTCTACCTCTATTCTTCTTCTTATGCAAAGCACACAGACCCACTGGCCTCGGTCTTCACTTACGCGTGTGTTCGGCAGCAATGTGTTACCCGAAGGCTATAAGACCAGGAAAAATGTAAACCCGAAAACTGCAGTCTTCCTGGTCCCAGCGGCGGATTTGGTAAGCGGCGCATCGTACCGACGCTCCTGTCCCCCACTGCCGACTAAAAGGTGTCGTTGGTTTCCTACACCAACCATACAGAAGGAAATACACTGCTATTTTACGCTAGTATTCTGAAGGAGCGTGTTCTTTTCTCGACTAGCCGAAACATTCGTATCAATTCGTGCATTTCAGATGTAAGGCCTTAGAAAGGGGAAGATTATGAAATAATAAAACTACTTATGAAATTTTTTCATAATTCCTGTCTCAGTAAAGGCCTGAAACAAGTTTAATCAAGCGAATCATGAAACTTTAAAATAATAATATTATATATTAGAGTGTAGTGAGATTAGTTTCTAATCCATTTAGACATCTAACAAAGCCTTAAGTGATAAATTTAATTGAAATTACATTGTAGAATTATTAAACTCAAAGCAACGAAAGAAAATCTTTGAAGGATATGTTAATGCAAACTTTCGACACTTTCTTGTAAGAGGTAAGATTGAAGGTCACAAACACAGCAGAACACTACACACAATACCATGTTCGTCGGGGACAATATGAGTAAATAGCAATGACTCCTTTGTTCACCAACACTCTATGGCGGTGCCATAACAAAGAATAAAAACTTAAAAAGTAGTTTAAATATTTAAAAAACATAAAGTTATTATGTATTGTGATGACATAGGTAAAATTTGGGCATGATGTTAAATAACCATTTAAAAGGACAACTGATTAGTAATTATTATATGCCTGGAGCATCCTATAGTCATATAATGAATAAAGTTTTAACTAATAAGTTTTGTCCTAATAGCGCATTAATAATTCTTGTTGGGAGAGGCAATGTAAACAAAAATCAATTATTAAAATATATTGATTACTCAATACTTTAAATGTACAAAAATTTCTCTTGTTTACATTGCCTTACAGGGTTGGCCACATGAGAATAAAATAAGGTATGATTTAAATTTATTAATGAATAATTTATCATGTAACAATAATTTAAATTTGACATTTAATTGTAACAATTATACCAATAGAATTAATTTAATAGATATTAATAATTAAATTAAGAAATTTTTGACTACAGATAGGTATTACCTATTCAAATATAATTTAAGACAGATAGCAAATGTGCTATCTTATTATTTATATATTAACTCAGCCAAGGACTTGGCTAACCAGACGTCTGCTCCTATTGAGCAGCATAATGATTTGACATGCGATTTGGAATCCGTTCAAAGTAATTTAAATTAGAAAATGAGAAAATAGAGGTAATCTCTAGCAGTTATAATAATTTAAATAATTTAGAATGTAGCTTACAAATCCTTTATAGTTGCAATTGTATAACTCCACAAAATGATAATAAAAACTGTTTACACCTGGTGCATCAGAATATACAAGCCATGATAGACAAAGAGCTAGAAATTGAATTGTTCTTAAATAGCAACAATATTCATATTTTATGTTTTCTAAACATTGGTTAAAAGCTCATAATTTAATGTTTAACTTCAGTAATCACCAGGTGGTCAGTTCTCTCAATAGAGAAACGGATTTAAGAGGTGGCTCCTTAATTTTAGCTAGTAAATTATTATCATGTAAAGAACGTAAAGATATTGTTTTTTTTTATAGGATAGGTGAAAAGAAGAGTCGGAGTTATTTCATGTATTGCTTTAGGGTCTCCGTTTCTATTAGGTTGTATAAGCCTCTGTGAGGCTCTCTGTTAAGCGAATTGTAGAAATGGCATGTGTTGAGTTCGAGCATCTCATTGTTGTGAGTGTTTACAGACCTCCATGTTCTTTATATGATACCTTTGAAAAAATTATGGAGGAAGTTTTCGCTAAGCTTAATAAATGGAATAAATCTGTTGTAATATGTGGAGACTTTAATATCAATCTCCTAGAAGCTTTCTCCACCAATATTAAATTTCGATCATTGTTTAAATCTTATAGTCTTTTTACTTTATTTTTGGAGCCAACACGTGTTGCTGAATCTAGTGAAACATGTATAGAAAACAAATGTTGACCCGTTCAATAAATATATAATTCAAAAATTGAGCTCTGACCACTGTTGACAATTAGTTTCATTACCTTATATTCACAAAAAGCAAGTAGATAAAAGAGTAGTGTTGGTCCAGTAAATGCACATCGGTTGGAGAAGTTTAGAAGTAACATATCAAAAAAACTTCAATTACTTTCATACCAAAATAATCCAAATTTTTTGTATGGAACATTATTTAAGCTTATTTGCAATGAATTTAATAATACTTTTACTTCTAAAACATTCTCCTTGAACAATCGCAAGGCATTTATCGAGTGGGCGAGTTCATAAGAGTAGACAAAAGTTATATGAATTTTACAATGAAAGGTCATGTAATCCTAGCGTCGAATTTAGGGGATATGTAAAAAAATATTCCAAATTTTTTAAAATAGTGTGCTCCTTACCTAAGTCATTGTATTTGAGCAACAAAATAAAGACTGCTTCTAATAAAATTAAAATGACATGGAGTATAATTAATAGTGAAACTGGTAAGGTCAACTGTCGCAATTCAAATTAATAGTTAAGTTTTAACAATAAATTAACTAAATAGGATCAGAACGTTGCAATGGTTTTTGAGAAATATTTTACTGATATTCCGATCTTAACCACTAAGTCACTGAATTCTTCTCCTGTCGTCGCCGAATCATTACTTAAACAAAATGTAAATGTGTGTACAAAGAATTTTTTACATTTCATAAAGTGTCATCAAAAGATATTGTAAAATATTTTAAGACCATTGATATTAAGAGAACCGCCGATCTGTGGGGGATTTCTGTTAAGTTATTACGTATACTACTAACTATCTAATATTTTTAATACTAGTATCGAATCTAGTGTGTTTCCTGATTTAATGAAGCATAGTAAAGTAATACCTTTATTTAAATCTGGTAGTACATCAGACCCCGCTAATTTTAGACCTATTTCTGTACTGCCAACACTTAGTAAAATTTTTGAAAAAATTATTCTTGATCAAATGTAAAAAAAAATTTAATGTGAATAATTTACTTCATAAAAATCAATTTGTTTTCAACTGATGCTGGAACTCGCTCGACAACTGATGCTGGTGTTGAGCTGATTAAATATATATTTTATGCATGGGAGAATTCACAGGATGCTTTGGGTGTATTCTGTGACGTATCCAAAGCCTTCGATTGTGTACACCATGAAACATTAATCAGAAAACTTCGCCACTACGGTGTAAGAAGCGACGCTCTTAAATTAATTATTTCATATTTAAGTGACAGACCGCAAAAAGTTGTCATTAATAGTATGAGTTCTTCCGGGTCGATTGTACAAATTGGCGTGCCTCAGGTCTCAATTATCGGCCCAGTTCTGTTTCTTGTAAATATTAATAACTTACCTTACATAGTAAGGGATAAACATGATATAGTATTTTTTGCTGATGATACTTTATTAATTTTCAAATTAAAACGACAATTATTAAATTATGACGAAGTAACTAATGCTATAGCTAAGTTAGTCAATTGGTTTAATATTGATAATTTGTATTTGAATAA
Source organism: Parnassius apollo (assembly GCA_907164705.1). Lineage (NCBI taxonomy): Eukaryota > Metazoa > Arthropoda > Insecta > Lepidoptera > Papilionidae > Parnassius > Parnassius apollo. The sequence continues at coordinate 5,143,755 of CAJQZP010000885.1, read as the reverse complement.
ACTAAAACTAAATATATGAAATTCGTAACTCCTAATGTTAAACATATCAATACTAATGTAAATTTAAATGGGGAGGAACTGAGTCTTGTTGATACCACCATTTTTCTTGGAATCACACTGGATGCAAAGCTTCAATGCCTCCCCCATATATCAAAACTAGCTAGCAGACTTAGTTCTGCAGCATATGCTGTAAAAAAGATTTGATCTCTTACCAGTGTTGAAACGGCTAGAATAGTACTTACGAGTTATTTACATAGCATTATGTCGTATGGTAATTTGCTATGGGGACACGCGACTGATACTGAAATTATATTTATTTTACAGAAGAGGGCCATTAGAGCAATATATAATTTAAAACCAAAAGAATGACTAAGGTAAAAATTTAAGGAAATTAATATATTAACTCTTGCCTCTCAATACATTTATGAAAACAATAATAATGTACGTATACAAAAATAAAAGTAGTTTTGCGAAAATAAGTGATATTCATTCTGTAAATACTAGGAACATCGAGTCAGTAATTCATGCTTGAGGCAATGTCTATGCTTTTACAACAAAATCCCAGAAAATATACAAAATTTGTCATACACAAAGTTCAAAAATATTATTAAACTAAGTTTGTGTAAAAAGGGTTATTATAATATTAAGGAATTTATGGATGATAGTAACCCCTGGGAAGGGTGATCGCTACCAAGCTATTTCTCATTTGTATTGTGTTGTTAATTGTAAACATGACTGTAAGCTATTATTGGAAAAAAAAGTGGTCCCGCTGGGTTTCTTGCTGGTTCTTCCCAGGACAGAGGTTTTTTTTGCAGTGGTAAATGAAAAAAGTGACTTTAAATAAGTATTGTTATAATCTACATTGAATAAAAATTTTGTGTTCAGTGCAAAAGACCCTTAAGAAAGACTAACATTTTTTATTTTTACCCAAAAGGCTGAAAATCAAACCCACACACATAGTACTCCGTCATTCGCACTGGGTTACACGAGTGTCAATATATTTAACATAGACAATGTGTAGTATTGAGTAGTAGTATAAGTATCATTAAGTTATAGAAAGACTATCGACCCACACTGGCTGCACCTGGGTTGGATATATTTAGAAGTTTAAACATCAAAGACCGTTTTTTTATTTAAAAATATTTCAATGACTCACTCCTTTAATTGCTCTATGTCTTTTCGTGAATTTTCATCACCATTGGTTCAACTATTCCGAAAATTAACCAGAATAGACAAACAGACAGGCAAAAACAAAATGGCTATAGTTTTAAGTCATGTAACTTACCCTTTGAGGCAAAAGGCATTTATTTCGATATCACAGACACTTTAATTTTATTTATAATATGTATAAATAATTATATTTATAGAGGAGTGGGCAAACGAGCATGCGGCTCAACTGATGGTAACTGACTACCGCCGCCCATGAACAACCGCAAAACCAGGGGAATTGCAAGTGCGTTGCGAACTTTAGAAAGAAATAAGCTCTTTTCTTGAAGGTCCATAAGTCGTATTAGTCCGAAAAAGTCGCCGATGGTAAATAATTCCACAGAGAAGTCGTACAAGGAAGAAAACTCCTTGTAAAACACACAGTGGTGGACCGCCAAGCATCCAGATGGTGTGGATGGTATCATGAATTTTGATGCGATTTGCGTTCGTGAAATTTTGCGGCTGCAACTAATGTGCCGGCATGAAATACTGTCTCGCTCTGCTGAGCATGATAATCTTTTTAGAGGTCAATTTGGCCTTCCCTTCCAAGTGACCACGAAAATGCACACTATTCGATATGTCGACACCGAGGGTTCCAATGCTAGCTGAGGCAGCAAGTGGAGTACCTTCAAACTGAGGAGATACGACAAAAGGGTTCTTTTTTAGCGGTTAACACGCAAACTTGTGTCTTCTGGGGATTGAATTCACTATTTAGTTGCCCCCAATCCGAGACTTTGTTATGCAAAGACTCGACTTCAGACACAAGTTTGTCCGGTACTCGGCGACGATTTCCCGATAAATATTGGCACGGCCAGTGTATATGGCATCACCAATGCTGTCGTCTACATAGAAATAAATATTACCAGTTTGCAAAATATCAATGATATGCAAAAGAACAGCGTTAGTGATAGCACGCAGCCTTGTGAAACATCAGCGTCAATAGGCTTGTAAACAGAGCATGCACCGTCTACTACGTCCTTGGTGCTCCGATTAGCAAGAAAACTAATGATCTAAGCGCACAATTTCTCAGGAAGCCTAGAAAGCATAGAAAGGGAGCGTCCAAAGATGGTCAGCAAGGGTATCTTTGAAGTCCTTCGCTATGGTCAAACTAACGGCCAATGCCTTCCCTTGGACTCTACTGCCTCCGCCCATCTATGAGTAAGGTAGACCAGAAGATCACTAGCTGATCGCTCACGACGGAAACCGTATTGGCTGCCATTGATCAGCTTGTGATCTTCAAGGTACCTCATGAGCTGTCAGTTTACAATGACCTCCATTACTTTGTAGAACAAGGAGGTGATGGCGATAGGCCTATAGTTGGACGGGTCTGAGCGGTAACATTTTTAAGGGATCGTGTGAACCAAAGCTGTCTTCCAAGAATTAAGGACTACGCCTTGGGAGTAGGAGTACCAGAAAAGACGCGTTAAAACCGGTGTCAACTCCAGAGCACACGTCTTCAAGACAACGGTAGGGACTCCATTAGGCCCACTCAACTTGTTGACGTCTAGGGAGAGGTGCTTTGCACACCGAGCGCTGTGTTAACTACACATCCGGTATGGAGCACTCAAACCGCGGGATGGTGGTAGAGAACCTAACAGATCGGCTTTCTCTTTTGCCGCATGGGCCAGTGAGTCGTCCTCTCTGTGCAGAGATGGAAGAGATGACTGACAGAAGTTCCCTTGGACAGCTTCGGCGAGAGATCAGAATGCACGGGTTCCCGAAGAAAGGTGAACTAGCTTCTCGCCAATTCTGCCGATGTGCTCAGGACCTTGCCTTGGCAATGACTCTTTTGAAGGACCTGGATATTCAGAAGACAGGCAGCATCGTAATACAGATAAAAAAGTTGTGTTAAAGCGTTGGGCTAAACACTTTAATGATGTTTTAAATCCCAACGCGCTTAGTGTTAATCTGTCTTATATACACTCGCTGAAAGATTTGCCAATCTACCAACGTTTAGATGACTCACCAACTTTTGAAGAGTTTGTGAAGGCAGTGGTGTCTTAAAAACTCTAAGATACGCGTACAGTGAACTAAAATATTCATAGATTCAGTATAAACTAAATCTATTAGTATTTCACACAATTTGTGTTATTTGGATGTTAAAAGGAAAATGAAATTGTTTACGACTCACGACAAAGTGTGACTGACGGTTTCTTTTTACTCACAGAAGCGGAAATGCCACTCTCTCACGATTGACGGCTAAAATAATTAAAAAACCTGAAGTTATGAAATACACTATCGTAAAATGCTAACGCCGGGTACGTCACACTCCCGTTTTACCCCGTAGGTATCGTTAAAGGTGGCTATAAGGAATGCCAAAATAATTTAATGGTCTCCTTATACGTCTAGTTGATATTAGATGTAAATATACAGATCGGCCACGAGGGTTAGCGACAAATGTCACCAATCCCCTTATCGACCATATCAATTACAGCAATTTCTGTATAACAATAAAAGACCTATAATTCAACTGAAGAGATTTATAAGAGAGGGGACAAACGAGCATACGGCTCACCTGATGGTAAGTAATTACCGCCGCTCATGAACAACTGCACCATCAGAGGAATTGTAGATGCGTTGCCGGCCTTTTAAAAACGAATAGACTCTTTCCTTGTAGGTCCCTGATATGCGATGGTGAAATTGTGTGGCTCGAATTGGTCCTAACAATTCCTCAGAGCACTCCCTGTGGTATATGCGATAAAATACGCAAAGAGATGTAACATCTGTTTGCATTGCCAGTGAGTCAAGCCGATCGAAAAGTGCTCGGTCGCCGACGATTCAAACTGCTCCGCGCTGGATGCAACCAAATAGAAGGAGTTGGCACTGGGGAGCCCCAGCCCAGAGATGGGAATATTATTCCATGTACGGCCGAACCTGCGCTTTGTAAAGTTGCAGGTGGTAAGCCAGCATGAAAAACTGTCCCGCTCTGCTGAGCACGCCAAGCTTTTAAGAGACCAATTTGGCCTTCTCTTCCAAATGATCAAGAAACTGCACGTCACTCGATATGTCGCTGAGGATTCCGATAATGGCTGAGGCAACTAGGAAAGTTCCTTGAAACTGAGGATATACGACGGAGGGGTTCTTTATAGCGAGTAACGCGCAAACTAGTGTCTTCTGGGGATACAACCTTGAGTGGATATAGTCGCCCCCGGTCCGAGATTTTGTAAAACAAAATCTCGACTTCACACACAAGTTTGTCCCGGTACTCGGCGACATCTTCCGGAGAAATATTAGCACGGTCGGTGTAAAGCATCAGTAGTAAGGCATCACTAGTGCTGTTGTCAGCATAACAATGAATGTTACAGGTTTGCAACACGTCATGGACATGCAGAAGAAACAACGTTGGTGATAGCACGCAGCTTTGTGGAACATCAGCGTTAATGGGTTTGTAATCGGAGCATGCACCGTCTACTACGACCTTGATGTTCAGATCAGCAAGAAAACTGGTGATCCAATTGCATAATTTTTTCAGCCGAGCGATCGCAACGAAATCCATACTGACGATTACTAATCAGCTGGTGATCCTCAAGGTACCGCATGCGCTGGCTGTTAATAATGGATTCCATTATTTTAGAGAACAAGGAGGTGAGGGCGATAGGCCTATAGTTGGACGGATCAGAACGGTTACCTTTTTTAGGGATCGGGTGCACGAGGGCTGTCTTCCATGATTTCGGGACTACGCCAAAGGAGAAAGAATATCCGATCCCTAAAAAAGGTAACCGCTCTGATCCGTCCAACTATAGGCCCATCGGAAGGATGTCTTCCATGATTTCGGGACTACGCCTAGGGAGTAGGAGTACCGGAAAAGATGAGTTAAAACCGGTGCCATCTCCGGAGCACACTTTTCAGCACAATAGGAGGGACACCATCAGGCCCACTCAACTTGTTGATGTCCGGTGACAAGAGTGCTCTGCGCATCGAGCGTTGGCGAAACAGCACATCCTGAATGGAGCATTCACATTGCCGCCGAACATTCACCACCGCCGATCACGCATTCTGCGGAATGGTCGGCGGTGTGTTTCTCTCGTCACCTGGAGTCAATTTGGACGGAAAGAGAGAGCCTAGTAGATCGGCTTTGCCCTTTGTGGCATGGGCTAGTGAGTTATTCTCCCTGTGCAGAGATGGGAGAGATGGTAGAAGTTCCCTTGGACAGCCTTGGCGAGAGAATAGAATGCACGTGTTTCCGAAGGAAGACGAACTAGTTTCTCGCCAATACTGCCGATGTGCTCTGACTTTGCCTTGAAAATGACACTTTTGAGAATTACACTTTTTTAAGAGCGCTGGTGTTTCCACCCCGAGACGTCGATGCGCGAGTCCAGGCCTGGTAGCATTCTTGCTTATGACGTAATGAAATTTTGCAGGAGCAACCAAACCATTCTGTTCTGTCTCCGATAGGAACCACAGATGATGGAATAAAAAGTTCCATTTCCTGTAGCACCACATCAGCCATAGAATCAGCAACGACGATGGGATCATCCGGCGAGAAACAAACCCGCCTCCAACGTTAGAATGGAAAAAAATATCGCATCCCGTCCCAATTAGCTGACCTATAATGGCAAACATGGCGGCAACCTGTACTACGCAACCGTGATGAGAGCGTGAGCGGCACCGTTCTCCAGATCAGACAATGGTCCGACAAGCCAAGAGGGGCATCGTCGGAGACCTGATATCCGTCTGGATGGGAGATCAGCAGAATGTCCAACAGGGAAGGTACATGATCTACCACATCTAGTTCCACGTAGGCGAGGTAACCAGTTGTGTCAGACCATATGCCAAAGCAAAGTCATAAACAGATCTATCCGCATGATCGGTTAAACGAGAACCAATCCATTCAGCGTGGTGGGCGCCAAAATCAAGTAATACGATCTCTGCGGATGAGACCTTGTACCACGGAGTCTACAGCCATCTGGACGTGGTCGATCAGTCGCTCTATGTTGGCATTACCGTTATGGGACAGGTCCGTACCTTCAAGGCTACCGACGCGTCGAAAACTGATGTCTTCTCTGACATACACGCAAACTCTAGCCCGGGGCACAAAGGAGTGTTCTAATTAGTACCCCGGGTAGGAGAAATATGAAGTATCAGCCGGAAAAGACACCTGTTTCTCGGTTAGAAAGAGCAAGACCGGCTTTGCCATTTCCAGACGGTAGTGGACGGCGTTAAGGTTTGAATGAAGTTCCCTGATGTTGCAGAAATTGGTCTCGAGCGGAATTTTGTCGTTACGAGGGGCAGCCTGAGTATATTTAACTCCGCTAACATGATATGGGGGGGAGGAATTGGGTTTTTGGCCACCTTCACTCACCAGACGAAATGCAGAAGCAAAGCTTCTACTTCACGCTGGTCTTCTGTGAGGTCGTGGAACCAGGCTCATACGGGCAACAGCAAAGGCTGCCACATGGCTCTACCTCTGTTAAAATTGATGATGAAAAAAGTTAAAATTGAGATGATGCATTCTAAAAAATTACGATATTTTATTTATTTAACGTAAGTCAAAACAAAAAGTGTAGAGCATTCGCCGGAGCTTAAATTTTAGCGGAAGTATGGTACATACTATACGCGGCCGCTACTTAAGACACTACCAAGAGTGTGTTCATTTTTTAGGCAAATGCTTGACCTCACCTAATGTTCTCACCTTAGTACTGCTTATAGTTATATATATATATCAACTCAAACTCGACTAGATTGAGTTGATATTTATTTTTGTCATATTATCTCGTAAATAATAATAATGTCCTCCAGACCGAATTTTGGTCACGGCGGCCAGCCTTAAACGGAGACTAGCTATCGGCGCAGCTATATTATTTACACAGGACAGGATTATAGTGTCCAAGTGTATGTGCAAACATAAGTGCACTCCCTATTCCATCACTCTCATATTTCGATGGGACGGTAAACCCACACGACCGGAGAGATATCAGGCGCAGGACCAACGGCTTTACGTGCTTTCCGAAGCCCGGGGGTGATACACCACCAAATTTCTGACTGCAGGCAGCTATTGACAATTTCTTGAGGGAAAAACTCAATAATTAATTTTTTCGCCCGACCCGGGATTCGAACCCAGGATCTCCTGATCAGTAGTCGCGCCAATACAACCACTAGACTAACGAGGCAGTTATCGCATAAATAAAAATTATAAATAATAAGTAGCGAAATGAGATTACGGATTACTCGGCTACCACATGACAAAAGAGGTATAATATTACGTTTTTGTTTATATAAGACATATACTTAATAATCTAAGCAAAATTTCACCGCAGGTTATTTATTTATACGAAATGTGTACCCAACTTTAATAACGTTGTTACAGAAAATGTCCTTAAAATATTTTCATTGCCTCAAAGCAAGGTCCTTAATGCATTGCATGTACGTCTGATTACCTAATCATACTCATTCGTCATTCATAAACATTAACATAAACACTCACGCCTGTCACCCAGGGGGATAGGCAAAGACTACAGACTTCCATTTAGCACGATCCTGACATACCTCCCTCGCCTCTTCCACATCCATATACCTACGCATACATGCTCGTCGGTTAAGGGTACTCTTCATTTGGCCCATTTTTAATATATCGCCAATTTGGTCGACAAACTTTCGCCTAGGACGTCCCTGTCCGACTCTTCCATTCACTTCTGCATCATATATTTGCTTTGTCAGTCTTTCCTCATTCATTCTTTCTACGTAACCTAACCACCGAAGCATTCCTTTCTTAATCCTGGTCACCGCATCATCTTGCAAACCACACTCTTCATCACACAATTTAATTTAATTGTATTCATCATTCATTATAGCCTATCAAAAGTTCACTGCTGAGGGCCAACTCAAGGGCCTCTCGCATAGATTTTCTTATGAGATATTTGCCATAGTTGCAACGTTTAGTCGACGTGTTGAAATGATTTATAAAGTAATGGATTCCCTTACGCTGCCGCTACACGACAAATTATAAACGCGCCTTCTATAAAGGAACACTGTAGTGACCGCACTTCTTGGTGATCAATGACAGAAATATATGACACCAGACTGACGTCAAAGCAGAAAAGGAGCTCTATCAACCAGTGAATGATGGCGGATTATATTCTCTTCTATCATTAAGATTTGATACCTCTGGGCCCATAAAAATTATGTAGGTCCACCTACCAAGTATACGAGCGATTGAGCATTATATCACATTGTTACGCTACCCCCCTCTCTATCTAACTGTATCAATATACTAGTCCTTGGTAGTGCGTAAGCACAAAAATTGATCAAAGTCGCGTAAGTCAATGTATGTAAGCGTCATACAGAATACGATCAATTCCAGCCACAGTGAATGTAGGTCACACTGTTTAGGCAACACGTCGAATAATAGGCCACAAAAAGCCCTTCGTGAGCACCATCACTACCGAATTCATGATCAGCACGGCGTGTCATGAGTCTATCGCTTAACTTAAGGGAATGGGGTTCCACGTTGCGTGGCTTTCGGCCGCAGCCTTAAAATTCTCCTCTGATCCTCCCTCCAGCTACCACCTGCATGAGGTTAACACATATGCTCCACCAATCAATACAACGGCAGATAAATCCAAAAGGCTAAGATAACAGTAATAATTAGAAAGGGTCAGCGTCACTGACGTAGTGTGTATTAATTTTTCGATCATGTTTGTCTCACCCACTATACAGATGCGTCGAATCAGGCGCAGAACACCCGCAGATTCATTACAAGATGCAAAACCGCAATTAGCAATAAGCTTCAATGCAACTATCATACGTATGGCGCACAACACATCCACATGATCCCTATCGACTTTAGTAACAAATTTAGAATTGTTGTTGTTAACTAAAAATAACACCAACGTATCATGGTAGCACACTGCTAAGATGCCAGTAACTAATAATAGTTACTAGTAACTAGTAATAGTTTCATAGTGCACTAAGACATGGAGTTTAGTATACTTGTTACACTAAAAAGTACTTCTAAACCCACTCACCCCAATCAGAAAGATAGCCGACGTACGAGTATCATAACGCTACGCGCTAAGATGCCGCTCACAAACGGTATGCTTGTGCGAAGTCCACGGGCAAGCCGAATTGCTACAACAAACCCGCTTACCACCGGCACTGAGATGATATGCCTACGACATATCAGTTAGCGTGTCTAAGTTTACTTCGATCTCGGACGTTGTGATGCAGTCTACACGCCATTTTCAAGTCACATTTCTATTAGTATAATGCTTTTATATATTTGAAACCTTCCATATATTTGCTTTATTTCATAGAAGTTACTATTATATGTCTTTAATATAATTTGGGACTTCAATCTATAACTCTACTATCGTAATGCTTATGCATCATAGAGACCTTTTATAATAATGCTCTTTTATCATAGACCTTACTATTATGTCTTTAATATATTATGGGAGTTTAATCCACAACTCCACTATTATAATGCTTATCCATCATAGAGAGATCATAGACCTTACTATCATAATTCCCTAATATAGGACTATACATTGTGCAACAGTACTATAGTAGTTAGTCACCCGACTACCCCATATAGTTATGTTTAATATATTTATTCACTAGCATGTAGAGTGCGGCGAGTTAATACTTCATAGATTGCGATTTATTTTTTGTTTTCTGTAATTATTTTCTTCTTTGTAATAAAGCTTCTATTCGAGCCGACAACATCTTATGGCGCTTTTTTTAAACCTTCGTTACTCGATCTGGTCTTAAACTGTGTATGATAGCGTTTTTTTATTTTGTCATACTGGATTTGTGCTGATGTGTTTTATGGCGAACTGATGGATCTATTTATTTGATCAAAGTAACTTACGTAACGTAAGTGTCCTTCGATCAACATTATATTATTAAGTTGACGGCTCCTCTATGTTTGTACACTGTGTAGATGTTTAAAGATTTGATTGCTTCATTTTAATTATTTACTATCATAAATTATCATAATTAACAATTTACAACAAAACAAACAATAAACATTATCTATATATATATATATATATATATATTTTTTTTTTTTTTTTTTTTTTTTTTTTTTTTTTTATATATATATATATATATAAATGAATTGCTGTTCGTTAGTCTCACTAAAACTCGAGAACGGCTGAACGGATTTATCTTATCTTGAAATGTTCGTGGAGGTCTAGGGAAGGTTTAAAAGGCGAGAAAAAATCGAATAATTTCCGGGAAATCCCTAAAAACAGCCCTTTTCTATTTCCCATACAAACGTTTTCTAGAGTAAATTTGAACTGTATTGCTATTAAATAAAGTTCATATTAAATTATAATCACTCACTGTTGTCTAAGCAATTTAGGTGTGTTCCTAACGTCAAAGAGTCAATTTGCAATTTATTACCGCTGCATAAAGTTCAAATTCAATCATATCTATGAAAATAGTCTTCGCGTGCGCTTTGGAGGATCTAATGTCGCGTTCCGAAAATAAACAAAAGTGAATCGCGAACGCGACAAAAAATGTAATAAACTATTAGTAGTACTGATTTCCAATTAATTTGGTCGGCTTCGCGAAACTTAATTTTAGCTAACTTCAGTTGTAGGCAGTTTTGTCACCATAGTAAATCAATTAGCTGGTAGTCAGATTTGTAAGGGAGGACCAAAGTTTTTTGTCATATTTCTACCTATGTTCTTTGGGGAAAGTTGTTGAGTTTCATGAGCACATTCACCTCATTAAAGGTTGATACCCCCCCTTCCGTTACACGCTGTCATCATCATCATCATTACAGCCCTTCACAAGTCCACTGCTGAATATAGGCATCCCCCAAGTAATGCCACAAAGCACGGTCCTGAGCCACCTGCATCCATCGACTTCCTGCATGTATTACCAGGTCGTCACTCCATCTAGTGGGGGGTCGCCCTACACTACGCCTACCGGTACGAGGCTGCCACTCGAAACCTTTCTTCCCCATCGGTTATCGGTTCTTCGAGCTATATGGCCGGCCCATTGCCACTTCAGCTTACTAATCCGTTGGGCTATGTCGGTCACTCTGGTTTCACTGCGGATATCCTCATTTCTGAGTCTATCACGCAGTGAAACTCCGAGCATAGCCCTCTCCATAGCTCGCTGAGCGACCTTGAGCGTCCTCATACGGCCAGTGGTGAAGGACCACGTCTCAGATCCGTAAGTCATCACTGGCAACACGCACTGGTCGTACACTTTAGTTTTCAGAGATTGAGGTATACCTGATGAGAAGATGTGTCGTAATTTCCCGAACGCTGCCCAGCCGAGTTGAATCCGTCGATTGAACTCTCGGTCGAAGTTGGACTTACCTAGTCGGACTATTTGTCCCAGGTAAACGTACTCGTCAACAACTTCGAGCGGTTAGGTGTGACATTGACATTAAACATGATCTTTTTTTTTTGTCCATGTTCATCTTAAGACCTATCCGTTGGGAGACACCATTGAGGTCATTGAGCATAGTGCTTAAGTCCTCCAGCGATTCTGCCATAAGGACTGTATCGTCGGCAAATCGAAGGTGAGTGATGTACTCGCCATTGATGTTAATACCGTATCCTTTCCAGTCCAGTAGCTTGAAAACGTCTTCCAACGCAGCGGTGAAGAGTTTCGGGGATATAACATCACCCTGTCTTACACACTGTCTCTGCAGTTGGATAGGTTTCGTACTCTGGTTCTGTATTCGGATAGCCATCGTAGCCCTACTGTACAAACACTTCAGCACTTCAATATACGGACAGTCAACTAGGCACCGCTGAAGAGACTGTAGCACCGCCCAAATTTCTACGGGATCAAAGGCTTTCTCATAGTCCACATACGCCAGGCAAAGTGGCAGATTGTACTCTTCGGACTTCTGTACAATTTGCCGAAGGGTATGTATGTGGTCTATGGTACTGAAGCCTTTTCGGAAACCGGCTTGTTCGGGAGGCTGAAAGTCGTCGAGTCTGCGTGCGAGACGATTCGTAATGACTCTCGAAAACAGCACGTAGATGCGGCTCAGAAGGGAAATCGGTCTGTAGTTCTTCAAGAGAGCGTTGTCGCCTTTCTTAAAGAACAAGACCACCGCGCTTCTGCTCCACGCCTCCGGAGTAGTGCCACCATGGAGGACGGAATTGAAGAGCTTCTGAAGGACTTCAAGTACCGGTGTTCCACCCGCTTTCAGAAGCTCCGCTGTAATTCCATCCTCGCCCGGGGCCTTGCCGTTTTTAAGGTGGTGGAGAGCCATTCTAATCTCACTCAGACTGACGTCCGGGATATCATCGGAATAGTGTCGGATAAGAATTGCTCTTGGATCGTTACTCACACTTGCGTGTGGCTCCAACGATGATGTGTACAGCTGCCCATAGAACCTCTCAATCTCACTCAGAATCTCAGGTGTCCCGGAAACGATGTTGCCACACTCAGTCTTCAGCCTTGACAGTTGGCTCCTTCTGGCAGACAGATCTCTGGCAAAGACTTTGGAGCCCTGGTTCCGCTCGATCGCTTCTTTAATACGAGCAGTATTAAAGTTGCGTAAGTCTCGCCGCATGAATTTGGAGATCTGTCTGTTCAGCTGCCTGTATGCTGTCAAATCTGTTGACGATTGCAGCCTCATCTCCCGTCTAACAGCCATGAGATTAAGAGTGTGATCGGAGAGTTTTTGTGTTCTTCTGCGGCGGGTCTTGCAGAACTTAGCTCCGACCGCATGGACAGTTTCCACGAGCTTGTCATTCATATCGTCCACTGCATTGCAATCCTCAAGGCACTGAAAGCGGTTTTGTAACTCGAGCTGAAAGGTTTCGGGATTCTGGATTAGAGCACGAGGGGGACGGAGCGTTGACTTCATTAGACGAGACCTCTCCAACTTAACGTTTAGGTTCAGTGTGCCTCTAACCATTCGGTGATCGCTGCCAGTTTTCACCCTTGCGATCACTGAGACATCACTGAACAGTTGGCGTCTGGTCGTCATAATGAAGTCAATCTCATTTTTTGTCGAACCGTCGGGGCTCGACCAGGTCCACTTTCTGTGGGGCCGCTTCTGGAAGAAAGAGTTCATCATAAAGAGTCCCTCTTTCTCCATAAAGTCGGCCAGCTGTTGGCCCCTTCGGTTCCGTTGCCCTACTCCAAATTTCCCCACCCTCAGCTCACCGCTTTCTCTTGTGCCCAGTTTGGCGTTGAAGTCTCCCATCAACACCGTGTAGTGGGTTTTGGAGGAATGCGTGGCTCTGGAAATATCCTCATACATTTCCTCCACCTCCTCATCGGGATGTGCCGAGGTTGGTGCGTAAACCTGTATGACCTTCAGCGAATACCGTTTGGTGATTCTGAGTATCAGGTACGCGACCCTCGTCGACACACTCCCAATCTTTACAACGTTGTTGACGAGAGACTTGTGGACGATAAATCCGACACCTCCTTGGGACAGATGGTCGCCCTCCCGGTGGTAGAACAAGTTGCCGGACTCGAGGATTGCCGTGTCCTCCCCCTCTCTTCGGACCTCGGATAATCCAATAATATGCCAGCGCGACTTGTCTACCTCTTCTTCCAGCTCCAGTATCTTCTCGTCAGTCCTCAGGGTGCGTGCGTTATATGTTCCCAGGTCGAGTCGTCGTAGGTGGCAACCGAACCTCCACCGGAGATTCTTAGCACCCCCCTGCCCCGCCGTTACCATGGTCGCCACCGTATCCAGGAATAGCGGGGCCGCCGGGGACTGGGGGCCGTTTTTTTGCGTCATTATTCATGGGGGGATATTTGCCATAGTTGCCACGCTTGGCGAGCGGGTTGGCAACCGCAGTTTTTTATTATAACACAGTTGTTATCAGGAAGATGCTGCTGCCCATCTCCTGCCTGTCTCCCTCTGTCGCCTCTTACGACACCCACGGGAAGATATGGGGTAGTGGATATTCTCAACCGCCACTACACGGCTTACACGCTGTATATATTAAATAATCAATGGACAAAATTTAAAATATTACAGATACAAGGACAAATTTATCACTTACTGGGGGCACTGTTACCACTACCTGATGCAGATCATCAATTTTTACAAATTTATTTTATGGGCAATTCAGATCCGGAAGTTGATAATCGTTGTGCTCACAATGCGACAGTGAAGAGAACCGTTGTCCAAGAATTACAAATGTTTCTTCATCAGAATAACAATTTAGTAAACATGTTCAAAATAGCATTGGATCGGATGCCATCTGATAGCCATAATATTATCATTCGAGCTGACAAAACACCTGCCGGTGAACACACAAGGAGGTTTAATTCACCTACCATTGATGAAGTGGCTGTTGTCATTGTGGGAGAAAATTTACAATCTAGAGATATTGTGCTTCATCGTCGGAATAGTGATTTAAAACGTGTATCTGAAACACACAGGAGCTATGATGGATTACAATATCCTTTGATCTTCTGGCAGGGGGAAGATGGATACCATTTTAATATCAAAATGGTAAATCAAGTAACAGGTAAATAAATTGAGCAGGATTAAATAATATTTTTAAATTCAATTCATCTAAGTAACATTTATCATTTTTGATTGCAGGTGCTGAAACCAACAAAAAAGTTAGTGCTATGAATTTCTATTCATACGGACTCATGATCCGTCAAGGTGAAATAAATCATATTTTGATGTGTCAACGACTTTTTCATCAGTTTGCAGTTGACATGTATGTCAAAATTGAGACTGAACGATTAACATTCATCCGTTTGAACTAACGACAGCTACGATCAGAGGAATACTTTCATCTCCGCGATGCTATAAATGCCGATGGCAATGTGAATAATGTAGGAAGAATGACAATTTTGCCAGCCACTTATATAGGAAGCTCACGCCACATGCACGAATATGCTCAGGATGCTATGTCATATGTTAGGCATTATGGCCGCCCAGACTTATTTGTTACATTCACATGTAACCCAAATTGGTCCGAAATAAAGAGGGAATTGCTACATAGCCAAACACCAGTTGTTAGACATGACATAATTGCCAGAGTTTTTAAAAAAAATTAAAATCTCTGATGAATTTCTTAATAAAGCATTGTGTGTATGGCCGAGTCCGTTGTTGGATGTACTCTGTAGAATGGCAAAAGCGTGGATTGCCACATGCGCACATTTTACTCTGGTTAGTGGACAAAATAAGGCCAGATGAGATTGATTCCATAATTTCATCTGAAATTCCAGATGAAACAGTTGACACAAAATTGCATGCAGTAGTTACCAAACACATGATACATGGACCTTGCGGACTTTTCAACTACAATTCACCCTGTATGGTCGACGGCAAGTGTTCCAAGCGATACCGAAGAGACCTGCTTGCTGAAACCATAACGGGAAATGATGGATACCCATTGTATCGTCGGCGATCAGTTGCGGACAATGGGCAATCGGTAGTTGTGAAGGTACGAGGACAAAATGTTGATGTAGACAATCGTTGATTGTGCCATACTCGCCAATATTGTCCAAAGCTTTTGAGACTCACATCAATGTGGAATATTGTAACTCTGTAAAGTCGATAAAGTACATATGTAAATATGTTAACAAAGGCAGCGATATGGCTGTCTTCGCTGTAACCAATGCAAATGATGAAATATCACAGTACCAGAGGGCGTTTGACGTATATTTTCATTTGCGATTCATGAAAGATAAACTACAGTAGTCCATATGGCGGTCCATTTAGAAAATGGTCAACGAGTTTATTTTAATGAATCAAACGCGGCAGATAGAGCGGCACGTCCACCATCGACAACATTAACAAGTTTCTTCACAGTCAGTCAAACTGATGATTTTGCTCGCACTTTGCTGTATGCTGACATGCCACGCTATTACATATGAAATGCATCATCGAAATCGTTTCAGCATCGAAAACAAGGAACACCAGTTGAAGGACATCCAAATGTTTTTGATTCAGACGCTCTGGGTCGCATCTACACAGTACATCCAAATAACGATGAATGTTATTATTTGCGATTATTGTTGGTGAATGTTCGTGGTCCGACATCGTTCAAACAACTGAGAACAGTTAATGGACAGCTGTGTGCGACTTACCGTGAGGCATGCCAACTATTACATTTACTTGAGAACGATTCGCACTGGGATGATACGCTCAAGGATTTCGTAATATCTTCATCGCCGCATCAAATTCGTACATTGTTTGCGATTATCATATCGACATGTTTCCCCTCGAATCCAAAAGATTTGTGGGTTAAGTATAGAGATGACATGTCTGAGGATGTTTTGCATCGTGTGCGCCGTGAAACTTTGAATCCTACACTACAAATGACTGAAGAAATTAACAATTAGACATTTATCATGATAGAAGATATGTGTTTATTGATAGCAAATAAAGTATTGTCGTGTTTGGGAATGACAGCACCCAATCGTCATATGCACGATGCATTAGACCACGAGCTGCAAAGGGAACAACAGTACGACATAGAAGCATTGGCCGAAACAGTTCGTACAAATGTTTCACAATTAAATCAACAACAAAGAATCGCGTACGACACTTTGATAGAAGCTGTAAACAGTGGATCTAGTGGAATTTATTTCCTTGATGCTCCCGGAGGAACCGGAAAAACGTTCTTAATCTCATTGCTTTTGGTGAGGATAGATGAATGATGTTGCTCTAGCGTTGGCTTCATCTGGAATAGCTGCGACTCTGCTAGAAGGCGGACGAACTGCGCATTCTGCCTTGAAATTACCATTAAACATGCAAATCACCGAAACACCAATTTGCAACATCACCAAAAATAGCGAATGGCCAAGTCTTATGCAAATTAATTGTTTGGGATGAATGCACAATGGCCCATAAGAGGTCGCTGGAGGCGCTGGACAGAACATTGAAAGATCTTCGTGACAACCAAAATATTTTTGGTGGGGCCATGATTCTGTTGTCAGGTGATTTTCGTCAGACTCTTCCAGTTATTCCCCGATCAACTGTTGCTGATGAACTAAATGCATGCCTAAAATCATCGAATTTGTGGCAGTACGTAAAGACACTCCAATTAACAACTAACATGCGAGTATTTTTGCAACATGATGAAACTGCAAATGTGTTTGCGAAGCAGTTGTTGATATTGGAAATAATAAAGTTGCAATGGACACCTCGACCGGATTCATCACATTACCCACAGATTTCTGTCACATCACAGATTCAAAAGAGGAGCTTATTCAGCGTGTTTTCCCAGATATAGCGCAAAAGTACAATAACCATAATTGGCTGGGTGAACCAGCAATATTGGCAGCGAAAAATAAAGATGTCGAGGATCTCAATGCGACCATTCAGAATTTTCTTCCAGGACAGTTGGTTTCCTTCAAATCATTCGAACGTTATGAACCAGGATGACGTAGTCAACTATCCCACGGAGTTTTTAAATTACTGGAATTGCCTGGATTACCTCACAATTCGTTAATTAATTTAATCAATTGATGGATTAGGAAAATACAAAGGAGAGGATGTCTTGATCCCGCGAATACCGATGATTCCAACGGATTTACCATTCGATTTTAAACGCTTACAATTTCTAGTACGTCTGGCCTTTGCGATGACAATAAATAAATCGCAAGGACAGTCTTTAGAAGTTTGCGGAATCAACTTGGAGTTTCCCTGTTTCGCGCATGGACGATTCGTCGCGTCGCGCGTCGGAAATCCGTCTTCTTTGTTTATTTACGCACCACAAAACAAAACAAAAAATATAGCTCATGAGAAAGTTTTAAATCGATTAACAAACTGTATCATAACAGTGTGTGTTTGTTAATAAAAATTTAAACCTTATAAATAGCCAGTATTTCAGGAAAACTCTGTTTTCTTAAGTAAGCAACATGATGTGTCGAAAATAATAATAAAACTTCATGCTTCATTAAAAAAAATGCTTTTTTATTCAATACGTTTTGTTTGTTTTGAAATTAATTTATACAAAAGTTTAGGTCTTTTATTTATCGATTGAGGCAGTACGAAGTCTGCCGGGTCAGCTAGTAATATATAAATTTAGATAATATTTATCATTATTAATTATTGTTTATTTATTTTATACTTTTCAAATGCTCTTAATTAATAATGGCCTCTTATAAAAAACGCAAAATGTTTTGTATGTAAAATTGTTGTCTTTCTGACACTTTCAATATCAATACCACTTCTCCTAGGACGAGAATGGGATGAATGCCTGATACTATGTACAGTAAAAATTAATATATTTTCTTGTAAAAATACTTTTCCTAACTAGCTGTTTGATTTATTGCGGAGATATTAAACAATTTTCAAAATTAATAACTAATTTACAAAATTTCATACAGTTTAGTTACGTACAAGTAAGTACAAATACACGTACAACGATATTGTGAGGTAACTTGATTTGCAAAATTAAAAGCTTTGCACATCCGACTTCAATATAAATAGAATGAGATCATCAATGTATTCAAAGTCAATTAAATATACTAGTCAGATCCCGATTAAATCTACATGGGGTCACACAAGAAGCACCAGATTTCAAATAAAAAATGCTCATCAAAATCGGCTCACCCAGAGAAAAGCTATGAGGCAATAAACATAAAAAAGATACAGTCAAACTGAACACCTCCTAAAAGTGGCGTAGCAAAGGGGTGGGGGTGCCCCACCGGGTGTCACCTTTTTTGGGGTGACACCCACCCGGTCTTTCAACTTTAAGAACAATGTATAAACAAAAAATAAATAAATCGCTAGCACAAAAATTTCTTTTTCGGGGATTCCCCCACTAACACTAGCTCAGCTCTATGTAAAATTCGGGGATTCCCGCAAAAGAGCCTGACGCTCTCGAAGTCTCTTCAAGATGTAGCTTCATTGTTCGAGATCGTACAAACTAATGTTTTGCTTTTGGCGAATACTGAAGAACTGAAATTAGCTACATCTAAATTTACTGATTTTTATGATGAGGTCTCAGAAACCGAATTACTTTTGGAGATACCAAGACTGCGAAGACACTTAAAAGCTGCTAATGTTACGGTTACTAATTGGGTGTCTCTAGATTTTTTAAAGTTTATTGTAGAATGGGATTTTACACAATCTCCTCCAAATCTTATGATTGCACTGAAATTGTTCATGACGGTTTGCGTGTCCGTAGCTTCATGTGAGAGGAGTTTCAGAAAATTAAAATTAATAAAAAAACTATTTGCGAGCAACAATGACCAAATCGCGGCTTAGCAATCTTGGTATATTAGCCATCGAACACGAGGCAATACAAAATATAAATTTCTATGTAGTTATTGCTGAGTTTGCAGCTGTCAAAGCTAGAAAGAAGAAATTTTAATTGTATAACAATTCCTTTTCTGTCTTAGTTATTATTGTGTTTTGTTATTTCTTCAATATTATAAATAATAAATGATCCAATCTCCTTTATCATATAAAATTTATTGCTTTTTACTTTCGATAGGGTGATACCACCAACTTCCACACCGGGTGCCACCCAAGGTAGCTACGCAACTGCCTCCTAATTCTTGAAGTCGGTTAAAAATACTCATATTATCTCTTACATAAAAGGCAAAGAAATATACAGTAACATTTCTTTGCTTTTTTTGATGAAATTCATCTTTGTCAACCAAATTATGTTAAACTTCAGCTTTAATTGTATTCTAGTTTTTATTTTTCTTTCTATAAACACCAGAAAAGAACAGCTTAACTTCACAGTATGAACCCAAGTCATAATATAAAGAACGATAAGTAAATTTCTTCCTTTACCTTCCACGATTTTAGATAATTTTACATACATAAATACCTCTTTGACAGCACTGCCACATTGAAATAATACTATGTTCGCGTAAATATAAGAAATCATTAAGCACTGCCACAGTAAGGTAAGTTTACATCAAAAGAGATCTTGCATAATAGTGGTTGACCAGGGTAAGAATTTTAATAAGTCGTTTTTTTCTGTTTAAGGTGTAAGCGCCGGCCCTCCGTCCATACATATTTTAATCAAAATATACACAAAACACAGACACTCTTTCTTTAAAACTAATCATTTTAAAAGACTAGTTCGAGAATTCTGTCGTAAGAATAATACCACCTGACTATCCGACTATTGTTTTTGTGTTTTTTTTTCTCTTTCGCTTTATAAGTAATATTATTTTGTATAATGTATTTTAATATGTATTATGTTATTTTATTTTTGTCTCATAATATTTTATTTACTTATAGTTTTGTATAGAAGTACCCGTTTATATATTTATTATTTATCCTATATTATATATTAAGTATGTATATTTTACTAACTATATATTTATTCTATTCATTTGCATTTTATTTTGTTTTATATCATTATTATTTATTTATGAAGAGATTGATTACACCTGCCACATTTTCTCAAATCATCCAGGGTTGACTGGCAGAGAATGCCATAAGGCATTAAGTCCGCCCTTTATATCCCTTAGTATATAAGGTGTATAGAAGATTAAATAAATAAATAAAGGACCACTGACTCGATAGAAAGACGAATTAAAAAGATCCGCCGGCTCAAACTGGAGCCAAATTGCACGAGACAGACAAATGGGCATCTTTGAAAGAGGCCTTTACCCAATCTGGGGTTCTAGCAATATAAAACTAATAAATAATACTAACAAATAATATTATAAATAAAAACTAACACAACTATGTTGAGAAAAAATAAACTAATCAAAGAAACTAGCCCATTACCAAAAAACTACTAGAATTAAGAAATTGATATTACAAAGAGGCTTTTTGTTGGTAAAAAATATATAAATTAAATTATATTATATAAATTATGTTGGTGGCAAACGAGGTTTAGAAGAAAGGAACAATTGAATAAGCAATTTACAATTTAGACCTTTTTTATTCTATATAAAAACCGTTCGCCGAGTTTGCAATATTAAATATTTAGAACGCCATTTCAGGAAGCGATGTCTTCAAGTTCTAATAGCCTCTTATAAAAACCTAACCCAATGGATTATGTATATAAAATTGCTGCGCCTATGGAAGGATAGCGAGTTTCAAACTAATCGGCATATTTTTACATTTATTTTAACTCTTAACAAATTAATAAACGAGTACTAACAAATACAGATCTTATTCGATGAGCACATAACATAGCAATTAATCAAATCATTCTGCCTCGAAATCAGACCAAACTAATCAATTATCGTAAAGCTTATATTATGTGCTTAGTAACACGAATTTCCGCCCATCCATGTATTTACACTGGATAATTATAAACTCCATTAACGGTCAATACAGCAATGTTACGAAAAACAATTCAACTAAGCTACGTAATTGTTTAGCAATTCAACTAAATTATTATTAAGAACTAATGCACACTCAAATTCAAGGATGTGCCGGTTCTGTTTCTGAACCTTTGCACATCCTTACTGATTGTGGACACTTAATGATCAATCGCAACACTCTACTTTGTACTTAGCCCAGGAGAAGTGATATTGCTCACACCTTCGAATGTTCATCTGCACGTGCCTCTTTGCACTGCAGGTGTCGGGCCTCGTGACATCTCCCCTCCATTCCGTCGTGCCCCGGGCTTTCCTCGGTTGTAGGCCCGTTACTGCCCTCCGCAATTCTCCACCTCTCTCATGCTGAACCACTCTCCTGCAAGTGGTGGCGCAGGCAACAACCGGAAGTCCCGTACACGGCTCTTCTTCCAGGCTCCATGAACTCTGCACTTGCTGGGTTCGGGATAAATTGCTCCTCGAAGTGCTCTGCTGTTATATCCGCTCTGCCTTTGGCCTCGTAACAACGTTCAACCGTGTTGTTGGTCAGCGGGCAAACGGGGGGACTAATTTTAGTTAATTGTTGGTTTATTTTGTAAAGCGATACATCTTGCTCTTTCGCTTTCTAGATGTGCAGCTCCCAGGCCTCTCCCCTGTGGGTCTGGATTGCAACCGACAGTTTATTCGTTAGTTGGTTGAGTTTGGTTTTTATTCTGGGGCAGCGTGTATACGCCCAGAGCTTTCTTAGTGTTCTCTTATGCTTTAGCTGCACGCTTACCTTTAACGGCAGCTCGTCTTTCTCCAGTAACAGGGACAATCATAGAGGCCGCGTGGAGGCCTCATTAATGATCTTGCATATTCTAGTTGCAGCGGCCTCTACGTTGTCCACTGAGTTTAGTAGTGTGTGTATTGGAGGTACTTCCTGTAGGTGTTGATGGTAGAGCCTCCAGTTAATTTTGGTCTTAAATGCACTGGGCAGCGCAGTCACTGTCTTGAGGCCAAGAGTAATCAGTATCGGGAGGTGCTGTGTATTCAGGTCGAACAGCACCTCTACCGATATCGGGCAGTTGACGTTCCAAGAGAGCACGATGTCCAGTACATCCTGACATCTCAGTGGATCTGTCGGAACGTGAGTAGGCTCATTGGGACCTAAAACGTCGTAGTTGTTATTCTCCGAATCTTCATATAGTTTTTGAAAGGCTATAGAAATGTAAGGAATTGTTTCTGATAACAGTGTTTGCAGCGTATTATTAAATACACTGTCGTTTTCTTTTTTAGTGATGAAAATTGAGTTAGGACCTTCGATTGGATTTGGCACATAGTGCTTCATTCGAAGCTTCCACCTTTTGGGCTTCCCGAAAAATTGTGCTATTGGATCACCAGTTTTCTCTCAAATTGGATCATAAAGGTCGTAGTCGGTGCATGCGCCCACTTCAAGCCTCTGAACGCTGGTGTTCCATAAGGCTGTGTGCTATCACCTACCCTGTCCCTGATATCTTATGCACCAGCCGTTTTAATATTTCACGGGAACACGTCGCCGAGGGCCGGAATAAACTTTTCTTTGAAGTCAAGTCTTGTTGAAAAAAGCCTCGGATTGGGGGCAACTAAATCTAGTCCAGTTCGATCCCCTGACAAAAGTTTACGCGTTTACCGCTCAAAAAACCCATTTGTCATATCTTCTCTGTTTCAATTTTTTCCTCATTGCCTCAGCTAACATAGGCATTCTCGGTGCCGACATATCGAACGATGTTCAGTTCCGCGGTAAATTCGAAGGAAAGACTAAATTGGTCTCTAAAAAGCATGGCGTGCTTTGTAGAGCGGGATAGTATTTAATGCCGGAATACCGCTTGCAACTTTACATTACGACAAAATTCCCAATACCATCCGTACCGTCTCAATGAGTGGCGGTCCACCACTGTACGATTTACAAAAAGTTTTCTTCCTCGCACAACTTCCTTGTGGAATCTACTACTACCAGCGGTTTATCCAGTTCGACACGACCCATGGACCTTCAAAAAAAGCCTACTCTTTTTTAAAAGGCCGGCAACGCATCTGCAATTCCCTGGTGTTGCAGTTGTACATAGGTGGGGGTTACTTACCATCAGGTGAGCCGCATGCTCGTTTGCCCTCTCTCATATGAAAAAAGGAATAAAAGTTTCTCTTTTGTTATTAGTCGGCTGTGAACATCTTGAGTACGTAGGTAACTTAATTAGTAAAACCAGCGCACACGTCTTATGTAGTCTACACTCAGGCGAAACATTTAGCTAGATACGTTGCTCGAATTCATGCTATTATATTACAAGCTACAGTCAATAAATACATTTGAATGATGCTGCAAAATATACGTAGCTAAGTACAATTAATTCATCAGTCATGATGATGGGTTACCCTAAATCTCATTACAATTTCATTGTGTATTTACGAACTTTTTTAGCAATCTGTTCCTTGTATATACTTGAAACAATTGTATGGTTTCCTTAGATTAAACATTTTAATCATTATTGAATAAAATTTTACGAATATAAAATTATAATATTTTTAGAGAAGTTTGAGTCGGAGGCCTATGTTCAGCAGTGGACTTGTGAAGGGCTGTAATGATGATGATGAGTCGTTGCGCCCTATGTTGTTTAGATTATGACTCATAACTTTAGTTCTGTACTCGTAATCTATTTTCATCCATGTATAGAAAATAAACATTGTATACAACTTATGTGACAAACAAAAAGAGACACAAATTAAACAGCTATTTTTGTGTAATATAATTGTTTTAGGTTCCAACAAAACTGAACGGTAGCTGTGGGTAGCTTGCGGATGTTAAGTTATTGATAAAAATTACTTACAATCAAATAGTGTAGTAGGGCTACAATGGCTAACCATGGGTAAAACAAAAGTACCTAACCTATCTAACTGCAGAGAGTTGTAGAGGGGACGTTCCCGAAATCCTCACAGTGATACGTTTTCAACCTACTATACTAGAAAGAATGCGCTATTAAGCGGAGTATTAAAAAAAAAAGAATTTCAAAGTTTCCTCATTGAATGTTATGTTTTCCGTACATTGCTTGAAATAAAAATTACTTGATAAAAGTAGTTCGTCTTCTTTATTACGATAAGCTCAAGACAAATTTTAGATAACTTATTAATTTATTTAGTAATAATCATTCTCCCGATGCATGTTTAGGCCAAAACTCTGAGACATGATTTGGAAGGTCTAATTTGTAGATTCTATTGAATATCGACCATCGAAAAAAATATTTTTATCTCACAAATATCCTATACATTACTAATCATAAAATACATTTTCATTCACGTAAGGGAAAAAAATTAACATAATTCAATTATCTACCGAAAAAGCTTCGATACAAGCCCCAATATCTCCAAAGTTCTACATCATATTGACGTAAAATTTATACATTTGCTTAAACTCTACTACGATTTTTACTTTTTAAATCGTTACTATTATTTTTTAATAAACTAAATAAAAGTACCATATATTTCACTGCACCGGCCCCTCTGCGTTCAATACAGCGCGAGCGCTCGTCTGGGTTGGACCTATACCACCGCCTCGTTTCAATATTATCATAATGTTCGTTGATGGCCATGGCTAGTACTGCCAGGGGTCTGGATAAAGCGGGACACAGTCAGGCTTTTTGGTTGCGTGTCCGGCCAAATTATACGGTGACGACCCATCTGGCTTTTGTTTGGCTTTTTAAAGGAGACAATCGTTTTTGGGCCAACTAGATATTTTAACGTAACTTGCTCATAAAACCGATACCAATTTACTATAGTAAATTGGCTAAAGATTTTATCAAAATCTGACCGGTATTTTTTTATATAGAAGAGAGGGCAAACGAGCATGCGGCTCACCTGATGTTAAGTGACTACCGCCGCCCATGATCAACCGCAACACCAGGGAAATTGCAGGTGCGTTGCCGGCCCTTTAGAAAGGAATAGATAGATATTTTAACGTAACTTAGCTCATAAAACCCATACCAATTTACTATAGTAAATTGGCTAAAGATTTTTCAAAATCTGACCGGTATCATGATAAATAATAGAATTAAGAATCAATACCTACATATAAATCGCCGCGGTCTGTTTATTAGTGAACTGTTTTTGTTTTCCGGAGAATCCATCTATTATTTAATATTCTTCAAAGAACCTACAACTTTTTTATACTTTTTATTATGTGCAGTGTTACACTATTATAACATAGAATATCGATTAAAAATACTAGATAGTCGCACATATAAGTTTGAGGTTATAATGAGATTGCTGTTTGATTGTTAGTTACTCAGTATTTCCCGTTAGATGCAGTAAAACTAAATATCACTAGTGTAATCTAGAGTATGAGTAATAAATCGACATGCACCATTCATTCACATTTATCATTAATATACGCCACAATAATAAAGAAGACTGATTTATTCTATTTTATTGGTATTTCATTAGAATTTGAGAATATTTTATGGTAAATATAAAAAGCATTGTTTTACTTTAAAAAAAATTGTAATGTTATATTAAGACTAAAAAATTAAGGGAGTCCGGCCTTTTTACAAAAATGTCCGACTAAGCTCATTGGTCTGTCCGGCTTTTCGGTCTTAAGACCTGGCAACCCTAGCTGTGGCGCTGCTATTTTGTGTAAGAGCTTCATCAACTACGCCCGCAATTTTTAAACGTTGTTATTAGAACAGGTTGCAACCATACTATTAATTTATTTACACCACTATGCTACTGTTAGTAGATATAATTGATTATCAACCAACATTGGTTAACAATCGACTACTGTGAAACAATTAAAATATTTATGTGTACTTATTCCAAAACTAAGGTACATATATAATGAATAATATATCTAATAGATTATAATAAATAAATTAGATAACATAAAAAAGTCACACCAAAAATTTCCATCCGCTGAACTCCATCCTAAGAAAACTTGTATAATGTAATATCAAGATCGTTTAGTCGCTATTAAATACCATAGTGCGAGCGATTGAAGAGATATGAAATAAAGTGTCGCTTACGTAGATTATAGCACGCTCGTAGCGTAAAATACCTACATGTGCGTAACGCCGAAATGTAAGAGGGCTCTTAATATCAATAGCAAGTAAATCACTTACCTTCAATTTGCCAACGCACTATGCTCTATGGCCTCAATAGTAAGTACCTTTCATTGGATATGTCTTAAAATAATCATGGCAAAGGCAAAGGTCATATAAAACTTACTTGGTGTGACCAAAGCCCGTAGTTGATGGGATCACTGCGCTCGAAGTTGTTGACGAGTATGTTTACCTAGGACAAATTGTCCCACTAGATAAGTCTAACTTCGATCTCGGCGTCAATGGACAGATTTAACTCGGCTGGCCAGCGTTCGGGAGATTACGAGATATATTCTCGTCACGTACTATACGTCTAAACTTGAAAACAAGAGTATAAAACCTATGCGTTTTGCCAGGGATGACATATGGATATAAGAGTTGATTTTCACTGTCGAATCTTAATTATCTTATATTACTTAGCGGATTATGAAAACTGAGCATAGCCATGCTCGGAGTTTGTCTACGTGACTAAGAAATATGGATATCCTTAATGAACTACAGCAACTGATATGAACCAATTAATCAGTAAGCTGAAGTGGCAATGGGTTAACATATAGCTCGAAGAACCGCCAAGCGATTGGAAGAAACGTTCTCGAGTAGCAACCTCGTTCCGATAAGCGAAGTGTAGGGTGGCCCTCCACAATATGGAGTGATGACCTGGTAAAAGTCGAAGGAAGTTGATGGATGTAGGTGGCTCATAACCGTGCTTTGTTGCTTTCTTGACTATTTTCAGCGGTGGATTTGTGATGGGCTGTAGTGATGACGATGAAGATGAAATATTACACAAATTTAATATTAAAGTTTATATGGAAACCTTGTTATTCTAAAAAATACAAATATTAAGACCTACAAGCACGAGTCTAACAAATATAGTTTACATTGTTACGAAACTTTATTGCGTTGATCTTATATTTTACGCTTAGAATAGGTACTAGTTTTCACCATCATCATCATCATCATTACAGCCCTTCACAAA
Source organism: Parnassius apollo (assembly GCA_907164705.1). Lineage (NCBI taxonomy): Eukaryota > Metazoa > Arthropoda > Insecta > Lepidoptera > Papilionidae > Parnassius > Parnassius apollo. The sequence continues at coordinate 5,116,329 of CAJQZP010000885.1, read as the reverse complement.
TCCACTGCTGAACATAGGCCTCCCCCAATGCCATGTATGCCACAAAGCACGGTCCTGAGCCACCTGCATATATCGACTTCTTGCATGTCTTACCAGGTCATCACTCCATCTAGTGGGGGGTCACCTTACACTTCGCCTACCGATACGAGGCTGCCACTCGAGAACCTTTTTTCCCCAACGGTTGTCGGTTCTTCGAGCTATATGGCCGGCCCATTGCCACTTCAGCTTACTAATCCGTTGGGCTATTTGGTCACTCTGGTTTTACTGCAGATATACTCATTTCTAAGTTTATCACGCAGAGAAATTCCGAGCATAGCCCTCTCCATAGCTTGCTGAGCGACTTTGAGCGTCCTCATACGGCCAGCAGTGAAGAACCACGTCTCGGTTCCGTAGGTCATCACTGGCAACACGCACTGGTTGTACAACTTAGTTTTCAGGTTTTTAGGTATACCTGACGAGAAGATGCGTCGTAATTTCCCGAACGCTGCCCAGCCGAGTTGAATTCGTCGATTGACCTCTCGATCGAATTTGGACTTACCTAGTCGGACTATTTGTCCCAGGTAAACGTACTCGTCAACAACTTCGAGCTTAGCGCTCCCAACAACTACTGGCATAGGTGTAACATGGACATTAAATATGATCTTTGTTTTGTCCAAGTTCATCTTAAGACCTATCCGGACTAGTTTTACTAAGGACTTATTAATTTTTTAGAATAATACGTAAAACACCTGTCCTTGCACCTGTGACTTATAATAATATGTAACATTATACTTTAACCGAGGAAGTATTACGGAAGACGTTGTTAATATAGAATAAGATCGAATCTACTTTAAATACCGACAGCTCCTCTGTACTTGACACTTTGATATCAAATTAATTAGACAACAACAGTTAAGCTGTAAATTAATCCTCAGTTATCATTTTATAACAAAGTGGAAGTTTGCGCAATTGATTAAGGAATCAAATCTTCACATTTATATAGTCACAGGTAATACAAAATAATATTGTGTCCTTAAATTTTAATAATAACTTTAATTTTAATAGTATCTGGACACTGTTAAAATTAAAGTTATTATTAAAATGGATGTATATGGGCTATAACTTTATTAAATTTTAATCAAGAACCGATTAGATAAGTAATAAAGTACCTTCTAATCGAAGCTACAACTTCTGTACTAAGACATGTTTTTACGAGTCTATTTTTATCTATTCGATTCTACATCCAAGACTCATCAACTGATTAAGGAAACGATTGATTTAAAACGAGTGCCTCATTAACTTATATTAGATGGTAAGGTTCGCCGTTAGATGGCAAGTTCGCTTACCTCATCGACTACAAAACATATATATATATATATATATATATATATATATATATATATATATATATATATAAAATCACTTAATGCACATTTATGGCTTTGATATACAAGATAAGGCGCTTAATACAATTTCAGTTTACCACAACAAATACTAAATAAACCTATTTATAAAATTGAAGTGATTTATACCAGTCATGCAGCTCAAAAAGCAGAAAATTGATGAGAAAAATTCGTCTTATTATCCGTATTTAGTTACAAAAGGCTCTTCGCTGAAGAAACTGAATGAAATCTGAAGGAACATATAATTCAGAAATATTCCTTTCTAATTACTACGATTTTAAACGCTTATTTTAGAAGAGTAAGAGAACGTAGTAACTGTTAGATTAATTAATTTTAATTTATGTAATTGAACTTATTTCAAAATTCATAATTAAAGTTCCGTATTTAAGCATGAACGGTCTTGTATTGATATTTTCAAAGGAAATTAGTTATATTCAAAGGAATTAATGTCATAAATTTACTAATTCTACTTTTTCCTTGTCCGTCAGTTGTTTCAGTAATATCTTTTATTTATGGACGGCACACGCTACTAGAAATCACTACGATCGCACTGTACCGTTTAAAATTAAAGTTACAGCCTGTATACGTCCCACTGCTGGGCATAGGCCTGCTCTCATTTCTGAGAGGGTTTTAGGGCCAGGAGTAGTCCGCCGCGCTGCCCCAATGCGTGTTGACGAGCTTCACATGTCTACGAAATATTTTTTTCTTATTTCTCAGACATGTAGGATTCCCCACGATGTTTTCCTTCACCGCCGAGCACGTGGTGAATCAGCACTTAAAATTGCAATTAACAATTTCATTGGTGCGGTTTGCTCGCGCATTGTGAAATTTACAGCGATCGCTAACCATCTGAGATAACACGGCTCTAAGCTACGTCACCGTTTAAACTGCACCGATAATCGAAACTTGTGTGATAAAAACTGCACAGTTTTTACGATTTTTTAAAACTATACCGTCCAACGGAGTAGTATGATAATTTGAATAGATAACACGAAATCGGAGAAAACTGTGCCGATAATTGTAACGTGTGTGCCAACACTGCAATTTTGCCTGTCGGATCTTGAAGTACGGACGAGACGGGTTGAAGTAAGACGGATACATGTCTTCAGCGACTTCTCGAATTGTAGTTTCTCGCAAAGTGAAGTATTGCCATATACATAAAGACATAAACACTCACGCCTGTCACCCAGAGGGATAGGCAGAGACTACAGACTTCCATTAAGCACGATCCTGACACACCTCTCTCGCCTCCTCCACATCCATATACCTACGCATACATGCTCGTCGGTTACTCTTAATTTGGCAGATTTTTAATATATCGCCAATTTGTTCGACAAACTTTCGCCTAGGACGTCCCGTTCCGGCTCTTCCATTCACTTCTGCAACATATATTTGCTTTGTCAGTCTTACCTCATTCATTCTTTCTACATGACCGAACCACCGAAGCATCCCTTCCTAATCCTTTCTTAATCCTGGTCACCGCAATATCTTTCAAACCACACTCTTTTTTATCACACAGTTTCTCACCCTGTCACTCAGATTCAGCCCTCACATACTACTTAGCGACCGCATTTCTCAATCAATCAATCATTTTATTCGTTTTCACAGGTAACGAGTTTTGAACGAGAATTGTTTAAAATGTTATGTTTTCCAAAAATTCGTAAAGCCTTGAATAATTTTTTCAAATATTATGTAATTAATAAATATAGTGCAATTGGACGATAATTATTGGCAATATGTTTATCACCTTTTTTAAATAATGGCTTTACTACAGCTGGTTTCAAATTGTTTGGAAATATACCTGTAGTAAAGCTTAAATTAATTATATGACTCAAAGGTCTTGCTATTGTAGAGCTAACATGTTTTATTACTTTTGTACAAACGTCGTCAAAACCAACACTATTAGTATTTGTAGACAATTTATAATTTTACACACTGAGTCAGGTGTTTTCGGGCTTAAAAATAGAGATTTGTAATTATTATTGAAATGAGATAAATGACTTAAATTTACATTATTATTACAATTATTGTTGAAATTGTTATTGTTATTATTATTTGAAGAAATGTCAGTATTAATAGTACAATTTTCAGTTTCCATGTCATCAATAAAAAAATCATTAAACGCATTAGTGATTAGTAAGATATTCATTACCTACTCTTAACTTCTGTATTGGTTCTTTGGGAATATTTGTTTTGGATTTATATATAACGGACCAAGTTGCTTTCATTTTATTTTTTGACTTATTTATGTAGTTGTCATTTTGTGAACGTTGTGCGTTTTTTATTATTTTCCTTAATTTTGATGAATATTCTTTTAATAGTGATAGTGCATCATTGCTTTTTTTTCTCCTAAAATGCCAAAGTAAATCCCGCTTTTTTTACGTGCTATAAGTCCCTTTGATATCCATTTTTGCTTGGAATTTAGAGTATTATTTATAATTTTATAGGGGAAACATAGATCATAAAAGCATTTGAATATGTCAAAAAAACCATCATAAGATGTATTAGGATCCGAAGAATTAAATATATCCTGGAAACTTAGACTATCAATACATCTTTTAAATGTTTGAAGGTTTTCATAGCTAAAATCTCTTCTTTTAATACTCCACAAATTGATTATACATGTTTTTACAGGACAAAGTTTTTAAAATTTGCGCCATATGATCTGAAAGGCCTAGTTCAATGACTTCACTGTTGGATCCTCTTATATTATGTGCAAAATTGTCTACACGTTCCACTTGCAACTCTTGTCGGCTTTTGTATTGCTAGCTTCAGATTATAGCCTAATAGTAGATTTGTAAATTCTCGACTAACAGAAGTACTTTTCAGAATATCAATGTTAAAATCGCCACAGATAATTATATTTTTATTTTTAGTATTTATTATAGTATTTAGAATGACTCTAAGAGTATCATAGAACGCATCCACACAAGATTTATTTGTGTTAGGAACTCTATAAATACATATCACAATCACATATTTCTACAGCAGTCTCTATCATACCATTAATCGAGAATTTCTTAATATTATCAACTACTCCATACTTTAATCCATTTCTTACTAAAATACATGATCCACCACGTCTTTTATTTCTTGAAAAACTGGTTGCTAATGTGAAATTAGGTATTGTAAGGAATTCTTCCAATTCTGGTATAGTATTGTGCTCAGTCACACATAGAATATCTATAGCTTTTTTTGTCTGTCTAACTCATCCAGATTTAATACTAACTCATCACATTTGTTCAATAGTCCCGATATGTTTTGATGTAATATATGTAAGTGATTATAGAAGAAAAAACTGATTTTCATCAGGGATAATAGAGCTCTCTTTTCTTGTGTCGATGTGCTTCTCATCACTCGATTTTTGTACAGATAATATTTGTTTGGCAATATTTTCCATTAAATTTTGTACTCCAGTTTGTTTTATTTTACCAGTATTCTGTGAAAACATATCATATGTTAAGTCCAGGTTTGAATCAATGTAATAGCAATATTTATTAGTGTTTATGTCTTGATTAAGTAGGTAATTGAAAGTCTAATCTGTAGTTATACAATGGCTTTCCACATATTATGTATGTTGGTGAAACTACGATTACGTTTGTATTTTTTACTTGTTCCGGCCTGGTTTTAATTGTTTTCACCAGACCTTTATAGTCTTCTGAGGTATTAAAATCCGACTCGACGATTATCACATCATATGTTCTTTGCTCACAATATCAAGTTCATTTACTAATTCTAAACTGTGTGATAAATCTTCTAAGGATTGGAAACTATTGTTTAATGATTCAGCAGGCAATTCCATTGATAGTAATTTTGCTAATAATTTTTCTTTAGGTAGTAGGGTCTGGCCAGTTTCTGGTGAGCTGTTTGGAGGTTCTGAGTCAAAAGCATTCATATCGTTACTTTTAAGGGTTTCAACAGTCCTTTTTTTACGTATTGTGATATTCAAAGTATCTTTTTCTAAGGATGGAGAGAGGACTGTATTTTTTTTACTTTTTGTGCATTTAAAACATCTCCATGATTTTTTAGTCTCATTTGTCCATATTCTAAAACGAGCGAAAGTTATGTTTGCACAGTCGATATGGTAGATATTATTACAAACTGAACAAATTGTGAACTGTCGATTTTCTATTATTGATTTACATTTGAAACAACATTTCTTTAAGTGTGTTTGTTGCTCCATGTTTGTATTTATGTTAGAAAATTAAAGACAAAAATATTTCTGTCTGCCTCCAGGCTCGATCGTCCGTCGTATCGGTGACTAACCAAGTCACTTGTACCGTTCGACCAAGCGTGCTCATTAATAACAATTGAAATTAAGCATTATATTCCACTTCTTCCGCATACTCGTGGGTAGATGAAATTTAATGATAATGTGGTTTGATAGATGGCGTTGTAACTCCAACTATATAAAATCGACCATAAGTTGTAGAATCAAATGTACAAATTTTTTTGCACTTAATCATAATATTTGAATAAAATTAACCGTCAGATGAATACTTTTCATGTTAAGCGAATAATAAAGAAATATCGTCACTTTTTGCACAAGAATATTGTAGTTTGGAACAAAATCATAGTATTTTTAGTCTTCTTTGGTTGTTGTAATATAAATTATGTTCATATTTAATGTCACAAATTCACCGTCACTTTTTGTTAATTCACAAAACACTTTGTATTTACCGATGATAACATTTATACGCTTTATTCCAGTCAAAACTCACACACCAATATTACTTTCTTAACTGTAATTTAACTATATTGTTTTTTGTTCATTAATTACTACGGAGCCTATGTTTACACACTGTCATATTAGACGTCTGTCGTATATGAGTTTCCGTCCGTCTTTCTACTGCATTTATTCTACTCTAGTGCTTCTTCTACCACACCCAACTTTCACTACCATACGTTAAAGTAGGAACCAATACAGCATTGTGAATAGCCATGCGTGCCTTTTTTGACAAATTCTGACTTTTCACAATAGAGTGTAGAGCACCATTTACATTATTTCCTGCATTCACTCGTCGTTCAATATTCTTATCATATCTCCCATCCCTGCTGAATACAAATCCCAAATATACAAATTAATCTACTTGCTCGACCATCTTCCCTTCTATTCTTGTTTCACATGTCGTTTTACTTTCTTCTTTTTCAAAAATCATAACTTTCGTCTTACTTGCATTCACTTTCTTTTCCCTTTCTTTTAATGATCTGTTCATTAATGTAACAACCATTTGCAACTCGGCCGCCGGCGACACAAGTATGACTTGATTATCGGCGTATAAAAGGCATTTGATGCTTAACTCACCCTTTCTTAACCCGCATTCTTCAACTTTCGAATTTTCCAAACAACTGTCTATAAATAGGTTGAACAGCTACGGGAAAGCTACACAGCCCTGTCTGATACCTTTATGGATGCCAAACCAGTCCGAGTAGGCCCCGTTGATTCTAACAACAAAGCAAGCACTCGAGTCCCTATACAGAGACTTTAATGCTTGTATCTGCCCAGCACTCAACCTAAATGAGTTCAGCGTTTGCCATAACACATTCCTGTTCACTCTGGCATAAGCCTTTTCAAAGTCCATGAAAACACAAAAAACTTTTTGGTTTTTCGCTAAAAACTTCTCCGCAATCATGCGATGCCATCATGATGTATTGCCACTTACTTAATTTTTAAGAAAACATCAGGTCCATTGCTTTTTCTGGCGTAAAAGTTGACGATACTGGTTTGTTTTATCATCTTGTTAAAATTTGCAGCTGCTTCAGGATTTCTGAGCATGTGATCAATAGCGGAAGCGATATCGTTACTATCATCTTCTTTCATAAGTTTTGCAGCTAACTGCAGTAATTCGATTGGGTTTTCGCCTATATGTTCGCTAGACCTTCTCTTTTTCTTCTTTGTTCTTAGATTTTTGAAGGGTTTTCAAGATAGTTCTGTCATCGTTGCAACCGAAGATGAAGTTGAAGGATTTGTAGTTCATCAATCTTCACTACATGTATCTTCTTAGCGTTATTAAAGCATAGTATGCACGCAACTTGGCCTCTTGCCAAAGTTCAAAATCTATCACTATTCTGACCGGTTCTCTTCCACCTCCATTCAGCAGCAAGTGTGAATCTCCGACAAAATTCTCTGAAAATAACAATACCTTCTTCAGAAAGCTTGAAACCTAGTTAAATTAGGACTTCACTAAACAATACTTCATTATTAAACGAATTATTCTGACTTTTCATAATTTTAACTAAATCCAGATTGAATAAAACTAAATTTACGGATTTTATCGCGTTTATTTCACTACTTTTACTTATTTTTAATTCCCGACGTTTCGGGTGCTTTACAGCAACCATGGTCACGGGGGGTCCCCCCCCCCGGCAACAGCAACCATGGTCACGGTTACTACTACACATTACATACACTACATATTGAATAAAACTAAATCCGTAAATTTAGTTTTATTCAATGTGTAGTGTTCGCGTAAATTTAAGAAATCATTAAATCCAGATTAGTAGTTAAAATTTCCATATTGCCAATTACTGATATTTGTGATTGAGAAGTTCAGAAAAAACTGACCTAATAAATATATTTTTAGCCTACTTATGAACCTTCACTAATGATCTATTAATGACACTATTTATTAAGTAGTATGAAAAACAGGAAGTATTAGTAATTAGCTTTCATTCTTTTGTAAACTACTGATTATTAAGCGATTATTAGTAAACTACAAAATCTCGTATCTACTGTACTTTTGTTTGTTGTTTAGTTCTAAAAGATCTGATTACGACTCATTAGTAGTACGCGCAAACACTAATGATTTCATTTTTTGTTTTTGTTTAGTTCTTAGAAGATCTCAGTAGAATCGAAGATATTTTTATTACCATCGGATGGAGGGTGGTTTGATGTTGTAATAAACCTTAACAACCTAAACCTTCTGACATATTTTTAATCAAAAAAGAACCCGTATCAGTTATCTCTCGGCCGTCTAGTCAGACACCAGGCGGCCGAGGGAGAACAGGCGACATGTGAGGCATATTCAAAAAGATCTAGCTTTAATACTTGCCTTCGTAATACTTTTAGCGCTAAGTGTTTTTTGATACGGCGCCATTTACAAATGCAGATTACTGACGTACAGCCGGAGTTACGTTACGATACGTTGACTAAAATTTCTATGTCAATGTCTAGCCTGATTACAGAATGAAGTTAGGTGCACATTCTTTACGACAAAATTTCTAGCCACAATACAAAAGCGCTATTAAATGTTACGGTATTGAAGACAACCCGCTGCATTTGTTCGTTTTGTAATGCATGGCCTTAAAATTTAGCATTATCAGCTGCATTGCAGAATGCAAAGAGATAATACATTATATGATGTGCATTATGACTAGGTGTTATTATTACTGTCTTGTTTCTTATTTGGTCCAACATACATTTGGGCCGACCGAATGCTGCTGAAGCCACTCTCTCCCGCCAGAACCGAAAACCTTTCGTTTGAGATTATTATTTTTGTAATTTCGATAACGCCTTCATACTTTTACGTGTTAATTACGTGTTAAATTTTATCTCGCATTAAAATAAATTCATAAACAGTTTCTAATAATAATTTTTATGTCTACCGTATACTGCAACATCTTAGGCATATTTAAAAGAAACAAACATCGAAACCAACTTTTCGCAAACTATACTAATTGATATTTACAAAATTATACTACATTATTGTTGTTTACAAAAAATTACCTTTTCAGCGATATCGCGGTAGTCGTTCAAAATGTCCATTAATTCTTTCTAAACACAAACTAGATAGTCTCTTTAGATTGTTTGTTAAACGTTCACTAACAAACTGTGCTTTTTCTGTGTGCACTAATCGTTTTAATTTGGCCCACAAATAAAATTCTAGAGGTTAGGTCTGATGATCTCGCCTATCAGTTCACAGGTTAACTGCGACCTATCCACTTATCACCGAATTATCGGTTGAGACATGCGCGCACAGTTCGTTCGTAATGAGCTAGACATCCGTCGTGCTGGAAGTACATTCCTTGCAGATGGCTCAAAGGAACGTTTTCCAACATTGTGTCGATGATTTGCAGATATGTTACTCCCGTCATTCAACCTTCAAACCATATTGGAGTAATCATGGGGTCGTGAACGTTGTCATGTTTTTTGATTTTGTGTTAGTTTTAGAAACCACCAGTCCTCATTTTGCATGTTGAAAATTCCAACACGGGTAAATATCAACTCGTCGCACCGTCTAAGTTTTCACCAGACAAGACATAAAATCTCACCATTGCTAGGTAGCTTGGTATTCGACATTAGAGTATTGGTACATGATTACGATAACTGTCAATGGGCAGGCGGAATACACACGAGGAAACATAAACAATTTATACGACGTCGTATTTACAGCTTACTGAAACGAGAGCACGGGTGCTCTCTACGAAAGGAAAAGGACAAGCACAAAGAGGCCCATGGCGAGTACGGTGAGTGTATTACAAATTCATTGTTTTAATGCCGCTAGTAAAGTAGGGTTCATATGATTTTAGTGTCGCTAGTATTTCATTGATTTTTTTATTTTTTTTTATTTAACAATTTATGTACACACAAGTAAGGGAGAGGACACATCGTGATGAAAAGTTTGTACAAAGGCTTTTTTATTTATTTATTTAGTTGAAACATTTGTTTTTTATCTTTTTAGTATGAAAAGTTTGCTTAAAATTAGTAGTATTTATTGATAGATCAATTTCATAATATACTAATGTAAAATATCAGTGCCATAGGCTTCTAATCCGTTCACCTGTTACACTCTATTTTTTTCCAGGCGGTACAATAATCATCCAGTATACGCGATACGAATTATAATTTTTCGACTGCCGGGTTTATTACTGAATTACCACCTCGAGCACAGCCATGTCACAGAATGGTTAACTCTCCAAAGTCTAACAGCCTTCGGCTAGCTGCAAAAATTGTTGTCCGATTGGGTGACACGTGGGTTAATTCCTTGTCATTCCAAACGCGGTTAAATCTCACTCTTGTTTAATCTTTGCGCACAACGTAAACTTTCATTGCAAAAATAGCACACTCGTACGTAATGAAGTCACGGTAAGACAACACTGTCAGTCAGCAGGGCAAACGCACCTACCAAGAAGTTCTTCTTGGCAAGAACGTACATAACTAGAGGTGTAACGGCTAACGGAAGAGAAGGGACGGGAAGACGCGCATGTCTTTACCGAGCCAAAACAATAATTATTAGATAGTTAAATCTATAACCGAGCGCGAACACCAAGCGCCATTGACTGCTTTCGAATAAAACACTTCCTTGCGAATGGGTCCATGCCAGTGATTTCAAAACGTATTTTTATATAAGTCAATGGTTCATGCCTAGTAAAATAGTGGACGTTACATATCATATATTTTTTTTAACAAAGAATATTAACAATGCTATAAACATTACTAATATTCCCCCCAGTGGCGAAGCTGGAGCTCCAAGCTAGGGCAAGCCCAAGATATAAATTGAAAAAAAATTAGATTGTTGTTTTTAGCAGTTTTATAAAAATACACCAATCTTGATCTGTCTCCACGCTTCAGTTTCATATTCAGTGCTGTCAAGGACGTGTTTAACAAAGCCCACAGAAAGCATACCACTGCTAGATAGATTGTATTACATATCAGCAATTGCATAGCTTCGGTGGCTTTGAAGAAAGCCGTTTGGGTTTGTTTAAGCGAAAGAAAAAAATATTTACATCCAATACAATACATGAACAAAAGTAAAACACGAACAAAGTACAAACAAACTATGTACAAAATTAAAAAAAAATTATTTACATTCTAATGGATAAGAGATAAGATAAGTGGAAACGTCTCGCTTTCTTATAGAAAGATTTAATTACGTCCACGTAAAATGTTGATGAACATTTTAATTGTACCAATAACTGTTTTTAATTGCGATAATTGATAAGTCTGAAATATACTCTTAACCTTACGTATTATCTCAACAAAGTTTAAAGATTTCCTCTCCGATTATCACTTTAACACACTTCAATTCATCACAAGGAATACTATTATCCTCAATTTTCATTAAAAATCTTTAAAAAAGCATAAATTTTGAACTCGTAATATTAAATCGCTTAAGATAAGCACACAGAGTAAATAAACATTGAAACGTGAAATGAACTTGCAAAAGTATTGCCCGCGCGCCTCCGCTTTTAACAAATTAATTCCCAAAAGCCTGGCTTTAAATCTCTATACTAATTGCTATATATACAATCGTAGTTATATTTCATTATATAATATTTTGCCATAGGTTAGAAAGAGAGCGATCGTCTTCTCGAAAGCCCCGTAAAAAGCCCACGCGAGCGAGGGAGACAACTATTAGCTCTATTAAAACTCATTTTTATGACAGCAGCAGTATCGCTAAGGCAATACGAGGTCATCGGTCGACATGTGTCGAACAGTGGAGTGCGCGGGAAATTTGAAATAGCTTGAAACATTTTACGAGTTATTTTATTAGTTGATATTATTGATTGATTCAGGTTTAATAAGGAAAGCCCGGCTTTTCGGCTTTAATGGAAGCTTCGCCACTGATCCCCCCCCCCCTTAACCACTCGTGGTAAGCTTAAATTGCTTGTGTTATGAGTGGTTCACGCCAGTAGTTAAATAGCGGATTCGAACCCACGACCTTTTTTGAGTTCGCGGTCCGCGCCCTGCCATTAGGCTACTGTCGCTTCAAATATTTCCACACATATTTCCACATATTATGAATTTCAAAGACATAAAAGACAAAATTGTTGAGTTTGTATTCACCATTCACTTATTTCAACTATTCTGAACCTCCTCTCCAAATTTGGGCATCATCATCATCATCATTACAGCCCTGTTTGTAAGTAGAATTTGGGCATACATTGTAATATAGCCCTGTATAATAATGACGTAATTCTAACACAGCAGAGACTGCTTGTGATAACAACGCTGCATTTTGAAAGGATACGACTAACGAAACGCAAGGTTTCGTATTTGGTTTAAGTACTTTATCTCATGTTTCTTGTTTTTCATTCTTCAAGTCAAAGCTACATTTAATTTGAATGAAACATACGAAAGACTAGACACAGTCAAGTAACAATGATTAAAAAGTAAAGATAGAAGCCGATCTTTATTATACCTTCCAGGAATTGGCGTCATTGTTTGATGTTAGTTTACCCACAATACTGATAAATTTGCAGCAGATTTATGAAATTAAAACCTCGAGATATGGGTGTCTCTTGCAGTGCGTTGAGATTTGCCTTGTTTAGATGAGGTACAGAAAAACTGAAGCAGAAGAGATTTTGGATAGAAAATTTGGCATGTAATATAAAGTGGGTTCTCTGTGATAACTGCAAGCGAATAAACTAATGGTTAAAGCCAGAGTCTATTAGTGAGCTACAGTTTAGAAATACTTTTCTTCTATTGAAGCAGAAGAAACTTTGGACAGAAAAGTGACATGTAATTTAGACTGGATTCTCCGTGATAACTGCAAGCGGAAAACGGTGGTTAGAAAACCTTTTGAAAGAATAAATATTTATGAGAGCCATCGAAAGCCGATGGTATTGCCTTATGATTATTTTAAGCACGGAACCTCTTTCACCAAGAAAGGGCTCTAAAAGGTTAAGAACATTAATTCGTCCCTATACTTGTATCAAGTAAACATCAATCAATTACTTATAATTAATCCCTTTCCTCTTTGAAAAGGTAATACATATGATAAGTAGTGCCTAAGCATAGCTACAAGAATTTTGTAGGCATACGAATCATCGAAATTGATTGTGTGGATTCTAATTAGATGAATCTCCCAAGCACGTGCCGAGGGTTGAATGGTATGTGGTTGTATAAACATGTCATATCGCTAACGTTGCATCCCAAGGTACCGGGACGAATCCTGTCCAACTGAGACCCCTGAGGGGATGGACCGTTTTTATCCTAGGTATATGTCGGAACAACATGAATAGAAACAGAAACAGAAACTCTTCTTTATTCAATGTAGATTATAAACAATACTTATTGAAATTCATTTTTTTCATTTACCACTGGTTCGCAAAAAAACCTCTGTCCTGGGAACAACCAGCAAGAAACCCAGCGGGACTATTTTTTTTTTCCAAATAATAGCTTACAATCATGTTTACAATTAACAACACAAGACAAATTAGAAATAGCTTGGTAGGATCACATTCCAGGGGTTATTATCATCTATAAATTCCTTAATATTATAATAACCCTTTTTATACAAACTCAGTTTAGTAGTGAAAAAAAGAAGTACTCAAAGAATACGACGTTTAGAGAAAGCGAAATTTAAGCGACAGTAGAACATTGCTAATGAAAACGAAGACCTCAAGCGACAACGCTTGGAAAAGGTTCGTTTATCAGTATAATCAGATGCAACGTTTAGATACTCGCCGAGCACAGACGAATAGGCACGAGTCCGAATGTTTAAACAACTTGTTCGGGTGTGCTCGATGCTCGAACCGAGTATTCGCATGTTCTCCGCTCGACATCGGTTTAGCACGAGTCAAAGGAATGTTCGTGTGTATCGTATCGGTGTTTGTATACTCGTCATTATTCAATTGACCCGTGAAATTTGATTATAATTTACTTTAAACTACCGTTGTAATTTTTTTTAAATTTCTATGACAAAATATATAAAAAATATATGTAAGTATATGTACTCGGTTCAGCTAAAATTAAAAATATCCTCCGAGCGAAACCACCTAAATATATTCTACACAACTATTTTTACTACTAACGTCTTTTCATCTTTTTCATTTGAAATATTAGTGAGTCTATAAAAGTTAAGTAGACACAATATCGAGACGAGACGCACGTCATCCATGTTTAAAAAAAATCAACGTTAAATGAATACAGATGAATTTGTAAACGCGTCGTACATACTCGTCGACGAATAACTCGACGAGAGAAAAACATAAAATACATACGCAGGAGAGCAGATAGGTCAATCGAGTTATCTGAACAACGTGCTCTCAGGAAAGTTAAATACAGAGAGTAGAAAAAAAAATTCAATATTATTTAAGATCTTAAATACTGTAAACTAAAAACTAATAAACGAAAAAAACTTTTTATATAATTGTTTTTATTACTTGTGAATGAAAAAAACTAAAAAGTTAACAATAATATTTTTCATATTGGAAATAAGCCGTTTTATACTTATTACTGACACATTAAACGATAATGAAGTTCCTTCGCCTATATCAAAATTATCCCATATCATAATTAATATTTTCGACCTTCAAATTTCATACCATTTATTAATTCGAAAACATATGTGTAATCCGCAATTTGACAGCTCCTTGCTATCGAGTAGTGGGCTGCGGGTGCGAATCCCTAACTACTATGACCTAATTTGAAATAATTTTTATGTCCATACCCAGATCCAGACCCAGAAAATTAGTTTTGTAGACCATTCTACAACCAAATTTTCTGGGTCTGGATGTTAGTCCTTGTGCAATTTATGCATGTAACCAACAGGAATATAACACATGATACGGAAGAAAATTCTGCTGTGGTGGAGGTATCATTTTTTAATGTTTTTTATAAAATTTGGGAAATTACCTACATATAATAAGTTTGATCTCACCGCTGTGTCTCAAAGCGGCACGTCATAATTTCATAGTATATATCCCTAGAGTTCTTAGACAAAGGCATAATTGATCTTGAAGAAATGTTATAGATAATGAGGGTGAACACTGTGATTAATTAAATATATTTAGTTTTAAAAAGGTGTTCGAATTTTTCAATTTGAAATGGAGATTTCATATTTTAGCCCCTAATAACTACACCTAAACCACGCTATAAATATTTAATTCAAAATATTAAATATACTGAATACCAAAACATATTCTTAGCGTATGGAATTCGGTGTAAATCGACATGTAACGTAAAGTGTGGATTGATTGTGTAAATATATCGCTCATATGCTGCTACGCTTGTTAACCTTTAATATTAGTAAACAAACTCTATGTTCGTAGATTTTTTGTTTTATAAATCTGGTACATTACGAGACAGGAACTGAAATTAAAGTATACAAGCATTTAAACGGTGAATACATTTTAAAATTCTAATGGCTTGTCTTTCCTCCTAGTGCTTAAATTTCCATCATCTCCAAACTGTTCACACTTACCCGTGCTTAATGTAAAGCTTATGCCATTGCTCTTTGCGCAGGTTACTATCACTTTTTTATTTTTCCACGTTTTCGTATCTTCATCAACTGAATTTTTTTATGTATATATAGATATATGAACAGCGCGCCTGGCGGTAATAACTGGAACTATGTTTTGTCATATAAAGTCAATCCATGGTCATACGTATTTTATACGATAGAAGACTCATACTCATACTCAGAGGCAGATCGGAAGTTGGAAAGGTTACTGTTATACGTATCTCTGACTCATGCGGTGCCTATGGGTGTATATTAACAACTAAATAAATATCACACTTATATCTGGGGACGCAGCAGTGCCCTCACCAAGTCGAACAATAAGGCGGCACGGCCGTTCCAGCCTTTTCTTGAGACAATTCAGGTCATTTTCGACCCCCTATTACTTCGTTGTGGATAAAACTAAAAGCCAAAGCAGGCACTTTAAAAACACGGTATATTTCAAATTTCATTCAATTTGAACCAGTACTTTAAGAATTTGAACTGGTCAAAGTTTCTTAATTTTGTCACTCACCGACTGACTGACCGATCATCAAAACTCTAAGGCACTTCCAACAGAATTTAGAATACAATCAGTGTTTAGTGTACAAATCAAGGAAAAACTAAAATATTTTGCAATTGCGATACACTTTTAAGGGAACATCTTATAGTGACCATATAAATATCAAAATCTTTTATGTTTTAAATAAATAGATTGACTTAGCAATCGCTCTAAACAATATAATTTAATATAATAGGTATTAATTGTGAGATACATTATGTTTTCGAAAAACTTCATCAACAGGCTACAATTATTGTTCCATTCTCCAATTATATTACATAATGATTTTTACACACAATTATAATAGTAAATTTCTTCTGCACAACTTGACCGATCGAAGTCATACTCATATAATATATAATATTTGTATATGCATATGATATTAAGGTGCGATAGGTAACACACTAATCGTTTATCAACAAATTCTATTTATATTTGCGGACCATAATGACTCATATATTACGCGATACGCTTCATAAAATATTATTAGTTTAGTATAGTGTTATATAAATATTGTTAGTAGTAAAATGCGGCGCTATATATAATAATAATAATAAACTTTATTAGCATAATTACATTCCTTTCCTTTACAATAAGCTTTTTACAATATGTTTAAAATAACACAGCTTATTTACACAATAACGTGTTTATTTACAAATTTTTTTAAGTTGCTTACTTCGGTTACTGCCGGCTGTACTAGGCCGAGCCTGTATCACAGACGGTAGTTCCTTCCTCCATGACACAAAATATATCATATTACTAAATTTAACTTATATTCACCAAAGACAAAACACAATAACAATAACGACAACAAAAGTTAGTTTTATACTAAAGTTAACATTGATATTCATTTATTATTTATTTTTTTGTAAGTACCGCCATAAAAGTTAACATTTTTAGGAAAGGTAAGGTTAGACCACTTAATACAATGAACTTTAGCTAAATTATTACAAATATTATTAATGTTATATAAATTTTTAATACAGTAAATTTAAACAATGTTATGAGTTTTATGTGATCAATTTTACTACATTGTTTATTTATTCGTAGGTATTGAGTGAATATTATTATATTGGTCTATTAGCACTTGTGACTTTATATTAAATTTATTTGGTGTGTGTATGTGTATTTGCGTGATAGATACTCGTATGTAAGTGCGTGTGTAAGTTAGTTAATAAATGTGTGAGTCACTTATGACTTGTTTACTTAACTATTGCAAATAACTTTTCTGTATCATCATAAGTTTGTTTTTTTTTTAACCACTTTACTATAATATTTTTACATTGGTAAGTGTTATGCGGGTATATGTTGAGAATTTTATTTAATTTATTGTAAAGCATAGGACCCAAATAACAGTTATAATTATGAATGAAAAATATTCTGTACCAGTATATTTTATATACTTTATGGTTCAGTCTATTTATTGTGAGGCTATGGTCATATTCAAGTTTCCGATGTTGATTGATTACTGCATTCCTTATGAATAGCTGCCTGACAGAAAGGACATCGCATTCAACATATAAATCTACTGTGGGACAGCTAAAAGGTTTAGATGTCATGACTTTTAATATCGCTCGTTGGGCTCTTTCTAGATTTAGCAGATAAGTCTTACAAGCTCCACCCCATGATGTGATACAGTACGTTATTATTGACTCAACTAAGGCGCTATAAACCATTTTTAATGTAGTAGCATCAGCCACGTATCGTAGTTTTTTGAATACGAAGATTACCTTTCTTGTTTTTTCTGTTATATATTTTATATGTGGATTCCAAGTAAGATTTTCATCTAATAAAACTCCAAGATAACGTGTGATTTTAGTTCTGTTAAGTATATTACATTGACAAGAATGCCTTTTTAGACAGGAATGCATTTTAATTTCGAAATTTTGTTCAGTAGGTAGTGTCCGCTGAATGATTGTAAATATATCATATAATTAGTTTTAGAAATATTAAGTGTAAGCATGTTTTTATTGAGCCAATTGCTAATGCGACAAAGTCCAAGTTCAGTAATTAAAGAACCCCTTTGTCGTATCCCCTCAGTTTCAAGGCACTCCCCTTGTTGCCTCAGCCAGTATCGGAATCCTCGGCGTCGACATATCGAGTGACGTGCAGTTTCGTGGTCACTTGGAAGGGAAGGCCAAATTGGCCTCTAAAAAGCTTGGCGTGCTCAGCAGAGCGGGACAGTATTTCATGCCGGCACACCGCTTGCAACTTTACAAGGCGCAGGTTCGGCCGCTCATGGAATACTGTTCCCATCTCTGGGCTGGGGCTCCCCAGTACCAGCTCCTTCCACTTGACCGCATCCAGCGCAGAGCGGCTCGAATCGTCGACGACCGAGTGCTTTCCGATCGGCTCGATTCACTGGCGCTGCGAAGAGATGTTGCATCTCTTTGCGTATTTTATCGCATCTATCACGGGGGAGTGCTCTGAGGAATTGTTCGGATTAATCCCAGCCGCCAAATTTCGTGAACGCACTACACGGCAAACGTCCCGATACCATCCACACCATCTGGATGCTTGGCAGTCCACCACTGTACGTTCCAAAAGGAGTTTTCTTCCGCGTACAACCTCTCTGTGGAATAATTTACCACCGGTGATTTTTCCGGACCGATACGACCTGGGGACCTTCAAGAAAAGAGCTTACTCCTTTCTAAAGGGCCGGCAACGCACCTGCAATTCCCCTGGTGTTGCGGTTGATCATGGGCGGCGGTAGTCACTTAACATCAGGTGAGCCACATGCTCGTTTGCCCCCTCTTCTATAAAAAAAAAAAAAAAAAAAAAGGTTATGACCTCAGTCCAAGTTTTACCATGAAAAATTATTGAAGTGTCGTTTGCAAAAGTAAATAATGTACCATTTGTTATTTTTAATTCACAAAGATCATTTATATAAATTAAAAATAACGTGGGACCAAGTACTCTCCCTTGTGGAACACCAAATGTGACAGGAGAGTCACCACTGAATTTCCCGTCAATTGTTACTTTCTGTGTTCTGTTCGACAAATAACTTTTAAATAAGTCCAGTACTTTTCCTCTTATGTCAATTTTTTTCATTTTATTGATTAATAGCGGAACATAAACTGTGTCGAAAGCTTTTGCCAAGTCTAGAAATACTCCTATACACCTCTCTTGTTGATCTAGAAGGTTTTCTACGTAGTTAGTAAGGTCAGAGACGGCTTGAGAGGTTGAAAGACCTGCTCTAAAGCCGTATTGGTTTTTCGATAAAATAGATTTTTTATTTAAGTATGCAACCAATCCTTTTATTTAGTATTTTCTCGAAATTTTTTGATAATGCTGGTAAAACTGAAATAGGTCGATAATTATTGACACAGTCTCTGACGCCCCCCTTATAAATGGGATAGATGATTGATTGTTTAAATGCTTGAGGGAAAATGCCAGTTTCAACAGATTACAACAATATTTGTCATTTTTAGAAATTCCATCACATCCAACTGCACTATCTGTTTTTAAATTAAATAAGATAGATTTAACTTCTTGCTCTGTCGTGTAGTAAATTGCCATTGAGTCTGTTTGAGCGTGTATATTCTGTGTAGAATCGTTATTTGATGTACTCTTATTTGTAATTCCCTCTGCAAGATCTTTAGCAATAGAAGTAAAGTAGTTATTTACTTTTTCTAAAGATTCTTCCTGCGTAATCCCGATTTTTAATAACTGAGTTGGGGCTATTTTAGGTTTAAATCTATCGCTGATTTTATCAATTATTTTACATTTTAGTTTTGGATTTTTGGCGTACTTTGATAATTCATTCCTTTCATGAATACGTTTCAAACGTTTCAGTAAGTCATTGCAGAAATTTTTATATCGTTTATACGTAATAATCAATATTTCATTACTAGGATCCCGTTTACATTTCGTATGCATTCGATCTCGATTTTTTATACATCGAAGAAGGCCTGCTGTAATAAAAGTGGTATATGAATACTAAGTAGAAACGTTTTGTTAAAAAAATTGTTACGGACTACGCTCTCACAGAATACCATCATAATTGTGACGAGATCCTCGATTATGAACGACAAGAGCACAAGAACGTAAGTGTTTATGGTTTGGCGCAATCTTGACACACCTCGGGCGCTTCTTTCACATTCATACATCTATATAAACATGCTCGTAGCTCAAAGGTGCTCTTAATTTGGCTTATCTCGAATCATAGAAGGTGTATGTAACCAAAAAATTAAAAACTCCGTCGATATATCATAGTAAAACCATAAATTTTCCTGATTAAGTTACACAACAAATTTCGAACAAAAATTAATTAGTACGAGGGTGGATTGAAAAGTACTCGGCCTAACACACATCCATTCAATTCTAAAAATCAAATCTACCCACATTATTTAGTTCAGTTCAGACTAGTTCATTGTGTGAAGTTCGAAACGTGTGCGATAATTAGTTGTGATTTTATAAATTTATTAACAAAGTAATCGGACATAATTTCCGCGAATTGGGCAAATCGAGCAGCGTGCCGTCATTAAGTACCTCCATAAGAAGGGGCTATCATCAAAAGCCATCCATGATGACATGGTCAGTACATTAGGCGATTGTGCTCTATCATATTCATCCGTCAAAAAATGGATAGCAGAATTTAAGCGTGGTAGAGAGAGTGTGAAAGATGAACCCCGCTCTGGAAGGCCTTCGACGTCAACTACTGACGAAAATATTAAAAAAGTACTTGATTTAATAATGGGAGACCGCAGATTAAAAATTAGAGAGATAGCCGAGATTATAGGCATCTTTTATTAACGAACTCAAAACATCATTGTCAACGAGTTGGGTTTCCACAAGGTGTCTGCGAGGTGGGTTCCGCGACTGCTTTCAGTTGAACAAAAAAAGGACGCGATTGACTATTTCACGCGACTGTTTGGAGTTATTTGAAGCCGATGCAGATGTTTCTTGAATCGTTTTGTTACTATGGACGAAACATGGGTTCATTACTGTACACCGGAAACAAAACAACAATCAAAACAGTGGAGAAGACCTGGTTCACCACCCCCTAAAAAGGATAAGTCGATTTTATCGGCAAATAAGGTGATGGCTTCAGTATTCTGGGACTCGAAGGGTGTGATTATGATTGATTATCTTGAAAGGGGTCAGACCATAAACTCTGATTACTACTGCACCTTACTAAGTCGTTTACGAGAGGAAATAAAAGAAAAACGTCGAGGAATGCTCAGAAGAAAAGTCCTGTTTCATCAAGATAACGCCCGTGTTCACACGTCAGTACAGTCAATGGCTGAAATTCACAACTGTGGCTTTGAACTGTTACCGCATCCGCCGTATTCACCTGATCTGGCACCATCAGACTTCTTTCTGTTCCCTAACCTAAAAAAGCACTTGGGAGGTCAAAGATTTTCGACAAACGACGAGGTCAAAGCAGCTGTAGACGCATATTTTGACTCTAAGGAAGAATCATTTTTTTTCAACGGTCTAAATGCTTGGAAGGGGAGGTGGCAAAAGTGTATTGAACTTGATGGTGATTATGTAGAAAAATAAAAATATAACTGATTTAGTATGTGTTTATTTTCTTGGTTAGGCCGAGTACTTTTCAATCCACCCTCGTAAATTATATTAAGATAAGTACATCATATTAAACTATACTTCATAATATTCATGAATAACGAACGATTATTGCGAATCACCAATTTCTCTTGCTAAAAGCTTATGTTAAATTTTGTTTGAAATATTCATTAACACGTTTTTAGCTTTCAATATGTTTGTTTTGAGATATTAAAGTTAAAGTAAAAACTTTGACATTGTGAAATCGTCTTTAATTCAAAGACAAATGAAACCTGGAGAATAAATTTCAAACAAAAATACTCTATTACTCTCTCTCGTTATCTCGATCTCATATTTAAATTTTTATTCTAAATACTTCCTTAAGTTTTCCTTAAGTTTAGTGAACCTGCAAATAACTGATTTGAGGACTTTGAGGCCACATGTAGGCCGCGGTATGTCCATTTCGCCGATAGTGCTACATAAGTATAAAAGACACAGGGTTGCGCACAGATTACCCCCTAATTGCGACAGGAAGTAGCGTAAAATACAAATAAATGCTTCAAAATTTCTTTTTTACTGATTGGATTTTACATGAACGTCGACGTCTAGGTCCCGTGTCCGTCAGACCCATATGGCTCCGGCTTTGCAACATGATTCAGATTACGGAGTAAATATGATTTAGGTCCATGTGAACCTACATTCCTCGTTTTATTGATGTAAGTACATCCAAGCGCAATTCGGATACCAATCCGCGATTACCAACTTCTCTGACCGCGGCGCAATTCGGAACATAATCGCGAACCGATGAAGTCGTCGATTTGCGTCGCTCACTGACCTGCCGTCATCGTCGTCAATACTATGTCATCAGTACTGGGTGTACTAAAGGTTCGTGTCATGTTACTTTTGAGGTGACTTCAGAAAAAGAAGGAGGTTTACAATTGACTGTGTGTTCTTTTTTTATATGCGTATGTTACGCGACATCTTTGTCAATACAATACAATTCAATGTAATTATTTAGACGACAGGGAGATCGTGATAGTTCTTAGTCCACTTAAAAGAGTAAAAATTTATATCTTTTTCTACACGCTATGTCTATGTCTAATTCATTTAATGTAAATAAAGAAACCATCGACGATATGGTGACATAACCTCAAGTTGATACGACATAGAATCTTGCGTACGTAATAAAGTTTGCTTGGCGTTTCACTTTTCATTAAAAGTTATTTTTTAATAAATAAAATATTAATAATTCACAGTTAAATTATTTAAGTAATAAGCCTACCTGTATAACGGTAACTTAATTCTAAGCGTATACATTCAGTGATCAAAGTGATGTCCTCATCTCATTATCTATTTCAAAACCATATTTACTGGATCGAAATTAAGACTTTATTTTAAACAGTTAAGGTTTTTGAGTGTGTTATTTTATTTTGAAATAGAATTATACTTCCACATTCCACAAGTAAAACAAAAGTCCTATTAAAGTTTATTGTAAATTTTATTAATAAAATAATTGAGTAAAATTATAAGAAAAATAGAGGTCGTATTGCGTTGGGGGGCTCTCTTTACTCCTCTATTGAAAATGTAGATCCGGGGCTGTACGTTATTATTAACATATGTATTGTTAGTTTAATATATTCTAGTTTTCATGTTTTTAGGAATATACGACGATTAGATATATCGTAATCTTCCTAACGCTACCCAGCTAAGTCAGATCCGTTGATTGACCTCTTGGTTGAAGTTGGAGTTATCTAGTCGAACAATTTGGTTTAGCTTAACACACTAGTCAACAGTAACAGCAACTATTGCCCAAGAACAACTGCAACACCAGAGGAATTATACGTACATTGCCAGCTTAAAAAAAAGGAGTAAGCTTGTTTCTTGAAGAACCCTCGTCGTAGTCGTATCGGTCCGGAAAAATCGTCGATGGTTGATGATTCCATAAAGGAGTCGTGCGAGAAGCAAACGCAGTCCCACCGACGTATCAAGATAGGATGCAAAAAAGACCGCATCCTATCCCTATCGGAGGCCAAATAGTGTCAAATAGTCAATCGTTAAGCAAATTTCGTGTTTGGAATCCTGATAACACCTTGGTCCATGCTACCGTCGCTACCGTGGGTAAATCTTTGTTTCAGAGACCAAGAAGAATCTGTGACAGTAAACACTTGGCTGCCGAGCTCTAACACGTCAAGCAAGTTCGGCATGACAACAAGCTTCGGATCCCGCACCTACGTCACAGTGAACGAGTGAAGACGGCCACAGTCGAGCGTGTGCCTGTACTGCCAAATGTCTGAGATGTTACTGATAAAATTGGCTACACCTTGAAGCATGCTGAAAGCAATACATACTTCAAGCCGCCGAAGAAGGTAAGTTCGTTTTTACCATCAGTCAAGTGTCTCTGCAAAATCCTGCATCTTATATAGGAAACCAAAAGTCAATTAGGACCCGCGTAAAAGAACATATAGCTGATTGTGAAGCATCGACGTTCCGGGAAGTCTGCAGTTTGTGATCATATCGTAGACGGCCCCAACCATTACATCAGATTTTATAGACCACAAATCCTCGCTAAAGAACACCGATTCCTTCCAAGGATGATACGCGAGGCTATTTAAATTAAAAAACATCCTAATTTCAATAGAGAAGGAGGCTGGGTACTACCACCTGCTTGGGATCCTATAATCAATAAAATTAAAACTAAACCCAAGCATACCACTGCAAGACCTCAGGACATAGTCAGTTCATTTTGCATAGATCGGACCATAAACAATAATTTAAAAAAAAGCTGAAGGTACTCCGGGTTTAACAATGACATCGGGACGTCAGTCATCTCAGTCCCCCGTGACCATGGGTGCTGGAAAACGCCCGAAACGTCGGGAATTAAAAATAAAAATAAAAAGTAAGAAAAAATAAACGCGATAAAATCCGTAAAAGTAGTTTTAATCATGTGCAATGTTCGCGTAAATATAAGAAATCATTATGTTAACCAGTACGGACTGGAAATAGCAAATAAAATACGCCGATTAGAAGATCTGAAGACCAAGCGCGCAAGATACATAACAGCTTTAAATTTCTTGAAGAGATGCAGAGATCATAATCTCATTCCTACGTGTGTCAAGATATCCACTAAAAAAGACATTCGAGGAAGCGCCAAGATCTTAAATCAGGCTAGTAAAAAGTTGTTAATAACGGTGATTCAGCAAAAACGTACCGATCTATATTTCATAAACAAAACCATAGACAATTCGTCCAGTGAATTAAAGACAGTTTTATCGACATTTGATTATAAAAATTGCATGGAAACTTTAGATAAACGCGAAACAACTAAATACAATGAATGCAAAAATAAACACATTGATAAATACCATAAATTAACAACTAAATCAAATGTCCAACATACGAAATCGTTGACCACAGACACGAATCATAAACAACGCGCTGTCTACAACTTATCAAAACAAACACTGGACGACGCCACAATAAAAGTTTTAGAAAAAGGTATTAATTTCGCAATAACACCGCGAAAAATACCGTATGAGGACATTATCTGTAGTGTTGAGGACTGTCTGTATAAAAATAATATTGGTAATGAAGATTTAGAGGCCATACGTCAAGACATCTCGTCTATGTTACGTCGAAGTTCAGCGCCGAAATTAAATCTCCCCAAAAATGAATTTAACGCGTTGAAAAACTTACGCAACAGATCAGAGCTTACGATTCTCCGCGCAGATAAAGGTAATTCTACGGTTATAATGGATACGTCAGATTACAATTTTAAAATACAACAACTTTTGTCGGATGAAACTACTTATCGAAAGGTCAAAACAGACCCTACAACTAATACGCTTAAAACAACTAGCGATCTAATTAAGAAATACTCCGAAAAATTGAATCTGGACGTTAATTCGATAATACCTTCCTGCGCCAAACCACCGAAGTTGTATGGGTTACCAAAGATACACAAACCGAATGCTCCATTACGTCCAATAGTGAGTCAGATTGATTCGCCAACTTACAGATTGGCTCAATACTTAGCTAAAATATTATCACCACTCAGAGGACACACAAGAGCACACACTAAGGATTCATACCATTTTGTCAGTGAGATAAAAGACCTACATCTTACTGACAATGAAACCATGGTCAGTTTTGATGTTCAGTCTCTATTTACATGCCTACCTGTTGAAGACTGCATCTCAATTATAACTAGGAAACTAGAGGAAAATAACATGCCAGCAGAATATGCAGTATTACTAAGACATTGCCTTACATCTGGCTATCTATTGTGGAAGGAAGAGTTTTACAAGCAAGTAGATGGTGTGGCGATGGGCTCACCTGTATCTCCCATTGTCGCCGATATATTCATGGAAGACTTTGAGGAGAAAGCCCTCCTTACTGCACCTGTTACACCAAGGATCTACAAGCGATACGTAGACGATATTTTCACAATTTTACCATCAGACAAAGTAACTGCATTTTTAGAACATCTTAACTCCATAAACGCTAAAATTCAATTTACTATGGAGTTAGAGATAAATAATTCCTTACCTTTCCTAGATGTGTTAGTCATCCGAAATCCTAATAACACCATTGGTCACACTGTGTATAGGAAAAAGACCCATACAAACCGATATTTAAACGGTGAATCTCACCACCATCCTTCACAGTTAGCTACCGTGGGCAAATCTTTGTTACAGAGAGCACGAGGGATCTGTGACAGCAAACACCTGGCCGCCGAGCTTCAGCACGTCAAGCAAGTTCTGCACGACAACAAGCTTCGGGTCCCGCGCCTACGTCACAGTGACCGAGTGAAGCCGGCCACAGTCGAGCGTGTGCCTGCTGTACTACCATATGTCAGAGGTGTCACAGACAAGATTGGCTATATCTTGAAGCGAGCTTCTATTAGAACATTCTACAAGCCGCCGAAGAAGATTAGTCAGTTCCTACCATCCGTCAAGTGTCATATTCCTCTACAAGATGCAGGAGTGTACAAGCTTGATTGTGAATGTGGTCTCTCTTATATAGGACAAACCAAAAGATCAATTAGGACCCGCGTAAAAGAACATATAGCTGATGTGAAGCATCAACGTTCCGGGAAGTCTGCAGTTTGTGATCATATCCTAGACGGCCCCAACCATTACATCAGATTTGATAGACCACAAATCCTCGCGAAAGAACACCGATTCCTACCAAGGATGATACGTGAGGCTATTGAAATTAAAAAAACATCCTAATTTCAATAGAGAAGGAGGCTGGGTACTACCACCTGCTTGGGATCCTATAATCAATAAAATTAAAACTAAACCCAAGCATACCACTGCAAGACCTCAGGACATAGTCAGTTCATTTTGCATAGATCGGACCATAAACAATAATTAAAAAAAAAGCTGAAGGTACTCCGGGTTTAACAATGACATCGGGACGTCAGTCATCTCAGTCCCCCGTGACCATGGGTGCTGGAAAGCGCCCGAAACGTCGGGAATTAAAAATAAAAATAAAAAGTAAGAAAAAATAAACGCGATAAAATCCGTAAAAGTAGTTTTAATCATGTGCAATGTTCGCGTAAATATAAGAAATCATTATGTTAACCAGTACGGACTGGAAATAGCAAATAAAATACGCCGATTAGAAGATCTGAAGACCAAGCGCGCAAGATACATAACAGCTTTAAATTTCTTGAAGAGATGCAGAGATCATAATCTCATTCCTACGTGTGTCAAGATATCCACTAAAAAAGACATTCGAGGAAGCGCCAAGATCTTAAATCAGGCTAGTAAAAAGTTGTTAATAACGGTGATTCAGCAAAAACGTACCGATCTATATTTCATAAACAAAACCATAGACAATTCGTCCAGTGAATTAAAGACAGTTTTATCGACATTTGATTATAAAAATTGCATGGAAACTTTAGATAAACGCGAAACAACTAAATACAATGAATGCAAAAATAAACACATTGATAAATACCATAAATTAACAACTAAATCAAATGTCCAACATACGAAATCGTTGACCACAGACACGAATCATAAACAACGCGCTGTCTACAACTTATCAAAACAAACACTGGACGACGCCACAATAAAAGTTTTAGAAAAAAGGTATTAATTTCGCAATAACACCGCGAAAAATACCGTATGAGGACATTATCTGTAGTGTTGAGGACTGTCTGTATAAAAATAATATTGGTAATGAAGATTTAGAGGCCATACGTCAAGACATCTCGTCTATGTTACGTCGA
Organism: Parnassius apollo; assembly: GCA_907164705.1. NCBI lineage: Eukaryota > Metazoa > Arthropoda > Insecta > Lepidoptera > Papilionidae > Parnassius > Parnassius apollo. Next base: position 5,088,477 of record CAJQZP010000885.1, on the reverse strand, counting down.
AGTTCAGCGCCGAAATTAAATCTCCCCAAAAATGAATTTAACGCGTTGAAAAACTTACGCAACAGATCAGAGCTTACGATTCTCTGCGCAGATATCCATATTGTGTCCTCTCGCAAAACTAGTATGTGATTAAGAATCAGAGTACAAAACCAATAACTTTGGTGTGCCGCAAGACAATGTATTGGGTCCATAATTATTTATGATATAAATAAAAGATCTCTCTAAAGTAAAAAGTAATGACACTATTTTATTTGCTGACAACAGCACAATTATATTGACAGAAAAATAAAAAAACACAAATAGAATTGAACCTAAACAATACTTTAGACAATATTATTAAATGGTTAACTTAGAATAATTTTAAAAATAAATTTGGAAAAAACTAAATTAATGACGTTTCGAAACAGAGTTCACAAATTAACAGACATGAAGATTCACAATACACAAACAAAAATTGAACAAGTAGAGACAACAAAATTCTTGGAACTAATCATTGATTCTCAACTAAACTGGAAGTCACATACAGAGATGTTGTGTTCGTAACTTAATCAATATGCATATTCGCTCTACATGTTGTCCACAACTGCCAGTACATCCACAGTTTTTACGACTAATTATGGACATGTTACTCCTCTTTTGATGGTCTTATGTTTTGGGGAAATACTGTAGGAAAAGAATTCGTCTTTAGGGCGCAAAAGAGATGCGTTCGAGCTTTATACAGAATGAAACAAAACGAGAGCTGTATGTTGATATTTCCAAAGATTAAAGTATTGACACTACTAGTATTGGTACTACTTGTAATAAACAATAGTAACTTAATAATAATGTGTTTTTTAAATTAAAAATCAAGAGATACCCTTTTCAAATAAACTTCATGTCTAATAGAACTAAAATTTTAAACAGCAGTATATTTTGTATGATTACTGGAGTATATAATTATTTACCCAACCCTCAGCTTGAAATTTCAAATAATAATTTATTTAAAAATAAAATGAAGATACTACTTTTAGAAAAATCACATTATTAGGTTAGGGAATTTCTTGAAGACAAATTATTAGGTGTTGCATCATAACTGGCTGACTTGCACTGTGACATTTAATTTGACATTTAATGTGACATTTAATTTATAAAGTTGACATTGTGTATAATAGTTAATCATATTATTTGTCTTAATTTAATAATTATTTAGACATTGTTATTTGATATACCCGTAATAATCTCAATTTACAAATTTATATTGAACACTATAACTTCTTATTATAAACTTTTGGATGGCATGAGCCTAAATATGGCGATCAATAATGTAAATTCATTACCGTAACACCATGTGTATTCATATTGCGCAAATAAAGAATTGAATTAAATTGAATTATTCCCCATAACCAGTACGTAGAAATTTATCCACAAATACCGAATTCTAATTTAGAATTAGAAATTAGAATTCGGTTACTTGTGGATGGATTTCCCGCCATCGGTCTGTCGTCAGGCCAGAATTGTCAGTCAGCATTCAAAGTTCACATTTCCCTGTAACAGCCTATATTTTATGTGATGATTAATATAACTATAAATGTGTGGCTAAACACTATCAGCCGCGTCATGTTCGTCATCAGATTGTAATCAGCGGACTATACAAAGGCTTAGCATGTACACTATTAATTGACAAACATGAATATTGTAGGGCGAAATATTATATTGCGTTTCATGCTCAATGTGATGTATCCTAAACATGTTGTCTACACTTTGATGATATACGAATATAATTTACATAAATCCTTTGATGTGTATGAAAATCCGACTAGCGAACGAAAACGCACGTTCGCTGTTTGTATTACTTATTCTTGCAAATGAACCACTTAAAGAGTACACAAGTATATCCTCTATTAATTGCTGCTTTGGGCAAAATAAACTACTTAATCGGATACCTGATCGCATTGAAATTGTTGCACAACTTTTTCCCTTTTTAGCTGACTACTTTAAATCCACGCATCATGTGAAGGGATGGCTGTGGCTGTTTTTAACTGTCTATCGTTGGTTTAATTCATTTCTTACATCATTCATTACATCGCCAGTTGGGTACTTTACGCCTGGCGTAAAAGAGATTGTTAAACCGCCATCTATAGGAAACCATTAGTTTTTGGCAAGTCCGATAATCGCCTCTTACATCGTCCACGGTAAAAAATGAGATGATGTAGCGTCTCACGCCCCCCAAAACTTTGTATTATATTTTTTATTTATTATTAAAAAATTATATAACACACACACACATATATATATATATATATATATATATATATATATATATATATATATATATATATATATATATATATAAGCCAATATTTAAGTATTGACTTTAAATTAATGCAAAGTGTAAAGAATGTTACTTCATAATTAGAGAATTTTTTTTACAAAAAGAACTTTATGATAAGAATTTTATTCGATTGCAAGAACAAGCCTCTACTAGACACGGTACAATCATTTGTAAGCCACACAAAATTCTTGTTTCGTGGTGAATGCCTGGAAAACTGTGGTCCTGCAGCGCCGTAGCAAAATGATTAACTGCAGAGCTTTTGGGTGTCAAAATCGGGCAGTGAAATTTAAATATTAAATGGCGGCGTAAGACAATTAAGTACCTCATATCACCCCCTGAGTCCCGTAAAAGGCGACAAAAGGAAACTGAAACATGAGATCAGCACTAGCACCTTCTTGATCAAGTAACAAAAATCTGCGGATGTCAACCTACTTGACAAACGTGGCAACTATGGCAATTTTTCCCCCCATGAGGCAATCTATGGGAGAGGCCTATTTTCAGCTGATAGCCATTGATATTCCAAAAATTACTTAATTATATAATTATTGGTTCAGTAAAAAATAAGACATCTTTGATAAATTATGTTAAAAAAAACTTTTGTTAAATCAAAATGTGCATGCCTTAAGCGCTCATGTTATACATCAATTTTTTAAAGTTTTTTAAATACACACAAGTTTTCACAAATAACCTTATGTTACTATCAATGAAAAAATGTAGGAAAAAGTCTCAATCAACAATAGAAAATATATTTTTAATTTTACTATGTTATTATTATTGAGATTAAAAAAAAATTATTATTGCTAATTGAAAAAACTTTTAATAGAATTTTCTCAAAGTAAGTAGTAAAAGTGAGTAAAAGTGTATCTGTGTTTAGTAAAATATATTATTACAAGGCTGCGCCAACACAGAAATTTTCGGATCTTCTCAGCCGAAAAAAATCATCATTACAAAATTAAATTAAATTAAATTAAACACCCAATTACATAACATTGATTCCCACATGATAGATAAATAGATTAAAAATTGATTGAGTTCAACAATTGATATTTTCGAAAGTTATCGTGTTTACCCCTCCTTGAAAAGTTATGAACATAACATCGAACATAATAAATCAACACCATAAGCCTTAGTGGCTTTTTTAATGTAAAAAATAGCAATTAATCAATCAAAAATAATAAGTTCAACGATCATTTGTCTTTGTGACAATATGCTTTTTATATAATTTATATGTTCAATACAATTGTTAGATACGATTTCGTGTGACAAGACGTTGAACTTTTAGGTGCTAGTAGAACATACCTACGCGCTTTGCGCTTAAAGCATGCAATAAGAAAATTAATCAATTATTTAGATTTGTTTTCTTAAATACTTAAAGATGGAAAGTTTTCGACAATTTCTTTGTTGTAGCCGTGATATCAACCGATTTAAAAAAATTACTTAACATCCCTTTCAAAAGGCGCTTCTCTCACCTTTTAGCTTTTTTACATTAATTCTTAAAGCATATTTTATCGTTAAAATAACGAAACGAACCAAACTCTATGACTGTTTATAAGACTTCAAGAGTTTATCATATTTATTTTTCCTTTTTTACTTTAGTTTAAAAAAATGTTAACTCCACATTAGGGTTTTATCCTGTATAGTGGAGGCAGTCCACAAATATAAATTTCACAAGGACACACATCTAGATCTGGAACTTGTTTTAGGCTATACAAATACTTGTTTCGTGCGGGATTCGAGACCGCGACCTTTAGCACTGCCACTGAGACACGGAGCCGTCAATTTATTAAGCTACAACCTAGAATCATCATACGCTATAACAATCTTAACTCTAGTCTGGGCTCAGGACAGTGTTTTATTGCATTTCTTGAGGGTGATCTATGTTCAGCAGTGGACTTATGATGAGAGTAAGTATTAATGTAAGTTAATATTGTTGTTAAATAATGTGAATTTATTATATTATTTGAATTGTTTGGATTAGTAAAACTAAATAGACTTCGATTATATACATATATACTACATATATATATATATATACTATAGATGTAATGTATCTATATGCATTTTCTTCGCATATACCATGGAGAGTGCTCTGAGGAATTGTTCGGATTAATCCCAGGCGCCAAATTTCATGAACGCGCTACGCGGCAAACGTCCCGATACCATCCACACCATCTGGATGCTTGGCGGTCCACCACTGTACGTTTCACAAGGAGTTTTCTTCCGCGTACAACCTCTCTGTGGAATAGTTTACCACCGGCGATTTTTCCGGACCGATACGACCTGGGGACCTTCAAGAAAAGAGCTTACTCCTTTCTAAAGGGCCGGCAACGCACCTGCAATTCCCCTGGTGTTGGGGTTGATCATGGGCGGCGGTAGTCACTTAACATCAGGTGAACCGCGTGCTCGTTTGCCTCCTCTTCTATAAAAAAAATATAATTATGATGATGATATTTTATGTTATATGAAAAAAAAACACTGAACGATGCAAAATGATGAAGTTTGGTTGTCCATTCGACAATATATTTAATTGTTTCTGATCTAATCAATAACTCCTCCTTAAAAACAAAAGTACATCTGATATAATTTACATGCCCCTGATGCATATGACCATCTCAAATTCCCTTAGATTGGTACGGGCTAGCTAGAGAAATAACAAGTAGAAGTGATTCTACTATTCGATACCTAATGTGGTGTCGTAATTGAACCAGTAAAACGTACGCAGGCTATTAATGTTTATATGGCAATAAAACATGTACCAGAAAAAAAAATGCTATTTAATCAGAAGTTGTTGATGTAAGAGTATAAACCGTAAATTATTTATTTTTAATACTATACAGAATTATATTTAACAGTCTGCTATATTTATAAAACAGGAAAAACGAATAATGTTTACCGGTTTTCATTACTCTATGTTTCTACGATGAACACTTCCGTTATTTATAGACCAATGCCATGACTTAATTCTTGCATCAGATTTATATAATGTTTAAGAGTAAATTAGCTACTTTTCAAATAAGCGGTTCGTAAATTTAAAATATGTTAAAATATTTATATGATATTGAAAACTTTTTTATATTTTATATACAATGCTGCGTTTGTACCCATCTTAATAGTAAAGAAAGTTCGATGTGGTGAAAAAATTATGAAGGTAAAGTTAAAGCTATAGAATTGAGTTCATTAAAAATATTATGGTTGGCTTTGAATGATAGGGTGAGTAATTATGTGATGAGAGAAACGTGTAGTTTTTAAGATGTGACCAGGATTATTATGAGAAACGACGGAGGGCTTTAATACATAGAGAAAATTAATGAAGAAATAGTGACAAAGCTGATTTATGATGTAGGACTGAGTGGAAGAGTCAGCAACGGTTGCCTTCATACAGAATAAAATGATTTCACATTGTTTTGTTTGTTTAGTCTTGTCTTATCTATACATTCAGCCACAGTAGCGATTTTGTAATTAGTTCAATTTGTCTTTACTGAGCTTCTGTGCTCTTATAAGTTTTATTTAAGATTAAGGTGATAATAATAAGTTAGTTTTAGATTATTTAAGACGACACATCGAAAAAGTGGCTCCGGGCTATCGCCCTACTGATCCGAGTGAATACATATAATAATTTCTATAAAAACTTGAAAAACGCCGTCATAAGGTTTAAAATTGCGTAGCGCCCGCGCGATTAAAAGCGCTTAGAAATTGTCAGAATCTTAAATTTTTTTTAATTATTGATTTAAGTAATCAAAATAATGAACAAGTAAATTATGAATATTGATGTTATGAATATATTTGAGTGATTCCCAAGCATATAGATTAAGTAATTTCGTTGTAATTTCAACTATAGTGGTTTTTTAGAGGTGTTTTCGCAAATAAAGTTCGCAAATAAAAATTCGAGTCAAAATTATACAATCGTATTTTTGAACAATCAAATTCAAGATAAAGACATGAATTTACCTAAATCAAAATTCTACTTTCGTTAGTGGTGTCATAGTCCTAGGCTGTGCGATGAAAAGAGGTGTATTTTTTCACGGTGTCGCCATAACATCAAAATATTGCAATAAAGATTTTAAAATTACATAAATATACAAAAAAAATCTTGCAATAAAATTAAATACTCATAGAATTGACTAAACGTTGCCCTTATTGAATATAAAAATTTATTCCAAGTAGAGCTTAGATATATATTATTAAAATATCAAGTAGAAATTCACTTAAACCCGTATTACATTTAAAATATTAATGTGCAAGTATAGTAATCATTAAAATGAAACTGGAATAGGTATTGCCGATTTTTTCGGTCATAGTTCTAGACAGTGGCTTCTTTGATGTAATTACCATTACAGACTTTGCTTTACATGGGGGGATATTTGCCACAGTTACCATCGTTGCAGGTGGGTGGGCAACCGCATTTTTCTATTTTTATTTTTTAGTTGATACAAGTAAGAGCTATGCTGCAGCTATATTATGGTTGTAACACGAATGGGCCGGCTCGACACGGGAAGGACCTCGCTCTCATTGAATACCAGAGTAAAATAGCAGTTTAATGCTGCTGCATTTTTCATGGTGAGTGTAGGGAATCGGAGAACTGGTTTCCTACACTCACTATAATTTTAATTGCAACAAGGCATTCTATCTTAGTCTTCAGGGGTGATAACGCATCTGTATTTCGATTCTTAATCGATGATAGATGTAGATGTCTATAGGTCGCAGCAACCGCGTACAATTAGGTGAACTATGTGCTTGTTTGTCACCCTTATTGTTAAAAAGATGCTGCTTGTTTCTTGAAGGTTCTTCCCAGGAACATACCTCCGATGTTTTCCAAATTGATAGTAAAAATTTACATTCAGTATATATTACGTAATTAGCTGTAGCGGCGCTATCATCACGCTATCGAAATCAAGCTATCGAAGCTTCCGAAAGACTACATATATATACAACATGTAACATAATTAACGCACTTTGAGAAAGTAGTTTGTTCAGAATCGTTTACTGAATCGATTCCTATCATTTTGAATATAGATAATTTTTTATCCCAAAAATAATTAAAAGAACGTAAATCACAGTCACACTAAATCTGTACAGTCAAAACAAACTGAAAAGGACCGTAACCTATTTCAATAAGACTTAAGAGTGCAGTTTTATTTGTATTATTACTAATTCTGTCATTCGATAAAAATAAAGAAAAATGAACTTTATTTCAAGCACATTAAAGTCTTTGCGTTCGTGGATTTGTACTGTGACCACAACATTCTTCCGGAATTAGTATAACTAATTTGATAAATAATCAGTGCATAAAAATGTTTAACTAAAATTTCAGTGTATGCATTATGATTATAACATAATATACTAATTGGGGTGTCTGAGGGTGTGCGTTAATTACATTACATATTGTATATTAACTAGCTGTATACTCTGCCCCATTGAGCGTTGTTTGAAGACTTGTTGGCTGAACACTCCCCTCTCAAGAGATCTCCTCTTTTCGATTCGCAGCCAATACGATGACCCTGATTTGATTATACATGCATCCTGCAACCTTCGGTCTGCTCAACCCTTACTGCTCATCTCTGCTTTACGAAACTCTCACAGATCACTTGCCTTCTTCTCGACTCAGCGCAGACAACATGGACTGCACCATCAACCTTCTGTTTGAGCAGGTACCTTACAATTAATAGTCACATATACGACCGCTGGACCAACGGGGCAGCCATGTGTTATACTGACGGACAGACTGACAAAAATTCAAGTTCCAGTATCCTTTATATGATAAAAAAGTAAGAATTACAAACATTGATATACAAAGAAATTGACTACAGATTTATTATGTGTATCAATTCAATTTTATTTCGAAATATTAGATGTTAATAGCGTAATCATAAAAACGGTAGAAAGGTACCCATACATAAAAAATACATATCGCAAAGTCGTATTAGACTTTCAAATTGCTTTATCAACGGACCATAATACCAACATGTTTCCGTTATTCGTCAGTGATAATGTAATTAATCCCTACATTAAATATTCATTTTTTGCGAATACTAGACATCAGAACTTGCATGTTACCAAATACAAAAAAACCTTAGATATAAACGCTCCCAAAAATTAAATTAAATCATGATCATCATCATCATTACAACCCCTCCAAATTCCACTGCCGAACATAGGTCTGCCCCAAGGAATGCCACAAAGCACGGTCCTAATCCACCTGCATCCATTGATTTCTTGCATGTCTTACCAGAGGTCGTTACTCCATTTAGTGAGGGATCAGCCTATACTTCGCCTACTGGTACGGGGCTGCCAATAGAGAACCTTTTTTCCCCCATCGGTTGCCGGTTCTTCGAGCTATATGGCCTGCCCATGCTGCCACTTCAGCATACTAATGCGTTGGGCTATGTCGGTCACTCTGCTTCTAACTTAAATGAAAATACTTAAATTAAATAACTCTAAACTTAAATAAGAATCCAACCACCTAGCAAATTAATATAAAAAGCTAACTAGAAATGGTGTGTAATGATAAACCAGAAACAATATTTCGAAAAACAGAAGCTGCCGTTTTTGTATAAAAACTTTGAGCCTGTAACCTTGCTCCTAGGAATATACTTAACGCTTACTTAAAAATTCTAGCAAATCGGAATTATTAAAATGAATTAATTTATTTTATCATTTTAAATAAAAACAATGTGTTAAATCAAATAACCTAAGCCATTGGATACGTATAGAAAATCCTTACCTTCTGATAACAACTCCAAATATTATATATATATATATATATATATATATATATATATTTTTTTTTTTTTACATGCCAACCCGCCTGCAAAGCGTGTCAACTATGGCAAAAATCCTCCCTATGGGACAAATTTATGGGCAGGCCTATGTTCAGCAATGGACTATTGATATACTGTATGAATATGAGTTTCACTTACAGAGTTAAAAAATGAGAAATTTAAAATAAGTTCACCGATTTCGCGGAAACGGCTCAATCATTTCAATATTTTTTATTATATAAAGAGTAAAAATTTTATTAAATATACAAATACTGTATGACTCTAAGAAATATATCCATCCATAAAGATGGAAAAATGGAGCATGAAGAAACATTAAAATAATGTATGTTTTAAGTTGTTACCTTGAACTTATGATACTTCTTAGACCACTCAAAAGAGTGAAATAATTAAACTTTGAATAAAAAGTAGAATTGGCTTCAAAAATTAATAATTGATTCTGTCGGGTCGGTCTACTCGAATTTTTTCTACACACATAATTATGTCAGCAACGACTCCAGAACATAAATTATTTTATTCCTTTTCGTTTGTTGAAGTTTACTTTAACATTTTTTTTAATCATGTTTTATTTTTACAAAACATTCCATACATATCTTCCTTAGTTCGCTAACTTCACTATCTTCATTTTTGGTCCATATTTTTATGGTACATTTTGCTAACATAAAATATTTATCTTATAAAGAGTAGCTCGTCTCGGGAAAAAACATTTTCTAATGCTTAAAATACTCTAGGTCTAATTTCGTCTAAACCTTTCACGGGTTAAATGAACATCGTTTATAATATTAATTAGAAGAATCATAATCTAGGCTTGTAGGGGAAAAAATAAACTTTCAGCTAAAAAAATGTAGAAACATGATTCTAATATCTTTTACTAAAATATGTACATATATTTAGTATATTTAACATTTTAGCCCGCGGTGCTTAAATCTTATACCTATTAAAATCGTAAAAATGTTTCATTTGGATGTTCTCCATATAAATGTAATTTATGTATGTAAAACGCTTCCACGGCACTGGAGAATATTTTGGTGTTGAGATAATTTTTTTAACACAAAAAATACCTTGGTCGAGTCTCAACAATACAATTCGCTTTGGGGGCTTTAAATCTCTAAAACTCTATCATAAGTAATTAATAAGTAATTTGTAACAGCTGTAATGTACCATATTCCAACAAATAAAACATCTTGTCTTATCTTATCTAAGTCGAAAACATACAGGACTTTAACAGGTGGTAACTAAAAGAAATTAGATTATTCAGAAAAGAACCTGATTATTTTTTGAGCTTTTTCTCTACGGCATGGTCAAGGATAGGACTTCCTAGTATATTATTAATATAGTTCTCACCCACCACCAGGAAGTCGCGTCCGGACTGCGTTCGCCGCTGGTCACCGTCCGCAAAAAAGCCACTGTCTGTGACTATGAAAAAAAAATTGGAAATACCTATTCCAGTTTTATTTTAATAATTACTACACTTCAACATTGATATTTTGAATGTAATACGGGTTTAAGTGAATTTCTACCTGATATTTTAATAATATATATCTGAGCTTGTCTTGGTTGTTTGGCAACGTTCAATAAATTCAAATTGTCATTAAAGTATTTAAATTTATTTCAAGATTTTTTGTATATTTCTGTAATTTTAAACGTTTATTGCAATATTATGAAAACTAACTTGCTTAACTTATTAACTTGCAACCATTGCTGACTCTTCCACTCACTCAGTCCTGCAGCTTAAATTTGCTTTGTCCCTATTTCTTCATTTAGTTTCTCTATGTATTCAAACCCTCGGTGGTTTCCCTTAATAATCCTGGTCACAAAATCTTGAAAACCACATTTTTCTCTTATCACACAATTTATCACTCTATCATTCAAAGTCAACCCTAATATTTTAATGGCCTCAATTCTATAGCTTTAATTACTATGTCGACGCCGAGGATTCCGATGCTAGCTGAGGTAGAACAGAGGAGATACGACAAATGGGTACTTTTAAGCGGTAAACGCGCAAACTTATGTCCTATGGGGATTGAACTGGACTAAATTTAGTTACAAGTTTGTTTCAGACACAAGTTTGTTCCGGTGCTCAGCGTTTTCGCGAAAAATATTGGCTCAGCTGGTGTTCAAAGCATCACCAGTGCTGTCGTCCGCATAACAATGAATATTACCAGTTTGCAACATATCATTGATATACAGAAGAAATAGCGTTGGTGATATTACGCAGCCTTGTGGATCATCAGCGTTAATAGGGTTGTAATCAGAGCATGTACTGTCTACAACAACCTTTCGCTCCGATCATCAAGAAAACTGGTGCTCCAATTGTACAATTTCTCGGGTAGCCCATTGGAAAGGAAGAAAAATTTTTCCTTCCTTATTCCGCTTCTTCTGAGCTTTTATTTGTGGACCGCGATGTGAATTACATCAGGAAGCTTATAAGGGTAGTGTATTGCCCCCCTTCTACCGACTACTTCACAACTTTAGATATGACTCTTTTTGATATTTGTTCTGAGTACACACACTGTATAGTCATTGGTGACTTAAATACTGATCTGTTGAAAAACTGCACTCGATCCAAAAAGCTTATATCAATTATTGGGTCGGTTAATCTTTCTATTCTCTCTTTTAAGGCACAATATCAGAAAATTTGAATTTGATTTTGAATTTGAAAATTTAAATCACAATATCGGAACTGATGACTTATTAATTGATCTAATCCTTGCTGCTTCTCCTGAACATTTGATGATGCATGGACAGTTACCCGCTTTGGATATCTCACGCCACGACTTGATTTATGCTTCGTATAAGCTTAAACCTCCTAAATATTCCCCTACTGTAATGCATCTTCGCAGCTTTACTGAAATAGACTTTGACAACTTTAAGAATGAAGCTCTTAATCTTGATCTAGACTGTTTAATTTCAGCACCTACTGTTGACGATAAAGTCTCTATTCTTAACCACAATATTCTTAGCCTTTATTATGCTCATGCTCCAATTCACAAGGTCAGATTGAAGTGTGCTTCTGCTACATGGATGACAAAGGGCGTAAGGATGGCAGTGTCTAGACCAAATCGTGTTTTTCTTTGTTACAAACGAGATCATATTTAAGAAAATTGGTTATTATTTAAAGCAGCCAGGAATAGGTGTAATCAGATGGTACGTGTAGCTAAACGCTGATATAATGATTTCTTAAATTTACGCGAACACTACACATTGAATAAAACTAAATTTACGGATTTTATCGCGTTTATTTCATTACTTTTACTTATCTTTAATTCCCGACGTTTCGGGTGCTTTACAGCACCCATGGTCACGGGGGGGACTGAGATGTTTGACGTCCCAATGTCATAGTTAATCCGGCTACCTTCAGTTTTTGAATATTAGTTTTTGGTCCGATTTACGCAAAACGATCCATAAAAACCCATACACACACACCACCATGGGTTGGCTGGTAGAGAATGCCTCAAGGCATTAAGTCCGCTCATCGTATTCATTTACCTTAAGGATGCAATAAAGAACAAAATAAAATAAATAAATAGAACTAATTAAAAAAGCTGTCCATTTTCTTCTGGCGCATAACTAATAGTTGAATTAGTAGATAGGTATATTTGAACCCAAAACTATTTTCATAATTTTATATTTATTCAAGTTTATGTAGTATTCTTTCATAAAATTTTGAATTGACATGTCATTATATACATATCTTAAGATAAATCATAACACAAATATAACATATAAAACACTGTACAGAACCGACAACATTAATAATAGAAGAAGAACAATAACAGTCCTTTACTATAACATCACTATAATGTTTTTTTAGGTCACTGATTATTTCGTCAGCAAATTCATTTTTATTGGGGATTTGAATTAGTCCTTTATCCAATATATCGTCCAAATTGTCTACACCTTTCAACCTTTCATTTTCTTCATACTCTAAATTAATAACAACATTTTGATCTTTAAATGGCTTGTTTTTGTTTGAAAATTTATTAATATTTACCCTATAATCATTATTTTCTAAATAATCATCATAAAAATAATCTTCTTTGAACGTATCCGTATTAAAATCATTATCATAATATAAATCTTCCTTGTATGGTTTTTTCTTTTTAAAATGTTTGGATTTTTTTGTAGTGAGTTCATTTATTATCAATGGATAGTAAAAAGTAAAAGGAACATTTGTAAAACTATCGGTTAAATATGATTGGTATGAAGCATAAAACGGAGAATCAGAGTCTGGTACAGGAGTCCTTTTTATAGTTCTAGAGCAAAAATTATCTCTATTGTTTTTCAACGTTTCTAAATTTGCTAATTGCTTGCTAAATCCTCTACATCGATGAGTACATGTTGTATGTGGATTCGTTTTCATACATGTACATAATTTCATATTTTGTAAACTTATCGATCTCTCTAATTTTGGTGTAATATCAGACAAACTCCTGAGACCGACAACCTTATCTTTACAAGGAAGAGAATGCATATCATGAGCAGCTTCGTTTGCACTATTATCATTAAATTTTACATGGGATGTTACATGAAGTTGCTCACTTGGCATATTAGACAATAGATTCATAACTGACCATCTTTGTTTTACTTCAAGTGTCGGAGTCGGAGCGTTGTTTCCAGCAGTAATATGTATTAGTGAAGTTTGCGGTTCTTTTTTGTATAAATATTGTTGTATTGATAACATTTCATTTGACAACATTTTATCAAATATGTTTGATTTTAAATTAGGGCTTTTATTTCTTTTTTCTATCATCTTCAAATATGTTTGCTGTAAAATCTTTTTATTTTCAAAGTTTTTGATAATAGAACCTGAAACATAGTTTATTATGTAGGTACAAGGCAATAATATAATTTACTGTGTGTGTGAAGTAGTGTAACTTAAATCATAAAATTTAGTTATTTATTGTATTCAGACAAATAAACAGTATATTAAGTCACGTAAATTATATTTATTACCATTTTGCTTTTCGGTTGTAACGTTTGTTTTACCAATTTTGTAAATCCAGTGTGAGTTCTCGGTGTCTCCCAAAACTAAATTTCTAGCATTCAAAAAACATATATTGATTATAAATATAACATAAAACATAAAAAACATAACCAATGCAAATAAAATAATCCATTATAGCTGACATAACCTAGATAAACGTACAACGTTACAAGTCTCTACGGCCGTGATAATTCCATTACCCTTCTACATATATGCGTCAAAATTATATTTTACATCTGTTTCAATATGACAAGAGGCAAATTGCTTGTAATTTTATTTTATGCAAATATTTTGTATGCTTCCTTACAAGAATACTGTAAAGTATGTCCCTACCATATTCTCTGCAAATATCCAGTAAGAATTTATTAATTAACACTATGTACATGTATAGCAATTCTGAATATAGAAATCAATTAAAGCAGACTGCTTATTCTTCACTTTCTAGATGGAAGGGCCAAGTATTTCTTGCATCAAATATGATAAAAATAAATTGTTAACACAGGGAGACATTGAATCAATCCTAAATAAAATTAATGAGAGAAGAAATTTTATAGCCTTAGGTTTATCGAAGTATCTACCGGGAGCGGCAAATATGAAAAAGCTGGTAAGACTTTTTTTAAATGTTATGCTTATAATAATAATGTCCTCCAGACCGAATTTCGGCCACGGCTGCCTGCCTCAACGGAGGCTAGCCAACGGCGCAGGACAGGATTATAGTGCCCAAGTGTACGCGTAAGCACAGGTGCACTCTCTATTCCCCCACTCTCATAATCCCATGGGACGGTAAACCGACACGACTGGAGAGAGATCAGGCGCAGGACCAACGGCTTTACGTGTTTTCCGAGGCACGTGGGTGAGACGCCACCAACTTTCTGACTCCGGGCAATTACTAAGAATTTTTTTGACGAAAAACTCAATAATTGATTTTTTAGCCCGACCCGGGATTCGAACTCAGAACCTCATGATCAGCAGTCGCACCACTACTACCACTAGACCAACGAGGCAGTCAAAAGCTATGCTTATACTGAAGTGTGAAAACATAATAAATGCATATGGTATTGTTATAGTTATGGTAATGATTACATACAAACGCATGTCCCACCAGCCAAGCGTAGAACGTAATATGACAAATACGCCCCTTATGGGGCAATCTCCGTGAAGTTTTACGTGGCAGAGCCATGCTGCAGTTATATTAGTAGTATAGTTGTAGCACGAATGGGTCGGCTCGACCGGGGAAGGACCACGCTCTCACAGAATACCAGCGTGAAATAGTAGCTTAATGCTGCTGTGTTTCGTATGGTGAGTGCAGAGAACCGGAGACCCTTTTTACTGGAAACGAGGCATTCCATCTTAGTCCTCACGGGTGACAACGCATCTGCATTTTGATTCGTAATCGAGGATAGATGTAGATGTCTATAGGCCACAGCCACCACTTACCATCAGGTGGACTGTGTGCTCGTTTGTCACCCTATCCTATAAAAAAAAAGCGTTGGCTTAGGTGACAGGCTCACATATCACGTTTTCCAAAGAAGCTTTAGTAAAAAGTGAGATGAAATGGCTAAAAATCTAGAATCTGGATCTCTGAATACCTCAAAGACTGGATAAAAATACCTCGTCGTAATATCTTATACAATGTGTCCGGTTTCCGATGTCCGATACTTTAAGGGGTTAAAATACAATTAATTTTATCGACAAATCAGGGATCAATGATTTTTTTTTCGCCATCAATAAAAAAATGGCAGCACTTTAAAAAAAATTGTTGGCGAAGCATAGATGCTTGTATTAATTTAACAATATCTACCCAAGTAGAAGACTTTCAAAAACAAAATTGATCTCAAATGTTAGTTAATAGTGTAGACAATAAATCTAGATTCAAAATATTATTTTTTAATTTATCAGTATTAGTAAAAAACATTTTTGAAAAAATAAATTAGACAACAAATTGATGTTGTTTTTCAGATTCTTAGCTTTAAAAAAAAACCATCGTGTTAACCAATTTTTTTTACTTGTTTTTATTATAATACAGGATATTTGCTATAAATGCACATTTAAATCTTAACTCTGAGTTAGATAGTTTAGGAGCTATGATAATTTGAATGTAACTGTTCAAAGTGCCTCTACCCCGATATTAGATAACTAAACACCCATTCCAATGAGTAAGATAAAATTCTTCAATAATTTAAGGAATCGTAAGCAAGCACAATAGCATCCCTTGTGTGAGCAGGTAAAAAACGCTGTGCACAACAGTGCGAGCGAGACAGAATAACGGCTGCCTCCAGGTAAAAAGGGTGCAGTGTGCGCTTGTGCCGTCGAGCAGTCGTCCCTCTCTCTGCGTTGTGATAACATTCCTGGTTTTAAGTAAATCTACTTACTGTACATAATTACTGTTTGTTGTTAGACTTTGTTACGTTTTTGTTTTGTTGTTAAACTGTTACTTTTTGTTTATTACAATGAACGAGTACTCAAGCCAGCATATCGCTGTAACAGTACAAAACAAGTAAAAAAAATTGGTTAACACGATGGTTTTTTTTTAAAGCTAAGAATGTGAAAAACAACATCAATTTGTTGTCTAATTTATTTTTTCAAAAATGTTTTTTACTAATACTGAAAAATTAAAAAATAATATTTTGAATCTAGATTTATTGTCTACACTATTAACTAACATTTGAGACCAATTTTGTTTTTGAAAGTCTTCTATTTGGGTAGATATTGTTAAATTAATACAAGCATCTATGCTTCGCAAACAATTTTTTTTAAAGTGCTGCCATTTTTTTATTGATGGCGAAAAAAATCATTGATCCCTGATTTGTAGATAAAATTAATTGTATTTTAACCCCTTAAAGTATCGGACATCGGAAACCGGACACCCTGTATAAAATAACGGGTTTTAATGCCTTATATTGAATATTATATTGAAAAACAAGTAAGCAGTCCACATTCCATACAAAATCAAAATGCAAATGCGTTGTCACTTTTGGAAACTTAAAATGGAATGCTTCGTTACCAGTAAAGGTCTCCGCTTCTTGTCACTCACCTAACCTAAACCAAATACAGCAGCATTATGCTTTTTATGTTATTATTGTTTATATAATCGCCACAAAGAACAGAACATTATAACACTATGTTATGTTATAATCGCCACAAAGAACTGCTTGTTGTTTTGTTAAATGTAGGTTAGGCTGGTTGGGAGTCACAGTTTTTTATTGTTCTGTTTTGTTATCAGGAAGATGTTACTGTCTATATCTGTTTCATTGCCCTCCAGAGGCGACCTCTTACCACATCCACGATATGGTCTGATATATCCATGATAACATGTGGGTTTTCTTACACCGCCACTACGTGGTGATTTAATTCTGCTCTCTATACACTATGCCTTATCACCGACTTCTTTTATTGACTTTGACTTTGAATTTTATTTGAAGTCCAACTTTTACTTATTATCAAAAGTTTATTTTTTAATCTTAAGCTCTTTGGTTCACTCACAAAAGTTGTTGGTTAAAAATTGTTTAATTATATATTTTAATTTTATAAATATTATTTTTCAAGGTTTGGTCCGATGAGCTAGCAAATTTTGCTCAGCGATGGGTAGATCAATGTGATCCTTCAACACGTCCAGACAAAGAGGATGATTGTCGTAATCTTGGTAAGTGAAAAGCTAAAAAAGTGCCGTGTGATAGTGACGTAAGAGAACTAACTTACGTACTTTAACTTACGTACTTCACCCCGTTTCATTTAAACGCAATACACTTTTATGTACCAACTTGTATATAATATGAAAACATAGGAAAACATAACTTTCTTATGTCATAAAAAATGTTCGACGTCATCGTGTATTCGTGAACTGAGAAATAATAACAAAATAGATACAAAAGTAAACGAACAACATACTATGTACGTTGCAGCTGCCCATCTGTTCTCTCTGTCTCTATCTTGTTCTCATTTCTGGGAAAGTTTTAGGAGAAAGAAAGAGTTCGCCGCACTGCCCTAATGAGTGTTAGCTAACTTCACATGTTTTATTTTTTATGTTAGATTTTTAATCAACGTCAAAGACAAATTTATTTCTACTTTTATTATCTTTTAGTACCCGGTTGACCGAGCTTTGCTCGGTATTTATCGCTCGATTTTTTTTTAATTCGTGTGTTTTGGAAATTATATTTAGATACAAATTACATACTGATGAAATATAAATAATATTTTTTTGATCTTAGTGACATAACAGAAAAAACGGAACTGGTTATTTGAATAAAAAATCATGAGTGCAATTACTTTAATTTAAATTTTTGTGTTTTTAAAAAATACTAAAAAAAGGGCTCGAAAAAATAGATTTTCTCAAAAAAGAAAGGAACTTGAAAAAAAAATTAATTAAATAAAGTCGGTCGTCGGTCTAGGCTCGAACCGGGGTTTTACGATTCTGTGACCGCCCATTATACGAGGGTGGATTGAAAAGTACTCGGCCTAACACAGATCCATTCAGTTCTAAAAATCAAATCTACCCACATTATTTAGTTCAGTTCAGACTAGTTCATTATGTGTAGTTCGAAACGTGTGCGATAATTAGTTGTGAATTTATAAATTTATTAACAAAGTAATCGGACATAATTTCCGCGAATGGAGCAAATCGAGCAGCGTGCTGTCATTAAGTACCTCCATAAGAAGGGGCTATCATCAAAAGCCATCCATGATGACATGGTCAGTACATTAGGCGATTGTGCTCTGTCATATTCATCCGTCAAAAAATGGATAGCAGAATTTAAGCGTGGTAGAGAGAGTGTGAAAGATGAACCCCGCTCTGGAAGGCCTTCGATGTCAACTACTGACGAAAATATTAAACAAGTACTTGATTTAATAATGGTAGACCGCAGATTAAAAATTAGAGAGATAGCCGAGATTATAGGCATCTCTTATGAACGAACTCAAAACATCATTGTCAACGAGTTGGGTTTCCACAAGGTGTCTGCGAGGTGGGTTCCGCGACTGCTTTCAGTTGAACAAAAAAGGACGCGATTGACTATTTCACGCGACTGTTTGGAGTTATTTGAAGCCAATGCAGATGATTTTTTGAATCGTTTTATTACTATGGACGAAACATGGGCTCATTACTGTACACCGGAAGCAAAACAACAATCAAAACAGTGGAGAAGACCTGGTTCACCATCCCCTAAAAAAGGCTAAGTCGATTTTGTCGGCAAATAAGGTGATGGCTTCAGTATTCTGGGACTCGAAAGGTGTGATTATGATTGATTATCTTGAAAGGGGTCAGACTATAAACTCTGATTACTACTGCACCTTACTACGTCGTTTACGAGAGGAAATAAAAGAAAAACGTCGAGGAATGCTCAGAAGAAAAGTCCTGTTTCATCAAGATAACGCCCGTGTTCACACGTCAGTACAGTCAATGGCTGAAATTCATAACTGTGGCTTTGAACTGTTACCGCATCCGCCGTATTCACCTGATCTGGCACCATCAGACTTCTTTCTGTTCCCTAACCTAAAAAAGTACTTGGGAGGTCAAAGATTTTCGACCAACGATGAGGTCAAAGCAGCTGTAGACGCATATTTTGACTCTAAGGAAGAATCATTTTTTTTCAACGGTCTAAATGCTTGGAAGGGGAGGTGGCAAAAGTGTATTGAACTTGATGGTGATTATGTAGAAAAATAAAAATATAACTGATTTAGTATGTGTTTATTTTCTTGGTTAGGCCGAGTACTTTTCAATTCCGCCCTCGTACCAATTAAGCTATTTATAATCATTAACAACCTGTCAAAATTTACCTTCTTATTCTGACGATATTGTAGCAGTTTTTCATTGCCTAAAAACAGGGACAAAAAGACATTTCCTAAAAATAATTCCTAGCTAGATCGATTTATTATCCCCGAAACTCCCTGGACACTAAATTTTATGAAAATCGTTGGAGCCGTTTACGAGATGCCGATTATATATATATATATATATATATATATATATATATATATATATATATATATATATATATATATATATAACAAGAATTGCTCGTTTAATAGTATAGGATACATTTGGAATTTTCATTTTTGCAAGTCAAGAAAGCTACATACACTATCGATTCCTCATATCTCCACTGTGGGCAATCTTGTGAAAAGAAGCGGCAAAAAAAACTTACCAGTAGATTATTTTTCCCCTATAGTTACAATTTAGCCTTCTTAAAATAATATAATTTATATACGAGTTATGAAAATTTTAGAATCCTCAATGTGTCTACGCAGAATGCAGTAAATAACCATTAAATTAATAATATCCACCTAAATAGATTTCCTGTAATATTACCCATTTAGCATTTTTTTATAGAATAAGGGTGACAAACGAGCACACAGTCCACCTGATACAAAGTTGATGATACAGCCCATAGACATCTACATCAAACCTCAATTAAGAATCAAAATGCAGAAGAGTCATCACCCCTAAGGACTAAGATGAAATGTCTCGTTTCCAGTAGAAGGGTATCCAGTTCTGCCACCTCTCCACAGTAGCATTATCTTTTCGCGCTACAACCATAGTATAGCTGCAGCATGGCCCCACGTAAAAATCTGTTCAAAATTATTAATTAGGTTATGTTTTTCCTACACTTTCTTTAATGGCACTCTTTTCAAAATATTCAATGTAGATTTTTCAACCCATTTGTTTAAAGACTTGCAACTCGCCCTGGCTTCTCTACATGTGGTGCCATTTATGTTTAAAAAAGCGCTGTTCGATCGATTTAGAGCTTATCGAATATATTTTAGCTCTAGCTAAGAGAGCTTACTCCTTTCTAAAGGGCCGGCAACGCAGCTGCAATTCCCCTGGTGTTGCGGTTGATCATGGGCGGCGGTAGTCACTTAACATCAGGTGAGCCGCATGCTCGTTTGCCCCCTCTTCTATAAAATAATATTATATTTATTTTATAACGTTTATTTATTGTTATATATCATCATATGGCTTAGATATCTTATGCTCTAGACTTTTTGAAGAACTACGATTCTTTAGTACATCATTTTGATGTATCTCTTAAGGTTTAGCCAGCGATGTAAGCGCCTAAATATCTATTTTTTGACAACTTAATAACACAATATTGAACTTTCTCTACTATTAAATAGTTTTTCATAACTTGGACTGTACATACTAAGCTTCCGTAAAAAAATATCTAAATGACAGTGTAAACCGTAATGGTTTTTTCAAATTTACGCGAACACTACACATTGAATAAAATTATATTTACGGACTTTATCGCGTTTAATAACTTATTTTTACTTATTTTTGATTCTCGACATTTCAGGCGCTTTACAGCACCCATAGTCACGGGGTGGACTGAGATGTTTGTCATCCCAATGTCATAGTTAGCTCCAATGATATTATAAGAACTTATAATATCATTGGTTAGCCCGACTACCTTCAGTTTTTGAATATTATTTTTGATTTATAAATTTTACTAATTTTATTAATTTTAAACCAAAAATTAATATTCAAAAACTGAAAGTATTTATTGGTCCGTAGGAAGTCTCGAGGCAGTCGCCTTGAAAAATAAAAAGTTTCACAAAAACTAACATGCTATTTCCCAAAGATTTAAATAGTTAGATGCACCCTTACCATAGTATAACCACTCCGAAATGTGCCAAATGAGTTCATTCTCAAATGAGTGATCTCACTCACTCACAATCAGTGCTCATTTGTGCGTGGTGACAGCCAGACGTTGCACACTGAAACTAACGCGCTAATTTCACCAAAAAAAAACTTTCAGAATGCCATCGTGTGCATCTTTAAAGTGCAATAATAATTCTAGAAACACAAATAAAGCCCAAGATGTAACATTTCACTCACAAGTATCTATATTTTACTAAATATTGAATTTATTTTATTCCGATGTCAAAAAATACCACGAAATAATTACGGACAAACGAAAACTGTGCGACAGAGAAAGTAGTATACACAATTTCCGTAAGATAATAAGAGATAACACTATCGTCTCAGTACTCTTCTAATAACCAATTTAGTTAGATACTCGAATGTACCAAGGAAGCGGTTTACAAAGGGATCATTTATAAATAGACATAAACAGATGGAAATGCCGTGGTAGCGTTGGCCATATATGACCGTATTGCGCAAGCATTAGTGTACGCGCGTCAGCGTCTTACAAACGCACACATTCCAAAATAATGCCACAGTTTTTCGAGGTCAAGGCGCATCTAACTATTTAAATCTTTGCTATTTCCTCCATCATAAAAACAGCTATGTCTAAATTATAGATTTCTAAAACTTAATACAATATTTTTCATACAAACTTTTGCACCCTCATTTTAAGACCCTGAGGGTAGATTTTTGAACAACTTAAAAATGAGAGTTTTATTATTTTTAATTCCACAGTATATGCACCAAGTATCATATAATTTTTCGCCACACCCTCTCATCAATAATGGTTTCTTATATTTGCGCGAACATTATCCATTAAATGAAACTAACTTTACGGAATTATTTGCGTTTGTAAGTGTGTATGGTGGGTGATAAAATGATAGTCTATTTTCACACTTATCTTTTTTTATTGTGCTGGTACACACAGTAATTACAGTCTAGCAACAGCACAATATAGAAGGTACGATGAGAAGACAGGAACACAGTACAATAAGAGAAAGAGAATTTTTATTATTATTATTATTATTATAGAATTTAGCAATACGAACTGCGTAAGCGCGGGTCTCAGGTTAACAATAGATTTGCATGAGCGGAAGCGGACGAACTGGCGATCTCGTTGCCCCGAAGGCGCGGCCTAACGACCGAACCAGTTTCGCATTCTTCGTTGTGCATATACATAAAAGTGCACGGCGCTTGTCTGCTTGTACATAAATTAATTTATTTACATAATATATGGTTTATCAATTAAATTTTACAAAATTTAGGCATTTTTATTTACATTCATCATTAACAACTAACATAAAATATGAGCATTTTTGCATTTTCAACAATTAAAATATAAAATATAAAACTCGCCACACGTTTAATTTTTAACTTCCGACGATGGGAATTAGGTGTTTGACGTCCTGATGTCATAGCCCTTTAGTTCTTGATTTTTTTATAGAGTAGGGTGGCAAACGAATACGAAGTCCACCTGATAGTAAGTAGATGCTGTGGCCCACATACATCTAAATTTATCCTCAAATCAGAATCAAAATACAGATGCCCCACCCCTAAGGACTTAGATGGAATGGATCGTTTCCAGTTAAAAGAGTCTCCGGTTCATTACACTCACCATATAAAACACAGCAGTATTATGCTGCTATTTTACGCTGGTACTCTGTGAATACGCGGTCGAGTCAACCCACACATTCTGCAACCATAATATAGCTGCAGCGTAACCACGTATAAAATGGCAGGTATACATAGCTGTCTGTGTGAGTGTGTCTATCTATAAGTCTATGTACCATAGCGCCCTCTTACTACCAGCAGGAATTTTTGCTAGTTTGTCACCCTTATTCTATAAAAAAAATTTTTTTTAGAATTACCTTACTTTAAAACTATAAAATTTACTCATACTCTTTTTAAAATGATTACAGAAACAACGGAAGTCGGACAAAATATAGCTACGATGTCAGATTTATCACCAGAATTCAATATAAAGAACTTTGTTGATACGTGGTTTATGCAGTCGTTATATTATTCCGGAAGAGTGTCCTATTACAATCAGTATGTAAATGATATAAAAACTTTATTAATTGTTAAATTTATTAATTAATCTTCACATGTAAGATCGTCACTAAACAATTTTTTATTGAATATTTTGGACACAATTCCAAAAATTGCCCAAACAATTCACTTTAACAGTTAGTTAGACTCCTTTTGTGCCTAGGAGAACGTCTTGTTAGGTACCACCCTCTTAATTATTTCTGACGCCAAGCCAAGAGATGCAACAGTAGAGATGAGAGAAGAGAAGATGTACGTATTGTATGAAATAGCATCTTAATGCTGCTGTGTTTCGGCGTATGGTTAGCGTGGAGATCGAGAAAACCTTTTTACTGGAAACGAGACATTCCATCGTAGTCCTCAGGGGTGACAACGCATCTACATTTTGATTCTTTATCGAAGATAAATGTGCTGACTGCGTGCTCGTTTTTCACCCCCATTCTATAAAAAACATGCTACTTTTTTTCGATAAGAGGGATATGAATAACCAGTAAAATTGTTGGCTGTGAGATATCTTAATCATCGGTTGTAAAATCACGTCTGTAGACTTTATTAAATAGGACCTCTCTAAGTTTATGTTAATGTTCAACAATCGAACAAATTGATTCATATAGAGCTCTTTCTTCTCCTTTAAGTCAATTACTAGTACTCGTATTTGGGTTTTGGGTTCCATTCCCCAACACTCTGATATTCAAAAATAATCATATCATACCTCTATCTCTGGTCTCGCGATAATTCTGTAATATCTCAACGTAACTTGTCTATCTTGTCCCCCAACTCTAAGAAAATCTCGTCAGTTGTCTCGTTTGATAAAATACATCTTAAATCATCTCAATTCCTATGGGGTTATCTATGAGAGAAAGCTATCGACTTCGATAGGCTGTAATGAATGAATGAATAATAAAAATTTGCTCAGTATATTCTCACGTTTTATTTTCTGTACCAATACAGATCTGACGAGAAAAGCAAATATTTCACTCAACTGATTTGGGCAAACACGGAAATGGTCGGATGTGGACAAGCAAGCTTCTATGTAAACATTGTTTCTTACTTTTTTTTTTCTTAAAAATAATTTAAAAGTAAAATATCGTACAATTTTCTAGACAAAAACTTTAAACACAATAATCACAAGACTTGTATGTAACTTTGCGCCTAAAGGGAATATTCATGGAAAACCTGTTTATGCCATTGGATACCCAGCAACGCAATGTTCTGACAACTTGCTACCGGATTCTTTGTATAAGGGTCTTTGTACTTATTCTTTTAAAAACAACGGTTAATATTGTCAATTATTTATCCATTATTAATTACTCAAAAAATAATTTTAACATTAAAAACTAAATATCTTTGTTTCTAGCGATAAAGTTCACTTCGCAATCTTCTCCAGTGAGTAGCTTACTAAGAATTATTGACTTCTCCAATAGTACTGATTGGCACAACAAGAGAACAAATAACATTAATATTAAAAGCGACAGAAATTCATCAATTATTTCGAACAATACACATGGTATGAAATTACTTTTATTATTACAGTTTTGTTTTAATTTTAAAGTAGAAACTTCTTCCTTCACCTAAATATTACAAAGGCTTTTTGAGCCAGCGGAAAAAGGCCACATCTCGATTGTCAGGTCCGGTCAGCAACACACAAGCACTAGTTTTGCACATTTATGTTCCGAACATTAGTAGTATTTTGCCAATGGCTGCCTCGCAGGATTTAATTTGTCGATTAACCTCTTGATCGAAATCAAACTTATAAGTTTACAATTACAAATTTATTAAAATTGGCAGTTACGCACAGGTAGGTAAAATCATATCAATAAATAAACAATAAGGTAAAAATTGCGGCACGTAAGTCTAGCATGAACAAAACGTGGAGGGGATAGCTGCGCATGTCGTATCAGTACGCCAATAGCCGCAGCCGTACGTAAGTAGCAGTAGCCAATCAGCACGTGCGAATGATATCAAAGCCGATCAGTAATACGCACTCCTGCATCGCGACCCGCTTACCATGATACCTTATTTTCGTGCCGCTACGTACAGTAAGTGTCATTCATCAATCATAAGAGTGACATTTTCGTAACCAACCCGCCTTGAGACACCATTGAAGTCTGATAGAGGAATCGTCCAGCGACCTTGGTATAATAACCATATGTTTGGCAAGTCGAAAATGAGTGATCTCTTATTGTATGATGTCTTAATCCTTTCAGCAGCTGGATAGATTTTGCACTTTAGTTCTGTATTTAAATACTTTTTTATTTTTGAGATTTCTCAAAATCTACTGGTCCGAATCGGTTCCAATAAAATTGGAAATCAATTTTGGTGAAGCCCTTTCGAACACCGCCAAGTTCATTAAAATCGGTGAAGCCATTCAAAAGTTATGGGAGATAAATGAGAGAGAGATCCATACACACGCGCATATACGTGCACATACGCACTCACGCACGCACGCACTCACGCACGCACGCACGCACGCACGCACGCACACGCACACGCACACGCACACGCACACGCACACACACACACACACACACACACATAATATAGTGACATCCTCGTAGAAGTAGTCAGAACGCCTTCCTAGGATCTCAAAATGTGGAGATCTGATGAGAACTCAATTTTCGAAAACCGTGGTGAATCTAATAGCTTTCCGATTATTTTAAATCAATGATTTTCATAGTGTGAAGTTAAAAAAATTAAATATGTAAAGTAAAGTTAAATAAAATAGTTTAATGCAAATATTGTAAATCATTGCATATTATATACAATGAAATGAACTTTTCCCGTATTATTCCTTTATTCATTAAAATTATTCCATGTATGTTTTCATTTTAAAATAATTATACAACACATTATACATTTAATGTTTATGATATTGCTATAAAACCACAAAACGTAGGTAAAGCTTGTGATAAATAACGTAACTTGATATTTTCGTTTCGAAGGAAACAGAAATATTTACATAAAAGTGGTGATACTTTTTCTACTTACATCATTGTAACAAACAGAATTCAAAAATTGCTTGTTACTAAAATCACAATCGTTGAAACAAGTGACACCTTCACTAGTTACGTTTCGCAAAAATAACGTAACCACCCACATCTACTTCCGTGTACTTTATTCGTCTGCACACAAAACACGATTACTCTCTAATTCAGCTTACTACAGTATTTTGATATACCAACAGTCGGTCCAGCATGGCTGAAGGCATTACCACCATTTTTACTGAATTCGCTTTTTGTAGGCCACGTACGCCTATACAATGGCAGTTAATACTCAGACTTCTGCATAATCTACGTATTGATGTGTATTTATTAAAATAAAGCATATAATAACATGTACTTATATGTGTTGTGTGGACTACTGACTGCCATCGTAGTAGCATCCGTTTTTTGAAATTTTAAAAAAATATAGGTAAGAATGTAGGTAAATATTGACTTCTTGCCTTACTTACATACCCCAAAATGCTTTTTGATTTTACTTATTTAACCTTTTAAAATACTTATTAATATATTCCAGTAAAGTGTGAATATAATTTATTTACAGCTGCGGTAAAACGTTATCCCCAACTAAAATTCTGGGAAAAGTCAATAAATATTTCAAAACCCCTTGAAAATTATTTGCGTAGAGGAGGTAAGCCTGTCCCTAGATACCACGAGTATAATTCACATAAAAACTTAAATTTAATGAATAAGAACACTGAAGTAATTACTGAAATATATGATGCTTTAACACCTCCCATAACGTCATACTCTAATAAAAATTATCGAAAAAATAATCAAAAAACTTCTTGCACTCGAAAGACAGCTTCATTTCTGAATGAATATAACAATTATAATTCAGTCAAATGTACAAGAGGAAAAGTAAATAATTTGTCAAAGTCAGTATTGCACTCTAATAGACACTGGATAGTGTGCCCTTGTGAATCTTCCACCACGACACCTCCTACCAGTTTTACAAATTATGTATACAAGATAAACTGTCAATGTTTTAATGAAAATGACCCACAAATTATATGTTCAAACTTACGAAAAACCCAAGTAGAGGCCACTAGCTCTGACAGTAAAGATAATGGTAACTACTACGATTTATTGCCAAACTTAAATTTACGCCAAGAACCTAACAGGCAAGAGTTTCCAAGCACAGTTTCAGCACATACACAACCCAACATGGACTTTGGTTTCAAAGAACCTCATAGAAGGAAAGGACATATCCAACATCACAGGCAGGTAATCTATTATATTAAAATGAAACTCTAAGAAGATGACTTCTGTCCATTGAATAGTTTGTTGAAATTTTAATTGAAACATACTATAATATCGTTACATATGTCGAAAAAAACAATTTTGTGAAACGTTATCAACCTGTCTATCATACAAAACTTTTATTTTGGTGGAACGTAGAAGTTAAATCGTTAGAATATATATGTTAAATCATCAGATTATCTATTATAGAAGTTGAATAGTAGGCCTTTTGTCTAAATACGAATTATAATGTACAAAAATCATCAAAAATTTAGGTGTAGCTATGAACATAATCTTTTGTAATAGTTTAGTCGATATAATTTCTTATCTTTACCCGAAGTTGGCGATACAAACAGGTAGATAGTTTTTCTTCTCTTTAGATGTATTTTCATAATTACTGCTGATTTCGTTTTAACTATTATATGCCATTGCTGGACTATATATTATATACTATCCTGATAGTAAGCGATGATGCACCTGAAGATGGCAAAGCGATTTGTAAAACTCACAAGCGGATAAACTCATATAACAATTTCAATTATAATATGTATTTCTCAAAATATATTAAACGCAAAAAAGTTTTTATGTAAATGATATGAGCCAAAGTTTAAGTTAAACGTTTTTTTTTAATTAAAGCCAATCTTAATAAGTGCTATAAAGTCATCTCCTCATTCTTAAAGTTTACACAGACATCACCATATTTCTAAAAGATTTTGGAGCGGAAAGAATCCAACACGCTTAAAGAATACAATCCCGAAATCCCGGCCCTTTTCTGAGCCCGAAAATCCCAGAACAGTAAGCACAAGACAGTAAGCTGAATTAGAGAGTAATCGTGTTTTGTGTGCAGACGAATAAAGTACACGGAAGTAGTTGTGGGTGGTTACGTTATTTTTGCGAAACATGACTAATCTCGGGATTTTCGGAATTGCCACAAACAGGTCTAGTTTGCTTTCCATAGTCCATTGCGCCTTCACAATAACCTTGCCTAGATTATATTAATAGCATTTATTAAATAACGACAAAAAACAACCCTTAGATACGCAGTTCGATACGTATTACACAGGTACATCTTAATAATATTTATTTATTTATTTATTTTATACGTGGTAGAGCCATGCTGCAGTTATGTTAGTTATAAATATATATGCAGTAGTATTGTTTTAGCACGAATGAGTCGGCTCGACCGGGGAAGGACCACGCTCTCACAGAATACCAGTGTAAGATAGTAGCTTAATGCTGATGTATTTCGTATGGTGAGTGTAGAGAACCGGAGACCCTTTTTACTGAAAACGAGGCATTCCATCTTAAACCTCATGGGTGACAACGCATCTGCATTTTGATTTGTAATCGCGGATAGATGTAGATGTCTATGGGCCGCAGCAAACACTTACCATCAGGTGGACTGTGTGCTAGTTTGTCACCCTATCCTATAAAAAAGAAATATTCACCTGTTACAGCCAATTCTTTTTTTCAGACGGTAAAAAAAACATCTAGTATATCCACTTCCCATTGCTGAGCAGAGACCTCCTCCCACTTCTGTGAAAGTTATGGAGCAGTAAACCCGCTGCACTGCTCCAGTGTGACTACATGTTTTTTATTATTGTTTTTTTTTTCACTTTATGGCTTTCTTAAGCCGCCTTAGCACTAGCACTAAAACACATTAATACTAGAATTACGATTAATAATTTAATTAGTGCCGTCGGGCACAGCTACCGTACGCGACAGGTCGGCATGGCAATTTTCTAGTTATTTGGCATCACGTACCATGTATTTTAAATCGATAATTTTATTTTGAAACGAAACAAAATAAGTAATATTAATAAAAATATACCCTATATTATAAGTAAAATGATAAAATATTTTATAATAATATTTATTCGTCACAATCAATATCAAACGTACTCATACTATCACCGCTACAAGCACTTAGTGACTCTTCGTCACTAGTTTCTGCGACTTCTATGATAAAACTTTCCATTACATTTTCCATTCCTATAACCTATTTCCAG
The DNA here is from genome assembly GCA_907164705.1 of Parnassius apollo. Lineage (NCBI taxonomy): Eukaryota > Metazoa > Arthropoda > Insecta > Lepidoptera > Papilionidae > Parnassius > Parnassius apollo. The sequence goes on along the minus strand of CAJQZP010000885.1, from coordinate 5,058,468 downwards.
TATTTATTCTCCAGTTACTGAACATGTTTTTCAAAATTGGAATGTTTTCGAAGTTTTCTGCCGTAACTGTTGAAATAATTGCATTGGTTGTTACATCTTTCACTTTATTCAAACACAAATCTCTCTTTATGTAGTGTAACGAAGCATTTAATAGCGCCCCAGGCTAATTTAATTAGATACAAATCACACGTATATGGTGGTAGTCCTTTCGAACACCGCAAAGTTCATTAAAATCGGTGAAGCCATTCAAAAGTTATGGGAGATAAATGAGAGAGAGATCCATACACACACGCATATACGTGCACATACGCACTCACGCACGCACGCACTCACGCACGCACGCACGAACGCACGCACACAGGCATGGCCATGTCCTTTAATTATACTGTTAACTTTATAATTGATATCAACGGGTCTGCATTTTTCTATAAATTAAATAAATCTGGTTTCCTCATTGACCTGTCACAAGAAATATTATTATCTTCCAACCATTTTATAATTGCAGATTTTAGCGAACTTTTTCTTGGGGGCTTATTCAGCTGGACACTACGGTAGAGTGCGTATTCCATTATTACGACACTGTGATCAGCAAGTAAAGGCAAAAACCTTTCGACTACCCATTTCTCAAAATTCGCCATCAATGGTCAATTCATTTGTCCCTGATAACGGGATTCAATACTACCCCGGTCGCGGCCCTAAACGGCTTTATATAAGTCTTTTCCACCGAAACATCTAGAATGTTTCTGCAAATACCGGTCCCGATCGAGTGTGGAGTTTTCTAGAAAGCTTAGTTCTTCTATTCTATACTAGATGGTGCCAGTTGGAGTGTTTTAGAAATATCTTGATGCTTCTATTTCTGCTATATGACACCAGGTGGCGCTAATAGTCACCCGCCATATACCGGGCATTAATTATGGCGCGCAACAATATCAAAGAAACCCCCGGTGGAAAACCGTTTTTGCCACCTGCGCTGACTACTATGAGTCTATTTCCAGAACTAGTATATGTGAGAATTCTTTTTGATCTAGTCATTTGCCAACACTTTTAGAAAGTTTAATTATTATACACCCACGTTCAATCTTAATAAAAATATTTCTGTAGTGTTCTCGGAATTCTCTAACTTTCGTTAAATATTGATAACGTTAGAAAACTATATCTGACTTTTCAATTAAAATTCGTTGGTTTGAACTGCAGCTTTTTTTAACAGACTACAATGTCTGTTAAAAAACGTACGAACACGCCAAGGAAAATATAATTTTTCGCATAACGCACAAGTAGCTTTGGGCATGTCGGAACAGTTTTCTTTTGTAAATAAAATTCTGTTATATTGTTATGAATTACTGTACGATCAAAGTTGTCTACACAAAAGTTTTGGACTGTCTTCTTCCTATGGGCGATTTTAAGTATTTATCGGGATTTTATTCTGGACAAAGTTCTTTTCAATAATCTGGTGTAAAACGCAACCCTTTCTAATGTCAAGGTGTTTATATTAATCGATTTTCCGTTTAATGCCACAATTACTAACAAAACTCTGGCTAGTCCTCATGCTTGAGAATGTATTATTGTTATTTTTTTTATTTTATTTTAACACGTGATGAGGATTTTTTGCAACCGACGTCATATTAATATACAACAAAGAACAATGTGAGCTAGATCGAAATCGATAAACGAGGTCGATGCGGACTCGTGCAGCGCTAAAACTAAGATCGCGCTGTCGATGTACGGGTATACGGGGTATCCCCTCCCTCTTGCCTCAGCTCATAGGCCGATGGCCATGTCGACCTGTCGCATACTGAAGTAATATTATATAATAATGTCGTTTTATTATTTTAATAAACACTTTATATCATAAGTCTCATTACAGCTTGAGACTAAAACGGAATGATAAACAATATACAAAAATTAAGCCTTTTTGGCAACTGGATGACACTTTGGACAATAAAAGACTTCAGCTAAAAGCCAATCGGTACACAACCTTATCAAATAAAATCGTAAAAAAAAATAAGCAGACAACTTTAACGAAAAGAAATGAACATATAACTGTGAAATTGGTAAATTATGAACATAATAATAAACCATCCCCAATTACCGAAAAGTACCTATCGTTTAATGAGCTAATGCAACTTAGAAGAATTAATTTGGGCGGGGATTATGATGCCAGACGGCAAGGCGCAATAAAAAATGATACCACCGCAGCCAAAACCACGGTCGTTACCACAGCCACTACCACAGCCACTACCATAGCCACTACCATAGCTAGTACCACAGAAATAACAACTAACACCCCTTTTATGCGAATAAAACATTGTACACGCAAAGTTACTTGTACATGGACAATGACTAAAATGACTGACTCTAATGGTAGCATTATTGCTGAAAATGGAAATGTCAATCGAGGTTCACGCACACCTCAAGGATATGTGGATGGCTGCACGCGTACTTCCACGTGCACTAGAGATTATATGGATAGAAACAAATTACATTTTACTAAAGAAGATATTTCTGAACCCAATGAAACATCAGAAATAGGAGATGATGATTACTGTGAACGTCGATCTCTTAATATACAACGTCGTAATCCTCAAGAAGGAACAATATCTGGTTATAACTATTTAGCTAACTTAGATGCATCCATGTCTTCCTTTCCTAGCGCTTCACAAAAAGAAAATATGATAAAAGAGAAAAGTAACAGTGATTGTCTATGTTATGACGTAATAGAACGAATGAAGAGAGACAATAATATAAATAGCAAAATTTATCAATTAAAATATTTAAATAATGTTGGGAGAAAAGGTAGAAAAAATAACTATGAAAATATATCTTATGGCGAGCTTTACTATAAAATTCTAGAAAAAATAAGGCACATGTGGGAAAGAAACATTATAAAGCATCATCAACAGAAATGTTTTTGTAAAGGAAGCATCATGAGTAAAAATAATATTTTATTGCTTTCTCTTATTTTATGTATAACGTTTATGCAATAAAAATGGTATTTATAATTTAAATCTTTTTGTGTTTTTCATTAAGACATTAAAATATAATGAAACATTTTTGAACGTAAACTGAGACTATTTTAATACTTTTCAGTTTTTATTTAGTTACAATTTAATAAAAAAACAAAAAAGAAGTGATAATATCATGAATGAATTACTACAAGAACATAAAAACGACGTATTTAAAACTGCAAAATCAGTGCAATGAAATCGCTCCTTTAATGTTAGGATTTCTAAATCTGCAACGATTTTTTTCAATAAGTGTTTGTAGTCAATGTAGTGAATAGCAGTATCATTGATCCTCACGTTAAAATCTTTACTTTCAATATCGTTATCACTTATTCCTTTATTTGTTATTGCTCTATTTCTATTTATTATTACATTTTCATCATATCGCTTTTTTCTCAACAAAGGGCTGAGTATCTCAGACTTTTTTATAGGGCTTGTTTTTAAATTTCCATATAAGTTATATTCACTCCCTGTAGTTTAAGCATAGTTTTTTATAATCATATTAACTACTTACTTGAAATACGTGGGTTGTCATGTGTTTATTAGTTAACATTAGAATAATTAAGATCAAAATTACCAGTTTCACTATAATTTGTAGTATTAGTCGTAAGCACTTCAATTTTGGACAAATTTTCTGTGTTATAATCAGATTCAAGAATTTCTTCTAGAAAATCTTTAGTACCTCTATTTCTTTTTAAGTTTTCTATTTCTAGCTCAATATCAGATACTGCCATACTTGAAGCATCGTAGTATAACTCTGTTGTTTCTTTAACATCTTGATCATTATCATCTTCAGGGAAAAAGTAATGTCCAGTAAACTGTAAATTTTCTTTAACCTGTCCAAGTTCAGCTTTAATTTTAATAGCATTTATATCCGAATGAGACTCAAACTTACTATTTTGTTCTACTTTTTCTGTAGCTGATATTTTAGCTGCAATTTTAAATATTATTATAAAATATTAATAAAAATAAAAAGTTAATGTTTACGAAATATACATACCATTATTTCTAAAAATAACTGCCTCTACCAAATCAACAAGTAACGTTGAATTTAAGTAATCCGGCTCCGTTGCTTTCGAAGTTGTAGGCGATTCCTTTTTACTATATATCTGACCCATAAAATCTGCTACACTAGCATCGGTATACGCGCCATCAGATTTTTCTTTATTTTCAGACATTTTAGATGTTAGGAAAAATTCTTTGAGTACCTGATCCTTAAGAAGCCTTTTTTTAAAAACTTCAATAAAATCTTCAACTGGCATTACATCCTTGCAAGTTTTTATTGTCCCTGGCGAAATTTTTTCCGTAGAAGCTACTGTATTTAAAACTTGAGCGAAATAATCAAACGTTGTCGTACTTTCATCTTCATTATCTAAACTAAATGTTGTAATTTTGCTTTCAATGTTACTTGAGTTATTATTAGTTGCGTTCATTTTATAATATTCCCCCGTCGAAACGCTTAATATCACATTTTGTATATTATTATTTAATCCTTTTGCATTGTCATTTTTTTCCAGTTGCTTAATCAATGGTTGTTTAAAGTCTGTAATAATAAGTACAAATTAGTGCGTCAGTTTCTTCTTTAAAAAAAAACATGACTTGGCTTTCCTCGTTAGAACTATATTCTACTATGGTCGCTTACGTCGTTTTGCTTAACAAACATTATATATTTCTTATTCACAACAATTATAGTTGATTTTTGAACATACTCGTATCATCATTTTAATGTCGCCCACTTCGTATATGAAAAATAACTGTTTGTATTATTGAAAAAAAAAATTGAAACTACACTAACATTTGATATATAGACTGAAAATTTTGAATAATATTTTTCTATATAAAGCTAACATAACTTCATCCTACGTGGGCCACTAAAAAAATTTTGGGGACGAAAATAAGTTTTGTAGTCCATTGTTTTATTTTCAAATCTTTCCAATAATCAAATTTTGATATATAAAATCTTATTAGTGATCGCCAATCCGATCTGAAGTGGTCGCTGTGTACCTCTTCATATATAATTTACATCCGTTACAGACGTCAAGGTTAGACCACTTCTTTTGCGTTCGTCAAGCTCGGATTCTCCACATCAATATCCTATATAATATAGCTTAAATAGAAGCTAGAATCCTCCCAAATAAAGAGCTAAAGATCTCCTAAAGTTATAAGTTAATTTTTTAAGCCACTAATTATTTCTTATATTTACGCGATCACTACACATTATATACCCGACCTTACCCTTTTTTATATACCCGATGTATCCAGCACTTTACAGCACCCATGGTCACGGGGGGTACTTCCCTCCGTGACCATGGGTGCTGCTCGAATCATCGGGTATGTAAAAAGTTAATATACGCGATATAATCCGTAAAAAACTAGTATTATTTAAAAGTCACTAATTGTCACCAATTTATCACTAAATCATGACATAATAAAATTTAGGTTATCGTTGGGGAGGATTCCAGCTTGAAGAGCGCCTTCTTTTTCTATGTCTCAAAGTTAGTCAACCGTACTGAAATTATACCAGCAATGCACGGTTGCGTTAGAAAGGCTTTTATCCATTGTAGTTATTAATTGTAGTGCCATTTGTAGTCCATCTTTCTACTCCTTCTTTGTACTCCATCTTACTACTTCCTCAGTTTCAAGGCACTCCCCTTGTTGCCTCAGCCAGTATCGGAATCCTCGGCGTTGACATATCGAGTGACGTGCAGTTTCGTGGTGACTTGGAAGAGAAGGCCAAATTGGCCTCTAAAAAGCTTGGCGTGCTCAGCAGAGCGGGACTGTATTTCATGCCGGCACACCGCCTGCAACTTTACAAGGCGCAGCTTCGGCCGCACATGGAATACTGTTCTCTGGGCTGAGGCTCCCCAGTACCAACTGCTTCCACTTGACCGCATCCAGCGCAGAGCGGCTCGAATCGTCGACGACCGAGTGCTTTCCAATCGGCTCGATTCACTGGCACTGCGAAGAGATGTTGCATCTCTTTGCATTTTATTTCGCATATACCATGGAGAGTGCTCTGAGGAATTGTTCGGATTAATCCCAGCCGCCAAATTTCGTGAACGCACTACGCGGCAAACGTCCCGATACCATCCACACCATCTGGATGCTTGGCGGTCCACCACAGTACGTTTCAAAAGGAGTTTTCTTTCCGCGTACAACCTCTCTGTGGAATAGTTTACCACCGGCGATTTTTCCGGACCGATACGACCTGCGGATCTTCAAGAAAAGAGCTTACTCCTTTCTAAAGGGCCGGCAACGCACCTGCAATTCCCCTGGTGTTGCGGTTGATCATGGGCTGCGGTAGTCACTTAACATCAGGTGAGCCGCATGCTCGTTTGCCCCCTCTTCTATAAAAAAAAACTTATCCGATTTTCGGAGATATTTGAATCGTAAAAAAATATCGTGCGAAAACGTGTCTGATACAGATCCATTTTTCAGTGAAACAAGATATTTCGATTTGCTCGTTACAAATGCGGAGAGAATTTCAAAATTATAATAAATAAATATATTACGTCACAATAAGTTTTATAACTGGCCATTGTATTAGGTTAAGTATGGTAAAGGTTATAATGGAGTGCTGAATCTGAATGACATGTGAATTATTGTGTGATAAGAGAAAATTGTGGTTAGCAATATAATGTTGTTATGGAGATCAAGAAAGGAATGCCTCGGTGGCTTGATGGTGAAGTAGGAATGAACAAGGAAAGAGTGATAAAGGAAATATGCAGAAGTGAAAGGCAGAGTTGGTAAAGGATGCCCTAGATGAAAGTATATCGACCAAATTGGCAATATATTTAAGATGGGGAGATTAAGAGTATCTTTAACCGATGAGCTTGTATGCGCAGGTATATGGATCTAAAGGAAGCGAGAGAAGTGTATCAGGATCATGCCAAATGGAAGTCCGTAGTCACTGCCTACACCTCTATGTAACCGGCGTTAGTGAAAACTTTCTGCGTGGCCTGCTGTAACATAAAAATATTAATATTTTTTAACACTTCTAGTGTTTAAAAAATATTAATATTTAACAATCTCATAAAATTCGATCAGAAATATCTACGTTTATTTATCAAAAGTTTAGGCAGAGGGAATATTTGACATAGTTCTTACGCTTTGCAGACAGGTTAGCAACCGCAATTTAGATTATTTATTTTTCACCAACAAATGTTACTCTAATGGACTATTTACACGATTCATTACTTATCTTGGTGTAAAAAGCACACACAATAATTTCTTACACAACTCTTGTATTCAATTGGATTTTCTTTTCATTTGCAAATATAAGTGCAGCTGGTGTGTTGATCGTTACTGCTCCTTTGACGCAAGAAATATTTAAATAACATCGTAGAAAAAGGTGTTAGATCAAAAAATGGATAGCAAGAAGGGAGAAAAATGGATAGCAGGAAGGGTTTTATACGTGGTAGAGCCATGCTGCAGTTATATTAGTGGTATTGTTATAGCACGAATGGGTCGGCTCGAGCGGGGAAGGACCACGCTCTCACAGAATACCAGCGTGAAATGGTAGTTTGATGCTGCTGTGTTTCGTATGGTGAGTGTAGAGAACCGGAGACCCTTTTTATTGGAAATGAGGCATTCCATCTTAGTCCTCACGGGTGACAACGCATCTGCATTTTAATTCTTAATCGAAAATAAATGTAGATGTCTATGGGCCACAGCAACCACTTACCATCAGGTGGACTGTGTGCTCGTTTGTCACCCTATCCTATAAAAAGGGAGATTCTCGGAGCACCTAACAATCTCTGTGTAGAGTCACAAACAGAAAACGAAGATGATTTTAGGGACATGTTTCACGTGAACAGAACACAGGTTTATTATTTGTTAAAGTTGGTTCTTCTATGCGAAGGCAAAATACAAAAATGCGTAATGCTATTCCTGCTCAAACGAAACTAGAAATAGCATAAAAAATTTTGGCGACTAGAGATTCATTAGATGCACTGTCACAACTGACTAAGGAACCTTTAAGAAATGAGCCTACTATTTTTTTCAAAGCCGCCAACGGCAACCTGCGATTCCCCTGGTGTTGCAGTTGTTCATGGGCGGCGGTCGACACCATAGATATAAGATTATATGATCTGAGGTCGACACTTACCATCAGGTGAGCCCTATGCTAATTTGCCCCCTCTTTTATTAAAAAAAAAATCAAATTCTTGTGCAAATGCTGCAAATGCAACATTATGCGCATCATGATTCTTGTAATTTACATTTTCAGTAGGTATCCCATAAATGATGATTGCGATAAATCTCAATATATTTAATTAATTTTTTTTTAATAGGATAGGGTGACAAACGAGCACACAGTCCACCTGATGGTAAGTGGTTGCTGTGGCCCATATACATCTACATCTATCCTCGATTACGAATCAAAATGCAGATGTGTTGTCACCCGTGAGGACTAAGATGGAATGCCTCGTTTCCAGTAAAAAGGGTCTCCGGTTCTCTACACTCACCATAGGAAATACAGCAGCATTAAGCTACTATTTCACGCTGGTATTCTGTGAGAGCGTGGTCCTTCCCCGGTCGAGCCGACCCATTCGTGTTACAACTGTACTACTAATATAACTGCAGCATGGCTCTACCACGTATCAAATCAGCACAACCGAATTTTGACACTTTTTTACTCATTTTTTAATAAACACGCCTCTTCTAAAATATTCAACACTAGAATAAAAAATTTCTCCAATGACGTGCAATACTTGAAGGAACACGTCAAAAATGACACAAGCACGTAAAAGGATGCGTTTAGACATGTCAAAACTTGAAAGCTATTATCTCCTAAACATCCATCACTCTTGTCAAGACTTGGATTCAATAATCGCATTCAAATGTGATAACAGTTGCTTACAATACTTGAATGGTAATTATTTATTAATAACCTTGTATTTGCAAGAAAATGGAGTCATGTAAATAGCTTATGCTTAATTCTACTAACTACTAACTAATTCTAAGGCTGTAATATTTTTTATAAGATAAGGGTGACAAACGAGCACACAATCCACCTGATGGTTAGTGGTTGCTATGGCCCATAGACATCTACATCTATCCTCAATTAAGTATCAAAATGCAGATGCTTCGTCATCCCTTAGGACTAAGATAGGATACCTCGTTTCCAGTGAAAAGGGTCTTCGGTTCTCTACACTCACCATTCAAAAAACAGTGGCATTAAGCTGCTATTTTACGCTGGTATTCTGTGAGTGCGTGGTCCTTCCCCTGTCGAGCCGACCCATTCGTGCTACAATTATGATATAGCTGCAGAATGGCTCTACTACGTAAAAATATAAACTAAATGCACATTTAATGATAAACTAAGTGCACATTTAATAATAAACTAAGTGCACATTTCACTGCACTCTAACAAGCCCCAGTTTCAATCAAAATGCAACTGCTCTCACATAGAAAGGGTAACAAGCATTAAATACCCGGGTGTCACAATAATTGAAAATTTGTCATGATATTTAACCATTTCGAATACGGTCAAACTTATAAAAAAAAACTATTATTTATTTTCAGGCAAGTAAGAACAATAGCTAATTATTAAATTTTGTTCCAGACTTATAATGATCTATGCCACTATTTAATAAATTACTGCTAATTATGTTAATGGGGTGGTGCGTGCACAACACACTTAATGAAAACAGAGCCAGTGCAAAGAGCAGTTCTAAAAGTGATGCTTTCTTTACCTTGCCTGAATAAAAAAAACTATTATTTATTTTCAGACAACTAAGAACAATAGCTAATCATTAACTTTTAGTCCAGACTTATAATGATCTATGCCACTGTTTAATAAATTACTGCATATGTTCATGGGGTGGTGCGTGCACAACACACTTAATGAAAATAGAGCGAGCGCAAAGAGCAGTCCTAAAAGTGATGCTTTTTTTACCTTTCCGCTACCCGAGCAACTTACTATATAAAAAAACAGGTGTTTTGTCTGTTTGGAAAACTTTCGTGTATCAATGCATCAGACGGTATCATCGTTTAATTGTACCACACACAAATGTAACGAACAAAACAAACACGAAGTACCCTGCTCCTACCAGGAAATGCTCGATAGCAAGAAATCATTACGAATATCTTGCGTCTCGGCTTTATAATACATTCAACGAAACAAAAGTTATACAGAAGCTAAGCAACTTTAAGTTGAAAATCGTTTTGCTTGATTGGCTAAAAGAATTGGGTTACTATGCTGGTGAGAGACTTCTTGGAGTTAACGTATAAACTAATAGATAACACATAACATAATTCATCTTACTTAAAAAAACTGTTTTGTACGTGGTAGAGCCACGTTGTAGCACGAATAGATCGGCTCGACCGGAGAAGGACCACGCTCTCACAGAATACCAGCATTAAATAGCAGCGTAATGCTGCTGTGTTTCGTATGGTAAGTGTAGAGATTGAGAGACCTATTTTTACTGGATACGAGGCATTCCATCTTGGTCTTCAGGGGTGACAACGCATCGGCGTTTTGATTCTTAATCGAGAATAAATGTAGATGTCTATGCGTTTCAAAGCATTCACTTACCATCAAGTGGACTGTGTGCTCGTTTGTCACCCTTATTATTCTAAAAAAATGAAAATTATGCGTTAAAATTTAATATTCTGTAAAATTGTATGGGAAGGTACTGATATTCTAAGATACATGATTTATCCTAGTTTACAAATCAGTGCAACAACTCGTTTGTAACTTTATAAGTTTTAATAAAGATTATTATTATTTAATGATAAACTAAGTGCACATTTTAATGATATGTAAACACCGTGTGCTGAATATGCTCACAGCATTTCTTACAAGTTTAACCTGTGAAAAAGCTTAAAAGCTTATTAGATAGCTAAAAGTTTATAATAAAAATTTAAAAAAAATTGTTGAAATGCTTCTGCTAATGCTATATAATGTCTAAAACTTTATAAAAGACCTGGTGAATATCTACTTCATTATTATAAGTATTAAAAATTCTGCAAAAAGATTTAAACCCCCCCCCCCCCCCAATACCCCGATTGGGGAATAAAATCCTAGTACAGTTGTACGAAGGGACGGCGAAAAAGGAGTGATGAACGAGAATATCTTCTTGATATGCGTAAATTGAAGTTACGTAAAAATACGGGGCAACACTAATATTATAAGAAGGAAAGATTTGTTTGTTTGAATTGAATAGGCTTCGAAACTACTGGACCGATTTAAAAAATTCTTTTATATATTTATATTTATACGGATCTCAAAATTTTTATATATTGTATATTTATAAAAAGTTTGAGATCCGTATAAAAACTTCGTTAATGTAACCCAAGGTGAAAGAATACCAAAAAATCCTTATATCGCGTACGCTACGGAAACTATTGACAGCAAAGTGGTGTAATACAGTTTTATAGAAAACATCAACATCTACAAAAAAGTATGCAATACCATACGAGGGCGGCACTGAAAATTTCGGGAATCAAAGAAGTGACGCAACATTACTATTTAAAAATGTATTTATTGCTTTTCAAAGTATTCTCCGCGAAATTTGACACATTTTTCCATTCGATAGAACCAATAATTGAAGCAACCATTCCATTCGGAAGTTGGGGTCTCCAAAATGGCCGTTTTGTAGGCGTCCACAGCTTCTTCAGGTGATGAAAATCTCTGTCCACGCAATTTATTCTTTATTTTAGGGAAAGTATAGAAATCATTAGGGCTTAGGTCGAGGCTGTACGGCGGATGGTCTAATAATTCTATGTTTTCTTGCTCTAAAAACTCTTTTTGTTCTGTGTGCGGTGTGAGAACTCGCATTGTCGTGATGGAGGATGATGCGGCGGTTGCAGTTCTCTTTACGGAGTTCAGAAACGACCTGTGGCAAACAAATGCTAGCATACCATTCTGCATTAACCGTTCTTTGTCCCTCAAGAGGAATAGTCGTAACATGGCCGGATTTGGAGACAAACGTGGCCACCATTTTTTTTGCAACACTCCGTGAACGAACAATTTTTTCGTGACTGTTTTTTTGTTTCGGGTTCGTACGCGTATATTCAAGATTCGTCACCTGATACGATGTTGTATACAGCATTTGAGGATCCTGCGTGGAATCTTTCAAGAGTTCTGACGCACCAAAAACGCGAGCCGCTTTTTGCTCTTCACAGAGCGAATGCGGTATCCATCGGGAAAACAACTTTTTTACACCTAATTGTTCATGCAAGATTATTTGTATTTGACTGATGCCAATGTCTAAAGTTGCCTGAATTTCGCGGTATGTCACATGCCGATCTTCCTCAATCAGCTTACGCACAGCATCAACGTTTTCTTGGGTGACTGCAGTTTTTGGACGATCTTGACGGGGATCATCACTGAGCTTGACACGTCCACGTTGAAATTCAGCAAACCAGCGATAAATTGTGGTTTTGGATGGGGCTTCATCACCAAATGCAGAAATCATCCGGTCAACATACTGTTTTTGTGTTAAACCACTTCGAAAGTCATAATAAATCATCGCTCTTGAATTTTCTCGAGTCAATTCCATTTTCTCAACGACTAAACAAGTTTGACAAATCCTTGTGACAAGACCGAGAATCTTTTTTTAAATAAATAAATGGTATTCAATTTTTAAAACCAAGGAGTTTTCAATTAAAAAGATTTTAATATGACAGGAACAGTGGAAATATTCCATTCCTGATACTTTTAGTGCATCCTTGTATGTCTAACTATTACAGCTATGTCAGAATAACTACTTTTTCATGTTAAAAACCCAAAACCAAAACCCACGTAAAACTACTTTGCTGGCTTTCTTTGAGCTCCGTAATGAAGATGAATTCGCACAGACACTTCTATACGTCCCGCAATACCATACATGGTAAATTCACAAGGAGGCGTGGCGAGCACGTAGTTGGCCATCCAGGCATAAAAAAGATGTCGCTTTAGAAAGAGTCAACGGTGTACATCCTTCTCAATCAGAGTGTTTTCATCTTAGGATGTCGCTACAACACGTACGCGGTCCAACCTCATTCGAGTACTTAAAAACCATTAAGGGAGTTCTCAAAAAGACCTATCAAGCAGCTTGCCGTGACAGAGGTTTGCTACAAAACGATGAGCATTGGGAAAATACTCTGAGAGAAGCATCGCTTTTGCAATGTCCAGCACAACTGAGAGAGTTGTTTGTAGTTATACTTTTGTCAGCCATCGGAACCATTGAAATTATGAGACAATTTCAAAGACGGTTTATGTGAAGATATTAGACACAAAACCGGACAGCAAAATCGAGACTTCGCGTTACCATACAGTGAGGACATTACGATGGTTTGATACAAGTAGAAAGTAGACTAACGTAATTGAATGATAAAAACCTAAGAGATTTTGGATTACCTTCTTCAGTTTGTACAGAAAATAATGCTACGAATCACTATAAAAATAAATTGACCGCTTTTGTCAACGAAAACCTGCCAAAATTTGTCCCAGATCAAAAACATGCTTTTGAGACTATTGTCTATAGCGTGAAATAACAAAAGAACAATTTTTTTTGGATGCGCCAGGTGGCACTGGAAAGACGTTTCTTGCAAATTTGATACTTGCTAAGATACGACAATCGGAGAAAATAGCGATAGCAGTTGCTTCGTCAGGAATTGCTGTAACTCTCTTAAAAGATGGAAAAACTGCTCATTCTGCTTTTAAACTTCCGCTATCCGTAACTCTTGAGCAACAATATACGTGGTAGAGCCATGCTGCAGTTATATTAATAGTATAGTTGTAGCACGAATGGGTCGGCTCGACCGAGGAAAGACCTCGCTCTCACAGAATACCAGCAATAAATAGCAGCGTAAAGCTGCTGTGTTTCGTACGGTAAGTGTAGAGATTCAGAGACCCATTTTCACTGGATACGAGGCATTCCATCTTAGTTTTCAGGGGTGACAACGCATTTGCGTTTTGATTTGTAATCGAGGATAGATGTAGATGTCTATGGGCTGCAGCAACCACTTACCATCAGGTGGACTGTGTGCTAACAATGTACATATTCTATCCGGAAAATGGGCCCCTTGGTAAATTACTGCAAGACGCCTCATTGAATGCACCATGAACCATAGAGCACATATAGAGGCCGTGGACAGAACCTTAAATGATCTTAGAAACTCCTCTGCTCTCATGGGCGGGATTACTTTTGTATTTGCTGAATATTTCCGATAGACTCTTCCCCTCATTAACAGAGGTACGCGAGCAGATATCATCAAAGCATGCTTGAAATCGTATCTCTCATGGACTTTGATTGAAAATTTAAAATTACGGACAAATATGAGAGCTCATATTCATGGAATCACAGCGGAATGCAAGTGATTTCCCACAACTGCTAAAACTGGGGGAAGGAATTTTTCCCACTCCAAATTTAAACAGAAATTGTGACGTGCTTCTGGACGAGTCTCAAGGCCAAATAGTCCATAATTGAGAAATTTTAATAGATGCAGTATACCCAGTATAACATCGTGAATTTGCACGAAAATGACTTTCATTGATTGTGTTCTAGAACAATAGTGTCACCTAGGTATGATATTGTCAACGAAATAAACAATCTGATTGTTCAAAAGTCCCCGGCCAAATAAAAAATTACAAATCGATTGACACCGTGACTAATATCAAAGACGCAGTCCATTACCCACAGGAATTTTTAAATTCACTTAACCCTTCTGGACTGCCACCATACGAATTGACGTTAACAATCGGAACGTTAACTCGATCATGTACAATGAGACAAGAATACTTATTAAGGAATTGAAGAACAATTTAACTGTAGCGACTATCATCACCGGCCCATCGGCTGGTCAACTAGCTCATATTCTGAGGATACCGATGATCCCGACAGATCTGCTAATATTTTTTCACCAATAGAAAGCTAAATTATCGCGAAGTAACATAGGCTATAATGTATTTTTTTAAATTAGAGATCTTTAAGAAAATTGTAACCTAAAGTAGCAAAATTTTGTCTATAAAGTTCATAATTTGGCGTGCGCTGAGAAAAATTGATGATATGTAAAAATTATGTGCTACATGATTAAAGTACTCAATATTACCTGCAAAAAAGACCGCGTAAGGAATATATCTAACAATGTGTTCTAAAATTTAATTAGATCACTGGTCGAAGCAAAAGTAACGTACATATGCCGACAGATAAACGTACTACATTAATTTTGCCAATTTTTTTAGCTAAAATGGTTGAACTAAATGAGCAAGGTGTCATGTTAAGTCGCGCGGCGCAGACGCTACATGAAATATTTTAAAAACAAAAACAATTTTTAAAATTTTTGTGTCTGTTTTTCTATTTGTTCAGACTAATCTCCGAAATGGTTAAACCAATTTTGTCAGGACTCACTGGCTGTTATAAGGAGTAACGTCTTCTTTTATTTTAGAAAAAGAATTGGGGTCTTGCGCAAAAAATTCGAAATCATGAAATTCAACCGTAATAAATTTCATGCGGACGAACTCGCGGGTAACAGCTAGTTTTATATAATAGTCAAAAAAGTGCATAATGAGAATGTTAAGACGTCTTGACAGTGAAACCATTTCAAATGTCTTTAATCCGTTTATATACGATTAACCTCTCAAACTCCAGCCGGTCGCATGCGACCACGGCCATATTCCGTCAAATCCCTAGCAGTCTCATGAGACCGCACCCACCCACAGCACTTTAACCCATAAAACTTATATTTACAGACTACTTTTCTATGAAGAAGTTTAGCATTATAGGCTCAATGTGAAATTTCCTATCCTCTAATGCAATAAAAAGTAGTTAGTTTATGGCTTTTTATTTATAATCTACCTTCCTTTCGTACGCCTATTTAATGTGGCTTGTTATTGTGTTGATATTTGGATTTTTCTAATGTTTTATTAGTGTTTAGTATAGTGTTTTATTATAAAATTGTTATAAAAGTTTTTGAGTTAATATAATTTATCTTTTTTACGTAAATAATTTCGAGTATATAGAAATAATTGTAATATTCAAGCTGCCGTTCTGTGCTGGGTACATACATTTTTAACTATAAAAATACAGTTAAAATTTATTTGCAATAAAGTAAAGGCACTAAAACAAGTAATATAACATAATAAATAAACAGAAAAAGTAATTATATTGAAATTTATAATGAATATTATTGAAAATAAATGTACGACAAATTCAAGGTTAGGTTATTTTGGCTACGCCGCGTCACGCAAAGCGAGCGAGCGGGGTTAATCATTTTAGCTGGCGGCTGAGGGGTTAAACTGTTATCAGACAGAAGCTGTTGCCCGTCTCATCTCCTGGTTCAGTTTCTCTCAGACGCCTCTTACGACAACCACGGAATGATCTGTAATGATGAATGTAAAAGTAGTGGATTCTCTTACGACGCATTTACACTTCAACTATATGTGCATTACTTATTGAATAGTTTGTGATTCAAACATAATAAACTCATGCAATGTGAATATGATGGTACTAAACTTTTTTAAATTGTGTACGATGCATACTAAAAGCATACTAATAATGCTATACTTCAATATTGAGATATTAGTAGGTACCTACATACGTTACTCGGACTTTAACGCTACACATAAATTAAATGCGATGCGAATTGAAATGAATGTTTTAGAAAACAGTAAAAGGTTATAATATACTTATAATTTTAAAATAAAATTAATATTTACTACACAAGGAGGTATATATAGGATCGCAAACTCCACCGAAGGGACATTGAGAACAAGGAACACCCTCAATGTATACTGATCTCAAGAACTGATTACCACCAGGTGCGAAATTGCAAATCAATCTATTGATTGTTCTGTTTTGTTTCCCGTTATCAAAACGCTCCTGTAAGAAAAAATCATAATCAAAATTTATGGCGTTATTTCCAAAAATATATTTATTATTTTTGTCAAACAATTTACTTGAAAAAGTTACATAGCATGTATCGAATATATATATATATATATATATCGCGAAGCAATCTTACAAATACGATCGGAGTATTATTACGTAAGTCTTCCGTACCGTCTTACGGTAAGTATATTATTCTCCAGTATAGTACTATAGTAAGAGCCGTGGTAGCTCAGATGGTTAACGCTCGCTGTAAATATAACATAACGCGAGTAACTCGGGTTCGATCCTCGCCGGCACCAATGAAATTGTCAATTGCAATTTTAAGTGCTGATTTACCACGTGCTCGGCGGTGAAGGAAAACATCGTGAGGAAACCTGCATGTTTGAGGAATAAGAAAAAAAATATTTCGAAGACATCGCCAACACGCATTGGGGCAGCGCGGCGGACACTTTCTTGCCCTAAAACCCTCTCAGAAATGAGGGGAGGCCTGTGCCCAGCAGTGGGACGTATATACGCTGTAACATTTATAGTAGTAAAAATGTATTTACCATTGCTGGTTTTAAAAATAATACTTTTAAAACGTATATTAACATATAATGAGTGATAGTGAGTGTATTTGCACTTTTTGTTTATGAAATACATCTTTTAATAGTTACATCATTGCTTTCACTTTATTTAATATCTCATACCCGAAACTTCACACCTCCACAGCCAACTAAATTAGATTCCCCCCAAACAAGCTGCGTAAAATAATCATAATGCTTAAGGTGCGATTGGTTAGATCTGGAAAAAATTTAATTGATATGTAAAATATTTAAAGTATGCCGAATTTATTTCTAAAAGTTTTGTGCTCACGGGCGATATCGAGAAATAATTGAAGCGTTCACATTTAAAAGTTCCATATACCAAACATCTACCAATATGGCAGGCGTTAAACTTGGTGATTCCCCGACTACTGTCGCAATATTTTGACCCACATGAAAGTTTTCTGAAAATTAATAGAATATTGTATTTATTAAAATATTTACAGACGAGCTGCAATTTACTAATGATGATGACAAAAGTGAATACAAGTCTTTTCTTTTTTTATTTAAAATGTATTTGTGCAGAAAATCGAACCCATCGCTCGCAGCCAAACACTCAACCTGTGCGCTACCGGGCTTAGGAATAATATCGGTGATTAAATATCTGTTATATGATATAGAGATTTTATTTTTAGGAATATAATACAAATATTATAATACAAAAAACATTTACAGTTAAATAACTTAAAACGGCCAATTTACCTAAATCTCTACAAAAGTCTTTGTCATCTAGCTGTTTATACGGCATACATTGGTCGGCCCATCGCTGTGCTGAAATTTCTAACTCCTCGTTCCATTCCTGAACATAAAAAATATACAACTGTATTATGTTAACAATAATATGAGGACAAATAATAAGGCTATGATGATGTGATTCCACAAGAAGTTCAAATAGTAATAGGGACCGTTAAAATCTATTAAAAGAAATTAAATTTTATGTAACGTAAAATATATAATAATAAATGGAACGTTAAAGAAAATTTACCATTTTAACCATATTTTCAGCAGCCGGTAATGAGCGAATGTCGCCCGATGCAACCCTATTTCGACGGCTATTTATTTTATCCAAAATTTCTCGCTTATCTTTTTCTGTTTTAATCGTCTTTTCATGATCGATACAATGTTGCGCCGGTTCGTTTAACTACGAATATAAATCAAATCTTGGATTGGAAACATGTACAAATACAATAACAAAATATTTCATTTTCTCCTTTTTGAAAGCATAAGGGTGACAAACGAGCGCAAGTCCACCTGCTGTTAAGTGAATGTGTGAAACTGTATGTGGTCCATAGACATCTACGGCTAACCTCGATTAAGAATCAAAATTCTGTAGGTACCTACCTACGCATTGTCACCGCTGAGGACAAAAATAAAATGTCTCATATCCAGTTAAAAGGAGACCCTTTTTCCTCTATACTCACCAAACGAAACGTGGTCCTTCCCTTGTCAAGCCGAACCTTTCACCTACAACCAAAATATAGCACCAGCTTCAACCTACTTAAGTCGGAACATTAGACTTTTCAAAAATACTTCAGCTGGTTTGCCTTTCTTGAAGGAGTTGTCCATACTCAGGATTGGTATTGGTATGGCACAATATCCATAATTTCGCATTCATAAAATTGTTCCCAGTCCTTAAGATTTGAGTTCAAACACTGAATGGGTTTTCAGCTATAATAATATATTAACTAATGAATAAATGTTTTTACAGAGCAGATAAGATGTACGCATTGTTATTGGTGAATAAATACTTAGTAATGATTATCATCATTAGTCGATAAAATTCTAGTGCTAGAAATGGACCTCTACCGATGTGGTGAGGATATGCCATAATCGTCACGTTAGGCCGGCGAATTGTCGATCCCAGTACCAAATGTCTCGCACCCTTAACGCTGCTACTTATCGCCGATCTAAGTGTTTATATCTGATGTAACGAAATGGTTATACCGCAATCCAAATGGAAGCCAGCCGTTAGCGTCTTACGACAATATGATGAAGATGGAACGATATAGGTTAGTGGATTCCCTTACGCCACAACTAAATAATTGCACAATATCACTATCACCACAGTCTAAAAAACACTATCACTATCACTACAGATCATCACAAGTCCACAGTGAACATAGGCCTCCCCGAAAGATTGCCACAAAGTACGATCCTGAGCTACCTGCATCCATTGACTACCTGCATATTTCATCAGGTCGTCACTCCATCTAATGGGGATCGTCCAACATTACGCTTGCGAGCACGATGCTGCCACTCGAGAAGCTTTCTTCTCCATTAGTTGTTGGTTCTTCGAGGTATACATTCGGTTCATTGTCACTTCAGGCTACCGCTACGCTGGGCAATGTCGGTTGCTCTTGTTTCCCTGCGGATATCGTCGTTTCGGAATTTATCATGGAGATAAATTCAGAGCTATCCATCGCTCACTGTGTGACTTTCAACTTTCTCAAACCGTCAGCAGTAAAGAACGGAAATGGAGAAAAGGTGTTTAGATAATAAAGGCAAGAGTTCAGTTCAGTATAAAATACATCCGCCACATTAAGTTTTAAATGTAAAAGTATCGAATTACATATAATATTTCAATTAATGAAACACCCTATTCTGATGTTTTATTTAAAAAGTCCGTCATAAAAGGCACGTCCTCGTGTTATTATATATTCCGTTAGTCAAAAAGGCTTACAGCCAAGTACACTTCTTAAATATACATTTGAAAAAAGATACACTACATAATTAAACATCAGTTATACCTTAAATTTACATAATGTGTGTTGATTATCGCAAATTTTTAAACTGCAGTAATTTTTAACCTCACAGTAGCAACTCATAAATAATATGATAATAAATATACATAATAAATAAAGATTTTTGAGTAAAAATGATAACATTTATTTAAAGAATATTACAACACAACTAAGTAACATAATAAAAAACAAAGACATCATTGAATCTAGTGGGTTTTATTTTATAATGACTCACAAAAATGCCAACAAACAACAAAAAAAATGCAAATGCCAACGCCACAAGATAATACCTATTAAAATTGACTAAATTTGGAGAAGTATTTGTACGACTTATAGAGTAAAGGCTACCCAAATTTAAACGTGGTACCTGCATTATTAGCAGGTAGGCACCATCACACCCAAACTCTTAAGGACTATCACAAGCTATAACGCTTTTCGAAAATATTGTACAAGACATTATATCACCAAAGTCGATGCACCATCTGAGGTTGGCATCTGAAGAAAATGTTGTACATCCTCCAATTATATTGAAATTATCATGTGGTGGCGGTGTGTGAATATCCACTCCTCATTTTCATATTATATCTTGAGTGTCGTAAAAGGCTGCAAAGGTTATCTAAACCAAAGGATCAGAGATCAGAAGTCTTTCGTCAACAACGCTGAGAAGATTGAGATTATTTCGAGAAGGATTGCGTACCATTCACTCAGAATCACCAAACGGTGTACATTTTATGATTAAAACTACTTTTACGGATTTTATCGCGTTTATTTTTGCTTTTAATTACTTTTATTTTTAATTCCCGACGTTTTGGGCGTTTTCCAGCATCCATGGTCAGGGGGGACTGAGATAACTGACGTCCCGATGTTATTGTTAAACCCGGAGTACCTTCAGCTTTTTTAATTATTGTTTATGGTCCGAACTATGCAAAATGAACTGACTATGTCCTGAGGTCTTGCAGTGGTATGCTTGGGTTTAGTTTTAATTTTATTGATTTTAGGATCCCAAGCAGGTGGTAGTACCCAGCCTCCTTCTCTATTGAAATTAGGATGTTTTTAATTTCAATAGCCTCACGTATCATCCTTGGTAGGAATCGGTGTTCATTCGCGAGGATTTGTGGTCTATCAAATCTGATGTGAAACGTTGGGAATTAAAAATAAAAGTAATTAAAAGCAAAAATAAACGCGATTAAATCCGTAAAAGTAGTTTTAATCATGTGTAGTGTTCGCGTAAATATAAGAAATCATGGTGTACATTTTATATACGTATAGGCTTAGCACTAACCTTGGCATATCCTAATAAGGAATTGTAGGTGATGTATGAAGATAATTTTGGAGCCATTCATTTCTCCAAAACATCAACGCAGAACTACCTAACAAAGGACAGTTAGCTGAAAGTAAGGTTTGAAATTAAGTCACCTGAATTAGCGGGTGGGGGTAATGCAGAGGGAGGCGGGGGAGTTGTAGTGTCGCCCCCCACTTTCCTAGGTAGCGAAGTCGTCGAAAAACAGGTAGAGGTAGATAAAAACGTTAGGGAGCACATTCACGTAAACTCGGAAACAACGGAATGGCGTAAAGTATATCTGTCACTGTCAACAAAATAGCCGGCCTAGCGACTCATTTTACCCATTCTGAGGTGACTCTGACAGATGCAACGTCAAAAATTTATTTAAATGTATGTTCCATTTCATGTTTAGTTATTGACTTACCAATATTTTAAAAAAATATTTAAAATACTTCGACGCTACTCCGGCAGCAAAAATTGCATGGGGGTGCTTCAGGTAGACCCCCTTGACCCCCCCTCCCCCCTCCTCCCACAGTGACAGAATCCTCAAATTCAGGCGACTGCTGACTGATTCAGGTGACTGGAGCGTGTGCCTGCTGCGATATTCGATTCGCCTACCAAGTGTGACTATTAATGCCAATTCTCTCTACAATGGGTAAGGCCCATGCTCTGTAATAGACTTTTACAGGCCGATAAAAAAGAATGGCGACTGCAGTGATGGTGATAATCGTGATGTTATAATGAATGAAATGAAATTTATTAATACGAGGGTGGATTGAAAAGTACTCGGCCTAACCAAGAAAATAAACACATACTAAATCAGTTATATTTTTATTTTTCTACATAATCACCATCAAGTTCAATACACTTTTGCCACCTCCCCTTCCAAGCATTTAGACCGTTGAAAAAAAATGATTCTTCCTTAGAGTCAAAATATGCGTCTACAGCTGCTTTGACCTCGTCGTTTGTCAAAAATCTTTGACCTCCCAAGTGCTTTTTTAGGTTAGGGAACAGAATGAAGTCTGATGGTGCCAGATCAGGTGAATACAGCGGATGCGGTAACAGTTCAAAGCCACAGTTGTGAATTTCAGCCATTGACTGTACTGACGTGTGAACACGGGCGTTATCTTGATGAAACAGGACTTTTCTTCTGAGCATTCCTCGACGTTTTTCTTTTATTTCCTCTCGTAAACGACGTAGTAAGGTGCAGTAGTAATCAGAGTTTATAGTCTGACCCCTTTCAAGATAATCAATCATAATCACACCTTTCGAGTCCCAGAATACTGAAGCCATCACCTTATTTGTCGACAAAATCGACTTAGCCTTTTTAGGGGTGGTGAACCAGGTCTTCTCCACTGTTTTGATTGTTGTTTTGTTTCCGGTGTACAGTAATGAACCCATGTTTCGTCCATAGTAACAAAACGATTCAAAAAATCATCTGCATCGGCTTCAAATAACTCCAAACAGTCGCGTGAAATAGTCAATCGCGTCCTTTTTTGTTCAACTGAAAGCAGTCGCGGAATCCACCTCGCAGACACCTTGTGGAAACCCAACTCGTTGACAATGATGTTTTGAGTTCGTTCATAAGAGATGCCTATAATCTCGGCTATCTCTCTAATTTTTAATCTGCGGTCTCCCATTATTAAATCAAGTACTTTTTTTAATATTTTCGTCAGTAGTTGACGTCGAAGGCCTTCCAGAGCGGGGTTCATCTTTCACACTCTCTCTACCACGCTTAAATTCTGCTATCCATTTTTTGACGGATGAATATGACAGAGCACAATCGCCTAATGTACTGACCATGTCATCATGGATGGCTTTTGATGATAGCCCCTTCTTATGGAGGTACTTAATGACGGCACGCTGCTCGATTTGCTCCATTCGCGGAAATTATGTCCGATTACTTTGTTAATAAATTTATAAAATCACAACTAATTATCGCACACGTTTCGAACTTCACACAATGAACTAGTCTGAACTGAACTAAATAATGTGGGTAGATTTGATTTTTAGAATTGAATAGATCTGTGTTAGGCCGAGTACTTTTCAATCCACCCTCGTATTCATGTTGAGGGGAGCCATGGTAGCTCAGGAGCGCTTGTTGTAAATTTCACAGTACGTGAGCAACCCGGGTTCAATTCCCATCAGCACCAACGAAATTTTTAATTGTAATTTTAATTGCTGATTTGTAACATGCTCGTCAATAAAGGAAAAAGTCGTGAGCAAACCCGCATGTCTGAGAAATAGGAAAAAAATATTGCATAGACGAGCTAAGTTCGCCAACAATCATTGTCATTTCCTTGCCCTAAAACCCCCTCAAAAATGAGAGGAGGTCTGTGCCCAGCAGTAGGACTTATATACATACTTAACTTTTAATTTTAATGTTGAAGGAAATGTGATTTTGCTTTGAAGAAAATATTTTGTTAGGCAAGACTGATCTTTGAAAGTTTTTAAAACATTGATATTAATAACGAAATGGAATATTAATTAAATATAGCCAAAGGAAAATACTCTCAAACTCGTTTGTTAAACAAATATTTATGATATATTGGACGAGCGGATGTAATTACAAAGCAGCGTTCGGTGCGTTTGCAATATCCAAAAACTAAAAGTAAAACAAACTGACAGGTGGACTCGCCTATCCGCACGGGGCCAAAAATTAAAAACCTCAAACCTCAAACTGTCTGATGCGGTGTCGTGACCAGGCGTCCATTTCGAATTATCTCTCTACACTCAATTTAACGATGAAAACACTCTTCATTGTCCACGTAATGAACTCGTTTGACGTGGATAGACACCTACATCATATATGCATTTGTGATACTATCTAATTACGCAAAAACTACAGCGTTGTTTGCATAGATGACTCTGTGATACGATAGCTCTTCATCAGTAAATCAAATAATAAACGATCAAAAGGGCGCTGCTTTATCGACGCCATTTTTACAATTGACATTATAGTAAATATTTTATTAAATTTTAGCAGGCCTCTCTCACTCTTGCTACCTACGTAAAATAATTAGCTGAAATCGCGACGCGCAGTCAGGGCTAGCGCGTTGGTGGCGATTGAATGTTAAAGTTTTTTAACGCTGTTTACGTGAATATTTTTATATAAATACTTGTTGAAATAGTTTTTGTTTAGTGTTTAGTATATTTAATTGTAGGTAAAAATAGTTTTAAAAGTTTTAATGTATTTTAAAATTATTATTATTTGATAAATTATAACAGCAAAACGTCGTTCCTACTATAAATGTTGCGTGGATGGATACTAAATGAAATGACCAACAAAAGAATTCATCATTCTTTAAGTTACGAAAGAAGATGTGAAAGGTGAATTTATTTAATTTGTTTGTTGGATATATACTTACAGCAAAAAAAGAATTAAGTAATAATTTGGTCTACACAAGAATTAGTTAAAATTTACTTCACTATCCAAGTATTTACTTACATACCTATACTTGTCTTTTGTAATTAAAATATTTTAAGTTATAATAACACAAAATACTAAAATTAAAACTTTGTATACTAACAAGATTTTTAACTAGTAGAATAGATCACATTTCTGTTGGGAATCGTATTTCAGATTTATTTGTTGTTTACACTATCTACCCATTTCCTTATTTTATTTTTTATTAATTACCTTGCAATTTACATGCATTAGGCATCGCAAAACTCACATAGGGGCGAAAGTATGGTCAGTCGATAATAGTCAGAATAGTTATAGAATAGTCTGTAATGCTACGATAATGCAAACTTTTAGTGTGGGACGAAAGTATAATATCGCATAAAAACGCTGTAGAAGCACTAAATCGAACGCTCCAGGATTTGCGCAGCAATACCGATGTAATGGGAGAAATGGTGGTTTTACTGGCTGGTGACTTTCGCCAAACTTTGCCTGTCATTCAAAAGGGCACACCTGCAGATGAAATTAAAGCATGCCTCAAGTCGTCTATTTTATGGAACAAGGTGACAAAATTCAGTTTAACTACGAATATGAGAGTGCATTTGTATAATGATATCAATGCTGGAAACTATGCTGACACACTATTAAAAATTGGCTTTGGGCGGTTGGAAACGGATGCTGAGGGCTACGTTAAATTGACGAGAGATTTTTGTAATTTAGTACAGAGTCATTTCGAATTAATTGCGAGCGTTTATACAGATTTAACGAACAACATGCATGAAGACAAATGGTTATGTGAAAGGGCGATCCTTGCACCAAAAAATGAGAGCGTTAACAAAATAAATTCAGATATATTAAGTGAAGTAGCAGGAGAAATAACAGTATATTTGTCAGTAGACACAGTTATGGACACAGAACAGAGCACTTCATATCCCGTAGAGTTTCTAAATTCTCTAGAGTTGTCAGGTGTTCCCTCACAGCTTCAATTAAAATTAGGCGTCTCAGTCATGCTAATGCGAAATTTAGATGCTTCTCGGTTATGTAACGGGACAAGGCTGCGTGTGACGACACATCTTGGACGGAACATAATCGGTGCTACAACTTTGACAGGCGTAGGAAAAGGTGAAAATGTTATTATACCACGGATCCCTATAATTCCCACACATTTTCCTTTTCAATTCAAAAGGTTGCAGTTCCCTATTAAGCTCAGTTTTGCAATGACAATTAATAAAGCGCAAGGGAAAACGTTACAGGTAGCGGGGGTCAACTTAGAAAAACCGTGCTTCTCTCATGGTCAGCTGTATGTAGCATGTTCGCGTGTGTCAAATGCCCAGAATCTCCACATTTTCCCCGAATGGAAAAACATATAACATTGTGTACAGTAGCGTCTTAAAATAGTGTTCAGTTAGTATTTTTCCAAAATTCCCACATTAAATTAATCAGAATTCCCACAGATCTTCCCTTTCAATTCAAAATTTCCTATTTATCTCAGTTTCTTTTCAATTCCAAAAGGCTGCATCTCTGACGGATCTTTTATTTGGCTCAGTTTCCTTTCAATTCAGAAAACTGCATCTCTGACTCAGTTTCTTTTCAAAAGTCTGCATCCCTGACGGATAATTATGCTCAGTTTCCTTTAATTAAAAAAATCCCATTTCCATTTGGAATAAACAGGCTATTTTCATGCTTTCCTATACGCTGCGTTTCAAAACATTTAAATAGGCTGACGAATCAATTTTGCTCAGTTTCCTTTTAATGCTGCATTTCTGACAAATCTATAAAACTCAGATTTCTTTCAATTCAAAAAGCAATGGATATTTCTTTTCCCAGTGACCATGCGGGCGAAGCCGCGGGTAACAGCTAGTTATCAAATAGTTTTAGTTTGTTTAATATTAGCTGCAACTTCACTTACTAGTTAAATGTTAAACCACTTCCCTTTTGGTAACGAGTTTTACAGATTACGCACACTCTCATTATTATTCAAAATAATTCTTATTATGTAACTAATATTATACACAATCAAACAACATAAAATACTTTCGTTTTTTAGTTTAAAAGTTCAAAATACTGATTTTTAATAAATTAATTTAAATAAGACAACAGACTTTGGCATATTATGCCAATTTTAGTTTCCAAGACAACCGATAGGGGTGCTTCAAATTGGCACAGACATTTTGTATGGTATAGCCAGTCCAGTGTTCTTGTATATATAGAGGTCAGTGGTGTATACTCACCAAGAACGGGGGTGTGGGCGGTGCCCGTGTAGCAACTAAAATGTTAATTCAGACCCATAAATGTCAACACATCTCTTTTGACGTTACAGTCGTTGCCCAACTTTTCTGACAAGCGTTGCTGAGTGCAATTTATTTCTAAACGACAATTTTACGTGTCGGATAAAGAGCCTATAAAAGTAAAATATCGTTTGAGCAGTAAGTCGAAACTATTTATATTTTGTCTAAAACAAAGAAATATTGATGTGTAAAAACAAGCGGACTAGGGATATAACAAAAGTTTACAGATACCGATAAACCGGGAAATCCTATACCTTTAAACGAGCAAATCTTATATATATATATATATTTTTTTTTTTTTTTTTATATTATATATATATATTAAATGTATATCTAATCGTAATCTCGGAAACGGCTCCAACGATTTTCAATAAATTTAGTGTCGAGGAGGTTTCATTTTTAGAAAATGTCGTTTTATCCGTGTTTTCAGGCAATGAAAAACTGCTACAATATCTTTAGAATAAGAAGGTAAATTTTAACAAAGTGTTAAGGATCATATAATAGCTCAAATGGGTTAATGTAATACCCTGGTTGGGGTCCTGTCTTCGGTCCGACTTTTTTCCTTTTTTTTCAAGTTCCCCTCTTTTGTGAGAAAATCTATTATTTCAAGGCCTTTTTTTTTTGGTATTTTTTAAAAACACGAAAATTTAAATTGAACCGATCAAAGCTCGGTCATCCAGGTACTATTAGTAAAACAGCCTATATATATATATATATATATATATATATATATATATATATAGCCTCCGCTCATTTCTGAGAGGGTTTTTGTCACAACAAGGGAAGCCGTGGTAGCTCAAATGGGAAATATTGTCGTTTTAAAATTGTACTTGGTATAATGACAAGCTAAAATAGTAATATGCGATCAAATATGGTGGAAAATAGTAATTTAAGGACCTATGAATAAATTGTTATAACATTTTTTTATTAAATTGTAATTTTGTTCTCCCTATTAGTATCATTGAAAATTTTCAATAAGGTTTTTAGATTCAATTTTTTAGTTACGTACCATTACTACATAAATATTGTATGTTGACATCACGCTCAATCACCTAAAAAGGGTTTGGTAGACCCATTTTGTGTTAAAAGTAAAAAATATATTTCAATTATTTGTACAACAAATATAGAGTAGATTCTCAAAATAGTGTCGACCATTTTCTAAGATGTTGTTCAGATAAAATGACACCTGAAAAATTTGCAAATGTAGAAAAAGTACCTCTGAGCAATCTGATTCTCCGTTGTGGGTCGAGTTGAGGTACTGCAGAATCATTCAAAGGCTTACAAAGCGGCACAATGTACTATTGATATACATTAAGTTGCGTCGCGGGCGTTTATTACTGACTGATTCAGTGAAATGTTATGTGGCAACAATGCTGAATGATATAAGTGCCTAGGTTTTTATCATATATTTAGTTATTGTTATTTATTATGTACCGTAATAAGGCTGTATATAAAATCGATCCTCCTTTATATTTTATCCAGACTTAGGACTGGCGGCTATTCCTTAATTTATGGCAAGCTGGCGTATTATTTATGATGAAAAGGAAGAAAGTAAGTCACAATAATCACTACGTAAAGAAATCCTAAACAGAACTCAGTATGTTTTCGTAAACAGGCGCAAACGAACATAAACAATTTGACAAGTTAGTGCCGGACCAACGTAAAAGGACAACTTGTTAATGTAAACATTATACGCAAAAGACGACCGTATAGTATTTGATACGTAAGCGCCTTAGTGGTCATTCTTACGTGCATGAATAACATAGTTAAAATCCGTACGAGTTGAGTTATACACTTCTCATTTGTTATCTCTTTCTGACTTGTATAGATTGTTATTATTTCGCGCGCTCACTCGCCAGCTCGCCACTCTCTCGCTTGTGGCTCAGTCGCCTCGCGAGAGAGACACGTCGCACTAATGAGCAAAGTAATGTTCCAGATCCAAATGAAGCATTTGAAACATTGTTACTGAACCAATCTTTTGAAACACTTCAGTGATTCGAATCAGTGAGTCAGTTCCGTAAATAGTTACACACGCATACCACAAACTGCGATGTAAATACACATCAGACTAGGTATTATGGTCTAAGACTTTTGCCTGTCTTTCTTGGCAAAACGCAACAACAACAAATATAAAGTATAAACATAACCTCTTATCTCTAATTTCTCGTGATTCCTAAAAAGCGGATTTATATTTGTGTTACGGACAACTAAAAAGTAATTGTTAAACATGAGTCGCTCTCTTAAAGCGCTAATAGGACCTTCCATTCTCAATTCCGACTTATCTAAATTGTTTGAAGAATCTCAAAAACTACTAGATAATGGTGCAGATTATTTGCATTTAGATGTCATGGATGGTCACTTTGTGCCTAACTTAACCTTTGGCCATCCGATTGTGAAATGTTTACGTAACCATATTAAAGATGCATTCTTGGAAACCCATATGATGGTTTCTAGACCAGAACAGGTATAGAAAAAATTTATTTAAATTAAACTTAACTGATTCACCCGTTGCTGTAAGGAAAACTGCTGTAGATACCTATATTATCTCCGTGTTACGAATGTCATGCTTACTTGAAATTCTCTGCTTGCGACGGCGTCATGTACCCATAGTCCACTTACCTTTATTATGTTTGAGGAGGAACCATATTCGTCATACTTATGACTACCTCGTTAGTCTAGTTATCATTAACGCGATTGCTTATTATGGGGTCCCGGGTTTAAGCTCAGGCCGGGTCAAAAAATAGTTATTGGATTTTTCTGTGAAGAAATTATCATTGGTAGCCCAGTCAGGAAAAATAGAATAGAATAGAATCATTTTTATTCAATATAGATTAATTTATCATAGGTTTATAAAGAAAACCTCTGTCATGGGAAGAACCAGAATGAAACGAAGTGTCTCAAAAAAAATTACAATATAGTATTTTATAAAATTAGTAAAATATTTAGAAACCGCATGGTAGCAATGACCTTATTCCCCCAGGTTATTATCAATCATGTACTCTTTAGTAGTATAATAATTAATAATCCTGACTATAGTTTGTGCCAAATCGATTAAGAAAAACGGATGATGACCTCAGATATGAGCCGAGTGTCAAAAGTCGTAACTTACAAAATCTCAATTTAGATGTGATAACAATATTTAAATATTGATATTATTCACACTTCTAAGTCAGCACATATGTTTTGATTTTTTGTTTCTTAAATAATATTGTCTGTTCCTATAAACATCGTAAAATCTTACGGTACGTCATGAAAAATATGTTATATTTTATATTTAAAAAATATTTGAAGCAATATAATCACCTTATTGAGCTTTTGAAAATTCATCCCTTTAAAATAAACAATACGCGCGTACGTCATTTCGTTCTAAAAGAAACATGACAATGGCAGCCAGAGATGTGTCACTTTTTTTAGGGCCGGCCCGCATGCACCGAATAAAAATAATGTTCTTATATAACATTGAAAATAAAGTTTTATGTTTTTAATAAGAACATACTTATTCAGTGTCGTTATCACTTGAATCTTTATATGTGTTATAAATTAATGCTTTTTGTTGTTACATGAATAAATTACTTTATAACAATAGATGATTTTTCTTCTACAGCGATCTTTTACATAACTTTTTAATAATAAGTAATAAATATATATTAACCATTATTAATAAAAATTAAAAAAATCATTATAAATAAAGAAAGTACTACATATAAAAAGTGCCTATAATGGAAGGTTTGTAGCCCCTGGTTAAACGACCGAAAGG
Organism: Parnassius apollo; assembly: GCA_907164705.1. NCBI lineage: Eukaryota > Metazoa > Arthropoda > Insecta > Lepidoptera > Papilionidae > Parnassius > Parnassius apollo. The sequence goes on along the minus strand of CAJQZP010000885.1, from coordinate 5,027,594 downwards.
TCAATGTCCGTTTTTCTCAATTGATTTGGCACGAACTATAAACAATTTTTCTTATTAAAGTTTTTTAACTTTTTAATAGTAACACCTGTAATATTTTTTGCGACATTATAGTAAAAGCATATACATTACCCCATGAAGGTATTATTACTGACTCTTTGGAGTCGAGTAACTAGTGTTATACTAGTTGTGCTTGTTCCTAGTATTTTCAGAACGTACATCATTATTTTTAATAAGAGTACTTTGTTTTTGTATACATAAATTAAATATACCGTAAATATACTGAGAGACCAAAGTTAATATATAGTGTCTTTTAAAGCATGTAAAGCCATTAGTCCTGCACCTGAACTCTCTGGTCGGGTCAGATTACTCATCAGCCTATGAGAGTGAGGAAATAGAGTAGAATGAGTGAGTCAGTGTTTGCACAAACAATTGAGTACTAATCCTATCTTGTGCAAATGGCTAGTCTCCGGTGAGCTTGGCTGCCATAACCAATATTTGGTATGGAAGACATTTTTATTTGTGAATAGACATGCTTGTAGGGGCTGGTCCGCTCAACCTCACTATGCACTAATTAAGAGTGCATCATAGAGCATGCTTCAGTTACCTATAGTTCTGTTTTTGTATTCCATTCTGTTCATATGTATTATCCTATTGTAGTATTAATTTAAAAGAAATTAAAAAGAGATTACCTGCAGAGAATCTTCTATCATTTCTTCTCCAGTCTAAAGAACCTCATTTGAAAATGGATTAACATTTAATGAATGAAATTTTATTTTCTTACTTTGAAGAAATAAACATATTTTATTACATTTTATTTTATTACCTTGCTTGTTATCCTAATATACATTTCAAGGCATTGAAAGTTCATTATATCTTTTTTTACAGTGGATAACACCAATGGCTGATGCAGGTGTCAATCAATATACATTCCACATTGAACCTATTACAAATGTTGAAGAAGTCTGTAGAAAGATCAGGGAACATGGGATGAAGGTAACTTTCTATTAATTGAAATACCAACTTTTCAGTATTTCATCATGCACCTTTTTTCAGGGAACACTGCTGTCATACCAATTTTTTTATATATTTGAGGGTGTCAAACAAGCATACAGTCCACCTGAGAGTAGTCTTGTAGATGTTGTTGGTAGCTGGTATCTAACAAATATTTCTTAATATGACATGTCATTTGGATTGTTGATGGCATTACAGGTCATGGTCATTACAGGATATGAACAAGATGGTTATAATGTATTGGAAACTAGGAGATTTTTCGATTTTGTAGTTGCCTTTTACGAACCCCCAAGATGAAATTTAGGGGTGTATTCTTACGTGACTATCACATGGAATTTATTTTATTTTACTATTTTTATTATTCATTAGTTCTGTTAATTACTACAGACTAGACAGACATTTTAAATAATTTTCTTAATTACTCTTTAAATTCTCTATTCTGAACAGAGAATATAGATATAACATTTAATTTACGAGCTGTAGTTATCTCACCACATGCATGTTCAAAGCTCTTGGTACTTGGCCATATGGGTACATGCAATAAGAATGAACAGATCTGTATTTTTTTATAACAATCCAATATGTTGTATTGTGCATACTTAAAGACATGACTTAGTATTAAAGGGAAATGTTATGAGAAGTGCATTAGCAATTAGCAATCACACAAAAACATAAATGTGCAAAGAGGACCAAGGCATTGTTTAATCTATGACCTAGGTGGATACAAAATTATGTTGAGATTTTTATCCATTTTTCCTATAAGAGTTCATATCGGAACAGGTGCTAAGCTACATAGCTGTTGCTTAAATCATGGAATCTATATGTATATAAGTGCAATATGGGTTATTAGCTATTTCTTAAAGAGGGCAATATGGGTTATTAGCTATTCTTAGATTCTTACACCACCATTTCAAACTACAGCTTAATAATTGAGAAAAAGAAAACAAAAAATTATGTCAAATTATGGGTAACTTCGTTGATGTGGGCACATGAGTGATTGGAAAGATCAATATTCAACAGTTTTATTTAATTTGGTGATGGTGAGCGAATGCTGTGGCCCATCTACAGCTATCCTTTATTAAGAATCAAAATGCAGATACACTGCCATCCCTGAGAACTAGATGGAAGGCCTTGTTTCCAGTAAAAAGGGTGTCCGGTTCTCTACACTCACTATATGAAACAGTGCAGCATTGAGCTGGTATTCTGTGAGATTATTAAAATATATTAAATTTGACTTCAGTAACTTAGTTCCATTTGTTAAACTGAGTGTGCATTGTTTATATTGATGTTTTTATTTATTACCATACTTATTGGTATATTCCAAAATAAGTGTGATAAAATAATTGCTAAAAAATAGGCTTAAAATAATCTAATGGATGCACCAGCAATAATGTTTCTATATCTTTGAAGGGCTACCCAGATGCCAACCAGTATACAGTTTCATTGCTACTTCTCCTCTTACTTATAATTAAGCTTGTTTGGAGTACACCATTGATATACAAATGAACATTTACCATGCAGGTAAATTTTCATTATCTTCTACACATAGTATATTTTTGTCATCTTCAATATGCACTATACTTAAGCTTTGTTTTCAACATTGATACACTTATGAAGCTCCATGTTGCTGCTTAAAATTTGATATACTCGTATGTCTTTCACACCTATATCGGGCATATCAATCTTGATCTCCTGTGGAGTCATCTTTGCAGATAATTAATTTTACATTGCCGAAACTAGGCTTTTCAAATGTTTCCAAAACCTAACAAACCAAAGATGTTTTATAGGTACAGATACCGTGTACGCGCGCCTAAAACGCTTCCATTTAAAAGGCACCAATATTGGCGTATTCGTTCGATCGTTCCGTCATTATGCCAGCGACGTTCACTGCGAACATACATCACGCACCAGTGTTTTTAATTTCGGAAAATGACTGTTAGTGCTGTGAAATCATGTAAAAATTACTCTTGGAAAAAAGAAAAAGATAAGAACATCACTTTTCGTAAGTAAATATACAATTTTCTGGTGTATTTCTTGATAAAATAATACGAAAGCTGAATGTCAATACAAGTAATAATACTGCGCAATAATATTCGAGTGTTGCCTACCGTATGAAATATATTTCCCTATTTTAATGTCATTAATAGATGTAAAGCAACTGTTGACAACGGTTATTTATCCAAAGCAGCCGATACGCAACCGTTGTGAACCGGTTGTTTATCCGACTACAAACGAAAAAGGATGGTTATGATTTTACTGTGTGTGCGGTTGGCTAAGCTGAATCGCTTTTTGGAATGGTGCTCAAAAACTACTTGACCTATTTAAGAAATTCTTTCACCATTAGAATGCTATGACTGTGAAATGTAGGATGTATTTTGATATAGAGGGCACTACTATCAACGAATATGTTTTTTAGCTAAACTCGTACAGTTCTTGACCGATTTTGAAAATTATTTTACCACTAGAATGTTATGTATAATTAAAGATGTCTAATGTAGGATGTATTTTATTATAGATGGCACTACTTTCTATGAATATGTTTTATTTGGCTTATCTCAAAAATTACTTGACTGATTTTGAAAATTCTTTTACCGTTACATTACTAATGAGAGCTTTAGTTGTGTGATTAAATTATATTATTATAATAATTATGTTATATTATTATTTGTTATATAATTATGTTATATTATTATTTATTATATAATTATAATATAATGTTCAATTCACTTTCATGTCAAGGGCACTTATACACAATCAACATTGATTTTATATATTTTTTATTTATTTACAGGTTTTACAGTACAAAATGTAGCCTTTAAACACACAATCTTTTATTGTCTTCCAGTGGCAGGATTTAATTGATTTTACGCAATGATTTGATGTGGTCATGAAACTGTATCGATATATGAAATTTAAAAAAAAAACATTTGCTATCACTTGGCCGAAGTTTACACTTAACTAAACTTACTTTTGTACGTCATTTTACTTAAGGTTAAAAATAATTAATGTCTTCGCGTCAATATTTTGGGTTTTAAGGTACGAAAGTGTAGTACTCTATATATATTCAATAATAATAGATTAGTTCAATATATGTTAGATACATAAATATCTAATGTGATTTTTGATTTATTTTTAACTGTTACATTAATTATATCTATTTTTTATTACTTATCTTCACTATTTTAGTGCGATTTTCGTACAGACCTACATAAAACACACATAACCACCCATATCCCTTGTGTGTGTATATCCCCATTTACATACGTACACAAATACATACGCCTCGCACACATATTTTACACTCAGTTATGTCAATATGATTGAAATATAAAATCTCCCAAATTTTTGGGCAATCGATTCGCACTATTATTACCGAAGTCACGCACACTAATGCAGGCATGGTACGTAAGATATGCGCGTCACGTGGTACTCACGCACACGTGAATTAAAAACTGGCGTCACTGTGAACGGTGCGATGTGTTAGCAACACGGTATCTGTACCTATAAAACATCTTTGCTAACAAACATTTGTATTTGTTAGATATTTCTTAAACTGATATGCTAGATTGTTTTATTAGCTTGTTTATATTTTAATAAGGTGTTTATTTTACCTTTCCTCGTAATATGTTTGAGTTGCAGGGTGTGATAGAAAAATAAAAAATTTTGCTGTCTTATTTCACGAGCTGTGTTTTTGCACAGATATTAATTTGAGATCTATAGCAATCAGTCTTGTTTCTTTACTGCTTGTCTTATTTAATGATAGTTATGCTTCTTGGACTCATGAATAATTTTTTATGATGACTGTGGCTCATGTTTATACACTATGGTGTTTTACAATAATTCCATGAGAAAATTTGATGTTTTTCCTCTTTTATAAAAGAGAGCTCTGCATTATAGATAATTTAAAATAATTGTTTTTAATATTGATTTATTACAATAATTGCACCCGTGCAACGTGTCCGCATGATCATTAGAGACAGAGTAATTATCTCTGTATAGAGTGCATTGATTTCAATTAACAATAAGATAATTTATTACTTTTAGGCTGGTGTTGCGATTAAACCAGGGACTCCAGTAGCAGAAGTTGAAAAATATATATCTGTTGCTGATATGGTTCTCATAATGACAGTTGAACCAGGGTTTGGTGGTCAAAAATTTATGGAAGAACAAATGTCTAAAGTGAAATATCTAAGAAAACAATATCCATTATTGAATATAGAAGTGGATGGTGGAGTGGGACCCTCAACTATAGATTGCTGTGCAAATGTGAGTGCATCATTCAATATGTTGCTAATACTTGTTTTTATTGATCCACTGCTAAATATTAAATATAGTTTTCAATTTTCTAATAACATGCATAACTTGAAAGATTTACTAAAGCTCCGGCTACATGCAGCGACTTGCATGCGTGAACAACGTCCAAACAATAGTGTCTTGTATGCGCAAATAGTTTGTACAAAGTTTTTGCAAAGAACATAATATGTGGCGCACACACGCCGTCTTAGCATACATGCTTGCTTGTGCAACTTTAGTTTGAGTAAATTAAGCTGTTGTGCAGAACGTGAGACTGCTATAAATCATTCTCCAATTTAATATTAATTTTATTGATGACTAATAAATGCTAATTAATGATGATACAAAATAAAAATTTAAATTGTTCAGTCATAACAATACTGTTTTACAAAGTTTTTAGTCTGCCCATTATTGTTAAATATAAAAGGAATTTGCTGCAGCTATTGTTAAGATAAGTGCTTGGCCAGGCTGCGAACGCAGGTTGGGGAATGGCACGATGTGACTGACTGTCCGCCGCGGTTATTTGCGGGTTTGTTTAGCTTGCTACATATTTATTTATTTATGGCTTTGTTCTGAGTGTTGTCGAGTCCAGTAATTGTAATATAATATGCATGAAGACTTATTTTTACTAAAAAGTTCTTACTTTAAATGTCAAATTCTACAAGAGAAAAATAGAATTATGAAATCAATTTAACCAGAGAAAATGAACGAGAATTTCACACACTGAATGTGAAATTTCGAGCGAAACCTCAGAAGTTTTTTGAATATAAGAATGTCCATAAATACGTTTGACTATACAGGATATTCGGAAGATGGGAACAAAGCCTTAAGCGCACAGTCGGTGACCAGGAAACAACTAGGCTATTTGAACACCTCAGTGAAGCCTCTGATGTGGCTCTCAATCGGTACCCTAATGCATAGTTGCTTTTCTGGAGGACTTTAATACCTGTCATCAGGACTGGCTGTTCCGATACCAGAAGACCGACCACGCTGGGAGACAGGCGTGGAACTTTGTCTTGTTGCTGAAACTCTGCCAACTAGTACAACAAGCAACTAGGATACCTGATGTGGATGGACACATAGCCAACTGCCTCAAACTTCTGCTTACGACCGATCCAGACAGATACAATTTTCGGGTTACCTCACCCTTGGGAACTTCTGACCACTGTCTGGTGAAATCTGGTCTGAATCTGAATCACCCAACTACGATTTCCACGATATGCGGCGAGTGTGGCGATACAAGTCAGCAGATTGCGATGAGATGCGGCATTTCTTTGCATCTTATCCTTGGCGGGGCAGGTCTCCTTCTCGTCTGAAGATCCGTCTAGCTGCGCGGATACCAAAACCGATGTGATACATCAAACGATGGAGTATTACATCTCCTTTACTGACGTCTTGGTGCCCTGGCAAGCCGCTCGTGCTGAAAAGCACAAGCATATGGCGTACTTATCCTGGGTCGATGCTCGAGACCGCAAAGCTCAGGATGTTAGCCTTAAGAAGAAAGCATTTAACCAAGCCTTATCTTGCAAAAAGGATTTACGGCAAGCTAGTTTCGACCGCATTAAACGCATCGGTACAAAGCTAACCATTACCATTTAGCCAACCAAGGTAAAAACCATTTGACAGTAGAGGTTTTCGGTCTATCGCCAAGGTGGTAAAACCAGATGGCTCACTGGCGCATGCTCCTAAGGAGAAAGCGGTTTTATTTGCTTCTCTTTTTGCTTACAATTCGTGTTTGGACAGTAGCAACAGCGTATCATCTCAATTAACACACTGCGGTACCTCTATGTCAAAGTTACGTATCACCAACAAGGAGGTTTTTAAAACCTTGCGAAGTCTGGACGTGAACAAAGGTCAACTCTCGCAATTCAAACTACCAGTTAAGTTTTAACAATAAATTAACTAAATCAGATCAGGACGTTGCAATAGTTTTTGAGAAATATTTTACTGATATTCCTAACTTAACCACTAAGTCACAGAATTCTTCTCCTACCGTCGCCGAATCATTACTTAAACAAAATGTAAATGTGTGTACAAAGAATTTTACATTTCATAAAGTTTCATCAAAAGATATTGTAAAATATTTTAAGACTATTGATATTAAGAGAACCGCCGATCTGTGGGGGATTTCTGTTAAAGTTATTGCGTCTATAATAGATACAATCGCACCTCAACTATCTATTATTTTTAATAGTAGTATCAAATCTGGTGTGTTTCCTGATTTAATGAAGCATAGTAAAGTAATACCTTTATTTAAATCTGGTAGTACATTTGACGCCGCTAATTTTAGACCTATTTCTGTACTGCCAATACTTAGTAAAATTTTTGAAAAAATTATTCTTGATCAATTGTTAATTTTTTTTAATGTAAATAAATTACTTCTTAAAAATCAATTTGGTTTCACAAGGGGTCGCTCGACAACTGATGCTGGTGTTGAGCTGATTAAATATATATTTAATGCATGGGAGAATTCACAGGATGCTTTGGGTGTGTTCTGTGACCTATCCAAAGCCTTTGATTGTGTTCACCATGAAACATTAATCAGGAAACTTCAACACTACGGTGTAAGAAATGATGCTCTTAAATTAATTATTTCATATTTAAGTGACAGAACACAAAAAGTTGTTATTAATAGTATGAGTTCTTCCGGGTCGATTGTACAAATGGGCGTGCCTCAGGGCTCAATTCTCGGCCCCTTTCTGTTTCTTGTATATATCAATGACTTACCTTACATAGTAGGGGATAACCATGATATAGTATTATTTGCTGATGATACTTCATTAATTTTCAAATTAAAACGACAGTTATTAAATTACGACGAAGTAAATAATGCTATAGCTAAGTTAGTTAATTGGTTTAATGTTAATAATTTGCATTTGAATGGAACTAAAACTAAATGTATGAAATTCGTAACTCCTAATGTTAAACATGTCAATACTAATGTAATTTTAAATGGGGAGGAACTGAGTCTTGTTGATACCACCATTTTTCTTGGAATCACACTGGACGCAAAGCTTCAATGGCTCCCCCATATATCAAAACTAGCTAGCAGACTTAGTTCTGCAGCATATGCTGTAAAAAAGATTAGAACTCTTACCAGTGTTGAAACAGCTAGAATAGTTTACTTCAGTTATTTCCATAGCATTATGTCGTATGGTATTTTGCTATGGGGACACGCGACTGACACTGAAATTATATTTATTTTACAGAAGAGGGCCATTAGAGCAATATATAATTTAAAACCAAAAGAGTCACTCATACAAAAATTTAAGGAAATTAATATATTAACTCTGGCCTCTCAATACATTTATGAAAATGTAATGTACGTACACAAAAATAAAAGTAGTTTTGCGAAAATAAGTGATATTCATTCTGTAAATACTAGGAGCAGACACACAGGAACAGGCAGTTACTCGACTCCACCGAGTCAGTAATTCATTCTTGGGGCGATGTATACGCTTTTACAACAAAATCCCAGAAAACATACAAAATTTGTCATACACAAAGTTCAAAAATGTTATTAAACTAAGTTTGTATAAAAAGGGTTATTATAATATTAAGGAATTTATAGATGATAATAACCCCTGGGAAGGGTGATCGCTACCAAGCTATTTCTAATTTGTCTTGTGTTGTTGATTGTAAACATGATTGTAAGCTATTATTAAAAAAAATAGTCCCGCTGGGTTTCTTGCTGGTTCTTCCCAGGACAGAGGTTTTTTTTGAGAACCAGTGGTAAATTAAAAAAGTGACTTTCAATAAGTATTTTTATAATCTATATTGAATAAAAAAGTTTCTATTTCTATTTCAAAGCTAGTGGACCTGATGGCATACCGGCTATTATTTTAAAAATCTGTGCACCTGAGTTGTATCCTGTGTTGACGCGCTTGTTCCGCCTCTCATTCAGGACTGGAATAGTACCCAAATCTTGGAAGCTGTCCAATGTGTGCCTGTGGCTAAAAAGGTAACCGTGCCGACTATTCCAACTATGGGCCAATTTTTTTTAATTTAATTTCAATTCAATTACCTTTTACGGAGCATATATTGAATGCCCACTTAATGGCATACCTAGAACAAAATGACCTTCTCAGTGACCGGCAATACGGGTGGAGCTGAAATCGATCAGCTGGGGACCTTCTAGCGTATGCCACACACGTATGGGAACTCGAGAACAGTAGGGAAGCACTTGCCGTTTCCCTTGATATCTCGAAGGCCTTTAACAGAGTTTAGCACGCTAGCCTTTAGGTAAGCTTCCAGCGGGCTTATCCCCTAGTCTGATTGAATGGCTAAAGAACTTTCTGAGTGGACGGTCTCCGGGTCGTCGTCGATGGCTGCTCATCCGGTACTGTAGCGACTGACGTCGGTGTTCCTCAAGGGTCCGTTCTCTCCGCAACTCTCTTCCTGTTGCATATTAATGATCTGCTTATGCCCGGTATCTATGGGTATGCAGACGATAGCACAGTTGTGGAGAGATACCAACCAAGTGCTTGAGCCATTCGGGATCAAATCCTGTCCGAAAGAGAGGCTATGATTGAGCGTGTCAATCTCACACTACAGGCAGTCTCCGAATGGGGCGATGCCAATCTCGTGAGATTCAACGCCTCCAAAACACAAGCACATCTTTTCACTGCTAAAAGGAGCCCGCTCACCCTGGCTCCTACTTTCCGGAATGTATCCTTGGAGTACACTGACCGCCTTCAGTTGTTAGTGGTTGAATTTTCTCCGAACCTCAACTATGGGCGATTCATTGAATCCAGAGCCAAAGCAGCCGCAAGAAAACTTGGTGTTCTTGCAAGGGTACGGCGGTATTTCACGCCGGGACAGCTCCTTACCTTATATAAAGCGCAAATCCGGTCGTGCATGGAGTACTGCCGTCAATATGGGCTGGTGCTGCAAAGTGACACCTGGCAGCGTTGGACACAGCGCAGAGATGTGGTAAGAGGCTCATTGGTGACCTTGTTTTGTTTGAAACCAACCTCGTCAGCCTCGAGCACAGGCGCAGAAGAGCCAGCCCCTCGGTATTTTATAGGATGCATTTCGGAGGATGTGCGCAGGAAATGCACGCTTTAATGCCTTCCTCTCCTTTCCACCATCGGACGGCAAGGCGGTCAGCGAGTCTTCACCCCTTTGTTGTCGATATTCCAGGTATTAGAACCAAACGGTTTACTTCTACCTTTTTAATGCGTACAGCAAAGGAGTGGAATAATTTGCCGGTGTCTATCTTTCCTTCCGAATACAATCTGCGCGTCTTCAAGGCAAGAGTGAATAGGCATTTGTTACGCTAAGACAGTGCGATTTACCATCTAAGGCTGCATCACCACTTACCACCAGGTGGGATTATGGTCAAGCACTGGCTTATAAAAAATAATAAAAATTATTTTCGATTGAAATAATACTAGTTTTTACGGATTTTATCGCGTATATTTAACTTTTTAAATACCCGACGTTTCGAGAGATTTACAGCACCCATGGTCACGGGGGGGGGGGACCGTAAAAACTAGTATTATTTCAATGTGTAGTGTTCGCGTAAAGATAAGAAATCATTAAATATTTTCGATTTTGATTATGAAGTAAAAATACTAACTAAAAACATCACACATCAACACACACGAATTGGCGTAGCTAAGCGCCACTGAAATCGGATAAATATCGGTTTGCTTTCAAATCCAAAAACGCCCATGACTACATTCTACGCGTAATATTTAAGTTTAAGAAACCAAAAAAAATTAAGGAAATGTGTTTCTGCTATTATAAAAATAGCCTTTTTAGTCCAATCCTTTATAAAAACATGCTTAATTATAGTTATATTATATCCCTTTATTTTGAGGTATTATTCACGCGGATGTCTCGTCAACTCTTGAAATTAGGGTGTACAAAGCAAATTATGGACGAATATTTGTAATTTTTAACAGACCAATAAACATATTTTTTTTTTCTTAAAATAGTTTATTTTTCGTGTCCAAAATGTTGACCGCGATTTCTGACACAAGCTTGGGCTCGTTTTCTAACTTCTGTGGTCCTCATTTTCATTTTTGTCTGCTGCTTCATAACTTGAAAAGCCCTATGGATTCTTCGAATTAGCTCTTCTCTGGTTGATATTTCCACATGGATGTAGTTGAGATCCTTGGCCCGTCCACAAACGAAAATATCTACAGGAATTAAATCAGACGATTGAGGTAGTCAAGGGATGGGCACATCTGTGCCGATTCAGTTCTCCGGGAAACAATTATTTAAATCTTCTCGTACATTAAGAGTCTAATGCGCTGGATAGTTAGTTACGAAGATAGTTATCTTGCTGAAAGATCCTATTGGTCTTCTCGTTGTCATTATTGGAGCTTTGGCCTCGTCCAGAAGCTCCAGGGAGATCGTTTATCAGGAATTCCAGGTAATTGTATCCATTTAAATTATCTGATAGGAAGTGGGGATCAATCAACGTTCGGCTACTCGTTTACTGAAAATTTCATTGGAAACGACTCTTGCTTCTTCGTACTCTTGTACAGCTGTACCGTGAAAAGGATACTTGTTTTAGCGGTGCATCGTATTCCATACCGAAATGTTGAGTTTTTGAGCTACTGTTATGACGCTCGTAGTAGGATCTGCATCGAAAGCTGCAATAGTCTCCATTTAAATTATCTGATAGGAAGTGGAGATCAATCAACGTTCGGCTACTCGTTTACTGAAAATTTCATTGGAAACGACTCTTGCTTCTTCGTACTCTTGTACAGCTGTACCGTGAAAAGGATACTTGTTTTAGCGGTGCATCGTATTCCATACCGAAATGTTGAGTTTTTGAGCTACTGCTCTGACGCTCGTAGTAGGATCTGCATCGAAAGCTGCAATAATGTCTTCCTCGACTCTTAGGCCATGTCTTCCGGGATTAACTCCAGATTTCGCGTGATGAATTCCAACTTCAGAAAGCAGACGTAATTTGCTGTAAAACACTGATATTTGGATATCGCTCTTAGTACAACCGCCGTGCCAAAGATCCCTTACCGTCAGCTCTGACATACATGAAGACGATATCAACATATTCTTCATTAGTAAAAGCAGTCGTAGTTGATAGATCACACAATAGTCGGAGAAAAGTAAATAAGCATACAGATCAAGAGCTAGGCTCAACTCAATAAAAAAGAACATCCGAAATAAACACGAATTCGCAATTAAAACGTCTGGTCAATAAGAGCAATCGTTACTTGACTAACTGAAGGTCGGAAGATGTGACGAACCCGCCCTACTATTCGAGTACTGATTCTAATTAGTGTGAATAAATAATGACTTTATCTCATTTACTAAGCTGATTGTTAAATAAAAGTCTATACACTGTAAGGCGCTATTTGAGAGTCAAAAAAGGTAATTTTTTTTTGACTTGCTAAACGAGTACCTGGAATTTAATCCGTGCACGTACACCGTAGTTCTTAAAACTAATCAGTTCTAATGAAAACAATAATGCATTAGCAAAAATGGTGCATTAATTTGGTCCATATAAAAATAAAATATTCGTCCGAAATTTGCTTTGTACAACCTAATTTCAAGAGTTAATGAGACATCCGCGTAAATAAAACCTCAAAGGAAAGAGCAATAACTAGGCATGTTTTCAAAATGATTGAACAACTTTGATGGCCTAAACACAACATTTTCTTAATTTTTTTTTTTTGATCTCTGAAACTTAAATACGCGTAGTAAGTTTTTCTGATAATGAAGATACTTGGAAGTTATTTTGTTTGAGTAACCACATATTACATAAATAAAAATAAATTTAAAAAATGGGTTGTGTTGTTAAAAACCTAGAACTCAAATTTAAAAAAAGGAGCAGATTTCGTCTAAGACAAGTTTAGCTTAATATTTTCTAAATGGTTTAAGGTATCATCCCCTTCAGGCTTTGCACCCATCGTCCATACAACCTGTATTAAAAAATATAGAAATTTCTCTTATAAAAAAACTTCTACATTTATTTGGGAAGAAACAATTACAACGTGCGCGGTCAGCTCGAAGCGGTTTGAGACCCCCGCTCGCCCCGTTTGAGATTGCCGATTGCCGCCCGCGCATCACTGCGGACTGCGGTCGCTTGAGTGCGCGGGCGGACGAGCTATGGCATGAGCTGTCGTCTCAGCGACCGCCACGCGCCCGTGTGCCCTCTACGGACACACAAATGAATATTATGTTTGAAAACGTTGCGCCGCATCCGCCCCGCGCGCGCGTTTTCAGTTTGGCCAAGCACCAAGAAACAATTATTTGAAGATCATCTTCTTCAATTTCAAAGCGCGTGCAAATGTTGACTGTTATGTAGAACTAGTTTTAATCACCGACGCTGAAGTTAATTGATTAATTTATAAAGTTAGGTATTTATATTATGCCTCGTTTATACGAGTTTCTGTAATATGGGTTAAATTATGAAGATGCAGTTTTAATGCAGTAACCACAAGAGTAACAACCACTTGGGTTAAAATTGAACCTGCATAGAAGATTAAATTACATTAAAATTAAAAATGCAAGATTCGTGAAATATTATTAACACAAAAATCATACCTAACATTATAAATCATTATAAATTCAAAAATGTTATGGACATACATACTACTCTTTAATTTTCATTTTTTTTTTTTACTTTAAGTATCTGAGTAAAAACACGGAGACCTTTAAATTTAGAGTAATTTTCAAATACGAATTTTGAATTTTGCTCACAATAGCAATGCTGGAGTAGATTCAACTTACGTGCCTTTTTGGTTTAATCGCTTTCATTATGTAAAATTGATAAAACCTAATAAAAGTAATAGTGAAAGCCAATTCTCATGAAACAACTAAGGATTTTTGTATGGCATCATGGTTTAATGTTAGTTTACCCTATGTATAGATAATAAGGCGAAATATTACGATTATATAAATATATTTTTCTTAGAAAAAATGTAAGTGATGAAATTTTCAACATAAAATAGCAATTTCATACTTTAACCCCTTAACCCCTAATGCTACTAAACGACGAATTATTGTAGAAGGCATCAAGATCGAACAGAGGCGTTGTATTTTGTATGTCCAGTTAAAAGTGGAAAGGTATAGAGAACAAAAATCGACTGGGACAGTTGTAATACAGAAATTATTAGAACAAGTTATAGGAATTTTATACTGTTTGGAATAAAATTCCAACTAATGAAGTTACAAATTCTTTTGGAAAAAAATTATATTACTGGAGAAAGATAACATAATAGTTGAGGCTTGTACTGACATCGAATTTGAATTTCTAAAATGCTAGTGGAAAGTAACCATTTTGATGGAGAGGCAGGACAAAAATACTAATTAAAGATTTAAAAAGTACATGGTTCATTCTGAGAACAAATGTTGGCAAACCAAAGGTAATGCAGAATGCGGCGGACATTTCTTTGCCCTAAAACCGTCTCTGAAATGAGATCTTCCTGTGCCCAGCTGTGGGATGTATATGTAGGCTGGAACTTTTACACTAGTATCAGACTAACGAAAAAGCTATTCCGTCACAAGTTAATAGTGGTTGGAATTGTTAAATTGCATTGCACATAAAGCACATATTCTCGATAAAAAGGCACCTTATAGGTATACCTTTTTGTCGAGATTGTAGAGAAGTTATACATACTATCAATACGACACATATATACATAATAACAATGGGAATACTACCTATGTCTTATTTGTGCTTGTACAATTTTTATAAGATTATAGTGATTTTATTAATGTAACTGAATAAGAGTGTTCTTTATCAAGAATTCACATATTTAGACTGTGTCACCCCAAACAAACATTTATTTAATGGAATTTATATAGTCTGCCACCAGCAGGTGTTAGAAGTATAGCAACATTATTTCTTAACTTACTATTAGTAGCAGGATATTTTTACTATTTGACATTCACTAGTGGCATACTAGAAGTATCCATATTTTCAACATAAGATATACATTACATTTTGATAAGCTGATTTTTATAAAATATTTATCAATATCCATTGCTTCAGGCTGGTGCAAACATGATAGTCTCAGGGACTACTGTTATAGGTGCAGAAGATCAAGCAGCAACAATTAACTTATTAAGAAATACTGTACAAAGTGCTATTGACAAAAAATAAAATGGGCTTAATATATAAATATTAAGAATACTCGGGTGATAATAATTGTTATATTTTAATTTTATATTATGTACTTTATAAAATTGAAGGTAAGATGTATCTGTTACATCAAATCGCATGATTATCTATCATATTGTTAAATATAAAATACAATCATAAAGTAAACCTTCATAGTCTTCCATAGTTTATTTTTGTACAAATGTTATCAAAATAAAAATAATAAGCAAACATAGCTTTCTTTGCATTTTCAATCAAATTTACTTAAATCTACATTGCTTTCAACAATAGGATGATGTGATGTGTCAAACTTTTGGGTTGGTATTGTTGAACTTGTAGCAATACCAGAATCTTTAAATACCCTTGGTTCATTTTCGGCCTTTAACTTATTTCTTAGGCTAGAAAGAGCAACAAGTACTGCCTCTTCAGTTCTGATTGTTCTTGAACCTTGATTAGGCAAAACATTTACATAATGATTAAACAATAAACTAGCTTCATCTACTTGCAGCTGTTCATCGCTTTCAAGAGCAGCTTCAATGCCATGCAAACCTCCAAACACTATTAAAGCATGGTTATATTTGATTCCTTTATCTGGTAACTCATCTATAGAACTTCCTCTGTCTGATGTTCCAATAGTCAAATCATATCTGTAAATAGAATTAAAAATATAAGGAATTAATACTACTAATAACTAATAGGTTAGTTGGAAATGTTTACGGGCATTAAACAAGTCCTTTGTAATTGTAAATCTTAGGTGCGACGACAAGTGAAGCGAGCATGCTGCGGCAGCGCCCGGTGAAACGTCAAAAAAATACTACTTCATAAACAATTACTTTGTATTTTACTTCAAAAATATCACCTGTTATTACGACTATCACTTTATCAAATATGAGTAGTCAAGCATACCACTGCAAGACCTCAAGACATAGTCAGTTCATTTTGCATAGATCGGACCATAAACAATAATTAAAAAAGCTGAAGGTACTCCGGGTTTAACAATGACATCGGGATGTCAGTCTCCCGTGTTGTGCTGGAAAGCGCCCGAAACATCGGGAATTAAAAATAAAAGTAATTAAAAGCAAAAATAAACGCGATAAAATCCGTACAAGTAGTTTTAATCATGTGTAGTGTTCGCGTAAATATAAGAAATCATTATGTAGTCCCTTTGATGTCGTTATAACAGATTTTGACTGTATTTTTAAGACATTAGTATCTTATTATTAAGTATGGGGGGAATCGGTCACACCTGTTGCCCCTAGTGCCTCTGCCTCAATCCCTTATCCAAGGCGACTAATTTCGTTTTTAAAGTTAACTCTGGAAACTGATTTTTGATATAGGTCACATCTCTCACTCCAATCCCTTCTCTGTCCTCGTGCTGCAGGATACTAAAGCAACCATGAAGTGAGAAATGCAAGTTCATTTGGTACAATGCTGACACCCTTTGGGTAACAGGCTTGAGAATATATATATATATATATATATATATATATATATATATATATATATATATATATTGTTATTGACAATAAACCTAAAGCATGTATATATTTAAAAATGTAACTATCAAACTTAACAATAAACTAATGACCTAGTAAGGTAGGTATCGTAGACAGAGAAACCTATGGACGTCTTTCGCTTTCGCACACGAAAAAGATAGATTTATGCATATGTCTTGTGTAGAAATGAGACAGAGCGGTGTGATTGTTTGTCCCTTTCTTCGTACTGGTTTTTTTGTTTAGAAAACTACACTTTGCTAAACAACTTTGACAGTTCATAGCGATTTAAGGACTTTACAAGTTGGTTTAAGTGAGAAAAAAGTGTTTTGTGAGCTTAATTGGTGAATCTTGTTCAGTTCAGTTCCTAGAACAATTAAAATTTTTATCTAAATATGTTTAAAACTCATAAAGATTATTGTATAACCTAAAACTATGTTATCGTCCATTCTCACTCGAGGCCATGCTAATCTATTGGTTTCTCTGTCTACGGTAGGTATAGTATGCAGCTGGTATGCTAGTTCTACTATCTATGGCAGTCTCTTACTTCTTTTTAAAAGGCACATCATAAGGACTAATTTAATATGATTTAAGGTATAAGCAGGTTCAGTACAGAAAACAGATAATAAACTTTATTTTCAACACTCATATGCTCATTGACATCAATTTATTACCTAAACCCATGTCCATCTCATAATTTATGAAAAAAGTATTTATACATAGAAATAAAAAGCAAATATCCTTACCCATCTTTATATGGGCATTGGGTAAACACCTGACTTAGATTTGTTGCAATTCTGACAGTGTAGCCCCAGTAAACGCCTGTTTCAGCTCTTGGAGTTGAAAGACTGACAATTTTTCCTTTTAACTTTTTACTTCCTTCTACAATAGGCATCATCTTGACAGTAACTCTAATTCCTGGATTCAATAGCTTGTCAGTGGATACGTCCTGTAATAGGCCAACATTAACTTGTGAACCTTTTCCCGGTTTTACCTTCTTGTTCATTGTTATGCCTTCCCTGAAAAGAAAATTTTTATATATATATATATATATATATATATATATATATATAATAAGTGGTTTTATTTTCTTAGTTTGGCAACTATGTACAAGCGGATTCTGCCAGCATCAAGTAATTTTATAAGGCATTTAATTCTATACATGACATATAAAAGATATGCAAAATATTCATAATGAGCGATCCACTCTGCCTTCGAGCGGTGACTTTTGGATCTCGACAACATATGCACCTCTTGAATCATTTTGCCTATTGATGAAAACCACATCAAAATCCGTTGCAAAGTTTAAAAGATCTAATCATACAGATGGCGGGAAGCAACTTTGTTTCATACTATGTAGAGAGAGATTCAATTAATGCTAAAATTTTTCAACTGCACAGATTTTACATTTCCGTATGAATTTCATAGTTACAAAACTATAAAATAATAAAACAAAAATATACACACTTAGAACTAGGCGAAGTGACAATATAAACCTACCCATTACTGACTACATACTACAGGATCCTAAGCATACAAGCATAAATTATATATTATGATTCATATGTATGCTTGAATGAAATGGCAGACATTCCAGTCTCATTTCTAGAAAAATTCGATTTCACAGTGTTTTCACACACAAAACAACAAGCTTGAATTGCCTATGCAATATTTGAAAGGTGATTTCAGATCACCTTCAATCGATCAATCAATAGCTTCATGACTAGAAAGTTGTGGTCTACCATGCCGGAGTGCACGAGTTCGAACCTTGCAATTTTTTTTATTTTTCAATAGTCATTCTCACGCAGCCTTACAAACCCACAGCTGGGCAAAAATAAGTTATTATATGCATAAATATTATATCAGTTGGTGATTTGTTTGAACCTTTTAATATTATTTTAATCAGAACATTTTAATAATTATTTAAATATTTTATAATTTAACTGTGTAAAATATTAAGAAATAATGATAAAATACATTTTAGATAACATGTTATTTACAAACACATTTTTTACTTATAAATTCCTTTATTATTGACTAAACACCACTAAGGAACTCCTTGTCCAAAAATGTAAGAAGAGCACAAAGGTTTGTTTTAAAAAGTTGATACATGACTTTCTTTTTAAACAATGTGATGTTAGAAGTTAAGAATGACGTTATTCTGTCTAAATTCAGTTTAGTTTACCTTGAGATATTTTCTGCAAATTCACGTCTAAGCGCATATTTTGTGTGTGGGCAGAAATATTATGATTATTTGAGCCATGAAAATACTACATCTTTTCTTGCAGTCGCAAACTGTTATACTGAATTTAAAAATGGCAGAACCACCTGCAATGACAACAGTCGCTCCAGGCGGCCAACAATGGAAGCTAACTTTAAAGCAATAAAATACTTTTCATATTAAAATCAATGAACTTTCAAGGTTATGTATCGAAAATGGCAGTTTAGAAAATAAAGAACCCCCTGACTAAGAGCTTTTTGACAATTCTACTCAACCATTTTTGACGTACACAAGCTTCCACATGAGTTAGATTAAATGTCGACCGCGTCCTTGGCCAGCACCTCATCGGCGCCCTTTTAGTGACCATATATTGTAAATTATAACTACTTATTTTGCAAATAAACTTCACTCATGGACAAATATCATTTATGGTATTTCACTTGTACAACTTTATTGAAAAATCAAATGACACTTCATTTGTAGAAATCCATCAAGTCATTTAGGACACAGATCAAGGACATCTCCAAGGCAGTGGGAAGCAGGGAGGGGCAGCTGCCTTCCTCCCCTTTACAATGTATTTGACAAAGACTTTAGTCAAATACCCACCAACCCATTTTATTTACTGTACAGTCAAGTCATATTGGAATTTGTACTATTGTTATTACAATCGCTGACGAGGTAAGACTCGCAATAGAAGTGTAAAACTTCATACGCTCCTGTACCTTCTTTCTCATCTCCTATATAGTAACTTGTACCCCCCCAGGCCATCAACTGGCGACATCCTTGACTCAGATTATGCCAAAGAAATAGACATACATACTTAGGTACATACACTTCAAGAACATTATCCTTCTTCTGAGACAGTCAGCTAAAAAATAAAGGAGGTATTTGATTTTAATCCTCTGAGATTAAAATGCATCTCATAATTAAGTAGCTGCCTTTAGGCCATAGCATCCACTTACCATCAGGACTGAGTGTCTTTATCACCCTTATTCCTACAAAAAATAAATAAACAATTTACCAATATAATTTCCTCACCTAAATTTAAAATCATTGGACATCCTTAAATGGTGAGGTGCATCTAAGGGGTTTAACAGTCCGGCAAATTCCAAGTCCTTGTGTAAAGGGAAAAAATGTTTCCTTAAATATTGGGGGCATTCCAGGTACTGAAGAATACGTGCCAACTGGACACAACTTTTGCGAGCTACTTTTATTCCATCCCCATCTTCTAACTTAGATTTTTTTGTATTAATCTTATCTCCAACATCATCATACACAATTATTTCATCAACACAGAATATACAAGCTGCTCGAGCAATTTGTCCTGCCAAATATGTACGCAATTCAGCAGACTGTGCATTTTCTAATATAGATCCAGGAACAGCTATACTAATCGTGGAAATTTCCGAATTTTTCTTTTCCCTTTCGACTTCCTCTTTCGCTTTCAGTTCTAAATCTTTTTCTAAAGCTAACCTCTTTTCGCGCTTTATTATTTTTTCTTCGTTTCTTTGACGTTTTAATGCCTTTCTCTCTTGATTTACTTCTCGCCAACTCTTTCCTGGTGGTTTTGTAGATACTAAAGGTACAGACATTTCATAAAACACTTCAAAATTCAATACAAACTTTTTATCAACAATACAACCACGTGATTATTGATTTTTGTGTTGTTATTAGTGATGGTAAGCATGGCGATCTGAGATCGATTAATCGAAGATTCGATTTCTTGTGCCAAAGAGATTTTTTAAATCGATATATAGTACTCAATCGATATTCCAACCTAGAAAATCAAGATCGAATCTTTTTCGGTTTTTATAAGAACTATAAAATTATATAGAATTAGTTGAATATACCCAAACTCGTAAAGCATGACAATTTTTCTATTCACAATCTCGCAAAACTGCTGTGTACTCAGTTTCTTTTCTCTTCATAATGGAATAGAGCAATAAAAAATAAGTTACTATAATATTAAGTTAAAACTAATTTATTAAAGTACGATTCTTAAAATTAGTTTTACTTATGTACAAATGGATAAAATGTAAAATTACTTTATTTTATTATTGGATTAATCTAAAAATTATAAATATACTTATAATCTATATTTATACATATATAATTTATAATATATAACAAAATATATAGGTGTTTTAATGACTATCATACATACTAAATTTATGACTTCTTCATCTTATTTATGCCTTACAAATACCCAGACTAGCGACAGGCAGAACTTTCAATGGTGCAAGATGTTTTTTTATAGCATTGCGTGACGACCGAGCACACAGTCTACCCAATGGTAAGTGGATGATGTGGCCCATAGACATCCTCATTTTTAAAATTCAAATACGTTTTCACCCCTGAGGACTAAGAGATTGTTCGTCATGACAATTTTTCTATTAAAAATAAATTCTCAATTTATTTCCTCTTCTTAATAGAATAAATAAATAAAAAATAAGTTACATTTGTAATTTCTGCTTTATTGTATCTTTTGATATTGTATATATAAACTGATTGGCCGTGTGGTGTGCGGTGGAGTAGAATAGCACCACCCCATATCTACCTGTGGGTGTCGCAGAAGGCGACTAAGGGGTTGTGGAAAAGGACTGACCCCCTGAACCTTTTTCACTGATATACCCACTGTTCCATCTGCCCGAGTCCCTCTCCGGTTGTAACGGTCTCCGTTCCACTGGGTCCAGGGGGACAAAGACGAGTATGTGCACCTGTGTTCGCGCGTACACTTGTGCACGTTAATATCTCCTGCGCAATTGACCTGCTTCCAAATAGGACTCCGATCTAAACCATTGTCCTACGGAGGAGGTAGAGAGGCTAAACATGATGCTCCTTGGGTTTTGTCTCACTCCTGCACATAGGCGGTCTTGGGGGTGTAGTGTACATCGTGGCCGCTTCTGCTCTGCGTCGGGGTGACGGAGCGGATTCGGCAGCATCCAAGGCGACAAAGCAGCTCTATTAATGGAGGCGCTGCTTTCCTCGCTCAGCCAGGGAGGGGGCTAGAAAAAGTGCCCTAAACAAATGTTCACTCCAACCCTTTAGAATGGTAGCAATCTAGGCTGCCTCCGCATCACAAATTCGCGGTCGACGCAACAGAAAAAATAATGGAAAATTTAATTTATCAAAATCTTTGACATTTGGCGCGTGGAATGTGCGTACATTTCTTGACTGCGAAGAAAATGCCCTGAGCGAAAAACTGCCATTGTAGTTTGGGAACTAAGTCGCTATAATATTGACGTGGCTGCACTCAGCGAAACACACCTCCCCGATGAGAAAGAGCTGGTGGAACACGGCGGTGGGTATACTTTCTTTTGGAAAGGACTCGCTTCCTCAGAGCCGCGAAGGTCTGGTTTAGGCTTTGTTGTCAAGGACTACCTTGCTGCTCAACTACAAGAGTACCCTGTACACGTCTTGGACCGCATTATCACATTGTGCCTTTTGACACACATGTCAAATGGAACGTGAAAACTATCTTAATGTCATCAGTGTCTATGCTCCTACGCTAGACAAGTCTGATGAAATTAAGGATAAACTCTACGAAGAAGACGCTGTGCATAGATCGTATCCGTCCAAGAGAGCAAATGCTTTCTTATATTTACGCGAACACTACACATTGAAATAATACTAGTTTTTACGGAATTTATCGCGTGTATTTAACTTTTTAATTACCCTACGTTTCGAACGCTTTACAGCACTCATGGTCACGGGCAGGACTGAGATGTTCAACGTCCATATGTCATAGTTAATCGCGGTTACCATAGATTAAAATTTAACTTTTGTTCCGATCTATGCAGTAAGAACTTATGGCATCTTGAAGTATTGCAGTTGTATGCTTGGGTTGGGATTTAATTTTATTTATTATAGGATCCCAAGCAGATGGTAGCACCCAGCCATCTTCTCTATTGAAATTAGGATGTTTTTTGATTTCAATAGCCTCGCGAATCATCCTTGGAAGGAATCGGTGTTCTTTAGCGAGGATCTGCGGTCTATCAAATCTGATGTAGTGACGGGGGCGATCCTGTACGTGTTCACAGATTGCAGACTTCCCGGAGCGTCGATTCTTCACATCAGCTATATGTTCTTTAACGCGGGTTTTATTGATCTTTTAGTTTGTCCTATGTAGGAGAGACCACATTCACAATCAAGCTTGTACACTCCTGCATCTTGCAGAGGGACATTACACTTGACCGATGGTAAAAACTGACCAATCTTCTTCAGCGGCTTGAAGTATGTTTTGATGGAAGCGCGCTTCAAGATGTAGCCAATCTTGTCAGTGACTCATCTAACATATGGCAGTACAGCAGGTACACGCTCGACTGTGGCCGGCTTCACTCGTTCACTGTGACGTAGGCGCGGGACTCGAAGCTTGTTGTCATGCAAAACTTGCTTGACATGGTGGAGCTCTGCAGCCAGGTGTTTACTGTCACAGATCCCTCGTGCTCTCTGAAAACCCATACTGTGTATAGAAAAAAGACCCATACAGATAGATATTTACACAGTACACCCATACTGTGTATAGAAAAAAGACTCATACAGATAGATATTTAAACGGTGATTCTCACCACCATCCTTCACAGTTAGCTACCGTGGGTAAATCTTTGTTTCAGAGAGCACGAGGCATCTGTGACAGTAAACACCTGGCTGCAGAGCTCCACCATGTCAAGCAAGTTTTGCATGACAACAAGCTTCGAGTCCCGCGCCTACGTCACAGTGAACGAGTGAAGCCGGCCACAGTCGAGCGTGTACCTGCTATACTGCCATATGTTAGAGGAGTCACTGACAAGATTGGCTACATCTTGAAGCGCACTTCCATCAAAACATACTTCAAGCCGCTGAAGAAGATTGGTCAGTTTTTACCATCGGTCAAGTGTAATGTCCCTCTGTAAGATGCAGGAGTGTACAAGCTTGATTGTGAATGTGGTCTCTCCTACATAGGACAAACTAAAAGATCAATAAAAACCCGCGTTAAAGAACATATAGCTGATGTGAAGAATCGACGCTCCGGGAAGTCTGCAGTCTGTGAACACGTACAGGATCGCCCCCGTCACTACATCAGATTTGATAGACCGCAGATCCTCGCTAAAGAACACCGATTCCTTCCAAGGATGATTCGCGAGGCTATTGAAATCAAAAAACATCCTAATTTCAATAGAGAAGATGGCTGGGTGCTACCATCTACTTGGAATCCTATAATAAATAAAATTAAATCCCAACCCAAGCATACAACTGCAAGACTTCAAGATACCATAAGTTCATACTGCATAGATCGGAACAAAAGTTAAATTTTAATCTATGGTAACCGCGGTTAACTATGACATATGGACGTTGAACATCTCAGTCCTGCCCGTGACCATGAGTGCTGTAAAGCGTTCGAAACGTCGGGTAATTAAAAAGTTAAATACACGCGATAAATTCCGTAAAAACTAATATTATTTCAAAGAGCAAATGCTTCTCAGGGGTGACTTTAATGCCCGAGTAGGACGAGATTATGACGCCTGGCATAAAGTTCTGGGCAGACATGGTGTTGGTGAAATGAACAGCAACGGCCAACTGTTGCTTAGTCTTTGTGCACAAGTAGATCTTGCAATTATAAATATTATGTACAGATTGCCTGCCACGTACAAGGCAACGTGGATGCACCCCAGATGGAAGCATTGGCACCTTGTCGATTACGCTATCGTGCGTCGAAAAGACATTTCTCAAGTCCAAGTCACCCGAGTCATGCGTGGTGCTCACTGTTGGACTGATCACCGGCTTCATCATCATCACCATCATTACAGCCCTTTACAAGTCCACTGCTGAACATAGGCCTCCCCCAAGTAATGCCACAAAGTACGGTCCTGAGCCACCTGCATCCATCGACATTTTACCATCACCGGCTTGTTCTTATTAAATTAAATTTTCGTCTTCCACGTCCTTGTAGATCGGAAAGATCTAAATAGATACGACTGAACCTTGAACGACTCCAAGATACTAACACGAGGGCTAAATATACCGAAACCTTGAGCATTGCTCTGCAGCCCCTCGACCTAAAATCAGGTGAGATCAATATTGTCTGGGAGTCTCTATCTTCTCATATTCTCGACACTGTTTGGGTTTGAGAGTCCGAAAACATGAGGACTGGTTTGATGAGAATGATGGGATACTTACGGACGCTATTGATAAACACCGTATGCTCCTAAAGCAGCACAGTAGAACTCATCTGAGTGGAGGTGTTATGGAGTTGCGTCATAGTGAGCTGGAGCTCGGTGAGTTTTATGCTGAGGTGCGACATTTACTCGAGACGTCCTCTATGGTGAAAGTTCCACTGAACTAAACTATAGTTCATAAAAGATAGCTTGATATCTGCGACAGCTGTCAGTAAAATCACGCCTATGAAGTCCTGAATTTCTTAGTAGTACTGACATGCGTGATTTTTACTGACAGCTGTCGCAGAGATCAAGCTATCTTTTATGACACATAGCGGTGAAACGCTTTTTAAAAGCAGGAAGGAAATACTCGAGCGATGGGCGGAACATTTCAACACGCTACTTAACGTGGATCATTTTGTTGACCTAGACCACGTTCGCTGCCTACCTCAGCAACCTTTCGCCCTCGAGCTCGATGAGCCCGTCTCGACTGACAAGGTTGCTCTTGCCATTAAGCAACAGCAAAATAAACGCGCGGTTAGTGTTGATTCTATACCGGGTGAATTATTGAAGTATGGCGGTGGGGATTGGTATTCGACGATATGGGAACTTTTCCCATGAAAAAGAACAAGTCCCTAATACTTTTAAGGTATCCCTCATACGAGCCCTATATAAAAGCAAGGGTGACCGGTCGAACTGCAATTCTTACCGTGGCATTTCTTTACTTTCAGTGCCTGGAAAATTCTTCGCCAGACTTCTATTAAACTGCCTCACGAATCTTTCTGAAAGGACTTTGCCGGAATCCGAGTTCGGCTTTCGACCAGACCGTGGTACCTATGAGGCGATTTTCTCATTGCGCCAACTACAGGAAAAAAGCAGAGAACAGGATCGTAATATGTATCTCTGTTTTGTAAACCCTGAGAAGGCATTCGATAGTGTACCACGAAAAGCCCTCTGGATAGTGCTGCGGAAAATTGAATGCACGGAGAAGTTTTTGAGACTTCTGAGACTCCTGCATGACGACACGCTGAGCTGCGTCGCAGTAAACGCTGATCAATCAAATTTTTTTCCCGTTACCTGTGGGGTAAAATAAGGGTGTGTCCTTGCACCCACACTTTTCCCGTTATCATTATTGTTCTGAAACTATTATTTGAAATAATTTTAAACAGTTACAAAAACAGAAATAAATGGATAACTTTTTTTATGTTTACTTACAGGGGTATTTCTTGTGTGTATCTTGTATTGGGACGTTATCGTTTCGACGTCTGGTACGATTTGGCCATCCTCCTTTACATGTTACATTACTTACCAATAAGGTTCGTGAAGGTGAAGCATCGTCACGCAATGTTACTTTTTCCAGTGTCTGGTTGAAACGTGATTCTCGAAAGTAAGGAGAACAAATATGAATTGTTTTTGGTGACTTATTTAAATTTTCAACACCAATTGTTTCCAGCCATATTTTTTTCTTTATTAGTAGGCATCCTTGAAAATAAAGCATAAAACCAATAAAGAACCATAAAATAGCATTATCAATAACTACATTTCATGAAGAAAAACTATTGAAAATAAAAGCAAAAGGGAAATAATTAACGCTTCACTGTTCAAACGTTTTAACGAATGCAGAATCTTTTACTTTTTTATCTAAATCTAAAGATATTTCAGTTAAAATTAAGTAGGTACTGGTGTAGTTATGTTCGAGTTATTTCTGCTTCTTTTGATGTTACATCATTGACTTATATATTACTAGCGTAAGGACCGGGCCGACCGAACTATTAAAACGGACCAATGCGTTGGCCCTAAAATTACAGTTTAGGGCCAACGCGAATCGTTCGACAGTAGTGCGCGCGCAGGACAGATTTGCCTGTCACAAATATGTCTAGTCGCGTGGTAAAAGAATGCAAAAATTACGATACAAAGATAAGGGAAACATGGGATATCGTATCATCGGTAAATAACCTTATATATTAATTTTGTTACAATAAAATTATTATATAAACGCATTTATAAAGTTTAATTTTACAGTTAGTTTAGTTACGTTACCAAGATTAGGCCAGGATTGGATTCAGACCTTCAAAAATATTGTACATGGAAAATATAATTTTATACAATTTAATAAAAATTATATCACGTTTGACGTTTCATGTTTCTTTTTACCCATGTGCCGGGATTTTGGAGTCAGGAATTTTTATTTCTGTTTAAATTTTGTCTAAAGAACTTAGTGTAAGTTAAATTTTGAATATTGGTACCTAATATGTTTTATATTCAATAAGGGTAAAACGAAAAGAGTTCAAAAGAAAAGGATCGATCGAGCATCGATTGACCAGAAAGGGAGCTAATTCTAATTTTATTAAAAAAACGCGGTACTCATGTACAATACAGAAATTCTCGATATCGTAGAGTTAATATTAAAACGTAAAAAGACCCAATAATAATACAAGTCGAACTTTAGGTAAAATTATTGTATTTTCGCCTAGTATTATTACGATACTATGTACTACAAACTATGAAATAATGGTACAATTAGGATAATTATACTACGAAATCTGACCCTGGTTACGTCATGATCGTGTTTTGATATGACGTTTGTATTATGACGTATGCGCTACTTTTTCTTACATGAAAAAGTTATGAGTAAAATATTTAAATGGGCCTATCCTTCCTTTTGAATTCATTGTGTTACATCCGATTATATTGCAATTGGGCATCTTGCTATTGACGATTGCCATTATTGAACCCTAGTATATAGTCAGTAATCTATGATTGCACCGAGTTCAAACGCAATAACACAGTAAATTACTCCAAAATTCACAAATTACAGTGTTTGTAATTTTTTTTTTTTTTTTAGGGGGGGGGGGTGGTTATTATGAGGGGGCCCCGGGGTGGGTTTAGGGGGTTGGTGGAAATCATATTTATGCTTTGGGTCTTAAAGGGGTTTTTTGTTTTTGGGTTTTTTTAATTGTAAACTAGTATTTGTTCTAGTATTTCTTCTTGACAACCCTAAGTAATCACGGAAAAATAGCCGTGATGTAGAAAGAGGAAAAGATGCAAAGTAATACGAACACTCGCGCGCAGCGATAACTGTTTATTTAGCTTGCGTGCGCAAATTATCTTATCAGTAATAATTATGTAGGCTATTAAACGTCGGCAAGCAGTCAACATCAAAAGAGTGAAACTTCTGTACGTAGTACTATTATTTATTCTGTGGTACAGGTTACAAAAGTAACTTATTTTTATTTATTCAATCTATTAATAAGAGGCGAAAGAAACTGAGCACACAGTAGTGTTGTAGATTCAAGAAGGTTATTTAGTCAGAAAAAAATACTGGCAGCTATTGCCTATGGTTATACATAATATAATATATTGTCGTGAAGCGACAATTAAAAACTAAATAACCTAACCTAACTACAACAAAACAACCAAAAATAAAATAAATTATTTAAAAATTTGAAAAGATTTACAGTTTCTTTTATAAAAAAAGGTATGAAGGTGATGATGGGCTGTAATGATGATAGTGATTTACAATATTATTAAAAAAAATAACAAAAATAAAGATACTGCAACGAAGTATGCACAGGCTATGCCTATGATAGGTGCGCAGCGCCTGCTCTAGGTACACGCAGAATCTGGAGAAAGCACATGCAGCGTCTGGAGAAGGTACACGCAGCGCTTGGAGTAGGCCCACGCAACGCCCGGAGCAGATACACGCAGCACCCGGAGTAGACACGCAGCGTCTGGAGTAGGTACACGTGGCGCTTGAAGTAGGCAAACACAACGTCCGGAGTAGACACACACAGCGTCCGGAGTAGACACGCAGCGTCTGGAGTAGGAACACGCAGCGCTTGAGACAAACACGCTCAGCGGCCGAAGATAGCGCGGGCACTAATAGGTGGAGGCGTAGGCGTGGCTAGGCGACGACTTCAGGAGAAGGCTTGCAAGATCCCGAGGCAGTGCGGATAAAGCCTTTAAGAGGTGCTTCTCGTATCAAAGCTGAAGTGAGGACCTCTATCGGCCGATTCTTCGGCTTTTATACTTTTTGACGGATCTGGGATAAGAACGAGAAATTATTTGAAATTATTTAAATTAAAAGCAAATTTTTGTAAATGGCCAAGAAGAAAAGAGTATTTTTGAAGTAAAAACATCAGGCCGGTAACAATATTTGAATAAAAATTGCCACGACAACCAGATAAACAACGATGTCAAAACATGTCAAATTTTGGTTTTAAGCTCGTAATACAGAAACGGCAAGATTTAAGTGAAAAATGAGATATTATTTATATAGGAAAAAAGGTAGCGCAAGAGCGCGCACGAAACCCGAAATTGTAGAGTTACGGAGAACTAAATAAAAGATCGAAAAAAGGTAGACTCCATTGACACCGATTTAAAAAGTGCTGATAACGTGAAAATACGAAGTGAAAATGATTTGTTATTGTGTTCTTATGAATTAAAAATATTACAGGATCCTATGGAAATAAAGGTGATGCAAAATATCCAGTTTTGAGGTGAATGTAGAAAATCAAAAACAGAATGGAAAAATAAAAATAAAATAGTGTAAAATGATATGTAAGTATGTATGTAAGCATAACACTACAATATATATATATATATATATATATATATATATATATATATATATATATATATATATATATATATATATATATATATATTACTTTTTTATTCTGACTTTGATCCATGATGTTTTAAAAATGAAAAAAGTAGCAAAAAGATGTTTTAAAAGACATGAAGAAAATATTATACTCGTAATTGGTAACTGTTTTTAACCTGTTGTCTTGATAATATTGATTAAAATAATTTGCAAAGAAAAAGTATTTAATTGCAACTATCACATATGGTGACCGTGAGGCAGAGAATTTAACTTATTAAAAGTCCGGAATATCCGCTGTAGTTCGTGCTCAAATAAGTAAGTCTGGTTAAGATTATAATAAAATAAATAGTTTGGAGGATTTGAGTACATATATTAAATAAAAATGGAGACTGCAGCGGCGATTAAAGAGAACCGGGAGCGAGAGCAACTAAGAAGAATTTTCAACCGAACAGCGACGAAGCTGGAAGCTGATATAAAAGTCGAAAATTTCTCGCAAGTGATGATCGACATTGAATTTCTTAAGAGTAAGGTTGAGCGATTAGAAGTTTTGGATAAAATGATACAAGACCGCATGTTAGAAAGCGACAGTTATGATGAAGAATCTTTCGGTATTGAAATTGATACAGCGGATACGTATAAATACAGATGGCACATAATTAACAATCAGATAAAGACAGGTATGTCGTCAAAAATTTCTCTTGATACGGTTGAAGATTTAAAGCCATTCAGGAATTATAATTTACCTAAGTATGAGTTAAAGGAATTTGATGATAATCTGAAGAACTGGTTTGCTTATTGGGGCAAATTTAAGAAAATTGACGAAGACCACTCATTGTCTGGAGAGGATAACTATCAATACCTCCTTCAATCATTGAAGGAAGATAGTAACGCTCGAGTATTGGTGGAAAGTTTCCCTCCATCTGCTGAAAATTATACAAAGGCTATTGAACAACTCAAGGCAAGATTTGGACGGGAGGACCTTCCCATACAGGTTTATGTTAGGGAATTATTAAGTGTAGTTTTAAACAATAATAAAAAACAAGTATCTATTAGACTATTATATGACAAAATATCAACATATTTGATGTCTTAAGAAACGTTAGGTATTGATAAACAGAAATATGAAATTATTTTGTATCCCCTTGTAGAATCAGCAATTCCCGAAACAATTCTTATTGCTTGGAATAGATGTAACACTGATCCACCTCTTGGTAACCAATTGACAAGTTTATTAAATTTTCTTAAAAACGAAGTAGAAACAGAAGAGCGAATTAATTTAGCAAGGTCCGATTTTAATTGTATTGGTACTAATCACACTCTCCACGGGGAACAAAAAAGCAGCTTACCAACAGCAGCATCGTTAGTGTCAAATATAAAACCAAAGGAGTCAGATAAAGTATTCAATGTTATTTGCTGTTTTTTGTGACAAAAGCAGTCATACTTCTTTTGAATGTAGTAGAGCTAATAAGATGTCCCTAGAAGATAAAAAGGAGACAATAAAAAAGTAAGGTTGCTGCTACATATGTCTTAAAAAAAGGTCACATGGCTAATAAATGTAAAAGTTTTGTTAGATGTTTATCATGTGAAAAAAGACACTTTGTGATTTTATGTCCAGAAATTCATAAGAAAGAAAAGAATGGAACTATGAAAAATGTTTCGTTATGTGCCAGAACTAATATGACAACTTTGTTACAAACACTTATTGTCAATATCACCTATTAAAGAAAAATCAAGAAGGTGAGAGTTTTGTTAGACAGTGGTTCGCAAAGGTCGTATGTAAAAGCCAAAGTTGTTGAAGAATTAGGATTGAATGAGACTGGCACAGAAATAATAGATCACACATTATTTAGGGGTGTGGATCAGCCTGCTAAGGTATATAAATGCTTTGATGTTTTGGTAAGTAGCTTAGACAATAGGTTTTCTGTTAGAATCAATGCATTACAGCAGTCTGATTTATGTGGGCACCTGCCAAAAGTTAATAATGAAAAAATATTAGAGAAGTTACGGGACTTGAATATTGTGATCAGTGATTTTGATTATACAGATACTGAGATAAGTCTCTTGATTGGGTCGGATTACTTAGGATCCATTATACATAATGAAATGGTTATGTAAAGCTCATTTCATCAATCAATGTCTGTTCCCTAGACATATCTTAATCGCACCTTTAGAAAAATTTCAAACAAGTCTTCATATATTTTGTAATGCCAGTCTAACATCTTTTGCTGCATGTTTGTTTTTAAGAACAAAATTAAACGAACAGGTAAAAGTCCAACTAGTTTATCGAAAAATCGGGTAACCCCAGCTAAAAGAAAAATGTCTTTACCAAGACTAGAACTTATGGGGGCGCTCATTGCATCTCGGCTATATAAAGAGGTTTTAGAGTCAAGATTACTAACAAAATGTAAGGAATACAAGTGTTTATTTCTGGACTGACTCTGCTGTGTTGCTATCATGGCTAAAAAGACAAGCACATTGGAAACCATTTGTTTCCAATAGAGTGAAAGAAATATGCTCAACAACCAATTGTGACGATTGGTACCATCTACCAGGTGAGTACAATCCATCAGATCTTCCATCAAGAGGTTGTGACGAAAAGAAGCTTATGGAAAGTAAATGGTGGGAAGGCCCGGCATGGTTGAAGCGTAATGAGACGGATTGGCCAAAATTAAACATTATTAATGTTAATGAAGAGATTGTAGAAGCAGAAGTAACCGAAAAGGCCAAGGTTAAGACAAATGTCACAATAGAAACATTCAGTCAAAAATTGACATACTTTTCCAACCTCAGAAACAATTTATGGATTTTAAACCTAAGACGTCTTGTTAAAAGTGTTGTGTCCAAATGTGTTATATGTAAGAGATACAAGACAAAACATTACGAGGTTCCTGAAGCACCATTGCCATCAAACAGAGTTGAGGCAAATGTAGTATTGAAGTAATACTAGTTTTTACGGAATTTATCGCGTATATTTAACTTTTTTAACTTTTTAAATACCCGACGTTTCGAACGCTTTACAGCACTCATGGTCACGGGCAGATGTAGTATTCCAGATAACTGGTATAGATTTAGCGGGGCATCTCCGTTATCAAAGGAAATGTTATATAGTATTATTTACTTGTGCTACATATAGAGCAGTTCACCTAGAGCTTGTGGAATCTTTATCCGCAAATAGTTTCTTGTTACGTCGTTTCATAGCTCGAAAAGGCCGCATAAACATTATATATACTGATTGTGGTTCGAATTTTCAAGGTTCAGCCAATTTATTAAAAGAGGTTGATTGGGCAAAAGTCGAAGCAGCAACTAGCATAGTTCTACCAGAAATCAAGTGGCGTTTTGTACCTCCACGTGCGTCCTGGTGGGGAGGATGGTGGGAGCGCCTTATAAAGGTAGTAAAGGAAATGTTAAGAAGAACCTTAGGAAAACAATCTTTAACTTGGATTGAATTATCAACAATACTTTGTGACTGCGAAGCAATCATTAACAGCCGACCATTGACATACGTAGCAACAGCTGATGACTCTCTTAAACCACTTTCTCCAATGATGTTTTTACATCCCTTAGATAATAGTGAGATGCCTGATTTGGATCTGATTGATGCCAAAAATATAAATATTCGTTTACAATATTTAAACAAATTACGTGCAGATTTCCGACAACGTTTTAGAAACGAATATATTACTTTAATTTGTAGTAAAGATAGGTGTAAACAAAATTTACCGAAATTAAACGATATTGTTCTTATTGAAACTGACACTAGTCGGTTATATTGGCCATTAGGTATTATAAAGGAGTTAATTATAGGTGCTGATGGTAATCGTAGGGTTGCAAAAGTACCGACAGCTACCGGTGAATCGGTAAGAGCTGTACAAAGTCTTTATCCACTGGAACTGACAACAGTTACAAAGGAATGGCACAGGGCCAGTCCATCTAATAATAGAAGTAAGACAGTGACTAACCCTAACATTAAGGATTATAGTCCCCAGACGACTTTGAATTCGGACTTAATATCAGATTTCGAATATATTATTATACACATTTTTTTGTAGAAACATATATAAGTTATAATAATTAGGCTAAATTTTTCATGTTTAAATCTACTTATTATTCTTTTATTTTATTTTTAAGTTTCCATATCAAAGTCAAAATGGAATAAATTCGTCCATTTTTAACTTTCGCGTGTCCAGCATTTATGAACGATTCTTATTCTAATTTAAATAAATATATTTGTAATTTAAATGTTGTGTTAATACGTTTTGTTAAATACACATTTAGTATGTTTTTTTATATTTGACGTAGATACCTTTTAAAATATTCAGATAAAAATATCATTAAAATGTAATTGTGATATAATATTATGTAATATTATATTAAATAAGTAAATATAATATACAAAATAAATGACAAAATTTAAATATTGTTCTCGATATAATTTACCTATTTAACAATGTAATCTACTATTACCTACGGATCAGTCTATCTATGTTTATTCTATGATAAAAAAACCAACCGCGCGAACACAGAGTAGCGCACATTTTTTGTTTGAGATAGCTGTTCTAGTACGTAAGTACATAATACTTAATGACTCGTAATTGGTAACTGTTTTTAACCTGTTGTCTTGATTATATTGATTAAAATAAGAGTATTTAATTGCAACTATCACAAGTAGTTTTACTTGTTATTAAATAGAAAAACTGTCAAAAAAACAATTAAAAAATTTATTTTATAGTTTTTAAGAAAACAGAAAATGATTCGATTTCGATTTTCTAAGGTTAAATATCGATTCACTGGATCGATTCAGTACTGTATATAGATTAAAAATCGATTCTTTGATTAATCGATTTCAGATCTACATGCCTACACCCACCTTACACCCTACACCTATATCACAATCATAATTCTGTACATACAACTTTATAATTGTCATAATCGCACGTCACGTTGTTTATGCTTATGTTATTTTGAGTTTTCTATAATTTCGTAAAATAGTAAAGTTATTCTACATTCACGCGAATGATATTTAAATAATTTAGCAAAAAAAAAAGTTTGTGACGTAAAAACTATGTGCATGTGAACAAAGCTACAAACCTAACCTTGATTCTTAATATTTACTTCCTAAAAATATAATTATCATTTTTCATGCTAGACATACAAGCAACTCAACATTTCTCTGTTAGTTTGAATTGTATGTATTTTTACTGTTTTTAATGCTTTAAAAATGCTTAAGTTTGATTTTATATCACTTTTTATTATGTTCAAAATATACCTAATAAGAATTGAATCATGGATCATATAATTTATTTATGTAAGTTCACTGGCACATAAATATCAAGCATTTTCAGTTATCTAGAGTTTTTAATACCATTACTCTTTTTATATTCATGATTTCAATTTTATCTACTTGTTATTCAAATTTATCCGAGAAAACACTTGAAACCACTTTTCCCAGCTCTTACTGAATTTGCTTAAACAGTAAACTATACAACTCGGTCACATTATCACTGCTCCTCACTCGACGACGTCACACTCACGCCCACGTTATGATGTGCTAAATAAGCACCTCTAGAAATATGTTATATTTTACCCGACTGTGGGATGCAAATGTATGGGGTTTGGATTCAAGGATTTTCTAATTAAATGTATATTTATTAATTAATTAATGAATAACAATAAATAATTCAAGATTAGATCCTATGTATGGTTTTTGGTTTTAGTGATGGAAACTTAATAAAACCGTTTTGAATTAAAAAAATATCTTTTTGAGTTCAAAACGGTAACACTACTACTAAATTATTTATTCTTTAGGGGAATATTACTAAATTATTTATTCTTTAGGGATATAAGTGACAGTGATGATGATGATATTAAAAATGGAATTATTGATTACCAATTATATATATAATGATAATGACTAGAAATATTCTAGTCATCATCACCATTATCATAATAAACAAAAGATGCTAACCATACTGACACGATCGGGGCGAGCGCGGCATGATGAAGGGGGATGCAAGAGGAACATTGCATTTCAGTGAAGTGCAGAGATATTGTGACCATGTTATACAATTGAATCAATGTGTATCACTGCAGTATTCATGATAGGTACCAAAAGCTTGTTCTGCATAGATCAGACTGATGTAAAATGAATAATGTGATGTACTCTAGACTATATATAGGTCATGGATCATCTGAAACTTTGCGAATAAAAATAAATTAAAACTAATTATTAAAGTGTGATTCTTAAAATTAGTTTTACTTATGTATCTACTTAATGTACAAATGAAATGTAAAATTACCTTATTATATTGGATTTATATAAAATTTATATTTCTTTTTTTTTTATAAATATATTATTTATAATATATAAAAAATATATAGGTGTTTTAATGACTATTAGTCATAATAAATTTATGACTTCTTCATCTTATTTATCCCTGACATATACCCAAAACAGCGATAGGCAGAACTTTCAATGTTGCAAGTTTTTTATTATTATAACATTTGGTGACAAACATGCACACAGTCCACCAGACGGTAATTGGATTCCGTGGCCCATGGACATCCACATTAATAAGAATCATAATGCAAATGCGTTGGAATCTGTTGATTCCA
Source organism: Parnassius apollo (assembly GCA_907164705.1). Taxonomy (NCBI): domain Eukaryota; kingdom Metazoa; phylum Arthropoda; class Insecta; order Lepidoptera; family Papilionidae; genus Parnassius; species Parnassius apollo. Next base: position 4,991,143 of record CAJQZP010000885.1, on the reverse strand, counting down.
GTAAAAAGGGTCTCCAGTTCTCTACACTCACCATACGAAACACAGCAGCATTACTCTGCTATTTTACGCTGGTATTCTGTGAGAGTGTGGTCCTGCCCTGGTTGAGCCGACCCATTTATGCTACAACTATAATATAGCTGCAATGTGGCTCTACCACATACTAAATATTATCACATAATTTACATTTTAATTTAAGTTTCACATGATAGGTAGTATGATCGTCAATTCACCTGCAAAGTTAAGGCAAATCCTATCTAAAATGGTGAAGACCTATGTCCAGCAGTCAATCTTTAAGGGTTGATAATGGAAAAAAATAACAGAACCTTTTGTATTTACATTTTATTCCTTACTTTCACTATTCTGAATACAGTTCACAGCTATGTATATATATATATATATATATATACTATACTACTATACTAAATGGACTAAGCAGCTTAGTCCATTTAGTACCATTTTAGTCTCTATCACATTATTAATGCTGCATTCTAATGCCGGTCTAAACATTTTACTTTGTACAGTATATATAGTTTATACGTGGTAGAGCCATGCTGCAGTTATATTATATGTATAGTTGTAGCGCGAATGGGTCGGCTCGACCGGGGAAGGACCACACTCTCACAGAATACCAGCGTGAAATAGTAGCTTAATGCTGCTGTATTTCGTATGGTGAGTGTAGAGAACCGGCGACCCATTTTACTGGAAACGAGGCATTCCATCTTAGTCCTCACGGGTGACAACACATCTGCATTTTGATTCGTAATCGAGGATAAATGTAGATGTCTATGGGCCACAGCAACCACTTACCATCAGGTGGACTGTGTGCTCGATTGTCACCCTATCCTATAAAAAAAAAAAAATATATAATACAAGATATTCTTTATATTTCCCTGTGTTGGCTTAACATATCTGAAGGATAATAGGATAAAATAGAATGTTGGATTCTTTTTCCCTGCACATGTCAATAATACCGCTTTAATTAAACTGAGCAGCATTACTGCAACTGCTGTTACTTATATTTGTTTTGCTATTAATTCACTTACTATATTTTCATCAAATATTAATATTTTAAGGTTAGTTCTATCAAGATATTTGTTCTTATTTTTAAATGTATTTAATAATAGAAAAATATTTACCAACAATATGTAATGATATTACGTCTGATATCTTTGCAACAACAAGATTATTTTCATCATATCATTGTATTTTATAAAAGGGTTGACAAATTCTATTATATGAACAAACACATTAAAATGTTGAAAATCTGAAAAAAATAGTAAGTACTACATTTGATATAAATAAGGACAGCATATAACAGAAAATTTGAGGAAGTTAGGGTACAACTCTAAATCCACTCTCGTTCGAGTATTATAAAGTATGGTGTCGGCGAGTAGCTTTGATCAGTCACCATACATCCATCCTATTTTAACACAAACCTCTGTAATAGTTTCCGCCATATTTTTCTATCAATTTGTGATGGCTCTGCTGTCGTGTTTCAATGGCGTAAATAAATCGAAGCCATAACTCTGTATATAAACAAAATGTAGCAAGTAAAATTTATAAAAATATTTTTTTTTAATATACTTACCATACTTTTTTCATATTCTTACATTGTCACGCAATTGTGAGCTATGTTCGAAATTCCAAAGCTCCAACTCATCGGAAAGATGGTTTAAAATGGTAGGTAGTTTTAAAAGATAGTTTTTAATTAAAATGTGGTAAAAATACCCTGTCCTATTTCAAAGGGGCACAAAAGTTACCCAATGATAACACCAAAAAAAATTAAATTAAAATAACATATTTTAAAAATATATATAAATGTAATTTTTATTTAAAAACATCGTTTTTAGTACACTTTTAAAACATATTATCTATTCAAAAGGAAGATTATCCAGTTTTTAGTAATGTAAAATAGTGTTGAAGCCTAGACGACTGACTATGAGTTCATTTTTATTTTCTATTACATTGAAACCTTATTGTGTACATACCCATACCAATACCAACTAGCAATCTGTCCCAGCTTTAAAGAGATGTTCCCTTCAGTTTCATTGTCAGTAAACATACAGATTAACAAATCCTATCTTATGTTTACATAAAGATTCTTATTACAAATTCAAAGGTGAAGGTCAGATTTTTTATATATTTCAAAAATGTTCTATTAAATGACCTTTTAATAAAGTATAACATGTGTTGTAATTTTATTAATTTCAATTAAATTAAATTGACAACCCTAGATATATTAGATAATATAATATTTGTTATCAGGACCCCTGTTGAAAAGGTCAAGTGACGTCCAGAGCAATCAGCACAATTTGGAGTTACAGAATCTTTATCGTACAGTTGGTTATTATAAACTGAAACAATACGACATGGCGACTAATGGAAAATTGGGTAAAGTTCTTTTACTTATTTTAAAAATATTTTATTAAAATGAAAAGACAAAATTCAAGTTTAAAAAAATACTATTAAGGTGATACCTCGAAAATTTGGTGGTTTTTGCTATTTCATATATTTTTTTAAGTTTTATTGATTACAAACCAAAATTTTGGTATATGATTTTTTACTATATGACCTTGGATTGCATAAAAGGAAAACACGATATCATGTAATTTTCCCGATAGAAATAATTGCAAAGTAGGCTCTAATTAGTTACATTTTCCATGACACTACAGTATTTTTACGAATAATTTCATGGAATTATTTTTAAGGCATAGTAAATAATCATATCTAAGTTCTCATAAACCATTTTTTAATTCTTAACAAAGTTTTGTTTTAAAAAATAAAAATGTTGTTTGGCGCTTCTTAGTTTTTTTCCGAGCGTGTGCTTTGTATAGCTATCTCATAATTTGCGTATTTTGAAGTCATTGCATCACTTTCATTTTGACACTCCCTCAGTCGTCCGTGAGCTTTATCGACAAAGGAATAAACCACACAACCAAAACTACTATTCATTTTGAAGGTATCCTCTTAATGCTATTAAAATTACTAATATTCCTTTTAACCACTCCTGGTAAGCTTGTGTCAGGAGTGGTTTTCCCGACAGTAGTCTAATGGTGGATTCGAACCCACAACTTTTGGATTTCGCGGTCAGCACTCTGCCATTGGGCTACTGTCGCTTCAAGTTCCTATTTTAAATAAGTAAAGTAAGCGATTATATTCCTGATGGATTTAAATAAGAGCCTTACCAGCTTCCCAATAAAATAATAACTGAGAAGTAGACAAAATTAATATTTAAAAAAAATTAAATTTACTCTTCCAATGTCTTGAAAATTGATCACCTTTAACTTAAATTTAATTTTATTCTTAATAATTATAAAGTTGTAAGGTTTATTTAACTGCAAGAAACTGTGACGTTAATTAATACTACCTCATATTTGTATTACTTAGAATTAATATGATGATTAAATAGAATTAGTTGTGTTACAAATCTGTTGCTTAATTATTTAAATATATTAGTTTGTGTTTTTTTTTAATATAAAAATTATTTTTTATTGAATAAAGGTCCTAACATAAGCGCACATGGTTCATCTAATAGTTACTGGATACTGTGGCCCATATTCACCTTACCATTACTAGTAAAAGGCTCTTCAATTCTCTATTTCCATACGAAACGCAACAGTATTAAGCTGCTCTATTTCGCTGCAATTCTGTGAGAATGTAGTCCTCTGACAGCTTGACCCATTCATGCTGCAACCATAATATAGCCGTAGCGTAGCTCTATCGTGTATCTACCAAGCGAAATACCAAGAAAATGTCAGGAAAACACATTGAGGTCTACAAGACAATAAAATAATCAAGTGATTAAATAATTATTTGAAATTTGAATATACAATATTGTTAATTTTGATTTGATTTCCCTTTAGCACACCTGTTATCTTCGCATGCAAGTAATGTTAATTTAATTTGTTATAGCACTTCTCAGCGTGTCTGATAAAACCGGCCTTTTACCGTTGGCAAAGTGCTTGTCGGACATCGGCCTCGGGTTAGTGGGCAGCGGCGGGACAGCGGCTGCCTTACGCAATGCCGGCCTTAAAGTATTGGACGTGTCGGATATCACCGGTGCCCCGGAGATGCTCGGGGGAAGGGTCAAATCTTTGCACCCCGCTGTTCATGCCGGCATTTTAGCTAGGTATGTACAGTATTACATATGACTATTTTCTGGTTACTAATTAGGGATGATGGGGATTTTTTCATCTGTGGATGCAAGTGCGTATGCAAATTTTCTAAGCCCACATCCACGGATACTGACCTCAAGTTTTTATAATATTTAATTAGTTTAAACAAATGAAAGCGATAGCATTTTTATATTATTTTCCATGTAATAACGAAATGTTTGGGTTAGGATTTACTTTTGTTAATTTTTGAGTTCCCAAGCAGATGACAGCACCCATCAATCTTCTCTATTGAAATTAGGATGTTGTTAATTTTAATAGCCTCGCGTATTATCGTTGTTAGGAATCGGTGTTCTTTTGCGAGGATTTGTGGTTTATCAAATCTGATGTAATGATGGGGACGATCTTGAACATGTTCACAGACTGCAGACTTCCCGGAACGTCGATGCTTCACGTCAGCTATATGTTCTTTCATGCGGATTTTTAGCGATCTTTTTGTTTGTCCTATGTAAGAGAGACCACATTCACAATCTAGCTTGTACACTCCTGCATCTTGTAGAGGAATATTACAATTGATGAACAATTGACTAATCTTCTTCGGCGGCTTGTAGTATGTTTTAAATCTAAAACGAGTATCCGTTTCAAGATTTAGCCAACATTTCTTGTGGCTTCTCTGACATATGGTAGTACAGCTGACAAACGCTCGACTGGGGCCGGCTTCACTCGATCACTGTGACGTAGGCGGTGGACCCAAAGCTTGTTGACTTGCAATACTTGCTTGACGTGCTGAAGCTCGGCGGCCAGATGTTATCTGTTATAGATCCCTTGTGCTCTCTGAAACAAAGATGTGATGGATGATAGTGAGATTCACCATTTAAATATCGGTTGGTATGGGTCTTTTTCCTATACACAGTGTGACCAATACTGTAATCAGTATTTCAAATGACTAAAACATCTAGGAAAGCTAAAGAATTATTTGCCTCTAACTCAATTGTGAATTGTATTGTAAATTTTATGGAGTTAAGGTGGTCTAAAATGCAGTTACTTTGTTGGATGGTAAAATTGTGAAAGTGTCGTCTACGTACCGCTTGTGGAATCTTGGATTTACAGAAGCAGTAAGAAGGGCTCTCTTCTTAAAGTCTTCCATGATTATGTCGGCGACTATGGGAGATACAGGTGAGCCCGTCACCACACTGTCTACTAGCTTGTAGAACTTCTCCTTCCACAATAGATAGTAAGATGTGAGGCAGTGTTCAAGTAATATTGCATATTCTTCGGCCATGTGGTTTTCTTCTAGCTTACTGGTGACAATTGAGATGCAGTCATCAATATACATACATGTAAATAGTGTCTAAACATCAAAACTGGCCATAGAGTCATTGTCAGCGAGATGTAGCTCTTTTGTCTGGTATGTTCTCTCAGCGGTGTCAGTATTTTTGCGAAGCATTGAGCCAACTTATAAGTCGGTAAATCTATCTGGCTCACTCATAACGTAGTGGAGCGTTTGGTTTGTGCATCTTCGGTAACCCATACAACCTCGGTGGTTTGGCACATCATATTATTATCGAATTCACGTCGAGATAAAAAAATTCGGAGTTTATTAAATCGCTAGTTATTTTAAGCGTATTAGTGTAGAGTCTGTTTTGTTCTTTCTGTATGTCCTTTCGTTCGATAAAAGTTGTTATATTTTAAAAATATACTCTGACATGTCCATTATTACCGTAGCATTTCCTTTATCCTCGCGCAGAATCGTGAGCCTGTTCCGTAAGTTATACAACGCTTCACATTCGTCTTTAGGAAGCACTTTTTGGTAAAAGGTTGCTTACATGAGGTCATAAGCGTATTTCAAAAAAATTATAGTTCTTAATTCCCGACTCTGAAATGTTCGTTATACATTTTTTTATTTACTGACAACCAATCATTTTATTGGTCTAGTTGGTCAGAGAACAGATGTAAACCTTATTACATTATTATTAATTCCCAGTGCAGTTATAAGGTTCTAACTAATATATCACCACTCACTATATTTGAAGAATATAATTCAGCGATTTATTACCGTTGCGCTGTGCACAAATGTTAGAGCTAGGCAACCGAGAGAGACAACTGCTGCTATAATAAATACACAGGATGGATTTTTGAGATGGGACAGTAAGGGCTGTTACCTTAACCGTTCTACATCTACAGAAGAAAGTTGTTAGGACTTATTCTTACCTTTGAACATATTTTTTCCTGAGTCTCTCTTCATACGAAATGTATGGGAAACATTTTTATGGGATTTCAGATATTTCTAGTACTCTGAATTTAGTTGGCCCGATAGAGACTTCAAACCTCATAAAAAGTTTTTGTGCCTATTTTCTTGCTAACTGTACTTATTTTCTGAAATGTATGATGCAGGTGTAATATGACCAAAAGTTAGTTAGTCTTCTAAGAATGTTTTCCTATAGCTGTATCGGTTAAGGTACAGTACAGCCCTTACTCTCCTGTCTGGTCAGTTGGGTTTTTGCACAACTAATATAGCCTATCTATATACTGGGTGACTATTTTTAACGTCTGGAAAATAATGTGGTATTTTGTGCAAGGGGAATAGAAGCGATGCTCGAAAGTATTTATTAAATATAACAAGATAGGCAAAACTTAAGGATATCCAAAAAAATACATAAAAACAAAAAATACGGCGTTTGCGTAAAACTACGTAGTACTATTATTTATTCTGTGGTAAAACTAAAAATAGGTTACGTTCACTAGTGAATAAAAGTTGTAAGAGCGAGAGAGACGCATGCACATCTTTAGTTATGTAGGTGCCAGGCGGCTGTGTGGGGAGCGGCTGACACATCGCTGCAGCCAACATTTTTAAAATCAGCTGACGCGCGCCTTATTACGTTACCAAAAAATAATTTTCTATGATAAGTATTTAGGCACTTTGATATTTATTTTTAATTTTGACTGCGTCGTTGGTCTAGTGGTTGTAGTATTATGACAGCTGATCGTGAAGTCCTGGGTTCGAATCGCAGGTTCCTCAAGAAATTCTCAGTAGCTGCTTAGAGTCAAGAAGGTGACGGTGTCTCACACCCGTGTCTCGGAAAGCACTAGGGTTTGGGTCCCGGGACGTCTCGTGTCTCGAAGTCCCGGGACTTTTCGTAATTTTAGTTGTCTCGAGTCTCGGGACTTTTTTTTCTCCCGGGACTTTGATTGTTGGCTATCTCGTGTCCCGGGACTTTGAAATTGTCGGGAATTCCCAAACCCTACTTAAATTTTCTTTCTGGGTCCCGACTTTGATTGTTGGCTATCTCGTGTCCCGGGATTTTGAAATTGTCAGGAATTCCCAAACCCTAGAAAGCACGTAAATCCGTTGGTTGGTGATGGTTTTTTCGCGTGGAATTAAAATGCAGATGTGTTGTTTCCCATGAGGACTAAGATGGAATGCCTCGTTTCCAGTAAAAAGGTTCTCTGGTTCTCTACACTCACCACACGAAACACAGCAGCATTAAGCTGTTATTTTACGAGCCGAACCATTCGTGCTACAACCATAATATAGCTGCAGTGTGGCTCTACCACGTGTGTTAGCCACTTGGTAACCCATAGACCATGATGGAAGGTTACTTGATTAATTGTTATCTATTTTTAACAGGCTAACAGAATCCGACCAGGCGGACATGAAGCGACAGAATTTCGACATGATCAGCATTGTCGTGTGCAACCTCTATCCGTTCGTTCAAACTGTGTCCAAACCTGATGTGACAGTAGCCGATGCTGTCGAGAATATTGATATCGGAGGAGTAACATTATTAAGGGCAGCAGCCAAAAACCATGACAGAGTTACTGTCTTATGCGACCCTGCTGATTATGATAAGATCATCGAAGAGCTGCAAAAGAACAAGGATCACCAGACTTCATTAGAAACCAGGTGTGCCATTTATTTAAACATGTTATAATAGGAGGCTCAAACAACCTTATTTTATTTCATTTTCTAATTTTAATCTTAAATTTTTTATTTATTATTATCATAAGATAACAATTCCTTTCAGAAAAAAGCTGGCTCTGAAAGCTTTTACTCACACATCGGAGTACGATCTTGCTATCTCGGACTACTTCCGTAAACAATATTCAGCTGGACAGTCACAGTTGACGCTGCGATACGGTAAGTTATAGCTTTTATGGAATTCCTTTAATACAAATACAGGGTGTTAGTGTAAACACCGTTATCCTTGAAACCAGTGGTTTGGTTTCACTTATAGAACGTAAATGCAATGAAAAATAACATTTTTTAAATAAAATCCCAATTTTCCCTTAATTCTTCAATTTTTGCCTGTCCTAAGCCAGGATGAAAGTATGAAGGAAAAGTTACATCACAGGTTATGTGTACCCACTGTATTTTTATTGGAATGTAGTGTAGGTAGCAAGCGCGGGCGGTGATCTTTACAGTGATTACGTCACTCGGGCGCATAGGATATCCATGAATTTACGGACGGTGTCGGACAGAAACTTTTCAAATTTTATGGAAGAAAATAGTGTTATTTTTTTTTTAAATTCATTGAATTTACGTTCTCTAAGTGAAACTAAACCACTGGTTTCAAGAATAACGGTGTTTACACTAACACCCTGTATAATTTGGCAAGATTTTTTATTTATTCAAGTAATATTTACTATTTTAGGAATGAACCCACACCAGAAGCCGGCACAAGTATTCACCACTAGAGACTGCTTACCTCTTACTACTTTGAACGGTTCCCCTGGCTTCATCAATCTATGCGATGCTCTCAACGCATGGCAACTTGTCATGGAATTAAAACAGGCTTTAGGCCTTCCCGCAGCAGCCAGTTTCAAGCACGTATCGCCAGCTGGCGCTGCTGTAGGCTTACCCTTGACTGAGGAAGAAGTGAGTAAACATATTTTTGCTGTTTATTTTTTATTGGATATATTGTAATCGTCACTACGACAGACATTGCATTTTCATTGAATAAGGAACTTTACGAGAGTTCAAATTATTCTGCAGTGCTCTGTAATAAAATAAAATAAAAAAGAAGTGACAACGCATCTGCAGCCCTCTGTGTTTGAAATTGGCTACTATAGCCATTTACCATTAGATGGACTGTAAGTTGCTATTTCAAGATTATAAAAACATGTTATTTGGACGATTGGAAGTGGATGAAAACTGAATTACAAAATTACATTACATTATTATATTATACAAATAACAAAGCCGTGTAAAGAAATATTTATTTAAAGAACACGCCAGTGTGCTTAAATTGACAGGAATGATTCTAAATCATTCTAATTTAATAATACGTTGTTAATTTTCACATCTTCAAAAGTTAACACCTTCCGTGCGCACGTGCACGCGCGCTCGCGCATGCACGTGCGCACACACATTTGCACGTGCGAACACATACACACACACACTATCATAATAATAATCAAAAAAATCATGTTTAATTTTGCCACTTTTCCCTTCCATTCCGCGAATCGTTTGACTTTCCTCGTATGAGTTTTAAAGAAAAAGGTAATAAGACTTTTCTTTACGTGAAATTAATAGATTTCCAAGTTGTATATTAACCATACTGCACACAGTTTTCAATAAATTATTAATAATAGCAAAACTCGATAGATGATTTTAAGTTAATTGAACTACTTGCCTAAATACTACTATTCTATATAAACATCTGCTAACAAAGTATTCTACACGAAAGAAGTTGCGGGTAAAAGCTAGTATCTATTTAAATTGATAATTGGTATATTATTACACACACACACACACACACACACACACACACACACACACACACACACACACACACACACACACACACACGCACACACACACACACGCACGCACGCACGCACGCACGCACGCGCGCACGCACGCACGCACGCACGCGCGCGCGCACGCACACACACGCACACACACCAATACATACTTTTAAAGATGCATGATGAGTAAATAACTGATTGGTGTGGATTTGATTGATAATACTAACACTAGTGTTTATTGTCAGACGTCAGTGTGCATGGTGAGCGACTTGGCGGGAAAGCTGAGCCCGTTGGCGTGCGCGTACGCGCGAGCACGCGGCGCGGACAGGATGAGTTCGTTCGGCGACTTCGTGGCATTGTCCGACGTCTGCGACGAGTCCACCGCTAGGTAACGAACTACGTTTTGCTTAGGGTACAAGTTACTTTTGTAAGTTTCTTTTGTCCGTCTCTTTATGTATCACTACAGAACGTAATTAGACAAACATTTTGCTGCATATTAATAATACATATATCTAATCGTAGAGAGAGAGAGTTTTCTATAATCACCAAACTTTACGGCGGATTAGCAATAGCATTACGACTAACGGCACATACCAAGGTCCCTACGGCCTTAACACCATACAATCTTAAAAGGCCTACTTGCCAACTTAAATACTATACAAAAGGAAACATTTAAATATACACGCGCTAGTCTAAAATTTCATAATATATCAAAATGTTTACGTGGTAGAGCCACGCTGCATCTGTATTACAGTTGTAACACGAATGGGTCAGCTCGACCGGGGCAGAACCACGCTCTAACAGAATACCAGCGTAAAATAGCAGCGTAATGCTGTTGTGTTTCGTATGGTGAGTGTAGAGAACCGGAGACCCTTTTTACTAGAACGAGTCATTCAACGTTGAACAGTCAACAACGCATTTGCATTTTCATTCTTAATTGAGGATAAATGTAGATGGCTATGAGCTACAGTATCCACTTACCATCAGATGGACTGTGTGCTCGTTTGTCAGACAATGCTATGAAAACAAAATCAGTTGGCATACTTTGAACATTCAACGCGTTATGCTTTAGAACTGAGTAACTTTTTCGGTTAAATTATGATATATTATCGTACCTTTGTCTTCACTTCTATTAGCCGCTCCAGTGTTACGGCTTCCGATTATGTTGTTTTTATCAAAAATAAAAGATTTATATTCCACCACCAGAATCATATCTCGGGAAGTGTCTGACGGCATCGTCGCTCCCGGATATACGCCCGAAGCACTCGAAATACTCAAGAAGAAAAAGGGTGGCAATTATTGCGTTTTACAGGTACGTGCGATTTATGTAATGTTAAGGACAAGGTCCCACTAACAGACGCGCCACCAATTAATATTTTTATTGTTAATATTGTAGTAAAAATCGGGTTATGCTTACTACATGTCGCTTATAGATAGTAATCCGACGGTCTCTTTAATATCGCTTGATGGTAAGTGATGACTAGTGATCGGATAGTCAGATGCATATTTACCTAAAGTTAATTTTTGTCCGGAAATTATGGAAGCGGCTTCTTAAAACTTTTTTTAAATATAAATTCTTCCTGGATTTATATTTAAAAAATATGTTTATATTTTTTAAAAAAAAATAATAATCCATCTATCAAAAATTTTATATTCCAGAAGATACGAAAACGCGAGAATAGTCTGTACTATGGTGAGGAAACGTCAACTATAGCATGTGGTATTTGTTTTAAAAAAACTGTGGGTGTTAATTAAAAAAAATTAAGAGGAAGTTATTATTTCTAATTTTTTATATAAAATATAAAATAAGTAAATATACCTACACCCGATTTGGCATTCTATAATAAAAACAGTAATAGTTATACAACACCTTAAAATAAGTAAATATATCTACACCCAATTTAATTCTATACTTAAATAACTAAATTTGTCGAATTTTTACAATTTTTTACAATGTGTTACAAGAGCTCAATTGAATGCATTAACTCTTTCATTTGTTTGTTTTGTACCGGTGACAGTAACAATCAGCGCGCGTGTCGTTTCGTGGCTAATAGCATCGCCCTTGAATTTTGAGACCGTTTGTACCCATGCTTACTGTTCATATTCGCTAACGCGTGCTCTATAGATATAGATTGATCATGTATACTTTAAGTAGACCGCCAAGCATCTCATTAGTGTGGATGTATTGCGAATTTTGTCGCGAGGTACCTTGTAGAATTTGGCCGCTGCCATTAATCCGAACAAAGCCTCCGAGTACTTCTTTTGATAAATGACATGTCTCTCCCTGATATATTGACCTTTTTTGTTTTTTGGGGGGGAGGGTTTTTGGTGGTTTTTTCTTCTTATCTAGAGACAATTAAAGTTAGAATAAAGCTACTACTCCTCCATTTTTAATTTTTAATGCTACAAAATATATTATACATTATATTTTTTTCTTAAAAAAATATTAACAATGCTATAAACATTACTAATATTCTCCTTAACCACTCGTGGTAAGCTTAAATTGCTTGTGTTACGAGTGGTTCACGCCAGTAGTCGAATGGCGGATTCGAACCCACGACCTTTTTGAGTTCGTTCGTCTGCCGTTAGGCTATAAATGTCACAATCATCATGCTTGTTAGGCGAATTGGGGGTCGCAGGTACAAATGTCGCGTATTTCATATTTAATCTTAATATTTACATATATCAAATACGAGATGTTATACTGCCATCTATCAGAGGCCAAGATATCTTTTTGACCTTTACCTAGTAACCTTTATCTATTAAACAAAAGATAATGGATTTTCTTACGCCGTTACAAGGCAAATGTTTTTCGAAAATTACTCACTTGACCGTGCAGTGGTGGTGTAATAATATCTACTTCCCCACATCATTCAAACGCCCACGCGTTGTAAGAGGTGACAGAAGTAAACAAAGCAGAAGAAGTTGCCAGCTTGGCAAGTGGGTTGGCAACCGCAGTTTTGTTCTAGTTGTTAGTATAAGGACGCTTGCCTATCTCCTGGTTGGTTTCCCACTATTGCCTCTTACGGCAAGTGTTGACCAATAGTCTCCCACTGGTAATGCAATGCCTTTACGTAGGTGAAGCAGAGCAGCATTACCAGTTCCACGTATTTACGTGAGAAATGAATACCACACAGATTGCTAATACGTAGTAGAGCCATGCTGCAGTTATATATACGTGGTAAAGCCATGCTGCAGTTATATATACGTGGTAGAGCCATGCTGAAGTTATATTAGTAGTATAGTTGTAGCACGAATGTGTCGGCTCGGCCGGGGAAGGACCATGCTCTCACAGAATATCAGCGTCAAATAGTAGCTTAATGCTGCTGTGTTTCGTATGGTGAGTGTAGAGAACCGGAGACCCTTTTTACTGGAAACGAGGCATTCCATCTTAGTCCTCACGGGTGACAACGTATCTGCATTTTGATTCGTAATCGAGGATAGATGTAGATGTCTATGGGCCACAGCAACCACTTACCATCAGGTGGACTGTGTGCTCGTTTGTCACCCTATCCTATAAAAAAACAGATTGCTAATACGTGATCATAATGAACCAGTTAAGAACATTATTAAATGGCAAAATAATGCCATGTTGCAGATGGATCCAGCCTACACTCCAGCATTGATGGAGCAGAAAACAATTTTCGGTCTCACATTGGAACAGAGGCGAAATGACGCCAAGATAACTGCAGATTTATTCAGAAATATTGTTACTAATAAAAAGGAGTTACCGGAGAGTGCTGTGCGAGATCTAATCATAGCTACCATCGCACTGAAGTACACTCAGAGCAACTCTGTGTGCTACGCTAGGGATGGACAGGTAATATCTTTTATAACTTCTTGATCAGTACAGTAGCAGTTGACCATTAAACTCAAACTAATTAAGATTTATCATAATAACTACGCTTAACAAACAAATTGGCGGTCTTAGTACCAGAAAATACATTTCTCACTTCCACATTCCCCCTTTTAACTGATTTTCATGCATTGTAAGTTTTGGAGTCTTAATTGGTTTTAAAATTTCCACCAGTCAAAAACAGATTAACATATTATTGTTTTAACATGACCACCACACGGCAAAAGTAATATTTAAATCTAACAACCAACTCTAAATAATAAAGTTCATTGAAATGTAATGATTATTTTCATGTCTATTTGTGCATATATGTACCATGCGGTTGACCACAAGCAAAAATATTATAAAATGTAGCACTACTTCTTCTCATTTGTGGCTCTCAGTCGCCCCGTTTCTATTCGCACTGTGTAGTTTGGCTCCCAAAAGTGGCAAGTATGGCAAATATAACCCCAATCAGGGTATCTATGAGGGAAACCCTATCTTCAGCAGTGGATAGGATGTAATAGTAGTAACCTATGCTGTTGTTACGTCGTTATACTTAAATAAATAAATTAGTACATGATGGAGTCATATTGCAGCTATACTATGGTTATAGCACGAATAGATTAGCTCGACCAGGTAAGACCCACGCCCTCACATAATACCAGCTTAAAACAGCAGTTCAATGCTGCTATGTTTCGTATGGTTAGTGTAGAAAACTGGATACCCTTTTTACTGGAAACGAGGCATTCCATGTTAGTCCTCTGGAGTGGCGAATATGCATTTTAATTCTTAATCGTGGATAACCATCAGGTTGACTAATTGTTCGCTGTGAACTACGAAATTTTGTGCGCTGTGGTAGTGTCATTGTGTTGCAACTTGTCAGGTGGTAGGCATCGGTGCGGGGCAGCAGTCGCGCATCCACTGCACGCGGCTGGCGGGCGGCAAGGCGGCGCTGTGGTGGGCGCGCTGTGGTAGTGTCATTGTGTTGCAACTTGTCAGGTGGTGGGCATCGGTGCGGGGCAGCAGTCGCGCATCCACTGCACGCGGCTGGCGGGCGGCAAGGCGGCGCTGTGGTGGGCGCGCTGTGGTAGTGTCATTGTGTTGCAACTTGTCAGGTGGTGGGCATCGGTGCGGGGCAGCAGTCGCGCATCCACTGCACGCGGCTGGCGGGCGGCAAGGCGGCGCTGTGGTGGGCGCGCTGTGGTAGTGTCATTGTGTTGCAACTTGTCAGGTGGTGGGCATCGGTGCGGGGCAGCAGTCGCGCATCCACTGCACGCGGCTGGCGGGCGGCAAGGCGGCGCTGTGGTGGGCGCGCTGTGGTAGTGTCATTGTGTTGCAACTTGTCAGGTGGTGGGCATCGGTGCGGGGCAGCAGTCGCGCATCCACTGCACGCGGCTGGCGGGCGGCAAGGCGGCGCTGTGGTGGGCGCGCTGTGGTAGTGTCATTGTGTTGCAACTTGTCAGGTGGTGGGCATCGGTGCGGGGCAGCAGTCGCGCATCCACTGCACGCGGCTGGCGGGCGGCAAGGCGGCGCTGTGGTGGGCGCGCTGTGGTAGTGTCATTGTGTTGCAACTTGTCAGGTGGTCGGCATCGGTGCGGGGCAGCAGTCGCGCATCCACTGCACGCGGCTGGCGGGCGGCAAGGCGGCGCTGTGGTGGGCGCGCTGTGGTAGTGTCATTGTGTTGCAACTTGTCAGGTGGTAGGCATCGGTGCGGGGCAGCAGTCGCGCATCCACTGCACGCGGCTGGCGGGCGGCAAGGCGGCGCTGTGGTGGGCGCGCTGTGGTAGTGTCATTGTGTTGCAACTTGTCAGGTGGTGGGCATCGGTGCGGGGCAGCAGTCGCGCATCCACTGTACGCGGCTGGCGGCGGCAAGGCGGCGCTGTGGTGGGCGCGCTGTGGTAGTGTCATTGTGTTGCAACTTGTCAGGTGGTAGGCATCGGTGCGAGGCAGCAGTCGCGCATCCACTGCACGCGGCTGGCGGGCAGCAAGGCGGCGCTGTGGTGGGCGCGCTGTGGTAGTGTCATTGTGTTGCAACTTGTCAGGTGGTGGGCATCGGTGCGGGGCAGCAGTCGCGCATCCACTGCACGCGGCTGGCGGGCGGCAAGGCGGCGCTGTGGTGGGCGCGCCGCCATCCGCGCCTCGCCGCGCTACGCTTCCGCCCCGGCGTGTCGCGCGCGGTGCAGTCCAACGCCATCGACAACTTCGTCAACGGCACCGTCGGTGAGCACGCACCTTACACCTTAGTCTCAATTCACACTGCTGCGAAACGGAATAGAAGCGAATTTTTTTAATGAAAGTTTATAAAAAAATAAAAATAATAAGTGTAAATAGTGAAATGAGTCTTATGTTCATTATGTAACAGGCAAACTATTCCCGTAGCTACTGTCGGTGAAGTCTGTGGAATTCGCGGGAAGTGGCGCGAAGGGCGTGGAATCTAGACTAACTTTTCTGCAGCCCCAAGGCGACTGTCGTATAGGTAAAAGGCGAAGTCGCGGGAATGCTCCGAGCATTCACGCGCGTCGCGGTGAAATTGACGTTTCCGTTCCATTCCATTCTGGCGCAATATAAATTGAGCCTAACACAACCTACGAACGGGATAAACGATTAAAATACACTCATTTTTGCCAAAGGTTTCGATATCATTTGAATAAAAACTGCACCCTATTCAATATATTGTTTTATCATATAAAAAGTTTGTCCCCCATTGCATTGTTTTGTTTTCTCGCACTCAGTACTGTTATATGCGTCGTTTGAGACCTTTAATTGAAGAATTTCCTGCACTTAAACTGTGACGAAGACGACTAGTATAAATATGTGGTCATTAATTTGTACACATTTTGATAATACTTTATGTAGATATAAATGATGCATACAACACCCATGTATTTGGTTATATTTTTCAAAGTGTATCCAAATTTAATATTTAAGTTCAAATATATTAATACTGATGAACTGATGATATACCGTTTTGGCAATTTTTCCAAATACGAGTAAATAAGGCACCTACTTTCATTTGAACTTATTAATCTGTATAACTTCCAAATTGATATATGGGTAACAATCACGCAAAATACACGCTTAGACTTGGATTTACGAAAAACAGCCCGTCGTTTTCTATCTATCTATGGGTAACAATTACGCGTTCATGCGCTCCTGTATGATGTGCGATTCAATTCATAAAGTTTTTGTCTACTTTTTACTTTCTTAGTGACACGCTCACTACTAATGTATAAGTAATTAATGACTACACGACGCGAATTATGATTCCAATTTTCCCTACACACTTTTAACTCGGGTCGATGATCCTCATCATAATAAATAAAATTATAAAAATATTTTTGCTTATCAACGACGTAACCGATGTCTGTCATAATAATGGCGTTTTTAAAAAAAAATGGAATAAATAATTTACAACTAAATTATGCAAGTAGTCAAAATAACTAATATTGATAACTCAAACCTCGCTTTCCTCAATTTCCCTCCATGCATAGTGTTGCACGTTGCAGAGCACGTTTTGTTAAATTACATTTTACACTTATTAGCTGTGTATAAGCACTTCTAATTTCCACCAATGCCGGAATCATTTTGCTGCGGTGGTCTTCATAACTTTGGGCCTCTTTGACGTAAACACAACTCTTTATTTCATCCCACAGACAAATTTTAACAATGAAAAGTCCGGCTAGTTTGCATGCTATAGTATAGAGCCTCCATGCTCAATCCACCTATCTTCATATTCACTATTTAAATGATCGCTCACTTCACTTGAATAGTTTGATTAGCTGTCAATAGTACTCTGATTTGTAGGTATACGTCACATCAAAACGGTATAGGGATATTTTAACAACACATGGATTCCAAAGAGTATGTCAATATTTTCTTAAGACATGTATACAGGGTTAGTTTTCAAGGAGTAGACAAATTTTAAACCTATTTTCATATATATAAATAATGATATACCGTAATTGCAGTTCTTAAGAATACGAGTAAATAAGGCTTCTACTTCTATTAGAAATTATCCTAAATTGAATGTGATTTATGGACAACAACGAACTTTTGCGTAAAGATCGATCGTTACCAATGTGTGCGTGCGGAGTAAAATCAGTTAAAATAATGCATTGCCACGCGTTTTGAATTTAAAAGATAAATGTTTGAGATTTATAATTTATTTTCTTCACCATTTGCCTATATTACTTATTCTGAACCTTCTCTACAAATGTGGCCGGTTATTGGAAAATAACCCTGTATATCCAAGAAAAATTTATTTCATAATCTATTCTTATATACATTTCATTTTCATTTTATTAAATTTCTTATATACATTGAGTTTATATGAAAGATTTTAGATTTTTATGCAACAAAAAAAAGCACGTGTGAAAAAAAAAAGTAACGTAAAAACCTTATAAGATCAGCTATTAATTAAGAGTTAATAAGGGTGGATGCCCCTAATTCCAGCTTTTTCGCCTTTTTACTTCATGAATAAGGTTTAACCTTTACTAGAGCAAAGTGTATTTTGAATATTACAACACAGTTATAAAAGTATCAGTGTTAATTTAAATATTAAAACACATGCTCAACGGAAAAGTTAATTTTCCAAATTTTTTGACAAGTTATGGTTGCGATAAAATTAATATTATTTTACATTATCTCTTCTTAAGAAAACAGAAACTTTTTTATTCAATATAGATTATAAACAATACTTATTGAAAGTCACTTTTTTTCTTTTACAACTGGTTCGCAAAAAAAACCTCTGTCCTGGGAAGAACCAGCAAGAAACCCAGCGGGACTATTTTTTTTTTCAAATAATAGCCTAAAATCATGTATGTTACAATTAACAACACAAAACCAATTAGAAATATATATAAATCAGCATTGCTGAAGCGGCAAATTGCTGCAGAAAACTTGAAACATACCTACTGGAAATACATAAACTTAAAAGAATTTTTTTAACATTATGATATAAACCTTATAAAACATCCCCGTGTATTATAAACTGAAAAATCACATGCACACACACACACACACACACACACACGCACGCACGCGCGCGCGCGCGCGCACGCACACACACGCACGAATGCAAGAATTATTAATTAATAATTATGAAATTTCACAACCATACCATGTTAAATTCCAATGATAGATGAGTAAATGAAAGAGGTTATTGGGGAACTCGAAATTCTCATAACACCCGTGTAACATCTCAGGGAAGAAGGAGTGCCTGAAACCAGCGCTTCATGGGATCTAGTTCCATGTAAGCAAAAGCTGAGTCACCTCCGTTTGCCTAAATTATCATCATCATCATTATCATCATCATTACAGCCCTTCACAAGTCCACTGCTGAACATAGGCCTCCCCCAAGTAATGCCACAAAGCACGGTCCTGAGCCACCTGCATCCATCGACTTCCTGCATGTCTTACCAGGTCGTCACTCCATCTAGTGGGGGTCGCCCTACACTACGCCTACCGGTACGAGGCTGCCACTCGAGAACCTTTCTTCCCCATCGGTTATCGGTTCTTCGAGCTATATGGCCGGCTCATTGCCACTTCAGCTTACTAATCCGTTGGGCTATGTCGGTCACTCTGGTTTTACTGCGGATATCCTCATTTCTGAGTCTATCACGCAGAGAAACTCCGAGCATAGCCCTCTCCATAGCTCGCTGAGCGACCTTAAGCGTCCTCATACGGCCAGCAGTGAAGGACCACGTCTCAGATCCGTAAGTCATCACTGGCAACACGCACTGGTTGTACAATCTAGTTTTTAGAGATTGAGGTATACCTGACGAAAAGATATGCCGTAATTTCCCGAACGCTGCCCAGCCGAGTTGAATCCGTCGATTGACCTCTCGGTCGAAGTTGGACTTACCTAGTCGGACTATTTGTCCCAGGTAAACGTATTCGTCAACAACTTCGAGCATAGTGCTCCCAACAACTACCGGCATAGGTGTGACATGGACATTGAACATGATCTTTGTTTTGTCCATGTTCATCTTAAGACCTATCCGTTGGGAGGCACTATTGAGGTCATTGAGCATAGTGCTTAAGTCCTCCAGCGATTCTGCCATAAGGACTATATCGTCGGCAAATCGAAGGTGAGTGATGTACTCGCCATTGATGTCAATACCGTATCCTTTCCAGTCCAGTAGCTTGAAAACGTCTTCCAATGCAGCGGTGAAGAGTTTCGGGGATATAACGTCACCCTGTCTTACACCTCTCTGCAGTTGGATAGGTTTCGAGCTCTGGTTCTGTACTCGGATAGCCATCGTAGCCCTACTGTACAAACACTTCAGCACTTCGATATACCGACAGTCAACTTGGCACCGCTGAAGGGACTGTAGCACCGCCCAAATTTCGACGGAATCAAAGGCTTTCTCATAGTCCACATACGCCAGGCAAAGTGGCAGATTGTACTCTTCAGTCTTCTGTACAATCTGCCGCAGGGTATGTATGTGGTCTATGGTACTGAAGCCTTTTCGGAAACCGGCTTGTTCGGGAGGCTGGAAGTCGTCAAGTCTGCGTGCGAGACGATTCGTAATGACTCTCGAAAACAGCACGTAGACGCGGCTCAGAAGGGAAATCGGTCTGTAGTTCTTTAAGAGAGCGTTGTCGCCTTTCTTAAAGAACAAGACCACCGCACTTCTGCTCCACGCCTCTGGAGTAGTGCCACCATGGAGGACGGAATTGAAGAGCTTCTGAAGGACTTCAAGTACCGGTGTTCCACCCGCTTTCAGAAGCTCCGCTGTAATTCCATCCTCGCCTGGGGCCCTGCCGTTTTTAAGGTGCTGGAGAGCCATTCTAATCTCGCTTAGACTGACGTCCGGGATATCATCGGAATGCCTAAATTAAATTAAGATTAAATAATTAGTTTATATATAAACATGTTTTTTAAAAGTGGCAATAAAATGATATTTATTTATTATTTATTTAAATAGCTAGGTAGCGATCACCCTTCCCAGGGGTTATTATTATCCTAATACTATCATATTAATGCAGTTAATTTTGTTTAAATTAATATTTTTTTTAAATTCTTTTTAAATTTGGAAGTTAATAGGGCTGTAATTAGATATATGAAACGAATGGAGTGCACAATGTGTTATTTGATTTGACGTACCTAATAAGAAATACCTAATTTCAGTTACTTGTTTAGTGTTGAAATAAAAATCGAAATGCTAAAAACTAAACACTATATTATACCTCCAAAACTTATCTACAATAGGTACCCACCAAAAACTCAACTTAGATACACAAAAGGACGACATTTTGTACAGGGTGAATTAAACTTGAGCCATAACGCCTTTTTTGCGTATCGTCCTTTTTGAAATTGTTCTTAAAATAATATGATTGTAAATGAATGTTTAACATTTTTGGGTAAATAACCTATCGATTAAAACAAAATTTTAAAACATTGTGGTATAATTACACCAGCAGTAATTTTTAAACAAGAAATTGGCACTAAAATGCTGGTAATATCTAGTATCAGTAAAAGCACCCATGATATTAATTACGCATCTGCATCGGTTGGGCACACTCAGAATGAGGTTGCCCATATTCTGTTGAGTAATATTGTCCAAGGTCCTATTGAGATGCATAGAAAGTTGTTCTTCTGTAACCAGATTTTCAGGAACATCCATCCGAGCTCTTCTTTGCATATCCCAAGCATGCTCAATGGGATTTAAATCTGGGGATTGCGCTGGCCATTCAAAGGCCGTGACATCATGTTCGTGCAATCAGGCTGTTACCACCCTGGCTGAATGTGAACGGGCATTGTCATGCATAAACAGGAAATTTTGTTCTAGCAGCTCATTACGGTATTTTGTGCCGTCATAGTACTCTGTATCCAAAAGAGGTCCGATTTTTTTTTTATATAAGAAAAGGTTACAAACGAACACACGGTTCACCGGATGGTAAGTTGTTGCTATGGCTCATAGATAACTAAATCTATCCTCGATCATCATCATCATCATCATCATTACAGCCCGTCACAAGTCCACTGCTGAACATAGGCCTCCCCCAAGGTATGCCACAAAGCATGGTCCTGAGCCACCTGCATCCATCGACTTCCTGCATGTCTTACCAGGTCGTCACTCCATCTAGTGGGGGGTCGCCCTACACTTCGCCTACCGGTACGAGGCTGCCACTCGAGAACCTTTCTTCCCCAACGGTTGTCGGTCTTCGAGCTATATGGCCGGCCCATTGCCACTTCAGCTTACTAATCCGTTGGGCTATGTCGGTAACTCTGGTTCTACTGCGGATATCCTCATTTCTAAGTTTATCACGCAAAGAAACCCTGAGCATAGCCCTCTCCATAGCTCGCTGAGCGACTTTGAGCGTCCTCATACGGCCAGCAGTGAAGGACCACGTCTCGGTTCCGTAGGTCATCACTGGCAACACGCACTGTTTGTACAACTTAGTTTTCAGGTTTTGAGGTATACCTGACGAGAAGATGCGTCGTAATTTCCCGAACGCTGCCCAGCCGAGTTGAATCCGTCGATTGACCTCTCGGTCGAAGTTGGACTTACCTAGTCGGACTATTTGTCCCAGGTAAACGTACTCGTCAACAACTTCGAGCTTAGGTGTGACATGGACATTAAACATGATCTTTGTTTTGTCCATGTTCATCTTAAGACCTATCCGTTGGGAGGCACTATTGAGGTCATTGAGCATAGTGTTTAAGTCCTCCAGCGATTCTGCCATAAGGACTATATCGTCGGCAAATCGAAGGTGAGTGATGTACTCGCCATTGATGTTAATACAGTACCCTTTCCGGTCCAGTAGCTTGAAAACGTCTTTCAATACAGCGGTGAAGAGTTTCGGGGATATGACGTCACTCTGTCTTACACCTCTCTGCAGTTGGATAGGTTTCGTACTCTGGTTCTGTACTCGGATAGCCATCGTAGCTCTACTGTACAAACACTTCAGCACTTCGATATACCGACAGTCAACTTGGCACCGCTGAAGAGACTGTAGCACCGTCCAAATTTCGACGGAATCAAAGGCTTTATCATAGTCCACATATGCCAGACAACGTGGCAGATTGTACTCTTCGGACTTCTGTACAATTTACCGAAGGATATGTATGTGGTCTATGGTACTAAAGCCTTTTCGGAAACCGGCTTGTTCGGGAGGCTGGAAGTCGTCGAGTCTGCGTGCGAGACGATTCGTAATGACTCTCGAAAACAGCACATAGACGCGGCTCAGAAGGGATATCGGTCTGTAGTTCTTCAAGAGGGCGTTGTCACCTTTCTTGAAGAACAAGACCACACTTCTGCTCCACGCCTCCGGAGTAGTGCCACCATGGAGGACGGAATTAAAGAGCCTCTGAAGGACTTCAAGTACCGGTTTTCCACCCGCTTTCAGAAGCTCCGCTGTAATTCCATCCTCGCCTGGGGACTTTCCGTTTTTAAGGTGCTGGAGAGCCATTCTAATCTCCCTCAGACTGACGTCCCGCCGGGTTTTTTTTTTTTATATCATCGGAATAGTGTCGGATAAGAATTGCTCTTGGATCGTTACTCACACTTGCGTGTGGCTCCAACGATGATGTGTACAGCTGTCCATAGAACCTCTCAATCTCACTCAGAATCTCAGGTGTCCCGGAAACGATGCTGCCACTCTCAGTCTTCAGTTTTGACAGTTGGCTCTTACTGGCAGACAGATCTCTGGCAAAGACTTTGGAGCCCTGGTTCCGCTCGATCGCTTCTTCAATACGAGCAGTATTGAAGTTGCGCAAGTCTCGCCGCATGCATTTGGAGATCTGTCTGTTCAGTTGCCTGTATGCTGTCAAATCTGTTGACGATTGCAGCCTCATCTCCCGTCTAACAGCCATGAGATTAAGAGTGTGATCGGAGAGTTTTTGTGTTCTTTTGCGGCGGGTCTTGCAGAACTTAGCTCCGACCGCATGGACAGTTTCCACGAGATTGTCATTCATATCGTCCACTGCATTGCAATCTTCTAAGTACTGAACTGAACGAATCAGAACTGAACTGAACGTGAACGCACGCGCGCACGCACGCACGCACGCGCTCGCGTGCGAAAGTATTTGCGCTTACGTATAAATTAGTTTTTAGTTATTTAAATAGTTTTTTTCTTCTTTTTTATTGTAACTTTCATTACAAAAACAATAACTTTAAATCGTATTGTCGCACGAAGTGTACTAAAGTTAAAATCTACTCCATGTGTGTTTCATAGCCATGACTCATAATAATATAATTTCCTTCAACAGGATCAGATCTTCCGCTAGAGCAATGGAATACATTGTTCGAGGGTGAGGCTCCTGCTCTTCTTACTGAAGCCGAGCGCGATGACTGGCTTAGGAAGTTGGACAAAGTCGCACTTGCTTCCGACGCTTTCTTCCCATTCAGGGACAATATTGATAGAGCTGTCCAGGTTAGTAAACTTATATGTTCTTAATTTTTCTGTTTTAATTATTTCTTTCCTGGTTAGACCACAGTGGTAATCAATATTTTATACAGTTAACATGCAATAATTATTAATTGCCTAGCCATTTAATTCCGTTTTTTTAAATGAAAATGAATATGGGTAATACCTTACTAAATAAACCTAAAATCATCTCAAAACATGTATAAAATAGTAATTCAACTTATTATTGTTCTTGTAAAACAATTACAGGCCTACCACTGATAGAATCGAGTCCTATATTACTCCCGAAACCATAGATAATGTTATGTACTGGAGACCCCAAAATCAAAGCTGAAGCGCGCACAATCGAATAATTGTTTATAATAAGAGAACTAGTCTTCAGCGACAGTAGCCCAATGGCATGGTGCGGACTGCGAACTAAAAAGGTCATGGGTTCGAATCCACCGTTCGACTACTGTCGTGAACCGTTCCTAAGACAAGCAATTTAAACTTACCAGCAGTGGTTAAAGGGAATATTAGCAATGTAATAGCATTTGATAGCATTGCTAGTATTTTTTTAATTTCGGGTCGGTAGCGTTTATGGCGCTCCGGGGTTAATTTTGCAGAAATCAAGAATTTATATGACTTACAAATATTTGTCTTTGTGCAATTTATGTGAAGTAAACTTTTAAAAACAAATGAAGAAAAACATCTGGGTATATCTGAGTAAATTATTTTTACGGATTAGTAAGTTGAAGTGGCAATGAGGTGAACATATTTAGTTGCATTCTATAGGCAATTGTTTTTGCAATTGTTAGATATGTACATGTGAAGGTCTATAATGATGATGATAATTTTTTATAGAATAAGGATGTCAAACGAGCATCAGTACAATCAAAACAGATGCTGTGGCCCATAGATATCTTCATATATACTCGATTAAGTATCAAAATGCAAGCATTGTCACTCCTGAGGACTAAGATGCACTGCCTGGTTTAGTATTAAGCTGATAGTAGTAAATAAAGTTAATATTTAAAACAAAAGCCCTTCTACTCGGTGGAGGAGTATTTAAATAACAAAAAATAACACTATTATGCATTTTTATACTTGTCTAGCTTCTAAGTATATTTTGTATTTAATGTATTAGCAGTGTCCTCGTCAAATTTGCAGTGCCTGAAAAGGGCGTCTAAGGTGTAAGCACATTTTTAATTTAAGACCACTTATGTGCATTTCGATTGCAAATAAATCATTTGGTTTGATTTATTTTACGCTGAAATTCTGTTAATGCGTAGCGCTTTCCCGGTGAAACCGACTCATTCATGCTATTACGCATAATACAACTGTGGCTCTATAAAATTCTTGATAGATGTTTTCCCTCTTGACAACATTAAGCTTGTGGAATACAAAGAACAATAATAATATTCATGTCTATTTTCCTTCAGTGCGGAGTCGAATACATTGGCAGCCCGTCGGGCTCTAACAATGATCAAGAAGTCATCGAGGCGTGCAACGAACATAACATTGTTTTATGTCACACTAACCTAAGATTGTTCCACCACTAAATTTTTATCTGGTTTTGGAATTTTGAATCTGTTTATGTTTATACAAGAAATTTAAAGAGTTAGTTTTTGTAGTACAAGGTTTATAACAAGAATTTAAATCTACTGATTTATATCATGCATTTTAATATAATAGTTTGTAATACCTATTATAAATCTCTGTGAAATTGATGAGATAATGTTATTACTTTCTAATATAAATGTAAATTATGTCAGATTTAAATGTACATAGTTTAGAAATATACACACAACAATTAAGTTCTATATATTTGTATGTTTTAAATTTGTTTAAAACTGTTAAGAAAACATTTTGCGGAAATATGTTTTATGTAATATACTGTGCATAGGTGTTAAAATATGCAATTATAATATTATGTAAAAATTAAAGTTTTATATAAACCGACTTCAAAGAACTAAATAGCATAAAATAATTTCCACATAATTAATTTATTAATCAGTTGAACCTTTTGTGTGGACTAAAGAATATCATAAGCTAAAACAACAAATAAAAAACAAAAACAAGTTGTTGTACTTTTAAAAACTTTGTCACTTATTTTTCTACCTCTTATTACAGAAATAATAATGTAATGATTTCTTAAATTTACGCGAACACTTTAAATAAAACTACTTATACGGATTTTATCGCATTTATTTGACTTACTATTTTTAATTCCCAACGTTAGTTCCCGATTTTACCACGTTTAATCAATAATTTAATTAAACGAGATAAAATCCGTATAAATAGTTTTATTCAAAATAATCATAGTCAAATTGAGTACTTGCTCTTGTTTTGAAGTCGGTTTATAACCGTTAAAATGAAAAAAGTGTCCTTAGTATATTGTATAAGCAATTATACGTTCCTTTAACTCACTAGTAGTTAGAAAATTTGCCCTTTATAAGCGTAAGTTGCCATTTTACAAAATAAAAAATTTCTGATAACCATTCGTTTTATTTTATTTTTCGGATGGTGAAATATATTCTCTGTTCTTCTGTTTTGTCATTCCGTTTGTGGCGTACGAATGAAAAAATATTTTGCTTCGATAAACAGCGGATACACCAAGTCGTACAATCTAAATAAATACATCTGGCATTGATATGTCTGATGTAAATATATAAAAATAAAAATCAAATGATAAAAACAAAATATCCTCTATTGTAGAAGTGGCAGGTTACCGCATAGAGTACTATTTGTGTATGTATTGTAATATTCTATGGGTTTCTAGCTGTTTACTTCTAGATGATGACACTGTGATCTAAAATCTTGAAATTAGGCGCTACCATGCAATATAATGTACAGGTATGCGTTAAATTTATATGGTGACGAAATAATCGCTGTAAGTCCTTTAGGATAGGTTTGAGTAATATTAAATTTTAATAAAAAAGCTATAGGTACATTTTTAATTAAATAAAAAAAGAGTATTTTAGATATAATAAAGGAATGAGTCATTAACAAAATGGTTTTAAACATCGGTTTCTTTCCAAATCTATACTAATAATCTATATAATAATTGTCTATCAATGAATATTGTTTTAAAATTTAGATAACCCTTTTAATTGAAAAGTATTTCATAACTAAATCGTGACTTGGAATATTTATTCTTTTTGCTTTTTGTTTTCATCGGTATATCTATCATATTGTACCCTCCAGTAGAGAGTAATAGTGTTGTGTGCTTTATTTGATCAACGCATGTAATTCTTAAACTGAAAAAATACCGCCACTTTGAATAGGTTTATTTTAGGTTCCTCCGGATCAGTAGTATCAATGGGCGTTCCTCAGGGCTCGATTCTTGGCCCATTTCTGTTCTTAGTCTATTAATGACTTACCTAATATTGTAGGGGACAATCACGAATATTGTAGGGGACAAACACGATATAGTATTATTAGCTGATGATACCTCTTTAGTTTTCAAACTCAATCGACAGTCAGTTCTTTTTGACAATGTAAATAATGCTCTATCGAAACTAGTATACCTACAATGCTCTTAAATGGCAATAAGACAAAATATATTAAATTTACAATACCTAATGTTAAACTCCGATACCAATGTGCTCTTAAATGAGGAAGAGTTGAGTCTTGTGGATACCACTGTTTTTCTTGGTGCTACTACTATTGACGCGAAGCTTCAATGGGTCCCCCATATATCTAAATTAGCAGGCAGACTTAGTTCTGCAGCTGTAAAAATTATTAAAAGTCTAACCAATGTTGATACAACTATAAGATTAGTTTATTTTAGCTACTTTCATAGTGTAATGTCTTATGGAATCTTACTGTGGGGTAATGCGACTGACATTGAAGTTATGTTTGTTTTGCAATAAAGAGCCGTACGGGCGATTTATAACTTAATTTGTAAAGAGTCCCTTAGAGAATATTTTAAGAAAATAAACATATTAACTTTGGCATCGCAATATATTTAAAAAATGTAATGTATGTATTTAAACCATAAATAGCTTTCATAAGAATAAAGATGTTCATACTTTAAATACTAGTAACAAACATAAGCTTGTAATACCAGTTACTAGATTCCACAGAATTAGTAATTCATTTATGGGGTAATGTATATATACACGCAACGTATTATGTATACGCTTTTACAACAAAATCCCAGAAAATGTACAAAATTTGTCATTGTTTAATGACAAATTTTGTTTTAATGTTTTATTAAAGAAAAATTGTACAAAAAGGTTATTATAATATAATGAATACATAAATGAAAATAACCAGTGATCGCCCCCATGCTGGTTCTATAAAAATTCATACAAAAATTGTACAAAATATCTAAATTTATTGTAAAATGAAATATGTTTTTAAAAAAGTCCCGATGGGTTTCTTGCTGCTTCTTCCCAGGACAGAGTATTTTTTGCGAACCAGTGGTAAATAAAAAAATGACTCAATAAGTATTATACAATTATATATATTGAATAAAATCATTCATTTTATTTCATTTGGACGGATTGCTTCTAAAATCGATATCTGGTCCATGTTAATTTGAAAACGAAACGTCAAAATTAAAAAGGCCACCATTTAAATTAATATAAAAATTTCAAAATTGAAAAGTTACAATTGGCCATTTAGAAAAGTTTCAAAAACACGTTTTCAAAATGGCAGCTACGTTTTTTAGTTTTTACAACGAATTTATATTCATAAACTTGAAAAAAAAGTAACTTTCAATAAGTATTGTTTATAATCCATATTGAATAAAAAAGTTTCTGTTTCTATCTGTTTCTGTAAACCACTTGGACTTCCAGATATTAACTTATAAGAAAACAACAAGTGTAGGTATTCAAATGGCGGCCTTTTCTTCAGTTCTGACGACTAATTCATATTCATCGGCCATGTGAACTCCCAGATATTGATTTTAAAAGCAATCGATGCAGAAACGAGTATTTTGAGAATGACTACTAGAGGAGAGTAACTAAATATGGGGTACCATTTTGTTTTGAGGTCAAAAATTAAAAACCATTTAAAAATTAACTTAATATTAATGTTATAATATTCACACATATATTTTTAAAGAGCAAAATAACAGTCTTGTGTTTTTATTACTAAACTATAGTATCAAAATTGAGCATTAAACAAAATTGCAAAATTGGCACTAAATATGGAACAGGTACTCAATTATGGGCTATAACAACTTTATTATCTTTTAAGAAAATTATAGCCATAAATGTTATCTACATCAATTATTAACTTTGGTAAGAGTAAGAAATGAATTATTTTACATCCAAATATCTCATATCCAAGTATCAAATTCTGGCCCAGCACAGTCATTATGCCCAGAGCCCACACATCAAGAATTTAATCGAGAGTCTTCTGAATTTTCTGAAAGAAGTTGCTGGCAGAACATACATTATGCTTCTACAGAATCAGGAGCTTCTTTGCCGATTATAAATATCTGGTTCAGGGTCTGAATCAAACTGGAAAACCTCTACACCTTCACCGTCAATCACTTCATCGTCACTAGTTCTTTTTTTGTCTTGTTTTTTTTTTTCTTATTTCTACGGTTTTGTTTTCTCTACGTTTACTTTCTTATCTTTAGTTTTCCTTTCTTTTTCAATATTCTTATATTTTTTTTTAACAAGGTCTCTTTTATGGGGTGACAAATTATAACAGAAGCCACAGCAGCTTTTCTACCCCTATTAGACATCTTTCTGATTTTTTTGGTATAGGACTTATGTAGGTTATAAGGAGATACTAGGCCTAGACTACTACGATCAATTCTGGAAGATGATGGTTCACCATTATTTATAGATTCGTGTGAGTTCTAGAAGTAAATGCTTCTGTATGAGTGTCACATCCGGATGTTAAGGTTGAAGTTTCAAATTGAGATTTATTTTCTATTTCAGATCTAGAACCTTGAGAATGATGCTTCGGTGAACATCAAAATATCTTCATTAAGAATTGCAGTCAAAGATTTAGGTGAAAGGGGCAATCTAGGATAGTTATTCGGTGTTTTTCATTATTGGATGATGATTTTGTTGTCTTCCCGCGAACCATTTTTATTAGTTTAACCATTTGTTCTTCATCCCAATTTTTACTCGGTTATTTTGATTGCGTCGCTGTCATTTAGAAAGAAAGAAAATTAATTACCTTTAGAGACTCATTTCTAACTACCCAAGTACTAGTACCTAAATATGGGCAAGCCCATATTTAGGATCATAGTCATAGTCCATATTCAAAATTCTTGAATGAAATAATGTTGAACTTGTACTTCACAAGTCATACATTAATAACAATTAATCTACCGATAGACATAAAATTAAACTTATATTTTACAAATAAAAGATATAGTTACATTATTTAGTCCTGATTATCATTGACAAAATAACATGTTTTTACTCATCTTACGAATTTTTTTATGAGCGGTGAAGCAACAACGTCTTACCTTATCATCACCTCTCGCAGAACTCACGAGATAGAGTGATTGCGGTGTTGGGGCTAATGAATGCAATAGGAGATATTCGTTTGCAGGGCCTTTTAATTATTTGTTTTCGAAATTTTTTATTAGCCCATATTAAAGCACTAGCCCACATTTAGTTACTTTCCTCTACTTATTCGTAATTGTAGACAATGCGAATTTTCAAATATGCTTAGGACCCTGTAATTAATGAAATTAAAATTAAACCCAAGCATACCACTGCAAGACTTCAAGACACAGTTAAGTTCATTCTCTAGATCAGACCATAAATAAAAATTAAAAATCTGAAGGTACTCCGGGTTAACACTGACATTGGGACGTCAGTCACCTCAGTCCGCCATAACCATGGGTGCTGGCTGGAAAGGACCCGAAACGTCTGGAATTAAAAATCAAAGAATTAAAACGCGATAAAATCGATAAAAATAGTTGTTAAAAAACTGCATTTGTGAAAATAAAAACTTATATATTTTCAAAACCCCGACTTTTTTTAAAGCAATTCCTTTACCATTTCATTGTTTTAATTGCATATTATCATATCTATATGCTTTTTTATGTGGGCACCCATTGCCGAAGTGTCTATGAAGAGTGGGCATTCCCCTTTGATCAAGTAATTACTATTTATGTAATATATATCCAGTGGTCGTAAACGCGATTGCTGATGAGGCCTGGGTTTGAATGGGTCAAAATAACTTATTGGGTTTTGTCAAGAAATTCTCAGTAGCAGTTTGGAGTTAGGAATTTGCCGGTGTTTCGCCCCCGTCCATCACCATTAAGACTGGCCGCCGTGACCGAAATTTGGTTTGGAGGACATTATTATTATTACTAATATGTATGTACTAAATACTAAATTAAGGTGTGAGAACAACCACATCCAACTTCTGGATTATTCATGGTAAGCCCGCTTAAAGAGTTACGCCTTGACAAGTTTCCGCGGCAAGTAGTACGAATCGATACGATCGGTACGATCTCGGGTGATGCATCTTATGGGACGTCATAGTAGTGCGAACTTTTCTCTCCAGGGCGTTAAGTTCTCTTTAAGTCGATATAAGTATGCCATACATACATGAGAACAGGCATGACCAAACCGCTATACGCGTATTCACACCGGACAGAAGGTTGTTAAGCACTTTGTTCAAGCGTGCATAAAACTCGCAACAACTTGCAAAAAATTAGACTAGTTGACTTTTGTAATTACAGGCCATAAGGTATTCCATCTTATGTCTCAAAGGTGACAACACAGCTGTAGCTTTCTTTATTTAAAGTTGGCTGCAAGTGTCCATGGGCTTCAGTAGCCACATACCAATGGGCGGATTGTACTCGTAAATGCTAAGTATTTTTATTCTTCATTTACAAACTTTTTAGATTTCTTGGGACCACATTTTTTAATTCAAAGAAGATTTAAAAAAGCTTTGAATTTATTTTTATAAAATTGATACCCTGTAAAATAACAATGAACAAATATAATACAAAATAAAAATAAGCGTTTTAGAATTAAATTCAGTAATCAGCATTCCTAAAGCCGTATTTTTTTGCAAATGTTTATAATAATGTACGAAGCGCCTTGCTGCTATTTCACGCTGGTATTCTGTGACAGCGTGGTCCCCATCGTCGAGCCGACCCATCTGTTCTACAACCATAACGAAGCTGCAGTGTGCCTCTACCACTAGAAAAGCTGTCCCTTTTCTATACATATTGTTGCGCACCTAAGTTGACGTCTGGCACTAGCGCCATCTAGTGTCGGGTAACAGAACGAGGAGAGCTTTCCAGAAAATGACGTGACTAATCTTTCAACCGATTCCCGAACCGAGCTCCATCTAGTATCGAATTGAAGAACTAAACTTTCTAGAATCCCTACACTTGAATATTCTGGATGTTTCGGTGATAATGTGTATTTAAAGGCGCTGCAAGATGCGATCGAGGAAGTATTGAATTTTGGCGAGACAAGCGAAGCTTCGGAGCGAAATAAAGTGAATCAGTGTGATTAATTATTAATGTTTTTTAGTTTTAATTGGTTTTCGGTAATAAAAGTGTAAATTTTGGTAATTCAATCTGCAGTTTTTATTGTCACGAACCTCAAGCTCGTAACAATTGGTGTCAGAAGTGGGATAAAATCATTCCGATTTTACCTAAGGAGGAAACGGAGGGTGTCCGTACCCGAAGTCAACGCCAGCAGGAGACGGACCAAAGAAGATTTGGTGGTGCAACGCCGCAGACGTGGGAGGGCCAGCCGCCGGCTGCAGGCCCGTCAGTAGCTCCTACATCTGCAGCACCTGACTTAGGTGCTCTGATGGTGATGCTGCAGGAGCAGGCTCGCCGACAGGAGGGGCAGGCCCGTTGGTTAAAAGAGCAGCAGGAGGAACAGGCCCGCCGACAGGAAGAGCAGATGCTCCTCGTGAAGGACATTCACGCTAACTTCGGGAAAGAGATAAGGGAGGTGAAGGATAGGGTTGCTCAACATGACAACCGCCTGTCGGAAGCTGAAACCCAAATCAAGGAAGCTAAAACCCAAATCGACCAAGTGAACAATCAGGTTGATTACGTGATAGCTGACGTGAAGAAAACGCTGGACGACCTCAAACTGCCGTAAAATGACATGACTAATCTTTCAACCGATTCCCAAACCGAGCGCCATCTAGTATCGAATTGAAGAACTAAGCTTTCTAGAAGCCCTACACTCGAACTTTCGGCGCCTGGTCGATTGGCGCGTGTATTTACTTGAATATTCTGGATGTTTCGGTGTAATGTGTATTTAAAGGCGCTGCAAGATGCGATCGAGGAAGTATTGAATTTTGGCGAGACAAGCGAAGCTTCGGAGCGAAATAAAGTGAGTCAGTGTGATTAATTATTAGTGTTTTTTTAGTTTTAATTGGTTTTCGGTAATAAAAGTGTAAATTTTGGTAATTCAATGGGCAGTTATTATTGTCACGAACCTCAAGCTCGTAACAATATAATAAAACAGAAACGAAAAAAAACTGTACATTGAGTATTTTCGAGAAAAAATAAGTGGCTTTTGTTATAAAAAGGTAACTGATGACAAAAAGTGACTTTTTAGAATTTTTGTCTGTTTGTTAGTCTGTGTGTATGGTACGGGTTCACGCCAAAACTACTGGATTACTTACTAGATTGAATTGAAATTCAGCAAAAATGTTATTTGTAAACCAAGGAAGGCTTTAGGCTACATATTATCACGCCGTATATTATAGGAGGTAAGCAGTATTGATTTTAAAAGGTTTTTCTTCGTAATTGAATGCACAAAATGACATGTTATTAGTTAAAATAAAAATAAAAATTTTACTCTGGTAACATAATAATCACGCTGTTTTTATAAAGGAGCGGGGCAGTAATATTATGAATTGTAAGGGAACAGCTGTTTAACAATATGTCAAAATTTTAACAATAAGTTTAGCGGTAAGGCAGGAGACCGTTTACGGCATTAAATTGTGCGAGTTTAAATATCATAATATTGTTTTGAAAAATCGTAATTTTGTTTCATTTTTGCACTTTTTATGTGCATTAGGAAATCTGAAAACTTTACATGTCCTATCTAATTGTATGGAGAGTTTCACACCAATATTACTAAACAGAGTCAAGTCAAACTTTTGGTTCTAAGTAATATCTTACCAAGCACATTTGTTGTAGGTAATTGATTTAAGTATGTAATTCTTAGTTTTGTTCCTTGCTGCTGTTACCATATTTTTTTAATGCAAAAATAATGTACTTGTCTATTAAATTAACGATTCATTTGGGTAAATAATATGTAGTTTCCGTTTTCTAACTAGATGGCGTTGGCATCGAGTTAGATCGTGCTATGGTTTCGTTCCCAAAAAGAGATGTTATAGGTGCAGATGGTCCGCTCTCACCCTACAGAAACGGCGGTTACCGTTGTTGTCTGTGTTGGTTGATGTGTTTAATTTTCCTGCGAATAATAATTATTTTTCTACTTACTAGCAATTCTTATTTCTTACGTACTTATTTGATTACTTTTCATTGTTTTGAATATCGTTAGTATCGAATTAAGAAGGAATTTTAGCTATGCCTTTTAGAAAAAGATCAAATCTGTCTCGAAACTCAAGGTTTTCTAAGATGCGCAGGTTAGTTCGATCTCTCGAAACCGACGCAGAGCGTGAACAACGGCTAGGTGCTAACCGTGAGCGTAATGTACTAAGTTTGTCCGCAGAAACTAGCACGCAGCGCCAATTACGACTAGAATTTAAACGAGTTCGCACTACTGCTTCTCGATCGCAGGAAAGTGTGGAACAACGAGAAATGCGTTTAGCTATCGACCGGGATCGTCATTCTTTGTCTCGCGCATCCGAAACAGTTACACCGAGAGATCAGAGGTTGAGTCTTCAGAATATCCGCTCTGAGACTGTTCAATCACTTGAGAGCAGTCAGGAGCGTGATTAATGGCAACTGGAGCTATGCGATCATCGCCTGGAGCGGCTCTTAATGCACTTCTATGCCTAACGCCCCTTGATCTCTATCTAGACAAGCAAGCGAGGGCTAGTTTGTTTGAATTAACGCCCAGGGCGGTCTGAGTTGCTCCCTTACAGATTGAGATCCATGCTCGACTCAATTAAGGAATCACCGTTCTTATGCATGATCTCAGATATCATGCGTCCACTACACACTTTTGATAAAAAGTATATAATGGAATTACCCTCCAGAGAAGACTGGCTGAATGGCCAGGTTATCTGTGAGGTTGGTAACCACATATGGTATACCGATGGGTCTAAAATGGGTCTCGACGTAGGCTTTGGAATTTACGGGGAACGCCCCAAATTCAAACTTAGCATAAATTTGGGTAGATACACCTCTATCTTCCAGGCAGAAATTTTTGCCATACTTCGGTGCGCGGAAATCAATCTGCAAAAACACTACGTCAACCATATAATTTATATAAACTCTGATAGTTAAACAGCACTGCTAGCGCTGAGGTCAAACTTAGTGAACTCGAAGCTAGTAAGAGACTGCGTGAACCGTTTAAACGCCCTGGGATGTAACAACAGGGTCGTTTTAAGATGGGTTCCGGGTTACGAGGGTATTGTAGGCAACGAATTTGCCGACAAACTTGCACGGGAGGGCTCAAAGCACACAACTTGGACCTGAACCATTTTGTAAAATCTCAAGAAGCCTAGCCCGATTGACCATTGAAATTCTTTATCACAATAAATCACTTAAGATCTGGTCTGACACACCAGGCTTAAAACATTCTAAAACCTTAATCCGGGCTTTTGATCGTAAATTCGCCTCAGAAGCCCTAAGATTAAGTAAAAATAAATTGCGCATTCTGGCAAGAGCCCTAACTGGACACCGTTGTCTTAAAAAGCACATACCCATCCTGGGACTAAGCAAATCAAGGACGTGTCGGTTCAGTTCCATAACGGAAGAAACGCCTCTACACATCCTCACTGATTGCGGAACCTTAATGCGCAAACGTAACACTCATCTGGGAAACTATGTGCTCCGCCCAGAAGAAGTGAAATTGCCCACGGCTAAGCAACTCCTTCTTTTCATTGAAGACATAGGGCTTAGCCGTGAGCTATAGCCATGGCAGCGATCATAATAGATCTTTTTTTTAAATTCTTTATTAATGAGCTTATTCACAATATGAATATGTCGCTACGTTAATTCATCACCAAAAAAAAAACAATTACATTAGGTATACTTAAACTTATTTATAAAATTCTCATCATTATAAAGTTCTCAAATCAATAATTAATTGCAGAAAGTTGAAGAAGATATGCATTTAGTTACAAAAAGTAAAATGAAAAGTTCCCAGATCAATCGCATTGAGAAGTGAGTAAACGATCCGAGAACTTCACCTTGTAAAGTTTGACTAATATTTTTATATCGTTAGAATGTGGCTTAGCTAAAATTATATTACAATCAGCGAAATCTTTTAAAATGTGGTGGCATTTATCAATACGAAAGGCAGCGTTGTGGACACAATCCATCAAGACATGCATTAGGTCCTCTGGAACACAATAGATCTTATATGTCGCAGTGATACTGGTCTCTTTCCCTAGACCTGCATAGCTGCTCGCACATAATAAAAAATTAAAAAATTAAAAAATAAAAAAGATAACTGTGCACCCCGCCAAAAACGTTTAGATGGCGACGAAATGCGGAACTACATACTTTCTACCTAGGAAATTTGTCAATGCCACTTGCCAACTCGGCAATGTGTGGTTTGTCATTGCCCAGGGTTGCCAGAAAGTTACTAACAACATTCATCAGTCATTTTCGGGTTATATTTTCCTAAAATAGCAAAAATACTGTATGGCGTAAGCAAATAAGGCCGATGCCTTTCGTCACAGGAGCCCCCGTGACGATACCCTGGGCACGCGCCCCGTGTGCCCTTATGGTAAAGACGGTACTGCCAACCGTGACGAATAGCAAATAGCAACTCCAGTAGGAAAGGCCCATGTCTTGCAGTAGATTTTTACGGGCTGAAAGAAGAAGAATAGATAATTCTTTTAACGTTAATCTAAAGGCGATGTTAAGCCGATATTACACTGTTCAATCAAATTGAAACAATTCCATTGAAAAGCACATTGAAGTGCACATTGTACGACTTTACCAATATACGCGTATACATCGTTAATCTGCGACTATTTAACAAATGATTTAAATAAAAATAAAAATGTCGGCGTTGTTGGGAGCGCCCGTGGATTTCGAGAAGGATAACCGAAGGAGCCTCAAGCACCTTATTTGTAGAATTGGCAGAAGAAGATCCAAATTCATATTTGAACCATTTGCGAATGACGGAAACTCAATTTAATGAACTACTTGAAAAGGTTACACTTGTCTGACTGTCACGCCACTTAAAACCCATTTTAAACACCCATGTGCGCAGGCGAAATAGGTGCGCGTGCGTACCTATGCTTAACATTGCACATTGAACGACTTTATCAATACAAACGTATATCATTTAAATTACATTCAATGTTCACAACGCAATGCGATGTCACGCCAAATCGCACGTGCGAGAATTTCTTTAATCTGCGTCTTTTTAATAAACGAATTAAATAAAAAAATAAAATCCCAGCGTTGTTGGGTGCGCCCGTAGATTTCGAGAAGAATAACTAAAGAAGCCTCAAGCAATTTATTTGTAGAATTGGCAGAAGAAAATCCAAATTCATATTTGAAGCATTAGCGAATTACGGAAAGTCAATTAAATGAATTTCTTGAAAAGGTTACAGTTGTCTTACTGTCACACCACTTAAGGCGACACCGCGAAAAAATGCACCTCCTTTCATCGAATGGTATAAGACTGTGCCACCACTAACGTAAGTGGAATTTTGATATAGGTAAATTCATGTCTTTATCTTGAATTTGATTGTTAAAAAACACGATTGTATAACTTTGATTCGATCATAATTATTTGCGAAAACACTTCTAAAAAATCACTATAGTTGAAATTACAACGAAATTACTTAATCTATATGCTTGGGAATCACTCAAATATATTCACATCAATATTCATAATTTACTTGCTCATTATGATTACTTAAATCAATAATTTTATAAAAATATTTTAAGATTCTGACAATTTCTAAGCGGTTTTATTCGTCGCGGGCGCTACGCAATTTGAGACCTTATGACGGGGTTTTTAAGTTTTTATAGAAATTATGTATTCACTCGAATCAGTACGGCGATAGCCTGGAGTCACTTTTTCGAAGTGTCGTCTTAAAACCCATTTTCGAAAATCCATGTGCTCAGGCGAAATAGGTGCGCGTCCATACGCTTCGCTGTCGTGTGGTGCGCGGAATGAGTCACGTTTCAAGTTTCAACTGCATTGAATAATGACCAATATTGCCACAATTGCATTGAAAGGGTTCGGTTAATCTTAGCTTTCAATGAGATTGCGCAATCACATTGAAATGTATTTAAATGTAACAATGCCATTGGAGCGATTAAATTGAAAGTGCAATAATTTAAAAATTGAATAAAAATTTAAAATTATGTAATATCGGCTTTATGCGACAGAAGTCTTCAGTTTCTTACCCCTGAAAACTTTAGAGCCACTCTTGCAAGACCCATTAATTGCCTTTGCAAAGTTGTGGGTGTTTCGTTTTAAGTGAATTCATGGGATAAAACACCGCATAATAACCGATAAGTAGCGATATGAACTAATTTTAGCCGTGTATAGGTCGTGCCACGTAAGATGAAATTAAATAGAGCCCACTGCGCATGTACAATAAAGCAGAAAAATGAAAATTTTATTATGGCATTTTAATATGTAAAAAGTCAAAGGTCAACATTATAACTACACATCAAAGTCTCCACGAAAACTGAACGATATATTTATATATCATCGTTGGGTTTTAACTGCTTCTAAATAATATTCTGCATTTTATGTACACTTTACAGTTAAAGAAATAAAATATTTTGTATTTGTATTTTTGTATTTGTAATTGCTGTTTAAACTATACTATGCGATAGCCTTCGATTATAAATTTTACATGAAATATTTGCAAAAAAAATCTTCTTGTAGAAAATAACAAAATATTTACAACTATATACAATATACTACGAACTACGCTATTTTAAATAGTCCCAAAATAATTTATAAAGTAATAAATATTTGCACACTATTTGAAAATATTATAGAACAATATTTTTAAAAGTACAAAAATAATCGCAAAAATTAAAAATTTTATAACAGGTAGTCGCCTACACTTTCGATATCGATAGTACACAAGACGACACAAGAAGGTGCGCGGGCGACGGGACGCAGGAAGAAACTACTTGGGAGTAGCGCGTCGCCCGTTGCTATGGTTTCGCCTTTCGCTTCCCCGTACCTCACACCGACCGACACCTATTTTTCGGTTCTGCGCACTTCCATGACTCATGGCGTTACCCTCTCGTTAGAGAGTAGTATGTTCCTTGGCGTTACCTATACCATTGTAAAGATTTAGAGGATATATGTACCTATATTAAAAGTGAATAGTGACATGACACCCGTGTAAATGTTATCACAAATAAAATCTCCATTACAGCTTATAAGAGCCCACTGCTGAACATATGCCTCCTAAGTTTGATTAAAATTTTTTTAATAATTGTAAACTTTATTAATGTGTTAATATTATGTTAGTGCAACATAATTTTAACACAATATTAATAGTTGTTGAGTTTTGTAAATCTCACCAGAATATATTACATTTATTGTGCCCTTTACTGTAGAGTAAAGAGTCTTCGATATCACCCAATCTCACCTCTCACCTCATCACACGCCACAGTTAGCTAGGTATTATCACAAGCGGGGACTTTTTATGAATCATTATCTTTGTTCATATATATTATATAGGTACATAACTACACAATATGCAGTATATAGAATTATATGCAGTAGAAGTACTTTGTTTTTCCCCGCACGTCTTACGTCATCTATTTTGTATACCAACATAAAGGTATTTTACCAAATTTTCAGGATAAACGCAATATCTGGTAAAAATGTGTTTTGTGCCAGATGTAATCGAGCCTCTAGTTATTAAATAAACTTATTTTTTTAAGTTAATTTTATGTTTCAGTCTGTTTGATTACCATAATTCAAGTAATTAGATGGAAATAAGCTACGCAAGAATATTGTGGCGTAGATGGTGCTTAGTACATTATAAGCCGAATATACGGTTTTAATAGTTAAGCCTCATACCACACGGAGACTGGAAAGTGTTCCAACTGCGCGAGTGGGAGTTAATATAACCACTTTTAATACATTTAGTAACACGGAGGCCAACGTTTTATTTTTTACAAATGCTTAACTCTTTTGCTGTAACGCTAATAATAGCAGAAGTTCTAGAGCACCATCCACCAGCAACATGATGCTTGAATACATCATAAAAATGCTTGACCCATAAGGAAAACAAAATTCTTCAAATTCTTTTAAATAAACGCATGCGAAGCCGAGGGTAAAAGATAGTTAACAAAGCCAAAATAACAGTATCATATTGTGATTGTTAGTACCTATGTAGGTAGTTGATGTATGTAGTGTGCAATTAAGTTGACATTTGTGTAAGCATTTCCAGCAGGTTGGTAGCCTTTAGTTTTCTTGAATTAAATAATGAAATAAAAATAAGAAATATTATTTCTTCAATTCCTTACATATCATGCATATTTCTTAATTATGTTTCCCTTAAGCATCAAGAGTACGAGACGAGTTATTACATTAAATTGTTGACAGTTCTTTTCAGGTATAGCTGAGCGCCTTACTTCTAAATTATATTTAATTTTACCCCGAACACAATCTTCATCTTAAAAATAGAGGAAATATTACTGATTAGTACATGATTTTGGCCAACAGTTCATCAGT
This sequence comes from Parnassius apollo, assembly GCA_907164705.1. Classification (NCBI taxonomy): domain Eukaryota; kingdom Metazoa; phylum Arthropoda; class Insecta; order Lepidoptera; family Papilionidae; genus Parnassius; species Parnassius apollo. Next base: position 4,950,302 of record CAJQZP010000885.1, on the reverse strand, counting down.
AATAGCACAGATTAATAAGAAATTAATCGATTTGAAAAAAGTGTTTGTAAGATTTTGACGTGATAACGTCTAATAAATCGATGAACGCCGGCTGCATGCACGAAAAAGGATGACTCATTGGGAGAATTGGGGAACATAACCTAATTTAAATATATGTTTGTAAAGTATTATTAACTCCAATCATGAATTTTTAATGTATATGTTTATTATGTCATTTTCTTAAAACTAATATTGCCAAAACAACTTATAAACTTACTCGAGGATCGTGAAACATGGCGTTGACGCATTTTCGTTACGCTCCAGCCGAGCCCAGCACGATCGGAGCGAGAGCGCGGCATGAACGAGCGAAAGGCACGATCAACTGTAGCGTTCGGCTTGCGCTGCATCTATCTCTCTTCCATTCGATTAGCCTATAGCCTACCTACACGTCCGAGGAGAAGAAAGACAGCAAGCAGACATGTATAAAAGTTACAGTTAAAATAATCTGTTCATTGAAGTAATAAACATACATTTGAACATTTGAATTAATGAGTGCAAATAAAAGTAAATTTATCAATTAAATTGTAGATTTTATTTCACTCCTTATTCAGAAGAATAATTCAATTTTATTCATAAAAGTATGCAATCATTTCGTCAGTTTTGTTATGATGTTCTCACGTTAAACTATCCGTCCGTAAACCGACTCTACATACAACCATTTATTTTTGGAAAAATGGGTAACAATTTATGGCAATACCATTTTCATTTCTATCTTATCAATGTGGACGTAAATCGTAAACATTTAAACTTAGTCATCAATCATCATACCCAATACTAACTATACCAAAAATAGTGGGAATAATTATTTCACATATAGATCTATGAGTTATTTTAACATGCAAAGTTGACAGTTTAAAAATTAAAGTAGAATCACTATTTATATTATTAGTGAATAAGTGAATAAGAACAAAGACTACTATGGTATATCGGAAAAAATAATTCTCATTGTAACAGAACAGAACGCTATTTACCATAGCGCTTAAGAGTACAAATAAGCCTTGCTGTATATTCTTAGCACTAGTTAGTCAATAAGAGAAATGGTTCTGTGAATTGTTAAACAAATGTGTAATACACGGACGTAAAAGAAAGTGACAGTAAATTGAAGATTCTGAAATTTTATATTTGTAGGTTAACAGTGTCAGTATATTATTAAATTAACAATTTGTGTTATTTATTGTGCATATTTTATAATCAAAATGTCTGCAAGTGAAGCAGACACGAGCGAATCATCAAACCTGGAATCCCCGTTTAGTTCCCCATCTCAGCAAGTGCCTCAGTTAACTAACTTCTTGACAGTATTATCATGTGCTGATAGTACAATTATTAATAACAATGATGGTAAGTTTTATGTTTATTTGCATGTATTATAGTAATAATTAGCAAATATTTGAACAATCTTTGAATGCTTGATCATCATGTACATGTTCTTTAAACCTCTATGGTGGTTACAATAAATTGGCTAATAACATGTTAATTGTGAGCAGGTAGTTTTACTTGACACATAAAGTTGATGCGCCGGTAAGCCGGCGGGGTCTAGATTTAGGCCTTTGGCACGAGGTGATGCAGTAAATTTGATTTAACAATGGTTTTAATAAATATTATCGTACGAAATACAGTGTAATGCATTTGTAAATAGTTGCACTATATCTGGTAGCATTAATTAATCAGGTAACACAACACGCGATTTATAATATATAGTTTAGCTCGACGCCGGCACAGAAGCTGTCAAAATGGGTAAAATTCCATTCAAAAGTAAGTTTCGTGCTGTATTTAATACAATTACTTAATATTGTGCTTATATTTCACTGTATAAATAATCTTATGTAGTTTTTTGATACTGATTATTATAATACTTTATTGATAAAGTTAATAAATTATGTGGCCGAAAAGTGACACATAAAATTGTCCCATTATTTGGTTGTCGGCCATGCGGCCGAAAAGTAGCTTGAGTTTGGCCTAAATACTTTGTCTCTTTTGTTTATTTTGTTATGTACTATAACTCATCTTTCTTACTTATATTGAATCGTAGCGTGTGTAGACACTAACTTTCAGGTTTCGGCCACCGAGTACTGCAATTTGAACAGTTAGTGATGAAACAAAAATACCCACTTCGGTCATGGCCGAAAACTGGATTGACTCTAAAATTATTATTTAGTTTTGGGCCAACTTAAAATTGTATGAAAGAATATGGCAGCGGAAAATAGAATGCTGTCTTAGTTTATGTTTACGGCCATTTCATCTTATCATATCAAATATTTTATTCACATTGCGTTTTAGGAAGAAGATTCAATAAGAAATTTTTTTCTTCAGATGGCTCCTCTTGGTTAGAGATGGTAACAGATTTTGTTAAACTAAAATACCTATGAGGAAGTACAAAATACTCGTAAATGAGAAGATTTGATTGTTATATTTAAAAGATTTTCTTACCAGATTATGATTCAAAGAAAAATTATTAATCATGGTTATTATTTTATATGAAAACCACCCCCAGTAAGAAAAAAATAACGTTACAGTTTTAAAAATTGCAAGCACCGATTGAAAAAACGAAATACACCGATTTCCCAAACCGTTTTGCCATTTTCTAATTTTACAAAAACACTTAAGTTTATACTACCTCTTCTAATACAGTGGCCGAAAACTAAAATTCTTGTAGGCTGAAATCTAAAATTTGGGGCCGAAAACTAGTGTTTTGCATATTTTTCACATCAAAATTTATTATAAAAAATAGATTTCTTTTGTAGCATCAATGAGTTATCAAAGTGAAAACTACATTATATAAGCTACAAATTATTAACAGCACTAGATCAACATAATGGCTATTATTTTTTATTGTACCTTAAAGATGACAACTCCACCAAAAGGCCGAAAACTTTGAAAATTGGAAACTTTGGAAATTGATACAAAAAATTAGATGCTAGTAGATGTTGATCTATTAAACAGATGTTTATCTATCAATTGAGAAATGTGGGGGTGTCCAAATATTAAGTAAGTAGGCTTAGGGGCGAAGGGGTACAAGGTTTTCTTAATGGAGCAGTGGGAATATTAAAAAGTCTTATGTAAGATAAAAATAATTATGATGAAAATATTTTAAAAACAATATTAAAGTATAATCTAAATTAATAATACTATTTATATTACTTTTTATGGTATACCAAATTTACCTCTATTGCAAAGATGACCTAAAGTCTGCGCATTCTATCTTGGCCGGACTGAAATTGGGATTATTGAAAATTATTACTATAGTAAAAATATCTCTATTTATTTCAATACACAATAGTATCTAATAAAGAATTGCGATAAACAGTTTGAATTTGTAGTAAATACACCATATAAGTGAGGACAACAAAATCTTTCAGTAACCCTAAAATAATTATTACTTTATTATGAATATGGTTAATGTAAGTAAAAATTATATATTTTGTTACATGTAATGCGTATTGACAGATTGGTAGGAAATACCTTTGGGCCTTAAGTCCGTCCATTGTATCCTCTTCTAATTGATTTTAATAAAGATTTTAAAATAAAATAATCACTGTATTTAAAACCACATGTTGCATAGAATTGTAATAGAAGTGAAACCTTTAGAAAATTGTGAAAAAAATTATTTTGTAAGAGTGTAAACTTCATGCAATAGGTAAAGTAAAGTAATTTGTCGAATAAAAATTTATTGACTCAAGGTGGTACATAAAATACTACTAATGTAATATAAACTTCATACAGTGGAGACCGAGTTAATAGGAAACTATATAATTTATTTTATATATGTATATTAGAGATGTACCAAACATAGATTACACTGAATACGAATATTCGGCCGAAGGTTTGGTAAAACTTTTACCGAACTGAATATTCGGCCGATCATTATTCTACAGGATTACCTTGGTACCTAACCTATTGATGTCGAAATTTGTTACCGTAAAAAGCGCGAGATTAGTGCTGGACCCTGCCCCTCGCTCATCATCTAGTACTGGGCAAATTGCCGGCACATGCTTATGTTTTGACTATTTTTGTGAGAAAAAAAGTATTTTGTTGTGTTATTATTACAGAAAATAGATAACTAATATATGATAAAAAGGAATGGCAGGGGATCTACTATTTGGACTTTTTAGAGAAACTGATGACCAAAGTAAAGTTAAATTTACTAATGTAATATAATGTTCCTTCTTTCTTTCATTCTCTAATCCTTGTTTGGTTTGAAATACATTTTATCAAGCTTTCTATTTGCTATAATTAGAAATAAATCTACAGTGCCTCAAAAACATAATGCTGGACAAGTAGATTTAACCTTTAAATAAAATAAACTTTCAACAGTAAAATTATGAAAGACAAGGCATTACTCAGTTTGTACATTTCAATACAGTGGACACTTTGAGTACCACCTTAAATAATGTTCGTTGATTTTGCGAAATATTCGGCCGAATACGAATATTCAACCCATATATATGTATTTATCTTCTTATTAGCGTCGCTTTCTTGTTTCATTGCGTTTCAAAATCACAATAATTCTGGAGAAGTTTTCACTTCCATAAATATAAAATTAAATAAAATCATAATCGATAATAACAATAATTGATTCTAGGTAACATTTTTTAATCTGTGGTAATCATAACCGCGCAAATGCGTGTTCGCATCTCTCGTTTTAGTTACCGCCTACCCTCCCACTCCTCTTGTGACCATTATATTCATAAAAACTATATCTGCCCAGTCACTTGCACAGCCTCAACTTCAGCCTAACCAAAATAGAATGTTCGGACAATACCAATTGTTGATGATATTTAAACTTGGATATGGAGCCTGTGGACTATAAACGATTCTTAATTTTGTAATGTTATTAAAACACTAATACTTTAATTTTAAAAGTAATTGAGTATTTTTAATTTTAACTTTAATAAATAACAAAGGTTTTGAAAAACTTCTTACATCTTATCTTTTTCTTATTTTTACTTATATACAGGGTTTAATCATAGAAAATTTGCTTACGTAATACTTGATTTACCCCTTTATGTAACCAATATCTGCTTAATTCTTACACTTAGTTTTAATTATCTACACCTTACTATTAGTAATGAGCAGGGTAGGTAGGAAATAGCGAGTGAGGACATTGTGATATTTTTCAGTTGAAACCTCAATATTTTTAAGTCAAAACAAAAATTGCCTCACGGAAAGGTTTGCCAAAGTTGCCATGCTTGGTGTGTAGGTTTTTATTAAGTCTTTGTCTATTAAATTTTGCTATTTTGTTAAAGTGAATAACAGGTAAACATATTAATTTTGCATTAACATTTTGTAAAATTTCAAACATTTTTTTTACTAAATATTCCTGGTCGAAAATGATTATAACTATCAATCTTGGTGAAAGCTAACTTAACCAATATTTTTAAGTGTAAATTACATTTGAATAAAAATAGATACTTTTGACCGATGAAACCTTCCAAAGTACCTATTGACCCTATGTGCCTCTTTCGCATCAGACAGGTCTGTTGTTGCCCATAAGATCACTTTATAACTTCACATAAAAACTTCCTGTAAGAAATTTTCTTAAAAGATTAACAGAAGCATTATAGTTCAAGCTTTTGACCTTTGCAGTTATCTTGTAGTGAGTAGCCTTTTTTGGCAGTGGACATAGAATAGGCTATAATAATAGTAGGGGAGCCCAAGAGACTAAATAGGGATTTACTTGAGCGTCCTGGGGACCTATTGGATTGTGAAGATTAGATGCTAAAAAGAAAACAAGGTTATACTATGTATGCCCTTTCACTGGTGGGCGGAGCGTGTACAGGTTTTCAAAAATGTAAAAAAAACAGTCACAAAGAAATACTCCTGTCTATGTGTATGCGATCTACGTGTTTCTGATTATGATAACGGAGAAATAATAATCTGCCAGTTTGCATGGTGGGGGTTGCCGTAGAAAGGGGTAGAAATAGGAAAAAAAATTTGAGCGCGATGATTCACGGACCCTAATGCAAAGAAACATTTGACGAATATCAGCGGATAATGCAATACGAAACAAACAAAAATTTACAATACAATAACTTTATCTCAGGCATCAAGGACTTAAAAATTAAGAACATTGGCCCATAGCAATATATACCTTAACCTAAAAATATATATAAAATATAAATATAACACTATTTAGGGAACTTTCTTCTTTGGCGCGTCCCTGTATCGGCGAAACACTACCCCAGAAGGCCAGAAATCGGGAGCAAGAAATGTCTCTTTGTATTTTGCAGGAACCTGGAGTACGTAGGATTTGAAGTTCGTGGACCTCTTAGACTCCAGACGCTGCAAATGTAAAGAGATCGGATCCTCTATGCGGCATCGGCTTCGTTCTTCCACGAAACGCAGGACGTCTTCTCCCGACGTACTTTTGTCTAAACAATACGCAGAGTTGTACTTGCGTTTATTTTGGCGGTCCCACGCTGGTTACAGACGGGTCTCGACCGACGTCTCTTCTCAACAAGAGTAAACCCGTCATTTCTCTCTTGTTTCGAGTCCACAGGAACTGATTTTATATCCACATCCTTTTGTTTTCGACCACATGGGTGCCAGTTGTGAAGATTTTCGTGCAACATCCGCAAACGTCTTCCCTTGCTGACAGGTTGGCTTCGGCGGAGGAGTACTCAAGGGTTCAGTCAAGAGTTGAGGTGGTGATGGTATGACGACCGAGGTTGCCCCAGTTTCACGGTCATCAACCCGCTGACAGACAGTATCGCGTGACGGAGTCGCAATCATCGGTGAAATATGACTACTATTACGATTACCGCGTGTCGTATTTACATTCTGCGACGGCGGTGAATTCGCAAATGTTGCAGTTATGTTGCGCAACATAGTGACTTCGTTCTTCAGCTCTGTTGCGGCTCGTTCCGATTCTTCAAATTTGAAACGGAGGTCGGTGACTTCGGCTTTCAACGTGGTGATGTCTTTCACTAATCTGGCCACGTCTCCGTGATCGAACGTCACGGGGGGCAGCTTGTTAAGATCACGCGCGACGAAAGTTGTGATGTCATCAGGATCGGTCTCATTGAACAGTCTGAAGATGTGTTGCAGGTCTTTCTTACCGCGTCCATCTCTATGACGTGTGATAAGACGGATTTGGGTCACGGCTGAATCTGCTAACACCTTCTTCGCGTGGATAATCTCGTCCTCGGTGAAGCTGGTCATCAGTATCTGCTCCAGGGACACCTGGTCCATGACGTCCAATTTTTGTTGAACAAAGGCCAGGAACTCGTTAACTACGACGGTATCGGATCGTTTAGGTTGACACGCCATTTCGAATTATTTTGGCACAGTTGGTATGCTTACGCTACGAAAATATTGTAGGTTCGGCATTAAAGCCGCCACATAGTTATGAAGCGACTGCACTGTAGTACTGACCGGCAGTAGTAACGCGACTGATTTACTGTTATATTAAATAAGTTGCCCTGTAAATTTTGTTCACTATAAATGATATGAAGAGAAAGGCAGGTGCTAGTTCTAGCACTAGCATCTAGCATTACACGTTATTTAGATGTAAGTTTGTCTTCCCTGATGACACCGTGATGTGGTGTGAAATATGAGGGCGTGTCTTTACAGTTATCTATTTTGGAGACGCAAGCGATAACCGATGGGGAAAAAAGGTTCTCGAGTGGCAGCCTCGTACCGGTAGGCGAAGTGTAAGGTGACCTCCACTAGATGGAGTGACGACCTGATAAAGACATGCAGGAAGTCGATGGATGCAAGTGGCTTAGGACCGTGCTTTGTGGCATTACTTGGGGGAGGCCTATGTTCAGCAGTGGACTTGTGAAAGGCTGTAATGATGATGATAACGCGATATGTAACTCTCCTTTATATATTCATTAATAAAACCGTCGTAAGCTTCCTTCAATTTGGGCAAAGCAAGCGTCTTGCGCTCCAAACAATAAAAATGGTTTTCTGCCATTTGACGTGAATCACCGAGAGACAAAATATCCCCTTTATAGGGTGGCGCTACACTATATCGACCATCATGATCACGAACGGTCGTGCGGACATAAAGGGAATTGCTCAGTTGGTTAGGGTGATCTGGCTAACCGTGGACAATATCTTTATTAATCAAAGACTTGCGTTATAAAACAACGTATCTACAGGAAAGCAAATATTATAATAAAGTTGTAGCAAGATGCAAGAATATGCTTCAACTGGAAACTGGAAAAATTGAAACCATGCTGGGTAAAATCTTTGTAATAAGCATATTCTTTTCTAAAATATATTGTTTTCCAATAGTATTTTGATGTAATACGTTATAAAGAAAGAAAGAATTAACCATTTATTTTATAACTACACAATTTAAGAAATATAAATACATATAAAACAAAGTGCAAAAACTGACAAAACATGTCAAATAAAAAACAAAGAGAATGTCAGTTGACATTTCACTTGACGAAGCGATACGATAGGAATTGCCAGGAAAAAATAATAATCTGGCAATAATCGATTTTTAGAACCGATAATCTAATCTAAAAAATATGATAAAAATTAATAAGTAACGTTTTTGATTCCTTTATTTTAAAACAATGTAAGTAAATGAGTATAATCTTCTTATACAGTATTTATTTTTACTCGTTTTGCAGACCAACATTTTTTTTGGTTACAATAATTGATTATCCAATCGATTATAGATTGAAATTGATGTTTTATTTCCGTGCTGGTAACACTGCGTCAAACAAATGGCTATGCTTTATGTTTCATAAACGTCTATATTTATAACTGGTGGATACAGTTTAAATACTCTTTATTTCGACTTTTTATACGTGTACCTGGCCACTATGTGATGTCCAAAAATATTGCTTTCAGAATTAATAAGATTGTTTAGTAAAAATTATTTTCACCGGGCATCTTGTCCACGATTAGCTAAAACTGGTCATTCCCTTTCCTCGCATAATCTATCATCTGGGATAAGTATAGGCGGAACGTTTACCTTCTTCAAATATATCCCAGATCCCAAAATTTGCAAACTAATAACTCGAGCGGTTCAATAGCAGTGCAACAACAAGAGGTTGCCGAAACATTATCAACGGTAGGAGCGGAACCAACAATAACGTAACCTAAAACGGTTTCCAGTGCGTAAAGCGCGATACACGAGGAGTTACCCTTGACCTTGTTATGTAACAAAAGGTGAGGGAAAAAAGGTGTCCTGATGAGCATATTAATGCCTCCAGGGACGGAGTAAGTGTCATCCGCTAAAGCTAATTGGTCACTGCGGAAGCGTCGACCGAAACGGTTGGCAGACGTTCGGTGTCTTTATCTACTACTAATGAATTTATATTAAAATTAAAACTGCGATCAGAACGAGAATAACATTTTAAGTTTATCGAACCTGGGACCGTTCTGTTGAAGCCTCCAATTCCCTTTACTACGGGCATGACACCGTCTTGTTTACTAATAATTTCAACGTTGGCAACACTGCTGCGTTATAAAATTACTTTGCGTCACGCTATCTAATACGAGTAACGTACGAACGCTCCGTTCGTTTGCATGCGAATCTCTAATTATGATACGCGCGGCACCTAGCAGTACAGTGGTTGAGACGCGATCAATCTCTTTTACGTTCGACAGTGAGCACAAACTAACCTCACCCGAGCGCGCATTAGAAGCGTCGACTTTGGTGGATGGGTTGTCACTCCTAAACTTGCTTAACGCAGATGCGGCACCACCCTTAAAATGTAGCATTGAGTGATGTCTGTCGCTGCATTTATGGGCATACTTTTTTAACAGTGGTAGAGCCACGCGGCTGCCTTTGCTGTTGCACATATGGGCCGGCTCAAACCGGGGTGGTACCAGAACCTCACAGAAGACCAGTGTGAAGTGGAGGCTTTGCTTCTGCACTTAGTCTGGTGAGTGCAGGTGGCCGGAAGCCGATTACCCCCCCCCCACCCCACAACATAGTAGCGGCAATAAATGTAAGACACCCCAGGAGGGTACCAGCACCCGTGGAGAATCCCTCGCTGAGCAACCACGAGCTCGGGGCAAACGGAGCGATAAGTCAAAATCGTCCCCTGCCACGCTAACCGTGAATTTCTGCAACGTCAAGGGATTTCATTCAAATCTTAACGCCATCATGCGTTTAACCGATCATGCGGGTAGATCTGCTTACGACTTTGCTTTGGTATATGGTCTGTCACAACTGTTTATCTCGCCTACGCGGATCCCAGATGTGGAAGACCATGTACCTTCCCTGTTGACTTCCCATCCGGACGGATATCAGGTCTCTGTCGATGGCTCCTCGGACCATTGTTTGATCCGGAGTACGGTGCCACTCACGCTCCCATCGCGGTTGCGTACTGCAGGTTGCCGCCGTGTTTGGCATTATAGGTCAGCAGATTGGGACAGGATGCGATCTTTTTTTGCATCCCACCCTTGGAGGCGGGTTTACTTCTCGCGGTTTTGCTACGCTTATTAGCAAGAGTGCTACCAAACCTGGGCTCGCGCATCAACTTCTCGGGATGCAAATACCAGCGCTCTTGAAAAGAAGTTCAATTCTGCCTCCAAGTCCTTCAAAAGTGTCATTGTCAAGGCAAAGTCAGAGAATTGGCAAGAAGCTAGTTCGTCTTCCTTCGGAAACACGTGCATTCTGGTCTCTCGCCAAGGCTGTTCAAGGGAACTTCTGTCAGCCATCTTTCCCATCTCTCTACAGGGAGGACGATACACTGGCCCATGCCGCAAAGGACAATGTCGTTCTGCTGGGCTCTCTCTTGGTGTCCAACTCGACTCTTGATGACGGGGGGAATACACCGAAGACCATCCCGCGGAGTGAGTGCTCCATGCAGGATGTCCTGTTTACCCAACGCTCAGTGATTGGGCCGGATGGCGTCCCTCCTATTGTGCTGAAGACGTGTGCTGCGGAGTTGGCACCGGTTTTAACGCGTCTTTTCTGGTACTCCTACACCCTAGGCGTAGTCCCGAAATCATGGAAGACGGCCTTCCTGCACCCGATCCTTAAAAAAGGTAACCGCTCTGATCCGGCCGGAACAATAGACCTATCGCCATCACCTCCTTATTCCCTAAAATAATGGAATCCTTTATTAAAAGCCAACTCATGCAGTACCTTGAAGATCACCAGCTGATTAGTGACCACCAGTACGGTTTCACTTACCGGGTTGGGTTCTTTGATTGCTTCCTACTCAGGCCTCGTGGCTAGTGACACGGCAACTGGACAAGCGGCGGCGGCGCACTTCCTTTAACTTCCACGGTCGTCTCCACTTCCATCTACGCAGAGCGCGCCTCCCATTGGACGCAAAAATGACGCCACCTATCCAAGCCCCCCTCCCCACTTTCAGGCCCGTGCTGAAGGGAAACGGATGTGATGGGAGAATGTACCGGCTAATTAATAACTAGCTAACTGAACAAAAAAAGCGAAGGTATTCGTTTCCCGCGCACCCTCTAATGATTACATTATGCAATTGTACATTTCAGAAATATTTTTTTATGAAAAGGAGTGTTATACTGGGTGGACTATTTTTACGGTCTGAAAAATAATACTTATGGTGTTTTGCGTAAGTGGAATAGAAGCTATCCTTGAGAAAGTATTTGTAAAATATAACAAAATATAATTAGATAGGCAAAACCTCCGAATATACAAAAAAGTACATAAAAGCAATTCATACAAAAAAAATATTTTATTTTTATTTAGAATTTAATACGAAATTCTGGGTGATTATTGAAAAACCTTTAAAATCCGTATATCTCAAGACCTGTTCATTTTCGGTCATACATATGGGGGGTTAAATTTGTAGCATTTTTACTCCCCTATCACGCTCTGCTAGAAAGTTGTCGAGTTCCCACTAACCCTGTATGTGAAATCGTCTGGGTAGGTATCACCGTCCTACATAGTAGCGGTATAAATAAAGGCTGTAAGACATTCCATCTCAGTCAGTAGAGGTGACAATGCCCTCCTTTGTTTGAAATTAGCCGCAAGTTTCCACGGGATGCAGTAGCCACTGACCATGATCAGGTGAACTGTAAGCTCGTTGGATTCTTCAGTTTTATATAAAAAAAAACTTTAACTTATTATCGTATCTTCGGAATGTCGAGAATATTCTGAACTACACCTTTTATTAGATACCCTGACACGATATTTTAATATTTGCTTAATTAAGGAAACGCAGCCAGCGACAGCGTTCTTGGCACGATATGATATTTAAGTTTTTAGTTTTATTTTATCATAGTTTTTTTTAAATATTGTATGTATTTCAGTGTTTTATTACAATTCCGCAATAAGCCGCCAGGATAGTTTTTACATGATTTCATGCAGCTTAAAGGTACATTGCTTTTAAAAATATCTAATTTGTCAAAATACGATGAGTAGTTTGAAGATCTGAGGAAACAGATGAACATACTTGCATACATAGCCTTCTAAAATTGTAACTATCCTTTTGGATTCGCCGTAGTTGGGTAAATATATTTTTTTTAAAACGTTACCTCCACACTAGGAATTTCTCTTGTATCGTGGGGGCAGTTTACAAACAAAAATTTCACAAGGAAAAACATCCAGATACGGAACAATTACTTGTAGGCCGTACAAATACTTGTTCCGTGCGGGATTCGAACCCGCGACCCCCAGCGCTGTAACTCATTGCTAAGCCACTGCGGCACGGAGCCGTCAAATTTTTCGTCAAATTCACTTAAATCATCCGCGTCATTTCAGAAGACACGAATATACCGCGATCGGTATCGATAATTGAAGTTGAGGCAGGTAAATGCATGGTGCAACACTATTTGTCAGCCACCTGGGCACATTATGTCGCCTCTACACGTTGGCCAACACAGTGGCGAATGTAGTGGCCAATAGCATTGGCCAACGTGTAGACGGGGTGTTTGGGCTTCATTGGTATGTATTGGGACGATGGCCCACAAGTTGGCGCGAGATCCGTGTGGTGTCGGTTTTTTACAAAAGATCAAAGGATTGTTGGCAGAGTTTGGTCGCCGCGTTCACACGTTGGCCGCGCGTTTAGTTTGCTACAAGCTCCCAGAGTGATTACACGCATCTGATTTAAATTTCATATTCAAGCTTTGTAGGATGGATGCCCCAATTACCAGCCTTTTAGTGCCAATTTCAACTTTAAACATTCCTACTACTTTAATTAGTGCGATTTAATTATTTTAAAACATTTGTTTTAATCAATTAACTATTTATCAAAAAAAATAACGAACATTTATTTACAATCAGATTATTACGAGAACAATTTTAAAATGAAAAAAAAATTAAACACGTCGTTTATACGTGGTAGAACCATGCAGTTATATTAGAAGTATAGTTGTAGCACGAATGGGTTGGCTCAACCGGGGAAGGACCACGCTCTCACAGAATATCAGCGTAAAATAGTAGCTTAATGATGCTGTGTTTCGTATGGTGAGTGTAGAGAACCAGAGACCCTTTTTAAAGGAAACGAGGCATTTCATCTTTGTCCTCACGGGTGAGAACGCATATGCATTTTGATTCGTAATCGAGGATAGATGTAGATATCTGTGGTCCACAGTAACCACTTGCCATCAGGTGAACTGTGTGCTCGTTTGTCACCCTATCCTATAAAAAAACGTCGACTTCTTATAATTCAATCATGCAAGTTTTCGAATCATCATCATCATTACAGCTGTTCACAAGTCCACTACTGAACATCCTCCTCCACAGACTGCCGCAAAGCATGGTCCTGAGCCACTTTGCTCGTCATGAGTTTTTCATTTATGTTCTAAGTTATAATTAGTACCTATTATTAAGTCAATGTTAATTATATTTATTGCTATTGTTTTTGTCTTTCTCAAAAAATAATTAAATTACCAAATAAATTATATGTTGTTTTTTATATACATCAAATGTCTGATAGAAATGCAAGTAGGTACATATTTTGCTAAACTTTAAAATCAAAACCCAATTTTAAAACATAGACTAATCGATTATAACTCCTTTAACTTTAAAATAAGTTAAGTTCTTATTAATGGTATTTATTCCAGTTTATGATGCATGTAAAAAATAAATAAAGCTAATTGTATATCGTATATCTATTTACAGCCCCATTAATAACCACTATTATTTTATAATTCTTTTATAAAAACGTTAACCCCACACTAGGATTTTCTCCCGCATCGCACAGGCAGTTTACAAACATAAATTGCACAAGGACACACATCCAGACCCGAAACAATTATTTGTAGGACGTACAAATACTTGTTCCGTGCGGGATCAAACCCGCGGCGCTCGGCGCAGCCACTCATTGCTGAGCCACTGCGCCACGGTGCTTATAAATTCGTCCGCGCATTGGCCCGAACCGAAGTAAACTGAACGACCTTCCAACGTGTGGACGCCGTCACCAACTCTCGGCCAATATATTCGCCACTCCATTCGCCACTGTGTTGGCCAACGTGTAGAGGCGACATTATACTATATTATATCTATGGTATTAATTACATATTCTAATTTGATTTGTCATTATTGATATTCCCCGTGCATTATAGATAACGCCCTAAGTAATCATATACCTTGGTTGGCCCATTGCTCCATAACATATATTGGTACTTATAACTAAATAAAATGGTAAAAATGTTTCAATATCAAATATAAATTTATGTAGTTTCGTTATAATTAAATTTTATACCTTTATTCGTATATTCAATTATGTATAATTTCTTTACAGGCAATAAACCATATCTACGTATTGTTGAGCAACCACAAAATCATTTTAGATTTCGGTATCGAAGTGAAATGATTGGAACGCATGGATGTTTGCAAGGCATATCGTATTCTAATAAGACCAAATCACATCCAACAGTTGAGGTGAGTAAAATATGATCTTAAATATATAATATAGCCTGTCTTTTATATTATTAACCCGTTTTTAATAACTCATTTATTTTACACCCCTACAATGCTCTGTTTAAACAATATGGACTGTATTACTCAGACGCAGATTTAGGTTTAAGCATAGAATAAATCAGCGTCATCTCTTAAATACTCGTGAACTACCACAGAACAAGTGATTCCACTTATGATTTTGGTTTTACCATTGTACCTGTAGAAATAATCCCTAAATTATCGTAAAATAATCAAAACAGCCTTATTAACGATGATTAACGAACGATTTGAATATCATTTCACAATTAAAAATCTTGAGTTTTGTGATGAAAAAAACATTCTCATTTTCACATTATAATAACACCTAGTCTCATAAATGAATAACGAATATGTAACTAAGTAAAATATTATACATACCATTATTCCGATATACAGAATGAAAAACTTTTTAATTCCACATTTTCCTAGCTCTTTTGACCCTATACCCTTCGATAAATCTTGAAAAAAAATTACATTGGGTGGGTATAAAAAACAGGGTTACCTGAAGTTTGATTTTACCCCAAATTATCCAAAACCCTTTCAACTTGAAGAAACGCCTAAAGCCCTACCTATATTAGTAGATTTATCCTAAAATAGTGCAAAATATCTAAAAGTGGAAATACTGCACAGACGCACGGCACACATTTGTGCTCTCGCTTTGGTGCTCCATAAACATTTTCGCACCAAGGAGTTGGTGCGATTTTGTTTGTTCAATAACCCGGTCCATACGCAGTAGTATAATGAGTCTATGCTTAGATGCAATATTTAGGATTTTTTTCAAATCAAAGACGTTATGTTATTATTGCTTTTATATGATAAAGTGATCATAATACATATAAAGATTATACATATATACAGATACTGTAAGCTGTAAGCAAAACTTTTACGTAAAAGTTATTACGTAATAAGTAGGTAGTTGATACTTTCTTAAGAATGTCAAGTTTGCCAAAATCACTATAAATTTTATTACAATTGACATAAAAGTTAATTATTTTTTAATGTCGTTTTAATAGCTAGTTAATTACGCGGGACAAGCGCGAATACGTTGTCGCTTAGTACAACATAACAATCCCGATGAACATCCTCATAAGTTGCTGGAAGAAGACCAAGATATTGACGTGAGCGCTAAGGTTCCAGAACATGGTAGCTACAAAGTAGGGTATGTATTTAAATTAAAAAACAAAATTATACTCTCGAGTTCACACTACAAAAAAATAGGATAACTGATGATTTCAAGTTAGAAACTGTATGTGTAAACAGTCCAGATTATCAGTCGTAAAATAAATGGCTTACTTACCGTAATATGCCATTTCTTAAATTATTTTATTTATAAGAAAAAATTGCCACACCGATTTTATATATTATCTACTTAAACAGTGAAGAACTCACATAATACAATAAAGTATTTGTAGACACATCAAAAAAATTGCTATCGGTTTGAAAGATCGAAATCTTTGTTACGCTAGACTATATTATAATTTCTTCTTCTTTTTAGATTCTTTATTTAAAAGTTTGGAATTAGAATATAAAACAATAAAACGTATTCATTTGTTTTTCCATATAAAAAGAAATTCAATTACGGTCAACGCTGGTGTTCCACAAGGCTGCGTGTTATCACCAACGCTGTTTCTTCTGCATATCAATGATATGTTGCAAACTGATAACATTCATTGCTAATCAGACGACAGCACTGGTGATGCCTCATACACCGGCCGTGCTAATATTTCTCGAGAAATCGTCGCGGAGTACCGGGACAAACTTCAACAAAGACAGCGACTAAATCTAGTCCGATTCAATCCCCAAAGACTCAAGTTTGCGCGTTAACCGCTAAAAAGAACCTTAGTACTACGCACACTTAGTATGTAATCGATTTCAAAAACTAATCAGCTCCTAACCTCAAAAAATGATGTCGAATGCCGTTTGGAAAATAAAAAAACGGTTCAGAATAGCTTCCTAGGATCTGATGACCTGGAACTGGAAACGTTGAGATCTGATGAAAACTCGATTTTCGAAAATCGGGGTGAAACCAATAACTTCCCCATTTTTGAAAAATTTCAATTTTCTTAGCGGGAAGTTAAAAATAATGCGCCCGCACATCGAGAATATGACTCCGAGAATATGACATCACAGGGCTAGATTGGCCCGCCAGCTCGCCTGAATTAAATCCAATAGAGCACGCATGGGATGCTCTTAAGCGAGCTGCTTGCAACCATCAGCCACCTCCCCATACAGTGCCAGAGATCAGGGAAGCCGCTATTCAAGAACGAAAAAGGTTACCGCAGAAATGCTTGATCCTCAGCATGTTCAGGATTATCTCCTCATGTATTCGAGTAACGGGAGGAGTTATATTGTATTAAACAAAAACCTTCTATTAATAAAGTGTTGTTTATGTTTGGTTAAACAATCTTTTTCTTTTCATCAAATTTCTGTTATAATTACATTAGGATTAAATTACTTAATTTTTGTTATTATAAAAAAGTTTTATTTTAATATCAAACAGTGTATTTCTATAGAGATATAACGTAAACACTTTTTCTTGATAAAGTTAAATTTTAAAAATATATCATGTTTTTCCCTCTTTTTAGATTTCCCGGCATGGGTATCATTCACACTGCAAAGAAGGATGTTCCTGAACTGTTGTTTAAGAAATACGCTAGTAAACAAAAGTCCTCATTTGACGAACGGACGGTAAGGCCAATGTCCCACAATACGTACTATAGTAGACACATTACATATTTTTGACTTCACGAATACATGAGCGGTAATTTATTGCACTAACTTTTAGAGTTTAAAATTCTGGATTTTTGTTATTTTTTAAGATATAAAGAAATGTGTTTAACAATTAAAAATATATTTTTTTAATAAAT
This sequence comes from Parnassius apollo, assembly GCA_907164705.1. Classification (NCBI taxonomy): domain Eukaryota; kingdom Metazoa; phylum Arthropoda; class Insecta; order Lepidoptera; family Papilionidae; genus Parnassius; species Parnassius apollo. The sequence continues at coordinate 4,932,557 of CAJQZP010000885.1, read as the reverse complement.
CAGAGTGACAAATAAGCACATAGTCCATCTAGTAAGAATCAAAATGCTGGTGAGTTGTCACCCCTGAGGACTAAGATTGAATACTTCGTTTCCAGTGAAAAGGGTCCTCGGTTATCTGTGCAGAAGAACAAGAGTGACTTATTAGTTCACCGGATCAATAGGCTGTAGTGGCAATGGGGCGGCCACAATATAACTTGAACAGCTTACAACCGATTGGGAAGAAATGTTTTCGGGAGCCAGCCTCGTACTGGCAAGCTGACACTCACTTGATGGAGAGACAACCTGACGGCTCATGCTTATGACCTTACTTTGTGGCAACGATGATATGAAAAAGTTGTTGTTATAAAAACCATAGGTATTATTATCTTGACAACGCCATGTTCGACAAATTTGATGAATGAAGAGCGAAGCGTCATGCCGCTTCGCTGGCGACAATATTCTACCGTCATTTTACATGCTCTTGACACTCCCAGATCGGTTTTTATTGTCACAAATAGCTTAATTAAATAAAAAAGTTTAAAGAAATACAATACACGCGAGAGCCTTTTATGACATTATATTTTACATAAGGCCAGATTGGACAAGATTAGCGTATTTAAGACACGATTTTGATGCTCGAAAATTGATACTTCCTGAAATAGTATAATATGCTCGGAAAAAAATATGCGCACACATTAAATAAAATCTCAATCAAATGGAGTTTTAATAAAATAAAATAAAATATTTCATGTTCTATTTCTCGTTTTGTTTTTAAGCAATAACCATATAATATTTTTAGATACTATGAAAGGCATGTTGTTGAAATAGATACTTAATCGGCTAGATTTTTATTTGGAATCTTTTATTTCCCGATAATAAGCAACCACCTTGCTAATAAAGCAATGTTTTGTCCACCGAATGTCGTAAGCTTTGATTATGTACTTGTATATAATCAAGGGTCGTAAGCTTACTTCGTGCGGCACAGAACACTACATACTTCCTGTATTTTATTTGTTTATGAAACTTATCATAGCTGAACACTTCAGTCAGCAGGGTACTTACTAATCGCTTTTGTTAAATAATGATTATGTACAATTTTGTATGCATGTTTGACCTTGTAAGTTTGATAACAGCCACAACATCCACAAGTCAGCAGTAGGATAGGATTGTGTAACTCCGGAATAGGGTTAACACCTTGTTTTTGAACAAATATAGTATTTTTCCCAAAATAGGTGCAAAAATATAGAACTTTTAAGAAATCCAGAAGAAAAAAAAATTACACATTTATTTCTAATCGGTGTGTGTTAATGTGTTAATCGATTAGAGTAACACGTATTCACTTTGTATAATGTAGGTAGAATAAAACATAACTGTGACACGAAATAATACATCGTGTAATATTGGTGCATATTACATGGAGAGAAGAGGATTGTGAAGTTGTAAATTTTCATACAAAAAGCGATAACGTTTTCCCCTATGTAAACATTTGAACTAATTTTCGTAATTTTTAGAAACGTAGATATAATGAAAAACTAATATTTTATATATATATATATATATATATATATATATATATATATATATAGCTAGGTGTATTAGTATTATATAACTAGGTAAATAACTATATTTTTGACTTTAAAACTTCCTGGTCTTTATATATTTTTTAAATTAAACTAAACTTAATTACTAAAACAGAAAAGATGAAGGTGTACTGAATTGAATGAGAAAAATTGTCTAATTTCGTATAGTTTTAGGGGACTGAAAACGTTATCGCCCGAAACAATATTTCAAAAAGGTAATATTATAGGCATTTTGCTTTCAAGACTTCCAACTCTCTCTGACACCCCTAAGGGAGGCAGAGTGAGTGGTAGGAAACAGATAGCATTTTTGAAAATACCTACTCGCGCCGCGTATCGGCACTTCGCAATCATAAATTATGTTGTTCAGTCAAAGTGTTATGGGTTATAGTAATCGCTTGCTGAGAGTCAGTTTTGTGTCGTAGGCTAGTAAATACGGTCATTGTGCACGTGTTCGTACTCACATAACACTACTTAAGAAGTGTTACGTTGTCTTAACTGTGGTCCGAAAAACGTGCAATGTTTTTCTGTGGAGAGTGTGGTACGTTTATTTTTTTTATTTTTTTTTTATTGTAGCTACGAGCGCATTGTGAAAATCTAGCCAAGAACATCAATCTAAATATTGTTCGCCTGAAGTTCAGCGCTCACGATATTTTGACAGACAAGGAAATCTGCCTTCCAGTGTTTTCAGAACCCATTCATAACATGAGTGAGTATTTTATAATAATTTATTAGATCTATTGATTGCTTACGCATAGTATTTTTGTTAGTTCTCTTTATCGTTTATCTTTTTAAGTAATTATTACAAAATTAAGAAGATTTTCTGTGTGTAAGAAATTTGATATGGTGAAAATAGGTTTTTAACAATCTATTCCTATCACTCTGTGGCCTAACGAATTATCAATTCCTTTACGAAATCGAACTAACATCATCCCTCATGAGCTCTGAGTGCGACGTGCTGAAGTCCTTCCAAATACTACGAAATGCTTGCCAAAAGTGTTCACTCCTGTAAGAAACAAGCGACTAAATTCGAGCCTCCGCGGTCTATTGTTTCACCATGACAACGCGCACTTACGTCTTCACTCAGCACGTCGCACTCAGCGCTTACAACGAGGGACTGTCGAAATCAGCTGAAAGTCCGTTTCCGTCGCATAATATGCACTAGCACCACAGCATTCGAGTGGGCCATAGTAGACGTGTTTGAGGCAGACTGGAATAAAATAGCTTTTAATAAAAAAGTAAAGGCTGACTTCAAAGAACTCAAAAAAAAATAACTTCATATTTTTAAGTCGGTTGATATGTTACATAGTGTATATTCAAGCCGCGATTATTATCTCAACTAGCTGTTTCCTGCGACTTCGCCTTTTATTTTTTGTCGCGGCACTAATATCTTTTTCTAAAATAAATGTAGCTTAAGTTACTCCTTATAACATCAGCTATCTGCCAGTGAAAGACTCGACGAAATCGGTCCAGACGTTTTTGAGATTAGCCGGAACAAACAGACAAAAATTTTAATTTTTTTTGTTAAAAGTACCGTACCACCTATATATTTTCATACGCATTTAGTAAAAGTTATATAGACATTTTATATTATTTATTTATATAGATTTCGGCTCAACGGATACATTAAAAACTCCATCTTTTGTTTTACCACTCTTAGGGGTGGAATTTTTTCCTCAAATTCATATCGGACCACTCCTGAAGTATCTTGTATATAAAACAATCATCAAAGTCAGTACCAATTGACGAGGACATCGCGTATGTTATGTGATAGATAGTTTTCGTATGTTTATTTCGTTTCGACATACAAAAAAAGGAATATACAGTCAAATTGTAAAACCTCCTTTTTGAACTCGGTGAAAAATTATTTCAAAAAATGTTTTAGACTTATGAAATGTTATAGAGGTTGGTATGTAGGTTGAGTTCTTTGAAAAAAAAATTATTTCGCATAACTGTCTAAGTGATACGCGTATATTTGTTTTGATTTTCCTGTGCGATGGTGCAAGTTCAAGTCTACTCTAGTTATTAATAATTATCACTTAAAAGTATTTTTTTTTAATAATTTATAATATGTTAATTTATCTTACGTATTTTATCCGCGTGTGTGTCAAACGGAAGACAATTTTAGAATTTATGTATGTACATTAGTCTGTACTCTGTACCTTAGTGACTTTCTATAATCTAAACGTCTTGACGGATTTTGAAGAGTTTGGTGCTGTATATACTTAGTCGGGTCGTAAGTCCTGTCAAAACTTTATTATTTCAAATTTTTGAATACTGGCTACATGAACTTCACCGATTTTAAAAATATAATGTTTGCTGTAAATGTAATGCTTGCTGAAAATAAAATATGTAGTGGTCGAAGAAAGAAGATAGAGTAGCGATTATCGCGTTGCAATGCTGTGGTTACGCGCCAATAGAGATTGTCAATATTCTACAAAAATTGAAAATAACCCTACGATTTGTTTATCGCACTATCAAATGATTCACTAAAGATTCAAGGTTCGAAGATCGTAAGAGGACCGGACGGCCTCGTAGAGTTAAGACACCCTCGATCAACAAAGCAGTGAAGGCGCGAATCCAACGAAATCCTGTTCGTAAACAAAAAATCTTAGCTCTTCAGATGGGCCTAAGCAGAACCACGGTCAAAAGAGTGATCAATGAAGACCTAGGACTACGAGCTTATCGTAAGAAGACCGCACATTTTTTGAACAAGCGCTTGAAAAAAATTAGGCTGCATAGATATGGATAATACGCTTTGTTACGATGGCACGCGGGAGAAAACAGCGCGATTTTTTTTTTCGGATGAAATTTTTTTAACATCAAAGAAAGTTATAATAAATAAAATGATAAGGTGTATCGCCACAGCAGTGAAGAAGCCAGTACGCGTATTCCGAGGGTTCAACGAGCAGGCACACTATCCTTAGTCACTCATGGTTTGGCTTGGAGTCTCATATTCAGGCTTAACTGAGGTGTTTTTCTGTGAAAAAGGTGTAAAAATCAGTGCCGAGGTGTAACAAAATACCGTCCTAACAAACATAGTGGAACCTCTTTTTTTAACAATGTTCAAAAACAGACATTGGATATTCCAACAGGATTCTGCACCAGCTCATAGGGCACGAAGCACGCAAAACTGGTTAATCGCCCATGGAATTGACTTTATCGGACATGAAGACTGGCCCTTTTCTAGTCCAGATTTAAGCCCACTGAATTATAAGATATGGCAACATTTGGGGAGAAAACCAGTGCTAAACCTCATCAGAATTTGGAATCTCTTCGAGCATCTTTGGCTAAAGCAGCGGCAGAAATAGATATGAATGTGGTGCGTGCTGCGATTGATGATTATCAGCGTCGATTAAGGGCATGTATTCAAAATAATGGAGTGCATTTTGAATAATGTAAATAAAATTGTGTTCTAAATTAAATTACCTTTCATTTTATATATAATTACTATATAATTATCAGAAAGTGTATGATTAATTTTATAAGTTTTTGACAGAACTTATGACCTGACTAAGTATATGTCTTCATACACAGAGTGTCATTTTTTATGGTAGTAATGCCAATACAACCCTCATAACTTAAGCACTTTAGATTGCTTGAAGCGCTTTCTGATGAAAGTGTAATTCCTCAACGTATTTATATTTCCATTTGCAAATCTGTAATATATAAGTCAGTGAATAAATACCACTGCTGAACACAGGCCCTCATAGGGGGGACATTTGCCACAATTGCCACACATGGCAAGCGGGTTGGCAACCACAGTTTTTTTTATTCGTTATTAGGAAGACGCTGCTGCCCATCTCCTAAATTGTTTCCCTCTGTCGCCTTTTACGACACCCACGGGATAACATGGCCTAGTGGTTATTCTTACACCGCCACTACACTGTAAAATGTATATGTAACTATTATAAATGTATTTAACGTTAACTATTTAAATGTCGTTTAAATAGTTACACTAAAGATTTTTGTTTGACATTGGGTGCGTTTGGCAGAAAAAAGCGCTAGCAAGCGCTTACAAGCGCTGAAATAGTTTTCGGCCAGGACACGATTGCTACTTCAGTAGCGCTGACACAATCCGCCATTTTGCTTATTTAATTTGTTTGTTTTGAAGTAGAGTTTATAAGTTGTTTTGTGCAATATTAGTTTTAAGTAATATAATAACATGAATAAACATATACATGTTATTAAAAATTCATGATTAGTAAGTTTTTAATATGAATATTTTACAAACATATATTTAAATTAGGTTAGGTTCCTCGGTTAAAACTAACATCGTGTCCTGGAGGAAAATAGCTACTTACGATTTGACAGCGCTTACCGCTTACGATCGCCATTTTGCTTACAAGCGCTTGCTAGCGCTTTTTTCTGCCAAACGCAGCCAATAACTTACTTGTTTCAGAAAGCGCTGCTACAAACGATTTGAAAATTTGCAAGATTAGTAGATGCCACGGCCGACCTATAGGAGGCGATGATGTTTTTATACTCGTCGAAAAAGTAAATAAAAGTATGTCATAATTATAATTAATAGATATAATAATATATAAAATAAAGTGCGTGTATGCTCTAAATGCGGTTGAAGTAAAACTTATCAATAAATATGATTTTCTTAAACTGTTAAACCTCTACGCTAGGATTTTCTCTTGTATCGTGCAGGCAGTTTACAAATAAAATTGCTAAGGGCAAACATCCAGATTCCGACAAATTATTTGTAGGCTATAAAAATACTTGACCAGTGCGTCAGCAGTCGGACGCGCGGTCTCCAACTCTGCATCTCTCAAGCACTGCTCTACAAAGCTACATTTTGTAAATTAATCTTATGAACAACACCGCTTCACAGCATCACTAAGTTCGCACGGGTGATTTCTGAATCTCGACAGCAGCGCCACCTATAACCACCGCCACGGTTCAGCCATTTTCGAGTTTTTGCGAGACTAAAGAGCAGCAAATGATTTATGAACATAAAATTTGTTATTATTATTTTTAATTAATTTAATAAATCGTATATTTATCAGCAAAAAATAATTGTAAGTTGGTCCATATTACACGAATTTGTGCTCGGCTCATGCTCCGCTCGTGCCCGGCTCGGCTTGGCCCCACCTTGGGTCCGCCTGATTAACGTACCATCCACTTACGTGATTAAACGATATGGTAATACCAATAGAATACTATAGTACACAATATAATGGCTGTCAACCTTATTTTGTATGAGGATAGGCATCGCCGGGAGCACACATACAAGCAATTACGTCGTATTATCACTACTACAAACCCGATTCGCTGTGTTGACAGACAGATTTTAATACATATTTATTTGTAAATAGCGTGCAATTTGGCATTTTCTAAATAATTTGCATGCGAAATTTGGAAACGATTGTAACGTCAAAACACATCTCGTGTTGATATTTATATGTGTGGATTGACGTTTTAGTGACATTTTATTGGCTACACGGGCTCCGCCCACTCCCCCGTTCTATTATGTATGTAATTATAGTATTCTGTGGTAATACCAATAAATTGTAGACTGTGAGATAGTCGAACCTGTCTTTAAAGGTGACAATTTGTACCCTTCCATCTTTAAAGTTAGTTGCAGATCTATGAGCTGCAGTGACCACTTACCAACAGGTTGACTGTTAGCATATTTGTCGTCACTTTAATGTTGTCTTTATAACGTATACACAAACTGTGCCACTGAAATCGTTTAAGAATTTTAATCTCGTTGTTCTCAAATTATATAGTTCTATTTGAATTCTAAGAAGTAGGTTAACGAGAAGCTTATCGCGTGAGATCATTAAAAAATAATAGCTACTGTTACCATTAAAGACTATCAAAAGTCCACTGAATTAATGTATATTCATAAGCCTTTAAGGAGGTTTATTGCCATGGTCGCCACGCACGGCACGCGGGTTGGCCACCGCAGTTTTTTTCGTGTTGAATTGTTATCAGGACGATGCATTTTCTGTTTTATTTTCTTTTATCACCTCTTTCAACACCCACGGAATGATATGAAGTAGTGAAAATTCTTACACTACGTAAATCCTGATTAACTAACAGCGTGTTATTCAATTTTCCCATTTCCGCCAATAAGCTATCACTAACTAACGTGTAAACAAATTCCTTCTATTGTTCAAAAACAAAAGATATTCTTTTTATTTAATTAGGCAGGTAGATTCCAGCTTCCAGTCTTCCAGCTTTGTTAGCCAGTATTTACTTATTTAAATCGCAAAAAGATTGTACCGCATACTCTCATTTTTTAACGCCACGCCAGAGTGGATAACTTTTTGTAGAAAATAAAATTTAAATTGTAATTTAAGTACGTAGTCTAAATTTGTTATTTGAGCAGAATTTTGTCAAACATAAATTCTTATTGATTCACAGAAAACATTATGATTCGTTTTTACGAACTGTCGGAAAATGGCGACGAATGTTGGTCTGCAAATGCCCACTTTTTACAAAGCGATGTCCATCATCAGTATGCTATTGTTTTCAGGTATGGAGAATAATTTATATTTTTCCTAGTTTTAGCAACATATCTTCGTTATTTAGCTATGTATATAATATATATAATATGAAATGAAGCAACTGACCTTAGCAGGTGTAATTATTTTTCGTCTGGTGAAAACGAGATGGTTTTATCGTCTATTGAAATCCATGCAATTTTTTTTATAGATATAAGAATGATAAACGAGCGCACAGTTCACCTGACGGCAAGTAGATGCTGTGGCCCATAGTCATTTACAGGTGTCCTCGATTAAGAATTAAAATGCAGAAGCGTTGCCATCCTTGAGGGCTAAGATGGAATGACTCATTTTCAGTAAAAAGGGTTTACGGTTATCTACTCCCACCATACGAAACACGGTAGCATTAGGGTACTATTTTACGCCGGTATTCTACGTGGTCCTTCCCCGGTCGAGCCGACCCATTCGTGCTACAAAATGCCATAATATAGTTGCACCTTGGCTCTACCACGTATGAATATTAAAGGCAGTTCTCACAGATGCCTTTTGTATCACCCGTTGTTCACACCATTTAGTTCTTGGATTCTTTTACGCCTCCACCCCACGTCAATTGAACTGGGCGCTCATCAGATGTATACAGATGAGATCCCTCTTACATCATCAGTAATTGTCATCATTATCACCGCATATCTGGGTTTCAGAACACCTCGTTACATTGAACCGCATATAACGTCGGATGTGAAAGTGTATATAGAACTAGTGCGCCCGTCGGACGGACGTACTAGCGAGCCAAAAGAATTTACGTACAAAGCAGACTTGATCTCCGCGATGAGAAAGAAACGGAAGGCCAACTCTTCTTATTCGTCGATCGGGAGCAACTCTGGTATGTTGGTATTAAATACTAAGTTTTATATTTTACTTGCTTTTTTTAACGTTTTTGCTTACCTCGCTAACTCTGCTGCCACCGACATCGTTTAAATTTGTGTGACGGTTTACAGTAAAAGAGCTGTGGTAGCTCAGATGGTTAACGCTCGCTGTAAATATAACAGAACGCGAGTAACCCGGGTTCGATCGCCGCCGGCACCAATGAAATTCTTAATTGCGATTTAAGTGCTGGTTTACCACGTGCTCGGCGGTAAAGGAAAACATCGCGAGAAAACCTGTATGTCTGAGGAATAAGGAAAAAATATTTCGAAGACATGTGAAGTCCACCAACACGCATTGGGGCAGCGCGGCGGACACTTTCTTGCCCTGAAACCCTTTCAGAAATGAGGGGAGGCCTGTGCTCAGCAGTGTGACGTATATAGGCTGTAACTTTACTTTACTTTACTTTTACAGTAAAAGCGTTTGTCAACCCAACAAGGGTTGATCCAGGACAGATTTTTTCCGAACCAGTGGTAAATTAAAATAAGTGACTCAATAAGTATTATTTATAATCTTTATTGAGTAAAAAAGTTTCTGTGTCTGTTTCTGGTGTAAGAATATTCACTAATCACTAACTTATATCATCCCGTAGGTGTCGTAAGAGGTGATGGAGGGAAATAAAGCAGGAGAGGGGCAGCAGAATCTTTCTGATAAGAAATAAAAATGATTAAAATACTGCGGTTGCCATGCCACCAGCCTGCCATGCGCGGCAACTATGGAGAATATCCCCCTACAAGGCAATCTATAGGGGAGGCCTATATTCAGGGTTGAAATGTTGATAAGACTGCGACGATGATGGTGATGAACATTTTGTAAACGTTGTTATATGTCAGTGCTACAAATCTTTGTTAATGTTTTCAGGTGGCTCAATTAATAGTCTTAGTGATCTACCAGTTCCGTTGCAAATGATGAGTGTAAGTTGCTGTTATTATATCTGTGAACATTATAATTTACATAATATTGAATATTTAAAATTAAATACATTATTTTTTAAATATATTATAGCAAAAAGATGAACGTTTAGAAGATGAAGATATGAAAGAGATTCCCTCGTTTAATATACAAGTAAGAAATATTTTTTATATAATTTATAGTTATTAAAGGATAATATTTAATCTGTATTTTTTTTTCTCTAAATTTTATTCACTTCCTTCCATTTTCTTAATAAATAACATAAAATAAATTTATTTCTGACAGTCCATGTAACGTATAAGTGGCACATTATTAAATTTAATTTAATTCAATTTAACTTAATTCAATTGTTTAAACATAAAAACTACTATTATTATTATAATATTAATTTACAATTTAATTCAAGTATCTGCCACCCTCTGGGACACCGGTCACGTGCATTTGTGTTTGTACCCAGTGCCGCAGAAGGGTGCAGTCAGGCTTTTCGCCAAGCACGCTCAGGATGGTGTTGGCGCTCCCCCCCGTACGGAACATCAGTGAGGCGATACGGTGCCTCAGCTTTATCAGTCCGTAAAAGTCCAATGTTGGATTTGGACGTTCACCATTGTAGGACCGATTTGCCTTAATCGTCACACTTTTCAGGCTGATTGACGACCGCAGTATCACACTATTGGCACTAGACATGTGCCAATTGTGAATGATTCGTTCATTTGATCTGGATCGCATCAAAGTATTGATGATTGCAATTACTTTTTTTAACGTTTCGGATCAAGTGAGTGACAGGACCTATGACTAGAGTATAGTAATGTCCGACGACCGTCATTATCGAGCGGGTCTCACTGATCATAGAGTACTGAACCTCGAAATTATCCATTTGAATGATCGGGTCACAAGAAATGAATGACATTGGCTAATTTGCACCCTACACGATGCTTCCTTTCATCAGTTTAGGTATTTTAGTAAATTAATTAATACAACGTGTTTCTTAGATTATGTCCTATCTATCTGTATGTATATATCTCTATGCGTATGTATCACCTCAATATGTGCTAATTTTGTTTTAATACTTACAAGTTATAAGTGTTTACTGCCTCGTCTGTACGAATCCCGGGTTGGGCCAAATCATTAAATGAATTTCCTGGCCAAATTCTCAGTAGCTGCCCGGGGTCAGGAAGCTGGCGGTATTTCACCCCCGTGACGCTGGTTCTGCGCCTGTTCTTCCTCCAGTTGAGTCTTTATGTTATATTGATTACTATGAGAGTGAGGGCATAAAGAGTGCACCTGTTGCATCTCTGCATTTTTTTTCGCATATACCATGGAGAGTGCTCTGAGGAATTGTTCGGATTAATCTCAGCCGCCAAATTTCGTGAACGCACTACGCGGCAAACGTCCCGATACCATCCACACCATCTGGATGCTTGGCGGTCCACCACAATACGTTTCAAAAGGAGTTTTCTTCCGCGTACAACTTCTCTGTGGAATAGTTTACCACCGGCGATTTTTCCGGACCGATACGACCTGGGGACCTTCAAGAAAAGAGCTTACTCCTTTCTAAAGGGCCGGCAACGCATCTGCAATTACCCTGGTGTTGCGATTGATCATGGGCGGCGGTAGTCACTTAACATCAGGTGAGCCGCATGTTCGTTTGCCTCCTCTTCTATCAAAAAAACCTGTGCTTGTGCATACACTTGGGCACTATAATACTGTACTGCGCAAATGGCTATTCTCCGTTGAGACTAGCTGCCGTGACCGAAATTCGGTCTGAAGGACATTATTTTTACTAATATTACAAGTGTTTACATAGCTCAATCTGCCACTTACATATATAAAGGTATATTTATATACATCGCAGCCACTTACATATATAAAGGTATATTTATATACGGACTACCGGCTGTAATCGTTGACGTCACTGTCTCATAAAGTAGTATATTGTCCATTAAAAGATGTAAATCCGTAGACCTTATTCAAATAATTTTTTAAATTTTTCTTTGAAGTGGAACCAATTAAACGCCATATTGAGCCTTTTTTTAGATTATAAAGTATCTTGTTCTTTAAAACATTTTTTCCAGCTCCCTCAAGTCCCGGTAGTGCCTACATCAAATGATCTGGTTGGAGATGCCATATTTTACAATCTGTCTGCGAGCACACCAAATACTTGTGCGTCTCCGGCGAACATAAGCCCAATGCTAGGGCAACCGAATATTCCGGAGCCACCTGTTTTGCAACTAAACTCTTCGGAAATTGACCGCCTTCTCAAGAACAACTCAAACATCACTTCAGAAGAGAAAAAACAATTCTGCGAGACTGACTGGACAGGTAATTACTGAAAAATTAACATACACGTACGAAGCATAATCACGTGGCAAAAGCTTTTATCAACTTAGCCAGTTTAAAAAAGCACTGCTCTGCACAGCGCTTTTTTGGATTTCAAGGCAAGACACACCCAAAATATTTAAAAAAAAATTGGGTCATGCAGAGATCGTGTTTGATACTCTTTATACATAGAATATATTTTTGCCTGACACGTCACTGGCACGGTCATGGTGTGGTACGGTATAGTGGACAGACTCCTTTACCCTCGAGAACTTGGCAAATCAGTCTGTAAAAATGCAATAAACAATTTATTTCTAATTGAACTCGTATTGCTCTGAACTTTCTACTTCTGTCGTTTGCTATAAATTTTTTAGGGCAGAAGGTATTCTTTGATGTATTTCAAAGGATAACCTTTTGCCGAATTAATATCATACGATAAGTAAATGGTTCGGCATCGGAATGTACGCTATGTGCGCAATGTTTCTGTTTTTGTATTGATTTCTATGGAGAGACGTTCGCTAGATCCTACAAATCTGCTCCAGATGGAAAAGAGGCATTCCATCTTAGTCCTCAAGGCTGACAACGGATCTTCATTTTGATTCGCAAACGAGGATAGATGCTCGATTCGCAAACGAGGATATGGGCCACAGCAAACACTTACCGTCAGGTGGACAGTGTGCTCGCTTGTCACCCTTTTCCTACAAAAAAAAAAAAAGATATCGGTAATTTAAATGTTTGATCTGCTGATGATATCATCCTCGGTTAACGCTCCACCCTGTGTAGTGAACTAAGGGGTCCTTTCCTCAATTAAGTGTTTAAAATTAGGATATTTATTTATTTATTTATTTATTTGATTATTTTGCATAATGTGTTTGTTTTACAGTTGTTATAAAGAAAAAATATAGTACAACACATTAACCATTTCTGGTGTACAAAATGATATAAATTTAAAAACATTAAGTATTATTAACTATAATATAGATTAAAATTACAAAAAAAACCATTGATAATAATTAACAAACAAAAAAAACATAAAAATAAACTAGAAAGCGACATAATAAAACAAAAACATTTACTATTAATTGCACTATCATATTATTAATATTTATATTTTCATGTCACATTATATATTATTATTAAGAATAGCCCAAAATTTAAAGATATTGTTTTTTCAACAACTCACTAACCGAATAATAAGATTTATTAAATAGCCACTTTTTCAACTCATTCCCGAAACTCTTCCTTGGTTGTAGTTTTATGTTATCGGGTATAGCGTTAAATACTTTTATACATATTGCATAGCAATTCTTATGATAATTAACCGTTTTTGGTATTTTATCAATGACTTATTTATCTGGATGCCTCAAAGGTTTGGATTTGATAATATCTCCAGCAGTTATAAACAGCTCGGGGTTATTTTTAACAAATTTTGCTGTTTCAAGAATGTATATGCACGGAAGTGTTAGCACTTTCAAATCTCTAAATATTGATTTACACGACTCATGAGGGGCCATATTACATATTGCACGTAGACATTTTTTTTGCACAATAAAAACTTTATTGATGTCTACAGAATTTCCCCATATTATTATACCGTAGCTAAGTATACAATAAACGTGCGCCATGAGAGCTGTTGATTGCGATGCCGTTTTTGTAAGGTTTCGTAATACGTAAACAAAGCGGTTAAGTATATATATTATAGATAGAGCATTTTTAAAATTTTGCCCTTGATAATCTATGTTACATTGTAAAATTTATTTATTATTTCTGCCTACTTGAGAACGTTCGACAAATTCTTAAACGCCGACTCAGTAAACGCTTACCTTTAGCTTCAATCATAAAAATGTTTTACGTGGTAGCCATGCGGCAACTATATTATGGTTTTAGCACGAATGGGTCGGCTCGACCGGTGAAGGGCCGAGCTCTAATCTAATCTAATGCAGAATACCAGCGTAAAATAGCAGCTTAATGCTGCTGTGTTTCGTATGGTGAGTGAGAGAACCGGAGACCTTTTTTACTGGAAACGAGGCAGTCCATCTTAGATCTTAGGGGTGACAACGCATCTGCATTTTGATTCTTAATCGAGGATAGATATGTCTATGTGTCACAGCATCAACTAACTTTTAGGTGAACTGTCTGCTCGATTGTCACCCTTATTCTATAAAAAATGTCGTATAAAACTTTCACTTCTTTTTTCAGCATACTTCAAATCATACGGGGACAGCATAACAGAAGGGGTAATTATTTTTGACCGTAATAATTTTTAAATGTTTAACTCGCTTCAGTATTTTTAACATATTTTGATCTAATAATTGATAAGCATACACTGAATCTCATTATGTTACAAAGGTTTCTGTGATCTCGCTTAGGTTTAGTATAAGTGTTTAGTTGAATCGTTGATGATTGTAATCTTGTCCTTATTTATGTTTTTTTTTTTATTTAGTTTATGTTGCAAATCTGTCCTATATTGTTGCAGTGACAGGCCGTTACGATTTAGCATTGAGCTTTAAAGAGACTATCGGCTGTAATCGGATAGCTTCGGATTTGCAGAGCGTCATCTTTGTTATACACAAGTACTGTTTTAGTTGCAGTTACGATATTTTTTGAGAGTTAAATTTTTTTTTGCTCTGAAACAACAATTGGGTATTGACAGCATCTTAATAAAATGTTTTTTTTTTAAATTACTTAATAAAATAAATAATAAACTTTTAACGACGACTTCAAAAAACTAAAAAGAACAAAATATTTTCTTATTCTGAGGTCGGTATGCTACGTCGGTATGACGGTGCTTTAGAAAAATTGAACCTCCCACTTCAGAATGTGAAATTTATTCTTCTTAATTCTTAGAAGTCGGCGTAAATTTTTTATTAAGAGCTAATGATTTACTATTTTGAATGGACCAAGAAATATCCCAATCTCAATGCCACCTTAATGGTTGTATTAAAATCGTCACATCATCACGAAAGTCCTCTTTTTTCGCAATTAAATTTTATCTTAATATTTATCCATCCTTCCTTATTTCTTACATGATTTAGTCTATTCTTTGTAGTATATTTAGAATTGTTATAACAATTTTCAAAGCTATTTTGGATAAAGTTATATATCCTCTCAACTGTCCCGGATCAAATGGTCGCTTTGGCGCATACTGCCCAACCCTAAACGAGTGATTTATTGCCTACGTGGCGCGTGTCATTAAAATGGCAATATCTTAATAATTATGTATGGAAACTCTATAAAATAATATGTGGTTAGAATTATTGTTCAGTAAGCTAATAGAATATGTGTAAATGTGTACATTCACCTTTTTATATTTTCTAAATTTCATGGAAAAAATGCTAAAAGCGATTTTTTCCAGTTTGGTGAAAAAAAATTGTAAAAAAACAATTACTTCAATAAATATTTATTTTATTTACAATAAGATAAATACACTTTACAATAATTAATTAAAAAAAAACACAACTCTGCGTACATTTTTTATACACCACAAGCTCGACAATAATGTGGGCCACTTAAGATGACCCGAAACAGGCACAAAAAAGGCACATTATGTATGTGTGAGCGACAATTCCATGCCGAGATAAGTAGGTTAATGATATTAAAACAATGTTGTACGAGTTAGAGCAGGGATGGCGAACCTTTATGCGTATACGTGCCAATTTTCTGGAATAATATTTAATGACGTCGCAGCCGTGCCATCAAATATTCTTGACTTTGTGATCAGTGGAAAAATAATGTAAAAAAACAATATCAACTCAAAGCTCTATATTTACCAAAAATACAATTACAAGAGCAATTAAAAATTAGTGCGACTTCTGTTGTTGAAGATTGGACGATAATTGACTTATATTGGGGTTGTACGATGTTACTTTTAGCAGAATGCATGCTGAACTTGATTCATCAGTCAGTCTATTTCTAACAGAGTCTTTGATGTTATTCATCTCTGAAAACAATGACTCGCAGGCATATGTTGATGAAAATACAGTTAGAATAGCGTGAGCCAGCTTCTTTAAACAATTAAATGTTTCTGGCAACGCATTCCAGGTTTCTAAAATTTTATTATTGGCATCTTTACTTATATTACTGGTCAATCTTTCTGTTTCAATTAACTCTAATTCTTTTCTCATGTCTATGAATTTTTGTATCCAAATTGAACTAGATTGGAAATCAATCAGCTGCATTTCAAAATCTTCAATTTCCAACCAATCGAACTGGGAGAAGTTCAGTGTATGAAAGGTCGTTACATCTGGGTACATAATAAACTTGACCGTTTCTGATAATTCTTTGAACTGAGAAAATCTTGTTAAAAATTCCTTAATTGAAGAATCAATCACAGAGATAAATTCCTCAGTAATATTTTCTGCATTTGTTGTCTCATGTATATCAGATTCATTGATATATTTTTTCAAGTATGGAAAATACTTGTAGTTTTTTTGCGATAATATCGTTTCTGAAAACTTGCAGTTTAGCCTCAAAGGCGCGAATGAGATCGATCATGACGATTATTGTTTTGTTTGTGCCTTGAAGCTTCACATTTAACGTATTTAAGTGTTGGCATATGTCTGTAAAAAACATCAATTTTGAAAGCCACATGACGTCCAAAAGCTGTGGGTATTGTTCAATTTTTCCCTCATTTTGCAGAAACAGTCTGATTTCTTCCAAGCATTCAACAAATCTTTCAAGTACAGACCCACGACTCAGCCACCGAACATTATTATACATGAGTAAGCCATTATACACGGAGTTGACTTCATCCAACAAAGCGTCGAACTTTCGCTTGTTTAAAGCCTGAGCAGAGATGAGGTTGACTATTTTCGTAACTACTGCCATAACATTATCAAGAGATGTTAAACCGCTCTTAGCGCATAAGGCTTGTTGGTGAATGATGCAGTGGAATTCAAGAATCGAATGTCCTACTTCAGTTTGAAATAAACTTATGAAACCAATTTTTTTACCCACCATACTCGGAGCACCATCAGTTGTTACAGAAACAACTTTTTTATATCAATTTCTTTTTCAACTATCGAATTTTTAACTGCCGTACAAATATCTGCGCCCTTTGTAGTTGTTGGTAACGATTTTATCGCAATTAATCAAATCATCAAAAAGGAGTATCTTTGATGCGCTGAATTATCTTATTTTTATTCTCGAAATCAGCAAAAAGAGAAGGCGCGCATGCTAACCAGGCTTCCTTTAAAAACTCGCCTTCTTGAAAGGGTTTACTATGCCGAGCAATGACATTTGCAGCCGTGTAACTTGCCGCACTTGTATGACAATTTTTGCCAACAAATTTATTTATTGATGTTGACTGTTTGTTTCTGTCTTTCAAAGCACTCGCAATTAATTCCTTTTGCTCTGCTTCGCTTTTTTGACAAATTGATTTGTGATTTGTTTCAAAATACCGTTTAACGGAAGATGTTCTACATACCATGGTGCCAGAACATAAAACACACACTGCTTTGTCACCTTTATTAATCACGCTGAATTTATCAGTCCACCAAGTCTGAAATTCTCTAGTATCCTTGCTATTTTGCACTTTTAGTTTCTTTGCTGAACTAGCCATATTAAATTACAGCAAATAATAACTTAAATAAACTTTAAAGTTCACTTTCACAATGAAATTTAACTATTTTTTGCGTAAACAAACAATTTGCGCGGGCACTGCGCCTCGTTTGTTATTATTTACTCAAGTCAAGCCCCCGCGCTGCGTTCCCGCGCCCCGCGCCACCGCCGCATTCCCCGCGCTAGCATAGCAACTACGCCCCGCCTCCACCCCGCGCACCGGACCCGAACGCTCGCGCGCGTTTGCTTTTCAAAGATTCATAGGTATTATGCTACATCATAATCATAATTTATACTTTTTTCTTTAAACTCGTAATCAGTGACGTGCCGAAATTATTTCGTCGCGTGCCAGCAATGGCACGCGTGCCATTGGTTCGCCATCCCTGAGTTAGAGGGAGATACAGATACATTACTACGGCTGTTTCGTGTCTGAAGTTTATAAGTAAATTGCAACCTTCTAAAGGTTGTGGACAGACGCGTACTTTTTTAATAGCGACCTTTAGAAGGTTTTGGACAACCTAGAGGATATCTCTATTGGACACTGCATATTATCAATCTCATATCATTCGACGTTTTCAAGAAGTGATTTTAATAAAACTATTATTTACGGATTTTATCGCGTTTAATTAAACGCGATAAAATCCGTAAATAATAGTTTTATTCAATGTGTAGTGTTCGCGTAAATTTAAGAAATCATTAAGTGATTTTAATTCCCTATTTTGCAGTTTTTCTCTAAATGTATATAGGACCACTCCTGCAATATACCCTTCGCGTAAGATACATACAAAAATGTACAGTTGCATTATAAACCTCACCTTTTATTAAAGTCGACTAATCTACTACATCATATCATTGGATTTTGCTGCTTTTAATAGTGTCTCAAAACATGGTCGATTTGCGCAGATATATGTTTTTCACTATAAGAATGGATGGAAATACTACAAAAATGACGTTATTAACTGTAATATCTATTTTATTTCTATAGAAGTTACGTTTGGACAGTGATAAAACTACGAAACTTAAGCTAGTCGATTATGGTCGTCTCATTCTAAGGCTCGATGTGTAATCATAATGACTACTGTATAGGCTTCATAATTTCGTTAGTATAAGTACTAAACAGTAGACTGTATTAAATATGATTTGTAAGTCCTGATGTTGGGTGCAATTTACAAAAAAAATCATTGTCATTTTGAATGTCTAGTTCCATTAAAGATTCTTGTCATATACATTATCAAACGCACTTTATTATTCATGATGCACTTTTCTTGTATTCATTTTCAGTTCAATACATCCTTTTTTTATATACGTTTTATGCAGCATGTTTTTCTATCATTTCCATCGTTATATAAATACAAAAATAAATTACTTTGTTTCATTATTTGAAATTTTATTTTAAGTAATTAACATATCAGTGACCTAGTACTCCACGCTCGCATTTATAACTGTTCTATCAATTTATTATTTTCTAACGTAAAACAGGCCTTTTGCAGTGAAGATAGAAAATTAGTTAAGGCTTTTAAAATTTAGATTTTTGAGGGTTTGAAAGAATATGGAGTGGCCTAGTCGTCTATTGAATTGAGATCGATTAGACCACGCGCAGTCATTACAATCTGTTCCGATTATACAGGGTTATTTTTCAAAAACTATCCAAATAAAATACGAGTTAATAACGCTTCTACTTTTATTTGAAATTATGCCAAATTGAATGTGATTTATGGGCAACAACTATGCGTACGCGCGCTCCTCTGTGTGCGATTCAATTCACAACGTTTTTGCCGACGGAGCGACGCTTAAAATAATGCATTACCACACATTCTGAGATAAAAAGATAAAAAGAACAGAATATATGAGATTTTTTAATCTTTTTTCTTAACCATTCTCCTATATTACTTATTTTAAACCTTATCTGCAAATTATGGCGAATAATTGCAAAATAATCCTGTATAATAGAAAATAACATTACGTAACATTTTTCGCTTTATAAAATTCATAAATTTTCAAAAAAATTTCAAAATTTTTTTTTCAAAAATTTATAAATTTCCGTCCTCCGTCCCCATCAATGTTTTTAACCAACATAATCTTACCTACTAATATAATAGATGTGAAAGTATATTTTTGTCCTTCAAACACGCATGAACGTATAATCTATATCTATACATATAAATAAAATTTAAGTGTCTGTTTGTAATGTCAAATAGCAACTTTTATTACAAAAAAACTATTTTTAAATTCGCGTTTGTCTGTCTGTTTGTTCCGGTGAATCTCCGAAACGGCTGGATCGATTTTGACGGAACTTTTACTGGTAAGTAGCTGATTTTATAAAGAGTAACGTGTAACAATTTTTATTATACAGCATCGTACCGAAAATTTTATGCATCGAGTTTTAAAAAGAAACGATAAAACTCAGCTATAGTAATCGGCAAGCTTGGGATTTGTAGAGCGTCGCCTCTATCACACGAAGTTGTAACACTTACCATCAGATGGGCTGTGTGCTACTTTTATCTTAGAAAAAGAATGAAAGTTCCGTGCAAGAAAAAAGAAACATAAAATCCAATCGTTATAAATTACACACGAACGAAGTCGCGGGGAACAGCTAGTTATATATAAAATCGAAGTGTGTGAATATGTGAATGTATCGAAACAACTGCCTACTATTGAGCTCATCTTATTTATAAGCATGCTATTAAGAAGTAAATGAGCGATTTTAAAATATTTCACTGTCTGTCTGCCCGTTCGTTCTGCCTGGGCTAATTTTCGAAATGGCTGAACCGAATGTGATGATCGAACACAGAAAGCGGTGCTAGGAGTGATCGTGACAATTTTTTCGATAGTTGAATTAATTGCCCAATCCAACTCTTCTTAAATATGTACTAATTCATGGAGATTACCTGCCAGCCGACATACCTTTTACTATGAGACAAATAGTAATCCTAATTGTTATAAAATGTGATTGTTGTTAACAATAAGCAATTAGATGGCAGCAACTAATTATTTACCGCCATCTAAATTATTCAGCTTTCTTTAGTTCTCACAGTTCGTATTAATGAGTAAAAACGGTTTTTAATTGTTTATAACTAATTAAATTTTTTAACTGTGTGCATAAGTAAAACCCACATTGTTTGTTACCCCATATCGATGTGTTAGCCGTCTTCAGTTTTTTAACCAAGTTCAAGTAAAGCTTCTTCAATCGACACATATAAATTTATGTATACATGGCTTTCTTCGAAACGGGTGATCTAATTTAAATGTTGTTTTTTATTTGGTATTGTTATTAGGAGACACTACTGCCCTTCACTCCTTGTTTGTTTTCATCTGTCGTCTTTTACGACACCCACGGGACCATATGGCGTAGTGAATATTATAACACCGCCACTACACCGTCAATTTGAGAAATTGTGATATTCCCATAGACTTATTATACTACGTATGGACCGGGTCATTGAACAAACAAAATGGCACCGACTCATTATTGTTAAAATGCTTATGGAGCACCAACGCGACCACCAATGCGTGCCGTGCGTCCGTGCAGTGTTTCCACTTTTAGATATTTTGCACTATTTTAGGGTAAATCTACTAATATAGGTAGGGCTTTAGGCGTTTCTTCAAGTTGACAGGGTTTTGGATAATTTGGGGTAAAACCGAACTTCATGTAACCCTGATTTTTATTCATATCCAATGTATTTTTTAAAAAAAATTCGAAGGGGATAAGGCCAAAAGAGCTAGAAAGTGTAGAATGAAAAAGTTTTTCTTTAATAAATAATATAATAAATAGAATAGCATAATGGCATATTTTACTTAGTTACATATTCGTTATTCATATGAGACTAAGTGTTGTTATAATTTGAAAATGAAAGCGTCTTCTTCATCACAAAACTCAAGATTTTTAATCGTGAAATTATATTCAAATCTTGCAATGATGTTGTTCTTTAAAATATTGAAAATTAGGTGCAATAAATAAGGCTATTTCGATTTTTTTATGATAATTCAGGGAGTTCTACAGGTTCTATGGTAAAGCGAAAATCATAAGTGAAAACACTAGTACCGTGGTAGTTCATTAGTATTTAAGAGATGGCGCTGATTTATTCTACGCTTAAACCATGAACAATTTTTGTTCGCACGGCCATATCTTGCCATTTATATCAATGGATATTTTTAGTACGCCCAAAAGAGTAAAATTTTAATTTACATAAATATAGTAAATTACTTTTAATAAAAATAAAAACCAGATATCAATAACTAAAACAAATATATTAATTCCCACATAAATAGCCCCCTGAAGTCGGTGCCTTAGTTCTCTCACACTCTATGTCTTAACAGCTGTATGGAAATTATTTCACACACAAATTTCTCACTTAATGCGTAAAATGGTTTTAATTAGTTGTTAACAAATTAAATTACCTTACTAGTACGAGTAGGTACCTAACGCGCAGAGATCTTTTTCATATGCAACTCGTTCGCAAGGATTCTTTGAACGCTGCCATATGAGATCCCTGTGACCTCAGCTACATGCCTGATGTCACTATTCGATCTGCCAACACAAAATCTTCGACTTTTTTCACGTTTTCTTCAGTGAGGGACATGGATGGGCGTCCTTAGCGATGTTCATCTTCAGTGGATGTTCTGCCCAGTTTAAACTCCTTGGCCTGGCCCAGCCTGCAACTGTAGAATATGGAGGAGCAGAGTCCCCCAATGTTTCCACTAAGTCACTGTGTATGTCTTTTGAAGACATTTTTTTCAAACAGAGGTACTTGATGACAGCTCTAATTTCGTTTTTCTCCATTTGATGTTATCTCTTTGACAGTTCGTATTCAAATGAATGTATCTCCCTTTTTTTTTGCGCCCGAAGCAAATATGGGAAACCCTCCGGAAAACGGGGGAGGGAGGCGGTGAATGCTCATTGCATACCACGCAGCCGGCTGCGTGGTTATGTGGAGACTTTTACCCACTAAACACCACCTTTTAGGAAATGGCTTAACGATCTGACTAGATATCTCTAAGCCGTATACGAACGCGACCCTCCTTGGCAGAAAGGAGGGCGCAAAGGTATCTCCCGGAAATCGTGATCTATTTATATGTTTTTTTTTTTGGTTGACGTAATGAGTATATAAGCAAGCAAAAAATATTTTTTTTAGATTTTTATGCTGACCTGAAGTAACCGATTATCATTACTTTTGGATCACCCCTCGTAAACAGTGCAAATACAATATTTATAGTAATTTAATTTGTTTAAAAAAGGTAATACATTGTATGAATTTTTACTAAATCATTCTTTGAACAAACATTGTCTTAGCAAAAGTAGAAAAAGCTAAAGCTACAGCCTATATACGTCCCAATACTGGGCACGGGCCTCCCTTGTTTCTGAGAGGGTTTTGTGGCAAAGAAGTGTCCACCGCGCTGCCCCAATGCTTGTTGGCGATCTTCGCATGTCTTCGAAATATTATTTTTTATGTTCCTCACGATGTTTTCCTTCATCGTCGAACACGTAGTAAATCAGTAATTAACAATTTCATTAGTGCCGGTGGGGATCGAACCCGGTTTGCTCGCGTACTGTGGAATTTACAGCGAGTCCAGAAACCGAACCAGAGAACCAAAAAAAATATTTATTATTAGACTTAGAGGTTTTTTGCCTACGTAGACTTATCAATTATATTTTTACAAATGACGTTATTATTATATTACTTTGTAATGTCTTTACTCCTTTTCATTGATTTTTTAATTTATGTAGATGGGGGGATGTATGGAGTTCATTAGATTGGTGCCTGATTCTGCGCGGATATCTGTAAGTAATATTCATCCATTTTTTGAAATTTAAACGATGATTTGCTTATATTATACTTTTTGGCTGGACTGCTTATACATATTTACCTTTTAACTTTTTTTTATTAAGACAAGAAGAATGCAAAGAATCATGTCCATTATTAACCTGAAAATTTTCTAACGCGTCTAGTGATGTAAAATATCTTATAAAATTGCAATTTTTTTTCTTATTTCGTATCAAATAAATGAATGTTCAAATTAAGTCAGGAAAAAAAGTAATGTACTTTGTTTATCATTCTCAATAGACTTTTGGAAACGAAACGTGTTTTACTATGGCTCAAAGGTCCGGAAGCCATGCCAAAATATATTAAAAACTTGTTTTCCACATTCCGTTTCAGACTACGAAAAACTTGTTCATATGTCATATGGTTTATGAATGTTCAAAATAACCAATTTCTTTTTTATAACTTATTAAATTATGATAAGATACGGCTTTTAATGGTTTTGTGCTATGGTGTGGAAAGATACATACCTTATCTGTCAGCTGTTATAACCTCAAACTTTTATTTACTTAATAGCATTTTCCCCTGGCCTGTAAATGAAAAGATGATAAGTTATTATAAACAATAACTGCTTTTATACAACACTAGTTGTAGGTAGACGTGACCTGTTAAAGGAATAAAGTGACAGGTCAATCAATGTATGGAAAGTGGGCATGATACTTTCCTCCAATAAGAATATCAACATTAACATATTTGTTACGGAATATTTCCGTAGGTATGATGACTGCGTTTAATCACTAAATTGGTAATGCTAGACTTATGTTCGTAGTATTATGTACACCATTTAAATAAAACTGTTTTTACGGATTTTATCGCGTATATTAACTTATTTTATATTCCCGATGTTTCCAGCACTTTACAGCACCCATGGTTAAGGGGGGGTCTGATGCGTTCGACGTCCCAATGTCATAGTTAACCATGGCTACCTCTAGATTATTTTTTTTAAATATAAAATAATAATAATTATTAAAGAATATAAAATAAGTTAATATAATATATACTATAAAATCCGCAAAAACTAATTGTTATTTAAATGTGTAATGTTCGCGTATACATAAATCGTTATACACACGTGTGATATGTATTCAAAATAAAATTAAATTTATCTTCAAATTATCGCAGTTTTTTGTACTCTTATCAAACCTAAATATTTATAATAAATAATATAGTACTGAGCCAAAAGCCGAATTAAACTAACGTACAGACAACAAAATCATTTCATTTACTTTGTTCCTGTATTGTGCAGAAACAAGAAAAGAAAGTTGAAGACAACTCAAAATTTGCAAAGATTAGTCGCTTGTCAAATGAAGTCTATCATGTAAAATCAAACGTAATCAACAAGAAGAGCGAATACTCAGCGTTTTATAAAATGGAAGATGGTGCGGAAGTTAAAAAGGTATTTTTTGCTTAATTTCGAAATCATATAAATGTTAAGTGATGTTATCGAAGATCTTGATGGTCAAATAAACTCCACCAACCGCTATGGATATCGCATAATATGTTACATGGAAATAAATGTACACCATAGTCGTTGAATAAACGACTAATATCACAATATAAGACAAAAAAAAGGATTCCTGCGAAGGATTTCTCTGGTAGTTCTTACCTCATTTTTTATTTCATACAAGAAACTTATAATTTCTTTCCGTTTGTAAATTTATAAAGGATAATAAATCCTGGGAACGAGGTGATCGCATAACATAATATAATATGATTGTAATCCGTTCTTTTTTTGAAAAAGGCCCTGCTGGTTTATTTGCTGGCTTTTGTCAGCTCAAAAAGCAGCAAAAAGTTTTTATTTATATTTCTTAATATTTCACAGCTACGTAATTGCATATTTTCCTTCAAATTTATTGTTTTGTGACCTCATGGAAACTGAATATCTCGACGGATTTTGAACTAAGTTTTTTTTAATAGAAATTAATATATATATATATATATATATATATATATATATATATATATATATATATATGTAATATGTAAACGGGCATTCGGCTCACCTGGTGGTAATTATCGACCGCCGACCATGAACAACTGCAACACTAACTGACACTGGCGTCCTTAGATTCGTCAAAATCGCGGGAATATCATACATTTAAAGCTAATAACCTCGAACAGACGAGCCGAGATACATAATTTTATTAGTTAATAATATTTTTTTTATGGAAGAGGGGGCAAACGAGCATGCGGCTCACCTGATGTTAAGTGACTACCGCCACCCATGATCAACCGCAACACCAGGGGAATTGCAGGTGCGTTGCCGGCCCTTTGGAAAGGAGTAAGCTCTTTTCTTGAAGGTCCCCAGGTCGTATCGGTCCGGAAAAATCGCCGGTGGTAAACTATTCCACAGAGAAGTTGTACGCGGAAGAAAACTCCTTTTGAAACGTATTGTGGTGGACCGCCAAGCATCCAGATGGTGTGGATGGTATCGGGACGTATGCCGCATATATATCAGAAAGATCACTACAGGTTGTTTATGTGCTTTCATTTATAAGCCGCTTGTTATTTTAAATTGCAGCTTGTGAAAGAGCTATGTGATATGATAAAAAACAAGACTACTCATAAGAAACAAGTTGTTCGGGACAAACTCCATCGGCTCTTCGAAATGCGACTTTCAAACGGCGATACGTAAGTTAAATTGTATTTACCGGTTTCAAAAAATCAGACGGTTTTTTAAGATCGACGTATTCCATGGACAACTCAAAAGGGTACGACTCTACAACAATTCAACAACGACTCAGATAACTTCTAAAGTTGGCGCTAACACGTAGGGTATGGAAGAATTATAGAAGAATTCTTTTAGGTTATATAATAATCAATACATTTTTATTTCAGAATTCATTCCATATGTGTTAGTAAACAAATATAAAATTTTAGAAGCTACGGTTAGTAATGATTTGTCACTGGCAGAACTGTCTCAATTCAGTGTTTTACATAAGAACTGCCTAAACAATTTACAAGTTTCCGGGAGACTATTAGTACTCTAAAATGTTTTTAAAAGTATAGATACTTCGTACTCGCTCTAGAATGGCAATACAAAAGTCAGGTAATGGCACGCTCTCGCGTCGCGGCTACACTTTGCTACAGTGCGGGATTGTTCTAGTTATTCGTGGCAAACATGTCTTCCTGTGTTTTTAGGTGGTGCACAAAGTACAAGGCAATTGTTAGAGACAAGAAAGACGTCTCATTTCATTCGTTTTCATTGAATTTATATGTTTTGTTCATAATTGGTTTTATTATTTCAACACTAACCGTTAGTGGAAACTTTGACGCTAGCTAGCTAGTGTGTTCACTTTCCCAATTCTCCTCCGTATCGGTAAGTCATGAGTTCGTGCCAATGATCGCTCAGCAGCAATCAATACGTAACTAATAATGTATATTCATCTTTTTCTAACGATAAGTATACCCTATTGTGTGTATCTTTTTGTTGGCGCAACGTGTCATAATAAATAGCTGTCCTATATAGTACTACCTGCACCACTTTAAAATACAATAATGTTAGTTTGTAACCTGTCTACGCTTAATACGCCTTTGTTAGTGCTACCCCGTATTTGCGTCATCAGGGATGCTATCCGCTTTCATATAATCGTAGATGAACTTTGCTTTTAATTTTTATTGAGGTAAATTTTTTACCCTTTTGAGTGGACTAAAGAATATTAAAATCTTAATTCCGCCTAAGTACGCCCTGTTTAGCGATCCTCAGTGGTAAAATTTATTATTCAAATAATATGGGACCACCACTGATGTATCACTGTTTTATAAATCTTTAACCTCGGTTCAGCCGTCACATTTGATTAAGACATCGTAATTCTTATTCAACAGATTCTTACACATGATGCTCTGCAGCAACCAGCCCAGTTTGGAATACATTGTAAAACTTATACATACCATGCGAATGACAGATCTGTTGAATAAAACCAATAACCAAGCACAGTCGATATTACATCTGGCCATCATAAACGACCTGCCCAGACTGGTCACATTCCTAGTTTCTAAAGGTAATTCATTTTGTAAAAACAAGTCTTAAAAATGTTGCTGTAGGTGGCTGTTGGTGTAGGCCTATTAAAAAATCCTTTACAACACCGATACGTTCAACCGGTACGTTAAAATGCTTTTTAATATACCTATTGATTCTACTTTTATATATACGCCGCTTTTGTTTTGAAATCTAAGTCAAACCAAATATATTTTTTATGTTTTTTTACTTCAGGTTGCAATCCAATGATTGTGGACAGCGAGGGCAATAACGTCATTCATTACGCCGTTATTTGTCAGACATGTTTAGCGCCATTACTGGAAGCTATCAAGACGAACAATGTCAATTGTGATATTAACGCGTACAATAATGGTAAGTTCCTGAATGCAGGCTTCAATTGTTTACGTGTCGTGAAGGTGGTTTTACGAATAAATTGCATATCGACAAACATCCAGACCAGTAACAATTATTTTTATAATATACTTAATATATGCCTACCATTTACTTGCACGGTTTAATGACACGGCCACTACTAATGCTTAAATACATACAACGCGGTCACATTAACTTGACGCACGGCTTTATGACGTCATTTACAACAGTGTAACATAGATGCTAACCATACTGACGATTGCCGGGCGAGCTAGGGCAGTGCGGGGGCTGGCGGGCGGGGCCTCGCATTCCAGCCATGCGTCAAGTTAATGTGACCGCAATATAAATATACGACGCGAATTACGATTTTAATTTATTGGCATACTTTTAACGGGCTTGGGACTGTCATAGTAAATAAAATAAAATATTTTGCGAATCAGGGATGTAACTGATGACTGTCATTATTACGGCGTATTTAAAAAAGTTAATCATCTATTCACAAAAACGATTCTTTTGATATATATTAAGGTAACTTTATTAATAGTTTATTGGTAGTTTAAAATATATTCCGTTTCTGTCTATGCATAGTTGAACACGTTTTAGTCGTTAACCTGAATAGTTCTGTTCGCTGCCAAAATTGTTTTTCGATTAGTCTACACGTGCGTTAATTTCTTGTCTTTTCAAACACCGTAAAGTCTCAGTTTCGTATTGTACTTAGTATACCACGTAAACTTTCATTGCTTTAAATGTAACACGTAAATTCGAACCGCGAATACTATAAAATGGTACGGCATTTTATAGTATTCGCGGTTCGAATTTACGTGGCAAGTGATATCACCACAAGTGATTATTATCTACAAAAATTTAAAAATAGCACTTGTATTTTATGAGGTCACGGTCAATACTGTCGGTCGGCCAGGCGGACGTAGGTACCTAGCGGTGTAACGGTCAATGGAAGGGAACCAGATTACAAGTAAACAAATAACTTTTAAATCGTCTTCAAATAAAAGTAGTTCTAAGTTTAAACAGAATTTCTTCTCAAATATTAGGCTACTAATTTTGCTATTTTTCAATCTAATATTCATCCTTTTTAAATGTGAGGTTTTTAGATTCTTAACCGAAGTGTAGGGCGGCCCACACTAGATGGAGTATACCTGGTGAGGCATGGAGGAAAACGATAGTTGCAGGCGCCTCGGGAACGTGTTTTGTGGCGTTCCTTGGGAGAGGCCTATGTCGCGAAATGGACTTGTTCAGGCACTTGTGGAGGGTTATAGTTATGATAATGATGAATATTCAACTAGATTTGATGAAAATTAAAAGTCGACTTGGAAATTTTAAAGTACGATGTAGTTCCACATTAATTATTAAATTATTACAGAAAGACAGACGGCATTACACTTAGCCGCTGTATATGGGTCCGAGGAGAGCTGTCGAATATTGTTGTCGCACGGGGCGGCGCTTAGCGCTCGTGACAGCGAGGGACGCAATGCACTACACCTTGCGGCTTACGATGACTGCTTGCCAGTAGTGCGCGCGTTGGTTGACAACGCTCAGCCCGTGAGTATACATTACATACTTACATAACACACACACACACACACACACACACACACACACACACACACACACACACACACACACACACACGTACGTTTGCGTACGCACATACGCATACACGTGCATATTCAAATGTTAGTACACGCGTGTACAATACGCTGTCTCAACTTCCACTCAAGTTATAGCCCATACACACATGACACATGCCTATGTAAGACACATAATATAAATATTCTAAAAAAGCTACGAACTAACTGCTTTTTTACTATAGATTATGAATCAAGATGTGCTCTATCATCATAGTCATTATTAAATACTTGTATAACTTTTAGCAATTTTAGTATACCGACTGAAAATGTTTAAGTGTATGGTGCCAAGACTTACTTCATCAAAGAATTGAAACCTAGACTTTAGAAGATTTTATGTAAAAATGATTTATCCTTTTTGTTTTTTATATTCGGTTTTTACTTTTTATAAAAAAAAAATTTGATCCGTTTTGGATGGATTAAGGAATATTAACTAAGCACAAGGTAACAACTAGACTAGAAAAGCGCGTAAATAGATACATTGAAAAATTTTATCCCCTCATTGCCGTCCTTTAGGATGGAATTTTCTTCAAACGCTTCAAACCATCCTTGAGGTTTTAAATAATAATTGTTTATATTGATAAGAAAATACTCAATATAATCGGCTCTACGCAAGCGTCTCCACGCCCTGTAAATGCATATTGTTACGAGCTTAGGGTTCGTGACAATAAAAACTGCTGATTGAATTACCAAAATTTACACTTTTATTGCCGAACACCAATTAAAACTTAAAAGACACTAATAATTAATCACACTGATTCGCTTTATTTCGCTCCGAAGCTTCGCTTGTATCGCCAAATTCAATACTACCCCGATCGCGGCTTTCAACAGCTTTAAATAGGGCTCTTCCACCGAAACATCCAGAATATTCTAGCTAATACGAGCCCCGACCGACCAGGCGCAGAAAGTTCGAGTGAGGCTTTCTAGAAAGCTTAGTTCCTCTGTTTGATAATAGATGGCGCTAGTGCCATCAACTGTGGCGCGCAACAATATTATGCTCACCATTACCCAAAATAACAGCTATTATTGCTAATTCTCTTATATAATAATATTCTAATAGCAATCGCATATGTATTTTAATAAAATAATTTTAACAACAACAACACCCTAAGCTTCTCTCTGATTTCTGAAAAAAATTAGCTTACAACTGGTAGACTGGTAGACAGTAGAGGTGTGGCAAGAAGGACTATCTTTGTGTATGACAAAGTGTCCTTCGAAATGTGTTAAATTAGGGTGGCGACAATAGTAGCAGGGTAAATTTTAAAAATATTTTTATATCAAAAAATATTTTTGACTATTTTAAAAGTTTATTATGCGTTTTTGAAGTTCACATAAATGAAGTCACTCTCTACGTTTTCTCAAAGCAGTTATTTTATTTTATATTTAAAAATATATTCTTGGACTACGTGAATATTTGAAGTTTTGTATACTGTACTGTAAATAACTACTCTAGTCACCAAAAATATAATATTTTTAACTTGACACACTTCAATTCTTCTACGGCTGCTACATTCATGCTATATCATCCTGTATTTGCGCTAGCGCCGTTCTGGAAGGTTTCTAAACTGTTATTTACAGCTTACAGCTGCACACTTTCATCTTGCCCCCATTAGAGATAGTCCTCCTTACCTCTACTCTCCATAAGAGGGCCGAGATCTTTATGCTGCTTATTTTATCTGTGCAACATTATAGCACCTATATTATAGTTTTCCGGTCTATTATAAAAAGAAAGGAGATGTGTTTGCATTAGAGATGCGCCGAGTAGCACTTTTGCCGAGTAACAAGTACCGAGGTTTACTCGGTTCAATTTTTTTCCAACTGAGTACTCGACCGAGTTCAATCAAATTCCTGTTTCGGGCGCGTAAACAAGTACAAACAATAGAGCGCGATGATCCTAAAAGCCCATTGCTTTAGAATTAGATAGCTATTTAAAAGAAAATTTGTTGGCAAAAGACAAGAGTCCTTTCAAGTGGTGAGAAGGGCACCAAACAAGGTATCCAGAGCTGGCACATTTAGCGCGAGTGTTTCTATGTGCACCTGCCTGCGCCGTGTATAGCGAGCGATTGTTTTCGGAGGCTGGTAACGAAAAAAGGAATAGGCTGTTTCCAGAACGTGCAGAGCCTTGTGTTCCTGCATCATAATTTACCTTTATTAAATTTTAAATATCGATTTTTTTCATTAACCTTTTCCTAATTTTGTCTCGTTACTACTCATTCATTATAATTATTGAGATTGTCAAAAATTTCCGAAATTAATAATAATAATATATAATAATAATAAATAATGATAATATGTCATGAAAATACAATAACTAACATAGGTACATACATACATAACATATAATAAATACTTTTAGATTAACACTGTTGTTTTAATTATATCGATCTACCAAAATATATTGCTTTACTTCAACCGAGTAAACTCGGCATTAAAACCGAGTTATTCGGCCGAGTACAAATATTAAAAATCCCGCCGAGTACGCCGTGTACCGTGTATTAACCGAGTACTCGGCCCATCTCTAGTTTGCATGACTTTAGTATCACTTGAAATGCACGCAGAGCTTTGTATATCTTTCTTTCTTGGTTTGAGATTACTTATTCCTAAATAGTATTTTTTAACAATAAAGTGTTAATATTATATCCCAAATATCAAATCAAATTTGTTTATTTTGTAAACATATGTTAATTTACAGATCTTGATGTACTATAGTAAATATATATATATACATTATTTAAAAAAATGTTCCATACTTTTATCATTATTTGATATATGAAGATTCTACTTCCTAACTATAATAATTACTTAATGCTCAACTCTTAAAAAAATATATGTTTTGTAGGATGATATCGACGCTGTAGATGGAAGAGGCAACACAGCTTTACAGATAGTGTGCGGTGGAGCTTTAAGGAAAAACTCTATTGAAATTGTTAAAATTCTTTTGGAGAAAAATGTAAGTGCTGAGCAAATTTCTTCATGTTAGTAATAATTTTGGTTTTAGTTGTGTTGTCTGTAAGCCAAGCCATGCGCACTTTTGATCGTACAATACCTACCTTACGTCCGCCAAGCAGTGATCTAATTTGATCAGAATTATGTAAACGTGTGTACCTATGAAAAAACTATTTTTTCGTTTTAAACAAAACCAAAGACACTATGCAATAGATAATAGTATCAAAGACAAAGATATGCTCTTTTATTTTAAACCATAACCTGGCAATGTTTCTTAGAAAAAAAAAAGAAATCACTCTGAACTTTCGGCGTTCCACGTGTCGTTTTGATGAAGGTGCTCCGTCTTTTTTTATAGAATTTTATATTTGTGTCTGGACTAAAAACGAAAGTATTATACTTTTTTATATTCCTTGTAATATAGTGAACACATATGTATATATAATTTGTGGTATAAAAAGTGAAAAGTAAATTGCCAAAAGTGCTTCAAAATATGGAAGGCCCATTATGGCGGCTGGGTCATAAATGTGTTATTTCTCAAATTCTCATTTATTTTTAGTGTAAAATGTAAGTAAAAATAGTTTTCTTACATATTTCAAATAACTTGACGTTGTATTTATTTCAAATTCACACAAAACTATTTTAGAAATATTGTTCTAAATGTCACACAGATAAAATATTATTTTTTTTTTAATTTTTATATATTTTAATATTTTGGTATGAGTAACGAATGGAAACACATAAAACATAAAAATATACATATTTCCAAACATTTTCATATAAATTTCTCTAAAAACAAAAGTGTAGAATTCAAATTAGTAGTAATTTTGTCACTAAAATTGAAGTATATACCACTATACAGCTATACAGGGTAATTTACGTATTATATTACAATTTCTAGCAACCAAAAATAATTTTATTCGATAGTTTATACATTCAACAAGAATTCCTGTAAGTTTTATCCATAAATATTGTCTCAAAGTGAAAATATAGCAAAATTTGCAATATAGCAAAAAATTTGCTAATTTTCAAATTTTCCCGCCATTACGGTCCCGAGCGAACGGGAGTATAACATGTCGCGCGCTCGCTTGGCGAACAGAAAGTCATTTAAAGTTAAGACAATGGGTGCGTTTGGCAGAAAAAAGCGCTAGCAAACGCTTGTAAGCAAAATGGCGATCGTAAGCGGTAAGCGCTGTCAAATCGTAAGTAGCTATTTTCCTCTAGGACACGAAGTTAGTTTTAACCGGGGAACCTAACCTAATTTAAATATATGTTTGTAAAGTATTCATATTAAAAACTTACCAATCATGAATTTTTAACAACATGTATATGTTATATTACTTAAAACTAATATTGCACAAAAAAACTTATAAACTCTACTTCAAAACAAACAAATTAAATAAGCAAAATGGCGGATTGTGTCAGCGCTACTGAAGTAGCAATCGTGTCCTGGCCGAAAACTATTTCAGCGCTTGTAAGCGCTTGCTAGCGCTTTTTTCTGCCAAACGCACCCATTGTATGCGGTATAGTGTTTTTCTAACAAACGTTAATTAATAAGTAAAGTATTCTTTCTTAACGTGGTAGAGCCACGCTGCAGTTAATGGCTGTAGCACGAATGGGTCGGCTCGATTGGAGTAGGAAGGACTACGCTCTCACCTATATGAGAGCGTAGTCCTTCCTACTCCAATCGCTGATACTATTATCAGCGTAAAATAGCAGCTTTATGCTGCTGTGTTTCGTATGGTGAGTGTAGAGAACCGGGAGACCCTATTTACTGGAAATAAAGCATTCCATCTTAGTCCTCAGAGGTGACAACGCATCTGCATTTTGATTCACTCAGCCCCCGAGCTTTCGCATGAGACCCAACCCACCCACAGCACTTTAAACCTTAAAACTTATATTTAAAGACTATTTTTTACCGCCCGCTCGGGATTCGGTGGCTGAGGGGTTAAGCGAGGATAAGTGTCTATGGACCACAATGTGTGACCACAAGTGTCCACTTACAATCACCCTTATTTTTTTTAAAAGTTCATCCATCTATCAGACCTTATTAAAGTCTACTGCTAGACATAGGCCTCCTATAAATTAACTCATTTTTATCATAGTTACCACGATTGGCTGGCGGATTGGCAACCGCAGTTTTTTATTTTTTAGTTTTTATTAGGTAGAGGTTGCTGTCTATCTCCTGGTTTGTTTCCCTTTGATGGTTCAGTGGCGCTGTGTGTAACCGTTTGTCTACAGTGCTGTGATCTGCGGGTTCGAATCCCGCGCAAATGAAGTATTTGTATGCTACGGAGTATAGGTTATTTTGCAATATACGACTAAATTTACAGGGAAAGTCCAGAATAAGTAATATAGGCAAATTATGAAGAAACTTACTTAAAAAAATCTCAAACTGTCCTTTTTATCTTTTAAAGTCAGAATGTGTGGTAATGCATCATTTTAACTGATTATCATTCATAAATATCTAACGCCTATTATTTTACTACGCACACACATTCGTAAGGGTCGCTCCGTCGGCAAAAACGTTGTGAATTGAATCGCACACAGAGAAGCGCGCGCACGTGTTGTTGTGGCCCATAAATCACATTTAATTTGCGATGTCACGTTGTTTGTCCGCGATGGACTCCTAAACTACTTAACCGATTTTAATCAAATTTGCACACCGTGTGCAGTATGGTCCAACATGAGAGATAGGATAGTTTTTTTGACCATGAGTGACCCACAATTTTTTTTGCGTATTTAAGGATTTTAATAGGACATGACAAAGGGTCGTCGAAACGGGCAGAACAACGTCTGCCTGGAAAGCTAGTATATACCAGGCGGTCCCATAATGAACTGGCCTAATATAGTTCAACGCGACATGTCGCTACATGTTGTGTTGCATTAAATAGTACGTTTATTGTGCACTTAATATAAGAAACATGCATCGACATGAAATGCTTAGTCTTAGTTTAACAGGCGTTTGAATAACGAAAGTCGCGTATTTTTTCAAAATGTCGAAAACGGAGTATCGAAGTGTCATAAAGTTTCAGTTTAAAGAAGGTTTATCCCCTGCCCAAATAAAAGAACGATTGGATGCCGTGTATAAGGAGTCTGCCCCCTCCTATAGCACAGTGAAAAATTGGGTGAAAGAGTTTCGCCTCGGGAGATAAACCGTCGAAGACTTTGGTCACGACGGTCGACCTGTGGAAGTGCTCACTCCCGAGACGATTGCTCTTATCGAAGAGGAGGTTCTGAGTGACCGCCGTTTGAAGATTAGAGAAATTGCAGCAAGGCTTGGGCTCTCTAAGAGTACCGTTCATCGCGCGATCCATGAACATCTTCACATGAAAAAAGTGAGTGCAAGATGGGTACCGAAACTTCTTTCAGCGGTACAGAGACAAGAAAGAGTGCGCTGCACTTCGGAGTTTTTGGATCTTTGTGGCGAAAATCCAAAGACTGTGATCGAGCGCCTAGTGACTGGTGGTGAAACTATGATCTTGTATTATGATCCACAAAGCAAGGGCGAGTCAATGGAATGGCGTTATAAGGGTGAAAAGCCCCCTAGAAAGGCAAAGGTGCAATAATCGACTAAAAAACTGATGTGCACAATATTTTGGGATTTTCAAGGCATTTTGATGGTGGATTTTAAAGAACGTAATACAGTCGTGAACGGCGAATATTATGCTTCTTTAATATATAAATTACGAGACAAGATAAAGGAAAAACGAAGAGGCAAGCTGTCTAAAGGCGTCCTGTTGCTCCATGACAACGCCCCTGTTCATACCGCTGGTGTTTCGGAGGATGCAGTTCGTCAATGCGGGTTCACAGAAGTTCAACATCCACCTTACAGTCCAGATATGGCCCCGTCCGACTATTGTTTATTTCCAAATTTAAAGCGGGACTTAAGAGGAAGAAAATTTTCAAGCGATGAAGAGTTGCAGGCGGCCGTCTTCAGTCATTTTGAGGATAAAAAATGTGATTATTTTTATAAAGGTTTAGAGATGTTGATTCACAGATGTCAGAAGTGTGTTAGTATTCATGGTAATTATATTGAAAAATAAAATTGGTTTCGTTTCATTTCCTTCATTGGTTCATAGTTAGGCCAATTCATTATGGGACCGCCTACGTATTTAAAAATCAACCTGTATATAACTGTACTAAAGTAAATAAGATACTAAAGAAAATAAGTTTACGTTGTTGATCGGAGAGTTAACGTTTAATTTTTTTAGGCTAACCCAAAAAGACATGAAGAACACAGTCAACCAGCTTGGAGCCTGGCACGGGACAAACCCGAACTTTACGAAATTATAAAAAAACATCTAGCACCATACAGGCTATGTGAAGACGAAATTAAATCAGAACCAGAAGACGAATACGAATCAGCGGATGACGGTGTAAGTTAACTAGAATTATTTTTTTCTTTGTGATGTTTGCACTGTAGGTTTTTTTTATATAGAGGTGAGACTGTCTTTCGAGCACACAGTCAACCGTTATTGTAAACTAAGACCTGCTCTGGCTTCGCCTGGGTATAGCCTATTAATGTAGTGTGTTATTTAGATTTTCAACCGACTTGAAACAAAGCAGAAGGTTCTCAATCCGACTGTATTTTTTTTATGTGTGAAAGAGATAGTGGGCCCCGAGAGTCCTCTTGTGTGTGTTACTTCAAAACTTTTTTCTAGGTGAACCGATTTTGATGTTTTTTTTTTTGTTTTAGAGCTGGTGCTTTTCATGTAGTTTCATATAAATCTGATCAAGATCTGATCAGTAGTTTTTGTGTTATCCTTAATATAATTTAATAGTATTTAATTGACTTCAATTACATAATGTTCTCATTTTATTTATATTGAAGTCGGTTGTACAACATTTTAATTTTAACACTTGTAGATAAAATAATAGATAAAATAAATGGTTTTTGATTATCTACAAGTAAATTCAAAAAAATCTTCCAAAATTTTTTGGATGAAATATAGTCTAGATCACTCCCTGGCCTTGCTCTGTATCTGTTCGTAAAGTTTTATCACAACCGGTGTAGACATTGCGCACATTAGCCCGGATAGACAGACGGACTAAAATTTTAAAAATGGTTATTTATGAATTAATGTTATTTAAACAACTCAACATAAGGTTACAATATAGGCACATACATGGCAGACCAGGCTGTAGCTATATAATTATAGTTGTAGCACGAATGAGTCGGCTCGACCTGGGCAGGACCACGCTCTCACAGAATACCAGCGTAAAATAGCAGCTCAATGCTGCTCTGTTTAGTATGGTGAACGTAGAGAACCGAAGACCCTTTTTTATTGGATACGGGGCATTCCATATTAGCCCTCAAGGGTGACAACGTATCTGCATTTTGATTTTTAATCGAGAATTTAATCGGGGATAGATGTAAATGTCTATGGGCAACAGCATCCACTTATGATAAGGATGGCTGGGTGCTCGCTTTTCACCCTTATTCTATAAAAGAGGCTGTATATGTGCAGTTTAATAAGATTTAGGATTATGATTAAAACTTAATAACATATTTCGTCAGGACGCTTCTGGAAGCGGTCTGCCGGAGTTAGATTTGTACATAGAGGAAGTGTCTAGAGTGCTAGATGCGACGGGTGCGTGGCGCGAACTGTCCGTGCGACTTCACTGCGACTCGCTGCTCTCTTGGTACTCTTCCTCGAACAGTCCCACACGCATTTTGTTGATGCACCTCAAGGTAATCTTAACGCAAACCTTTATTTATTTATGTACATGTCGGTACCTGCGCCATTGCACGTGCAGCGGCGCCTCGGTGGCTAGTCGAAATTACCGGGCCCCGCCCACCGCGCACGTGCCTGGGGGGGGTCGTCTTTTTTTTGTTTTTTTATAAGAGGGGCCGGGGCTTGGGGGTCCCCCCTTTTCTTTCAAAAAGAGGCTTAAAGCCCGGGGCCGGCCTCCCCCAGGGGGTGTTTTTATGTGTCTTATATCTCTTGTGGTTATTTTTCCCCCTATTGGTACCTTTAATTGGCGAAAAAAGCCGTTAAACAGTCTTGCGCTGGCGCGTGGCGTGGCACGATGAGTATCTACTATTCGGATAATTTATATATATTATTCTCAGCTATTAAATTAGTATCAGTACAAATTATAGTTGATTACCTGTGATCTGTGTATTTTGTGATTGTAAATTAATTCTATTTAACTACCTTCCTACATAACATAGAGTAGAGTAATACATACAGAAATAGAGAGCCATCTCCTAGGATTTTTTGTCACCTTTATGAATAGTGTCGCCGCCTGGTATCATATCCCTTGAACTAATTTCAATATCATGTTGACTATAGATAGCTGTATGTAGTTATGTATATACAGCTATCTATACTAAAGGCGGTTATATTTATATTTTAAGGGTTAGGGTTCAATTAAAGACGTATTATAGATTTCAGTAATATAAACATTTATTTTTGTTATATATATTTAACATACACGATGTAAAAGCGTCTATTCCGCAAAATACAACACCAAACCAAATTAAATATGTTCACCGGGTTACCGGAATGATAAATGAAAGCGTCTATTTTGCATAACACTACACAAACATACAATGTAGTTCCAGCATGAAAATCTAAACAGACAACAAAGAAACAGAGGGCTACTCCCAACTCAACCAAACTTATTGTAGCAACAACCGAAAATCACTTATAAACTATAATAAAACAACAACTTGCTCAGCGCCGGTAGCTATTATGTAGTATAAAGTTGCTACTTGCCATTTCCAGAATAACCAGAATTGGTGTAGTCGCCATCTAGCGCACCTTTTAGAATTTAATGTTCGAAAGTTTATGGGGATGTACAAGTTGGGGTTCACTAATTTGGGTCTTTGCAAATTATTGAACCCCAACCTTAAGTATGGAAGTGTACCCCCCCTGCTACATACACACATCAAGATACAGAAACAGTCTTATAGTAAGTTCGTACAAAGATTCTACTTATTCCATAATTTGCTGAATTATCTTCCAGCAGACCCATAAAGGAAAATATATTGAAATGGCAAACTTAGTGCATATATTACTACTACTAATAAATAAATAATAAACATATATTATTTGTTATAATCTTATTTGTTGTTCGGCCTTTTGCCCGGCGTACTTTACTGACGCACATCAATATCATCTACACTTAACGTTGCTCGCCTGGTACTCTACTATGAACAATCCCAACCTCACTTTATTGTCCACACCTTAATTTGAAATCTTCACACAATCTTTTGAAGTGCCATACATGGGTCAATTTTAAAAAACTTTCAATGTCGCTCTAATATAGACAGCGAGAGATAGGCTAATGAATATCTACAATATGGTGAAGATTTTTATTTTCTTTGTTCTTAGGATAAAAATAAGAGTGTAATGTATTATTTAGTAAATATATTTTTAGTTTAATTCTTGCACATTTTTCTCAAGCTTGAAGTTGATACACAATTCGTGGCGAATACAGTGAAATGTTAGTCATCGTCAGTGGTCTGATAATAATTACCTACTACCAAAGATTTAAATAGTATTTAAATCTTTGCCTGTTACATATTGTTCACATTGTGAGAATTTGATACAATCGTTTTAAGTTTCACGGGTGATTTCACTATACTTTGTTATTGTTGC
The DNA here is from genome assembly GCA_907164705.1 of Parnassius apollo. Lineage (NCBI taxonomy): Eukaryota > Metazoa > Arthropoda > Insecta > Lepidoptera > Papilionidae > Parnassius > Parnassius apollo. The sequence continues at coordinate 4,892,466 of CAJQZP010000885.1, read as the reverse complement.
AGGATTTGGCTTGATAGTTTTTCTAGCGTATCTTTCAGTCGCCTCTTACGACACCACAATGCAAATTTAATTTTATACATAACATAACTCGTAAATTATGATATTTCCATGTTTTATTAATTTTTTCTTTGTTTATTTTCAGGAGTATGATGATGACATTACTTCAAAATCTTTAGCACTACTTCTTGAAGACATGGGACAAAAAGACGCTGCAAATATTATCAGGCGATATATAAGTTAATATGATTCTGATAGCGCGAAGCTACCTACTTTATGTTAGTTACTTTAAAAAAATATATAAATACATTTTTAGCATTGCATATTTCTACTTATAAATATAAGTCTGTAAAAAAAGCTGTCAACATTATTTGCGTGTTTTTTTCTTAAATGCTCTTTAAATATGATCTCATGACGATTTTTACTGATACGTTGACAGTTTAATTGAAAAAAAAAATTGTGTCATCAATATCGCGACTATATAATTCCATATGTCAATAAGTACTAAATTTTAATGTCATTTATCATCATCATCAATCATCATCATTCAATACATTATATAATCAATGGTTTGACAAAATCGAGGATTTTTTTAAAATTCTAAATGAGAATGTGTCGCATTTAAAATTCCTACATACAGTTGACTCGCGGTAATCCGACCAACGTTTTGCAAGGCGAAGTCAGATTATTGAATTTGTCGGACTATAGAGTATTGCCTCAGCCCCCTGGTAGTCCGGAACTTTTTGAAAATAAAAATTCTTATAATTCGACGTATTAAATATCAAATATAAAAAAATAGAAAATAAAAATATCATATGATGCACTTTAGGCCGCACTATAGTCACATTTGAACTGACAATACGCGTCAGTAGCCTGTTTGTCCACGTATTCGCGAAGGACGCCACTCCCCGTGGCCGATGGATAGAATCTACCTACAAGTTAAATACATGTCGGATTACAAGGGGGTCGGATTAGCCAGGGGCCGGATCACCGAGGGTCCACTGTAGTTTATAATGTTTTTGATTTGTTTAAGATTTTTAGTCAATTACACTTGCATTCATTACAATCTAATAAAGACCACTGCTGAACGTTGTTACTACGCCTGGTGGGCAACGCAGTAATTATTCATCATATGGATAGGCCTCCCCCAAGTAATGCCACAAAGCACGGTCCTGAGCCACCTGCATCCATCGACTTCCTGCATATCTTACCAGGTCGTCACTCCATCTAGTGGGGGGTCGCCCTACACTACGCCTACCGGTACGAGGCTGCCACTCGAGAACCTTTCTTCCCCATCGGTTATCGGTTCTTCGAGCTATATGGCCGGCCCATTGCCACTTCAGCTTACTAATCCTTCCTTGTTATTAGGCAGACGTTATTCTTCTCTTGGTTTGTGACCCTCTATTAGAGGATAACAAAAATGTCGTAAAAGGCTTTCTGGTCTCGGTCACGAGACGATATAGGATAGTGGATACTCTTACACCACCACTATACTGTCTGATGGAATCTTAAGAAAATAATAAACTAAATAGTATACAATAACTTTAGTTGATATATGACTGCGCTGGAGAATAAACGAAAATTGTTTAAAAAAATAGGTTATAATGGTTTAAATGACTAGTAGCATGACTTGGGTTGCACTTGATGGGTCACATTATATTATGCATTATATCTTTTCATTGTTGTAAATTACTACTTATAAATAATAAAATACTTTTAATATACTTAATTGTATCGCATTTTGATGCTATTGTTACGAGCTTGAGGTTCGTGACAATAAAAATTGCCGATAAAATTACCTAAATTAACACTTTAATTTACTTTACACAAATTAAACTAAAAACACTAATAATTAAACACACTAATTCACTTAATTCCGCTCCGAAGCTTCGCTTGTGTCGCCGAGTTCAACTATACCACGATCGCATCTTGCAGCACCTATTTATTTAAATTAGCAAAGAAATATCCAGAATGTTCAAGCAAACACGCGCAAGGTACCGAGCGTTCGAGTTTCGACTAGGCGCTGTCGGTTGAAACATTTGTGATGTCATTTTCTCAATGCTCCCCCTCGCTCTCGTTCCTGACACTAGATGGCGCTAGTTGACTTATTCACGCAACACTGCCCCCTCCTAAGACATGCTCGTCCCGAGCATTATCGGTCCCATAATAACGCGCCAAGCGATCCACATGGACGATCTTAGGAGTCCCTCTCGCGCCTTTCTGTATCCGATAGGTCACATCGTTGATCCTGGTTACAATCCGGTACGGGCCGTCCCATTTATCTTGAAGCTTAGGAGATTTCCCTTTGCTGCGGACTGGATTGTGTAACCACACAAGTGAACCTTCGTCGAACCCTTTGTTGTTCATTTTGCGGTCATACCGGGTTTTCATCTTTTCAGACATTTGCTGGCCCGATTGTCTGACGTGCTCATAAACGTCATTAATTTTTTTTCGCAAGTCATTTGCATAATCGGTTATACTGCGTGGAGCATCAGGTGGTATCCCGGTGATCAGGTCTGCAGGCAGCCGTAATTCTCTTCCAAAGTTTGCGAAAGCTGGTGTCACTGTTGTACTTTCGTGAACAGAACTTCGATATGACAACAAAAACGGTTGTATGTGCTTGTCCCAATCTCGTTGCCGATTATCTACAACTTTTGCTAGGTACCTCTCCAATGTCTGATTAAATCGTTCCACCATTCCATCAGATTGCGGGTGATAAGAAGTCGTTCTTGTTTTATGGGTACCCATAACTCGGCAAGTTTCCTGGAATATTTGAGACTCAAAATTCCTTCCTTGATCGCTGTGAATCTCTAAAGGTACTCCAAAACGACAGAAGACTTCATGAACTAGTTTATCTGCAACCGTTGAAGCTTCTTGATTTGGAATGGCGAAGACTTCTGGCCACTTAGTGAAGTAATCCATCACAACCATGAAATACTTGTTACCGCTTTCACTCTCCGGAAACGGCCCCGCCACGTCAATGGCTATTCTCTCCCATGGTGCACCAACATTGTACAACTTCAATGCACCTCTACTACGAGTCTGAGGTCCCTTTACAGCCGCACAACTTGTACATTTGCGACACCAGTCCTCGACATCGTTTCGACAGTGGACCCAGTAAAACCGTTCTCGGATCTTCAGTACAGTTCGTTTAACTCCCAGATGGCCTCCTGAATTATGGTACAGCTGTAGAACATCCGGTACTTTAGCTTTAGGGACAACCATTTGTAAATGACAGCTGTCTCCCCGAACATTTTCCCATTTACGGCACAGAACTCCATCCTGAAGCAGCAAGCTGTCCCACTGGGCCCAATAGCTTTTAGTGGTCGATGTCCGGATCTTCCTGTTGTGCACGTTGTAAGCTGTCCTTCCACTCGTTGCTGAGGTGGTCTGCCCTGAGCATCCTCACGGATACCACTTCCTTACTCTCTTGCCTAGTACAATGTTTGCAATCTTCAGGACAAGGTCTTCTTGACAATGCATCTGCGTTGCCGTGAGATTTGCCGCTGCAGTGTCTGATAGTAAAGTCGTATTCCTGCTGCTGCTGGGCGGTGCTGTTAGCCGCACTTCCTTTCTGAGACCGTTCACCTTCCCTTCCTAGGGTGTGCTTAGGGCAGCTGGACCGAAGATGGCCCCTTTCCCCACAGCCATAGCACCTAGGGCTGTATCTTTTATTGTGGTCGCGAACCGTAACTGCTGTAACCTCCCTAGCATGAGGTGAACGATGATCCTGTCGCCGCCAGGCAGTGCCGTTAGCTGTACTACCCTCTCGAGATCGATCAACTCTCCTTTCCACGGTTAGTTTAGGGCCGCTGGATCGAAGATGGCCCTTTTCCCCCACAGCCATAGCACCTAGGGCTGTATCCTTTGCTGCGGTCACGGACTGTAGCTGCTGCAACCTCCCTGACGCGATGGGAACGACGATCCTGCCGCACGGCTTCGACCTCCAGTGCATGGGCCAAGACGTTCTTAAGCGTCTCGTGGTGCCCGAGCCTCACAGCAGCTCTGACTTCCAGGTCGCGGATGCCGTCGATGAATGTCTGCACCAGGTTCCCTTCAATGAGCGCAGGTACAGATCGGCTTCTCCACTTCTAGAGCCCACTGCTGCAGGTTTTCATTGATGCGCTGCACACGATCTTTAAGCTGCGCACGAAAGACGTGTTCCAGGTGAGCGTCGCCATATCTCGCCTCCAATGCCTCAAGGAGTTGCTCATAAGTCACTTCCTCACCGAGAGCTTCCAGAACTGTTAAGGCCTCCGGTCGCGCAGGCCTAGTGTGAGAGCAGTCATGGCCTGACTTTTATTCCAGCCGTTCGCCTTCATAACAGCCTCGAACTGGATTTTGTAGGCTGACCAGGAAGAAGTCCCGTCGAATGGTGGCACCTTGAACCCACGTAGCGAAGGTGTAGTAGCTACTACGGGAGCTGTAGTTCCCCTCCCCAAGTTTGAGTTCGTCAAGTGATTTCCTCATGTCAGCCATTACGTTGTCAACCCGATTGTTCACTTGGTCAATTCGGGTTTCAGCTTCCGACAGGCGGTTTTCATGTTGAGCAACCTTATCCTTCACCTCCCTTATCTCTTTCCCGAAGGTAGCGTGAAGGTCCTTCATGAGAAGCATCTGTTCTTCCTGGCCGCCCTGCAGCTGCTCTTCCAACCGACGGACCTGTTCCTCCTGTCGGCGAGCCTGTTCCTCCTGTCGACGAGCCTGTTCCTGTAGCATCGCCATCAGAGCACCTAAGTCAGGTGCTGCAGATGTAGGAGCTACTGACGGGCCCGCAGCCTCCGTGGCTGGCATTTGGCCCTCCGACGTCTGCGGCGTTGCACCACCAAATCTCCTCTGGTCCGTCTCCTGCTGGCGTTGACTTCGGGTACGGACACCCTCCATCTCGTCCTTAGGTAAAATCGGCATGATTTTATCCCACTTCTGACACCAATTGTTACGAGCTTGAGGTTCGTGACAATAAAAATTGCCGATAAAATTACCTAAATTAACACTTTAATTTACTTTACACAAATTAAACTAAAAACACTAATAATTAAACACACTAATTCACTTAATTCCGCTCCGAAGCTTCGCTTGTGTCGCCGAGTTCAACTATACCACGATCGCATCTTGCAGCACCTATTTATTTAAATTAGCAAAGAAATATCCAGAATGTTCAAGCAAACACGCGCAAGGTACCGAGCGTTCGAGTTTCGACTAGGCGCTGTCGGCTGAAACATTTGTGATGTCATTTTCTCAATGCTCCCCTCGCTCTCGTTCCTGACACTAGATGGCGCTAGTTGACCTATTCACGCAACACTATAATGAAGTTACATATTATCCAAAAGCTCTATACATAAAAATCAATTGCTATCGCACTCACTTGTCTGCAAACAAAACTTTAGCCCACTGTTCGTGAGTTCATTTGGCTTGTTCTCGGGCAAAACTAAAATCGGTGCTGTCTGAGAAACTCTTGGGGTGCGTGCTAGTTTATCGTCTACGCGCTTTAAATCCACTTCCCTTATGCGTCGTCTCATCTTATAGTCGCTAACATTGACACAGCTCGTGATTTGGAGCCGCTTGCGAATTTTAACTGCGGTAAGTTAGCGATTTCGTAAAACTTCCGGGACAATGTAACGGACGTCTAGGGCTAATGTCCATCTAACACCGCTACCTGGGCTGCGGGTGTAGCTGCCAGTTTCCTGGTATCGTCTCAAAGCATACTGCATTGAAGAACGTGGTGCATTAAGTGCTATGGCCACTTCACGTTTTGTTACGATTAATGCTACAGGTTGTGCAACCTGAGCGGATGTTAAGGACATGTCTTTTAGTTTTATGGCACCTTTAAATATTGGATTGAACGCAAAAAATCACAAAAGTTCAGTAACCGAACGGTAGACTTTTCACAATCCTAAGTTTAAAAAATCAAGTTAGTTGCTCAAATGACCCGATACAAATAAAGCTTGAAACATACTGAATTACCCTTTTGAACTCGTAAGTATTCTTTTGACCTACCTTCTCAACAAAATTTTTAATTTTAAACACAAAACTATGTTATCACATGAGGGCTTGGCTGAAATTTCATGCCGCTGAATCATCATCATCATCATTACAGCCCTTCATAAGTCCACTGCTGAACATAAGCCTCCCCAAGGTACTACAAAGCACGGTACCACAAAGCACGGTCCTGAGCCACCTGCATCCATCGACTTCCCGCATGTCTTACCAGGTTATCACTCCATCTAGTCGGGGGTCGTCCTACACTTCGCCTACCGGTACGAGGCTGCCACTCGAGAATCTTTTTTCCCCAACGGTTGTCGATTATTCGAGCTATATGGCCGGCCCATTGCCACTTCAGCTTACTAATCCGTTGGGCTATGTCGGTCACTCTGGTTCTACTGCGGATATCCTCATTTCTAAGTTTATCACGCAGAGAAATCCCGAACATAGCCCTCTCCATAGCTCGCTGAGTAGCGTCCTCATACGGCCAGTAGTGAAGGATCACGTCTCGGTTCCGTAGGTCATCACTGGCAACACGCACTGGTTGTATAAGTCGGGAAATTACGACACATCTTCTCGTCAGGTATACCTCAAAACCTGAAAACTAAGTTATATAGTTTTCAGGTTTTGAGGTATACCTGACGAGAAGATGTGTCGTAATTTCCCGAACGCTGCCCAGCCGAGTTGAATCCATCGATTGACCTCTCGGTCGAAGTTGGACTCATCTAGTCGGACTATTTGTCCCGGGTAATCTTACTCGTCAACAACTACGAGCTTAGTGCTCTCAAAAACTATCGGCATAGGTGTGACATGGACATTAAACATGATATTTGTTTTGTCCATGTTCATCTTAAGACCTATCCGTTGGGAGGCACTATTGAGGTCATTGAGCATAGTGCTTAAGTCCTCCAGCGATTCTGCCATAGGGACTATATCGTCGGCAAATCGAAGCTGAGTGATGTACTCGCCATTGATGTTAATACAGTACCCTTTCCGGTCCAGTAGCTTGAAAACAGCTTCCAATGCAGCGGTGAAGAGTTTCGGGGATATGACGTCACCCTGTCTTACACCTCTCTGCAGTTGCCGCTGAGTGTATATAATTTATTTGGCCCAAGAAACTACATAAACAAAAGTGACATTGCAGTCTTATAATAAATTCATAAACATTAATTATATCAGAGTTCCCCAAACTTTTTTGTGTCGTAGAACCCCTTTGCCATGTTTTTCCGTGTTGGGTAGACCCCCTACTTACCTGATATTGATTTCCTGTACATTTCTAACTGTAGTGAAGTTTAGTCTTAAAAACTTAAAGTAAAAACACATGTTAATTTATACATTTATTAATTGAATTTAAATTAAAACTACTCAAAATAAAATTTTGTATCTGTTATGTAAAATATACGTAGCATTAAATAAACATAAAATAAACTATAAATAAAATAACATAAGCAATAAGTCAATATATTTTAGTGAGAAGGATGAACCTGATGCTTTAATAATGAATTATCAACATTTGGCGTCAATTTTGTAAGGGTTAATCTTAAATCTCCTCGGCTAATGATGTCCAGTCCTTTTCTTTTTTTCGTTAGGAGATTGGTAACAGCGCTGAACCCCCCTTTCCACTAGGTATGACGATGGAAAGGAAATTAAAAATTTCCTCGCTATATTCCATAATACGGGATTAGTAACGGGTATGTTGTTTTGCAGCCAGAATTGTTGATATCGGTTTTTAAACTGAACCTTAAGTTCTTCGTTTGTACTTAGTTCAGTCAGTTCCTCTTGTATTATGACATTCGTTTCTTCTTTGTCACCATATGGATTAATTATCCACGGTGGTATTACCATAGTCAAAATATCCTCAAACCTATATTCAAAATCTGAATAGAGGGCATTTAAATGTTGAACGTAAGTTGAAACGTCGTCTTCCTGGCAGCTTGTCTGTGACAAATTGGGGAACTGAGAAAATTAGCCCCGTCCAATATTTTGCTTCATTAGTTTGACTCTGGCAAGAAACGCTGATAAGATGGACTTTGTTTTAATCAAATTTAAACTGTCGCCTTGTAATTGCAAATTAACCATATTACATTTTGTAAACCAATCTGTTAAATAGGCGATGTCTGTTTTTCTCTTCATTAACCGGTTCGCCAAGCGGTGCGCACTTTAGATCGTACAATACCTACCTTACGTTCGCTCCAGAAGAGCACTAATTAGATCAGAATTATGTAAAATTGTGTACCTATGAAAAAAATATTTTTTCGTTTTAAACAAAACCAAAGACACTATGCAATAGATAATAGTATCAAAGACAAAGATATGCTCTTTTATTTTAAACCATAACCTGGCAATGTTTCTTAGAAAAAAAAAAGAAATCACTCTGAACTTTCGGCGTTCCACGTGTCGTTTTGATGAAGGTGCTCCGTCTTTTTTATAGAATTTTATATTTGTGTCTGGACTAAAAACGAAAGTATTATACTTTTTTATATTCCTTGTAATATAGTGAACACGTAGATATATAATTTGTGGTATAAAAAGTGAAAAGTAAGTTGCCAAAAGTACTATAAAATCCGGAAGGCCCATTTTGGCGGTTGGGTCATAAATGTGTTATTTTTCAAATTTTCATTTATTTTTAGTGTAAAATGTAAGTAAAAATAGTTTTCTTACATATTTCAAATAACTTGACGTTGTATTTATTATAAAATTCACACAAAACTATTTTTGAAATATTGTTCGAAATATCATACAGATAAAATATTATAATACTTCCATCGTTTAAAGCAAATATACCTTGATAGAACATTGATCCGTAACATAATACAAATAAGGAGCAGAATCGCGTCGAGTATTGACTGAGCGAGATTATTCAAATACTTTGCGAGTATTTTGGGTCGGCACGTGGTCGACGTACTTGCAAGTAAATACCTGGTATAAAAACCTGGTCGCATAAATACGCACCTTCTTTACGCCTTAATAGTGTTGATAAATCAAGGAGCCGTGGTAGCTCAGATTCGCCTAACCCGAGTTCGATTCTCGCCGGCTCCAATGAAATTACGGTGAACGAAAACATCAAAAGAATACCTCCATGTCTGATAAATAAGAAGAAAAATACTTCGAAGACATGTGAAGTTCGCTAACACGTATTAGAACAGCGCGGCGGACACTTCCTTGCCCCTCCTTGGTTTTACCCTCTCAGAAATGAGAGCAGGTCTATGCCCAGCAGTAGGACATATATAGGACGTAACTTTTACTTAATTTTAATTAATCAATCAGATTCAGTACATGATAATTATCATTGCATTTTTATATTTATTTATAACGTTCTTTAAATGCATAATTGGTTTAGACTTATCGATGTATTATAAAACTTATCCGATAATATTTTTCACTTACTTTTGTATAGACTAATAGTTATATAACTCATTTTTATAAGTTGGGTATATTGAGGGAATATGTACTATGTACTAGAACGGACACCAAGACTTGTTTATTTGCAACACATGTTAGAGTCCGCTGGCTTTAACTTAATTTGTCTGTGCCAGGCGCACGCCGCAACGTGACACGTTTGAAAGCTACGTTAAAGCCTAATAAATGTGATTTCGGCGTATTAAGGTGCTGTGTAAACCACTCGACGAAAAAAAGACTTAAGGCCACGAAGTAACTGCTCCTAACTTACATGTAATATCGATTAAACACACTGAATTTAATTGTCCTAATCAATTGTCACCCGTGGATCGCCATTCAACGCGCTCGCGGCCATATTTTGGTAAAATTGTAGATCTTTAGAATTATGGGTCTGAAATAGCTGTTCTAGTATGTGAGTATACATCAATGGTTGTGTATTTTATTAATATGTAATTTTGGAATGTGATTTTGAATAAATAAATATTTTGTATAAAAAGTATGAAATAACATTTGTTATATAAATTTTTATATTGTATGAGAGTGCATCTTTAAGACTAAGAATAAATAAGCTAACGATATATTGTTTGTTTTCATTTTTTGCGCTTAAGCGGTTGTAAAAATACCAAAATTTATTACTATGTAGAAATAATTTAAAGATCTATTCGTACATTTATTTTGTGGAAAAATTCTGAATTCGACAAGAATTAGTATAATCAGGAGGAAATTTTGTAGCTCTAAGGAAATCATCATCATCATCTTCATCATTACATCCCTTCACAAGTCCATTGCTGAACATAGGCCTCCCCCAAGGTATGCCACAAAGCACGGTCCAGAGCCACCTGCATCCATCGACTTGCTGCATGTCTTACCAGGTCGTCACTCCATCTAGTGGGGGGTCGCCCTACACCTCGCCTACCGGTACGAGGCTGCCACTCGAGAACCTTTTTTCCCCAACGGTTGTCGGTTCTTCGATCTATATGGCCGGCCCATTGCCACTTCAGCTTACTAATCCGTTGGGCTATGTCAGTCAATCTGGTTCTACTGCGGATATCCTCATTTCTAAGTTTATCACGCAGAGAAACTCCGAGCATAGTCCTCTCCATAGCTCTCTGAGCGACTTTGAGCGTCCTCATACGGCCAGCACTGAAGGACCACGTCTCGGTTCCGTAGGTCAACACTGGCAACACGCACTGGTTGTACAACTTAGTTTTCAGGTTTTGAGGTATACCTGACGAGAAGATGTGTCGTAATTTCCCGATCGCTGCCCAGCTGAGTTGAACCCGTCGATTCACCTGTCGGTCGAAGTTGGACTTACCTAGTCGGACTATTTGTCCCACGTAAACTTACTCGTCAACAACTTCGAGCGTAGTGCTCCCAACAACTACCGGCATACGTGTGATATGGACATTAAACATGATCTTTGTTTTGTCCATGTTCATCTTAAGACCTATCCGTTGGAAGGCACTATTGAGGTCATCGAGCATAGTGCTTAAGTCCTCCAGCGATTCTGCCATAGGGACTATATCGTCGGCAAAGAAGGTGAGTGATTTACTCGCCATTGATGTTAATACCGTATCCTTTCCAGTTCAGTAGCTTGAAAACGTCTTCCAATGCAGCGGTGAAGAGTTTCGGGGAAATACCGTCACCCTGTCTTATACCTCTCTGCAGTTGGATAGGTTTCGTACTCTGGTTCTGTACTCGGATAGCCATCGTAACCCTACTGTACAAACACTTCAGCACTTCGATATACCGACAGTCAACTTGGCACCGCTGAAGAGACTGTAGACCGCCCAAATTTCGACGGAATCAAAGGCTTTCTCATAGTCCACATACGCCAGGCAAAGTGGCAGATTGTACTCTTCGGACTTCGGTAAAATTTGCCGAAGGGTATGTATGTGGTCTATGGTACTAAAGCCGGAAACCTTTTTCGAAAACCGGCTTGTTCGGGAGGGGGATTCTAAGGAAATATTAACTCTAACCGTCCGTAAATCTGTGGTAATATTACAGGTTTTAAAAATAACACACCACGCGCCACCCACGTAATATTCCGTAATGCACCTGTCACTAAAAACTATGGTGAAATGACATTGTTTACTAAATTTTAGTATAGTTTCTATTACTAGTTTCCTTTTGACGATAGTAGATACAAATTTTTCTAGTGATAAAGTACAAGATAAATTTTAACCTCTCAACCCCTAAGCGGTCTCATAAGACCGCGGCCATATTCCGTCAAATCCCTAGCGGTCTCATGAGGTCGCAACCACCCACAGCACTTTAAATCATAAAAACTTATATATAGGGACTACTTTTCTGTGAAAAAGTTTGGCATTATGTAATCAATATGAAATACTCTATCCTCTAGTGCAATAAAAAAACTGTTATCCTATGAATATTTACTTATAATCTACGTTTATTTCGTACGCCATTTTCGCGTGAATGTTATTGTGTTGATTTTTGGATTTTTCTAGTGTTTTAGTATAGTGTTTTATAATAAAATTGTAATGAAAGTTTTTGTGTGAATATAATTTATCTTTTTACATAAATAATTTTGAGTAATATATATTGAAATAATTGTGATTTTCACGCTGCCGACATTCGCTTGGTATTTTTTTTTGTTATAAAAATACAATAAAATCTTTTTGTAATAAAGTAAAACCTGACTTTTGTTTAGACCACAAGATAGAGAATTTTGTATAGATTTTATAATGCTAAACTTCTTTATAGAAAACTAGTCTCTAAATATAAGTTTTAATGGTTTTAAGTGCTGTGGGTGGGTGAATTTGCCGGGCGCGTGCGTGCGACTGCACTGGATTTTTATGGCGCTTGAGGGGTTCTATATCGCCAGCATCGCCATACCTGTTATCATAGATAATACACTATATACCAGAGACCCGTTATTTTAAGTAGACGGGTAGCGCCAGTTATAAAATAAAAATGAGAAACCCATGACACTAAATTAACATTAATCCTGATTTTAATGACTAGTATTAACTAAACATTTATTATATTTGATATATTTATTCAAAAATCAATAAATTATAAGTCAATATCCCCTCTACAGTCAAGGCATTTTTACGCAACTATAATAATATACCCTTTGTATAACGCACCGCCGCCGTGTACCTGCCTTCGATGACTCATTTGTTGTTATCGATAATGGAGTTGCGCCAGCGCAACATGCTCAACGCCCTAGCCATGTTGAGGTTGAGCTATGATTTATGTGCCAAACTGCACGGAGAAAATAACTTTACTAATAATTTTACTTACGTTGTTGGAATCGTTATGAAATAAGATAATAAATTACATACAAGCCTCTTGGTGTTGCAGTTGTTCATGGGCGGCGGTAATCATTTACCACCAGTTGAGCCGTATGCTCCTTTACCCCCTCTCCTATAAAAAAGGACGTTTTTATTTTGTAATATAGGTATTATCAATTCTATTTTGAAATTAGTGTAAGCGATTTTTTCCTACTTTATTGTACATAAGGCGTTATAATTATAAAATAAAACCTTTATTTGACAAATATTTTTACTTAAAGATACATTCATCATCATCATCATTACAGCCCTTCACAAGTCCACTGCTGAACATATGCTTCTCCCAAGGTATGCCACAAAGCACGGTCCTGAGCCATCTGCATCCATCGACTTCCTGCATGTCTTACCAGGTCGTCACTCCATCTAGTGGAGGGTCGCCCTACACTGCGCCGGTACTAGGCTGCCATTCGAGAACCTTTTTTCCCCATCGGTTATCGGTTCTTCGACCTATATGGCCGGCCCATTGCCACATCAGCTTACTAATCCTTTGGGCTACGTCGCTCACTCTGGTTCTACTGCAGACATCCTCATTTCTAAGTTTATCACCCAGAGAAAGCCCGAGCATAGCCCTCTCCATAGCTCGCTGAGCGACCTTGAGCGTCCTCATACGAACGATTTATTCGCAATGAATGTATATCAATATTCTTGTGTACATAATGTATAGGTTTTTCTTCAGAAAACCGGCATATAAATGATCAGGCCTCATTTTTAACAGTTTATTTTTACTTTCACGTATTTTGCTAATATTTAAAAACTATTTTTAATAATAATAATATGGTTTAACCTCGTGGTTTCCGTTAAGTGCGTTATCAGAAACGCAGTTAAGGAGAACCACGGGGTTTTTGTTACATGTTCTATATGGTGTAACTAAAATAGTGATTTGTATTTCTACTCTACCTGTCAACATGAACAACTTTTACGATGGATCTATCTAGGATTAGCAGGAAATCTGTACCAAGCAAACTTTATTGTGATAGATAGATAGATATCTATTTATGGCATCTAAACAAAGTTATTAAAATAACGGAAAAGTTATGAACTACAAACGGTGGTTATATCGCATTTAGCGATTTCTACCTGACAAACCGAACGTAGAAGGACATTGTAATTTTATATTTTAACGAATAGATGCAACGTGGCATATAAAATAAATTGCAAGAAAAATATTATTATTAAAAATAATATTTATAAAAATATACGAATAATGTATAGGTAGTATATAATATTTCATTAACATATAAATCTTGCCGTACTGTACAGAACTGGGAGGCCTTCAAAAAGGCTAGGAATCGCTGCAATCAGGTGGTGAGGTCTGCTAAACGCCGATATTTTCATGATTTCCTAATTAATTCATCGCAATCGGAGACATGGAAGTTCATTCACTCTCATGGTCTCAGTAAAACTAAAAAACAAGTAATCTCAGATATTTTCTCATTAAATGATCTCAATGCTCACTTTTCTACAGCGGCTTGTCTCCCATCTCACATTAAAATGAAAACTATTTCGGATATTACTTCCATGTCATCCCCGCATACTGTTTCTTTCTCTTTTTCTGCTGTCACTGAGAAGGATATTTTAAAAGTATTACAAAAACTTAAATCAAAGGCAGTAGGTCATGACAACATAGGAAGAACCATGATATCATATGTTTCAGATCATATTGTACCAATTTTAACCTCCATTATAAACCGCTCATTGCTTACTGGGAAGTTTCCGTTATGCTGGCAGAAGGCTTTTGTTCTCCCTCTTCCAAAAATCTCTATGCCCAGTGCTCTCAATCACTTCCGGCCTATATCGATTTTGCCGTTTTTGTCAAAAGTCTTAGAAGCTGTAGCGCTCAAACAGTTACAACCTCACTTAACCAAAAGCATATGAAAACACCAATCAGGATTTCGACCTGGACATAGCACCACAACGGCGCTTTTAAAAATAACAGAGGATGTGCGTGATGGCATGGAGTTTGCAAAGTTGACGGTGTTAGTTTTAATAGATTTTTCTAACGCCTTTAATACCGTTGACCATGATATTCTCATCGCCATCTTGTCTTACATAGGTTTTTCCTTATCAGCACAGAATTGGGTCTCCTCCTATCTTCGTGGTCGCCAGCAGGCGATTCGGGTCGATGGTATGATGTCCGATTGGGGTGAATTAACCACTGGTGTTCCGCAAGGTGGAATTCTCTCTCCTTTACTTTTCTCTATATTTATTAACATGATCACTTGTAATTTTCGTTCTTCCTACCACATGTATGCCGACGACTTGCAACTCTATGCTCATGCCGATGCTACTTCCATAAATAATGCTGTAACCGTGATTAACTCCGATCTTAACTGGATTCTTAATTGGTCAAGAAGGTATGGGGTTGCTGTTAATCCAAGCAAATGCCAAGCTATAGTCTTTAGCAGTGCACGTCAATTAGGTAAACTTAATCACACATCGTTCGATCCTCTGATTTATAATGGCGAGGTAATTCCTTACAGCTCCCATGTTAGGGACTTGGGATTAACCTTGGATTGTTCACTTACTTGGCGCAGTCATGTTGAGGAAGTTAGCCGTAAAGTTTGTACTACTCTGAGAAAATTGTACAGATATAAAAATATCTTACCGCCTTGTACGAAGAAACTTTTAATTCAATCGCTAATTCTTCCTATGTTTGACTATGCTGATGTGTGTTACTTAGATGCAGACAAATACTTGGTCAATAAATTGGATCGGCTTCTCAACAACTGTATCCGTTTCATTTACGGTCTTCGAAAGTATGACCACGTCTCTTTCTATCGCTCTCAACTTAAATGGTGAAATATCCCACAACGCAGGAGCCTTAGAATTCTTAGCACTCTGTTCACTATTCTTAACGATCCATTGGCCCCAGAGTATTTGAAATGTAAGTTTCAATACCTGGGTTCTTCCCATGATTGCAATCTTCGCTCTCGTAACAATCTCGTGCTCCATACTCCCTCTCACCGTACTGGTTTCCTCTCAAACTCTTTTGTTGTTACAGCTGTAAGACTCTGGAATGCGCTTCCCTTAGCAATAAGAAAATCCCCCAACAAGTGGATTTTTAAAACAAAGGTAAAGGAACATTATTTGGGTTCATCTGACACATAAATATATAAATAATCTATAGCATTTAATCTATTATATCTATTGTATATGTATGTATATACGTGTGTATATGTGTGTGTATGAATGTATATGTATATATGTATTGTTTTTTATATATATGTATATATAATTAAGTTTGAGCTATGAGTATATGTGTGTGTGATGTTGTGTGGGGGGGGGGGGGGTATGTGAAATTTAACAATTTTAGGTTTCATCTTAGCCCACTGTAGTACACACATCTCCCACTAACTTTTCGGTTGGCTGGTAGAAAATGCCATATTATGGCATTAAGTCCGCCGTTTGTACCTTTAGTACAATAAAGTGTAAATAAAATAAAATAAATAAATAAATATATAAGAATAGTGATGACTGTATTACACATATACCTATTTATTATATTGAATAACTCTGTAACTTTTTCACATTTCAACCACTAAACTGATTTTGGTAAAATTTTTTACGAAATAAATATTGAAATAATTAAAATTTTCAAAATGCGAGTCGGACTCCCACACTTTCCGTACCATCGTATATGATCGAATGTTAAAATCGAGAAAAAAAAACACCGCAAAAAATCACGTTGCTTTTTTATTTTTTTTATAGGAGAGGTGGCAAACGAGCATACGGCTTACCTGTGGTATGTGATTACCGCCGTCCATGAGCAACTGCAACACCAGGGGAATTGCGGATGCGTTGCCGGCCTTTTAAAAAGGAGTAGGCTCTTTTCTTGAAGGTCCCTAAGTCGTATCGGTTCGAAAAAATCTCTGGTGGTAGTCGATTCCACAAGGAAGTTGTGCGAGGAAGAAAACTTCTTTTAGATCGCACGGTGGTGGACCGCTAGTCATCCAGATGGTATGGATGATATCGAGAGTTTTGTCGCGATGTGCGATGGTGAAATTGTGCGGCTGGAATTAGTCCGAACAATTCCTCAGAACACTCCCCGTGGTAGATGTGATAAAATACGCAGTGATGCAACATCTCTTCGCAGTGTCAGTGAGTCAAGCCGATCGGAGAGAGCAAACAGCCGAAGCTGGGAAGGCTTTCCTACGCTAGGGTGGAGGGACTGCTCTCCCTCCGCGCCTCCGGGCTCTTATATACACTCTAGGGGTAGGACAGACAAGACCACGTGTATAGTGGATTTTGGATTTTGGAATTTTGGATATTAAATAAGTAAGTAAACACTTTATTGTATTAAGAATTAGATAATACAGAAAGTTGCAAACAATAAAATACAAGTACAAAAGCTGTACTAATTAAGAAATACAAACAAGTTGCAAACAATGAAATACAAGTACTAAGGTGGAACTAAAATAGAGTAAACTTTATTCTAT
The DNA here is from genome assembly GCA_907164705.1 of Parnassius apollo. NCBI lineage: Eukaryota > Metazoa > Arthropoda > Insecta > Lepidoptera > Papilionidae > Parnassius > Parnassius apollo. The sequence goes on along the minus strand of CAJQZP010000885.1, from coordinate 4,875,335 downwards.
TTTATATACATATTTAATTGCACTTATCAGCTTTTCATATGCATCTAAATGGTTTGTCATAATTTTTCGTCTCCAAAATTAAACGAAATGTATTCGATACCAAGTAGTATTGATACTTTTGATGCGATACTTGGTATCGAGTAGGTATCAATACTTCCAAAATTTTCGGAACCCCACACTAAGTGACGTTTGACATCAATCATTTGTCAAATTTATTTTGTATTGGGTGTTATTTGCCAATTTGTATGAAAAGTTTAAAAAAATATATCTCATGAACCGTAAGTTTCCGCAACCTAAAACTTTGCAAAACGCTTTCTTTTAATGAGTACTATCTACAAAAAAATATGGGCTTTGAAATCGATGGTCTATATTGGAAATATTAGCCTTCGTGGCGAAATGTAATCTATAAAAATGAAGATCCCGAATGAAATGAAGACATGGCTTAAAAAACAAGCATTCAAGGTACAAGCAGAACTTTGAGCATATTCTATACTCAAAGAAGCAGAAATACTTAATCGCTCAGAAGTGCTCAGAAGGGCTAGAACCCAGAACCGTAAAACCAGTTAATAAAAAAACACTTAATTAAAAAAAATGATGTGATTTGTAAATAAATGTAAACAAAATATAATTCTTTCTACTATCATGTACCGAGAAAATTTAAGATTGCTTAACAAATTTAGAAGATTGATCGTATCTATTGCATATTATTCAACAAAACCAACATCTTCTGAAGTCCTAACATCCTACCTTGTGCAATGTAAAGAACCACCTTGGACGTCATATTTCGTAAAGGTCTAACAGCTATTTATATTACAATAAACATCACTAAAACGATTTTTCAGTAGCCCAATGTTTTTGCTTTCAGTACAGTAGTGTTAAAGACGATCAATTTGGAATGTCAAACTTTAATTGGAAGGTTGGAAAATCGAACTATCAGATATTACGCACAGGATGTTTTCCATATATAAAATACCATTGTTCTAAAAAGGAAGCAGAAGATTTAAAATCAAGCGACAAATTTATGCGGGTCATCAAAATTGCTAATCTGGGTAAGAAGTTATGCCAAGTAACTATGTATGTCCTTTTGTGAGATGTGGTTTTAATAGGTAGGTCAGGTATGTCAAATGTTGATATTAATATCCTTCATATCAAATTTTGGTCACAGCAGCCAGATTCAACAGAGACTAGCCATCTGCATAGGACAGGATTATAGTGCCCAAGTGTATGTATGTGTACGGTAGTATGTGTATATCAAATGCCCACTGATTGAATTAGTTACATGATTCACAATTTCACACAACACAAGCATGGACCTTATATTTATATGTGGTCTTTACACCCTTCAAAACCTTTGCAGAGCTGTTGAATATCTCAAGGCTACATTGCATCAACACCCTCCTCGGTCTTTGCTTGTTGTATGAAATCTCTTGTAACAGGAGTGATCTGACCAGGTGTGTCAACTTCCTTGCAGAGCTTTTGTGTGTGTGTGTGTGGGCCGAATTTGTTTTCATATTGTTCCTGTATTATCCTCTATGTTTTAGGACTAAATAAATGACTGTAATTGTATGACAATTGGTATAATTGAAACGTAAAAGGTACAATATGTGAAAATTAAAAACCAATAATATTTGAGCACCTGCATGTAGTGTCGGTGCAAAATTTGCTAGCTCAATCCCCGCTTCACTCCAAGCGATCCATGGCCGTTAGCAGACTGGTTTTATTTATTTATTTATGCTTTATTTGCACACCGAGGAGTACAAAAAGGCGGACTTAATGCAACAAGGCATTCTCTGCCAGTCTACCTCCAGGCTAAGCAGAGAAGATATTGTGGGTGCAAAGTGCAACTGAGTTAAAACATCTTTAAGTAGTCATACACATTACATATTGCATTACATGTTATAACACATTATACATATATATTATATATAATAACAAGATATATAAATATATACATATATATGCTTAATGCTGCCCTAATATGTATATATATGTATACAGGAAAGGGAACAGTTAGAATATAAGGATATATAAAAAATTACTGCTTCCCTTACCTTAATGTTTTTCAGTGATCTGAACAGTTCCTCAGTAGGCACTTTATGAATCACTCCTATTAAAGCTGGAAAAAAATTTCATCACTCATTTAATTAGAAAGTAAATCTTGGTCAACATTTCATCACCAAGTGTGTGATATTCCGAGTCAATGTACATCCTGCTGTAATTGTTTCAGTAACTATCCAGTGTGAGGTTGAGGCACTACATGCACCATCCTGCACTGAATTCAAACATATTCCCTGTTTTATTGCAAATCTTATGGCACATTATTTTCAATCCCAACCACCACTGACACCATAGTTATAATCAATCAATGTGTGACAGATGCCTAATGAGCAGAGTGGCACATGAGCAGAATGGCATGGGAAGTTCCTTAGGCGGTCAACCAGTATGTGTAATACTTTATGTGTAGACATTGATAGTGATTGCGGTCAATAAGAACAGTACAAAGATTGTAGTCAGCACTATAATCTATAACATACCACCAGCATTATAGTACCTGATTTTATATTAGGTAACATTACACTCAAAAGTTGGAGAGTGATGATTATCTGCAAGCTATTAAAGTGAAAAAATAATTTTATCCTTTGTATTTTGTAATTTGATTCTGTTCATGTAATTATTTTTAAGAATGAAACATACATGGCAATATTTGTGGTGGAGGTGCCCGTTGGGTAATAATAATGCAGCAGGTTGAAAGATACTTTAGCCAACAACAGTGTTGCCAGATTTTATACCAGCGTAAAATAGTAGCTTAATGCTGCTGTGTTTCGTATGGTGAGTGTAGAGAACCGGAGACACTTTTTACTGTAAATGAGGTATTCTATCTTAGTCTTCATGAGTGACAATGCATCTGCATTTTGATTTGTAATTGAGGCTAGATGTAGATGTCTGTGGGTCGTAGCAACCACTTATCATCAGGTGGACTGTGTGGTCGCTTGTCACCCTATCCTATAAAAAAAATCAAATCATTCAGGAAGATTGGCAATTACAAAGTTAATCTTAATACTGATTTCCATTCTTAGCCTTATGCTTTGTCTCAAAATTTATATGAATTTGTTATACTGCCATCTTTTAAAGACTATAATATTATTTGGACCTTTCCTTAAGAGAATATCTGGATTGCAAGAAATTTGAAGATAGGTTTTTGCAGTTGCTCGGTAAAATTTTTGGAGTGCTTGCAAAAAAGCCGATTTTTTTGCTAACAAATAAAGCAATTTAGAAAAAATTGCAAATATACATTAAAAGTGATGAATTTATCTAGCATATATAGTTACGTCTACTCCATAATGAAATTAGTGTTAGTCATTACCTGGACATATTGTAGAATTTATAAATTATTTATTTATTATTTCAAATGAGGAAGTTTAGTTAGGTTTAAATGCAATACATGATATGATTTTTGTTTGTGTTTGTGGTTATTAAAAATTAATAAATAATATATTAAAGTATGAATACATTTTCTGATGAACTGTACTTGGGGTAAAAAGGCGGAACAACAATGAAAATGTGAATTCCAATTATGCACCCTGACTGGGGTGAATAAACGCGTTTCCGAGTATCAACCCTTGGGTGGATAAACAGAATAACCCTCATTCCTAATTTGTTTAATGTTGTGAATACATTATATACACACACTCTCATTCCATAGTTAGTTTTTTCTTAATATAAATTATTTTGTATTCAGTACCATTATAATATAATAAGCTACACATTACGGTAAATGTTGTGTATACCTGTAATTGGCAAACACATTTAACCATATACTTTTGTTATCATGTTGTTGTTAATGTTTCATGTGTTTTGCTGTTGGTATACCTTATAAATAAATAAACTGTTTCCCCCTCCTAAACATGCCCAATTTTTTTTTCAAAAACATTATGGGAAGGATTGTAGCTATGTCTATATGTTATGGTGTGATAGATATAGATTGCATTATAGTGGAAACTACTTAATTTATACAAAAATATTGTCACTATCCAGTATTCGGGGAGAAAACAGAGGAAAATGTTTTTAGACTAAATGTCGCAAATAATTATATAGGGTACAGTACTACCCTTTACTGACCGAGAGGTGTATCAGGATCGTGCCAAATGAAAGTCCATATTCTCTACCTACCCCTCTGGGTAACAGACATGTTTATGTGTGTATGTATTAAATGCTACCCAGATAACCTCTAAGTTGCCTCTTACAATATCCACGGGATGAGATGAGGTGACTAAGGAGTTTTTACAAATTAATTATTTTAAAGTTGAATGTCACCTGTATGTAATGTAGAATGTATCTGAATGTATTATGTAGTAGAATGTAGAACGATTTCATAATATGATCTCAGAATGTCCAAAAGTTCCAAACAAATCAGTACTTTCATGACTGCAGAATGTATTGACAATACATACATAAATTCTCTATATATGTAGTATTCAAAAGCCACTATAATATATTCTGATTTTAATGGGTTGGATTGTAATAGTTAGTTAATAACAATCTTAAAAGGATAATTAAATCGTTATTGTTACTAGCTGGTTTCTTTGATTTTACAAGATTGAACTATCTCATTATCCTTTGATCAAAAAATAATCAATATTTATTTAATGTTCTTTCTCATAAATTTTTAAGGTATACCATGTCTCCTCTATGGTATAGCAGCTACAATATTAATAAGGCACTCAGAGGTTGTTAACACTAGTAAGGGGCCTGTAACTATATATTTTCTATTACCTGAACATAAAGGATCACTGTATTAAAATGTTTAATGTTCAGAAAAATGATTATTTTGTGGTATTAAGTACAAATAAATGCCTAAGTTAAAATACAGATGTTTTAATCCTTTTCAATTCTTTGTAATCCATTGCTCCATTAATTTTGAGACATTGTAGTAAGTAGCGTTGTAAGAATATCCACTATAGCCCATAATGTCCTGTGTGTGTTATAAGAGTCGATAGAGGCAAATAAATGAAGAGATGGGCAGCAGCATCTTCTTTCAGAAATATTAATTAAATATCATATATATTGTTATTCAAGCCTAATGTCAAATATAAAGACTTAATATTTAACTTCCCAGTGGGAAGTTATTGTAATCTAGGTTTTTATTAAAAAAAAAGCGAAACCCGTCAGTCTTTTGTGACTAATTATAATAAAGGTGAAACAAGTAGGTACATGTATCAATTCAAATCTCAAATGAAGTTGATATTTCACCAGGTAACACCAATCGCCAATATGTTATGTTGTCTCTTGTTATGGTGCACGGGGCAATAGGCATCCAGTTTTAGCGAATGCCCAGGGTAATATATCAGAAGAACATTTGTTTAATTAAATATTAGCTCTAAGTAAGTAATTGATGCGTTTGTCACAAAATTAAAATTTTAGTATTTTATATTTGTGTTTTTCTTTTATACGTTTAAGCCCTCATTTGGCATAACTATGGGTATGTTCCAAAATGTTTTCAGTATACTGGCGAATGCTAATGACGTCATTAAATGACGCCAATTTCCACCACATTCGATATAACGAATCACCAGTATGGCGTCAATTTATGACGTCATTTGCATTGGCCAGTGTACAGGTTGCATTTCGGAACATACCCTATATTAGTATTAGTTAGTATTAAGTGGTGAATCTCGTTTATCACTGCTGTAAATTCACCTTTGTAGTGTTGGTTTGCTGTAGTTATTAGTATTATTTATCCGAATTATGGTAGTTGTTGGTCTTCCAAATAAAATAAAATAAAATTGCTAGATAGGAAGACCAAAATAGCTGGACAAATTTGGATTTTTGGGTTGTTATCAGGAGAAATAAATAGTTTTATTTTTTTAATTAGGAGGCTTCAAAAAGTACTTAAAACTTATTTAATTACACTACATTTTTAGGTTTTGATGACTTGACGACTCCGTGGCGCAGTAGCTTAGCAATGAGTGGCTGTGCTGGGGGTCGCGCGTTCGAATCCCGCACGGATCAAGTATTTGTATGGCCAATAAATAATTGTTCTGGGGCTGGATGTTTGTTCTTGTGAAATTTATGTTTGCAAACTGCCCCCACGATACAGGAGAAAATCCTAGTAAAAAAACGAACGTTTTTTTTAAGAAAAAAGGAAATAAAGAAGGGTTGACACAATATGTATTTGGCGTTGGACTTTAGTAGAGGCCACCAATTTGGATCCTTATATTATTAGTATTTAGAAAATATTTTAAAATTCAAAAACATTATTTAAAAGTTCAGTCTAATTCCGAGATGCTGTTTGTCTGGAGATTTTGAGTTTTATCGGGAGTCTGGAGATCATTTAAAATGTCGGTAGAATCCAGATGAATCCCGACCATCTGGCAAGCCTCTACCCGCCGATCGCTCTTTACTGAGACCTAAAGCCTTAGTGCAATTCGCTCTGTGGAACATGTAGCGTTGTGGCGTGATTCCCATTCAACAACAACAGTGTATGCTTGTTATGATGCTATGCTGCACGCACTACTGAACGCAAAGCCTACCACTTACCTACCCACCATCTAGTGTCGAAGAAAAGAAATATCTGGGCCTGCGATCACGAAGACGGCCTGCCAAGCTTAACAATCATGTCAATAATGATTTGCACTGTTTGAGAACTGCGCTATCAGATTTCTTAATTATGCCGAACATGTTGAGCAGTGATGCACAGACTTATTAAGACTGGGGGCCACTCGGGCAAATTATGAACTGATGGCGGGCCGCCAGGAGTAGAGGTAATTAAAGACAATAAAGAATTGATAATAATGTATTAAAATTGAAAAAGAATTTATTAATGTGAAGCGTGGCATTGCATAGTGCTTACAATCTTTTTTATATTTGGCTCAAATAGCAATACGTAAAACTGCTTCTAAACTTTCATTTACAAGGCGGTTTCGATTTTTTGTATTATTATTATTTAGTATTGAAAAGGTTTGTTCACATATATAGGTAGAACCAAATAAGCTGGCACATTTCAGAGCGTTTATGCGCAACTCTGTACGTATTTTTATCAATGCAGCGGTAAAAGTTCAGCAAGTCTCCTTCGTTGAATTTGTTGCGTAAATTTTGGTCGTTTTGAATGTCGATAATTTCTAACCGCATTGACTCTGGCGAATTTCAACTGAAATCGTGAAAGGATTGCTGAATATGTCCAACAGAGGTTCCACTTTTTTAAACTCCGAAAATCTGTCTTGAAAAGATTGAATCAAAATATCTAGCTTTTCTACATAACTGAAATTAATCGCAGTTTTGTTGAATCTTTCAGCCATTTTCTTATAATTCGCAAAATGATTGTAATTTCCAGAATTCAATTGCGATCTGAAAAGTGTCAGCTTGCATTGAAAGGAAGATACATGAGCGTAGAGCTCGGATATCAGTTGATTTTTGCCTTGAAGCCGTGTGTTCAAGACATTCAAATGATTTGTAATATCAACTAAACAAGCCAAATCACCCAACCAATCAGGATTTTTAAGTTCCGGGACATCCCATTGCTTTTCCGCCAGAAATATTCCAATTTATTCTATTAAATTTAGAAATCGTTCCAGTGTCAATCCACGACTTAGCCACCCTACTTCTGTATAATACAGTAAATCTCCATATTCGCTTTCGATGTCATCAAGGAATTGTTTGAATTGCCTGTGATTGAGTCCTCGTGATTTTATGAAATTTACAGTCGAAACTACCACTTTCATGACATTTTGAAATTCAATTTTTTTTAGAACAGAGGGCTTCTTGGTGTATAGTGCAGTGAAACTGCATGAGATCTTCAGCGTTTATGTTTTTTTCTTGCAGATGCTTTTTCAGCATAGTAACTAGCCCAGAATTGACACCAATCATCGAAGGAGCACCGTCAGTCGCAACTCCCGATAATTTTAATAAGTCCAAATCAGTTTTTGAACACTCATCCAAAAGTACATTGAGTATGTGAACTCCTCTGGTTTGACCTTTCAATGAATACATTCCTAATAACTCTTCTAAGACTTCAAAATCTTGAGTAACATCTCGTATGAATATCAGAAGTTGAGCTGTGGAACTAATATCAGTGGATTCGTCGAGTGCTAATGAAAAAAATTCAATGATCTTAGTTTTTTCATTTAATTGTTCCGCAATATTACCTGACAAAGACATAATTCGTCTTCGGATAGTCATACGATTCAGTTGAATTTTCTTAAACTTTTTTGCTGCTTCTGGACACATTTTCTTAGCGGCAATTTCTATGCATTCTTTTACAAAATCCCCATCATTAAAGGGGCGCCTTTGCTTTGCTATCATTCGAGAAATTTTATAACTAACTTCTGTAGCTGTTTCTGAATCTTGAATGGGTTTTGTAAACATAGCTTGCTGACCAATAAGCTCCCGTTTTAAAGACAACATTTTTTGCTTTCTTAATTCGCCTGTAAACTTGGTAAAAGTAGGATGCTGCGTTTCATAGTGCCTTTTTACATTATATTCCTTTGCAATCGCAACAGAATTCTTGCAAATTAAACAAACGACTTTGTTATGCGTCCATACAAAAAAGTATTTCTCATTCCAAATTTCTTGAAACTGCCGATTTTCATCTTTAACCTTACGTTTTTTTACTAGGTCCTGGCTTGTCCATGTTGCGTTCTAATCCTGGCTAGGATTAACACAGCACCTAAAAACAATTACAGTACCTACTTAAATTACCTATCCTTTTTTAAATTACCAAAAATAATTGATTAAAAATTATTAAATATAAATTAAAAAAATTGGTAGGGAAACACTTAGAGTTTTACTTACGATTTCACAACACAATTATACACGGCACTTGACGGGAAATCTACGTTGAATGTGGATCAAAATATATGACACCGGCTAGTCGAGTTAAAATCTACACTAGAACTATTAACACTTCACTCAAATTAAAACCGAACTGTCGGTCGCTGCGGTTAGCGTGGCTTTTATACCGCGCGTATAGAGTCGAAAACTGTCTGGAGAAATCACGAAACCGACTCTGGAAGCTTCCTACGCGAGCAATCGGGAATTCGGGACTATTGCTATCTCGCTTGCTCTAACAATATAACCCGTGGATAAGCCGCCACCGCGCTGCCGTCGTCGCCGCACCGCCGGTCGCGGCTAGCTTGCTACATATTTATTTATCTATGGCGGCGGTTCCTCAAGAAAAGGAATTTAACCGAGATCAGCACGAACATTACCGACCGCTGTTACCGACGCATGCACGGCGCACCGATAAGCGCACTTAAGAGCGCGCGCGCGAGATTCAAATTACTTTTCGAACATATTTTTTTTGGTTTTATTCTGGAATATAATTCAATATTTTTCGAATGTACGAGAGTATTATTTTTGCTGTCGGCGGGCCACCAGTATTCGACCGGCGGGCCGCGGTCTGTGCATCAGTCCAACTCTGGAGTCAGAGATACGGGCGTACTTAAAATTCAATAGAAAATACATTCAGACCCGTAAACCAAACTTTGCTAGTATAGTCAATATTTTAATTAACAAATACCGCATAGATACACTGTCTTCGACGAATGTACATGCCAGATGTAAATAAATACCCAGACCGGTGGCAGTGCAGTGTTGAAGCGTTTAGGGTACCTACGAGGTCTCTGGTACTATGACATCTTGCTCACCTCCTGTACCCTGGAAACAGACTTTAGGTACGATGTCTTAACTTTTCAGGTTATTTCAGAGGTTTTATCAGCAAACGATTAAAGTTATAAAATTAGATCATATGTTAATGGGGGAGGCTCATGTCCAACAGGAATGTTACAGGCTAATAACGAAAAAGTCGACTAATTGTTCATGATTTTAATAAAACAATGCATAATGTAGTTAAGTTCCGATCAATAATAAATACAGTGAGGATTGTAAATTATTTAATACATAGATACCTACTACAAAAATAATTGAAATCGTAAGGAAAAAAAGTGTAAAATTTTGCGTTTATCTAAATCTCGAAATCATAGCATGTCTCGTGTTTGTGAGTATAGTTACCTATTATAACGAATAGCGTGATATTCCATATTTAATACTGCCGTAGGATATTGAAGTAGGAGTAAGATGTGCTAATAATCTGTAATCGAAACAAACAACGAATTATGTAGTGAAATATTGTCATCAAAGTGCCGTGTTGTGGTGGCGTAAGAAAAGGCATCACTCCAATTCGTTGCGCAGGTGTCGGGAGGCGATTCGTCTTCGTTCTGAGATGTTTGTGCTACTATAATTCTTTTGGGTTTTATAGATTCGTCTGGCTCAGGAATCGCGGCCTGCAAGGCGTGAGCTGTATCAAATGGAATGGTGATGTTGATGTTTTTTTTATAGCATTGCCTGACGAGCACACAGTCCACCTGATAGTAAGGGATGCTGTGGCCTATAGACATCTACATTTATCCTCAATTAAGAATCAAAATACAAATGCGTTGTCACCCCTGAGGACTAAGATGGAATGCCTCGATTCCAGTAAAAGGGTCTTCGGTTCTCTACACTCACCATACGAATCACAGCAGAATTACGCTGGTATTCTGTGAGAGCGTGGTCCTGCCCCGGTTGAGTCGACCCATTCGTGCTACAACTATAATATAGCTGCAGCGTGGCTCTACCACATACAAGTGTGATGAAGATGAACAATATGTGATGAAAATGACCCAGCGCAGGATAACTGTGTAATCGACACCGAGGGTTTCGAAAAATAAAAGGGGTCACACGGCCGTATAAGTAGTGGTGAAACTTTTTTATAGCAAAAATGATAGCAGTACCGCTTCTATTTGAATTTGTGCATAATTTGATATGAGCGAGCGCGATGCGTACGTCACCACTCATTCGACGCCGTCAAGCTATCGCTGAGCGAGCACCGCGCCGACCCCTTCGTCCCCGCATCAGCCGTCACACTATTGTAATTAGGTCGGGATTATAATGTGCCAACACCCTGTCAGACGCTAACTCATATTGGATTTTATTGAATACTTTTAAAAGTTTTTCTTGCCACACCCACTTTACGCCTTTTTTAGAAAGTGCAAGGGTGCTAAACTCGATTCATTAGGTACAAACCCTCTATAATAATTAATAAGCCCTAAAAATGATTTCAATTCCGTGACATTAGGACATTTACTTTCTAATATTGCTTTCACTTTATTGTTTGATTTACGTAGCCCTGACTTATCTATGATAAAACCTAAATACTCAAGTCTTTAAATAAATCGCATTTATCTTCCTTTAATCTAAGTCCTGATTCCTGTAATTTCCTAAGTACTTGATGTAATCGTTTTAGGTGTTCCTCTTTTGTTGGGGCCGTTATTAAGATATCGTCTAAAAATACGCAGATTCCCTGATAAAAGTTGATCAATTGTTTTCTGAAAAATACTTGGGGGCATGAAAGTGCAACTAATCTATTATAACAAACTAAACCTATGTGGGTGTATAACAAAATAAACCTGTGTGGGTTAATACACGTTAATTTTTTAGAGTCATGTAACTCCAGCTGATTATAGGCTCTAAAAAGATCTAATTTTGAAAATTGGATGCCACCATTGAGCTTAGCAAATAAATCTTCTATTCGTGAAAGCGGGTAACTATCAGAGTATAAAAATTTATTCAACGTCACTGAATAATCCCCATATAATTATGCGTATGTTACCGTCTGACCGAAGAACGGGGTACGATCGATGTCGCTGCTTCTGAATAATCTACGCGTTCTAAAATACCTAAATCTAAAAGTTTATTTAATTCTAACTCAACTTTATGTTTCAAAGCTAATGGTACTGTTCTCGGCTTAAAAACTTTAACTAAGCATAATTTTTATTTTTAAGGTTACTTTATATTTATTAAAATTTCCCAGCTCATCTGTAAACAACTGTGAATATGTTTCCTTCAATTCTTTTACTAAATCGTTCTAAGTTGTTACAGTCACCATTACATAGTTTCATATTAAAACACGTTATAAAATTACGACCCATCAAAACTGGTTGTTTTATAGTATAAAAACGAATAATTTCAGTACGATTTTCATACGTCACCGGTAATAAAAAATAGCCCAAATAAGTAATTTTCGAGCCGTTATAACAAATTAAAATAACGTTACAATGGTTTAATAGTTGTGAAAATAGGATTAATAAACCATCTCCGGTGGAACAGATACAGCACTACCACTATTTCACATAAAATTCGCTTTGACGCTATCGACACGACCAGTCTCATCGGCATACCGTTTTAAACACCCAGTATTATAAAAATCATATGAAATACCTTTTACTAAATTATTGTCATCCACCTCCAAATAATTGTTGCTCTTATATCCACTCTTACAAACACGTTTTAAATGCCCTTTTTTATTACACTTTTGAGAAAATAATTCGCATATCAAAATGTATCTTTAGTATGGTTCTTACATCCACAAAACAAACAAGATATTGTTACGAGCTTGAGGTTCGTGACAATAAAAATTGCCGATAGGATTACCTAAATTAACAGTTTAATTTTCTTTACACAAATTAAAACTTAAAACACCAATAATTGAGCACACTAATTCACTTTATTCCGCTCCGAAGCTTCGCTTGTCTCGCCAAATTCAATACTTCCCCGATCGCACCTTGCAGCGCCTATAAATACACATTAGTACCGAATCATCCAGAACATTCAAGTAAATACGCGCACCGATCGACAAAGCGCCGAAAGAACGAGTCAGCTTCCAGAAGCTTAGTTCTTCTGTTCGATACTAGATGGCTCTAGTGCCGTCGACTTCGGCGCGTAACAATATGGTTAATTTCAGTAAACACCTGGTGGTCAGTTGCTTTAATAGGGGAAAAAAATCACGCGGTGGTCCTAATATTAGCTAATAGATTGTTAGTAGAGTAGAGAACGCAAGGATATTGTAAGTCTCTCTATTGAGCGAACTGTAGAAATTTCATGTGCTGAGCCGGAGCAACTCATTGTTGTCGGTGTTTACAGACACTCACGTAGAATAAGTGTGATTATTTTAAAAACATTTTGGAGGAAGCTTTGCTTAAGCTTAAAAAACAATAACTCTATCGTCGTATGTGGAGCCTTTTATATCAATCTCCTTGAAACTTCTTCCAAGAGTAATCATTGCTGAAATCATACGACCTTGTTAATTTGTTCTTAGAGCCAACACGTCTATATAACAGGGCCTAGTATAACTTTTATAGATAATATTTTTACTGATGTTGAGCCAGGCATAAATTAATTATTCAAAATTTAAATTCTAATTCTTGCGGACAGTTGGTTTCACTGCCTTACATGCCCAAAAAACAGAAAGTTAAGAAAGTTGTGCTTTTTCCAATAAATTAACATCGCTTAAAGAAATTTAGAAGTAATATAGTGAAAAAGTAGTTATTTCTTCCATATAAAAACTAATAATAACTTTTTATATGGATCATTATTTAAACTAATAAATCTGGAATTTAATAAAATATTTACTTTTAAACACTCTATTTAAATAGTTTAAATCATTCAATGAGTGAACGACAGTAGGAATCCATAGGAGTAGAAAAAAGTATTATAATCTTTACAATGAAAGATCATATAATCGTAGTGTTTTATTCAGAGAATATGTAAAAATATTCAAAAATATTTAAAAGAGTGTGTTCCACAGCCAATGCTTAGCATAAATTAAAAATGGCTCTAATAAAATTAAAATGACTTGGAGCGTAATTAATAGCAAAACTGGCTAGATGAAATTACACAAGTCAAATTTGAATTAAATTTTAACAATAATTTAACAAAATCTGATTAAGATGTTGCAACGGCTTTTGAAAATTATTTTAACGACATTCCGAATTTGACCACAAAGACTGAATTTCTCCCCTACTGTCGCCAAGTCATTATTAAAATAAGATATAATGTCTGTAAAAACGAATTTACATTTCATAAAATATTATCAGGAGATAAAAAATATTTCAAAACTATTGATGTTAAGGAAACAGCAGATCTATAGAGGATTTTCGTTAAAGTTACAGCGTTTATAATAGATGCAATCGCACCCCAGCTGTTATTTTCAATACTAGTATCGAATCTGGTGTATTTCCTGATTTAATGAAACGTAGTCAAGTTATATCTTTATTTAAATCTGGAAGTACATTGGACCCATTAATTTTATACCTATTTCTGTACTGGCAACGCTTAGTGAATTTTTGAAAAAAATTATTGTAGATCAAATGTTAAGTTTTTTAATGTAAATAAATTACTTCATAAAAATCAGTTTGGTTTTACAAAGGGTCGCTCTGCAACTGACGCCAGTGTTGAGCTGGTTAAACGTATTTTCTGTGCATGGGAAAATTCGGAAGATACTTTTGGTATATTTTGTGATCTTTCAAAATCTTTTGACTGCGTTAACCATGAGACATTAATTAGGAAGCTACATCATTACGGTTTAAAAAAATTGCACTTAAACTTATTATAATACACACGCAAACAGTTGTTGTTAATGGGAACAGTCTTTTCGGATCGGTAGTACTAGTATCTATGGGTGTTCCTGAGGGCCCAATTTTTGGCCTCTAACTGTTCTAGGTTTATATTAATGACTTAATTTACCTGATAAAAAAACAATCATGATATAATTTTATTTGCTGATGACACTTCGTTGATCTTCCGACTTAAAAGGTAATTATTAAAATATGACGAAATGAATAATTCTACATATATCAAAAGGAAGTACTGGTTTAACGTCAATAATTTGCTTTTAAACGGTAATAAAACGAAATTAAATAAATTCTTCACACCTAATGTTAAGCAGGTGACCAGTGTGCTTTTAAATGTGGAGGAGCTGAGCTTTGTTGAATCCACTATTTTTCTCGGAATTACAGTTGACACAAAGATACAATGGGGCAAACAAAGTAAACATAGTTCTGCATCATATGCTGTAAAAAAGATTAGAGGCCTTACGTGCGTTGAAACAGCTAGATTAGTTTACTTAAGTTATTTCCATAGTATAATGTCATATGGAATCTTGCTATGGGGTAATGCGACTGACATAGAAACTATATTTGTTTTCCAAAAGAGATCCTTATGAGAAATTAGTTTATTATTTATAACCTAGGTCCGAAGGAATCTTAAAGAAAAATTTAAAGAAATAAATATATTAACTTAGGTCTTTAAATATAATTACGGAAATTTTATGTATATACACAAAAACAAAAATAGTTTAATTAAAACTAGTGATCTGTAAACAGAACAACCACGAGTTAGTTATACCAGTTACTCGACTCCAAAGAAACAGTGATTTCTTCATGGGGCAATGTTTACCCTTTAAAAAGTACCAGAAAATATGCAGACCTCATCTATCAATAGGCCAAGAATATTTGTTAAGCAAAACTTTCTTATTAAGGGTTATTATACTACTAAAGAGCACATGACTGATATAGCCCCTGGGAATGAGGCGAACGCTACCACGCTGTCTGTTTCTAAATGTTTTCATACCAATTATATATAATAATATATTGTTAATTATATTTTTATTTAAAAAAATAAGTTCCGCAGGGTTCCTTGCTGTTTTTTCTAAGAACAGAGGTTATTTTCCGAACCAGTGGTAAAGTAAAAACTTGCTTTCAATAAAAATTACATGTAAACAATATTGGATAAAAATGATTCTATTTTATTTTATCATAAGATATATTATTTATTCGTAGAGAAACCGTACGTAACTTAAAAAGATGAAAAGTTACAATGAGGCGCTGTTATTTTTATTAGGGTCTTTAAATTACACATACGTGGTAGAGTCATGCTGCAGCTATATTAAGAGTTTAGTTGTTGTTCGGTAGTAGTTGGTTGGCTCGAACGGGGAGGGACCACGCTCTTACAAATACCAGCATAAAATAGCAGCTTGACGCTGCTGTGTTTCGTATGGAGTGTAGGGAACAAGAGACCCTTCTTACTGGAAAGGAGGCATTCTATCTTAGTCCTCAAGGGTGACAACGCATTTGCATTTTGATTCGTGATCGAGGATAGATGTGCTTGTTTGTCACCCTTGTCCTAGATAAAATACATAAGCCTCTTGATTCGAATATAATATGAGAACTCAGTGATAAGTCAATGAGAGTTTAATATGCAGTGAAATGGTTAGGTTCATTAGTGTGCTCCATAAGACCAAGTCATTTTAAGTTGATTTAATTGCGAGGTTGAGAGTTGCTCTCACTCTCATCCAATGTGTTTATATTGAAATCACCGAATAAACTAAGGTGATTACATACCACAGAGTACTTTTTTATATAGGGAATTACATACAGCGATATGGACCAACGGCGGATCCGGTGCGCTGGTGGCCCGTAATCGATGCGTGAGTGCGTCTAAATGTAAAAGAGAGCGTCGAGAAGTCAAAAAATGTAACAACATGGACCAAATAGTTAATTAATAATAAAGTAGGTACTTATTATCTATTAACTGTTTGTGTTTATTTAAATAATATATTTGAGTATTGAAAATCTGTCAAACAGTTACAATGAAATTTTGTCATTATCGTTTTTAAAAATACACATATTATCGTTTATACAAAGCATTCGATATGTAGGACAGGATGAAGTGTCGTACCGCCGCGCTTAAATACGTCCTTCCTCAGTCCAGAAAAATTTCAACCCCCATTCACGTCCTTCCGCTCGAACTTTAGCAGACAATATACGATTTGTAGGAAATAATTATTTCACTACAGTTAGTGACCCGAAGTTTTAGAGTAACAAACGCCATACGCAGTTGCACATTTTCAGACTGCAGGATTTTTATCATTAAATAGAAACTATATCTATTTAGAAATCCGTTGTATGTGTTCACGGTCTGCAGTAACAACTTATTACGTGTCTTCTTAGCTCGTTTAAGCACTTAATTGTTATAAAAACTTACTTGTATTTTTGATCTAATCTACAAATATATTTGAAGTCGTCTTTCATTCGTCCCACAAGATTTATGATTTTTGCTTTGTTTGCTAGTACGCTTAGGTTTACAATCGGAATTGAACTAAGAATAATACAATAGCAAACGCTTTCAGTGGCAACTGCGTAGTCGTTTTCAGATAATCTGTGATGTATTAACATTGCTTCCAGAACTACGCCTATCACCGCTAAGGATGAACTCACAGCGGGCAATATAAATCTGTAATAATGAAATAAATAAAAACTAAGTACGAAAAGGAAATTAAAGGAAAAATAAATCGAGGTATTTGTGAAACGTTACCTGAACTTTGACTCAGTATTACTAAAGAAGATGCCGTTAGAAAAAAGAAAAAAATTTAATTGTGGGTGAAATTCATCAAAATCCAAATGTGGATTATCGAAATCGAAATCTCGACGGCTAAAAACTACTTTCAAATATTACAGGGAACACATTTTCTGTTATTCAGTTACGATGGTTGGGAAAAACTAATTCAGAAAATTATTACCGACCTTTCCTTAGTAAAAAAATTAACTGTTACGTTTGAAGTACTATTACGTACATCAAACGCACCCATAATGATGATTAGGTAACTCGAGGTTTCTAATTCTGCATCAATTATTCTTTTATAATGCATCTTTTAAAAGCCTATGATTTCTAACTATAGCTATAAAATTAATCAAAACTTTTTTTTTTACTAAATAGGGCTCACTCTTGATTTCCATCCAATCAGAGAGCAAATATGAAGTCTATAATGGAGTTACAAGTTTGCTCAGGAGAAACCTCTTGAACACGCATCTTGAAGAGGTTCAGGTTATAGGCACTTTTAAAAAAAGACGTCAGCAGGGCATTCCACTCCTTTGCTGTACGAATCATGAAAGATGACTTATAGCGCTTAGTGAAAATATTCGGAACACTATCCAAATGTGAATGGTAATCTGCAGTTTAGCTAGAACTCTGATTGGATAATGGAGACGGCGGTATGAGCTTATGAAGCCTATGGGCACACTGTCCAAAGTACAATCTGTAGAAGACCGACAAACCAGCAACTTGGCAGCCGTGAGCTAAGCTATGAAGATTAGTTTCCACCAGCTTTTAGTTACCGATAAGCCTCTTGACTCTGCATTGTACTGAGTCGAGAGCGGCGAGCTGATATTTATCTGAGCAATACTAAAGGTGACTGCAATGCTCCATGTATGTTCTGACTTGAGCTTTATATAAAGTTAGAAGTTTCACCTTGTTTAATATTCTCAGTTTTTTGGACGCAGTTTGTGCTTTCGAATCAATGTTAGCGCCAAAGTTAAAGTTTGCTCTCAACACTTTATATTATACAAAAAACCTTAAATAATACAAATTGTAAATGGCATATGTACAAATGTTATTAAAATGTGCAAAAATCAAATTAGTAAGGTACTAGCCTATTTAGCTAATTTGTCAATGGAATCTGGCATCTTTCCAAAAAAATAAAGGGTTTCGGTTGTAAAATACTTATATAAAAAAGGAGAAAAAACGCTAATGGAAAACTACCGTCCAGTGAAATTCATACCTATATTATCAAAATTTTGAAAAATTCATGCACAAAAAGGTAACAGTATAAATCCAACTCAGTATGGATTTTAAAAATCAAAATCCACAACACTGGCCGCTTTTAATTTAATAAAAAATAGTTTACAAAATATTAATGAAGGACTATATACTACTGCTATCTTTTTTTAAATATCAAAAGCTTTTGACTTTGTATCACATGATCACCTTTTGTTCAAACTAGATCAAAACAGAATTAGAGGCTTCGCATATCACTAAATGAAGTCATATATACAAAACAGGCATCAATGTGTTGAGGTAAACTTTACAATAAACATGTAGGTCGAAGTTACAGATCCAAATTTTTTGCGTTTGCATGCGTTTTGCATACCGCAGCGTAATGTACTAGGCCCACTTTTATTTTTGATATATTGAAATGACTTACCTGAGATTACTAAATATTGAAGCACATTATTCGCAGATGACGTCTCAGTAATCATCATCATCATTTCATCATTACAGGCCTTCACAAGTTGTTGCTTTTATGTAGCAACATTAAGATATAATTATGCCGTATGGCAACATTTGTTTGTATGTAGCAACACTAAGATTTCATGTAAAATGTATGAGCCGTGTGGCGTGTGGTGAGATTTTTCGTGTTTTTTATTTCATACAACCAAATATCGTTTAATATGCAATAACCAGCGCAACACAAGTCTACTGCTGAACATAGACGTTCCTCAAGGAATGCCACAAAGCGTGGTCCTGAACCACCTGCATCCATCGACTTCCTACATGCCTTACCAGGTCGTCACTCCATCTAGTAGGGGGATGCCCTACACTTCACCTACCGGTACGAGACTGCCACTCGAGAACCTTTTTCCCCATCGGTTATCGGTTCTTCTAGCTATATGGCCGGCCCATTGCTACTTCAGTTTACGAATCCGATGGACTATGTCGGTTAGAAAAGAAAGAAAGAACGAGATATTAATTTGGCTATTTCTTTACAACTTAGCACTAAATACTCAAAATAACATTATGTATGTGCAATCTTGATAACTAGACCTAATTATACACTTACAATGAAAAATAAATCGTTTTGACAATGCAGATAGGTACAAAATAAATATAAAAGAAAGGTAATAGTTAACTAAAAAAAACTTATGGGAAATGTCCAGATAGGACTGCCACTCAGGAAATGCTAAGATGTGTTATCGTAGCCCTGATTTTCAGTGGCAACCTTAAGTTTTTTTTTTTTTTTGCGCCCGAAGCAATTAAAGGGCTACCCTGTACGTAGGGAGGCGGAAAATGCATTACGCATACCACGATAGCCGGTCTATCGTGGTTATGGGGGAACTCACTGTCCTACCGGGGACCCTAAGTGATACCCCCTAAAAACCGCCTTTGGGGACAGGCAACCGGCTGATTAAGCTCTATTGTGCCTTATCATGAGCGACCCTCTTTTTGGGAAAAGAGGGCGCAGGCGGCTAAGTGCCGCTGAGGGAGTGCCTACGAAGGCAGATTAATGTCAGATATTACAATAATTTTATTTAATTAGAGTTGGCCTGAGCCTTCAGGAGACAGTTCAGGTCGTTTGAAAGTTTATTAGGCGGGTCCGAGAGAGAGTTTCTCGGCCTGCGGACACGATAGCGAGAGGGGGGTGGGGCTGCATAAGAAGCTGCCTCACGAATTAAATGGTTTGGGTGCGACTCTGAGGCTTTGAAGAAGTTCTCAGAGAGTTTTTTAAGAAATTGTTGAATTGTTGGGAGCTCTAAGTCCCGATGAAGGTCGGCATTACGAACGTACCACGGTGCGTTCGCAGCTCGACGACAGAATAGGTTCTGAACTATTTGGAGTTCATTTAAAATGTTAGGGTTTGCGTGGGCAAAGACGGGGCCCGCGTAGGACATGACTGGTCGTATACATACCTTGTAGAGGGTACGCTTGTTTCGAAGGGACATTTTACTGTGTCGGCCGAACATACTGTTGAGCCTACTCAGATAAAATCGTGCGTGACGGGTTACTCTTTTGACGTGGGGCTTGAAAGTAAGCCCTGTGTCTAGAGTGACACCTAAATATTTGGCGGACGTATGCCAGGGGACAGGGGTCCCTAGCATACGTATTGGAGGAGTGTTTTTGAGACGGCGTCGTTTATAATCGAAGTGAACGGCGGAGCTCTTCTCCGGGTTCACATCGATGCGCCATTTTTTGAACCAAGCTCCTAGGAGCTAGGTCATCAACTGACTTTTGGATCTTGTTCCGTATGAAGGGTAGTGAGACACCTTTGCAGTAGATGGCAGTGTCGTCTGCAAAGAGGGAGAGTTGAACACCTTTCGACGGGATGGGAATGTCGTTGGTGAACAGGATGTACAGCAGAGGAGCAAGTACTGAGCCCTGAGGGACACCAGCCTTGATAGTTCGCTGTGAAGAAAGCGTGCCTTCGTGTCTAAAACGAAAGGTATGATGTTTTAAATAGGAGGCCACGAGACGAACTAGACGATCGGGGAGACCTATTTTATAGAGCTTGTAGATGAGGCCTGTGTGCCAGACTCTATCGAAAGCTTTGGCTATATCGAAGAAGACCGCGATGGTTTTATGACGTCGAGAGTAGAAACCGCTGAGGATATATTCCACAATGCGGTGAACTTGTTGGGGACATGAGTGTTTGGCTCGGAAGCCGAATTGGTGGGGGATGATGAGAGGGTCGCCGTCTGTGGGAAACAGAAAGCGCCTCATACGCGTTTGAATGACTCTTTCGAAGAGCTTGCCCATTGCCTTGAGGAGGCTAATGGGGCGATGGCTGGAGGGGAGGTTGAGGCTTACCTGGCTTGGGAATTCCAATCACATTTGCCTCTTTCCACGTAGTGGGAAAATAACTAAGGTTGAAGCAGGCGTTGAAGATAATAGATAAAAAGGTTAACACCTGCTCGGGAAAGTGTTTAAGGGCTTGGTTGGAGATGCATCCGCGCCCGGAGCCTTTTTGGGCTTAAGTCCTTTGATGAGAGATGAAATCTCATCATTGGACACAGAGATAGGTTCGGAGGCCGTGGGGGGTGAGTTCCGGCGGCGGACCTCATCCTCCACTGCCTGGACGTGTGAGGGGTCGACAGGTTGAGAACTAGGGGAGCATTGAGCGGCAATGCTATCCGCAAAGCACTCAGCCTTTTCCTCGTCCTCGAAGGCAACCGTGCCGTCGGGACGGGAGAGAGGGGGAGTGTGGGTGATAGCGTCTATGCGGAGGGCTCTAGCCATCTGATAGTACGCTGTGTGAGATGGAGAGATATTCTCCATGAGCTTACTCTTTTCGAGATCTTGAAATTCAGAGAGGCGGAAGCGGAGTTTTCGTTGAAGACGATTGGCCGCGCGCCTATATTCGGGGGTGGGATATTTTGCTGCTCTCCGGAAAGCAGCTTTTATGGCTTTTATTAGGTTGCTAATATGTAGGGGAAGCCCACTATTGTTAGCAACCGGGACGACCCTTTCGTTCTCCTTAAGGGAGGATTTAATAAGGGTGGAGAGTGAATCGACCGCGGTGTCGATTTTTTCGGGACTGTCTAAGTCCGTCGGTATAGAGATGGTAGAATCCTGTGAGTCCAGGGCTTTAGCTAGGGACTCCTTGAATCCCTTCCAGTTAGTGAAGGTTTTCGTGTGTGTTGGGGGAGGTGGCTGATGGCCAAGAATGAAGGAGACCGGTCGGTGATGTGATCCTAGATCGTCTAGTGTCTCGATTGCTCTGAGGTTGAGAGAAACTCCTTGGAGTAACGCAAAATCTAACACATCAGGTGAGTGATCGGTGTTATCGGGAAAGTGAGTAACACCGAGAGGACTATGGACGGTGATATCAAGAGACTGCGTGATATCGAGCAGTATCTTGCCACTAGGGGACGTAGTGCGGCATGTCCATTCAGTATGCTTTGAGTTAAAATCTCCAAACATAATGACTGAATTGCCCAAGGATAAAATGGCCTCAAAATCTTTTTTGAGGGGATAGGTTCCTGAAGGGATGTAACAGGAGGCTATGAGGATGGACTGATGTCCAGTCATAGCTAGCCTGCATACCGTGGCTTCCATGTTGGTAAGCTGCGGAGTAGAAATGGGCGAGTAGTGAAGTGTCTTCTTGTAATAGATAGCCGTTCCGCCGCCTCGGCGGTCGGGTCTGTCATTACGAAGAAGAGAGAAGTTTTTAATAGAAAGGCCTCTAGTGTCCTTAGCTTTGAGATTAGTTTCCTGTAGGAGGAGGAAATCGACTTCACGATTTCGAAGTAAGAGCTTAAGCTCTGGGAGGTTATTTCGCAAGCCGCGAATATTAAATGATACAAGCGATAAACCCTTAGGTTTGATACGACCATGGGATCTTGGTAGGTTAGTTTGCTCAGGCATTGGAGTTAAGTTAATTACGTTAACTTAACTTACAACGCTAGCAGAAGATCGTTATGTTCGGCAAGAGCGAGGAGACGCTCTTGGGGGGACTTCGCCGCGCGCAGTTTGCGTGCTATAACCGTAATCTCTCTAACATCTATATTCCTGATCGCGGAGTATAGCGTGTTGTAGTCGTCTGTTGTGGGCTCTGCCTCGTGTGCGTACGAGGTTGTCCGCGGAGGGTCTGCCTTTTTGGGCCCCCAGGGAAAGACTGGAGGCTGCATTGGCTTTGAGAAGCCCGGAGGGGGGCCGAATTATGCCCTGAGGGGGCCGAGGGGGACCCTGAGGGGGCCTCGGGGGACCCTGAGGGGGCCTAGGGGGACCCTGAGAGGGTCGAGAGAAGCCCTGGATAGGCTGAGAGAGGCCCTGACGGGGCCGTTGTTGGAGGGCCGGGAATGAGCGGTCATTCACCGGCGGTGGAGCTTTCCTACTGGGGCGAGGTTGAGGTGCGCGTGGGCAACCCTTGTAATTCGCCGGGTGTCCTGTCTGGTTGCACAGGACACAGGCGGGCGGGGATTCGGCGTCTTTGTGCCGGGGACACTCTTTAGTGTTGTGTGGCTCCAGGCACTTCACGCACCTGGGTGGGGCGGAGCAGTTGGCCGCCGCGTGACCATAAAGTTGGCAGCGGTGGCACTGCGCCGGGAAACCGGGCCTATGTGGGGGCTCTACCTTCACCCTTGTCAGGCCGCACACTGTGCGCACCTGCCGGAAGATGGCTTTAGCCTCCGGCACGTTGGACAAGATTACTAGGGCAAGGTTGTATCTCTTGCCCGTACGGTTGTGCATTTTGTGCACTGCTTCTACTGGGAAACCTTGGAACTTAAGGTCCTCGAGGATTTCCTCGTTGGAGAACTCAAAGGGGACGCCTCGGAAGACGGCCCTGACTTTACGCTCTTCAGGGAGAGCGTAGGTGTGGTAAGAGACCCTTTCGGCTTTGAATAGCCGGGTGATGGCGCGGAAGTCCTCGATCGAGGTTGGGATGATTTTAATCGCCTCCCCGAGGTTGACGGCATGGTCGTATTTAATCCCTGCGTCGTAGCAGGTCTTGGACAATTGGGTGAACTTGGCCTTGTCTCTTAGGAAGACAGGGGGCGGGACTTGCTTCTTCACCAGCTCTGGAGCACAACGAGAGGCTGGTTTAGACGGAGTGGGGATGTCTAGTGACATCAGTGGGACGGGGGCAGCGTCAAGGGCTGCGGAGGTTGAAGGAGCGGCAGGGGCCGCTTTAGTAGGGGGGTGCGTTTCAACGCGGCGCGCTTTCCGTTGCGCTTGGAGGTGACGGTGGTGAAGTTTGACTCACCGGTTCCGTCAGAGTCAGAGGACTCCGATGAACCGGAGCCTGAGGTAGTGGCGGGCCTCTTCCGGGAGATAGACGCCGAGGATTCGGAGCATGCGTACTCCATTTCTAAGGGGGCTGCTTGTAGCGGGGCAAAGGAGTTCCTCGTTTCGAGGTATGCCGCTAGTACTGGCGGCGGGAGGTGTGCCTGAGGGGCAGGGATGGGAGCCTGGGCGGCGATGGTGGCGATGGCGGCGAGGACCGTCTCATTGCCACTTAACCCATAATGGGTAATGAGGGCGGCTAGGGACTCAGTAAGACTGGAGTTGGCCATTTTAGGTTGAGTGAGCTAAGGATGAGAAGCTAAAGATGAGAAAGTAAAGATGAGGACGGGTCCCTGCTCTCGGTAGAACAGGGACTAGAACGCGGGACGTACTACAACACACTATGCACGTAATAGTAAAAGTGAAATGCAAGAAAATACAAGAAAATAGAAGAGACAGTAAAAAAAAAAATGATAATGAAAATGAAATGAAATGAAATGACAAGTGAAAATGAAATGAAAAGCGGAAGTCAGTCAGACCTCCCTGCCCGAAGACAGGGGGACAAGAGCTGTAGCGAAAAAGTGACTCACCGGCAGCCTCGACGCTGTTCCGCGTGAGCAGGACAGCGGAGGCGCGTGAGAGCGCGACAGCACTACCGTACTGTACGGGAGCGCGGACCACCAGGAGGCGACCGTCCGAGAGCGGTGCCGCCGGCGGACTGAGCACTGCGTCGGCGCTGTACAGCGCGAGCGGGACAGCGGGGGCGCGAGAGCGGGGAGCACTACCGTACAGGAACGAAAGCGCGGACTACCTGGATGCAACCGCTCGGAAGCGATGCCACAGGCGGAATGGCAACCTTAAGCTTAACCTTTATATATATATATACAGCGTGGGCCAAAATTTTTTGCAAATAGCAACACTAGATTATTTTGAAAAACCGTGTGAGGGAGGGGCGCGTTTTTTTGGCGGGTGGCGGGAAATTGCGTCACTTCATGCAATTTTAGTCAAGATGGAGCGCTTCACGGGACAACAGCGTGCTTTTTGTGTAAAACAATTTTACAAAAACAATGATTCCTACGTTACTGTACGACGCCTGTTTAGAATTAAATATGGATTACGCCGTATAAGTGAGTGTCCAAGTGTTAATTTGATCAAAGCTTGGGTCGAGAAGTTCGAGCAAACGGGATCAACAACGAATATTAAACAAACAGGGCGGCCACGTTCAAGAAGAAGTGATGAGAACATTCGAGAGGTCGAAATATCCCTACGGAACGATCCAGAATCATCTACGCGTAAGCGTTCGGCGGCTCTGGCAATACCAAGAACTAGTTTACGGTGGATTTTGCATCTGGACCTCAAACTAGACCCATATAAGCTACAAATTGTACAGGAGATGAAACCAAATGATTACATTCAACGTAAGTTATTGGCTGACACTATGCTGGAGCGATTCTCTAGCCTTGAGAATGTATTGTTTACGGACGAGGCCCATTTTCACAACAATGGGCACGTGAATAAGCACAATTGTCGATATTGGAGCAGGGACAACCCTCGCCTTAAACACCAAAAACCACTTCATGCACCTAAAACGACAGTATGGACTGCCATATCAGCAAAGGGCATAATTGGTCCGTATTTCTTTGAAAATAATCAAGGAAATAATGTAACTGTGAATTCAATGGAATACGTCAAGATGTTGCAAGACTTTTTGATGTCGCAGTTGCATGAATTTCAAGGGTACAACAACAGCACCTGGATGCAACAAGATGGAGCAACATGCCATACGTCAAATGTGAGTTTACCTGTAGTCAAAGAAATGTTTTCGAACAAATTGATTTCTCGCTGAGGTGATATCCCTTGGCCTCCCAGAAGCCCGGACCTTACACCATGCGATTTTTTCTTGTGGATCCCCACAAGAAAAAATCGCTGGTGTATCCCTGAAAAGTCGAGTGTACCTTAATAAACCGACGACAATATCCCAATTAAAACAAAAAATCCACGAGGAGATGCGCAAGCCGCGATCCCCCGCAGCATGTCAGCGAGTTTTCCAAAGTTTGCGTAGTTGATTTCACTCCTGAGAGTGCCAACAACGAGACGGCGCACATTTGGACGATGTCATTATTTAAAAAAAATCATTAAATGATTATTACGATAAATAAATTATCAACAAAATAACATTTGTAGTTTTATTTCTATTCATGTTTCAAAAGTGGAATAATTTTTGGCCCACCCTTTATATATATATGCATACATACACATACACACATGGGCAATTATTTTATTTATCTACACTAAGGGCCTAATGGAAGGAGAATAGTATATTTAGATTGTAAACTTGTGACGTATGAAGGAAAGAAATGAAAATGAAAATTATAACTCACTCGAACATTCATAAAAGGGACACAGACAATTCGGCCATGGGTGCCCACATATAAAAGCATATGGAAATGATAATATGCAATTAAAAGAATGAAATGGTTAAGGAATTGGTTTAAAAAAAGTCGGGAGATTAAGATATAAAAGTTTTTATTTTCACAAATACAGTTTTTTAACAACTTCTTTTACCGATATTATCGCTTTTAATTATTTTTAATTCCCGACATTTCGGGTGCTTTCCAGCACCCATGGCCACGGGGGCTGCGGTGAATGACTTCCTAATGCCAGTATTAATATGGAGTACCTTCAGCTTTTTAATTATTATTTATGGTCCAATCTACGCAGGATAAACTTACTGTGTCTTAGTCTTGCAGTGGTATGCTTGGGTTTTGTTTTAATTTTATTAATTACAGGGTCCCAAGGAAGTGTTAGTACCCAGCCTCCTTCTCTATTGAAATTAGGATGTTTTTTAATTTCAATAGCCTCACGTAACATTCTTGGTAGGAATCGAAGTCCTTTCGCGAGGATTTGTGATCTATCAAAGCTAATGTATCTATCTGGTTGTGGCCGTCTAGGATATGATCACAAACTGCAGACTTCCCGAAACTTTGATGCTTCATGTCAGCTATATGTTCTTTTACGCGGGTTCTAATTGATGTTTTTGTTTGGCCTATATATGAGAGACCAGATTCACAATTAAGCTTGTACACTCCTGCATCTTATAGAGGAATATGACACTTGACGGATGTTAAGAACCGATTGATCTTCTTCTGCGGCTTGTAGAATGTTATAATTAAAGCTTGCTCAAGATGTAGCCAATCTTGTCTGTGAAACACCTGACATACGGTAGTACAGCAGGTACACACTCGACTGTGGCTGGCTTCACTCGGTCACTGTGACATAGGCGCGGGACCCGAAGCTTGATGTTGTGCAGAACCTGCTTGACGTGCTGAAGCTTCGCAGCCAGGTGTTTGCTGTCACAGATCCCTCGTGCTCTCTGTAACTAGGAATTTCCCACGGTAACTAACTGTGAGGGATGATGGTCAGATTCACCATTTAAATATTGATCTTTTTTCTATATACAGTGTGACCTAAGGTGTTGTTAGGATTTCGGATGACTAAAACATCTTGGAAAGCTAAGGAATTATTTGTCTCTAATATAATATCATAAACACTGAATGAAATTTAGCACAGAGAGTGGTAAAGATGGATAAAATTTATAGGAACAAAATCCTCATTTAATGTTTCGCAGGCCATATTCATGAGCCGCTCTAATTTGCTGCTTGGCACCTACAATAATGTTGACATGCATTCGTCACTATCTCCTGTTCTTACCCCTACGTTTACTTGACATTCTGGGAACTTCAGACAGAATTGGTTGGTATTGTGCCTTTAATAAACCCAGATAATAATGTACAGTATGCTCAGGCATACTGTGTACATTTTCAAAGTCTATATGATGGTATTATCTTTTAATAATGTAACAAAATCTTCAATTAGTGCTGCATTAAATGTTTTAATAGGATTATATTTTGATTCTAAATGGTAGTTACAGATTCTATATTCTGGAGGTACATAGTAACTATATTCGCAAAAAGACTTATCCGCAATGCTGATTTAACAGTGAGTCGATTGGGATCGTTATAATCAGGAAAAAACATTGATTTTGTTTTAGTGGTGCTCTTAGATAATTAAGCAGCAGTATATTATGTGATGTATGATCTAAGCTTTGTTGTTCTGGGTGCAATACATTACTTACATTAGATTGCAACGAGGACGACCTAATTGATTAAGATTGTTCCCATTCCGCAGTTGAATGTGATGCTGTTCTATAAGTCCTTCGCCAGCAATTATGACACATACTAGATGACGATGGTAACTGAAATAATATGAAATACAAAAAATGAAGACAAAGTGAACAAAATAAAAACAAAATAGATTTGTTTACTTTAAACACAAATATAAATAAAATATTTGTCAAGTTAAATCTTACTGCACTAAGGCGGACTTAATGCCCTATATTATTTAATAATTAAGGATGAACTGACAACTAGTAGTCCAAAAACATTAAAAATCAACTGTCTCATTTCTTGGTTGTTGACAAAAATGGTCAATCTTGTAACTAACTGGTGTTAGCTAGCTAATCTTATCACCATGTTATAAATAAGCGAGTATGTTTGTCAGATATAGCTTGTGCAAGTGTGAAAAAATAAAACAACTTCTTGAGTTGCTATGCAGAGTAAAAATATATGTAACTATTAGATATCTGCACTAAATAATAATAATAAAAAGGCGTAGGGAAGTGACGACCCCATCGCCCGCTGACGTAACAGTTATGTGACAAAACTGCTACGTCGGCGCAGTCAGTCAGCACCCTGCCAAGAGGTGTGAGCGCCGTGCCTAGGCAAAGTTGTGGGTGCAAAGGTCCGTTTGTGCATATGACCGAACCACGAAACGGTGCCGGGCTTGGTCCCGTTATTTGGCGCCCATAAAATGGATGATGGCACAAAGAGAAAGGCGCATAAGGCCGCTGCCTGGGGGTCGCCGGGGCGCGTCTGGAGCTGGCACTGGATGCGGCAGCATGCGGGCCGCCAGCAGGGCGTGAGGAGCTGCACGGTCACCTAGCAGCCCTCCGCATCCATCATCCCCACCAGAAGGCTTGGTGTCGGCTGGGTCTTCTCGGACTCAGCAAGCGGCACCCGCCGCTGGTGGAGCACGTCGCAAGAGTTGGTCACAAACAATGAACGCAAACGCACTGCGGGCGTACTTTAGAGCAAAAGGGGAAGAAACTGGATGTTTGGCGTATCGGGCTAGGATGCATCGTCTTTTTGCTGAGCTGGAGCCATCTTTAACCGTCACAGAGCAAAACCTGGCAGACCGAGTTCGGTATATCTTGCGCTCAAATATATTTCATGTCGCCGAACTCGAACGGCTAGGACGTGAGGCTGTTCCCTCATCGGATGAAAATGCTACGGCTGAGGATGCAGCGCCACAAATGGTAGAGCAACCTGCAAACGTGGATGCCGCCGTGAATACCCCAGTTGTGGTTGATTCAAACGATGATGGAACAGTCGCCCAGGAACTGGAATTAGAGCATATGAGGAGTACATTGGAAGAGGCGATTGTGGAAACGCGCAGTACGCCTCGCGAAAATCGACCGCGACTTCCCCCGCATAGCCCTAAGCAAGCGGAATCGGGCTGTCGTGAGGGCTCTGAACCCAATGCTGGTGACCTATTTGGAAGCCAGCCGGGACCTTTGCGAGACGGACTCAATTCTTTTTCGGCGCCACGCTGGCAGTCTGCCGCGTCATCATAGGCGCCAGGGTTTCCACGGCTGGACGCGCTACTGGCCAAAGTAGCGCTATCCCAGCATGGAGAAGAATTGAGGAACGTATCGCAAAGGCTAGAGCTCTCATCGGCAGACTGATATGCTTCAGATCAGGTATTCAATAACAGGCCAAGAATCGTGCGCACCGTCAGGATGGCGTTTGCTGGGACAAATGTCAGTTTGTCCCAGCCGGATATAATGCAAAAACTGGCGGAGCGCATAGATGATCTGAAGCAGAGAATCGCTGCTTGGGGAAAGCGGATTCGGCGATATACCGAGAGGTCGACACGGTTCAACCAGAATCCTCTCTTCCAGAGTGATCAGAAGAGGCTCTATGAATCATTGGAGCGACCAATGGTAAGTGGAACGGGTCCCAGCACCGAATCAGGTCGACACTGTAGCATTCTAGCGCGGCCTGTGGTCAGAGCCCAGCGAGGGCCCTTGGACGGAAGTTGTGGCGAGTCAGTGTGCGAGCATAACGCCCATGGACCCCTTCATTATAACACCGGATGATGTAGCTGAGGCGGTCCGTAAGGCCCCGAACTGGAAAAGTCCGGGACTCGACGGGATGCATCACTACTGGCTGAAGGGGTTCGTGGTGTGTCACACTGTGCTCACCCGACAGTTTCAAGAGGCTCTCAACCAGAAGTCGCTACCGAGCCTTTTCACTACTGGGATCACCCATTTGGTTCCTAAAGACCAGGGTACCACAGACCCGAGCAAAACCGCCCCATCATGTGTCTACCGACCATATACAAGACACTAACATCCATTTAGAGCGCGAGAATCACTCGTCACCTGGACTCAAATCAGGTGATGTCGCGCGCTCAAAACGGATGTCGGGGCGGTGGTCGTGGAACCAAGGAACCACTCCTCATTGAAGCGGTCATTGGCAAAGTGGTGAAGCAACCGTCGGAACTTTTCCGCCGCCTGTATAGACTACAGAAAGGCATTCGACTCGGTGCCCCATATATGGCTAAAGAGAGTCCTCGAGCTGTATAAGATAGACTGTACAGTTAGAGACCTCCTCGAGCAGGGTATGGGGCAGTGGAGTACGATCCTTTGTCATCTGGGCGAGCGGATGATGGCTGCGGAGAACCACATAAGGATAAGAATGGGTATCTTCCAGGGCGATTGTCTGAGTCCAATTTGGTTCTGCTCTCTCTGAACCCTCTCAGTACCTTACTGAAGGGCTCCGGGAGGGGATTTCAGCTATAGAAAGGAGGGACAAAAGTGAGCCACCTTTTCTATATGGATGACCTCAAGTTATTCGCCTCCAGTCGCTCCCATCTTGTGGAATTGCTAAACATCACTTGTGAATTTAGCAATTCCATTGGAATGGAGCTGGGGACGGATAAGTGTGCGGTCCTCCATGTTGAAAGGGGAAGGGTTACTAACTCTGAGAGCATAGACTTATCTATGCCCGTCAACTTAAGAACCCTTTCCGAGGTTGAACCATACCGATACCTGGGTATGTCACAGAACATCGGTATCGATGAGGCTGGTGTGAAACAGTCAGTTTGCGACATGTTTTATGCACGCCTGACCAAAGTGCTTAACAGCCTTTTGTCCGGTGTGAATAAGGCACACGCATATAACGGCTGGGTCATGCCTGTCCTCATGTATACCTTTGGCATACTCAGGTGGACTCAGACTGAACTTAACGCCCTGGATAAAAAAGTCCGCACTTCCGTGACGTCCCGTAGGATGCATCATCCGAGATCGTCGGTAATGAGGCTGTACTTGCCGCGAAAGCATGGTGGGCGTGGCTTCCTGAGCGCGCTCACCATACATAATCGGGAAGTGTGCAGCCTCCGTGATTACTTCCTGGCGAGATCGGATGGTCCATTCTATAAGGAAGTCATTTCTTGTGATAAAGGACTTACCCCTCTATCCTTAGCCAACGAGCAATGGCAAGACCCGGCAGTGCAGAGCATTTCCGACCGGGAACCGTATGGAAGGAGAAGGAGCTCCACGGGAGGTTCTACAAGGCTCTACATGAGCCTTTCGTAGACACAGTGGCCTCTCTCCACTGGCTACCCTTTGGTGACCTCTTCGAGGAAACCGAGGGTTTTGTCTGTGCAATACAAGATCAGGTTATTAAGACCAACAACTATCGGAGATACATCCTAAAGGATGGCACCGTCGACGTCAGTCGAGCTTGTCGCCATCCCGGTGAGTCGCTTAGGCATGTCATCTCCGTTTTTACGGATTTTATCGCGTATATTAAATCCGTAAAAACTAGTGTTATTTCAATGTGTAGTGTTCGCGTAAATATAAGAAATCATTATGTCATCTCCGGTTGTTCGGCGCTTTCTAACTGTGGGTACTTGCACAGGCACAACCTAGTAGCCAGAATTCTACACCAGGAGCTCGCTCGGAAATACGGTCTCGTGGACCGGAAATTGCCGTATTACAAGTACTTGCCGGAAGCCGTGCTCGAAAATGACCGTGCCAGGCTCTACTGGGACCGGGTCATCGTCACAGACAGGAATATTCTTGCGAATAAGCCTGATATTGTGCTGCTGGACCGGGAACAGTCAAGGATTTTTTGGTCGACATTACCATTTCATGACGAGAACCTCGTGAAAGCCGAAACAGATAAGCGAACAAAATATCTGGACCTAGCTCACGAGGTGACCGACATGTGGGGTGGTCGGCCGGCCGAAATTACTCCTGTAGTCGTCTTTGCGAATAGGCTAATCCCAGTCAGCCTCTCGGGTCATCTGAGGCGACTGGGACTCCGTGACGGACCGCTCCGGGCTCAAATGCAGAAGGCAGTGCTCCTCGATACCGTCCGCATCGTCCGTCGGTTTCTTTCCCTTTCCTCCTAACCCTCGGCCGTTTGGTCTCCCCTGCCGAGGGCTTCCATCTGGTTGGATCTTTATTTATTTATATATTTTTTGTATTTATTTTATTTTATTGATATTTATGTATATTTATTTATCTTTTCATTTTAATTTATAATTATATATTTATAGAACCCAACCAGATGAGAAAATTATATAGATACCCCAATAATTATTATTTTATTATTTTAATCAAAGAATATCTTAATTTATAAGATACAAACACTTTAAGCTACAGCTTAACAATAAATTAACAGCTTTACAATTCAGTGAACATCTGTTTCTGAACTAGATAATTTATTAACTTAACTATTATCTGTGTTTCAGACAGCAGCGCTCTTCCCTTTAAAAAATTACATTTCACTGTATACAAAAAGATCACAAATTTGTAACATATAGTTGTAGAGTGTAAGTAAGCCTCCTTGTGTGTAGAGTGATAGTGTGTGTATGTATGTAGGAGATTGAGTATACTATTAAACTAGGTACATTAATTGTTCAGTTTCGTTATAGTTCAATTTATGAATATATTCAAATAGTTTCCTTTTGTACTCTCCAATATTTAAGCTTCATATGTCCATAATTTTGCTGATTTTAGAATAAAGATATGGACCCTAAAAGGGAAAATATTTATGTGCGAATTAGTGTTTAAATGTTGGTCGGACAACGATTTGAAAGGTAATCTTCAATTAGTTTTAACTGATTACCTCTAATTCCCATCCTATCTAGTTTATTACGTAGCAAGGGCACCGAAACTGTGTCAAAGACTTTTGCTACATCAACAAATATGCCTATTGTTTTTTGCCAGCGTCAACATTCCTTACCACATGATTCACAAGCTCATGGACCGCATCACAAGTTGATTTGCCAGTTCTAAAACCAAATTGATTATTTGAAAGTAAGTTATTTGCATCTAAGTATTTTATAATTCTATTATTGATGATACTTTCCAGGAGCTTAGAGACAGAAAGTAGGATAGAGATCGCATCTAAAATGCATCCTACGTTTTATAGACATAATAGAATTCAAATGGTGAAAGAATTTTTAAAATCGGTCAAGTAGTTTTTTTAAGAACCATTGCAAAAAGCGATTCAGCTTAGCCACCTGCACACACGGTAAAAACATAACCATCCTTTTTCGGTTGTATTCGGATAAACAACTGATTGATAACAGTTGCGTATCGGCTGCTTTGGATAAATAGCCGTTGTAAACGATTGCTTTACACCAATATCATAACAACATAGCCATTATCAAATACCACCATAAATAATCGATCGAAAAAGGGAATTGATTTTATTTTATCGACAAAGTAATGAATTACGGATTTACCTAATTTTATTTTTATCTTTGCAGTACCTTTTTTTGTATAAATAAAGATATATTTTTTTAACAAATGCAAAATGTTGGGCGTTTCATGGCCAAAAATGGGCATTCCCTTACATGTTATAACATAGTAACATCAGGAAACTTCAACACTACGGTGTAAGAAGTGATGCTCTTAAATTAATTATTTCATATTTAAGTGACAGAACGCAAAAAGTTGTAATTAATAGTATGAGTTCTTCCGGGTCGACTGTACAAATGGGCGTGCCTCAGGGCTCAATTCTCGGCCCCTTTCTGCTTCTTGTATATATTAATGACTTACCTTACATAGTAGGGGATAACCATGATATAGTATTATTTGCTGATGATACTTCATTAATTTTCAAATTAAAACAACAGTTATTAAATTACGACGAAGTAAATAATGCTATAGCTAAGGTAGTCAATTGGTTTAATGTTAATAATTTGCATTTAAATGGAACTAAAACTAAATGTATGAAATCCGTAACTCCTAATGTCAAACATGTTAATACGAATGTAATTTTAAATGGGGAAGAACTGAGTCTTGTTGATACCACCATTTTTCTTGGAATCACACTAGACGCAAAGCTTCAATGGCTCCCCCATATATCAAAACTAGCTAGCAGACTTAGTTCTGCAGCATATGCTGTAAAACAGATTAGAACTCTTACCAGTGTTGAAACAGCAAGAATAGTTTACTTTAGTTATTTCCATAGCATTATGTTGTATGGTATTTTGCTATGGGGACACGCGACTGACACTGAAATTATATTTATTTTACAGAAGAGAGCCATTAGAGCAATATATAATTTAAAACCAAAAGTCACTGTGACAAAAATTTAAGGAAATTAATATATTAACTTTGGCCTCTCAATATATTTATGAAAATGTAATGTACGTACACAAGAATAAACGTAGTTTTGCAAAAATAACTGATATTCATTCTGTAAATACTAGGAACAGACACAAGCTAGTAGTACCAGTTACTCGACTCCACCGAGTCAGTAATTCATTCTTGGGGCGATGTATATGCTTTTACAACAAAATCCCAGAAAATATACAAAATTTGTCATACGCAAAGTTCAAAAATTTTATTAAACTAAATTTGTATAAAAAGGGTTATTATAATATTAAGGAATTTATGGATGATAGTAACCCCTGGGAAGGGTGATCGCTACCAAGCTATTTCTAATTTGTGTTGTGTTGTTAATTGTAAACATGATTGTAAGCTATTATTTGAAAAAAAAATAGTCCTGCTGGGTTTCTTGCTGGTTCTTCCCAGGACAGAGGTTTTTTTGCGAACCAGTGGTAAATGAAAAAATTGACTTTCAATAAGTATTGCTTATACTCTACACTGAATAAAAAAGTTTCTGTTTCTGTTTCATAAAAAATATTAAATTTTATATTGATAATCTACGGTTGTAGCTGTTCGTTTAATAATATTGCTTTGCATTTTATACTATACTATGATTGTAGGTTTCGATGAGACGGTGAAAGGTTATTCCAGTACTCGGTTGCGGCATATCTAAAGCTCCCTCCGAATGCGGCAGAATGATATATAGGTATGAGCAACTTGCACGCCGAAGCTCTTGTCGAAATTGTAGCATTATCTCGTGCCCATTGTAACTTGTTTTAGAGATAGGAGGGTGTTCTCGTTTTAATAGTACCAAACAATAAAGTGGCGAAATGTGGTTGGCAACGGTAATACATTTTAAGCATTCTTGCGTTGTTATTATAAGGTGGTACGTAGGCACGTGGAGGAATTTTTTTATCAGAAGCGGGCGCAGGCATTTTGAACACGCTGGATAAGTTTCCTTGATCGCGCGAGAAGTCTAGGCCCTAACACCGCGTCAGCGTAATTAAATTTAGATAAAACTAACGATTCACATAATTTCTTACGCACCTCATTGCATAAAACATTTCTGATTTGGTACAGAACTTTTAACTAACAAAAGCAGTTCTTAGCTGTATTATTCGTTTTCCAAACCTTAACTTCTCATCCGTTACTATTCCTAAGTTTCTAGCCTCGTTTAAACGCTCAGCATTTACATTTTTTATTTTTGCTATTGGGTGGGCAGCTAAAACTTTACTGATTCGAGTTTTATTACCGAGTAGCATGCATTTTGATTTATTAGTATTTAAAACTAAGGTATTTGCTTCAGACCAGTCTGCTATGCGATTTTAATAGTTATTAAATTTTTGTATTGCATCAGTCCTATCACCAGGTTTAAAGGAAATTAATAACTGTATATCATTAGCATATATAAATTGTACTTGCAGTTTGTTACACTTTTTGTAATATCTGCACTGTACAAGGCAAAAATCAAAGGTCCTAGTATTGAGCCTTGCGGAACCCCTCTCGCAACAGAAAAACATTCGGAAACTACTCTAGAACCGTTATTATCCGTCACTTCGCAATCTGCCTGCGATTACTAAAGTAACTAGTAAACCAGTTGTGTCAAATGCGCGGGAATAGTCCAACGGTACTAAAATAGTAGTACCAGAGTCTTTCGCATTTAACATATTATCAACAACATCGGATAAGGCTGTTAATGTGCTTCCTAAACCGGATTAAACGTTTGGTGGGATGTTCTTAAAGTTTAAGTAATGCGTGATCAACAACAGACAACTTTTTCTAAAATGTCAAATGTAAAAAAAAACCATATACACGGTAGTATGCTTATTGGCCGCAAATCCTTAAATTCCGTAATATTCACGTTTTTTGGAATTGGTCTTACTAGGCCCATTTGCCATAGAGTGGGAAACATTTTATTTGTGAGCGAGATGTTTATAATCTTTGTGATAGCACCTAAGCAATAGCGGAGACTCTACAGTGGCATTTTCAAACAGATACCATCCACACCTAGGGCGTGTGCTTTCAGTAGCCCCACTGTCATTTCATCTTCGGCAGGGGACTTGCCGTTTTTAAGGTTTTTTTTTAATAGAAGAGGGGACAAATGAGCATGCGGCTCACCTGATGTTAAGTGACTACCGCCGCCCATGATCAACCGCAACACCAGGGGAATTGCAGGTGCGTTGCCAGCCCTTTAGAAAGGAGTACGCTCTTTTATTGAAGGTCCCCAGGTCGTATCCGTCCGGAAAAATCGCTGGTGGTAAACTATTCCACAGAGAGGTTGTACGCGGAAGAAAACTCCTCTTGAAACGTACAGTGGTGGACCGCCAAGCATCCAGATGGTGTGGATGGTATCGGGACGTTTGCCGCGTAGTGCGTTCACTAAATTTGGCCGCTGAGATTAATCCGAACAATTCCTCAGAGCACTCTCCATGGTATATACGAAAGAAAATGCAAAGAGATGCAACATCTCTTCGCAGTGCCAGTGAATCGAGCCGATCGGAAAGCACTCGGTCGTCGACGATTCGAGCCGCTCTGCGCTAGATGCGGTCAAGTGGAAGGAGCTGGTACTGTGCCCAGTCCGCCCCAGTCCAGAGATGGGAACAGTATTCCATGTGCGGCCGAACATGCGCCTTGTAAAGTTGTAGGCGGTGTGCCGGCATGAAATACTGTCGCGCTCTGCTGAGCACGCCAAGCTTTTTAGAGGCCAATTTGGCCTTCTCTTCCAAGTGACCACGAAACTACACGTCACTCGATATGTCGACGCCGAGGATTCCGATACTGGCTGAGGCAACAAGGGGGAGTGCCTTGAAATTGAGGAGATACGACAAAGGGGTTCTTTTTAGCGGTTAACGCGCAAACTTGTGTCTTCTGGGGGTTAAACTGGACTAGATTTAGTCGCCCCCAACCCGAGACTTTGTTCAGCAAAGACTCGACTTCAGACACAAGTATGTCTCGGCGCTCGGAGACGTTTTCCCGAGAAATATTGGCTCGGCCGGTGTAAAGAGCATCACCAGTGCTGTCATCTGCATAGCAATGAATGTTACGGGTTTGCAACATATCATTGATATTGTAACGCTTCCCCCTCTCTCATAATAATAATAATATCATATTAGATAAATATAATTAATTCCTTTATAATAAAAGTTATTATGTGAAGGAAAATAAAATATGTTTTGATCTTTCTAAATGATCTTTCTAAAGGTTTAATAATAGGTCGTTTGTAATATTTTGGAGTGATCGTCTTAGTTAGGACCCTTATTTACGTTGTGTTTGTTTAGTAACTTAGTTCTTTTAGGTGTCTTTTGGAAGAATGAATATTCGCTAGAGCAATTGAAAGCTGTTGGTAGTGCCTTATAAGCTAAGTGAACCCCGTTCACCTAAGACAGGTCTCGAGAAAGGTTAAGACATAAAACGTCCCAATTCCACTTGTATCAGGTTAACATTATTAATTTAATATTATTTATCCCTTCCCGCTCGGAAAAAGGCTCAAAATATATTTATACAAAATACACATACAAGGGCTTCGCTCTCCTACATTTATTAAAAAATGTAGGGGAGGCACACGGCTCCACACACGCCGTGCACGGTGAGCGTCAACCATTTTGATGCACTCCCCCCCGAAGGGAAAGCTAATTCGGGAACTGGACCGTGGTCCACAGCAAAATAACTGGCGAACCAGTAAAAGAGGCTTGGCCCCTTGTTAGTGCGTAAGCACAAACATCGACCGAAGTCGCGCATGTCAATGCGTGTAAATGCCATACAGAATACGAACGAATCCAGCCACAGTGAATGTACGTCACACGGTTTAGGCAAATAGGCACACTGGCCGTAAACCCTCCGTGAGCGCCACCACCTGCCAGACCGCCGCTCCTGCAGACGTGATGTAAGTGTATGGCATCACCACCAATTGCATGATCAGCACGGCTACTAGCCGCAGAGCGTGTCATGAGTCTACCGCTCACCTCAAGGGAATGGGGTGCCACGTTGTGCGGCTTTCGGCCGCAGCCTTGAGAGTCTCCTCAGATCCTCCCGCCAGCTACCACCCGCATGAGGTCGACACATATGTTCCACCAACCAACACAACGGCAGATATAGCCAAAAGGCAGTTATAAGATAAGTGTAATAATTCGCCATCAGAAAGGGTTTGTGTCACTGACGTTGAGTAAATGCATTTCGATCATGTTTATCTCACCCACCAACAAGTTGCCTTCAATCATCCAAAGGTGGGAAAGTTACAGAGATATATTATTATGTTGTTATATAAAACATCATGGAGGGCAGACAGTCTGCAGCCCCGTAATGAAGGGACCCGACTTGGGCAAAGCTACTCAGGCGTGAGTCAAACCAAGACGCAGAGAGAGCCATTGAGAATAGCGTCCCACCAAACAACCATCGCAAAGACGCAACGCTGCAGAACGCAACAAGCATCAATACGACTATCGTCGGGCTTACACCATCCCAAGGTCCCCCATACATCCCAGCAGACATCACCACCTGCATACCTCCATTGACCAGAACCACAAGAGTGCGTCGAATCAGGCGCAGCATACACGCAGATCCATCACAAGACGCAATACCGTAAGTAGCAGTAAGCATCAATGCAACTATCATACGGATGGCGCCCCCTCACAACACACCCACATGACCCCTATCGACTTTGGTAACAAAGTTTGTATTGTTGTTATATAAAAATTATCACCAAAGTATCATAGTAGCATGCTACCAAGACGCCAATGAACAAAACTCCACGTATCATAGCGCTAATGCACTAAGACATGAAGTTGAGTATGCCTGTTACACTTAAAAGTGCTACCAAACACACTCATCATCCCAATCCGAAATATAGACGACGCATCGCTATGCGCTACTACGCCGCCCACAAACGGTATGGGTGTGCGATGTCCACGGGAAAGCCGTATTGCTACAACAAACCCGCTTACCACCGGCACTAAGAGGTTATTTGTTTACCTCCATCGACCAGAACCACAAGAGTGCGTCGAATCAGGCGCAGCACACCCGCAGATCCATCACAAGACGCAATACCGCAAGGAGCAGTAAGCATCAATGCAACTATCATACGGATGGCGCCCCCTCACAATACACCCACATGATCCCTATCGATTTTGGTAACAAAGTTTTTATTGTTGTTATATAAAAAATATCACAAGAATGTAGCGCGCTACTAAGACGCCAGTGAACAAAACTCCACGTATCATAGCGCTAATGCACTAAGACATGAAGTTGAGTATGCCTGTTACACTTAAAAGTGCTACCAAACACACTCATCATCCCAATCCAAAATATAGACGACGCATCGCTATGCGCTACTACGCCGCCCACAAACGGTATGGGTGTGCGATGTCCACGGGAAAGCCGTATTGCTACAACAAACCCGCTTACCACCGGCACTAAGATGTTAATTGTATACCTCCATCGACCAGAACTATAGTATTGCTTTTGTATCACAGACTTACTTTCATAAGTATTAATATATAGGGTTAACCCACTTATTGTAATGCATTCATCATAGAGACCTTCTTAGTATTTTTTTATAGACCTTACTTTCATAAGTCATTAATATATAGGGTTCGAACCCACGACCTTACTATTGTAATACAAATTCATCATGGAGACCTTCTATAGTATTGCTTTTGTATCATTGAGTTTATTATTATTATAAGTCCCTAATATGGGACTAGTCATTGTGCTACAGTACTTCAGGCAGTCGGGCTCCCGACCGCCCCATATATATGTACAACTGCAGGTATGTATCTCCGGCAGCTCCTCTATACAAGACATCTATACATGAACATCTTCTATAACTTAGGAAACTTTTCTTTTATACGTGAACTCCTTCGACAACTTAGGAAATTTCTTTTATACACGAACTCCTTCGACAACTTAGGAAATTTCTTTTATACACGAACTCTTTCAACAACTTAGGAAATTTCTTTTATACATGAACTCCTTCCACGACTTTCAACAAACCAATTTTCAACAAATTTTCTAATTATCTTATAAATGTTATTTATCTTTATTTTTATAATATTTTCGACTTCTATTTCTATTAATTATCTTATTTTAAATATTTTTTCAATTTTTAATAAATTTATTTATTATGGAAGACAATATTTTGCCTTTAATTTACTATGTTATTGGTCTAATGTCTGAAATGTATTTATATTAACTTTATGGTTATTAATGTAATTTTATTGTTTAATATATATCTTTTAAGACCATTTTTGACGCCCCTTTATATTGAATTTAATTATTAATAATAATATTGGGCCGTCGCAATATGCAGAAGAAACAGCGTTGGCTATAGCACGCAGCCTTGTGGAACACTAGCATTAATAGGCTTGCAATCGGAGCTTGCACCGTCTACAACGACCTTGATGCCCCGATCTGCAAGAAAGCTGGTGATCCAATCGCACAATTTCTCGGGAAGCCCATAGGAAGGGAGCTTCGAAAGAAGCGCTTTGTGCCAAACCCGATCGAAGGCCTTCGCAATGTCCAAACTAACGGCCAATGCCTCCCCCTTGGACTCTACTGCCTTCGCCCATCTGTGAGTTAGGTAGACCAGGAGATCACCAGCTGACCGACCTCGGCGAAAACCCTATTGGCGGTCACTAATCAGCTGGTGATCCTCAAGGTACCTCATGAGCTGGCAGTTTACAATGGACTCCATTGTTTTGGAGAACAAGGAGGTGATGGCGGTAGGCCGGTAGTTGGACGGGTCTGAGCGGTCGCCTTTTTTAGGGATCGGGTGGACGAAAGCCGTCTTCCATGATTTTGGGACTACGCCTAGGGAGTAGGAGTACCGGAAAAGACGCGTTAAAACCGGTGCCAACTCTGTAGCACACGTCCTCAGCACAATTGGGGGGATTCCGTCAGGCCCACTCGACTTGTGGATGTCCAGGGAGAGGAGAGCTTTGCGAACCGAGCGCTGTGTGAACTGCACTACCGGCATGAGCACTCACACCGCGGGATGGTCGGCGGCGTACTCCCCCGTCATCGAGAGTCGAGTTGGACGCAAAGAAAGAGCCTAGAAGATCGGCTTTCTCCTTTGCGGTATGGGCCAGTGAGTCGTCCTCCCTGTGCAGAGATGGAAAAGATGGCTGACAGAAATTCCCCTGGACAGCCTTGGCGAGAGACCAGAATGCACGGGTTCCAGAAAAAAGGCGAACTAGTTTCTCGCCAATTCTGCCTATGTGCTCTGACTTTGCCTTGGCAATGACTCTTTTGAAGGACCTAGAGGCGGAATTATACTTCTTTTTTAGAGCGCTGGTGTTTACATCCCGGGACGCTGATGCGTCAGCCCAGGCTTGGTAGCACTCCTACTTATAGCATGATGCTACTTTACAGGAGCGACCAAACCATGGCTGAGATTTGCCTCCAATGGGCACCACAGAGGTGGGAACAAAAAGTTCCATACCCTGAATTACCACATCAATGACAGAATCCGCAACAACGTTGGGATCGTCCGGCGAGAAGCAAACCCGCCCCCAAGGGTAGGATGCAAAGAAAGACCGTATCCCATCCCAACTGGCTGACCTATAGTGCCAAACACGGCGGCAGCCTGCAGAATGCAACTGCGATTTCAGCGTGAGTGAGCACCACACTCCGAACAAGACAATGGTCCGAGGAGCCTAAAGGGGCGTCGACGGAAATCTGATATCCGTCCGGGTGAGAGGTCAGCAGAAGGTCCAACAGGGAAGGTGCATGATCCTCCACATCTGGAATCTGCGTAGGCGAAGTAACCAGTTGTGTCAGACCATATGCCAAGGCAAAATCATGTACAGATCTCCCCGCATGATCGGTTAAACGTGAACCAAGCCATTCGGCGTGATGGGCGTTAAAGTCGCCGAGGATCACGATCTCTGCGGAGGGGATCTGCTGTAGCAACGAATCTGTAGCCATTTGGACGTGGTCGAAGAGTCGGTCTGTTTCGGCATTACCGCTATGGGACCTATAGAGGCACCCGTAGACGCGCGGATGGTCGTCGCTGTCTACGCGTAGCCAAAGGATGGACAGGTCCGAACCTTTAAGACTGCCAAAGCATCGAGAACAGATGTCCTCTCTGACGTAAACGCAAACTCCAGCCCGAGGCACAAAGGAGTGTTCCAGTTTGTACCCTGGGTAGGAGAGATACGAGACATCAGCCGGAGAGGACACCTGCGTCTCGGTCAGAAAGAGCAGAGCCGGCCTCGCCGTCTCGAGATGGTAGTGGACGGCGCTGGAGAACCATTCTAATCTCTCTCAGACTTAGTCCGGGATACATTCGGAATAGTGTCGGATAAGACTTGTTCTTGAATCGTTACTCACAATTGCGTGTAACTCCAATGATTACGTGTACATCTGCCCTGTCCCGAAAACGATGCTGTCACACTCGGTCTTCAGTAAGGTCAAATTTGTGTATGACGCTTCTTGCAAGGGTGACAACGGCATGTTCCTCAACGACACTATGATGATGATGAGGTTCTAAGCTTCAACACGATTTACGGCACATTATACTGAAATGGCGTAAGCACCCTATATGCTTGA
The DNA here is from genome assembly GCA_907164705.1 of Parnassius apollo. Taxonomy (NCBI): domain Eukaryota; kingdom Metazoa; phylum Arthropoda; class Insecta; order Lepidoptera; family Papilionidae; genus Parnassius; species Parnassius apollo. The sequence goes on along the minus strand of CAJQZP010000885.1, from coordinate 4,831,897 downwards.
GCGGATATAAAAATGTATCGCCAGATAATAGTCCCAGAAGAAGTTGTAGACTTTCTGAAGCTTGTGTGGAAAGACAGCCTGGAATCTAAAATGAAAGAATATGGATTACAAAGAGCTACCTTTGGGACAGCTCCGGCTCTCTGGCTGTGAAAACGTTGCAACAATTTGCGATCGATGAAGGCAGTGTATATGATCGTGTAGCTGAAAAATTAAAAAAATTATTATTATGTGGATGATCTCTTGACAGGATGTCAAACTGTTGAAGAAGGAAAGTGAATCTAGGAATCTAGCAAATCTATGAATCTAGAAAATAAAAGAACTATCAAGCAAACGTTGGTTTTAGCTACAGAAATGGACAACGAATAATACAGAATTAGCAGAAGTGGTTATATACTCGCGCGCAGTGATAGTTTTATTTAGCTTGCGTGCGCGATTTCATAACATCAAAGAAATGCGACTTCTGTACGTAGTAACATTCATTTGTTTTGACATTTTTCCATTTCAGTTTGTTTTGACTGTACAGATTTAGTGTGACTGTAATTTACGTAGTTTTAATTATTTTTGGGATAAAAAATTACCTTTATTAAAAATGATAGGAATCGATTCAGTAGACGATTCTGAACAAACTACTTTCTCAAAGTGCGTTAATTATGTTACATGTTGTATATACATATATATATATATATATATATATATATATATATATATATATATATATATATATATATATATATGTGTGTGTTTGTGTGTTTTGGCCAAAAACGGACATGAAATTGCATCCGATACGCGCGCTTGGCGCGTTAACCCGACGGTATCGAGGTGAGGTAACGGGGGGGGGGGGCTGTAGGCCACTTCCCGAAGTTTGTGTGTGTACGGCCTGTCGTGTGCCGGACGGCTGAGAGGAGTGGTGTGTCTGCCACGCCGCGGCTCCGACTAAACGTGATGTGATAAAGTTGTGGCGCGGCGGTCAGCCGCGAGCCTCCTACGGGTTATCTTAATTTGTTTTTCGTGATAACGAGGCCATATTATATCATTATTGTTGTAACAGTTTGAGTATTGTTTGCGACCGTTAGACGGTTGGGCGCGGCCGGTGTTGACTTGAAGGCCTAAAGATTGTGTTAATTGTGCGCGCCATTTTGAATTACTATTGAACATTTGGGTCTAATTAGACCCCCTCGAATTATAGTTGTCTGTTTTGACGTGTTACGTGACAGGTACTTCAAGTAGGCCTTACTTGAAGTTTGGAGTGATTAAAGGAACTTTTATGCCGTTAATTGCATCGACGAGTTATTAGTGCGTCGGTTGATAGCGTGATAAGACTTTTACTTTGTCGGGAGAACGCTGAGCGTTGGGCCTCTAGAAGAGACCGCGTTCTTCTCGTGGTTATAGTTTTGTGCTAAGTGAACCTGGGACTTTGAACTTTGACCAACCGTCCTTAAGTTGTGCAGCGTGTCACTTGTTTTAATGTCGATTAACGTTGATTTGGTTGAATTTGAAGTTAATTAAATGTACAATAAAGTTGATAAACTAATACAGTGAAAAGAGAAGTAGAAGTTTTCAATTGGTGAACGCTCCCCTGGATGGATCCCACATTTGGAGAGAGGCAGCGCCTTGGGATCTGCAGTCCAGGATCAGCGGGGATGTCAGGTTACACATTGTACACATTACTGCACATTACTTACATGCACATCACTTAACAGATCCCCGCGGTCAACCTTACCTTAACTTTCGAAGACCATGTGAGCAAATTACTCGAAGAGGGGAAGGTCAAGAGTACTCGGATACCTAGACGTGCATGTATGAAGAAGATAATGAACCTGAAAGAAGCGAAAGAGGTATGTAAGGATCGTAACACTTGGCGATCTGTTCTTTCTGGCTACCCCGTTAGGGATTGTGCGTGAAGATAAGTAAGTAAGTAAGATTCTACATTATTAAGCTACACATAGTTTTAATTTTTATTATTGACTGTTATTTTTATAAGGCTTATTGTTACTTTCTTTAATTGTAATCAAAGAGGAACAAATACCTCTATGTAAACATGTATTTAAAAATGAAATAAAAATTATTATTATGATTATTATTACTATTATTAACTAATTAATGAGTACTGTGAGTAATTGGGGATTTGAAATAAGCATTTTGTGAGAAATTAAGCAATTAAAATTCAATTAAAATTAATAACTGAATAAATAATCAGTTAATAGTTTGAGCAATTGGGGATTTCAGTTAAGCATTTTGTTAGCCTTTGTGAATATCCAGATCTGTGACGGGCAGCAGCAACAAAGGTGCGATGTGTCTGATACTGCGATCGCCAACCTGCTTGCCCAGCGTGGCGATTAAGGGCAAAACCTCCCAATGGTAAGTACCAAAAAAAAAAACACGGCCCCCAGTTCCCGGCCGTCCCTATGTACTTGGCAGCAGTGGGATAAGGGGTGCTAAGAATCCCCGGGATAAGGGGGATACCACCACCAACTGAACCTGGCGACGTACAATGAACAAACTCTGCGGCACGACGAGAACATTGCAGAATTAAAAGTAGAGTTGAAAAATGTAATATGGCACGTTTTGGGGTTGAGTGAGGTCACAAGTGAGGAAGAGGACACACTAATCCAGGAATCAAACCTCTCTCTCTACTATCATGAGGAACATGATCTTTCCCAGTGTGAAGTGGGGTTCCTCATCAATAGAGTTCTCTGTGACAACATTTTAGAAATCTCCAGTGTTTCGACGAGGATAGTGTATATTGTTTTAAAACAAACTGAAAAATATACTGTAAAGATTGTACAAGATTACGCACCAACTTCGACACACTCGGACGATGAAGTTGAGGCTGTGTATGAAGACAGCGAAGGCTTTACACAAAACAACTAAATCCCACTTTAATGTCATCATGGGGGCCTTTACGCCAAAATTGAGAAACATACAGGTGTTGAGTCGATTATGGGACCGCATGGATTTAGAAGCAGAAACCACAGGGCGCAAATGCTGATCAACTTTCTCGAAAAGGAGAGGCTTCATCTAATGAACTCCCTATTTTCAAAAAAAAAAACCCCAAAGGAAGTGGACCTGGCGCAGCCACGACAACGTGACGAAAAATGAGATTGACTTCATCATGACAGACCAAAAGCGATCACCGACTTGTTCGAGGCACTCTGAATATCGATTTTAAGATTGAAAAAGCCCGTCTGATTAAGTCTACGCTCCGACCAAATGTCTTTCAAACCGTAGCGGGATCAGTTTCCAGTTGGAACTCCGGAATCGATTCGATGCCCTTAACCCACATTGGACATTGAAGAGGATCTCAATAGTGTGGTTAAGACCTTAAGGGATGAGGGGAATTGGTTGTGTAGTAGGCAACATATAGGCCGGAAGTCTAAGCTCTCAGACGAGACACTTCAGCTTATGAAAAAGCGATGTGAGGCAACAACAGCCGCGTCTTTAGAACAGTTGGCACTCACCAGATTCGTAAAAAAGCTGTACGGCGGGACTTGTGGCGCTCTAATGCAACCCTTATTCAAGAGGCAATAGAGCGAAACAAGGGTCCTAAAGTCTTTGCTCGGAAGCTTGGGAGGAGCCACATTACAAAACTGACGAAATGTGATGGCAAAACCCTCACGTCGAAGCCTGAAATTCTCGCTGAGATCGAAGGCTACTACGGTACACTATATGCCTCCCAGAATCAGCAAACTGACCCTAAATACGACGATCCCTGAGTCACACTAACTCGCCCCTTTACCGACGAGCTGCCAGATATCTGTCTAGAGGAGATCGAGTTGGCCCTCGGGCAACTTATAAATGGAAAAGCCTCTGGAGAGGACGGAGTTACAACAGAGCTCTTGACATCGGGGGGACAACCGTTGCTTTAAGAACTCTGTCGAATTTTTAACTGCGTTTTACGAGATAGTATAACTCCAATGGCGTGGAGCAGAGGCATCACAGTCTTGTTTTTCGAGAAAGGTGACAAGACAATGTTAAAGAATTATCGGCCCATCTTGCTTCTGAGCCACGTCTATAAGTTGTTTGCAAGGGTCATCATGAATCGACTCGCGCGGAGACTTGACGAATTTCAACCACCCGAGCAGGCTGGGTTTCGAGGAGGCTATGGCACCATAGACCACATTCACACTGTAAGGCAAATTATACAGAAGTCGAATGAGTATAATCAGCTTCTGTGTCTGGCCTTTGTGGACTATGACAAAGCCCTTGACTCCATCGAAACTTGGGCTTTCTAGGCGCTTACAAGGCGTTCTAAAACTTTGGAAAGAAAAGGAAGATTTGAAATAGGACGATATTCAGAAAAAAACTTGAACGATTTGCTTAGGTTTAGGTTGTTTAGTTTGGTTTGAGCGTCCTTTCGTTATAAAGGGAAAGAGGATGAGGATATGGAAAAGTTTAAGATATGTGTTATAATAAGTGTTAAAGTCTAGTAAGGGAATGATCATTTTACGACTGGCGTCATCACTTCTGACAGCGTCAGAATACATAGAGATTATGTGTTTCCTAACATCACAATCTACAAATTGCCTAAACACAAACGGAGAAAAGTCAGGAGTTGGAAACGATGAAAGTTGAGTAAGTTGTTGATTTTGCCATATTGTTCAAGCATGAAACAGAAGAAAAGTGTTGACTAAGCAAATTTAAATCGACGTTATTTGGAATAGAACATGAACGTGTTTTCCCAACTCCTATAGACCTTAAGAAGTTCCAAATACGACATGGATCTTCGTTTTGTACTGATTTATGGATGTGGTGGCGTCGCAAATCTCTACACATCTTGTTGCATTGCTTCCGCAGTAGTCTATACTTCTCCCGAATCCTGTCATTCTTTGGATCTGACTTAAGATCCAAAGAAGATCTTTTTTTTAAGATCTTCGGTCAACCATTGAGCTGGAGTATGACGTATTCGCACTGGACGTACAGGAGCATGAGCATCATAAAGTTGAACTAGAAGTGAATTAAACAATGCTACCTGTTCGTCAACATCACAAGCCTTCGTTATAACGAACCAGTTTATATCAGCAGCGTCTTTTTGTAGCTTTTTCAAATCCATTTCCTCAAAATGACGCTGCAGAAGTATCCTTGATTTGGCTTTGAGTGGTCTTATTTTATAAGATAAAAACAGGAGATCATAATATGAAAAGGCATTGGCAGCACAAGAAATGGTAACCAAATCAAGGAAGGATGGGATACAGTTAGGGAAAAAACTCGTTTCAGAGAGAGGAAGAATATTTAACTTGGCTGCTTCTATAAGGGACTTAAGACGAAGAGATCGGGCATGATTCTTGAGAAGGCAAGTATTAACGTTGCCCATTAGCACTGTATGTGTGTATGGTGGAGTTATCTCTTCAAGAAGGTTATCCAATGTAGTAAAATAGTCCACTGTGGAAGAAGGACTATAAAAAACTCCGCGAAGTTAATTGTTGTGCGAAAGAAGTACTTCAACAAATAAATGTTCTGTTTCGTTCTCAGCTTGAAATGGAGATGATAAACAAGCAATAAAAAAGGGAATATGAGCACGAATGCAAATGGCAACACCACCACCACCTCGCGCAGTGTGGTCGTTACGTATTAACTGGAATCCTGAAATGGAATGGGATGTAGAAAGAAGACATGGCTTTAACCATGACTTCAAAACGAGAATTGCATGAACATTATCACTTTCAAAACTAGCTAACGTATCGGGATAATGAGCCGGAATACTCTGCGCATTTATGTGAACTATATTGAAGTTTTTGATAGCTTGAGAAAAATGGGAGTCAAGGGTCCCTTTTAATGGAGGAATGCTCTCAAAACTGTCGTCATTACTTAATGCATGAGATACTGAAAAAAAGAGGAGGAGCTTTGATTATCACTTTCTCCAAAAGACGTGTTATCATTTACAAAAATATTAAAAAAAAATTTACAAACAACTGTAAATTATTAAAAAATATACCAATAACTATAAACAGATAAAAATTATAAACTAAGCCTTTTATTAAATTCACCACCAGCATTTACAGAACAGAAAATAGTTTCGAGCGCTTTACAGCACCCATGGTCACGGGGGAAACTGAGATGTTCAACGTCTAGATGTCATAGTTAACCGTGGTTACCATAGATTAAAGTTATTAATTTTTGTTAAATGTGTTTTAAATGTGTAGTGTTCGCGTAAATATAAGAAATCATTGAGTACGTATTTATTTTTAGAAAAGTTCATTGGTTTATAAGCAAAAACAAGTGTTTTTAATTATTAATAACTAATAAAATAATTCATTAATAGTGTGAGCAATTACGGATTTGAAATGAGCAATTTGTGAGAAATTATGTGCATTTATTCATTAATCTGATCGGTTAAGGCAAAAAAGCTTGTACTTTTCATTACAATTTACTAATTTAATAATCAATGAATAGTGTGAGCAATTACGGATTTGTCCTTTTGTGAGGATTTGAGGTCTATCAAAACTGCGAGAAAATTAATGGCGGGGACCATCTTGTACATGTCCACAGACTGCAAGCATCCCGGAACGTCGGCGTTTCGTGTCAGCTTTATTTTCTTTTATGCGGGTTTTTATAGACAATTTTGTTTGTACAATGTAGCAGAGACGAAATGAATTAATAATCAAACTTATAACACTCCAGCAGCTCGACAGCAAAATATTTTGCTGTCACTCTTTTTTATACGTCTTTGGCTGTCACAGATATTGTCTGTTCTGTCTGGCCGCCGAGCTTCAGTACGTCAAGAAAGCATTGCAAAATAACACGCTTCGGATCCCGCGCCAGCGTCACAGTGACCGAGTGAGGCCGGCCACAGTCGAGCGTGTGCCTGCTACACTACCACATGTAAGAGATGTCACAGACAAGATTGGCTACATCTTGAAGCGAGCTTCAATTAAATCATACTACAAACCGCTGAAGAAAATTAGTCAATCTTTACCATCCGTCAAGAGTAATACCCTCTTTAAGATGCAAGAGCTAACATTCATCAACTTCATTGTGAATGTTTTCCCTTCTACAGATGCAATTAACTACTGTACTAAGAAATTACTGCCAGATGTAAGTCAATAATACCCAGACAAGTGAAAGTGAGCTGTGTCAAAGCGTTTAAGGTACGAGGTCTCTGGTACTATGACATCTTGCTCAACTCCTGTACCTTTGAAACATTCTTTAGGTAAGATGTCTTAAATTTTCAGGTTATTCGAGAGGTGTTAACAGCTAAAATAAAGCTTTATAACTAGATCATATGTTAATGGGAAAGGCTCATGCCCAACAGGAATGTTACAGGCTAATAAAGAAGAAAACGATTAATTGTTCGTAGTTTTAATACAACAATACATTATGTAGTTAGGTTTCGATCAATAATTTAGTACAGTTAAGATTGTAAATTATTTAATACTACAAAAATAATTGAATAGGTAAGAAAAAACATGTGTTAAATTTTGCGTTTCTCTAATTTCTAAATCATTGCTTATTTCGTGTTTGAAAATATAGGTACATATTATAATGAATAGCGTGATATTCCATTATTTATATTGCCGTAGGATATTGAAGTATGAATAGGATGTACTAATAACCTGTAACCAAAACAAACAACGAATCATGTAGTCAAATATTGTCACTATTGAATTGTTCACAGGTCCACTGCTGAGGCCTTCCCCAAGTAATGCCACAAAGCACGGTTCTGAGCTGCCTGCATCCATCGACTTCCTGCATGTCTTACCAGGTCATCACTCCATCTAGTGGGGGGAGGGTGCCCTTTTGAAGAACATTTCGTCCCCGTCGATTGTCTGGGCTACATCCGTCACTGTGGCTCTACTGCGGATATCCTCATTTCTAAGTTTATCACGGACAGAACTTTCGAGCGTAGCCCTCTCCATAACTAAGCGATTTTGAGCTTCCTCATATGGCCAGCAGTAAAGGACCACGTCTCAGATCCATAAATAATCACTTATAACACGCACTGGTTGTGAAATATCGTTTTAATGTTTTGAGCTATACCTGACGAGAAGATGTGTCGTAATTTCCCGAACGCTGCCCAGCCGATTTGATTCTGTGGATTGTCTCGTTTGTGTGAAATCGTGGTGACCTCTCGGTCGAAGTTGGACTTACCTAGTCGGACTATTTGTCCCCAGTAAACACACTCGTCAATAACTTTGAGATTAGTGCTCGCATCAACTACCGGCATAGGAATGACATGGATATTACACATGATCTTTTTTTTGTCCATGTTCATCTTAAGACCTTTGATGTTGGTAGGCAGTATTGTGGTCATTGGTCATTGTGCTTGGGTCCTCCTGCGATTCTGTTATAAGGACTAGACTATATCGTCGCCATATCAAAGGTGAGTGATGTAGTTCCTTTGATGTTAATACCGTATCCTTTCCAGTCTAGTAGCTTGAAAATGTCTTACAATACAGCAGTGATGAGTTTCGGGATATAACTTCACCCTGTCTTACACCTCTCTGCATTTGGATAAGTTTCGTACTCTTTTTCTGTACTCGAATAGCTAACGTAGCCCTACTGTAAAACACTTCAACGCTTCTCTATACCGACAGACAACAGGCAACGCTGATGGGATTGCACCAAGTTCTGACGGAATCAAAGGCTTTCTCATAGTCCACATTTGCAAGAAATAGTAGCAGATTGTACTCCTCAGTTTTCTGTACAATATGCCGAAGGGTATGTATGTGGTCCATGATATTAAAGGCTTTTCGGAAACTGGTTGTAGGGCTGGAAGTTGTTGAGACGATCGTAATGACTCTCAAAACCAAAAGGTAGACGCGGCTCAGAAGAGTAATCGGTGTGTAGTTCTTCAGTACCACTAGTTAGGATCACTGCGCCTCTGCTCCACGCCTTCGGAGTAGTGCCATAGATGACTGAAACGCCGCTCTAATTCCATCCTCGCCCGGGTGCTGGAGAGTCACTCTAATCTCGCTCAGACGTACGTCAGGGTTATCATCAGAATAGTGTCAAATAATACTGTCTCTCCGATCGTTACTTACACTTTCGTGTGGCTCCAACGATCATGAGTACAGTTGCCCATAGAATCTCTGTCTCACTCAAAATATGAGGTGTTCCGGAAACCATTCTGCCAAATTCGGTCTTCAGCTTCGACAGTTGGCTCTTTCTGGCAGATACAGTAAAGACTTTGGAACCCTGGTTCCGCTCGATCGCTTTTTTATATAAAAGCTGTCGGGTCTTCGTTCTGAGATGTTTGTGCTAATATAATGCCTTTAGATTTTTACAGCTTCGTCTGACTCAGGACTGGCGGCCTCCAATGGTGTATCAAAGGGAATGATGATGTCGATGGTGATAATTTAATTCATGACCCATCATCAGATAGCCTTATGGAGATTGTAAGTTGTCTAACCACCGTCTGAACATCAAATTTTGTTATGATAATGAAGAATATTGTCTTATTCGTAAGATTTTCTCATTCCTTGAATCTATTTTATGCTTCATGGAAGTATAGTATAGTGTGTTCCAAACCTTGAGTTAAAAAAAAACTCGTGTTTGTCTTGTAATTCTCGTACATATCAAGTACCTACGTAAAAAATTCAGTAAAATATTACCATTACATTTTAATTGCTATTTTATGTCCTTATTATAAGTTCCGATAGGCTAGTTACTAAAATTTTCTGATGGTTATACATCTAACAAAATTTATTATTTATTTCATTATTATTATACACCTTATACTATGGGATATAAAGAGGAGACGTAATGCCTTGTGGCATTCTCTTTTAATCAGCCCTAAATATTTATATTCCATATTATTTCTTTAGAGACGTAGTAGCTAAAGGGTTATGCGCTCGTTGTGAATTTCACGGTACACGAGAAACCCGGGTTCGATCCCCACTGGCACCAATGAAATCGTTAATTTAAGTACTGATTTACCACGTGCTCGGCGGTGAAGGATAACATCGTAAGGAAACCTGCACGTCTGATAAATAAGAAAAAGTATTTCCAAGACGTGTAAAGTTTGTCAATAAGCATTGAGGCAGTGCGGCGGAATTCCCTTGTCCTTAAACCCTCTCAGAAATGACAGGAGGCATGAGCTTAGCCATGGGACGTACAAAGGTTGTTTGTTTACTTTATTTTACTATTTCTTTGTTTTTCTATATTTGATTTGTGTAACATTTTACCGAAGAAAACGTCTCCAGTTCCAATTTGGGTAATCCAGTGAATTTAATGCTGACTGGCTGCTGGGTTCTAAGGATCAATATTATGATGTCCGAACGCAGAAGTTGTCCTAAAGGTGTTTCGTGCCAACCACTACGCCAGCATGCTTCCCCGATTTCAAAAGCCTGGAAAAATAAAAGCTTATATGTGTCAGAATGAAAACTTGGTGTTCGTTATAGTGTTTGGTTATACAATGAGGTTCTTAATTGGAACTGTCCAATATCGGTAAGTCAGCCTGTAGTATTGCTGTACCCTAGTCTCTCCTTTGTTAGGAGATCGTGTCTTAATGACCATGTTTTACATTATACTCACAATTACAGTCTGATTTTGTGAAAAGAATCAGCGAAAAACGCTAACATTGAAAACATGTAACACACTCAATAAGAACTATCAGCTCCAGCAAATTGGCTATTCCGTAAGCGATCTATAAAATGATACAAACTCATAGTTACTTACTGAACTGCCAGAAGAGAAGTATTAAAATATACTTAGATAAACGTACCTCGTAAGCTCTATAATAAAATTGCCGACTACTTGTACTGCTTGACCGTCGTGTGACATACGAGCAGATTCGGGATGTTATTAGTATCGAAATGACTGCTATTCAGTCGATATGACATAATGAGCTGTGTGTAACAAAGCTAGTTTCCCGCTAGGTTTCCCACAATTTGTCCGAAGAGCAAAAGGTGGCTCGTGTAGATTGGTGCCGGAATACTTTGCAACGCTTCAACGGAGGGAAGTCAAATGCCGTTTATAATATCGTCTCAGGTGACGAATCATGGATTTATTCATACGAACCTGAAAGAAAACATCAGTCAGCAGTTTGGGTCTTGGAAGACGAGGTCAAACCAACAAAAATGGTTCGCTCCCGCAGCGTGTCAAAGAAAATGGTCGCTACGTTTGTCTCGAAAAAGGGGCATGTTGCTACAATTCCTTTACAGGAACGCAGAACGGTTACCGCTGAGTGGTATATCACGGTTTGTTTGCCAGAAATGCAATCCGAACTCTGAACAAATAACGCGAAACGTCGCATCATGTTACATCACGATAATGCGAGGTTCGGAAGACAAATGATTTTTTGAAGCAGGAAAACGTTGAGCTGATGAGGCATCCTCCGTACAATCCTGACCTGAGGCGAAATGATTTCTTTACATTCCCTAGAATGAAAGATTTATTACGCGGTCAACGGTTTGAAGACGTAAGAGAAAAAAAAAAGAAAAACTTTACGACTTAAAAATGTAACGCAGCTGTACAAATCTGCCATTTTGTCAACATCAACTTCAGACTGGAATTACTGTTTTAATGATTGGTTTGCACGAATGGAAAGTACATTAAGTTGAACAGAGAATACTTCGAAAAACAATAAAATATAATTTAGCTATACCGTGCATGTGGTTTTTTTATTCCCGGTCATTTCTGTGTGCACCTCGTAGTATACTAACTTTATTTAAATCTGGTACTGCCTTGGACCCTGCCAATTTTAGACCTTTTTCTGTACTGCCAACATTTAGCAAAATTTTTAAAATTATTCTTGGTCAAATGTCAATTTTTTTTAATGTAAATAATTTACTACATAAAATCAAATTGGTTTCACAAGGGGTCGCTCGAGAACTGATGCTGGTGTTAAGCTGATTAAATATATCTTCAATGAGTGGGAGAATTGATAGCATGCTTTGGGCATATTCTGTGACCTATCCAAGGCCTTCGATTATATTCATTATGAAATATCAATCAGGTAACTTCAACACTACGGTGTAGGAAGTGGTGCTCTTAAAATAATTATCTCATGTTTAAGTAACATAACGCAAAAAGTTGTCATTAATAGTATGAGTTCTTTCGGGTCGATAGTACAAACGGGCGTGCCTCAAGGCTCAATTACCGGCCCTTTTCTGTTTCTTGTATATATATTAATGACTTACCTTACATAGTAGGGGATAGCAATGATATAGTATTATTTGCTGATGATACTTCATAAATTTCCAAATTAAAACGACAATCATTAAATGACGATGATATAAATAATGCTATAACTAACTTAGTAAATTGATTTATGTTAATACTGTTATTAGCTTGAAATAATAACCAAAATTGACTCTTTAATTCCCGAACACCAATTACAACTTAAAACACAATAATAATTAATCACACGAAGAATAGAACTGTGAACGTAAAGTGTTAAACTTTAGTTCGCAAAATATTGGAATGGGCAGTTAGATAAATAGTCTGGGCAGTTCACGGTAAGCGGTAACACTTGAACATCATTTTGATTGAAAAGGGAGGCAATCTTACGTTAAAGGGGCGGGACTTAAAGTCTATACTCTCCGTCAAGTGTCAAATCGCATGACGTACTAATTTTACGCATTCCGCCGTTGGTTGCTTTTCTTGCGTGAATGTGTGTTCTCTTTGGATTCCTGTAGCTTTTATCGTGCCCAGAAATACTTGAGCACCCAAAAAACTTTCAGTTGTAGTAGGTTATAAGGTTGTGGAGGGAGCTACGCTAAAGTGATGTTTCTAAAGAACGTTATATTACCTTGACGGGAGTGATGTCGGGGGTTTGGAGAAACTCACCTTTCCTCCCCACACCAGGCCACCATAGCCCTCCTGCCTAACGATTCTAAACACTAACTAATCAAAGCGAGAGCTATTTACTCCTTTCATAGACATATCATTAAGTTATAAATTTCGTACGTAACAAATGATTTTAGTTTTTACTTTACACGCTGCAATAAACAATAGGATATAATATACCGACAAATTTTTGGAAAAATTTCTTAGCGACTAATTCCGATTTTTTAACTTCCCACTAATAACTGCCCATTCAGTCATATTAAAGTTAAAGTAAAGTAAAGTTACAGCCTATATACGTCCCACTGCTGGGCTCAGGCCTCCCCCTCATTTCTGAGGGGGTTTAGGGCAAGGAAGTGTCCGCCGCGCTGCCCAAATGCGTGTTGACGAACTTCACATGTCTTCGAAATATTTTTCTTATTCCTCAGACATGCAGGTTTCCTCACGATGTTTTCCTTCACCGCCGAGCATGTGGTAAATCAGCACTTAAAATTGCAATTAACAATTTCATTGGTGCCGGCGGGGATCGAACCCGGGTTACTCTCGCGTTCTGTTATATTTACAGCGAGCGTTAACCACTGAGCTACCACGACTGGGGTCAGTCATATTACTGCTCAATATTTATTTAACTGCTTATATAATTTTTTTGTATGAATTATTTCTATTTAATATACGCTTAGTTTTTACTGCTGAACTTGTTAATAAATACTCATTTTGTAATTTTTTACTTGTTTTAAATCAATGCCTTTATATTATGCCAAAGGTAAATATTTGATGGAACAAAACTAGACGATAAAACTGGTCACAACTGATTGAAGAAAGAAACTCAAGGTATACTCCAAAAAAAAGTCTGCATGAAATTTAGAATAGCAGCCACTACCCCATATTATACGTCTTAAGAGGCGATAGTGGGAAACAAGGTCAGGAGTTAGGCAGCAGGATCTTACTGATAACAACTTAATACTCTAAAGTTACGATTACCGACCCGCCTGTCATGCGTTTAAGCTACGGCAAACTTCCATCTACGAACAACGACACAAAAACGGCCATATTCACGGATTGCCTGTCTATTCTTGGCTTCGGTGGCAACTATAGTAACGACAGGGCAGGAGGTGTTGAGAACCTCCGGCCTCCAACGGAAGCGAGGTGGTTCATCACCGATGAATCCTATAGGAAAATTTCGAATGGTGCAACAAAATCTAAGGGGACAACAGCTGGCTAACTTCATGGATAAAGAAGGACTCTTCATGATGAACTCATTTTTCAGAAGCGATAATATATACCTATGCTTCGGTGACTAATAAACAAAATAAGGTGCGACTAAATCAACTGAGAAATTACGGCAGAGATTAAGATAAAGAAAAAGATTCAGTACTATGTGATACGCAGTGATAAGTCACATGTTTATTGGGCCATATGTTGCTTGAAATCTTTAAATCCTTAATCATTATGATTGAACAAGAATATTAAAAAAATCCAAAAGTTTTTACGAGATGATGGACATCCAAAATAAAAGAGATTATCATCTGAGGAAGGTGGATAAACGTATACTGTTCGATAAAATTTAAATTGATAAAAAATGGTTACCCTACAGTAAAATTTTTCTTTAAATATTCGACGCACGTTTCAAGGTCGAATTGTGAACTTATATGAAATCGATAAAATATGTAACAAAATAGTATCAATAGGTTTCAATAGTTAATAGTTAATGTACTAAGTGTACACAATTAGAACACAATTTTTTACCCATCTTACAGTTCCTTTATAAAAATGAATAAAGAGCAGGTACATTTTACGGAAAACAACGTCAACGTCGTGTCGCGAGGATTGTTTACAAAGTTTATACAATCGCCGCGACATGATGTTAAGATGTCTGTAAGAACTTTGATCTATGTAGCTATGATGAAGTCTTAAGTTCCATAACAGAAAGAGAGTGAAAATAATAAAGTAAGAAAGGACATAATTAGGGTAAGATATTCATAAAATAGTAATTGTGCATGAATAGAATACCTATATATTTTTTTATAGGAGAAGGAGCAAACGAGCATGGCTCACCTGATGGTAAGTGATTACGGTCGCCCATGAACAAATGAAACACCAGGGGAATTGCAGATGCGCTGCCGTTCTTTTAAAAAGGAATAGACTCTTTTCTTGAAGGTCCCTAAGTCGTATCGCTCCGGAAAAATCTCTGGTGGTAGTCGATTCCACAAGGAAGTTGTGCGGGGAAAAACTTCTTTTAAATCTTTAGCTAGTTTTTCAAAAACAATTAAAATAATTACCGTTAGAATTTAAAGAAACATTTACCAGTTATAACTACTAAGAAAGGATGCAAATTAATATTTTTCTTACCTGATTCCTCAGCAATGTTCCCAAATAGCATGGTATCCAAAGCTGTATGCACGCGGCAAAGAACAGTAATACGAAGAGAAAATGAATCTTCCCATGATCCAAATACTGTGAACGAGCAAAATATAACTCCTTAACCAATTAGCCGAAGGTCTCATTCGAAGTAAGAACGTAAGAAAATACCACCCGCCTTCACCCAATACAGTCTCCTAGTTTAAGGAAAAAAAAACCAGGAGATGGGTACTAGCGTTTTCCTTTTACCAGTTAGAAATAAAAATACCGCGGTTGTACATCCGCCTGCCAAGCGTGGCAACTATGGCAACTGTGGCTATCTTTCGGGAAAGCCTGTGTTCAGTCGTGGACTTTGTAAGGCTGTAGCGAATGACTTGTGAATAACGAATTAGTGAAATGTCATTCCGCAGGTGTCCTAAGACGCAACAGAGGGAAACTAAAACAGGAGTTGGGCAACAGAGTCTTCTTGATAATAATTACAAAATATTAAAAATCGCCGCGTAAGCCTTCCTACCAAGCGTGGTAATAAAATCAAATATACCCCTGTGAAATATAAAAGAAAAATTAAGACAAAGGCTTATTTAATAACTTAAATTGAAAATTAAAAAAAAACCCAAAACAAAAAGCTGATGGATGATCATCAAACTGCTGAAAAGATTTCCTTGAGCCATACATAAGAACACACAATTTTTGTAAGTACGAACTTAACAATTTTAATCTATGACATCTAGACGTTGAACATCTCAGTCTCCCCCGTGACAATGGGTGCTGTAAAGTGCTCGAAACGTCGGGTATTTAAAAAGTTTAATATACTCGATAAAATCCGTAAAAGCTAGTATTATATATACCTATGCTTATCACTCTAAATCACTCTAAATCTAAATTGGTTCATCCGTTTGGGAGTTACGATGCACGTACCTAAAGATACATACGTTAAACATATAACACCCTTATTTTTCTTCGGGGTTAAATATACAATAAAGTTAGAAAAACATAGTTAACAATTTTCTTTGACCCCTACGAACTCCCACGGAATACATACTTCAATTAAACTCCCCGAAGCCGGAGTTGGAGCGTGATTGAAATCTATCCCGACTGCTGAACATAGGCCTCCCCCATAAATAGCCTCGCCTGATCGTGCCATAGTTGCTACGCTTAGCAAGTGGATTGGCAACTGCACTATTAATTAATTTAGTTAGTAGTTATGATGAAGACGATGCTGCTCAAATCCTGTTGCTGTTTCCATTTATCACCTGTTGTGACAACCACGCGATGATATGAGATAGTGGATATTCTAACTTTGCAACATTTTACATTATACTTTGTCAATACAACATATTAATCTTTCTACAGTTTAGTTTTCTAAAGAGTTATGTGTAATTTCTTTTTATTTTAAACTGCTATACTATCGAAAATTGTACAAATATCCAACCAAGCAGAAAAATTACTTCTTCGTCATGGCCTCCGACAGATGAGAAAGGAACGAACTCTTTGCTTGGCAAATGGCTTATTACTTTAAGTCCGAGACCATAACGATACACGTATTCTAAGACCACAAATCTACAATATGTAACGTAATTAACGCACACCCTCAGGACACCTCAATTAGTATATTATGTTATAATCATAATACATACACTGAATTTTTAGTTAAACATTTTTAGGCACTGATTATTTATCAAATTAGTACTAATTCCAGAAGAATGTTGTGGTCACAGTACAAATCCACGAACGCAAAGACTTTAACGTGCTTCAAATAAAGTTTATTTTTCTTTATTTATATTGAATGTCAGAGTTTGTAGTAATATAAATAAAACTGCACTCTTAAAAGTCTTATTGCCTTAAGTTACGGTCCATTTCAGTTTGTTTTGACTGTACAGATTTAGTGTGACTGTAATTTACGTAGTTTTAATTATTTTTGGGATAAAAAATTACCAATTTTAAAAATGATAGGAATCGATTCAATAAACGATTCTGAACAAACTACTTTCTCAAAGTGCGTTAATTATGTTACGTGTTGTATATCTAAAATTACGACAATGTGCTTAACGAAAATCTCAGCGAAATTCAACTAGCAAGTAAAGAATTTGCTCGTTGAATTGGTTGAAATGCTATAATGATTACGTATTTCAAATACTTACATCCGCAATTTGGTAGACTATTAAGCAAATAGTGATTGAGCTAAACATAACTTGAAACATCAATGGAGGTCCGTAAATGGATGAGATTAGCTCCACGGATCTGCAGATAAATAGCTTTTTATATTTCTAATAATATAATCGGACAGCATTTTAAGTTCACGGTTGGACATAGACTTTTCTTTTAAAACTTCAAAGAATAGCCCTTACTCACCACGCTGAGTAAGCGGCTTATGAAGCGCAGGGCATCACCTGACCTAGACTTTGGTTCAACATATCTGGAAGAATCACTAGAATAAAATTCACGTTTACAATTATTACGGATGATCACCTGACTCCGTTTTTGAATTCTTCAGCTGACACGTCGCACTGGTTGCCACCATGTTCCTGTCGTTGATAGCATAGTGAGACAGAAGTGCCCGCCACGTTGCTACAGAGCATGTTATCAGACTTCAAATACATGTCACCAATATATATATATATATACAATTCCCCCCGCCCCTTCTTAACATGGTTTCGTAGTTAAATATAACACTACCCCACGAGGGTAGTGTGGGTGCTCATGCTGTCCCACGTTCCTAGGGGGGGGGGAAAGCGAAATTCCACTCGAGACTAAACCTGCTCGTGGCAAACGGTGCAATAAGTCAAAGGCGCCCCCTGCCACGCTATACGTGAATTTCTGCAACATCAGGGGACTTCATTCAAACCTTAACGCCGTCCACTAACATCTGGAAACGGCGAAGCCGGCTTCCCTCTAACCGAGACACAGGTGTCCTCTCCGGCTAATACTTCGTATCTCTCCTACCCGGGGTACAAATAAGAACTCTCCTTTGTGCCCCGGGCTGGAGTTTGCGTGTACGTCAGAGAGAGCATCTGTTTCGATTCCTCGGCAGTCTTGAAGGTACGGATCTGTCCATCTTATGGCTGCGCATAGATAGCGACGACCATCCCCGAGTCTGCACTTCTATCGGGTTTGTAACAAAGCGTTTCTTACAAAGCTTCCTTCCTATGGGCTTCCCGAGAAATCGTACAATTGGATCACTAGTTTTCTTGCAGATCAAAGGTCATCAAGGTCGTAGTAGACGGTGCATGCTTCGATTACAAGCCCAGTGTTCCACAAGGCTGCCTGCTATCACCACCACCGTTTCTTCTGCATATCAATGACATGTTGCAAACCTTTAACATTCATTGTTATGCAGAATATAGCACTGGTGATACTTCATACACCGGCCGTGCTAATATTTCTCGAGAAAACGTTGCCGAGTAACAGGACAAACTTGTGTCTGAAGTCGAATCTTTGTTGAGCAAAGTCTCGGAAAGGAGCAGCTAGATCTAGTCCATTTCAATCTGCAGAAGACACAAGTTTGCGCGTTTACCGCTAAAAAGAACCCCTTCGTCGTATCTTCTCAGTTTCAAGGCACTCTCCTTGTTGCCTCAGCGAGTATCGGAATCCTCGGCGTCGACATATCGAGTGACATGCAGTTTCATGTTAACTTGGAAGAGAGGGCCAAATTGTTGTCTAAAAAGTATGGCGTGCTCAGCAGAGCGGGACAGTATTTCATGCCGGCATACCGCCTGCAAATTTACAAGGCGCAGATTCGACCGCACAATACTGTTTTCATCTCTGGGCGGACAAATTGCCTTCTCAAATGTTAGAGGTCTGTGCCGGGCGCTGGCGGTAGGATATATATAGACTGTAATTTAGATCTTTGTATCAGGCGAAAATATTAGTTTTATTGAACTGGCCACTTTGAACTGTAATAAGTACCATTTGACTTGGAATTTTAAATTAAAAGAAATTTTTATGGCGACTTTAGGAAAAACCTCACTGTCTTCGATTTATAATAATACTAGCTTTTACCCGCGACTTCGTCCGCATAAGTTTTTTTGTTTTCTCCCGGCTATAAGTCCCCCTGCAACAATGTCCCACTATCGTGTTCCAGTCCTCAACTTCACATCAAAATTTGTTCAAAAGCAACCTAAGCTACATAATGGATAGCTCCGAATGTTTCCTTAGTAAATATAAAAAGTAAATAATGTAAATCGGTTTAAAATACTACTAACTACCTACCTGCCAACCCCCCGATGTTAGACAGTGTGACATCCGTAACATCGTCTGCGTAGGAAGTACTAACTTAATGTAAGTAGTATAATAATGTAGGAAGCTAACAATAAGAGGCCTTATTACTGTAGTACATTTTTGTAAACTATGTTCTTTGTTTTTCCCTCTCTGGCCAACACATGGAGATTCTGTGGACTTGAAACACGTGAGCAAGCCACGTATAATTGTCCGTGAGAAAAACAACTCTTTTCTAAATTAATGCCGGCTACTTTTAATGTTTGCCCCTGAGCTTTATTTATCGTCATAGCGAATGCGATTTTCAGCGGAAACTGTAATCTCTTAAACTGGAATGGCAAATCTGTCGGAATTATGGGTATACGGGGGATTAAAACGTTCTCTCCTTTTGCCATTCCAGTCATAATGATTGCTTTTACAATATTGCGACCGAGGTGTGTCACTTGCAACCGTGTGCCATTACACAGTCTTGGTGCATCTAAACTCCGCATTAAAAGGACAGGAACGCCTACTTTCAGCCTCAGTTTGTGTGAAGGTACTCCCGACAGTTCTAAAGAATTAAGAAATTCTACAGGGTATGATGTTACTTGTTCAGTATCCATTACAGTGTCTACAGAGAGAAACTCAACAATATCACCTTCCACGCGTGACATAATTTGCTCGTTTATCTGTCCCACCATTTCATTCGTCGGCGCTAAAATTGCTCTTTCACATAACCAGTCTCTATTCCTCATATTAGTTAGCAGTTCGCTATAGACGAAGTTATTTAGATCATCTGGATTATGCACAACATTGCAGAATTCACGATCCAATGTAATCATGCCATTACCATCCTTTGCCATACGATCTTCTCCAATTGCTGCAACATACGTCCACGCTCGCTGTTTTTACTTATATTACAGACTGGCATTTCTTCATGGGCTAAGTTTAATGGCAGTTTAAGCACCGAATGTGCCGTTCGACCACCATTGAGCAGAGTGGCGGCTATTCCGGAAGAGGCAACTGCTACAGCAATTCCTTTATCTTTTCGGATTTGCGCTAAAAGCAAGTTTAAAAGAAAGGTTTTTCCCGTGCCTCCGGGAGCATCCAAAAAATAACAAACCACCTTCGCCATCTTCGATTTTTTTTGAAAACATTGTCAAATACTAACCTTTGTTCTGGGATCAAACGTGGAACAGACTCTGTCAATTGTTGTTGTAAGGAAGCAGTATCGTAATCTAGTTCCCGTATTAAATCGCTACTGATTTCCTCGGTTCTCTGTGGTCTGATCATTCCATAATCTGATAAATCCTTTCCAGAAATTGTTTTAACCTGGTCTTCAATTTTTGTCAAACCCTCATTGTAAATTAAATCACTGTACGTGACATTGGGATTTTGCTCTTGTAATCTGTGCAATATATCGTCGGTCATATCATTTTTGTATTTATCCCACAATTGTTGAGGATTTGAAAGACCACATGTCGCTACTAATACAGCAAATAGCTCTCTCATCTTGCCTGCTGATCTACATTGAGCAGCTTCTTCCAGTGTCACATCCCAATGGTTGTCATTCTCCAGTAATCCTCTTGCCTCACATGCCTCTCGAAATGTAGGATAATCTTGTGTGTTGTATTTTTTTAGATCATTGAAAGAGGTAGGTCCGCGCACATGGTGTAAAAGCATGCGTAGACAAAAACATTCCATGTTACTAACATGAACTGTATAAACTCGTCCTAAAGCATCTCCAGATTTGACGCCAGGCCAATCGTGAACTGAAGTACCTTGAATGCGGCGTTTCCAAGTTTTCCTACTTGCATCCCAAGTATAATACCTCGGCACCTCGACATAAAGAAGAGTTTTTGCAAACTCATCTCTGATACAAAGATCAAAAAAAGCAGTGAGTGTGGTTTTTGGCGGAGTAGTTATTCGTTCGTGGAAATTGTATTCATTAAAATAAACGCGTTCACCATTTTTTTAATGCACGCTGAGATGTGTCACGGTGGGATGCCTTTCGTGCAACGGAAATGCTAACAGACGCCACACGGCTTCGTTGCTGCTGACATACCGACCAGACTGATAAGTTTGTACCTCATCTACGGGATTCACAAGATCAGTATTTCTAAAATTGAAAATAGCTTGATCACTACCCTTGTTTATATATTTGCAAATATATTTGATGGCGCGTACTGAACTGCATGCCTCAACATTTATGTGGGCGTTAAACATTTTTGATAAAATTGGTGAAAAGGGGACTACCCAACTATTATCAACCGTAACGTAGCTACCATTTCGGAGCTTCACGGTTGCTGTTCGACCTCCGTCTGCTGGCGCTCTTCTACGATACTGCGGGTATCCGTGGTCGTTGTGAACGGTCTCTTTCACTAACTTGCGAGGAAATTTTTTTGTGCATTTTCCGTCTTTCATGCAGTGGCACTGTGGATTTTCGGGTCCGCATGGACCGTGAATCATATTTTTTACAATAATGTCATGGAGAGTCTTGTCAATGTTAGGATCCGGTATTTCAGCGCTGATTATGTTATCTATTTGATCGGGTCGTAACTTATCTTTTAACCACAATAATATATGGACATGTGGCAGTCCACGTTTCTGCCATTCGACAGAGTACATAAAGCAGCGCACTTCTCTGAACACTCGGCCTTTATTAATCACATCCATTAGTTTTTTAACTTTTAGTCTAAAAACTCTTGCGACTACATCATGTCTATCTATTGCGCTTTGCCCCGGCATCAACTGATTGACTATTTCGGGCCAGGCTGGGTTGCAAGTAAAGGTGACGAATAAGTCAGGGCGACCATGTGTACGCACATAAACAAACGCGTCCTGAGTATATTCGTGTAAGTACCGCGGGCTATTTACAAATGAAGATGGTAAAATGACCATACGACCTAAGTTATTTGGATTTAAATTAGCGTCATTTGCCACAGCGTCTTGAAGATGGATGTAATTCTCTGCTCTTAGTTTAGTTTGATTTAATGATATGTACCGTAACCTCTCGCTTTCAACTTTAACGTACATGTCAACGTAAAACTGATTGGCCAGTTGCTTGCATCTTTGTACAATGTTAAAGTTGTTTTCTCGTATCATCATGTTGTAGGCATAAAAATCCATGCATGAAACCTTTTTGTTATGCAAGGGAAGACCTGTTACAGGATTAATTTGAGGAACTTGAAAGTGGTACCCCTCTTGTCCCTTACTAAATATGATCGGATATTGCAACGCATCATAAAATTTATGAGTATCAGGCACCCTGGTTAATGTGTCATCTCGGGCCTGTAAAACTATATCACGGAAAGCAAACTGTTCGCCTGTAACCAAGGCTGCGACTTCATTTATTAACGGTGCATTATACCGCCTTTCATGTTCCCCACTTGGTGTGCGATCGGGGTGCATCACCAACCTATAATCCTCTCCCGGCATTCTTTCTAGTGCTGTTTTGAAAGTATTGATAAGGCGATTATGTTCATGCAACATTCTCTGGATTTTTAAAACAGTATCCCTTTCGATTCCTTGTATATTTTGACACCTGCGATCAGCTTCGTTTTTTTCATCGCCCATGAAATAAAGTTGCAAAAACTTTGGTTGTTCATTATTTGCGGGAAGTAAGGAACCAATCCTGTGATACACCTGTCCTTGGATGGTAAAAGTAGGTGAAAATCCAGGCATTACGACCTCCTTATCTACACCAAATGACGTCATCTGAAAGCAAGAATTATACTTTCTAATCCTGCTTAAAAACCGGCGCGATTCGTTACTGTCGTATAAAAGTAAAGATTTAAGAGGTTCCTCTGGTTCGCCAAGTAATGGAATTTTAACCTTTCCACCAGAACAGCACATACCTGGAGTTTCTTCTTTCCATTTCAGTGCTTCACAATATCTGCATTTTTTATCCATTCTCCCAATGATAACCAATCGGTGATTAACATAGTCGATCAAAGGGTCATACTCAAAAGCGGCACCATTAAATGCCTCCCACGTACTCATTGAAAACGTACGTCTTCTTTCTGCCTGCCGTTCAGCATTTAAAAGACGTCGTCTTTGTGAATCTTCGTCAGTCTCTGCCGCAATCAATTGCGCGTGACGTTCGGCATCTAAAACTCGACGTGTCTGAGTCTGTTCCACTGTCTCAGCAGCTCTTTGAGATGCGTGGCGTTCAGCATCCAGGGTCTGACGGGCCTGAGTCTGCGTAAACGTCTCAGAGGCCCTTTGAAATGCGTGGCGCTCAGCATCTAAGGTTTGTCGGGCTTGAGTCTGCGTATAGGTCTCAGAGGCCCTTTGAGATGCGTGGCGTTCAGCATCCAGGGCCTGACGGGTCTGAGTCTGCGTAAACGTCTCAGAGGCTCTTTGAGATGCGTGGCGTTCAGCATCTAGGGCCTGACGGGCTTGAGTCTGTGTAAACGTCTCAGAGGCCCTTTGAGATGCGTGGCGCTCAGCATCTAAGGTCCTACGGGCTTGAGTCTGCGTATAGGTCTCAGAAGCTCTTTGAGTCGCATGACGCTGAGAATCTAACATCTGACGCGTCTGAGTCTGCTCTTCAGATTCTTGGCTTCTAGCAACTTTTGCAGTTCGAGCTCTGCTAGAACTACGGCTTAGATTGGATTTACGTTTGCGTGGCATATCGAAAACAATAAAACAATAATTAAAGATTTGTAAAATCGGTAGTTTTAAAAACTACAACGTAAGACAATTTTTTATAAAAACTTCGATAAAGCAAACTTTTTTACTTATAACCTAAATATCTAAATCAATCAATAACGTATTGAACCGAAACAACTATGCACCTGACAAACCTTTTATACCTAAAACCTAAATTAACTAAATAAATTCAAAAATATTGAATTTATGTACCACACCACAATACACAATTTTCTTCACTACTGGTACTACCTACTTATCTATCAAAACTAACATAAAAGTACTATAATATAATGACAAAATCTATTACTAAACTAATTTACTACGAACTATAAACATCCTGATGTGAGCTAAAAAACACTTAACCTACACATGAATAAAATTGAGAATTAACAAATGAAAGCGACTGCAAAAATAAAGAATAATACGTATCTGAGTAAACCTAGAGATATGAATGATTGGTTAAGAAAATACCTACATCTAACAGCTACCTTAACTACCTAATAATAAAAATGTAACTAAGTACTTAATAAAAATACGAAAATGACGTCAACTTGGACTCAAAAATAATAACCTACCAAATATTTATTTAGATATCTAAAACAAAGGACTAAATTAAAGCTTACAGACCCTACGCGTAGACCGTAGTACCTATTTCAACTCTGAATTTAAAAAGAACGTTTTTAGCTAACCAAAAATACGCAACGAATAGAGTTTCGTAACGCAATATTTCAATATTCGCATACGTGCGACGACGACGTCTGCCCTCGTGCGTCTGCCCGCTTGGGTAGGCACAGTTGGGCACGGCCCTCCCCTCGCGCCGCACCGCCTCTTCGCTCGGCGCAGCGTCTTGTATTCACTACGACGACGTATGATTTGAAGGTTTGCGTTATATTGAATTATTTTCCCTCGTTGAATAGTAAACAAACTAAGTGTAGGTGTTATAATTTCGGTGATGAACTGATTACCTATCCGTTTCTTTGTCTAAAATGAGTATTAACTTATCACTATGATTGATTACTGAGCATAAAGTTCGTATAAATGTCTATCTAATTACCTCCTCAAGTTTAAAGCGTAGCTAGTTATGTAGTACTATATTAATTCTGTGGTGTAGGTAATTAGATTTTATCTGTATGTAATTTAACAGTCAGTTGAATAAAAAATCGTATACAAATCAGATCAATAGCTATGGCGTAATGTGATTCTAGACAGAGTTTTAATGTTGTAGATAGGTAGCTGTGTATAGGTTCCTGTGGGAATGAGATATTTTCCCGAAGTAAAAAGTAGTCTGAATTTTGGTACCTTCCTACCCTATAAGTTAAGTAGTGTGATGGTATGTCGCTAAGTTTCGATCCAAGTAAAACTGTTAAATAAAGACAGATGCATCAAAATTTTATAATAAATTCCCTAAATTATGGCGCCTACCGACCCTCTAAGTTAGAAAAGTGATCAAATACTAACTTTAAGTCTTAGTAACACTCATTTAAAAAAAAACATCAAAATCATTTCAGTAGCTATGGCGTCATTCGCTTCTTGACACGATCACGCTAGATTTCCGCGGGAATGAGGTATTTTCCCGCCGTAAGAAGTAGCCTGTGTCCGTGTCTAGGATCCTATCTTTATATTAACCAAGTCTTATAAAAATCCGTTCAGACGTTAAGGCGTGAATGAGGTAAACTTTTAAACCAAACTATTAAAAATCACTAACTTAATTAGTTTTCTGCCTACTGCCTACGCCTTAAGTACGATAGCATGAATATTAATAGCCCATATCCTTTTCTAGGTTACTATCTATCACCTAACTAAATTTCATCAAAATCCGTTCAGCCGTTTAGGCATGATAGAGCAAAATTCCCACCAAAAACCATAAAAAAATCACTAACTCAATTCAGTTTTCTGCCTACTTCCTACCCCCCTAAGTACTATGACGTGATCATTTTGATCTTATATCCGTTTTTAGGTAACCATCTATTACCTTACAGATCTGTTCAGCCTTTTATACGTGAAAGAGCAAAAGTCCCAACAAAAACGACTAAAAATCACTAACTCAATTTAGTTATCTGCCTACTGCCTACCCCCCTAAGAACGATGGCGTGATTATTTATAGCCTATGACCATTTCTAGGTTATCATCTATCACCATACCAAATTTCATCAAAATCCGTTCAGCCGTTTAGGCGTGAAACAGGAGCAGACAGACAGACAGACAGACAGACAGAGTTACTTTCGCATTTATAATATTAGTATGGATACTTTTTCGTATCCATCCATTGATTACAGCATATAAAAGTCCACTGCTGAAATAAGACCTCCATCATTGATTGTCTCATAGTGTGGCTTTTGCCAGAGTTGCCACGCACGCGAGGCGGGTTGGCAAACAATTTTTTTTTTGAAATTTGAGTTGTTGGTAGCTGTCAGAATAGGCGATATGTGTACTGTAATGTGGTGTAGTAGTGTATAGTGGACACTACTACAATACATGTAGTGTCTACTATAACTATTAAGCTACAGTTTGACTTAAAGTTCTAAAATAAAAGCAATTTTTATGGCGACTTTAGGAAAAACCTCACACTCTCTGATTTGTTTTAAAATACTTTTCGTATATCCATCCATCTATCCATCCAATTCAGGCTATAAAAGTCTACTGCTGAACATAGACCTCCCCCATAGATTGCCCCATAATGGGAATTTTAAGCGGGTAACTGTAACTGTAAACTGTAAAGCGGGTTGGCAACGACATTTTTTTATAATTTTAGTTGTCAGAAAGGTGCTACTGCACATCGAATATAGCTTCTTGCTGTCGGGATAATGGATATTATTATACCGCAACTACATGGATAATGTATAATATAGTCGTCACTGTACGGTTTTGTTCAGACAAATGTAAATGAACTAGAAATGAAAATTATTTGTTTCCTTGAATCCTGGTTATACAAAGTTAACAATATTGGTATGTCCTCACGTGGTGGGATCAAATTTAAATGCGGGATCCGAAACAACATGCTTTGTAGGATCTGCGGCTCGAAATAAAGCACCGGAAATGGTATGCAGGGGTGACCGGGAAAATCTGGTACATGCGGTTAGATCCACGCGCGGGTTGTTAGATAATTGCCTACGATAGCTCAGGCCTCAGTAGATGATGATTCAAGTTAAGTAGATACATAAACGAAGGAACAGCGGGTAATTGTTCTCTTAATTGTAGTCTTAAGACCCTATATGCTCACCTGCAATATTCAGATTACTTCAACAGCTGCGATCCGGATCTTCTTCAGCACGATCGGCTGACTAATGTGAATAGTTCTGGCGGTATCACAGTCTTATGCTCGCCACACACGGTCAGTTCAACTGATCATTCCAACTGATCAGTTCAAACTAAAACTGTTGATATTTTTTAAAATATTGGATTTACGATATATCGATAAATAAACTTATATATAAAACTGAGATATTGATATATTTATAATTATCAATATATCGACAATTCGATATTTTAAAATATATCAACAGTTTTAGTTTGAACTGATCAGTTAGAATGATCAGTTGAACTGACCGTGTGTGGCGTCAACTACTCAGTTCTGTATGTTTGCAGAGCCGCGACACGTGCACGGCGCTTGCCTCTAGCGACAGCTTAGCGAAGAAGAACACGTAACGAATGCATGAACGACACCCAGTGAAGTATAATTTTTATGGTTGCAGCACGTATGGATCGGCTGGACCAGGGAAGGACCACAGAATACCAGCGTTAAATAGCAGTTTAATGTTAATGTGTTTCATATTATGAGTGAGGGTAGAGAACTGGAGACTTTTTTTAATGGTGGATAGCAATTCTATATCAGCATTCAGAGATAACATTGCATCTAGGTACGTTTTAATGCTTTATCGAGGACAGATTTAGGTGTCTATGGGCTAAAACATCCACTTAACGTCAGGTGGCCCGTGTGTTGTGTTGTGTATCTCACCCTTATTGTATAAAGAATAATCGAGATAATATTATTATACCTGAAATAAAAGAAAAAATAACATAACATAAACACTCACGCCTGTCACCCAGAGGGGTAGGCAGAGACTACAGACTTCCATTTGGCACGATCCTGACACACCTCTCTTGCCTCCTTCACATCCATACACCTACGCATACATGCTCGTCGGTTAAGGGTACTCCTAATTTTGCCCGTTTTCAATAAATCGCCAATTTGGTCGATAAATTTTCGCCTAGGATGTCCCTTTCCGACTCTGCCATTCACTTCTGCACCATAAATTTTCTTTGTCACTATTTCCTCATTCATTCTTGAAGAGTGTGGTTTGCAAGATGATGTTGTGACCAGGATTAAGAAAGGAATGCTTCGGTGGTTTGGTCATGTGGAAAGAAAAAATCTATCTAATCAAAAAAAAATCTAATCGAGATAATATTATTATACCTGAAATAAAAGAAAAAATCTCGTCTTATTAGATCCGCGAAAATGGGTGATGAACAAGACAGTGTGATGAAACAGTTTCAGTAGGCGTACCTAAAAACGGAAGTATGCCAATCGACAATCCTCTTCATTCTTTTATTGAGCGTTAGTTGCACTGTGATTCGCTGAACGTTGCATGGAGAAAGCTTTGATACTGATTCGTCAAGCCCATCAAATAAAACTTCGAAGTCCAAGAAAATCAACTTCATCAAATAGTAGTAATGAAGCAGTGTGTGAAATAGCACGTATATGTAAACTGGAAAAAAGTTACTGGCTCAGGTATTAGAGTTCCATTTCCATTTAAAATTAAAAAAAAGTAACTATCAATATTTTATGACTCAGAATAATTTTTTTTATCTAATAATTATTTATTACTAACATATTAGATCCGACCTATTGCGATTGACAAAGTTATGTCGAAAAAACCAATTAACTTTGACGGAAAGCGTTATAAACGCATAAAATTTCGAGAAGAAGAAATAATATGAAATGTAATATAGAGTGTAGGTTTTTAAATTTCCAGAGTACGAAAAATCTTTACCTAACACTTTATTTTAAATATGGCTGGCCTTTACTGTGTCCAGTACTGTGAGGCACTCAGTGACGTAGCATGAGTTTTTTATGCGGGTCCAGTGACAACTGCGAATACTGCGACCAGAATAGTTTATTGTGATCGCTGATATGACGATTTTTTTCAAATCTTAAACAAATTTTCAATGTCCGCTAACAGACTTAAATTACTAAAAAATGGACGAAGTCACGCGCCAATAGAATGAAAAAAATCATGCAATTTTATTTCGTGGGCGCGTAAGTGTCTGTCACCGTTATGTTTTGTTTTGACGGGTAAGAGAGGAGGTATATAGAAAACATATATTATAACGGCGAGTTTTTTTATCTTGACTGATTACAGATGCGGTATCACTTGAAACGCATAATCATCATGGGCTGCAGTATCTACATGCGATCAGGTGGGTCGTACGTTCAGATGAATTCTTTTCTTAATGGTCATGTTATCTACCTTAGCTTTAGGGTGGTTTTATCTACTTTTCAAATTTAAGTTCAGGGTATAACGATCGGCAATCCACCAAGACGAATTTCCTCAATGCACGCAAGGTCTTTGCCCTGTCGTTTTATAAATGATATTATGTGAATATAGTGGCTCATAGAGTACAATAACTATATTTTATCCTCGACCAACAATCAAAATGCGATGCGTTATCACCCCTAAGGACTAAAATGGAATGACGTTACCAGTAAAGGGTAGTGCTGATTTTCACAGTGAGTAAAGTCATAATTCTGTATCCACATTCATATATGTTATTATCATATATAGTATATTTCACCATATCCATAGTGATAATTTTAGTTTTACCTTCTACTTTTACGTTTTTACTTCATTTACTCTCAAACCCACGGGATAACATAAGTAGTGAATTTTCTTACAAAGACACTATACGTCTCATATATTGCGACTGCCGATTACCACACAGGCCAAGATTGAAAGAAGGACTCTCGCCTTTCAATCCTGGCTCGTGTCGTGACGAACGCTGATCCATTTGCCAATCGTGGTGAAGAATCACTGCTAGAATAGCAATGGGTTTTTATGAGATAACGATGAAGAAGAATGATAAAACATCTTAAAAACTTACCGCAGAAGGATTGAACGAAATTTAAGGAAATGACAGCTTCCAAGACCATAAACATTTCGTAATTAGGCGATCTGTATGGATCATCTTTCGGGAGCCATATAGGGAACGGCAAAGGGCGAGAAGTGTTTTCATTTATTGTAGCAAACAGGCTTTGATATGTAAGCTCTACTATACATGTCACCAGAAACATACTAGGTACGATGGTTATAAAGATAAACCAAACGTAACATAATTGCCAAATCAATAACTGACCGTGAATAAATAGTTTCCTGAAAAAAAAATGGCGAGTTTTTACTAATGTGACTTTTAAAGTTTTATTGCTAGAAGTCCTGGTAAAAAAATCATTCAATCTGTACGGGTAGCCTTCTTTATCGATAAATCAGCACTTTAGTAGTAAAATACTAATACTTATTTATTAGCACATACTCGTCCTCGATTTCAAAATGTTAGTAAAAAAGTGAATTAAAGCGATAAAGGAGACAATTTTTTTTGTATGT
This sequence comes from Parnassius apollo, assembly GCA_907164705.1. Taxonomy (NCBI): domain Eukaryota; kingdom Metazoa; phylum Arthropoda; class Insecta; order Lepidoptera; family Papilionidae; genus Parnassius; species Parnassius apollo. Next base: position 4,801,370 of record CAJQZP010000885.1, on the reverse strand, counting down.
AGAATGGGCCCACCACAAATTTTTTTTGAGCATTCTTTGGAGGAGGCAGTGTTGCACGCCATAATTAATGCCACTAGCTCCATCTAGTATCGAGTAGTAGAACTAAGAGAGCTTTCTATAAAATTCCATACTTTTTATACAAATTACATAACTTTCTACACCTAGTCGGTCAGGACCGGTATGTACTCGAACACTCTAGATGTTTCAGTAGAAAAGGTCCTATATAAGAATGGTATTGACCATGACCCCAGTATTGAATTGGCAATTCAAGCGGATACTTCGAAGCGATATTACTGCGAACTAAATGATCATTGTGATTAATTATTAGTGTATTTTAAGTTGGAATTTGTGTTCGGTAATTAAAGTATCCATTTTGGTTATTCCATCGGCAGTATTTACTGTCACGAACCCTAAGCTCGTAACACTAGTAACAAATACATTTCTTCAGAAGAAAAAATAACGATCACACTAAGGTAAGAATACTATTTATTAGCTAATTTAATTATAGGAATAGAAGTACTTAGGTATAACAATTATAGTATTAGATTTGTGTAGAAGTGATTGTACATCTGGCAAATAAAAATCAACCAATTACTTGAAAAAAATGTTTTGTGTGTCTAGTGTATCGTCTGTAACAGAGTCTATGTCGGAGTAATAAGAAAGTGCAGAAGCAGATTGACCGTCGTAATTGGACGAGGTAATAGGTGTTGGCACGTGGGTAGTCAATGTCAAGGTAATATTTTCAGTAGGCGATGATGTTGGCCTAATAGAAGTGGAATACGAAGCAAATTCATGGTCGGAATTGAACGAAGCAATATGTGTTGGCACGTAGATGGTCAATGTCGAGATAATATTCCCAGTAGGCAATGTTGTTGGCCCAACAGAAGTGGAATATGAAGCAGATTTGAACGAGGCAATAGGTGTTGGTCCATAAGGCAATGTTGTTGGCGGAATAGGAGATAAATATATAGAAGTTGTTATTGGTGTTGATGTGCTAGTATGCGTCGACGTCAAAGCAGTAGTATTATACTCATATGACGCTATTGTCGGCGTTTTTATTGCCGTAGATGTGTATGAACTTGTCGAAACATCGAGTGATTCACACATATTATTTGTGATTGTGAACATAATTTAAATTTTAGTACGAATTTTTATCAACAGTGTCATTTTTTAAGTGTTGGGACTAAGGACAATAAAAATAAGATGTCTTTGTCTTGTAATACTCTTTCATCTAAAGAATTCCTTGTCCTTAGGATTTTCAACAGCTCTTGTTCGCACTCGTCAATATTTTTACGTTTGGATTGATTCCTACGCTGTTTAGGTTCTACGATTCTTTCTAGTTCTGCAGAATTTTATGAAAATACCCAGTTCCCTTTATGCGTCGTGGCAGTAGACGGTAAACACATGCATCTTGTAAATCTTAAAAATTGTGGTTCATTATTTTATTATTATAAACATTACTTTTCTATTGTATTATTAACAATTTCCGACGCAAACTACTTATATACTTCTATTGACGTCGGAGCATATGGCAGAGAAGGTGATAGCAAAATTTTGTGTCGGAGTAACATTGGAAATAAAATTAAAAAATAATACATTAAATATTCCGATGGATCTAACCCTCCTCAACGATAAAATCAAGTGTCATTTGCCTTACGTAATTGTGGGTGAAGAAGCTTTTGGACTACAGAGACATATGAGACCTTATCCCGGAAAGAAATTGAGTTATGCACAAAGAGTATTTAACTACCGCCTTTGTAGAGCGTTGCGATATAAAGAATGTTCATTTGCAATACTAGCCAATAAATGGAGAATTTTTCATATGCCAATGATGGTTGGGCCAGAATCAGCTATTCTTATCACAAAAACTGCATAGTGCTTCATAACTATGTTAGAAGACGTGATGGATTTAGCTTTTCAGATACTCTTACTAATGTGATTCCTTGTGCAGACAGAGTGAGTTTAAGTACGACTCAGGCAGCACGGGAGGCACGAGATAAATTTGCTAATTACTTTTTGCCACTGAGGGTCAGTTGGCATGGCAAGATAAATATATTTAAGTACAAATTAAGTATTCGAATTATAAAGTATATAATATCTTACTTTTGATTTTTTTTGTAGTTCATTTAATGACGACTAATTTGGTGTCATTGACTAAGCTATTTCGCTTCAGTCATTCGATTTTTTTACTCTGTTTTTATAATCAGGACTTCTAACATCCCAAATGTAAGGCTTTTCCTCTATTTATTGAATAAATAATTCTGCATCGAACATTATGTAAATTTGGTCACTTTAGGCTTGAATTATATGCGTCCGCGCGACTAAGCGGCTCAGCCACTACACCGCGAAATCACATGAAACTCTAGGGTAGGCAACGAATTATTTGAATTGCGACGCGACCGCTTGCTAGCCTTGTTCGGAGCGGCGCGGGCGCGCGGCTCGGACGCTCTAACAAGATTCAACGACCAACGTGTTTAGTTGTGTCGATGCATTTATACCGGACGGAGCGTTCTATTGTAAATAATCTAAGCACTTATATAATACAGCATTGTTGCCACATAACATTTCCCTGACGCAGTCAGTAATAAACGCCCGCGACGCAACATAATCTATTCGTAACATTCCGTATTTTATATCTTTTGAGTCGATGATCCAAATGAAACATATCAGTATTTGGAACATTTCAGTGATCGAGATGCGAATGTTCTAATCGCAAAAATGATACACTTTGCCATAGAATAAATAATAGTACTACGTACAGAAGTTGCACTTCTTTGATGTCAACTGCTTGCCGACGTTTAATAGCCCACGTAATTATTATTAATCAGATAAATCGCGCACGCAAGCTAAATAAAACTTTATCGCTGCGCGTTAGTGTCCACATTACTTTGCATCTTTACCGCTTCCTAAATCACGGCGGACTTTCCGTGGTTATTAAGGGATGTCAATAGAAAGTATAAAAAATACATTGCGAAATGTTAATTATGTTACATAGATGAAGTACTTTTTCTGACTATGATCGACTGACCATACTTTCGCCCCTATGTGAGTTCTGCGATGCCTAAAGCATGCAAATTGCAAGGTAATTCGTCGGGAATCGCAACGCTTGGTTCGGAAGAAATAGGTAGATTGTGTAAACAACAAATAAACCTGAAATCATTCACATTTTTACGTATAAATACGATTCCTAACAGAAATGTGATCTATTCTACTTACATAAAAATCTTCTTAGTATACAAAGTTTTAATTTCAGTATTTTGTGTTATTATAACTTAAAATATTTTAATTACAAAAGACAAGTATAGGTATGTATGTAAGTTTGGATAGTGAAGTAAATTTTACCTAATTTTTGTAATAAAGTACTTAGGTATTTCTTCTGTAGACCAAAATATTACTTAATTCTTTTTTGCTGTAAGTACCCATCTAACAAAAAAAAAATTAAATAAATTCACCTTTCATAATTTCCTTCTAAAATTCTTCGGTAACTTAAAAAATGATATGAAACCTTTTGTTGGTCATTTCATTTAGTATCCATCCACGCAACAGTTATAGTAGGAGCGACGTTTTGCTATTATAATTGATCAAATAGGTAATATACATAATATATAATTTTTAAAATACATTAAAACTTTTACAACTATTTTACCTACAATTAAATATACTAAACACTAAACAAAAACTATTTCAACTAGTATTTACATAAAACTATTTACGTAAACAACGTTAAAAAACTTTAACATTGAATCGCCTACATCGCGCTAGCCCCGACTGCGTATAACACAAATTTACTCACACGATAAAAAAAACCCGCACAAATGCCCTTCTGCAATAAAACCTGCCAAAGTTTGCTCCTCAAACACAATTTACGCAGCAGCTAACTAACTAACGCAATAACATATCTTTCTTACCCTATTACTCTAACGAATTACTCTATTAGGTTCTCTATCACACGCAGAATGCAACATTGCCGTTTTGTGTTCGAGTACCTATTCGTCAATGTTGGCTCCGGATCCACTTAGTCTAAGTAAATGTCGCATATAAGTTAGTTATTCTGGATCTAAGAAATCATATTCAGTATGATTTTTTCGACCGTTGATGAATCAACAAATGTTGGTCAAATCGCTGAGGAGTATCTTGAAAACCTGTAAGTGCAGATCCATCGTCGCCACACGCGCATCAAGAAGGGATCAAAGTATATCAGTTTGCGCGGCGAGGAGCTGAGCAAAAACATAAAATAGGTGGACCAACAAAATTGTTCTAACTTCTTACTGGATCAACATGCACCGTTAAAGGTTGATTATATATATTACAATATGGGGCACTGACTTGCCCCATGACAACATGTATTTATATCATCAGTAGGACAATTTGAAGCGAATCGCATAAAGAATTGTGGTGGAATAGTTTTGAGGTGTCTGTTTGGACCTTTAAACTATACATAAAACACTCGTTTAAAGTTTTATTTGAGGATTCAGTGCCAAATCAGCAAGGTCAATAAGAGTTGAACTTTATGCAGATGCAAATGTGTAGGTTCATTAGTGTGGTTCATAAGACTCAGGCATTATAAAAATTGATTTAAATACGAGGTGTTAGTGTTGCTCTCACTCTAATTCAATATGAATATGAAATCACCCACATATTGAATTCACCAAATATAATAAGATGATTACGTAGGGCAACAGGGGTCATCGGATGTGGGGGTCACGTGATGCTGTACGAATCATTACATTCGACGATAAACGCAATCGTTGCGTGAGTACGTCGAAAAATCAAAAAGAGCGCCAAAAAGTCAAAAACTGTAACAGCATAGAACACATAATTAATTAATAATAAAGTAGGTACTTATTTTATTATTATCAGTTTTTCATATAAAGCAAAGATTTTGTTAATATATTTGAGTATCGGAAATCTAACAAATGTTTACAGTGAATCATTATCACTTTTAAACATACATTTAATATCGTCTTTACACAGCATTCAATAAGTAGCATAAATACGGCCTTGCTTGGTCTAGAAAAATTTGCACCAATGGAAAATGGGTGCCGTCAGCCACTTCCGTTGCATATGGACATGTGACAATATGCAATTTATATGGAAATAATTATCTCATTACAGTTATTAAACCAAAATCGTATCTATTTTGAAGTCATTTGTATGTCTTCATGGTCGTTTAAACACTTAATTTTAATTAAAAAAAAACTTACTTATATTTTTGATCTAATCTACAAATATATTTGAAGTCGTCGTTCATTCGCCCCAAAAGATTTATGATTTTTGCTTTGTTTGCAAGTACACTTAGGTTTACAACTGGAATCGTGCTAAGTATAATACAAAAGCAAAAGCCTTCAGTGGCAAATGCGTAGTCCATTTCAGACAATCCGTGATACACAACCATTGCTTCCAGGACTATGCCCACCATCGCAAAGGATGTGCACACTATGGGCAATATAAACCTATAACATTTGAAAAAAATTAAAAATGAGTACGAAAAGAAAATTAAAAATTAATAATCGAGGTATTTGCAAAACATTACCTGAACTTTGACACGGTATTATTAATGCCGCTGGTAAAAAGAACAATTTTCAATTGTGGGTGAAATTTATCGAGATTCAAATACGGGTTATCGAAATCGAAATCTCGACGGCTGAAAATATCTTTTAAATATTGCAGTGAACACATTTTCTGTCATTCAGTTACGATGCTGGGAGAAAACTAATTCAGGAAATTATTCCCGACTTTTCGTTAGTAAAATAATAAACTGCTATTACGTACTTCAAAACGAACCCATAATGATCATTAGGGTAATTCGTAGTTGCATCGGTACTGCATCAATTATTCTGTTCTAATGCGTCTTAATAGCCTATGAAAAGTATAATGACATATGATTTCAGTAATAACTATAGCTAATCAGTTCATCAAAAAAAGTTAAAACTATGTACTAAAATAATTAATTACCTTTCCAATAGTAAGTAGAAATGGGTCCTATTTTGAAGTTTAAGTTTATGTTTTACGGTCCTATTTTGAAGTTTAAGTTTATGTTTTACGGTCCAAAAAAATTGGAAATCGCGTGCGTGCGTGTGCGTGAGAAGTGTGTATGTGCGTGGGTAGTGCTATATATTGCCTCATAGGGGAGATATATGCCATAGTTACCAATCTTGGCAAGCGGGTCGGTAATCGTAGTTTTATTTCTTTTTAGTCGTCGTGAGGAAGACGCTGCTGCTCATCTCCTGATTTGTTTCCCTCAGTCACCTTAACGACACCCTCGTGATGATATTGGGCTAGTGGATATTCTTACACCGTCACACGCGGTAAAGCTTTTACTATCCAAAAATTAAATAACGACTTATTAATAGATTCTACCCAGGCGAAACTAGGGCGTTACACTGGCTTACAAATAAAAATATCTCTCTGTTGAAGATCGTAAAAATTACAAGAGACTTTTTTTGTTATAGGATAGGGTGACAAACGAGCACATAGTCCACCTGATGGTAAGTGGTTGCTGCGGCCCATAGACATCTACATTTATTCTCGATTACAAATCAAAATGCAGATGCGTTGTCACCCGTGAGGACTAATATGGAATGCCTCGTTTTCAGTAAAAAGGGTCTCCGGTTTTCTGCACTCACCATACGAAGCACAGCATTAAGCTACTATTTCACGCTGGTATTCTGTGAGAGCGTGGTCCTTCCCTGGTCGAGCCGACCCATTCGTGCTACAACCATACTACTAAGGGCCTACGCAGACCGGGACGGCATGGCAAGGGATTTTAATTTTTACTAATGGACATTCAACCGTATTGTTACAGAAATACGACATAAATGCTATGCTTTAAAATGGTACCGTGGCATTGAAAGGGATTTTATCGCACGGCATTAAAAAACGCGCCACAGGCTTATGATGGGCGTTGAATCAACGAACGGTTTAAATAGACGGTCTACGTTCAATCGACGCTTCGACGGTCTGCAGTTCATTCGTTAACTACTCGAATTCATAGACGGCTAAACTGAGTGACTGAACTTCACAATATCTTTTTGCCATGGAATCGAGCCCTCATCAGACTTAAATTAATCTTTAAACATCTCCCGTACCGTCATACCATCTAATGCATTGTTCATATTATTATCGTTTTCTAAATTAATGCTAACACTTGCTATATTTTGGCTTTCTGTGCTTGTACCACCTATGATGAAATTGTGTAAGCAAGTACATGCTAAAATTATATTATCAATATATTTTGGTTGAACCTGAATTCGTTTTTGACATAATTCGAAACGTTCTTGAAGTATACCAAATGCATTTTCGACGATACGCCTGGCTCTACTCAAACGATAATAGTATATTTTCATTGCTTCATCTGTCAATCGATCGCCACTAAATGGTCTCATAATGTTTGTGGTTAACGGAAAAGCCTCGTCTGCTACAAAAACATAGGGCAACTCAAGATCTGTCCTCGGTAAACGTTTTTTTGGGGGAATATCGAGGGCATTAGAAGTCAATTTTTTTCCAAATATTGAGTTTTGCATTATACCTCCATCACTATTTCGTCCATATGATCCTACATCTGCAATCACAAATTTATAATTTGCATCCACAACCGCTAGTAGTACGATACTAAAAAACTTTTTATAGTTTATGTAGAGACTTCCACTATTGCGAGGTGCCTTTATCCTGAAATGATTCGTTCCCCATTGATTCGTTCTTTCAAACAATGGCAGCCACAATAAAAAAACTACCAGAAAGAGTGCAGGTCCAAATAAAGAGACAAATATTTAATATGGTAACTTTCGCCGAATGAAACTGACGCCGAATGAACTCCAGCTCCAACGTCTGAAGATGTCTCTAGCAATTTGCAACATCAACGACCATGCCGTACCGCTTCTACTTCAAGATCTGGCTATGGAACCGCGGCAGGCTTGAGTTATGAAGCTGTATCAGGGTCTGGCCATGAAACCACCTCAAGAACTGGCTGTGAAGCAGCTTCGGGGTCTGGCTTTGGAACCGTCTCAGGCTCTGGTTATGAAGCTGCTTCGGGGTCTGTCTATGGAACCGCCTCAGGCTCTGGTTATGAAGCGGTTTCACGGTCTGGTTATGGTACCGCCTCCGGCCCTGGCTATGAAGCTGCTTCAGGGTCTGGTTATGAAACCGCCTCGGGCCCTGGCTATGAAGCTGCTTCAGGGTCTGGCTACAAAACTGCAGTTTCTGATTACGAAAATAATCTAAATACTCTAAATTAAGTAAAAACAAAGTCAGTGCAAAACTTGAAAATCGTTATTATGTGTCTACAATACATGATTGTACTTGGCAAAAAATATTGTTTTTTTAATTTAATAAAAGAAGAAAAAATAAAACTTATACAATCATTTAACTACCCACCTCAAACACAAGGATAATCTTTGATCGGCTTCAATGGATTTGCGAAAATTGGTCCACTGTTTTTCGATATATGGCCGACATATATTCAACAGTGCTTGAAATTTCTCATAATCCATTCTATGATAGTCATAAAATTTTTGCACGTCGTATTTTAAGTCATTAAATAAATTATTGAATTCACCCTTTGATTCCCTTTCTTTCCATAAATTATCAACCCAAAATCTTCTTCTATCCCTATTATTAACCTGTGCACCTTCGTTTTCATCTGCAATAATCGATATAGACACCAAATCCCAATCTACCATTTTAAAACTGAGGCACACCAACACTCGATCAAACGCAACTGAAGACTAAAAGTGTATCAGGCAGCATCAGTCGCTGAGGCGTGCTTTGTCGAGCCGCGGCACGCCATGGCATGCCGTGGCAAAGTGTTGGAATGCCGCGGTATCTAAGCGGCCAGTGTGCGCTGACTCACGGCAAAATCCCTTGCCATGCCGTCCCGGTCTGCGTTGGCCCTAATATAACTGCAGCATTGCTCTACCACGTATTATCTTTGATCGTTTTTAGGACGATAAAAATAGAACAAAGTTATTGGACTTACATGACTTTTTTACCTGACATGATGCTAAACTCCAGAAAAAGTCGGACAATGTCAATCAGAAATCTGCGGTTCAAAATGATTCGTGGTAGGGGCTTAGAGCACAGGATAAATTATAGTACTACGTATTACACCGGCAATACATGTTGGCCAAGCCTCCGCCAACGCGAGCGTAGGCAAATTTAAAACAATAAATAAATAAATTAAAGCATAGATTTAATATTAACTTTCATAGATAAGGGATGGAAGCATAGATTTATTATGGCTGCATTCGGAATCCCGAATCGGAATTCCAAAACGGAATCCCGAAACGAAATTCCATATGCATATGGCGGGCCAACAATAATATGAGTAGCCGTTTATCAACAAAACACTAATACATCTTATATTTTCCAAAAAAATCATTTTATATTGCTACTTTGAAAAAATAAACAGCTTGAAAAAAATTTTACGTGGACGTCCGGGTTTTTTAATAAGCTTTAGAAATGCATTAACTGGTTCCCTATTTATATATGAATAGCCTGTACGTGTAGTTTGATAATAAAATCATTTTCAACTTTATAAGTAGTATTGCTATTAAAAATTGAAAGGCTCTTTCACATTTTTAAGCCCTTGATAGATAAAGTACAAATAAACCATAGAGCCTATATCGGTTTCATACTTTGTGTAATCGATTTATTCTGGTAAACGTGGTGATGTATGCCTGACGAGAAGACGTGTTGTAATCTCCCGAATGCTGCCCAGCCGTGTTGAATCCGTCGATTGAACTCTCGGTCGATGTTGGACTTACCTAGTTGGACTATTTGTTCCAGCTAAACATACTCGTCAACAACTTGGAGCTTAGTGCTCCCAACAATTACTGGCACAAGTGCGACATAGACTTTACACATAATCTTTGTTTTGTCCATGATAATCTTAATACCTTCGATGTTGGGAGGCACTATTGCGGTCATTGATCGTAGAACTTGGGTCCCCAGCGATTCTGTCATATGGACTATATCGTCGGTAAATCGAAGGTGAGTGATGTAGTCACTATTGATATTAATACCGTATCTTTTTTAGTCTAGTAGCTTAAAAATGTCTTCCATGACAGCGGTGAAGAGTTTCGGGGATAAAACTTCACCCTGTCTTACACCTCTCTGCAGTTGGTTACGTTTCATACTCTGGTTCTGTACTCGGATAGCTAACGTAGCCCTACTGTACAAACACAAACACTTCGATATACTATCAACTAGGCACCGCTGAAGGGACTGCAGCACCGCCCGTATTTCGACGGAATCAAAGGCTTTATTATAGTCCACATATGCAAGAAAAAGTCGTAGATTGTACTTTTCTGTTCTGTTCCTTTTTATTATGTAGTCCTCTTTTCTGAAACCGGCTTGTTCGGGAGGCTGGAAGTCATCGAGTTTGCGTGTGAGACGAGTCGTAAGGACTTAAAAACAGCACGTAGACGCGGCTCAGAAGGAAAATCAGTCTGTAGTTTTTCAGGAGAGCGTTGTCACCTTTCTTGAAGAACAAGACCACCGCACTTCTGCTTCACGCCTTCGGAGTATTGACTGCGGTACACTATGATTGCGGTATGATCCTCTTGCATCTATTCCGGAAATTCCTAGACAGCGACGGGAAGTAGAAACAAGGTTGTGAGACGTCCTTAACCACGATCGCAAATAGCCTGCCGACCGTGGCGATCGCGGTGAATCCTCTCTACCGTGGGAGAGGTACATGTCATAAACATGATATTAAACGTGACGTTATTCATTGTGTATGGTTAGCACAACAAATTAATATTTCTCGCCGAAATCATATCAATTCGAAAGTAATAATAAATGCTAAGTTTATTGTAAGCACTCTATACTTGACTACATCTATACTCGATTAAGAATCAAAATGCAGATTAATAGTCATCCCTGAGGACTATAGCAGCGATAGCAGGCGAATTTTAAGGCTAAGTGATAAGCTGATAAGGCTTGTCAACTAAAATAAAATTATGATCTAAAAGCAGTTTTACCACATGCATGCCTTTACAGTTTTTTTTTTATAATTATTATTACAATATTTGGCTCTGTTACACAGTAAAGGTATATGTAGTATCATAAATTTGTATGCTAATAGTTGCGCTGAACATTATAGAAACCGTGTCATGATAGTTGTGTTAGTTCATTTTTAGCACACTTCAAAATAAGAGGTGATTCTCAATTTGACTGTATGTTATATTTACAGTTATGTTATGGTTGTAGTATTAATGGGTCGTCTCAACTGGGGTAGGACTACGCTTTTAGAGAATACCAGCGTAAAATAGCAGCTAAATGCAGCTGTGTTTCGTATGGTGGGTGTGGAAAACCGAAGACCAGAGTGGAAATGATGCATTCCATCTCAGTCCTCAGAGGTAACAACGAATCTGCGTTTTTATTCTTAATAGAGGTTAAATGTAGATGTCTATGGGCTACAGCATCCAGTTATAATCAGGTGGGCTATGTGGTCGCTTGTCACCCTTATTCTATGATAACAAAAATTGACGTCAAAGACAATACAAAGTATTTAAATATTACAAAATTATTGTGACAAAATATCAGTTTTTTAGAATCTACTGGCAACCTTTTAAAATTAAATATGTGGTTACTGTGGAATTACCTAAAGTTAATTATAAACCTTTTTTTCTGTTTAGATATATGATTAAAATTTATGTGCAGAATCAGAGGGAGGATATGTTACATATTATAGCTATATATGTAGGTATTGTTATGGCTGCGTTCATCTTATAATAAAATAGTTGCATTCGAATAAAAGGGCAACGTCTATTCCGCTATACATCGTTTAACTTGTCCCCGTTTGCATATCTAATAATATGGCAGACTGTTTATAAAATATTATTTCGCGTTATCACTGAGTAAAATTTGTTAGTTTGTTGTAAACATTTCTCAGAGCTGCTCTTCTCTCAACATGATCGGAGGAATTATTTTTGCTGTGATACTTACGGGCGCTGTGTACTTTTACAAAAAAGCTTATAAAAGACCCCACAACTTTCCATCTGGTGAGAAGTTTCTTTTTGTATTTACCTATAATTGTATTAATAATTTATTTTGGAAGTGATGTACATCTATGAAACTCTTCTCAAAAAAGCGATTACAATAATTGTTATGTTTTATATGTCTGACTCTTTTCTTTCCTTTTCGTAAAAATAATATATCTTCAATTTTTATTTTAAACATTTTACCATATGGCTTATAGTTTTTAAGACCGACCATCCCGCGGAGTGAGTGCTCTATGCAGGATGTCCTGTTTACCCAACGCTCAGTACGCAGAGCACTCCTCTATCTTGACGTCAACAAGTCGAGTGGGCCGGATGGCGTCCCTCCTATTGTGCTGAAGACGTGTGCTCCGGAGTTGGCACCGGTTTTAACGCGTCTTTTCCGGTACTCGTTCTCCTTTAGCGTAGTCCCGAAATCATGGAAGATAGCCTTCGTGCACCCGATCCTTAAAAAAGGTAACCGCTCTGATCCGTCCAACTATAGACCTATCGCCAACACCTCCTTGTTCTCTAAAATAATGGATGGAATCCATTATTAACAGCCAGCTCATGCGGTACCTTGAGGATCACTAGCTGATTAGTGACCGCCAGGGCGGTTTCGCTCGGCTGATCTTCATAAATGGGCGGAGGCAGTAGAGTCCAAGGGGGAGGCGTTGGCCGTTAGTCTGGACATAGCGAAGGCCTTCGATCGGGTTTGCCACAAAGTGCTTCTTACGAAGCTTTCTTCCTATGTGCTTCCCGAGAAATTGTGCAGTTGGATCACCAGTTTCTTGCAGATTGGAGCATCAAGGTCGTAGTAGACGGTGCATGCTCCGATTACAAGCCCATTAACGCTGGTGTTCCATAAGGCTGCGTGCTATCACCAACGCTGTTTATTCTGCATTACAATGACGTGTTGCGAACCGGTAACATTTATTGCTATGCAGACAACAGCTCTGGTGATGTCTTATACACTGGCCGTGCCAATATTTCTCGGGAAAACGTCGCAGAGTACCGGGACAAACTTGTGTCTGAAGTCGATACTCTATTCCTAAACCACCAGTCTCTGATCGCAGTGCATGCTAAGCCTTAGAAATTATCCATAGTTTGGTTTATTTCTAATATAATTCATATAAAATATAACTAATATTTCAGAAAGAAACATTAATCTCTTTACTTTTTTTAACAAATTAACCCTTCCCTGCTATGAAATCTGTGAAATATTTCACCTCATTCCGTGGCATTGGCGCGACATGGTGACAGAAAAAATCACGGATGCCCTCATTTTTGGAACGTTTTATCGAGCACTGACCGCCAGTTTATCATAAATTATGTATGTAATATATTTTGACTAATGCTAAGTTTATCGTTAGCACAACTGATTTTTGTATTTTAAACATATCATCTTAAAATCAATCATCTATAAATTGCTACATAACGGACCCTTATGCTATTGCAATCGACATAGTAAGTACATCATGATTTCTCATTTATCAAAAACAAAGCTGTGAACACGTATCCTGAAAGGTTTATTCTAGCGAAAGCTTCAATAACTACCTCTCTGCACTAAAAAGTAAGGTGTGCGTGTGTGTGCGCATGTATATGTGTGTGTGTGTGTGTGTGTGTGTGTGTGCAGTTGTGTGTGTGTGTGTGTGTGTGTGTGTGTGTGTGTGTGTGTGTGTGCGTGTGTGTGTGTGTGTGTGTGTGTGTGTGTGTGTGCGTGCGTGCGTGAGTGCGTGCGTGCGTGCGTGCGTGCGTGCGTGGTGTGGTGAGTGCGTGCGTGCGTGCGTGCGTGCGTGCATGCGTGCGTGCGTCGTGCGTGCGTGCGTGCGTGCGTGCGTGCTTGAGTGCGTGCGTGCGTGCGTGAGTGCGTGCGTGAGTGCGTGAGTGCGTGCGTGAGTGCGTGCGTGAGTGCGTGCGTGGTGCGTGCGTGCGTGCGTGCGTGCGTTGTGGTGTGTGCGTGCGTAGTGCGTGCGTGCGTGTGTGCGTGCGTGCGTGTGCGTGTGCGTGTGTGTGTGTGTGTGTGTGTGTGTGTGTGTTTTGTGTATCTGACTATTATTATTTTATCGGGTAGTATTGCGGGTGAAAGTTATATACGACAGTACGTTATAATAGACTGACAGAAAGCTAAGTAAACTCTTTTTATAGTTGTAGTACTAACGGGCCGTCTCAACTGGGCAGTACCACGCTTTTACAGAATACCAGCGTAAAATAGCAGCTAAATGCAGCTGTGTTTCGTATGGTGATTGTAGAGAACCGAAGACCAGAGTGGAAATAAGGCCATCCATCTTAGTCCTCCGAGGTAACAACGAATCGGTGTTTTGATTCTTAATCGAGGATAACTGTAGATGTCTATGGGCCACAGCATCCACTTACCATCAGGTGGGCTATGTGGTCGCTTGCCACCCTTATTCTATAATAACAAAAATTGACGTGAAAGTAGATACAAATTATTTAAATATTACAAAATTATTATGATAAAATATCAGTTTTATGTTTTATTGTCTGTACTTATTTTTATCCAAACTCATTTTCATAATCCGCTAGCCCATGCCATCCCGTGCGTGTCGTAAGAGGTGAGAGAGGGAAATAAAGCAGGCGATGGGCAGCGGCATCTTCCTGAATACAACCTTAAATAATTTAAAAAAAAACTGCGATTGCTAACCTGCTTGCCGAGCATGAGAACTACGGTAAATATCCCCCCTAAAAGAAAATTTTCGGGAGAGCCCAATGTTCAACAGTGGAAATTTATTATGCTGAAACGGAATGCACATTCTTCTTTCATACGTTCTTTACACTACAATAATAACTACTAACTACAAAAATATGTTCGTATGTAAGTATGCTTAAAACGTATGTATTATGTACTATTTAAAAATTATGTATGTAATGTATCAGGTATTGAGTATATTACTTAGGTTAATGTAGTTATGTATATTTATTTTTGTATTTATACTTATGGTATGTGTATTTTTTTTTCTATTTACATTCACGTATAAATTATCCTCATGTTTTATGGCACCTGCTAAAGTTCTCTGCTTAGCTCGTGGTTGACTGGTAGAGAATGCCTAAAGGCATTAAGTCCGCCAATTGTATATTTTAAGTGCAATAAAGTTTTTAAATAAATAAATAAATAAATTTTTATCGATCTCGCAAACAACAAGTGTTTCTTCAAATTCAGCTCATCTCTAACGTCTTCCATAACTTTAATTCTGCTGTTATTATTTTTTACTTAGTTAAGACTCTAGTGAACCTAGGTGAATATCGCATATCAGTTAATAATTACACAAATCTAAATGGAATATGTTGGCAAATCACTTTTAACAAAATAGTAGACAGTCATTTGATTATCATTACCACTACTTCAATAAGAAATAAGTAATTTTTTTTTTGTTTATTATTAAAGGGTTTATATTTTTATTTTTAAAACGTTTCATAAAAAGATACTTTGCAAAAAGCATCATTATGATAACACGTTAACAAGTTTGTTCTTATTTACTTCCCCTTAAAATGGCCAAAGAGAGCGATAGCTGCCGCTTGGATTGCATCGTACTTGTAAACAAGTATCGCCGCTGCTTGTGGGACTCGTCTGCTCGGGTTTGCAACACATTTATTAGCTTTAATTAAGCATTATTTATTCATTGTATAATTTTGTTTATTCCGTTTTGCCTTTAAATATAGGCAAAATATTACCAGCGGTGTTTCTTCTCGAGTTTATTATGAAACGGTGTTAGGTAAATCATTTTAATTTTTCTAATTTATTGAAATCTCCAAGAACATGAATTATTTATGTTTCGAACAGAAAAAGGGCATTAAAAAAAGCAAAAAGTGAAGCTTTTATGGTTTTCCCATACTCTCATACTCGCGCATCTCATCAGTGTAATATATTTTATGAAATGAATATAAAATAATATATTTACAATGAGAATATTGTTACGGCCTACTTTATTATCTAATTTTTTTATTGACCCCACACTAGGCCAAGACTGTCCTGTGGCGGTCTATGTATATTTTACCAAAAGGGACTTTGACTACGCATTACGTGATATTTGATGTTATCGTGTGAATTAGACAACATGTATAAAAGAAAACGTACTTTTAACAACCAGTGACTTGGTTTTGTAATTGCACGAGTACTTTGAACGAGAGTCAGCAAATAGAGGGCCTCTTTTAGAAGTTACAAAGTACAACAAGGAGTCGCAAAACTCTTGGAATTGGCATAAAACAGTTCGAAATATATAAAGGAAAAGTACGAGCCTTCTGACTGTGAAGATATTGTACTGCACACACCCAACAATCGAAAAAAAAATACCTGTGACAGGTATCGATAGTTTTGATGTTGATGCTATTAGATTCCATGTTTACGGCTACCACACAAGACAAGAATACCCCACAATTATATGATGGTAGTGTAATCTATTAAAACGAATTTCAAAAATATTTGGTTTTCATACAAAAAAACGAAAAACGGAAAACTTTCAATGAATCATTCTAAAGAGAAGTTAATAAAATAACGAACGGGGATAAAGTAATATTTAATAATGAGATATGGTTAAATGCTAGTCAAACTATGACACAGTCTTGGATGGATGATACGCAAGCATCCAGCGCAAAAGTTCCAATTGGAAAGGGTGGACGCCTCATCATTTGTCTGCCGGGGAAAGTTTTATAAAAAATTGTTTGTTGGCATTTGAATCAAAAAGTACAGGAACGTACCACGAAGAAATAAATGCCGAAAAATTTAAAGAGTCCTTCCAGAAGAGTGTACAATAATTATGGACAATACTCTCTATCACTCTATCCAACTAGGTAAACCTCCTAGACAAGGTGGATTTAGTGGCATGGCTACAAAATCATAGTGTGGATGCTGACATGAATTTATTGAAGGCAGTAGCAGTTCTGCTTTCAATAAATTCATGTTATGAATATATATATATTAATCTAAAAAAATGTTAAAAGAAGGAATCTTTCACACGTATTTATAGAAAAAGAACTAGGAACATTATAATATTAATAGGTATTTTTCGGCTAACTGCTCTCGTATTGTCATAGTAAATTGAATGGGATATTTATTAGATCCCATGTAGCCGTTTGTCTGCACAAGGAAATAAATAATTTAGACATTATAACTTTACCTCTTTTACACAGACTATGCTGCACGTCAAAATACAAAACCTCCATCTACCACAAAAAAAAGCTTGGTCTATTTAAAGAAGCATGTGCAAACGTCACAAAAATGATTGGATCAATGTAGTAGAAAATACAAAGAAAATTATAACGGACCACTTTAGAAGAGACGTACATTTTGACAATTAAAATGAATTTATTGTAAGGTTAACCGACGAAGACAGTTCAAAATGATGATAATTTTTCTCGATCATCCAGTGACGAAAGTGAATAAAAATGTTACTAATTCAGTGAATTTATTTGTTTATCTCACCCAAGCACACTTTTTTATTGTTAATTTTATTAGACTAGCGACCCATATCAGCATATCAGTGGCATGCTAGAGCTTTTCTCTAGGTACGCCACTGGTACATAATATACATTGTATTATTATACGTAAACATTCCCTAAGAAATCAGTATATCGGGTTTTAGTTTATCTTTTGGCTTTGGTTCTCGCCCAAATTTAAACTTAGTTTGGATTTATGTAACTGTTAAATATCACAAACTCGTATGAGTAATAAAATGCCTCGAAATCAATTTTAAACAATGTACATAAATTGTAGATTACGTAATCGATACGTCTCGAGAATCGGTTTTCAAAGCAATCGATTTTTTACCATAATTACACAAAGTCTTTTATAGCTGTCAAATCGGTCTAATTGAATTGTCGCAAGTATAAGTTTGTTTTTTAACGTGTCGCGATATTGGAGTGAGCTCAGAGCTTGTATGTGCGTATTGAGTGCTATTTTAAGAATGAACAGTTTTATCGGACCGAGGATCAGCGGTTCTTCGAATAATAATGCCTTGGGGTAGCGAAAACGTTTTCGAAGAATCAATCTCAATACCGCTCTTTAAGCCCTTTCCAAGGGTATTAAGTTATAGGATAAAAAACTGCCCCAATCCGCTATGCAGTACGTTAGGATAGGCTGAAAAAGCGCTAGGTAGACTGTAATTAATAACTGCCTGTCGGCAGCTTCTCTGAGCAACTTCGTGGATTATCTTACCCTTACAACTGTGTACTGCCAAAAGCCGCATTTGTCAGATGTGTGCAATCGCTTGTGGACTTGTGGAGGGCAATTATTTCATTCCAATTGGAATATCTCTAATTATAATTAGAATTATGGATATTTATTAGTAAATTACGACTCTAAGACAACAATTCTACAAATTGTATTCAATTTTTTTACCATTAGTATTAAATTGCACGGTTAAATATAGCCCATAGTGTAGGTTCCTCGAAATGTGATGATTTTTATTATTTATTGTACAAATAAAACAATTAATAGGTTTTATATGTTATTTTATTAATAAAATAAGATATTTAAAACAAAAAAAATAATACAAACTTCACAAGTCATCATACATTTTTTTACACACCACTTGTTTTAATAAAAGCCACTAAAATCAACCACTCTGTTTGGTATTTTAATTGGCCTTCATATTTCTCAATGGTTTGAAAAGACTCTTTGTTTAAGGGTCAAACATTTTATGTTTACAGTAAGTTGAGCATATCAGCTAAAAGTTAAAATAGCAACATAGTTCTAAGATTAATATAACTTGAGTAAGAGCTGAACAAATATGGTACTTAAAATGGGCAGAAAACACAGTGCTCATTTAAAACTCTTTTCTTTGGTTTTAGTTTTAGTAGTTTACATACTATCAAAAGAGTGTTATATTTACCAAGATTTAGATAGAACGAGGTATCAAATTCAAACAGAAAATAAGTTTGCTTCCTAGAAATATTTTAAGAACAATGTTGATAAAAATTGTAAAAAAAACAACCACTTTAGTCACATTGAGGTCAGAAAAATATGGATACGACTCTTTATTTTTTGTTGTATGAAATATTATAAAATAACTTTTCTGCGTTTTAGGATAGTGTTTCTGTATAGTTTTACTGTAGTGAGTGGTGTGGCTCAAAGCAGGTAAATACACATAGGAGGACATTGCACGCTTTGCAATAAGCGGTTGTTCGTTTTTTACACACGGCGCACAAACGTCGCAACCGCTCATGTTGTTTGCCGGCAACAAACTCGTATTGTGCTGGAAAATGCTCCCCTAAAACTGAAGGAGCCACAACTATTTGGTGCAGTCGTGTGATGTGCTATCAATTGACCCACCAAAATTTTACGAAAATTTCGGTGGGTAATTTGGGTGATTTCAGTAATGTGTAAGCGTTTAGAACATTCACATTCAATAGGCGTCTGAAATTTTTTTATACCACACTCGAGTACACTTTCGTTCAATCGGGAACATGGCGATCATTTGATCCTTTCGGTCAACCCCTCCCATACAGATATTATAATCCGATATGATCGAGGGCTTTAGAGTGTCACCACACCTAACAGATGCTAAACCATGGTATGTCGAAATAAGAGCTACACGGTTCTCTCCATACCACGATATCCACATCCTGCGAGGTACAGCCACACAATTGACCAATCGACATGTCACTTTTTTAAGTTTGTGATTTCTGAGGGAACAAACTGGCGATTTGTTCGAAGCGTTCCCACGCAGTCAAAGCCCCGAAATTTCAACTCTCGCGCAAGGGCTGGGGAATTGTAAAAATTATCCATCCAGATAGTATGGCCTTTATGCTCAAGACTATTTAAAAGCCTGATCACTAAGGAGGGGATAATTCCAGAAATTGGACCTTCTTGTGGAGTCGAGGAATCATCTTGCCCTGCGTGGACTTCGAAACGCCACAATTAACCAGTCTGGGATTCACATACTTCGTAGGTTTTTATTCCTACTGAAACAGCCTTATTTTTTATAAACTGGTTTATGTCTAACCAGCCCTTCCACATAATTAGATTCTCGTCCAAAGCTACATTTTGGGACATGTTATATAGTTGTGGGAATCTGGATTAAGGTGGTCCAGTACAGGTTTAATTTTAAACAATCTGGCCTCAGAATGCGTCATCAATTCCGGGTTACAACTATCATTGTCTTGGAAATGGAGACATTTGCTCAACAGCACAAAACGATCATTACTTCATCGACGCCGAGAACCTGGGTGTACTGAAAATTTCCTCAGTCTTATTCCAGTACTCCTCGAGACGTGATTTGACTACAATTCCAGTGGCCAGAATTATAGCCTAATATAAATACACGTATAGTTCATCGACGTCGGTGGGCTGCCACATGGTAATACGGCTGTTGGGGCGTATGGAGCCTTCCTCCAGCACGTACGTTGCCAGCTGTTGCGCATATTTATTTGTTTCACTAGCTATGTGGTCCATTATTTGCCGATTCCAAACGGCAGTAAGTGCTTCATATGGGGTCGCTAATGAAACAGTGGGACCACAATTACTGTCGGAGAAAGCTTCTCTTCTCAACTCAGGTGGAATTTGAGGTTGCGAGAACGCTCTCCAATTGAACACAAATTTTGATGTCGGTTGTAACTCAGTTGTGGGTTCCGGCTCGGTTGTGGGTTCGGAATCGGTTGTGGGCTCAGGATTGGTTGTGGTTTTGGGATCGGGGATTTTAAAAATCGGTAGTACGGTCTAGAACTGCTGCGGCTGCTGTGACTGAGGTGGCCATTGAAACGACGGTATCGCATCAGTTTTAACCACATCATCGTCCTCGTCTTGAACATAAAATCGTGTAGCTCTCGGCACCATTGGCGTTGTGATAAAGTTATTGTTCTCCCCCTCGTCCTCAGAGTCCTCTTCATTGCCTGAACAAAAACATCTTAATTACTACATCATTAAAATTATTGATAGAATTCCGTCACAAGATGTAATAATAAAAATTTTAGGTACCATAGTTTAGTATTGTGCTTATATCATCATCCCTAAGAGTCTGTCTTGGGCGATGGGATGACGAAGATGAAATTCTGTAAAAATATATAGATCAAATTTTAAAATTGAGATCAATTTGATCTTAATACGTATTTATTTTTACGTGTACTCATGAGCACTGCCGCTTTTGTGATTCAACAGGGGGGCCTCAGTATTTCTGAATATATAAATAGTAAAGTCAATAAAAATAATGTTAATACGTTAAGCCCATATAGTAGCCCATTTTCTTTTAGTTTATGCCAATTTTAGTTTCTTTTTTACTAATACTACTTCTAAAATTACAATACTAAAACTAACCTGGGTCGTTTTGCTGCACCGATTACGATTGAATGTGGCGTAGAGGCCCCGCTACTGCCACATTCAATGTGCCTGCAATTGTTTTTATGTTTAATTTAGTTTAACAGAAAATTGTTATGTAAAATACATACAATTGGAAATAATTACAAAGCGGGTGAAGGGGGACCAGAGCGTACAGTGTGGCAGGTGTAGGGGGGCTCTCAGGCAGTGTGATTGGTTCTGAAGCAGGGCCGCATATCATTACCTCTATACCAATATATATATATATATATATATATATATATATATACTGGATATTATATATATATATATATATATATATATAATACTGATTGTATAATAATTATTTATGTGTTAATAAAAAGCCGCTATTACGAGTCAGAAGAAGGGCTTTGTAAGCCGCCACCACGTCCTCCAGGCCGCCCACCACGCGTACGTGGACCAGAGGCCCCGCGTGCCCCGCGTCCACCGGCGCCTCTTCTCTGTCAGCCTCTTGTTGTTGATCGTATACATCGAAAAAGCAAGAAAGCACTCAAAACAGAACAAAGCAAATAAAAACACTAAACGGAAATAGCATTAAAAATTCCAAACAGAAATTAAAAAAAAATTCATGAAATTAAAAAATGAGCGTACATAATTTTTCAAAAATACAACACTGACTTTAATTTTATCCCATTGGGCGAAGAATATAAGAGCTATGGAGAGGGCTATGCTCGGAGTTTCTCTGCGTGATAGACTCAGAAATGAGGATATCCGCAGTAGAACCAGAGTGACCGACATAGCCCAACGGATTAGTAAGCTGAAGTGGCAATGGGCCGGCCATATAGCTCGAAGAACCGATAACCGATGGGGAAGAAAGGTTCTCGAGTGGCAGCCTCGTACCGGTAGGCGTAGTGTAGGGCGACCCCCCACTAGATGGAGTGACGACCTGGTAAGACATGCGGGAAGTCGATGGATGCAGGTGGCTCAGGACCGTGCTTTGTGGCGTTACTTGGGGGAGGCCTATGTTCAGCAGTGGACTTGTGAAGGGCTGTAATGATGATGATGATGATGATGGGCGAAGAATATTGTTTCAATAATAATAACAAATATTAAAATGTATGTAAATGTAAATGAAGTAAAATGGGATAACAAACATGTAAAAAATCAGTCGTATTACTACCTACTTCTTTGTGAAGTCTACTGAAAAATTCTAACTCGCAGGGGATATCCATACTATACCCGATTCCCGGTTTGAAAGTAAAGTACATCTATTTATTACTTTTTAAGTATTAATACATGTTTCACACTAAATATAAGCTAAATTCATTAAGTGGGCGACTAGTTCATAATATTAAATTAATGAGTTAGACGTGTTTTAATAAAAATTAAACTAAATAAAAATCATGCTCATAGTTCGACACAGAGTAGGTTTGAAAAAAAAGGCCAAAAATTACAAAAAAATAAGGTACACCTTTAATATTATTCATAGAAATTTAACATAACTTACCTTTCCATCGTATTTTCTTCTTTATCAACCTATTTAACAGCTGTTTACCTTTTTTAACACACTTAAACAAGGTGGTTAGACGTATGTAACCGGCGAACTTCTCCTCATAATATTTGACTTTTACATGACGTGATCCAGCAAAGACGCGGTCCAATAGCTAACATCTTCGATCAACAATACCAACTAGATAACGGGTCACGTACAAAATCATAGCTAAATAATGTCCGCGTGAATATAAACTTAAACAGCTACATTTGTTTACTAAAGAAATGAGACAAAAAATTAAAATAGTTTTAAGCTCAACCTAATTACAACCATCGCATCTAGTATTAAAGTTACAAATCTTACGATCATTAGTCAAAAAAAAAAGAACAAAGCTATATAATACTCCTATCACTTGGAAATGAAAAGACATAAATTAAATAAACTTTGGTATGAAATCAACCTTAACGTGTAACAAATAAAGTTCTTTTACCCGTTATTCTTCTTCGAATTTGGTCCAGGAAGTATTGAGTCGCGTTTAACACTAAAATAATTTATAATATGATCATAAGTTTAATAAAAATTATTTTTATGTTTTGGGCATTTATGATTGTTGGTATACATACTTTCCACACGAGCCATTAAATATAATATTGTATATTGATTGCATTTAATTAACTAATTCAATATATATCTATTTTAGTTTTTGTATGTATATATGTTCGTAGTATGTATGTATCTATGAATAGTATATATATAAATATGTGTATTCTTTTTATCACACCAATTTGCCCTACTCCTGTCATCTTCATGTAATCCTGTCCATTTATTGGTTGTCTAAAAGTCTTGTTTAAAACGTGGTGAAGCCATGCTGCAATTATATTAGTAGTATAGTTGTATCACTAATGGGTCGGCTCGACCGGAGAAGAAAGCTAGGAAAGCTAAAAAAATCTAAGTATCTATTGGAATTACATAAACAAAGACAAAAGTAGCAATTACCATTTTAAAGTTTATTTAAAAAAAAATTATTTTAAAGTTTTGCTAACGAAATATTAAAAATTATTACAATACAAATCTACTTCATGCGTCCATGTTCTGTTTCACAAATGTTTGCGCGTGTATTGGTCAACATTGGCAAAACATTTGTAGGGGCGGTTTTGATCGGTAATTTTGTTTAAAATATGATATTATTTGTTAGTTTAGAGCTTAAAATATAACATATTATACATGTAATTACCGAAAGTAAGACACTCTGGCCGTTAAATTACTTTTTCGGGCATTATTCTTGCAACTTTTAAATACACATTGCGGCATTGTGAAACGTGTTTACATTGGCTGTGTTTCAAGTGAACTAAACGAAACAAAACAAGAGCTCACGTCTCATGTGCGCTGTTATTTACTTAGATGGATTTCTTGCGCCGACCCGACATCTAGTTGGTATTGTTGATAGAAGGTTAACATGTTTAAGCATTATGCTTTCGTAATGAGTTAAAAAGAGAAAGATATATGCGAAAACCCTTAATATAAGCAAGACGAAGGACTACTTATTGGATCCGGCTCCCTGTCGCTTCACAGACGCGCATATTCTGTCACTAACCGGGATCCGGTCGCCTCACAGACGAGAGGAACTCCGTGTACTTGAAGTTTCATTGTGAGCTGCGAATGCGAGTCTTTCATCTATCATTATATCCAGAAACCGGGTCGTTAATGATCTTTGAATTTTGTCACAATTACAATCGATAAAGACAATCTTATGAAAATAAGCTTTGCATTATATAGCAAGTTAGTTAGACACATATTTTAAGAGATAATGAAACATTAAAATAATTCAAAACTAAGCACGGTGCGCGAACGACGTGTAACCGTTCGATAAGAACCAAAAGAAGCAATATATTTTAATACCACATGAAAATGTTACTAAAAATATTGTCAATACTGAAGTATTATAAAGCAACTAGTTATTTCTTAAATTATGCGCAAGTAAAATAGCTGTGTCCCGACACAGCTAGTTTGCTATAAAGTCTTTTGCTCATTCATTTACAATTTTGGGGAATGCTAATTTCAATGAATTTATTACTAGTATCGTTTGCATCCGTTTTAGCTAATTCAATTGGAATTACTCCATCATGCTTACTATATACACTTTGTTAGCACCTACTTGAAATCATATCTTTAAGTTTCTAGTGATATAATTTCGCTAGTCCACTAACACGACAATACTTTTTTATTTTGTGGCTTACTAACAGTCAACTTACACAATAACAATCTTAAATAACAGAAAATTTTCTTAAGTAATACGTAGTCCCTATACTTAGTAGGGACTACGTATTAGTAAACACAGCTTGCATGATAACTATAACTTAAGTAGGTTTTTATTTACAATTGCAATAACCACCCCCGATCTGTAGATCATCTCCACATTGAACCCTTTTTGGTTCAGTTTTTTTAACCATCAAGAAACTCTAATGAAATGTAACTAAGTACTAGATTGTTTCATTAAAAATGTATTACTTAAATAAAATAGAAAGCTAATTAAAATTTCGCCGAAAATTAAGTCTGCGATAAAGACTTCCAGGTCATAAAATGACGTTTTAAACTGAAATGACCAACAAACTTACAGTCCGCTTGAAGTAAGTGGTTGCTGCAGACCAGGGAAACCTGCTACTAACTTCGAAGAAGGCTACTGATGCGGTGTCACCTCCTATAACTAAGTTGAAATGCCTTAAATTTTATTTTACTGTCTCTCTATATCCCTCATATCGAAACACAGTTAGGGCAAGCACAACTGTTAAGACAGCAGAAATAAGAATTTGCCTAAGATGGATTCTTAGGCAAAAAAGGATCCACCTAAAGATGTGAAATTAATTTAAAACATTTACAATATACCCCGCTGGATCGTATCTCGCACTTGTAATGTCATGCCAAGTCAATGAATAAAACTGTCCACTGCATCAGTAAAAGATAAGTTACTATTATTGTTGTAGTCGTTGTTGTGGTCTAAGAACAATTAGACTTAAAAGAAAAATTAATAATAAAGAAAAAGGCCACTTTAAATAACTAAAAACAATAAAATGATGATGATTCCCAAATAATAGCTTCAGAAGTTAGTGCTAAGACACAGTGTATAGAGTATTAAAGCCCCGACTTCAGAACTTCTTTGTGTGTGTGTGTGTGTGTGTGTGTGTATGCGTGTGCGTGTGCGTGTGCGTATGCGTGCGCGTGCGCGTGCGCGGACGTGGGCGTGGGCGTGGGCGTGGGCGTGGGCGTGGCGCGCGCGCTGCGCGTATGAGTTTGCGTGTGCGTGAGAGTGCGCGTGCGCGTGCGCGTACGCGTGCCCGTGCGCATCCGCATGCGCGTGTGCGTGCGCGTGTGCGTGCGCGTGCGCGTGTGTGTGCGTGGCGTGTGCGTGTGCGCGTTGCTTCCGCGTGCGCGTGTGCGTGCGTGTGCGTGCGCGTGCGCGTGCGCGTGTGCGTGTGCGTGTGCGTGTGCGTGTGCGTGTCCGTGTGCGTGTGCGTGTACGTGTGCGTGTGCGTGTGCGTGTGCGTGTGCGTGTGCGCGGGCGCGTGCGCGTCCACGTGTGTGTGTGTGCGTATGTGTGTGTGTGTGTGTGTGTGTGTGTGTGTGTGGGGTATATTAAAGAATTGATTTAATTAATGCTTGCCAATCCGAAATTTATTAACAAATTTTTCCGCTAAACCGTAGGTCCACCGAGTCTCCCAATATATGGCGCGTATTGGATTATTCTGGCTAAATCGTACAACAACTTGGCAGCCGCTTGCATCAAGATTTCTGAAGAATACAAATCAAATATTCTAGGACTCTTCTTGGGATCGATTCCTACAGTAATTGTAAATGATTCCAAACTAATTAAACAAGTTCTCAGTCGCGAGGAGTTCGATGGCCGTATAGATGTTATTGTTGGCCGATTGCGGTCATACTGGAAGAAACTTGGTAAGTCTTGCTCTCAGATTATAAAACAAAAGGCAGATGGAGCACGGAAAAATACTCTGTCTTTTTTGTCGTTAGAGTCTGTTAGAGTCTTTTGTTTTATAATACTCAGATTATAAAACAAAAGACTCGCAACTGTACGAAAGGAAGCATTGAAACATCAATACGAGGTTAATACGTGACAAAAATTTAATTATGCCGTTTATTTAAGAATGTTATCATTATAAAAAAAATCCCAAAATCCATTAAAGGATAGGAGTATATCTCGTTATAGGTTATCCTTGCTATGTATAAAAGATGATACATACAAGAGGATAATCATTATATATATATATATATATATATACACATATACAGCCGTGGTAGCTCAGTGGTTAACGCTCGCTGTAAATATAACAGAACGCGAGTAACCCGGGTTCGATCCCCGCCAGCACCAATGAAATTGTTAATTGCAATTTTAAGTGCTGATTTACCACGTGCTCGGCGGTGAAGGAAAACATCGTGAGGAAACCTGCATGTCTGAGGAATAAGAAAAAAAATATTTCGAAGACATGTGAAGTTCGTCAACACGCATTTGGGCAGCGCGGCGGACACTTCCTTGCCCTAAACCCTCTCAGAAATGAGGGGAGGCCTGTGCCCAGCAGTGGGACGTATATACTGTAACTTTACTTTACTTTATATATATACCGTAACTATCGATCCGCCCGACTTCGCCGAGATGGGTTTTATTAATTTGGCGTTCTTTAGATAAAAAAGTTCTTTTTTTAAATTATTTTTAAGTTTTCCAGATAAAGTATAGACTAGATCCCTCCTGGTACATTCGAAACTCGGGCAGACAGATAAAAAATTAAAATGTAGTAATTTATGTCTTAATAGTATGCAAATCTGAGCGATTTGTCAATATTATAGACAGACACTTCAATGTTGTTTACATGTGTATAGATTTATCCAGATAAAGAGTGCAATTTATGTATGTAAATCACTTCCACGAGTAGAAGGAGGAATTCTAAAAAATAGCGGTATTTAAAAAAGACAACAGATTTCAATAAAACATTTCCTATCGATAAGTGTTGTTGACATGTTCAAAAAAAGTTGAGACTTTTTTCACTACCCTGGCGAGCTCACGCACCCATTGACGAACATGTTTCTACCAGTTTGTACAGTGTTCTCACGTAATTTTCACGCAACACGCGCACATAACTAAATGTCGACCTCACAGTGTTCTTTTCGTGGGCTCCATCTGCCTTTTTTATAATTTAAGGTCGTGTCTATGTATCATTTACACCTGCAATGTAAGTTTTGCAATATGGAAAAAATAAGTTATTCGAGTTTGTATACAACTTGTAACAAAAAACCTGTGTGTTAAATCAGAGTAGAATCATTATCCAAATGTATAGAAATAACTTTTCTTCAGAAAACTCGACCATAAAAAATTTTATTTAAATTTATTTTATTTGCAAATTATATGTGGTTTACCTTTGCACTGGCTGGGCAATGATAGATAGTATTATCAAAGACCTAGCTTTACCGTTGCGCGTATCAGTTCAAGGCAATAGAAACACGTAGAATTTGCAAATAAAAATTTTCCTTTTATTACGTAGGTTTATGATTTTGGAAAATTCATATAGTTTTTACTACACTTACTGACATTACATGACAGTACTTTTACGAGGCAATTTAATATTTGTATGGAGAAAATTATATTAAATATTTTTTTTTTAACTTTTTTTAACTTGAAAATTAATCGAATCAGTATTTATTAGGTTTCCGATAATCCAATTTTTAAGACGGGCGTACAGAATTTGCATGGAAAAAAATGTTGTTTAATTTGCACGGTGCTGGGGATAACCTTAAAACGAAAATCTGCCCCCATGTACGTCTTAAAAGATGAGAAATTGTTACACATAGCAGTACATTTATTAATTTTAGTACTTGGGGTTCGAAAGTACTTTTTCATTTTATTTAAAAAAGAACGATATCCACTACTACACCAGGTTATTACACACAGAAAAATATCCAGATCTAGAACAATTATTTATACGCTATGTACTTGTTCAGTGTAGCATTCGAACCTGCTGCTCAGTCACTGCTCTACCAAGCCGTCTAAAGACGAAAAAACGTTTGGTACTTCGGCCGGACGTGACTTATTGGCATAGGCTAATGGCATAGGTTGTTGCCGCCCGGGGCCGCCAGAGCCAAATGTTTTTACTTTTTAAAAAACTTCATATATTATTCGTAAGTTCATTTTTATTTCGTTGAGATTTTACTAGCATCTTTTAAAAGTTAAGCTAGCGAAATAAAGTCAGCTACTTTACTTCCCTTAAATGCCGGCCCCTAAAATCTGCCATATTTAAGGGGATATAATCCTGCTACTTTTTACAGACTTTCACGGACTGCCGAAGAAGAGTAAAGTTAATTATCACTACGTGGTTTTGTAAACTCAATACCGCTCACTTACAAATCTTGTAAAGTGAAATGATATTTATACACAGTAATTTTTATTTGCTTAGGCATATTCTTTACTGACGGTTACTTCTGGCACGTTCAAAGGAGGTTAACACTACGATACCTGCGTGATTGTGGCTTCGGTAAACGTGACGAATCACTAGAGTCTACTATCGCACATGATGTTAAGGAGATGCTTGATATGGTCTTAAATGGGCCTAAGTACCCAGCTGAGAACGTAAGTACATACTATTCACTTATGACTAAGCTCGTTTTGGCACGCCAAAATATGTTTGACGTTATGGCACGCCAAAATATGAATAGATTAGCTAAGGCAGCACTGCTCTCAAGACATGATACAGTAGATATAAGTGTAACACACAACAGAAACCACCAAAATATTTTCCCTGAAGTAGTCTCCGCTTATCTTGAAATGGGAAATACAGAATAAACATCTGTAATAGTACAAGGTTTAATAGTCATTGAGTATTTTCTGATTCATCCAAACCAACCTTTGAGTACTTATCAATTCCAGCTGCTTGTGTGAAGATAGAAAAACTCAAACAGTATTAGGTACATGAACATTTTAGTAAATACCTTAATCTAGGTAAAAGAAGAGTATATTTTGGAATGAAAAGTAAGAGTAATATTTAGAATTAAGATATTTAAATTATCAACATGGCATAAACTAACTACCAATTTTTTTACTAGGAGTTTTCTTACTAGAAATGCGTCTGATAAGGCACCCTCTCACATATTTTGAAGCCAAATACATTGAGTTATACAAGACATTAACCAATGGCCAAATAGTACTGTCGTACTCGGATCTAAAGGGTATAAAAGAACCAGTATGATTACAACGTATCTGTAGCCTTTTTTGTTAGAAATTGGTTGCAACCATATACATTTTATAAATTATATATTTCATTTCTAGCAGCAAATAAATAAAAAATAAAGCATTCAAGCAATTAAAATTTAAATTTCGGCTGTAACAGTAAATATCTACACATACAAAAGGCAAACCTGACTGACTCATCTATCAACGCACAGCCAAAACTACTGAACGGATTTCGCTGACATTTGGCATAGGGACAGTTGTAATGACGTAGGCATCCGCTAAGAAATGATTTTTGAAAATTCACCCCTTAAGTGAGTGAAAAAGAGGTTAAAAGTTACTATGGAAGTCCGTCATTTTTAGAGTTAGAAGCCTGAAACTTTGGTTTTAGGTTAACGATTAGAAATAAACAATCACGTGTCCTAGGGTTTTTGAAAATTCAGCCCCTAAGATGGTAAAAAAGGGATTGAAAGTTTGTATTTGTTTGTAAACAAGATTAGTTAAACTATTTTATTCGAAACTTTACATGAGTACTCCCATCAATAAATGAGTAAACAAGTGTTTAAGGCTCTTTCAGAATTCAACCCCTAAAAGGTGGAAAAGGGGTGACAAGTTCTGAAAATCGACATGGGTATCGTTGAATAAAACTAATATTTACGGATTTTATCGTGTTTAATTACTACTTTACCTTATTTTTATTATCCCGACGTTTCGGGTGCTTTACAGCACCCATGATCACGGGGGGGGGGGCACTGCACCCAAAACGTCGGGATAATAAAAATAAGATAAAGTAATAATTAAACGCGATAAAATCCGTAAATAATAGTTTTATTCAATGTGTAGTGTTCGCGTAAATTTAAGAAATCATTATGGGTATCGTTTTTAAGGTTTATCGGGTCACTGATTACGAAAACAACAACTATTTCATAACCCAACGTAGCAGACGGGAAATACCTACCATCATCCCCTGTGGGGGTGCAATGTGGTTGAAATGTCAATATGGATGTCGTTTTATGGGTTTTTTGGACGTTAGTTACGAAAATGGCATTGATTATGGTTTGAAACCAACACGGATGGAAGGATAGATGGATCTATGTTTGTATGTAAAAATCATTATGCGTTGGGTGACATGGGTGTCATTTTTAAGGTTTTTGAGTCGTAAATAAGGTAAATGATATTAATAAATATTTTAAACTTAATTTATTAGAATACAATAGAATATATTTTTTGCACAGAAATTATTGCACAGAAACAAAACAAAGTAGACACGAAAATGCCATCAAAAACATAACTTGTAAAGAAAACTAAGTTTCGCAACTCAGTTCTTCTACCGTAAAAAGTTGTGAGATCCATGTAATATCAAGTCGGTTCGACGAATTTATTCAGTTCCTACTTAAGGGTAGGGTATATGGTGGGTAAGGGTATGTGGTACAGGTTGAAGCGCTCATTCACTATTCATTATACGCGGTAACGTTGTGTTTTTTCGAACTAATACATTATATTAGTTCGAAAAAACAACGTTACCGCCTTCTACAACGATACCAACGCCACCTATTGGTAGGGATTGGAACTTGAAGATCAATACAAAATAGGTAGGTACCTAAGTATTTCTTTTCGTGTTGCCATTTTATTAATTTGTAAAAAAATATATTTGATTTGGTTGTTTATTTTCATTGTTTTTTTTTAATGTTTAAATTAGTTCAGTTAATGATTTCTTATATTTACGCGAACACTATACATGATTAAAACTACTTTTACGGATTTTATCGCGTTTATTTCTTACTTTTATTTTTAATTCCCGACGTTTCGGGCGCTTTCCAGCACCCATGGTCACGGGGGACTGAGAGAGTCATCTCATATAACAATCGAATTTAATATAATATGTATTTCTTGTGAGATACATTGTGTTTTCATGTTCGATGACCCAAGTCAATTTATTTATTTAAAACATAAAAGATTTATAATGTCGATATGGTCACAGTAAGATGTTGTTATGTTAGCTAATTACGTAATGACTTAATACAAAATACACCTTAAGTAGGAACTGAATAAATTAACTGACTTGATATTACATGGGTATCACAACTTTTTACGGTAGAAGAACTGAGTTGCAAGACTTGGTTTTCTTTACAAGTTATGTTTTTGATGGCATCTCATTTCTTTTTGTAGATCATCCTACTTTTTTCCTTCCGATACCATCTACTACTTGAATACCAACAACGAACCTATCAACACCTATTATTCCATTATATTATACATATACAGGTACACTAATTCATTCACTGCAAATGTAACTGTTATCCTATATATTTATATGGGATTACAAAGGTATGTATGTAGTTGGTGTATCTAGAAAACTGGATAGAAATTTAAAAAAATATTAGTTGTTGATTTATACACTAAACACTAGTTTTATTCTAAGTTTGAAGCTTCTATGTCTGCCAGAAGTACCTTAGAGTTTTGATGATCGGTCAGTCAGTCAGTCAGTCAGTGAGTGACAAAATTAAGAAATTTTGACTAGTTATCATTCTTAAACTACTGGTTCAAATTGAATGAAATTTGTAATATGTCTTGTTTATATAATGCCTGCTTGGTTACTACTTACTAAAATTTAGGCTTCTGGTTTTATCTACAACGAAGTTGTAAGGGGTCGAAAATAGCCTGAATTACTTCGAGAAAAGAATGTACGGACGTGCCGCTTTTTTGCTCGACTTAGCGATTTGTACAAAAATTGCACTAAATTACATCTGAACAAAATTAACTGAACTACATGATTAAAACTACTTTTACGGATTTTATCGCGTTTATTTTTACTTTTTATTTACTTTTATTTTTAATTCCCGACGTTTGGGGGGGGGGTGGCTGGAGCCTGTGGGCGGCCCGTGACCATGGGTGCTGGAAAGCGCCCGAAACTGATGACTCTCAGTCCCCGGCCATGGGTGCGAAAGGCCGAAACGTCGGGAATTAAAAATAAAAGTAAATAAAAAGTAAAAATAAACGCGATAAAATCCGTAAAAGTAGTTTTAATCATGTAGTTCAGTTAATTTTGTTCAGATGTAATTTTGTGCAATTTTTGTACAAATCGCTAAGTCGAGCAAAAAAGCGGCACGTCCGTACATTCTTTTCTCGAAGTAATTCAGGCCATTTTCGACCCCTTACAACTTCGTTGTGGATAAAACTAGAAGCCTAAATTTTAGTAAGTAGTAACCAAGCAGGCATTATATAAACAAGACATATTACAAATTTCATTCAGTTTGAACCAGTAGTTTAAGAATGATAACTAGTCAAAATTTCTTAATTTTGTCACTCACTGACTGACTGACTGACTGACCGATCATCAAAACTCTAAGGTACTTCTGGCAGACATAGAAGCTTCAAACTTAGAATAAAATTAGTGTTTAGTGTATAAATCAACAACTAATATTTTTTTAAATTTTTATCCAGTTTTCTAGATACACCAACTACATACATACCTTTGTAATCCCATATAAATATATAGGATAACAGTTACATTTGCAGTGAATGAATTAGTGTACCTCTATATGTATAATATAATGGAATAATTTTATTTATTTATTTATTTATTAATTTATTTCAATCAACAAGGATCATAGGGTAAAATAACATACATTAACATTTATTCTAATACTAAAATTATAAATCATTACTAATATTAATTATATCAAATGCCTAAGTATTTATAAAAATATCGAAAATGAAATAATAATTTAATAATAATAAAATAACATAAATCTATTTCACCGTTACACATACATCATATCCGATTTAATTATCCGCATAATAATCCGCAGCAAAGGATACAGCCCTAGGTGCTATGGCTGTGGGGAAAAGGGCCATCTTCGATCCAGCTGCCCTAAACTAACCGTGGAAAGGAGAGTTGATCGATCTCGAGAGGGTAGTACAGCTAACGGCACTGCCTGGCGGCGACAGGATCATCGTTCACCTCACGCTAGGGAGGTTACAGTAGTTACGGTTCGCGACCACAATAAAAGATACAGCCCTAGGTGCTATGCCTGTGGGGGAAAGGGGTCATCTTCGGTCCAGCTGCCCTAAGCACACCCTAGGAAAGGAAGGTGAACGGTCTCAGAAAGGAAGTGCGGCTAACAGCACCGCCCAGCAGCAGCAGGAATACGACTTTACTATCAGACACTGCAGCGGGAAATCTCACGGCAACGCAGATGCATTGACAAGAAGACCTTGTCCTGAAGATTGCTACCATTGTAGTAGGCAAGAGAGTAAGGAAGTGGTATCCGTGAGGATGCTCAGGACAGACCACCTCAGCAACGGGTGGAAGGACAGCCTACGACATGCAAAGCAGGAAGATCCGGACATCAAGCCGATTCTGGGATGGATGAAGGCCCGTGCTACCAAGCCTAAGTGGAGGGACGTCTCAGCGATGAGTTCAACCACGAAAAGCTATTGGGCCCAATGGGACAGCTTGCTGATTCAGGATGGAGTCCTGTGCCGTAAATGGGACAATGGTCGAAGAGACAGCTGTCGTTTGCAAATGGTTGTCCCTAAAGCTAAAGTGCCGAATGTTCTACAGTTGTGCCATAATGGTCGTTCAAGAGTCCATCTGGGAGTTAAACGAACTCTACTGAAGGTCCGAGAACAGTTTTACTGGGTCTACTAGCGTGACGAAGTCGAGGATTGGTGTCGTACATGTACAAGTTGTGCGGCCGTGCGGGGACCTCGGACACGTAGTAGAGGAGCACCGAAATTGTACAATGTTGGTGCACCACGGGATAGGACAGCCCTTGACATTGCGGAGCCGTTACAGAAAGGCGCAAGAGGGACTCCTAAGATCGTCCATGTGAATCGCTTGGCGTGTTATTATGGGGCCGATAATGCTCGGGACGAGCATGTCTTAGGAGGGGGCAGTGTTACGCGCTCAAGTCGACGATACACTAGCGCCATCTAGTGTCAGGAACGAGAGCGAGGGGAGCATTGTGAAAATGACATCACAAATCACTCAACCGACAGCGCCTAGTCGAAACTCGAACGCTCGGTACCTTGCGCGTATTTACTTGAACATTCTGGATATTTCTTTGCTAATTTAAATAAGTAGGCGCTGCAAGATGCGATCGTGGTAGTGTTGATTTGGCGAAACAAGCGAAGCTTCGGAGCGGAATAAAGTGAATTAGTGTGTTTAATTATTAGTGTTTTTAACTTAATTTGTGTAAAGTAAATTAAAGTGTTAATTTAGGTAATTTTATCGGCAATTTTTATTGTCACGAACCTCAAGCTCGTAACAATATTAACAAAACCACCAACAAAACTTACCATAATGATATAATACAATATTATTTTTAAAAATACAAAGAAAAAGTCTTAAATATATGTAAGTAAAATTAGGTAATAAATTAGTTCATATACCTGAGGTGCCGGTCCGAGGTAATGGGTACATGGACATGAACCCAGTGCCTCAAAAAAGCACACTCGGGTTTCTCACTAATTACGTTAAGAATGCTGTTGGCGCTCCCACAAACCCTGTGCATCAGAGACGCAGTTCTTTTGCGAATAAGTGTTGAAAAATTGTCTACGTGGGTGTCAACAAACATACCCGATGCACTACAGTAACGTGGGAGCCCCAGCAACAATAATAGGTGTTGATAGGTTCGTT
Organism: Parnassius apollo; assembly: GCA_907164705.1. Classification (NCBI taxonomy): domain Eukaryota; kingdom Metazoa; phylum Arthropoda; class Insecta; order Lepidoptera; family Papilionidae; genus Parnassius; species Parnassius apollo. The sequence goes on along the minus strand of CAJQZP010000885.1, from coordinate 4,765,781 downwards.
GTTGGTATTCAAGTAGTAGATGGTATCGGAAGGAAAAAAGTAGGATTATCTACAAAGAAATGGATGCCATCAACATAACTTGTAAAGAAAACCAAGTCTTGCAACTCAGTTCTTACTACCGTAAAAAGTTGTGATACCCATGTAATATCAAGTCAGTTAATTTATTCAGTTCCTACTTAAGGTGTATTTTGTATTAAGTCATTACGTAATTAGCTAACATAACAACATCTTACTGTGACCATATCGACATTATAAATCTTTTATGTTTTAAATAAATAAATTGACTTGGGTCATCGAACATGAAAACACAATGTATCTCACAAGAAATACATATTATATTAAATTCGATTGTTTAATGCGATTGCCGAGTCAATCTATTTTTTTAAAACATGAAAGATTTTCAATATTGATATGGCCACAATAGGATGTTGTTATAATGATTTCTTAAATTTACGCAGACACTACACATTGAATAAAACTATTATTTACGGATTTTATCTCGTTTAATTACTTTAATTTCTTTTTAAGGTGTTGTTATCTATTACAGAATTGATTAAACACACCTATGATGTTCAAACCCTTATCCTGAAACTCTACTACTATGACAAACAACAACAGGAATATTTGGTCTTTTTTTTTCGTATTTTATATTTTTGATGTGTTTGCAACGGGAAATATGAAAAAAAATTGTGAAGTTTTTGACTAATAAATACTAGTTATTACAGGATTTGGTGAAGGGTGATTTGATATATCTACCACACTTCTTCGCTATTCCGTTCACTAATGGAATGGTACATGTGTTTACTCGGACTTCTTTGCCAAGGCCTGAATATCACAAATTGTGGACAGTTGCTCGTGGAGCCTTGTTGTTCCAACGCAGCTCCAACGATTTCGGCGGAGCCCTATCACTTACACCATGGTTGAAGGATGTTATGCCAAAATACAGTGGATATAAAGGCTTAATGGACGGAAATCAGTTTTTATTGGACTTCTTTGAGGTAAGGTTAAAGAAATATAAAACACGTCTTTAATTCATCTAAAGATCGTTGAAATTGAAGGACAAACGCAGAAATCGAACTATGGAAATTTAAGAGCGGGCAATAAGGCTAATTGCTAATCTTATATCTATTTTTTACATAGCTATATAATAAGAATAATGGTTTTGATTATCATTCAACCAAAATTGTTATAATTTAAAAACTATGAATAATAATCCCCGCGAATAGTTTATTTTATTTTTAATAATTCAATTAATTAATTGACAACGTATTGTTGACTTATTTTCGTTTTTCTTCACAAACCCCATAGAGAGAGTAAATTTTCTAGAAGTATATTCTTGCACTATTATGTATATATTTGAATATTTGTGTAGATAGATGGTTTGATTACGAATGAGCATGCATCCTCGTACAAAAGAAATAAATCGTAGAAATAAAACACTATTATTACCCGATATACCTAATACAAGTTTGTGAATTTAAACTAAAGTAAAAGAGCATATCAAGCTGCATAAAATTGTGAAGACTGTATTTTGCGTGTGGTGTATGTATATGCCGCGGAATAAGATACTCATAGAAACTTATTACGACCTAATCTAAATCGGAATAGCGTTTCATACAAAAAAATCTAGTTTTCTATTTCTGAGTTTAAAAAAATGCAAGATAATATATAATTTATAAATAGATCAATCCTGACTTACAAAATCTTCGTGAATATAATAAAACATTTGCTAAAAACTACATCGAATTGTGTATGGACTTAAATTTTCCTTCTTAAATTTCCCGTGTAACGAATTAGCAGATCACTTTTGACAAGCTATAATTAGTGAATGAAACGCAAAAGTATCTTTCTTAAAAAGATTGTCTTTTTAAGTTGTCTAACCCAAAACGTGAAGGGCCTAATCATAAAAACAACTGAAAATCAAAAAATATATCAAGCATCCGAAATCGCTATTACGCGGTATTCATCGGAATAAGGAACAGGCTTAAATATTTGTCACCTAATGCCGCGGTAATTTCAAGACGTATTTTCACCTTGATTTATTGAGAAAAACATTTTTAAGGGACAAACGAGCACGTAGTTCACCGGAGGGTAAGTGGTTATTGTGACCCATAGACCTCTATATCTATCCTCGATTACGAATTAAAGTGAAGATGCGTTATCACCCGTGAGGACTTATAGATGGAATACCCATTTCCAGTAAAAAGGGTATCCGGTTCTGTACATTCACCATACGAACACATAGCGGCATTGAACTGCTATTTTACGCTGGTATTCTATGAGAGCGTGGTCCCTCGGTCGAGCCAACCCATTCGTGCTGCAATCATAACGTAGCTGCAGCATGGCTCTATCGCGTAAAAATTCAAAAGTTAAGTGTTTTCGATTAAAAATATAATCATTGAAATAGTTTAATATAAAGAATTACACACACGGTACAAAATATTCAAAAAATCACTAATCACTAACTGTGAACCAGTGCTCGACGTAAAACTAACCAATTATTTTAAAAGGGTCCCATCAATCCAGACCTTTGATTATATAACTATGCAATGTTATATTATCAATTGAATAAGAAATCTTGCAGCAAGAAAGAGCTTGTAAATCGCTCGTAAACACAGTTTTTCTAACTCCCTAAAAAAAGGCGATCGTTCAGACCTGTCCAACTAGCTCACTCCCGGTTCATGTGATCCATTATGAAGTACCAGCTCTTGAGGTACCTTGAGGATCACCAGCTGATTAGTGACCGCCAATACGGTTTTCGTTGGGATCGATCAGTTAGTGATTTTCTGGTCTACTTGACTTTAGATGGGCGGAGACAGTAGAGTCCAAGGGGGAGGCATTGGCCGTTAGTTTTTACATAGCTAAGGCCTTCAATTGGGTTTAGCGCAAAGCGCTTCTTTCGAAGCTTTCTTCCTATGGAAGAAATTGTGCAATTGGATCACCAGTTTTCTTGTAAATCGGAGCATCAAGGTCGTAGTAGACAGTGCATGCTCTGATAACAAGCCTATTAATGCAGGGATTCCACAAGGCTGTGTGCTATCGTCGACGCTGTTTCTCCTGCTTATCGATGATATGCTACAATTTGGTAAGATTAATTGCTGTAAGGACGACAGCACTGGTGATGCTTGACTGGCCGAGTCAATATTTCTCGCAAAAACGTCGCCCAGTACCGGTACAAAGTTGTATCTGAAGTCGAGACTTTGCTGAACAAAGTCTCGACGATAGTAGACGATATTGTTCTCATCTCTGTGCCAGTTCGTTTCTCTTAACCGCATCCAGCGCAGAGCGGTTCGATCGTCGACGAGCAATTTCTTTCTGATCGGCTTGATTCGCTGGCGCTGCGAAGCGATGTTACATCCATTTGCACTTTCTATCGCATATACCAAGGGGAATGCTCTGAATGCTCTGCAACTATGGCAAATATCCCCCCATGAATAACGACGCAAAAAAGCGGCCCCCAGTTCCCGGCGGCCCCGCTATTCCTGGCTACGGTGGCGACCATGGTAACAGCGGGGCAGAGGGTGCTAAGAATCTCCGGTGGAGGTTTGGTTGCCACCTACGACGACTCGACCTGGCAACATATAACGCACGTACCCTGAAGACTGACGAGAAGATACTGGAGCTGGAAGAAGAGGTAATCCTCGAGTCCGGCAACTTGTTCTATCACCGGGAGGGCGATCATCTGTCCCAAGGAGGTATCGGATTTATCGTTCACAAGTCTCTCGTCAATAACGTTGTAAAAATTGGAAGTGTGTCGACGAGGGTTGCGTACCTGACACTCAAATTCACCAAACGGTATTCGCTGAAGATCATACGGGTTTACGCACCAACCTCAGCACATCCCGATGAGGAGGTGGAGGAAATGTATGAACATATTCCCAGAGCCATGCATTCCTCCAAAACCCACTACACGGTGTTAATGGGAGACTTCAACGCAAAACTAGGCACAAGAGAAAACTGAGCTGAAGTTAGGGAAATTTGGAGTAGGGCAACGGAACCGAAGGAGCCAGCAGCTGGCCGACTTTATGGAGAAAGAGAGACTCTTTGTGATGAACTCTTTCTTCCAGAAGCGGCCCCACAGGAAGTGGACCTGGTCGAGCCCCGACGGTTCGACAAAAAATAAGATTGACTTCATTATGACGACCAGACGCCAACTGTTCAGTGATGTCTCAGTGATCGCAAGGGTGAAAACTGGCAGCGATCACCGAATGGTTAGAGGCACACTGAACCTAAACGTTAAGTTGGAGAGGTCTCGTCTAATAAAGTCAACGCTCCGTCCCCCTCGTGCTCTGATCCAGAATTCCGAAACCTTTCAGCTCGAACTACGTAACCGCTTTCAGTGCCTAGAAGATTGCAATGCAGTGGACGATATGAATGACAAGCTCGTGGAAACTGTCCATGCGGTCAGAGCTAAGTTCTGCAAGACCCGCCGCAGAAGAACACAAAAACTCTCCGATCATACTCTTAATCTCATGGCTGTTAGACGGAAGATGAGGCTGCAATCGACAACAGATTCGACAGCATACAGGCCGCATGCATTTGGAGATCTGTCTGTTCAGTTAATAGACAGATCTCCAAATGCATGCGGCGGACTTACGCAACTTTAATACTGCTCGTATTAAAGAAGCAATCGAGCGGAACCAGGGCTCCAAAGTCTTTGCCAGAGATCTGTCTGCAAGAAAGAGCCAACTGTCAAAGCTGAAGACTGAATGTAGCAGCATCGTTTCCGGGACAACTGACATTTTGAGTGAGATTGAGAGGTTCCATGGGCAGCTGTAGACATCATCGTTGGAGCCACACGCAAGTTGAGTGAGTGAGTAACGATCCAAGAGCAAGTCTTATCCGACACTATTCCGATGATATCCCGGACGTCAGTCTGAGCGAAATTAGAATGGCTCTCCAGCACCTTAAAAACGGCAGGGCCCCAGGCGAGGATGGAATTACAGCGGAGCTTCTGAAAGCGGGTGGAACACCGGTTATTGAAGTCCTTCAGAAGCTCTTCAATTTCGTCCTCCATGGTGGCACTACTCCGAAGGCGTGGAGCAGAAGTGCGGTGGTATTGTTCTTTAAGAAAGGCGACAACGCTCTCTTGAAGAACTACAGACCGATTTCCTTTCTGTGCCGCATCTATTTGCTGTTTTCGAGAGTAATTACGAATCGTCTCACACGCAGACTCGACGACTTCCAGCCTCCCGAACAAGCCGGTTTCCAAAAAGGCTTCAGTACCATAGACCACGTACATACCCTGCGGCAGATTGTACAGAAGACCGAAGAGTATAATCTGCCATTTTGCCTGGCGTATGTAGACTATGAGAAAGCCTTTGATTCCGTTGAAATTTGGACGGTACTACAGTCCCTTCAGCGGTGCCAAGTTGACTGTCGGTATATCGAAGTGCTGAAGTGTTTGTACAGTAAGGCTACGATGGCTATTCGAGTACAGAACCAGAGTTCGAAACCTATCCAACTGCAGAGAGGTGTAAGACAGGGTGACGTTATTTCCCCGAAACTCTTCACCGCTGCGTTGGAAGACGTTTTCAAGCTACTGGACTGGAAAGGATACGGTATTAGTATATAGTCCTTATGGCAGAATCGCTAGAGGACCTTAGCACTATGTTCAATGACCTCAATGGTGTCTCCCAACGGATAGGTCTTAAGATGAATATGGACAAAACAAAGATCATGTTTAATGTCCATGTCACACCTATGCCGGTAGTTATTGGGAGCAACATGCTCGAAGTTGTTGATGAGTACGTTTACCTGGGAATAATAGTCCGACTAGGTAAGTCCAACTTCAACTGAGAGGTCAATCGACGGATTCAACTCGGCTGGGCAGCGTTCGGGAAATTACTAAATCTTCTCATCTATTCATCTTCTCGTCAGGTATACCTCAATCTCTGAAAACTAAAGTGTACAACCAGTGCGTGTTACCAGTGATGACTTACGGATCTGAGACGTAGTACTTTACTGCTGGCCGTATGAGGACGCTCAAGGTCGCTCAGCGAGCTATGGAGAGGGCTTTGCTCGGAGTTTCTCTGCGTGATAGACTCAGAAATGAGGATATCCGCAGTTAAACCAGAGTGACCGACATAGTTTAGTAAGCTGAAGTGGCAATGGGCCGGCCATATAGCTCGAAGAACCGATAACCGATGGGGAAGAAAGGTTCTCGAGTGGCAGCCTCCGAAGCCAGTGGTCTGCTGACCGAAGTTATTCTTATAGTCGTTTCTGTAAAAGAGCTAATCTCAGTCAGCCTCTAGAGTCATCTGGGACTCTGTGACCGACCGCTCCGGGCTTAAATGCAGAGGGCGGTGCTCCTCGATACCGCTCGCATCATCCGCCGGTTTCTTTCCCTTTCCCCCTAACCCTCCGTGCTGCCGTGGGCTTTCATCTGGTTGGACTTTTAATGATTTATGTATTATTTATTTATATTTTATTTATTATGTATTTATTTATATCCCAAAAATATAATTGACATTTATAATATAATTGGAAAATTGGTCAAACATATTCTAAGTTATTGAGGTGTTTTTAAAAGTAGCAGCGTATTTGTATAGATGGAGGATGTTCGTGTAGAGATCGATGTAGATAGTTTGGGAGTGAAGTTCGGGAGTTGCCATATTTGGGGGGTGATCTGGTGATTGACTACTATATACTAGTCCTAAATTAGGGACCTATTATAATAAGATCTATTATACAAAATAATTATTATAGAACGTCTCTAGGATGCATAAGCATTATGTAAAGTTGTTGATTGAAGCCCATAAAGAATATATTAAAGACATGTAAGAGTAAGGTCTATTACATAAAATCTTTATTTTAGAAGGTCTCTATGACGCATACGCATTATAATAGTGGGTCAATGTGTACTATTCATGTTATGAAATAATTAATTGACTCAGATTCAAGCTCGTGTGTGAGCGCACCGCTTATGATACCTGTTCCAAAAGTTGGTTTGATTTTTACCGCTAATACCGATATTTGCTCAACTATCTGCTGCTGAAGGTTTAGCAGGTGGAGTAGCTGCCATTACTTTAGCAGTCAATGCTATTAAATCTGCTAAGGAACGCTTGCACGAAACAATACTAATAATATTAAAACGAAATAATAAGAAAATGAAAGCAACATGTATACTAAAAGGACTATGTCTCAAAGAGCATGGTGGTGGTCTAGGAATTTATGTAAACAGTAAAAAACTAGATCAAAGGCTATCCAAAAGGGCACCTACTAATATAGATTTACTTAAATATAGCCAGGATATCCCACTCTTGACAGTTCTGAGAATGCTAGAGCTGATTGGGTAGCCATAAATATGGTAATCTAAAGCCTCTTCACCATTGTGCGTTGGCAGACATCAATTATCTCTAAAAAAATCCTGACTAGCAAGTTTCCTTACGATGTTTTCCTTCATCGTCAAGTAGGTAATAAATTAGCATATAAAACTGCAATTCACAATTTCATTAATTCTGAAAGACATGTATTTCGTTAATAAAGCCTCCGCAATAAATTAGAAAGTACTGTATGGGGTAACGTTTTTTAATGTTTAGTAAATCAAAAAGTTTAAATGTAAAATATGTATTACATTAATAAAATGATGAAACCAATAGTTACATATCAATTTGTATTGCTAATGTTAGCAAATGCTACGTCATATGGAAATCGTTTTCGCAATCCGTGTACCCGCAGTATTATAAAAGAACCATTAGTAAAACATAACAGGCATACATCATAATTCATTATATATAATTATAATAGCATCTGGGCTTTAAGTATATACCAATTACATCACACGTAATGACTGGAGATTTAAAAATAGAACAATAACTTATAACTAGCTAAAAAGTTATGAAATTTCATTAATTCTGGTGGGGATCAAATCCGGGTTTCTCGCGTATTATACGGGCGGGCGTGCGTGCGTGCGTGCGTGCGTGAGCGTGCGTGCGTGCGTGCGTGCGTGCGTGCGTGCGTGCGTGTGTGTGTGTGTGTGTGTGTGTGTGTGTGTGTGTGCGTGCGTGTGTGTATGTGTGTGTGTGTGTGTGTGTGTGTGTTGTTGGTGTACCAACTTGCTTCGATAATTAAAATAAAAATTGTTTATTTCTACCACAAGGATCATAGATGTTAGTAATAATATTTGACGACTCCGTGGCGCAGTGGCTTAGCAATGAGTGGCTGCGCTGGGAGTCGCGGGTTCGAATCCCGCACGGAACAAGTATTTGTATGGCCTACAAATAGTTGTTCCGGGTCTGGATGTTTGTCCTTGTGCAATTTATGTTTGTAAACTGCCCCTACGATACAAGAGAAAATCTTAGTGTAGGGGTAACGTGTTTTTTAAAAAATACAAATCTTAAAAGTAATGTTAGTAAACTTAAAATTATTTACCTAATTCTAAAACTATATCCAAGATAGACCTTATTAGTCACTGACAGTGGTTCAGGTACTGACAATCAAACCTGTTAGAAAATGCCCTCAGGATGTCCTTGGAACTGGCCAGCAGCCTGTGCACCGTTTACGCATGGTAGTTAGTGTAGAAACAATCCACATGTGCATCCGCGAACATACCAGACGCACTACAGTAACAAGGCGGACCCAACACCCCAACAGCATCCTGAATAAATTATTGTATTGAACACGCAGGGTATTGTACTGTTTCTGCGTGTAGTCCACCCACAGACTGCTCGTGTAAAATGAAGTCCAGTAAGCTGCTGGGACTATCCTAAAATCCGTTAGTGAGCGTTTACATTGTGAAATGAATAATTTTCTAAATTTCAAGTCAATCGGGTGTATAGTTGTTGAGATATCGTGAGAGTCAATCAATGGTACATATATATTCTAAGAACAATAACTAAACTGACCGACGCAACGGTACGACAAAGAGTATAAACGAGTAGGCCACCACATTTTGGTAAACATAGTTATTCATATGATAATTGTATATATCCATAAATTTAATTTCGATTTTATGTAATTTAAAAAGTAAAATTACAAATTTAGGAAGAAGAGTGTATAATCGCTACGTTTAACATTTTTTATGTAAAAGTAATAAGTAATTACCTATATATTTTCATTTCATTTCATTTACCAAATTATTTTGGATCATTTAGAAAATGGTAGAGGAGGCAATAGAAACACACAGTGAGGCGTATGATCGTCATTTCCTTGACGTGTACATTAGAAAAATGAAGGAGGAAATAAAACAAGAAGAGCGTTCGACGTATTCAGGTAATTTACAATAATTTAGTCAAGTTCTTATGAAAACAGTATTTGCATGAGCAGTAGACCGAAACTGCTAATATTTAATAAACCAACGTTCGACTTAGTCATTATATAACTACATTTAAATGAATACCAGGGTAAAGTAGGTGTCTAATATTTTGTGTTTCGAAAGAAATGTAATGTAAAACCATAAAATATTTACGACTGCAATGAATTAATTATTGTTCGTTTTCAAAAAGGTAGTGTCTATTCATACATAATCTTAAGATGAGACAACTGAATAAAATGAAGTAATTAAAGATTGTCATGTGATTAGCAACAACTCATCAAAAAAAGGTTAAATTTCTAAAAGGATTCGTGACCACTAAAACCTTTTTCACACATAGGGGTTTCGTCAAGAAGTTTTCCTTCATCGTCGATCAGCGGGAGTTACTGTATTTTGCAATATATAAGCCTGTGGACATGGAACTGAGATCGCCCGTGATTTGTTATTTAAACAATATTACACTAGACTACTTATGGATTCACCTTAATATCAGATTTCTCAGCAACTAAAATGAAACGAACTATTTAATGTCATTGCGTTAATTAAAAGTTGTTTCGAGCACTATTTCAATCATTTAACACGATGACTGCGAAACGAGGCTTAAAACACCTCGTCCGTGTTTCGTCTTTATAGCGGTAAGGAAAATCAAACGTCTCGTAACGCAGTAATGAAAAGTACAGATAAATCAGTGCCGCTGGGAACGTGCTAGGAAATATTACTAAGGAAAATATATCTAAAAAAATACAATTAGAAATTTAGATCGAAAAAAAATTGGCTTTGAAATATTAAAAAATTGCAACGCCTATAAACTTTGATTTTTTTATACAATCAGTCGGTCGTAGCCGCAATCATTAAAAATCATCCATACGTACGGGCATAACAAGAGGTCATTTTCCAGTCTAAGACTCTATGTTTTATAATGGTTGTTTTTATTTATAGTTGATCAACTGATTCTCGTCTGTACGGACTATATGTTCCCGGCGGCTTCTGCAGTGGAATCAGTGCTAACGATGCTTATTGAGAGATTACTGCTGCAACCTGAGCTGCAGGATAAAATACACGAGGAGATTGACCGCGTTGTCGGACGAGACAGACTTCCCACGCTTGATGATCGCAGAAAGTAAGGATGCATTTTCCTCTTCATTTTATTATTCCTTTGAAAATTTAGTATTGCATTCGTCGCGAACAATGTTGGATAGTAGATATTTTATTGCAGTAGAATTTTTTTAATTCACAATCACAACCTTTACTTCGAAACCAATTAGACCCATCAAAATTTTGTCAGCATTACATCATAATTTAGACAACGAAGTTAAACAAAATTGATTTATGGAAGTTTCATAATCAACACTACTACCACCACCACCACACCAACATCACTGTCATCATCAGCATCATCATAATTACAATCCATCATCAGTCCAATGTTTTGTTTTTGAATATTCTTGGTCTGATCTACGCAGAATGAACTTACTGTATTTTGAAGTAGTATGCTTGAGTTTGGATTTAATTTTATTAATCAACCAATTAATAAATAAACCAATTATTAAAAAGCTAGCCATCTTCTCTATTGAAATTAGGTTATTTTTTAATTCCAATAGCCTCGCGAATCGTCCTTGGTAGGATGTTCTTTTGCGAGGATTTGTGGTCTATCAAATCTGATATAATGGTTGAGCTGAACTTGAATTTGTAGACATAGGCTGTTTATATATCCAAAAATATAATGAACATTCATTAAAAATTATATTATTTCAAGAATTATTTGGTATCATAACTTAATTTAAAAAATGGCTGATAACAGAAATAATGAATTAATAGCTATCTAAAAAAGTAATAACAATTCTTATTTTATCAAGTGCACTTTTGAGTGAGATATCTGCGCAATGAACAGACAAAGAAAAAAAAAAGAAAATTCTTATGTTTACAGAAATGATGCGTCATTTCTGTAAATATTTTTCAAATGGATACAATAATAAAATCAACAAATAGGTAAGTTACTCGGTATTGATTATTATTGGCAGCCTTTGTCAAAGCTAATTTGCATCGTTTTTATTGTAAGTGATTCTCCCGTTACCACCCTAAATAACCTTAAAATGTTTAGTTTCTTTAATTGAAATTAACAATATCACTTAGCGGTCAGCCGCCACAGAATCTAGTTCACCTGAGAATGCCTCGTGTAGAGGCGAAACACGTATCGTATTATCGACGATGGTGTGTATTTCCTACTGTAGTGGTGTTGGGATTAGAAGTGCTGGTTTTAGTGGTAACGGGGATAGTGCACGTAATTGAGGGAAACCGGGAAGTGATGGAAATTCGAAAGGTGTTAGGGTGTTGAGTAGCCTACGGAATGCAAAGCAGTGAACAATGAAAAAAACATCTCATTCATTCTTTCTCTGACTCACTCGCTGAGTGAAACTGTGAGCGTGGCATTTCACTCGTGACATACTGTTAATTTTATTTTATTAGTAATTTTAGTTAACGCGATGTCGATCAGGGATGCGTACCGTATACGTAGAATCAACAAACGGTATTCGCTGCACGTCGTACAAGTTTACGCACCAACCTTGACACATCCCGATGACAAGGTGGAGGAAATGTATGAGGATATATCTGGAGCCATGCATTCCTCCGAAACTCATTATACGGTGTTAGACTTAAACCTAGGCACAAGAGAGAACGATGAGCTGAAGGTAGGGAAATTTGGGGTAGGGCAACGGAACCCAACGGGCCAGCTGCTGGCCGACTTCTTGGAGAAAGACCGACTCTTTATGATGAACTCTTTCTTTCAGAAGCGACCGCACAGGAGGTGTACCAGGTCGAGCCCCGTCGGTTCGATGTAAAATGAGATTGACTTCTTTATGACGACTGTACGGCAACTGTTTAGTGAGGTCTCAGTGATTGCAAGGGTAAAAACTGGCAGCGATCACCAAATGTTGGGAGGTACACTGAACTTAAATGTTAAGTGGGAGAGGCCATATCTAAAGAACTCAACGCGTCATCCCCCTCGTGCTCTGATTCAAAGTCCTGAAAACTTTTAGCTCAATTTACAAAATCGTTTTCAGTGTCTAGAAGACTGCAATGTCGTGGAAGATATGAATAACAAGCCCGTGGAAACTATCCATGAGGTCGGAGTTTAAGTTCTGCAAGACTCTCCGCAAAAGAACACAAAACGTCTCTTAATCATATTGTTATTAGACGGCAAGTTAAGCTGCAGTCTTCAGCAGGTCTGAAAGCAAAGGAAAAAGCAACTAAACATACAGCTCTTCGAAGGCATGCAGTGGGATTTACGCAACTTCAATACAGCTCGTATTTAAGAAGTGATCGAGCGGAACGAGGACTTCAAAGTCTTCGCCAGAGATCTGTCTGCCAGAAAAATCCAACTGTCGAAGCTGAAAACCGAATGTGACACCATCATTTCCGGAACACCTAAGATTTTGAGTGAGATTGAGAGGTTCTATGAGCAGCTGTACATATCTTCTGGACTGGAAAAGGTACGGTATTGACATCAATGGCGAGAACATCACTGAACTTCGATTTGCCGATGATATAGTCATTGTGGCAGAATTGCTGGAGGACCTAAGCACTATGCTTAATGACCTCAATAGTATTTCCCAACGGATAGGTCTTAAGATGAACATGGACTAAACAAAGATCATATATAACGTCCATGTCACACCTATGTCGGTAGTTGTTGGGAGCACTAAGCTCGAAGTTGCTAACGAGTATGTTTACCTGAGACAAATAGTCTGACTAGGTAAGACCAACTTCGACCAAGAGGTCAATCGACGGATTGAAGTCGGCTGGGCATCATCATCATCATCATCATTACAGCCCTTCACAAGTCCACTGCTGAACATAGGTCTCCCCCAAGTAAGGCCACAAAGCACGGTCCTGAGCCACCTGCATCCATCGACTTCCTGCATGTCTTACCAGGTCGTCACTCCATCTAGTGGGGGTCGTCCTACACTACGTCTACCGGTACGAGGCTGCCACTCGAGAACCTTTCTTCCTCATCGGTTATCGGTTCTTTGAGCTATATGGCCGGCCAATTGCCACTTCAGCTTACTAATCCGTTGGGCTATGTCAGTCACTCTGGTTTTACTGCGGATATCCTCATTTCTGAGTCTATCACGCAGTAAAACTCCGAGCATAGCCCTCTCCATACCTCGCTGAGCGACCTTGAGCGTCCTCATATGGCCAGCGGTGAAGGACCACGTCTCAGATCCGTAAGTCATCACTGGCAACACGCACTGGTTATACACTTTAGTTTTCAGAGATTGAGGTATACCTGACGAGAAGATGTGTCGTAATTTCCCGAACGCTGCCCAGCCGAGTTGAATCCGTCGATTGACCTCTCGGTCGAAGTTGGACTTACCTAGTCGGACTATTTGTCCCATGTAAACGTACTCGTCAACAACTTCGAGCATAGTGCTCCCAACAACTACCGGCATAGGTGTGACATGGACATTAAACATGATCTTTGTTTTGTCCATGTTCATCTTAAGACCTATCCGTTGGGAGACACCATTGAGGTCATTGAGCATAGTGCTAAGGTCCTCCAGCGATTCTGCCATAAGGACTATATCGTCGGCAAATCGAAGGTGAGTGATGTACTCGCCATGGATGTTAATACCGTATCCTTTCCAGTCCAGTAGCTTGAAAACGTCTTCCAACGCAGCGGTGAAGAGTTTCGGGGATATAACATCACCCTGTCTTACACCTCTCTGCAGTTGGATAGGTTTCGTACTCTGGTTCTGTACTCGGATAGCCATCGTAGCCCTACTGTACAAACACTTCAGCACTTCAATATACCGACAGTCGACTAGGCACCGCTGAAGAGACTGTAGCACCGCCCAAATTTCGACGGAATCAAAGGCTTTCTCATAGTCCACATACGCCAGGCAAAGTGGCAGATTGTACTCTTCGAACTTCTGTACAATTTGCCGAAGGGTATGTATGTGGTCTATGGTACTGAAGCCTTTTCGGAAACCGGCTTGTTCGGGAGGCTGGAAGTCGTCGAGTCTGCGTGCGAGACGATTCGTAATGACTCTCGAAAACAGCACGTAGACGCGGCTCAGGAGGGAAATCGGTCTGTAGTTCTTCAAGAGAGCGTTGTCGCCTTTCTTAAAGAACAAGACCACCGCGCTTCTGCTCCACGGCTGCTCTGCGGCTGGGCAGCGTTCATGAAATTACAATACATTTTCTCGTCATCTATAACTGAAAACTTAGCATGGCCAGTAATGAATTATGGATCTGAGACGTGGTCCTTTACGGTTGGCCGCATAAGGAATCTCAAAATCGTCCAACGAGCTATAAAGAGCGCTATGCTCAGAGTTTCTCTGCGTGACAAACTTAGCCCGCAAGGCGAACGGACGCGTATGCGAGTAGTGTCGACAAATTATGACGTATAAATTATTTTTTACAATAATATGAATAATCAAATGGAGACAAAATCTAGTGGGTGCAATGAGTTGATTTTTGATATTTGTATGGATAGAGTGTTTGCAAAAACATGTAGAAAAGTGTATTATCATATGTGTATCAATAACGGCCGAGCAGTACCAAAATTTTACTGAAGGAGAGAAATGTAAATGGGTTTGTATAGAATCCGGCGATTACGTCGGAATATTAATTCCGAAAGGAGACACCACCAATACACCGATTCCGGGAGTTTGTGTAATGGACAAATCGTTTTCGCCGTCTTTTTATGTGAACAAAGACCGAAGAGATCGTCACACTCATAGCGAAGTATGTGGAAATGATTTCTCGGCTCGACGATAAGATAAAGAAATATAAACGGCTAGAAAAAAGATTTATTAAGGCCGAAACTGAGCTACGGGAATTAGAAACCATTACGAAAGTAATGCAACAAAAACCAAATAAGGTGGATGAATTGGAGGAGTAGTTGTGACAACGAATATAAGTTGTTATTTAGAATAATCGAGCATTATTGTAGTAAATACAGTAAAGTTATAGTACTAGAAGATTTTATATTTGTACATATTTATGCTCCACTGCTATATGTAATTACTAGGAACATTTTGTGACATACTGTCAATTTTCTCAGGGCAATAGAATAGGTAATTGTAATGAACGCCAGTTGGATTTAGTGTTAAGTACATTTGAAGGCGAAGAATCGGTGAGGGTGTATGCGGCTGATTTGGAGCTTGTGCCGGTGGATGCGCACATCCCACCCCCCGCTTGAGGTAACAGTGCGGTTGCAGTCCGCCGCGGACGAAACCGCTTCTGTGCAGAGCTCCATTGACAGCGAATGTTACGAGAGATCCGCTTGGAAGTTTAGCAATGCTAACTTTCCTCTCTTGTATAAAACTATAGAGGAAATAGACTGGTCTCCAATATATGGTCTAGATTTAGAACAAAGTCTTGATTTTTTTATTGCACTATAAATAATATATATTAGATAATTGCGTACCTAGGAAAAAATTGAGTAAGGTAAGTTCGAAGTATATTTATTCAGAGTGCTCAAAAAAGCAAATCGCCATAAGAGGTATTAGATGAATAAATCACAAAACGATTATGAACCTTAGATAACGATGTCTTCCTAAAAAATTTAGCGGCAGTTGGTTCACTTCACATTTGTAAAAATTATTTACCAGGTATATGACAGGTAGAAAGCAATATTTAGAATATGCCGGCCATACGCCGGACCCATATATTACAAAATCCGGAGTAATCCGGGGCAGTAATTTAGCGCTGCTTTAGTTTTTATTACTGGTTAACTATTTGCCTGAGGTAGTTAAAGGATCTAAGTGCCTTCTTTTTGCTGATGACCTCAAGTTGTGTCATGTCGTAGAAACATTGGTTGACTGTGAAAAGCTACAACAGGACATAAAGAAAGAGTGGCATGGAGCAAAAATAGCCGTTTACTGTTTAACACCTGCAAGTGTGTTACCATTTTATTCACTAGAAAGCGCACGCCCATTGATTATAACTATGTATTGGATGTTTCACCAATGGTAAGAGTTAAAGAATTGATTCAAACTACTTTCACGCATTTTATCGCGTTTATTTATGTTATTTTTAATACCCGACGTTTCGGTTGCTTTCCAGCACCCATGGTCACGGGGACTGGGGGGGGGGAAGTCCCCCGTGACCATGGGTGCTGGAAAGCAACCGAAACGTCGGGTATTAAAAATAACATAAATAAACGCGATAAAATCCGTAAAAGTAGTTTGAATCAATGTGTAGTGTTCGCGTAAATATAAGAAATCATTAAGAGTTAAAGAAGTTAAAGATCTAGGCATTGAGCTTAATAGTGAATTATCATTTAGGGAACACATTCTCTATTGCTGCAAAAAAAGCATGTAGAAACTTGGGCTTCATTCTTCGCACAGTTCACGGTTTTACCGCAGAATAAATAATAGTACTACGTAGTTTTACTAACATTAATTTAATCATTACTCTGTATATTAAATTGGCAATTCACAATGCTGTGTTGGTCCCTACTTTAACGTATGGTAGTGAAAGTTGGGTGTGGCAGAAGAAGCACGAGAGTAGAATGAACGCAGTAGAAATGCGGTCGTTAAGGAGTATGTTAGGGCTGAATCTGAATGACAGAGTAAGAAATTGTGTAATACGAGAAGAGTGTGGTTTGCAAGATGATGTTGTGACCAGGATTAAGAAAGGAATGCTTCGGTGGTTTGGTCATGTGGAAAAAATGGATGAGGAAAGACTGACAAAGAAAATTTATGTTGCAGAAGTGAATGGCAGAGTCGGAAAGGGACGTCCTAGGCGAAAATTTATCGACCAAATTGGCGATTTATTAAAAACGGGCCAAATTAGGAGTACCCTTAACCGACGAGCATGTATGCGTAGGTGTATGGATGTGAAGGAGGCGAGAGAGGTGTGTCAGGATCGTGCCAAATGGAAGTCTGTAGTCTCTGCCTACCTCTCTGGGTGACAGGTGTGAGTGTTTATGTATGTATTAAATTGGTAAGAAAAAAGAAAAAAAAAAAAGAAAAATTAAGAAAGTAATCTGGAGTGTAACGCCATAATATGGTCTCCGCACGAAAATATATATAGTACAATGCTAGAACGGGTGCAAAATAAATTTATTAGGTACCTATACTCGTAAATGCGCTATTATGGGGTCTACTATATATGTACCCATTAATGTGCCCAACTTTATTTATTCTGGGTATGGTTGGCTACAACGAGTTTAGGGTAAGACGAGACCTCGCATTAGCCATTATTTTTAAAGTGCTTAGAGGAAAAATATATAATAGTGACATATTGGGGCGGGTTGGGCTATGTATTCCAGACGGGTACGTATGGAAACTCTCCGTGCCGCGCGCCCGCACTAATTTACTAGACAAAGCACCTTTACGCGAACGTTACGCATTCTTAATAGAATGGCTGAAGACATTTACCTATTCTGTTGCTCCTTGAGTGAATTTACTAGGGTAGGAATGTTTACAACTTGTTACGGGTAATATTGTGAACTAGATATTTTCACCTTATAAAAAATTTATTGTAAAACTTAATTTATAATTGGTAGCTTCACTATAGGTTGTATGTATTGTGTAATACAATACATACAATTTTAACTGCTTAGTACTTAATGTTTAATTATAAACACCATTTTGTTGTTTTTTTTAAATCTTTAAACATATTGTTGTTGCAAGCTTTTAATATGTATTAGATATCTGTGTAAACTTCATTGGTTCTAGAATTACTTTTATATTTATGCTGGAGAAAAAACATCGATGTATGTTGTTTCTGTGAAACTTTTTTAAAGAATTACGAAGATGACATATTTCAAACAGACGGATATAAAAAGTAGCTCAATTCTGTAGGAAACGTAAAAAGGGAGGCGGTATTGCCATTTTTGTAAAAAAATATATTGATTACCACGAACTTCAATGAATATCAGAAATGGCTATAGAAAATCATTTCGAATGTTGTGGTGTGTTAATAATTGGATTAAACTATTTAATAATATCCGTGTATAGAACACCAAATAGTGACTTGGATGTTTTTTTGATTAATATGGAGTATTTATTAAGAAAAATAACAATACGAACACTAAATTGTTATAAAAATATATTTGTATTGGGTGATTTTAAATGTAAATATATTAGAAAATCATAAACAAAGTAAATCGCTACTGAACATGTTTCAGGCTTATAAATTACATCCTTCTATTTTGATACCTACCAGAATTACTTCACACTCACAAACATGTATTGATAATATTATGACTAATATCAAACAATATAATGTTAGTGTATTAGATGTTGGGGTATCTGATCATACTTGTCAATTGATATCGATTTCCTCAAACAAAAGATTTAAGAATAAAGGTATATGTTTATAAGAAACCCAGACATGTATATAGAGATTTCATTAAAATACCTATCACAAATTAATTTCACAGATGTTTATTCAGTTGTAATCCCAATAACGCGTATATAATATTTTTAGATCAGTTTAGTCTGATTTACGGTCTTTGTGTGCCAAACAAAAAAATTAAAATAACATATAAAAAGAGATCAAAGTGGAAAACAAAAGGTATTACGATATCCAGTAGGAACAAAAGACAGTTATATTTAAAGAAACGGTATACAAACTGCCATACTGCGAAAAATAGATTGACTGCGAAAAATTGATGACAAAGTTATTGTAAAATTATGAAGGCAGTTACTAAGCTATCAAAAAGAAATGCAAACATTAACTATATAAACCAATGTAGTAATAAAAGCAAAGCTACATGGCAAGTTATTAAACAAAATACTACAAAAATAAATAATATTAATGAGACATAGAAACTATTCAAAAAGATGACATTACAATTAATCAACCTCATGAATGACTGTTATATCAAATTAAATAATCCTATCCAATCTATTAGCTACATAACATTCATACCAGTGACTAATCCAAATTTAAATAGCATTTTTATGACCCCTGTAAATATTTCCGAAACTATTAACATTATGAATAATTTAAAGAACAAAAAAGTATAGGCTACGATAATATACTGATGAAAGAAATAAAATCAAGTACACATTTAATAGCGGAACCCCTAACGTATATTATAAACTTGACCTTAGAAACAGGATTTTTTCCAAATGAGTTGAAAAAAGCACTAGTAAAGCCTTTATACAAAAAAGGTGCCAAAAATGACATGAACAATTATAGACCTATTGCTCTATTATCAAATTTTTCAAAAATATTCGAAAAAGTCATATCAAATAGGTTAATATCACTTTTTGGAAAAATATAAGATTTTAAATGTAAATCAATTTGAGTTTCAAAAAGGGAAGAACACGACATTGGCTATATTCAAAGTTTTGAAAGATATTTGGAAAGATGTAGATCAAAAAAGGACTTGTGTTGGTCTCTTTTTGGACCTGTCAAAAGCTTTTGAATGTGTTGTTCATAATATATTGATAAAACAGCTTGAACATATAGGCATACGTGGAATAGCCCTAAAATTAATGGGGTCTTATTTAACTAACAGAATACAGGCGAAAATATTAGATGCATTTGACAAAAAAACCAAATCAATAACTTAATTAAGCCTAGGTGTACCGCAAGGTAGCATACTAGGCCCACTTATGTTCTTGATTTACATAAACGAGCTTCCATTAATGATCAATCATCTATGTGTAATGTATGCTGATGATGCTACAATATTCTTATCAAGAGATAAACTAGATGATGCAAATTTTGTGAATGAAATTTATAACACACTAAACACAGTAGTGAACTGACTAACTTCAATTAATTTAAAAGTAAATTTGGGAAAACAAAACTAATAGAATTTAGGAATTATAGAAAAGCTCCAATTGAATGAAATATTATAATCGACGGTGAAAAAATTGAGAAAGTGCATGACATGAGATTTCTGGGTGTCAACATTGATAGTAATTTTAACTGGAAATCTCATGTTGAGAAAGTAAACAGTAGGATTTCAAGCAGTTGTTACGTCATATCAATATTGAAAAATGTAGCATCTAGAGATGTAGCAAAAAATTATTACTATGTTCATGTCTGTCCACTTCCGACATATGGAATTATATTCTGGGGCAATTCTGTTGACATTCAGTCCACATTTGTTTTGCGAAAAAAGTGCTTAAGGATTATGTATAATATTAATCAATATGACTCTTTAAGAAATGTATTTATAGATTGTAAATTTCTGACGTTGACTTGTATATACATACTTGAAATTTCTGTGTTTGTCAAAGATAACCAACATTTTAATATTAAAAAAAGAATCAAAAAAGAACTTACGAACTCAATTTTTTTGTGTGTTGTTTGTATTATAAAGTTTTTTTATTAGCATGTTAAAATTTTATTTTATATTAAAGTACTTCTAGGAAGATTTAAAAAAAAGTTAAAAGGATGGTTATTATCAAAATGTTTTTATAATTTAGATGAATTTTTTGGAAGTAATTATTGATTTATTGTAGTGCTTTATTTAATTTTTTATTATATTGTACGTCCGAAATGGAGAAACTGTTGTACACAGTTATACAATAAATAGTTATCTTATCTTAACTTATATTTTTATAATGTATTTTTATTGTACTGTATGTTTCGATTAAAAAGCAAATAAATAAATAAATAATTTTCACATTTTTGTTATGCATAAAAAGAACTACATTGTAGTGGACTTGTGAAGTACTCCTGATGATGACGAAGATGATGACATTCCATCTTAGTCCTCAGGGGGTGCAACGCCTCTGCATTTTAATTCTTAATCCTCACAGCATCCACTTACCATCACTCTCGACTGTGTTCTCGTTTGTCACACTCATTCTATAAAAAAATTAGTAAAATGTTTACCGACATCGGAAGCTAATATGTGGAAATATATATTTGTTTTTGTTCTTACATAATGCTTAATTTATATACTGTAAATACATTTATTTAACCATGGTTACGTTTGCTTTGCAGTATGCCGTTTACAGAGGCCTGTATCAGAGAACAAATGAGACATGACACTCTAGTACCACTGGGAGTACCGCACCGCGCTTTGCGCGATGCCAAGATCAGTAACTATGATGTGCCCGAGGTAATTTTAATGCATATTTCCTTGTCATATTTCATTATATGATTTAACTAAGAGGCTACCGAATGAAAATGAAACAGAAGATGGGCAGAAAGCATCTCTGTGATAACTACTGAAAATAATAAAACTGTGGTCGCTAACTCGCCTGATCGGGTGATAATGGCAGAATCTCCCTATAAAATAATGAATGGTGAAGACCTATGTCCAACAGTGGACTTATGTTAGACAGTAAAGAATTTAAGGATTTTTACGGGTTTTTTTAAACTTTACCTCCACACTATGATTTTCTCCTGTATCGTGAGGGCAGTTTACAAACACAAATTACACAAGGACAAACATACAGACCCGGAACAATTACTTGTAGACCATACAAATACTGTTCCGTGCGGAATTCGAACCCACAGCAACCAGCGCAGCCACTCATTGCTAAGCCACGGAGCCTTCAAACAAAAAAAAAATTAATGAATATTATTGCTGTCCCAAAAGCCCTTACAATCCTACCGTACAAATTACCTGGTCTGTACGTCAGGTACCTGGCACTAGCATCATCTAGTGTCGGGGACCAGAGCGAGGAGGGCTTCCTAGGATATGTCAATCTTGAACTTTCGATCAACAACGCCAACTAGTATCGAACAGAAAAATTAAGCTTTCTAGAAGCCCCACACTCGAATTTTCTGCGTCTGGTCGGTTGGCGCCCGTTTCTATGGGAATATTCTGGATGTTTCGGTGTAAAAGGTGTATTTAAAGCCGCTGCATGCCGCGATCGGGGCAGTATTGAATTTGGCGAGACAAGCGAAGCTTCGGAGCGAAATAAAGTGAATCAGTCTGATTAATTATTAGTGTCTTTTAAGTTTTAATTAGTGTAAAGTGAATTAAAGTGTTAATTTTGGTAATTCAATCGGCAGTTTTTATTGTCACAAACCCTAAGCTCGTAACAATAGTAAAGGTGGCAAACGGAATGAGAGAACTAAAATATTATCTACTCTCTCTACCCGCAAAAAGGATTTTACTAAATGTAGGTGCTACGAAAAATGTTTTCTTGAAGTTGACGAGGCTAAACTACCTGATTTAAATTTACTATGTTTGATCAAATCACGAAACACCAGACCATAGACAAGCTAGTGTAACACCAGACTAGATACGTGTGTTAAAGAGATTGGCTGCATAAGATGTAATTACATTTATTATGTATGCAATAACTTAAACGAAAATCTCTTATTGGCCTTCGGTTTTCTTAACATTAGTCTTAAATAAAAATCAGTCATCAAAAATGTTAATTTACAATTCTTCACTCATAGATATTTGTAACAATTAACATATTAAAATCATATCTTTTGGAAAATAGTGTTTTATTATAATGCCATTTAAAAACTTTGTATATGATACAAAAATAGCTACTTTGTTTCAGGACACGATGGTCAGCGTAAATTACGTAGCATTGCACATGGATAAGGAGATATGGGGTGATCCTGAAAATTTCCGACCCGAGAGATTTATTGAAAACGGCCAGTTACAAATCAGCAAAGACAAAAGTCTACCATTCGGAGCAGGTAATGACAATGCCATAAGAGATTCTATCACGGCATTTTGTCTCGTGGTTGTCGTAAGAGGCAACTCTGGGAAATGTCACAAATGCTTATGGCTTCCAAGAGATGATATGCCGTCTCGTTTACTTTAGACGTTAATACCCAGACTGGCAACAGGAAGCAGCGTCAAAGGTGCGAAACGTCTGGTGTTAAGGTCGTCAATCCGAATGCCAAAATGACAAAGCAATACCTGTCTCTATAGTATATATATATATATATATATATATATATATATATATATATATACATATATATATATATATATACACAATATGTAACGTAATTAACGCACAACCTCAGACACCCCAATTAGTATATTATGTTATAATCATAATACATATACTGAATTTTTAGTTGAATATTTTTATGCATTGATTATTTATCAAATTGTATATACTAATTCCAGAAGAATGTTGTGGTCACAGTACAAATCCACGAACGCAAAGACTTTAACGTGCTTGAGATAAAGTTAATTTTTCTTTATTTTTTTTTTTTTTGAATGACAGAATTAGTAATAATACCAATAAAACTGCACTCTTAAAAGTCTTATTGCCTTAAGTTACGGTCCATTTCAGTTTGTTTTGACTGTACAGATTTAGTGTGACTGTAATTTACGTAGTTTTAATTATTTTTGGGATAAAAAATTACCTATATTAAAAATGATAGGAATCGATTCAGTACACGATTCTGAAGAAACTACTTTCTCAAAGTGCGTTAATTATGTTACATGTTGTATATATATATATACAGACGTTGTTCTGCCCTTTTCGGCAACCGTTTGTCTTGTCCTATTAAAAACCCTTAAATATGCAAAAAAAAAATGTGAGTCATTCACTCTTTTATTCTATAAACTATCCTATACACACATACACTATATTAGTGACTCACATTTTATTTTATAAACTATCCTATCTCTCAAGTTGGACCAAACTGCACACGGTGAGCAAATTTGATTAAAATCGGTTAAGTAGTTTAGGAGCTCATCGCGGAAAAACAACGGGACACGTAATTTATATATATATATATATATATATATATATATATATATATATATATTAAGATAATAATGTAGAATAGGTCCATATTTAACAATGCTCATTTACGGGCTGGTGATGAAGTACGACACCACGACATAATTCACAATGATTTATTTAATGCTCATGCTTACTACAACGGCCACGCAACCCGCGTGATATTTACCTTCTTACATTTTTTTTATAATTGAATGATTATATTTGTGTGCGGCTTAATAATTGCGAGTGTTAAATAAACACAAAACATAACAAATTTTTAATAGTATTGCTATATGTAAATTACGAAAAAGTTATTTTATCGCATCGTCTTTCACGCAGACTTGGCAGCTTCCAGTCTCCCATTATTACCATAAAAAAATATGTATATTTGTTACCATAGAACACACAGCTACATTTTTTTCACCTTTCACCTTTGGCAACTTATTGACTATTTTTATAAAATAATATTAAATTATTTTTAGCAATAATATTTTAAACCAATTAGTAATATCTCTTACAGGTAGAAGATTGTGCGCTGGAGAAACATATGCGCGGCAGAACATGTTCCTAGTGTTTTCAGCATTCATGCAAGTGTTTAGAGTATCGACCGCTGACGGCAAACCTCTTAAAAAACCAGCTGAAAGAATACAGGGAATTATAACAACCATACCAAACTACTGGGTACGCGTGACTCCTAGACTACAAATATAATTACTAAAGACAACATGACGAGGTTTAGTGACTTACATTACATTTACATTATTTACACTTACATTTGCGTATCGACATCTACAAAAATTAAATGAAAATATAAACAGAACTCTTGACGGGCATAAGTGGGAACTATGTTTGGCATACAAACTTTTTCTATTGCGATACGAATGCTGTTTTATGTTATTTCTTTTTATATACAAGAATAAAATATTTATTTAAATCAGTTTTACTTCATTTCTAAATTCCTGGTGTTTTTTTAATAATAGAGATCGGAATACGGCATAGGATGCACTGCTGCTTAGAGCCCAAACTGACAGTTTTTGAAGTCTACAATTTGTATCATTTAATTTTACTTTGCGAGAAACTTTTTCCCACATTACTTATCAATAAGTTACTACTACATTCATTTTTATCCTTATCATAAGAACATGGAATCAAAAAAAAATCTTTATAGGTAACACTGTTTCATGATTCACTTTTTACATAATATCTAAATACATATATTATGTATATATAAATAATTTTAATAAATATTATTAATATAATTCTATAATTTTAATACTTCACTCAGAACACAGAATTACAAGCAATTCGATGAAATAAAGATTTGTTAAGTAAATAAAAAAGGGGAAAATTAAGTGGCAGTGACCAACGACAGTGACAATGAGTCGACTTCAGATGTGTGTTGGTGACTGCGGCGAGAGGTATGCCCTCTCGACCTAGCGCTATAAAACAGACCCGCCGCTGGGGTCAAGAATGCTGGTTTTTCCGACGGTTAAAATATATATATATATATATAAATATATGTTGTACCCCATTGCCTTCGCGTATTGGACTCGAGGCCGTTTATCGCTTGTATTACGACGCGCCTGAGAAAAAAATAGGGAGATGAAAATAAAATAGGGAAATAGGGAGATGCGGCTAGCATGGTGTGTAGAAGAAACAGTGTAGAAAATAAAAATAATGTTTACGAAGTGTAATATCTTATAATCGACAGATAATAAATTGTGCATCAAATAATTTATTACCTGACTGAATTAAAAAAGTGGAACAATTAAATTATTAATTTCAATTTGTTTATGTCAAATTGCTATGCATAAATGTTATATATAAAGTAGGTTATTCTATGAATTAATTTTATAAAAATCGACGAAAAGCTAGTTAATTTATACTTTGTACGTGTGGATTCATAAGAATGGGTAAGTAAGCAGTCTTATGTTTGTTGAACGCCAACAATCAAGTCATATCTCCATTGCATGAGCGAGCTTGAAAAGATTGTTACTGGTAGAGCGGCCACAGGCTGCCCCTTCGAATCCGGCTCGGAGGAACCAGAAAATGGTGATGCTAATGGTTCGAATCCGGTAATGGATGGTCACTTAATGGTTAGGGTGACTATGTTACCCTTCGTATCCGGAGAGAAGGAGCCGGAAAATGGTTTTGCCACAGGGTTCCGAGTTCGATTCAGGGAATATTGACCCCAAAATGTTGTATACGAGATTAACTATATGTGGACTGCTTATGCGTGTTTCCCTATAACCGATACAAGATGACGGAAGTGGCACGTGGCCTGTTTGGGCAATGCACTTGCTAGGACCTAATTTACTATATCTAGCCGGCAAGTGTAAGAGGTGATCCTTCACTGCTGGCCGTATGAGGACGCTCAAAGTTGTTCAGCGAGCTATGGAGAGGGCTTTGCTCGGAGTTTCTCTGCGTGATAAACTTAGAAATGAAGATATTCGCAGTAGAACTAGAGTTACCGACATAGCCCAACGGATTAGTAAGTTGAAGTGGCAATGGGCCGGCCATATAGCTCGAAGAACCGACAACTGTTTGGGAAAAAATGTTCTCGAGTGGCAGCCTCGTACCGGTAGCCGAAGTGTAGGGCGACCTCCCACTAGATGGAGTGAAGACCTAGTACGAAATGCAGGAAGTCGATGGATGCAGGTGGCTCAGGACCGTGCTTTGTGGCATACCTTGGGGGAGGCCTATGTTCAGCGGTGGACTTGTGAAGGGCTGTAATGATGATGATGATGATGAAGAGTAGGAGCGTGAGCTGTTGTTGCTAGGAAAGATAGGAGATGCACTTACTTAGGCGTTGATCTTCTGGCGGCCTTTCACTCAGGCCTTGAGGTTGATGGCGCTACGTTGCAGCTGCAGTGGTGCGCGACGACAAATTATTCGCACTAGTGCACGACGATAAATTGCACTATGCAAAGCGGTCACTACTAGGTTGTTCTGTGGCCGACTGCCACAGAGGTGCAATCACATGCAATATCTAGCTCCATCTGCGTGGCGCGGCGGCACGTCGATGACTCCGGACGGCCGGTGGTGTGTTTTCGACCAACTCGTGTCATTGGGGGTGCGAAATGCCGCCACCATGTCTAGCCTCCTATTAGTGTACCCGTGCAGGAAGGATGTGGAAATGAAGGGGAAAGAAACACCACCAGCTAACATAGTCAACAAAATGTGCGTTTTAGCGCAACAATTCTCCCCTCCCCCCGGATTAAAGAGTAAACGCCGTCCACTACCATCTCGAGACGGCGAAGCCGGCTTTGCTCTTTCTGACCGAGACGCAGGTGTCCTCTTCGGCTGATATCTCGTATATCTCCTACCCGGGGTACAAACTGGAACACTCCTTTGTGCCTCGGGCTGGAGTTTGCGTTTACATCAGAGAGGACATCTGTTCTCGACGCCTCGGCAGTCTTGAAGGTTCAGACCTGTCCATCCTTTGGCTACGCGTAGACAGCGACGAACATCCGCGCGTCTACGGGTGCCTCTATAGGTCCCATAGCGATAATGCCGAAACAGACCGACTCTTCGACCACGTCCAAACGGCTACAGATTCGTTGCTACAGCAGATCCCCTCCGCAGATATCGTAATCCTCGGCGACTTTAACCATCACGCCGAATGACTTGGTTCACGTTTAACCGACCATGCGGTGAGATCTGTTCATGATTTTGCCTTGGCATATGGTCTGACACAACTGGTTACTTCGCCTACGCGGATTCCAGATGTGGAGGATCATGCACATTCCCTGTTGGACCTTCTGCTGACCTCTCACCCGGACGGATATCAGTTTTCCGTCGACGCCCCTTTAGGCTCCTCAGACCATTGTCTTGTCCGGAGTGTGGTGCCACTCACGCTGAAATCGCAGTTGCATTCTGCAGGCTGCCGCCGTGTTTGGCACTATAGGTCAGCCGATTGGGATGGGGTGCGGTCTTTCCCATACATTCTGGTCTCTCGCTAAGGATGTCCAGGGAATTTCTGTCAGCCATCTCTTCCATCTCTGCACAGGGAGGACGACTCGGACGAGGAGGACTCACTGGCCCATACCGCAAAGGAGAAAGGCGATCTGCTAGGCCCTTTCATTGCATCCAACTCGACTCTCGATGACGGTGGGAGTACGCCGCCGACCATCCCGCGGTGTGAGTGCTCAATGCCGGAAGTGCAGTTCACACAGCGCTCAGTTCGCAAAGCACTCCTCTCCCTGGAAATCCACAAGTCGAGTGGGCCTGACGGAATCCCCCCAATTGTACTGAAGACGTGTGCTCCAGAGTTGGCACCGGTTTAACACGTCTTTTTCGATACTCCTACTCTCTAGGCTTAGTCCCAAAATCATGGAAGACGGCTTTCGTCCACCCGATCCCTAAAAAAGGCGACCGCTCAGACCCGTCCAACTACCGGCCTATCGCCATCACCTCCTTTTTCTCCTAAACAATAGTCTATTGTTAACTGCCAGCTCATGAGGTACCTTGAGGATCACCAGCTGAGTAGTGATCGCCAATACGGTTTTCGCCGTGGTCGGCCAGCTAGTGATCTTCTGGTCTACCTAACTCGCAGATGGGCCGAGGCAGTAGAGTCCAAGGGGGAGGCATTGGCCGTTAGTTTGGACATTGCGAAGGCCTTCGATCGGGTTTGGCACAAAGCGCTTCTTTTGAAGCTCCCTTCCTATGGGCTTCCCGAAAAATTGTGCGATTGGATCACAAGCTTTCTTGCAGATCGGAGCATCAAGGTCGTTGTAGACAGTGCAAGCTCCAATTGCATGCCTATTAAAGCTGGTGTTCCACAAGGCTGCGTGCTATCGCCAACGCTGTTTCTTCTGCATATTGTGACGGCCCAATATTATTATCAATAATTAAATTCAATATAAAGGGGCGTCAAAAATAGTCTTAAAAGATATATATTAAGCAATTAAGTTAAATTAATAAACATAAAGTTAATATATTTCAGACATTATCCCAATAACAGTAAATTAAAGGCAAAATTATTGTTTTTCGTAATAAATAAATTTATTTAAAAACTTGAAAAAAATATTTAAAATAAGATAAATAATAGAAATACAAGTCAAAAAATATTACAAAATTAAGTTAAATAACGTTTATATGGTCGGGAGCCCGATTGCCTGAAGTACTGTAGCACAATGACTAGTCCTATATTAGGGACTTATGATATTAAACTCACATGATACAAAAGCAATGCTATAGAAGGTCTCCATGATGAATTTGCATTACAATAGTAGGGTCGTGGGTTCGAACCCTATATATTAATGACTTATGAAAGTGAGGTCTATGATACAAAAGCAATACTATAGAAGGTCTCTATGATTAATATGCATTACAATAGTAGGGTCGTGGGTTCGAATCCTATATATGAATGACTTATGAAAGTAAGGTCTATGATACAAAAGCAATATTATAGAAGGTCTCCTTGATGCATAAGCATTGTATGGGGTGGTCGGGAGCCCGACTGCCTGAAGTACTGTAGCACAATGACTAGTCCTATATTAGGGACTTATGATATTAAACTCAATGATACAAAAGCAATACTAAAGAAGGTCTCCATGATGAATTTGCATTACAATAGTAGGGTCGTGGGTTCGAACCCTATATATTAATGACTTATGAAAGTGAGGTCTATGATCCAAAAGCAATACTATAGAAGGTCTCTATGATTAATATGCATTACAATAGTAGGGTCGTGGGTTCGAATCCTATATATGAATGACTTATGAAAGTAAGGTCTGTGATTCAAAAGCAATACTATAGAAGGTCTCTATGATTAATATGCATTACAATAGTAGGGTCGTGGGTTCGAATCCTATATATACATGACTTATGAAAGTAAGGTCTATGATACAAAAGCAATATTATAGGAGGTCTCCTTGATGCATAAGCATTGTATGGGGTGGTCGGGTGACTGACTGCTGCTAGTACTGTAGCAAAATGTCTAGTCCTTATTAGGGACTTGGAAAGGAATATTATGGTGGCGTGTGTGCTGCTTCACGAGCAATTGGTCCGAGGTAAACTTGGACTCGCTAACCGATGTGTCCCAGACATATCATCTTAGTGCCGGTGGTAAGCGGGTTTGTTGTAGCAATACGGCTTTCCCGTAGACATCGCACACCCATACCGTTTGTGGGCGACGTCGTTGCGCATAGCGATGTGTCGTCTATCTTTCGGATTGGGATGATGAGTGTGTTTGGTAGCACTTTTAAGTGTAGCAGGCATACTCAACTTCATGTCCTAGTACATTAACGCTATGATACGTGGAGTTTTGTTCATTAGCGTCTTAGTAGCGTGCTACTATGATACGTTGGTGATATTTTTTATATAACAACAATACCAACTTTGTTACCAAAGTCGATAGGGATCATGTGGGTGTGTTGTGAGGGGGCGCCACCCGTATGATAGTTGCATTGATGCTTACTGCTACTTGCGGTATTGCGTCTTGTGATGGATCTGCGGGTGTGCTGCGCCTGATTCGACGCACTCTTGTGGTTCTGGTCGATGGAGGTACGCAGGTGGTGATGTCTGCTGGGATGCATGGGGGACCTTGGA
This sequence comes from Parnassius apollo, assembly GCA_907164705.1. Lineage (NCBI taxonomy): Eukaryota > Metazoa > Arthropoda > Insecta > Lepidoptera > Papilionidae > Parnassius > Parnassius apollo. The sequence continues at coordinate 4,735,337 of CAJQZP010000885.1, read as the reverse complement.
ATGGTGTAAGCCCGACGATAGTCGTATTGATGCTTGTTGCGTTCTGCAGCATTGCGTCTCTGCGATGGTTGTTTGGTGGGATGCTATTCTCAATGGCGCTCTCTGCGTCTTGGATTGACTTAAACCTGAGTAGCTTTGCCCAAGTCGGGTCCCTTCATTGCGGGGCTGCAGACTGTCTGCCCTCCACGATGTTTTATATAACAACATAATATTATATCTCTGTAACTTTCCCACCTTTGAATGATTGAAGGCAACTTGTTGGTGGGTGAGACAAACATGATCGAAAATGCATTTACTCAACGTCAGTGACACAAACCCTTTCTGATAGCGAATTATTACTCTTATCTTATAACTGCCTTTTGGCTTTATCTGCCGTTGTATTGGTTGGTGGAGCATATGTGTCGACCTCATGCGGGTGGTAGCTGGCGGGAGGATCTGAGGAGACTCTCAAGGCTGCGGCCGAAAGCCGCACAACGTGGGACCCCATTCCCTTGAGGTGAGCGGTAGACTCATGACACGCTCTGCGGCTAGTAGCCGTACTGATCATGCAACTGGTGGTGATGCCATACACTTACATCACGTCTGCAGGAGCGGCGGTCTGGCAGGTGGTGGCGCTCACGGAGGATTTACGGCCAGTGTGCCTATTTGCCTAAACCGTGTGACGTACATTCACTGTGGCTGGATTCGTTCGTATTCTGTTTGGCGTTTACACGCATTGACATGCGCGACTTCGGTCGATGTTTGTGCTTACGCACTAGCAAGGGGCCAAGCCTCTTTTACTGGTTCGCCAGTTATTTTGCTTTGGACTACGGTCCAGTTCCCGAATTAGCTTTCCCCTCGGGGGGGAGTGCATCAAAATGGTTGGCACTCACCGTGCACGGCGTGTGTGGGGCCGTGTACCTCCCCCTACATTTTTTTAAAAATAAATGTAGGAGAGCGAAGCCCTTGTATTGGGTATTTTGTATAAATATATTTTGAGCCTTTTCCGAGCGGGAAGGGATAATTAATAATAAATTAATAATGTAAACCTGATACAAGTGGAATAAGGACGTTTTATATCTTAACCTTTCTCGAGCCCTGTCTTCGTGAACGGGGTTCACTTAGCTTATAAGGCACTACCAACAGCTTTCAATTGCTCTAGCGAATATTCATTCTTCCAAAAGACACCTAAAAGAACTAAGTTACTAAACAAACACAACGTAAATAAGGGTCCTAACTAAGACGATCACGCCAAAAATATTACAAACGGCCTATTATTAAACCTTTAGAAAGATCATTTAGAAAGATCAAAACGTATTTATCCTGGTCACATATATATAATTTTTAATATAAAGGGGAATATAATACATTTAGTATTTTATATATTTATTATTATTGAGAGGGGGGGCGGAGCGTTACAATATCAATGATATGTTGCAAACTCGTAACATTCATTGCTATGCAGATGATAGCACTGGTGATTCTCTTTACACCGGCCGAGCCAATATTTCTCGGGAAAACGTCTCCGAGTACCGGGACAAACTTGTGTCTGAAGTCGAGTCTTTGCTGAACAGAGCCTCGGATTGGAGCGACTAAATCTAGTCCAGTTTAACCCCCAGAAGACACAAGTTTGCGCGTTAACCGCTAAAAAGAACCCCTTTGTCGTATCTCCTCAGTTTCAAGGCACTCCCCTTGTTGCCTCAGCCAGTATCGGAATCCTCGGCGTCGACATATCAAGTGACGTGCAGTTTCGTGGTCACTTGGAAGAGAAGGCCAAATTGGCCTCTAAAAAGCTTGGCGTGCTCAACAGAGCGGGACAGTATTTCATGATGGCACACCACCTGCAACTTTACAAGGCGCAGGTTCGGCCGCACATGGAATACTGTTCCCATCTCTTGGGTGGGGCTCCCCAGTACCAGCTCCTTCCACTTGACCGCATTCAGCGCTCCGAATGGCTCGATTCACTGGCACTGCGAAGAGATGTTGCATCTTTTTGCATTTTCTTTCGCATATACCATCGAGAATGCTCTGAGGAATTGTTCGGATTAATCCCAGCCGCCAAATTTCGTGAACGCACTCCGCGGCAAACGTCCCGATACCATCCACACCATCTGGATGCTTGGCGGTCCACCACTGTACGTTTAAAGAGGAGTTTTCTTCCGCGTACAACCTCTCTGTGGAATAGTTTACCACCAGCGATTTTTCCGGACGGATACGACCTGGGGACCTTCAAGAAAAGAGCGTACTCCTTTCTAAAGGGCCGGCAACGCACCTGCAATTCCCCTGGTGTTGCGGTTGATCATGGGCGGCGGTAGTCACTTAACATCAGGTGAGCCGCATGCTCGTTTGCCCCCTCTTCTATAAAAAAAAACAAACGTCGCCGAAACGGCGTTATTTACGCGTTTTGTTCAATAAGGTACGAAGGTGTAGTGTGCCTATGGATTAAACAAGCAGTGAAGAACGGCTAAACGTCAACTTCGTAATACGTAAAATTGATATAAATCTTTTTTGTAATTAGTGAGTACTATATAAGACATATCGAAAAGAGTATAAACATTCAAAGGGAAATTAATCTACTCATTGTAAAAATTTGTAGCTGCCCCGTTCTTTTAAAAGTACATTAACAATGTCGAAGACTTCTTTAGATATTTTAAACATGGTCAGATTAAAATAAGTCGCTTAAATAAAATAAGTAATAAAATAAATGAGACCAAGCAATACTAATTTGAATAAAAAAAGAATCATCAAAACCGGTAGTAGTCTGTAAAGTTCACTTTTCATATAGAAATGACAGCCACGTGGCAGCGGCAGTAAATAGTAACATCGGAAGTTGCGTCAATAATAATTGAAACGAATTTTGACAATTTTACTTCGTACTCGATGCGAGTTTTCAATACATCAGCGACAGCATGAATTATATTATTTTGGATTGTACTAGATAAATAACTCGGCCGTTTGTCACTTTGTTGATGCTGTATATGCTTTTCTAACACGAGATCGTACTTCGAAAGAAGGGATACAAGTTCTAAATAATTGCCTCTATTTAATGAAGTTTTCGACTCATCGTAACCTCTGAAAGGAAGTTTTTGTTGTGCTGAATGGCAAACAATATCGACTAATCTTTGAAAAACACTACGGTCGTGATCAACACGAATGTTGTGTTTTGTAATTTCCTCGTATAACTGACGTGACAAAGATGTTTCAATCCAACTTTTTCCAAAATTACTAAACGAAATTACCGCAATCATGTGTTTTTGAGAATTCATATGCCTTTTAATGGCTTCAGATAAGTTATCAAAATCATCATATTCAGTAGTATTCCAAGCTGTTTTGTCGTTTGTTGTACAGCACCAACAGAGTACAACTTATTGGTATGTGAGCAGCACAGAAACAATCGAATGAGTTTTGTAAACAGATCTATTGAATTGCCGTTTGTGGGTTTTACTCGTCTAAAAAATACCCAGATCAGGCGTTAGATTCGACGAGGATATGAGCTGTTTTTTCTCAACAAAGTTTAAAGATTTTACCTTTTCCTCGCCGGTTAGCACTTTAACACACTTCAATTCATCACAAATAACATTATTACACATTCAACTCGCAATATTTATTCGCTCACGTAAATACATAAATTAAACATTGAAATGTGAAGTGAACTTGCAAACGTATCGTCCGCGCGCCCCCGCACTCGACTAACTTCAAACCGAAAGCCCGGCTTATCACTTTATACTAATTGCTATATAAACAACCGTAGTTATATTTCATTATAGAACATTTTGCCACATGTTAGAAAGGGAGCGATCGTCTTCTCGGAGAGAACACGAATCAGTGTGTTTCGAATCCTGTGTAGAACAGAGGGGCGCGCCGGAAATTTGAAATAGTTTGAAACATTTTACGAGTTATTTCATTAGTTGATATTATTGATATAACAGTTTGATAGGGCGAGTCAGATTTCTTGGCTTCTTGCAGTAGTGACAACACATGATACATGGACCTTGCGGAGTTTTTAATAACTCATTCTATATGTTCGACGGCAAATGCTCCAAGCGATACCCGAGAGAACTGATTACTGAAACCATCACGAAAATGACGGTTACCCATTGTATCGTCGGCGATCAGTTGCAAACGGTAGGGGATCGGTAGTTGTGAAGGTAAAACGACAAGATTTTGAAGTAGATAATCATTGAATTGTGGCGTACTCGCCAATATCGTCCAAAGCTTTTAAAGCTCCAATCAGTGTGAAATATTGTAAGTGCGTTAAAGCAATAAAATATATATGTAAATATGTTAACAAAGGTGGCGAAATGGCCATCTTTGCTCCAACAAAGGCAAATGATGAAGTATCTCAGCATCAGACGGGTTACTATATAAGCAGCAACGAAGCTATTTAGCACATATTTTCATTTGCGATCCACGAAAAATATCCTACAGTACCTAGTCCATTTGGCAGTTTATCTAGAAAATGGACAGTGTATTTCAATCAAGAGAACCTGGCGGATAGAGCGACACGTCCGCCATCGACTACATTAACGAATTTCTTATCAAATTATCAAACAGATGTTTTACTCGCACTTAGACGTATGCTTATATACCACGCTATTACAAGTGGAACGCATCATGGAAATCGTTTCAGCGTCGGCCACTAGTAACATCAGTTGAAGAATACCCAATATTATTTACATTTGACTCTCTAGGTCGCTTCTATACAGTATGTCGAAATAACGATGAATGTTATTATCTTTGGCTGTTGTTGGTGAATGTTCGTGGTCCAACATCGTTTCAACTACTGAGAACATTTAATGGATATTTATGTGCGACTTACCGTGAGGCGTGTCAACTACTACAGTTGATCAAGAACGATTCACATTGGGATAACACGCTTAAGAATTCCGTCATATCTTCATCGTCACTCGTTCTCCTAAAATATTCTACGGAACGTACTTAAGACCTCTTTTGGAGTTTGAATATGTGATATGGGACCCGTATTTTCGTAAAGATATAATAATACTGGAAAATGTACAGAGGAGGGCCACAAATGGTAAAACAACTGCGGAACATGACATATGAGCAGCGAACGAGAAAGCTTAACCTCACAACACTAGAGAGCCGTAGGCAGAGAGGTAGTCTGATTGAAACATACAAAATACTAACAGGATATTACAATGTTCCCACTCTGCCAAATTTGTACTTACTAAATAGCAACAAACGTCTGAGAGGACATCAACTTAAACTTTGCCATAGGACTGCCAAGCGGAATCCTATGAAGAATTTTATAACAAATCGTGTTGTCACCAAGTGGAATAAGCTACCACAAAATGTAATGCTCCTACATTGAACGCCTTCAAGAACAGATTGGATAAAATCTCCAAACATTAAGACGCACACGCATCAGCTTTTTTAGCTGCTAGCGTATTTATGTATAAATAATAAATAATATAAATAATAAAATTCGCACATTAACCCTTCGAATCTGGAAGGTTTGTGGATGAAATATAGGGATGACATGTCTGAGGATGTGTTGCATCGTATTCTTTGTCAAATTTGAATCCTACACTACAAATTTCTACAGAAATTTACTATGAGACATTGATCATGATAGAAGGTATATTTGTTATTTATCGATGGCGGATAAAGTATTGTCATGTTTGGACTTGACAGCACCCAATCGTCCCAAGTGCGATGCATTTAACTACAAGTTGCAAAGAGAACAACAATAAGATACTGAAGTATTGACCGAAACAATTCGTTCCAATGTTCCGCAATTGAATGAAAAACAAAGAATTATGTACAATTGGGAAAAATGTTCCTAATTTCATTGCGGTTGGCAATGATCAGATCGCAAAATAAAATAGCCGTAACGTTGGCTTCATTTGGAATAGCTGCAACATTGTAAAAAGGTCGACGAACTGCACATTCTTAACACTATTGGTCACACTGTGTATAGGAAAAAGACCCATACCAACCGATATCTAAATGGTGAATCTCACCATCACCCTTCACAGTTAGCTACCGTGGGTAAATCTTTGTTTCAGAGAGCACGAGGGATCTGTGACAGAAAACATCTGGCCGCGGAGCTTCAGCACGTCAAGCAAGTATTGCAAGACAACAAGCTTCGGGTCCCGCGCATACGTCGCAGTGAACGTGTGAAGCCGGCCACAGTCGAGCGCGCGCCTGCTCTACTACCATATGTCAGAGGAGTCACGGACAAGATTGGCTACATCTTGAAGCGAGCGTCCATTAAGACATACTACAAGCCGCTGAAGAAGATTAGTCAATTTTTACCATCCATCAAATGTAATATTCCTCTACAAGATACAGGTGTGTACAAGCTAGATTGTGAACGTGGTCTCTCTTACATAGGTCATACAAAGAGATCTATAAAAACCCGCGTGAAGAAAGATATAGCTGATGTGAAGCACCGACGCTCCGGGAAGTCTGCAGTCTGCGAACATGTTCAAGATCGTCCCCACCATTACATTAGATTTGATAAACCACAAATTCTCGCAAAAGAACACCAATTCCTACCAAGGATGATACGCGAGGCTATTGAAATTAAAAAACATCTAAATTTCAATAGAGAAGATGGTTGGGTGCTACCATCTGCTTGGGATCCTATAATTAACAAAATTAAACCCAAACCCAAGCATACCACTGCAAGACTTCATGATACTATACGCTCGTTTTGCGTAAATCGGACCAAAAATTAATATTAAAAAAAAAAACTGAAGGTAGCCGGACTATGACATTGGGACGTTAAACATCTCAGGCCCCCCCGTGACCATGGGTGCTGTAAAGCACCCGAAACGTCGGGATAATAATAAAAATAAATTAAAGTAATTAAACGCGATAAAATCCGTAAATAATAGTTTTATTCAACAGACTTTGCTGTTAAAGTTCTCAATTTTCATTATAAAAACCACTATAGAAAGCCTTAATACTCTTGTCGGTTTGTTATAATTTTTTTTAAATAAAGATTATTTTTTAATGTATATTTCATTTTGTATACCCTAAACGAGATTTGTTAAGAATACTAAACGCACACAACTTCTTTTCTTCACCATCGAATTTTGTTGAAAATATACTTAACGTCCGTTTTTCCAGGAATCTCTTCAGTAAATATTTTATTTAGATTTTTCCTATACGTTATTTGTAGGGGATGAGAGCTAAGTGGACTGTATTTAAAGTGGTTAAAAATGAATTCACTATATTTACAATTATTTACAACTATGCAGCAGTTAACACTAAACTATTAGGGATATTGAGGGCTTCTTGCTTGCTTGTTCTTCCGATTGGGCCGCTTGTTGTCGCTCGAATGACGAAGCCGTTTTTTTTGCGCCCGAAGCAATTGGAAAAGGGCTACCCTTTATGTAGGGAGGCGGAAAATGCATTACGCATACCACGGTAGGGACTCACTGCCTACCGGGGGAACCTAAGTGATACCCTCTAAAAACCGCCTTTGGGGACTGGCAACCAGCTGTTTAAAGCTTCTTACGCCGTATCGGAAGCGACCCTCTTTTGGGAAAAGAGGGCGCAGGCGGCTACGAGCCGCTGAGGGAGTGCCTACGAAGGCAAATTAATTATGAATAATTTAATTAGAGTTGGCCTGAGCCGCCAGGAGGCAGTTCAGGTCGTTTGACAGTTTATTAGGCGGGTCCAAGTGAGAAATGAGAATTTCTTAAAAAACTCTCTGAGAACTTCTCAGAGTCAGACTCTGAGGCTTTGAAGAAGTTCTCAGAGAGTTTTTTAAGAAATTGTTAAATTGTAGGGAGCTCTAGGTCCCGATGAAGGTCGGCATTACGGACGTACCAAAGTGCGTTCCCAGCTCGACGACAGAAAAGGTTTTGAACTATTTGGAGTTCATTAATAATTTTAGGGTCAGCGTGGGCAAAAATGGGGCCCGCGTAGAACATGACTGGTCGTATACAGACCTTATAAAGGGTACGCTTGTTTCTGAGGGACATTTTACTGTGTCGGCCCAACATACTGTTGAGCCTACTCAAGTAAAAACGTGCGTGACGGGTTATTCTTTTGACGTGGGGCCTGAAAGTGAGCCTTGTGTCTAGAGTGACACCTACATATTTGGCAGACGTATGCCAGGGGACAGGGGTCCCTAGCATACATATTGGTGGAGTGTTTTTGAGACGGCGTCGTTTATAATCGAAGTGAACGGAGCTCTTCTCCGGGTTCACATCGATGCGCCATTTTTTGAACCAAGCTCCTAGGTCGTCAACTGACTTTTGAACCTTGTTCCGTATGAAAGGTAGCGAGATACCTTTACATTAGAGAGCAGTGTCGTCTGCGAAGAGGGAGATCTGAACACCTTTCGACGGGATGGGAATGTCGTTGGTGAACGGGATGTACAGCAGAGGAGCAAGTACTGAGCCCTGAGGGACACCAGCTTTAATAGGGCGATGTGAAGATAGCGTGCCTTCGTGTCTAAAACGAAAGGTACGATGCTTTAGATAAGAGACCACGAGACGTACTAGACGATTGGGGAGACCTATTTTGTATAACTTGTAGATAAGGCCTGTATGCGAGACTCTATCAAAGGCTTTAGCTATGTCGAAAAAGACCGCGATGGTCTTATGACGATGAGGATAAAACCGCTGAGGATATTTTCCACAATACGGTGAACTTGTTGGGGACATTTGTGTTTCGCTCGGAAACCGAATTGATGGGGAATGATAAGAGGGTCACCGTCTGTGGGAAACAGATGGCGCCTCATGCGAGTTTGGATGACTCTTTCGAAGAGCTTGCCCATGGTCTTGAGGAGGCTAATGGGGCTATGACTGGAGGGGAGGTTGAGAGGCTTGCATGGCTTGGGAATACCAATCACAGTTGCCTCTTTCCACGTAGTGGGAAAGTAACTAAGGTTGAAGCAGGCATTGAAGATAATAGATAAAAAGGTTAACACCTGCTCAGGAAAGTGTTTTAGGGCTTGGTTGGAGATGCCATCCGCGCCCGGATCCTTTTTGGGCTTAAGTCCTTTGATGAGGGATGAAATCTCATCATTGGACACAGAGATAGGTTCGGAGGCTGTAGGGGGTGAGTTCCGGCGGCGGACCTCATCCTCCACTGCCTGGACGTGTGAGGGGTCGACGGGTTGAGAGCTAGGAGAAGCAAAGCACTCAGCCTTTTCCTCATCCTCGAAGGCAACCGTACCGTCGGGACGGGAGAGAGGAGGAGTGTGGGTGATAGCGTCTATGCGGAGGGCTCTAGCCATCTGATAGTATGCTGTATGAGATGGAGAGATATTCTCCATGAGTTTACTCTTTTCTCAAAATTCAGAGAGGCGGAAGGCGGAAGGCCGTGCGCCTATATTCGGGGGTGGGATATTTTGCTGCTCTCCGGAAAGCAGCTTTCTTGGCTTTCAATAGGTTGCTAATATGTAGGGGAAGCCCACTATTGTTAGCAACCGGGACGACCCTTTGGTTCTCCTTAAGGGAGGATTTAATAAGGGTGGAGAGTGAATCGACCGCGGTGTCGATTTTTTCGGGACTGTCTAAGTCCGACGATAGGGAGATGTTAGAGTCCTGTGAGTCCAGAGCTTTAGCTAGGGACTTGAGCACAGCGAGAGGCTGGTTTGGTCGGAGCGAGGATGTCTAGTGATATAAGTGGGGCCGAGGCAGCGGCGGGGGCTGCGGGGGCAGAGGCGGAAGCGGGAGCTGGGGAGGTTGTAGGAGCGGCAGGAGCCGCTGAGACAGGGAGGGTGCGGTTTTTCGCGGCGCGTTTACCGCTGCGCTTGGAGTTCACTGTGGTGAATGAAGAATCCCCGGTGCCAGAATTGGTGACGGGCCTCTTCCGGGAGGCCGACGCAGAGGACTCGGAGCATTCATACTCCATCTCTAACGGGGCAAAAGAGTTCTTAGTCTATAGGTATGCCGCGATTACGGACGGCGGTTGGAGTGCCTGAGGGGCAGGGGGAGTAACATGGGCGGCGATGGCCATCTCATCGAGGTTTAGGCCCAGACCAAGAGTTTGGTTTAGGGCGGCGACGAGGGACTTAATTTGACTAACTGTGGACATGTTGGGAGCAGTAATTCTAGGAACAGTAAGGATTGGGACGGGTTCCTGTTCTCAGAAGAACAGGGACTTGAACACGAGACATACTACGAGACAGTAACAGTAACAAGCGGAGGTCAGTCAAACCTCCCCGTCCAAAGACTGTTAGCGTAAATGACTCACCAATGCGTCGACACAGCAGGACAGCGGAGGCGCGAGAGCGAGATAGCACTACCGTACGGGAACGAGAGCGCGGACTATTTGCACACGACCGCTCGAGAGCGGTGCCACAGGCGGAATGGCGAAGCCGTGACAGAAGCGCTTCTTATATTCCGTAGGATGGTGCGCCATAGGCACCTAGTTAGTGAGAATGTCGTCCGCACGGGGTCCTTGTTCTAATGCGGGGCGCGCGGGGACGTGTCGACGTGGGTGCGGTGCGGGGCGATGGATGAATCTATTCGCCGTCCGCAACATTATTAGTATCCAATATAAAAATATATTCATAGAGTTTTTAACCATGACTCTGCTTGGCTTAAAATTAAGGGTTAAAGAAAAAAGTAAATAACGAATATCAACATTTTCAATGAATTTATAATTAGAAATAGTTGTTAATTATTTATATTATTTAATTTATTTATAACTCAAGGCAAAATATACTACTTTTGAATTTTGTGACTGATGTCACCGTCTTAAAACGGTATTTATTTATATATTAGGTAATATAGACCGTCGGCTTAGTTTCAAATTACAACGGTTCAAATTTATTTTAAGTTTTTTTTTAATAAATATGGCATAAATTTAAATGAACCCTACATTGTCCCTCTGATAACAAGTATAATCTATAATAAACATTAAGAAAATTAACTTTTAAAGGAAGGAAAAAATATAACATTTCTTTTTCGGAGCTCCGTTGTCGCATAAAAAGTAGCCTATAAGTTGTACCGGGTCATTAACTACGTACATAAAAATTTCATTAAAATCCGTCTAGTAATTTAAGCACGAGTCATGAAGAATACACAGACAAATGGACCGACACAGATAGACAAAAATTCAAAAAACCACTAATTTGGCTGAATTATCATTTATTAAGTCCTTCCCTTGGACTTGTTTTTTTCTGGGAAATATTGGAATTACCAAGATATCTTTTCAACTGATTTATATGAAAGAATAGAATATTTTTTATTCAATATTGAACACTAAAATAATAATTAAAATTATAATATTTACGCTTAAAACTAATTATATACAATATAAAAGAAGAAACTATAATATAGAAAATCTAAAACTAAAAATTTTAATAGTCAAAAAGACCTGCTCCCCGTGGTATAGTGCCAAAAACGCTGGCTGCGTTTCCTCGCTGAATAGCTATACTTAGCCTTTGAACGAGGAAAGAACCAGCCCTCTTATCACCAGCAGCGACGACCAGTCGTGGATACAGTTCCTTTAGAAATTTCACTGCACGCGGACCCCACGGACCGATAGTCTCTACAGCAAATGGCACAAATATGTAGTCATTTCTCAAAGACTCATATTTGCGAAATTTACTAAATTCGGCTGCCTCTGATGCCGTCCCGGCTCTAAAAGAGGTACCCTTGAGATGAGAAGCCGCCAAAGTGTCAACGCAAGTAGCATCCCACACTAGGGCTTTACCTCTCTCCCAAGGGACCAAAGTCATACCGTCAGGTCTCTTACCATCGTCTCTAAATATCCCGCTTCGGATGATTTCGTTTAAAGAACCGTGACGGGAAAACTTACCTGCACTTTTCTTGCATGAAATTCCGTGCAGCCCAAACTCATCGACGCTGCTACCACAGGGGCACTGATGAGGTTGACAAATTGCCACCCCTAGCCGGATTCCTACGGCGATGCGCAAGCTTTTCCCATCAAGAAATGTGCCGAGATTACTTGATGGTAGAGCATGTAACCAGTGGCTAGATTCCTTAGTCGAAACAGCTAGAAGGCGAGCCTGATCTTGTTGACTGTAGAAATTTTGAAATAAATTTTTCTGGACACTCCGTACCAACGGAATATCTCACTGTTTTTGTTGGTTAACTTCCAGTGGGACATTTTCGCCGGGACAGAGCGTTAGCCATGTTTGCCTTGCCTCCGCAGCAAAGCACAGTTCTACTTTATTATTTAAAATTGTGTTACATAGATCATTGACACTATGCACGGAAGCAAGGAAAGCAGGCAATGCGACGCTAGAAATATTTCTTACACCAATACCACCAAATTTGATAAGTAAAGTGGCTTGATTCCAGGCTATTGTGTTTAATCTCAAATTTAGAATTTTTTCTAAAGCAATGTTAAGAATACTATCAATATGATTAAAATACTATCAATATCTTTTAAAATATCCGAACATTTCCGGACTGGACTTGAGCGTAACAAGTATGTAAATTTAGGTACAAGGAGACAATATTTTAAAATGGTAAGGGCAATATGGGGGTTTAAAATATATAATTTATCAACGTGATCAAATTTTGTTTTTAAAACAGGTTTAATACTATCGAAAAACAACGGAGCACCGAGCAGGTAAAGCGATTCCGAATTGACAGTTTTTATTCCTGGAGAAATCTGATTGAAATTTTGAATTAAGTTATCTCTGTTAGAATTAGATAAATTATTAGAAATAAATATTTCACATTTATTGGTATTTGGTTCAAGAACAATATTTTTAAAATTTTGAAAAATATGAGTAAGATCATTAAGGACGTCATCTGCTTTACCTCCCAGTGTACCGTCGTCCAGATACCAGACATTCAGCTTGGATTTTAAATTTGAAATAATAGGTTGAATTCCCAAACTGAAAAGAGCTGGACCTAATGGATCACCCTGCTGAACACCGACAGCAGACTCAATAATATGGTTTTGATAAAACAAGTTTGAATTTTGACTGTAACATTGCCAAACGTAATGATATATTTCGGGGGTATTGTTAGCCACTTCTTTCAGCAGGGTTATCCTATCAATAGAGTTAAAAGCATTTCTAAGATCAACCTTCAGAAGGACATCTGCATTGGAATTAGTTAAGAAAGTACGCACCGAATGTACCGCCGCCTCACAGCCACCTTTGGTGGCAAAGCCTAGTTGAGTACGTTGAAATTTTGTCTTAAGGTTTGAGATGATGTGCCTGCAAGCTAATTTTGAAGTTAAGCGTTGAACTGTAGAACCAACAGCTAAACCTATACCATTGATTAATAATTACACCTCTTACTCTACGGTAAATCATGTTAATCGTTGTGACGTAGTGATTGTATATGTTAAAAACAGTCATAAAGTTTGTGTCAAAGAAATAAAACTGATGAGCACGTCTTGCCTACAAATATCCATACTTGGCTTTAAAATCCTTGCTATTTACCGTTCTTCTTCTAACTATAATGCAGATGACTTTATCAATTCCTTAAGCGATCACTTAAAAGCTATAGCGTCATGTAAAAATGTAATTATAACTGGTGATATAAATATTAATATCATCATCAAAGATATAGAGCAAACATATGAGCGCACAAATAGACACAATTATCTTAATATGTTAGCGCGTTATGGTCTGTTACCAGGCCATTACTTGCCTACAAGAAATAAGAACTGCTTGGATCATTTTATTTCGAATATAGATAAGGATTGTCACACTGCATCTATTTTTGTTTTGAACTTTACTATTACAGATCACTGTATGCTATTCTTCAGGCTGTCAAATGTAATTAAATCAAATATATGCCCTACAATTAAAACAAATATAAACTATGATAATGCCTTGTGTAGCTTAGTAAACAGCAAAATAGACAAGTTAATATCGATTAACAACCCAACTACTTTAATTGAACTGTTAATAAGTGCCATTAAAAATTGTCTGGTAATGAATACTGTAAGAGAAATAATACCATGTAAAAATCGCCTAATTAAACCGTGGATAACGTTAGGTATATTGCGGTGTATCCGAAATAGAAATGACATGCAAAAAAAGCTACGAAAGGATCCAGAAAACGAAGTTTTAAAAATAACGTATAGAAGTAATCGCAATTTTAGTAATAACTTAATAAAAAAACTTAAACGTAAATATGAGAGAGAACAGCTTTCTAAGTGTAAAAGAGATCCTAAAGTACTATGGAAAACCATTAGCAATTTAACACAGCGAAATAAAAATAAAACGCAAAACAATAAACTTTTAGAGATAAAATCATCTCCTCAAGAATCGACCAATCATGTGAACCACTATTTTGCAAATATTGGTAGAACGCTCGCTGAAAACATCACTTTAAAGTACTCACAACTTCATAATGTTAGTGTACCACTTATCTCTCAAGCCTCATCGTTCGTACTTTTAGAAACCGATTCAAAAGAGATAGGTGCTTTACTGACGAATCTTAAATCTGGGAGTACCGCAGGGTGGGATGACATACTAACAAGATTCTTAAAACTCGCTAAGGAACATGTAGCTTTTGTGATAGCTCATTTGGCAAATCTTTGCTTTAGTCAGGGCATTTTCCCAACTGCCCTAAAGCGAGCAATTATTACACCAGTATATAAGTCTGGTGACATGGAAGATACATCAAACTATAGACTATCTCTGTTTTGCTAGTCGTCTCAAAAATCCTAGAAAAACTCTTAAATAATCGGCTAATATCTTACTTGAATACATACAAGCTGCTTTCTGACCATCAATTCGGATTTAGAAAAGGGATTTCTACCGAGGACCCTAATAAAATTGACTTCTCTTATCGTGGACAATGTGGATAAAGGTAACAAATGCTTAACTGTATTTTTAGACTTGAAAAAAAGCCTTCGATACCGTGTCGATACCTACTTTAGTACGAAGGCTCGAAAACATAGGTATAAGAGGAATCCCTTGAAAATTCTTTGTTGATAATCTCACTGGACGTGAAGAATGCGTGAAAATTGGTCCCTATGTGAGTGAGCACTGCGACGTAACTTTTGGCGTTCCCAGGGGGGCGTGCTTGGTCCAACCCTATTCTTAATATATATTAACAATCTATGTTGTATGAAAATCAGAAGTGGATAGATATTTTCTTACGCGGATGACACAGCTGTTGTCTTTAAGAGGCGGACTTGGGATGATGTACGTTCAGTTACAGAGAGAGGTCTTGCCGAGATAAGCAGTTGGTTAAATAACAATCTCTTAACTCTCAATACCACCAAAACTAATTACATAACTTTCTCAAATTATAATAATTCACAACCGGAAACAAATTTTGAAATCAAAATACACACATGTTCTGAATTTTCCAACCCTGATTGTACTTGTAACAAAATATCAAATGTAGACAAAACAAAATATTTAGGAGTAATAATTGACCAGCGTCTATCCTGGCATGCACATCTTGAACTGATGATGACTAGGATGCGGAAACTTATATGGATTTTTAAAACTCTTAGACATATAACAGATAAGACCTTACTGGGTCAAATATATGCTCAATCCATTTTGACATACTGTATCCCAGTTTGGGGTGGGGCCACTAAAATGAAGTTCTTGGAACTAGAAAGAGTACAGAGATTATTATTTAAAGTGATGCACTGTAAGCCCTACAGATTCCCTACTAAAGAGCTATACACCCCATGTGATCACCTTTCGGTCAGGAAGCTGTATATCCTTAACTCTGTATTAAGATTGCACAGGACGCTGATATAGAACCCCAAAAATTGCTATAGAAGAAGAGGACATGCTGTGGCACCAGTAGTACCCATGAAAACAAAATTCGCTAGGAGGCAATTTAGAAGTCAGTCTGCTCATGTCTATAACTATTTTTATACTAATAAAAAACTTAACATATATGCAACGACCAAGCATAATGTGAAAAAACAACTTACAGCGTGGTTAAAGACGATAGAGTATGAAGAAACTGAAAATTTATTGAAATAAATAGAAAAATTACACCATAGCATAAATACTTTCCACAACATACGTACACGCAAGCGCACGCGCACGTGCACGCCGCGCACGCACGCACGCACGCACGCACGAACGCACGCACGCACTCACGCATGCATGCACGCACGCAAGCAAGCACGCACGAACGCACGCACGCACGCACGCACGCACGCACGCACGAACGAACGCACGCAAGCACGCACGCACACACGCACGCACACACGACAGCGTGCGCATGCGCGCGACCGCACGCACTTGGTTTAATCTTTACATATGCGCAATTTTATATGTATCTAAAATTGTTATGGAAGAGCGGGGTCCCCTAACACAGGTATTGATATACTTAAAAGGAGACCCCAGCCTAGTTAATGTATTTAAGATACTGAATAAAGAATTTTGAATTTTGAACAGCAATAGGACGGATACCGTTATCCTTTTTTTTGAAGGCACACAATCTTGCCCCATATAAGTAGGGAATGAAATTGGGATTGACATTACCAGAAAGCATAAAATTACATAATTTTGTAATGTCATTAAGAAGTACCCTACCGGTGTCACCGGCAGATACGCTTACAAGATCTTTGAGATGCTGAGGCGTAATCCCGTCAATGCCGCCGGCAGAGCCATTCGAAAATGACAATATTGCGTCTAAAGTGTCTTTTTCAGAAATTTATAAAGGTTGCATAGAAGTATTGGAGGCAGCGGTAAATTCTGGGAAGGATTGACCGAAGGATGTTTCTGACGAAGGCCTTCAAGAGTTTCGACATTACGAGGAGCGAGGATGTCACCTGAGAATAGAATACGGGATGCATTTTTTAAGTCGCCGTCCATTACTTTTGATTCAACTACTTTTTTAAATCAAATTTAGGATAAGGTCGAGAGAAATGAGTATTAATCGAGTAATCCAAATTTTGAAAAGAATTTTCTTTTAGTTTTATTAAAATGAAAATGTGAATACGCGAATGTAAATAATTTTTGCCAACTCTTTTCACAATTCGTTAGACAATTTTGAATAGTGAATGATAATGCTTTAGCAAGTTGCATCCTCGCACCTCTGGGAATTCTTTTAACCACTGGTACGTTACTATACAAATTGTATAATTGTTCCGAAAAAAGTGAAGAATTTGTGTCATTAGGTATATTACCAGAAGAGTCATGTATTTCTACGGTAGGCTGTGAAGCCGAAATACTTTTACTATGGCAACGTTTAATGTGTAAATTTAATCCCTTTTTACCTTTAAACAGCCTACCGTCGGTACAATTTTGACACCGTAGGAAATCCGGCAGTGAATGTATCGGAGCGATAATATTCATAGAAAAAGTAAAAAATGTAAAAATATATCTACATCACTTAAAAGTCTATAATTTAGTTTAAATCAAAATCTTGAAAATTAAAAGAAAAACCTAGTGCTCGAGCTTTGTTTATCGCCTTGAAGCAATCTAATATTAATATTGTGTACGATGAATCACCAGGCGTTGCATCTTGAAGTGACCTACAACCATAACCGCTTACAGTTGATGGTTTCAAAGCTTCCTTTGGTGACAATCTCAATAAAACGCTCAAGCGTCTCAATAAAAACGCGGCATTCGTTGTTTTCAGAAGAAGTGTAGTGAGCATTGATTTTGTTATTTTGACGTTGTTCTATTTTCTCATTTACTATTTCTTTAAAGTTCTTCCTGGCATTATTGTTGCAAAATAAAATATATTCTTGGTGTATTCGGCCATCGTTATTTAGCGTCGTCACTTCAGGCAAACGAACTTGTAAATATATTATCACATATTCATTAATGTTGAAATATATTATTTACACAAAACATTAATTTTCGGAATCTCAGGAATAAAATATAAATATATTTTAATTAAAATATTTGGTTAAAATATAATACAGTTGTCCATATATAACAGTTCGTCGCCTCAGTACTTGTTAGGCCAACAGACCATTTGGATAATTTTACAGGAGCAATGTTTTATTGTTTTTCTATGTTATGACTCAAATAAAGATGTAATGTTTGTTAGTTTTTAAAACTATGGCACATTTGGACTTCTAATAATCTGTAAAAATTAAAAACTTTTGACTATAACATTGTGTAAAACCGGTTTCAAAATGGATATTGGACAAAAAAACGAAACTATAATTACGTTATTGGATATACACTACATTCCTTAGGATGTTAGCCAAATAGCAACCAAAAGTATTTTGTGCTTGTTTGCCCTATAGCGGTATAGCCTCAATTCACAGTACAGGCTGTGAAAACAAATCCAGTGCGCATCATTATTGTATGTAAAATTATCTATACATATATATATTATATATATATATATATATATATATATTTTTTATTATATATATATATATATTGTAAAATTAATAAATGAATTACTTTTTTTTTATCTCTTGACTACGGGTCTTATCAAACAGGCCTGAATTAAAAATAAATTTTGTATTTATAGATATACTACCATGCCCTGCGGTTTCACTCGCGTTTAATTTTAACGATATCATTACAAACGAACCAAACAAATAAACCAGACTAAAATCGTACAACGCCTACAAATCCCTAAAACCCCTCCTTACAACTATAAACCCCTCAAGAAGAAACAAACACTTACGAATTCCAACAAACCCCCTACAAACCCTTACTAACCTCTTTAACCCCGAAGAAACCGAACAAACAAACAAGTGCATAGTTCCTGTGGGAATTTTATTTTAATAGAGTTGATTGTAAACATGAAAATTGCTGACGCACAAAATTTTAAGTATGTGATTATTAAAAATAAAATAAGTAAGAGAACCGAAAGTTATTTATTCAAAAATCAAATCAAGTACAAGGTCGTTTACACGCTAGGTTAATATTAAAGAAAGAAAGTAGGAAAAAAAATTATACTTTTATAATACTTGTTATTTTATCTTTCCTGATTTTCCGATTTTACCATTTTTTTCTTGTTTTTCCGCTATTTCCTGCTTTTCCTGTGTATCCTTCTTTTTCTGACTTTCCTACTCTACCCGTTATTTCAGATTTTTTAGTAGTTCCTACTTTTTGTGTCTTACCTGCTTTTCCTATATTTCTTTCTCTCCCCGTCTTACCTACCCTTCCTGTATTTCCTAAATTACTTGTATTTCCATCTTTTTCTGTCTTCCCTGATTGCTTTCTGGCTTTTCTTCCTTTCTCTGTCTTTCCTGAACGAGTGGCTTCCTCAAGGCTTTTAGTATTATGGTCTCCATATATTTTTATCCTCGTCTGGCATATATTTGTATGAGATACGTATGTCTTGAATTTTTTTTGTGTCAATGTACTTGTTGGTGTCTTGACGGTTACATCACTTAAGATATGAATATTTTTTTATTGATGTTTACGGACATTGTGGGCCCTTGGAAACTGGTTTTGTATTGCAATATATTCCATTTATATTTATTGTAAGTAATGGTCTTTACTTTCGAGAATGGTATTTGGTTAAATCCATACTTAACAGCTTCTTCGTGGTAACAGTGGAAGTCGTCATCGACCATCTGGAGGAACTTAAATGTTAGAGCCTATGATTTAATTTTTAAAAATGCTCTCATTAATGACAATGGGCTGAATATTTCTTGATGCCGAAGATTTCGTTTAATTAGACTGTGTACTGCATCGACCTCCTGCACATTTCCATGACCTGGTTCGGAAAATTTTTGGGTTATTTCGGTTACCTGTTTGGCTTCTGGTGACTGTAAAAATTTCATTATGGTAACACTCATATGTGAGTTTCTGTTCTGGGGCACGCATGAGTCGGACCATAAGATGAGCTTGATTACTGTGATATGTAAGCTATCCACTATGAATTTAAGAATTTTAACTGACGCACTTGCGAGGTCATCACCGCTTCTTCCGTTTTTGGTCTCGTCCCATATTGCGTTAGTTGCAGATTTGTTCAAATTGCAGTGGGCAAATTGTAGACTGTTAACTTACTCTTGTAATAAAAACAGGACACGTTGGCTTTTGGAAGAGAAAAAATGTTTTGTAAATCAAAAGTGACAACAGCTGTTGTCTCATTTATTTTTCTGTCCTTAATCTTTCTCCATTGCCCTCCTCTTTTCTTCGTATTTGTTCGCAGTGTTTCATCGTTTGTTCATCATTAGGAATTTTGATCGCCCTGAATTCAGAACACGCCTCGCAGGCGTCTTTTTTTGGGTGATGGAATGCTATATTAAATTTTTTCCTGTAAATGTTTTCTTTTACCGGTTCTTTCGTCAACTCTACATAAAATGAATACATTTTGGAGAATGATAGATTTTTGTCGAGGTACTGTCGTTTTGTGTTAGATCGACAAAAATGTGATTCTTGTGTGGAAAAGGACTTTATTACTTCTTCTATTTTGTTTTCGGCGGTTTGCTTTTTTATGTATTTCCTTTAGAAGGTGTGGGAATCAATTTAAATAAAAAAAATAAATAAATAATATAAATAAATAATAGAATCTTTTTGCTGATATATCCAAAGTACCACAAAAAAACTTCTGAAACACCTTAACTTTTTGTTCATTTTTCAAAAAGAAGTATTGAAATGAGAACTTTCTTCGGCTTTCTTCTGCTTCTGTTCTTTTCCTTTCTGACCGTACCCTACATGTAAATTCATTGTAATATTTGTTTTTCTGGGCATCGTTTAATGAGTAAAATGCCTTTTTCAAGTCCTCTCTTTCTTGTTCCGAAAATTTAGCTGAGCAGTTGTATGCGCACTTTTCGTCACATCCAACGTGAACCTGTTTTGCTGGACATTTTTCCCTTTAATATTAACATATTCTTCACCAGCTTCTCTTTTTTTTCCTCGCAATTCTCTGCCAATTTTCAGGGCACCTTTTTCTCTTTCTTGATGTTTTTTTTTCTACGTCTGCAGCGTCATCATCGTTACTATCTATCAATATGATAGAACTTTCTAGTTCTAGTTCTGAACTATCAGGGTAAACAATGTAATTTTTTACCGATGTTATAGCGCGTTTTTCGGTTAATGTTTGTTTGCCTTCTTCTTCACAATTTAGAGCATGTCCGTTGCCGTTGCTACAAACAATGACATTTTCTGCGCAGTCCGCGGTAAGTATTTTGTCACCTTCTTCAAAGTTTTCGGTCTCCTTACAGGCCATGAATAACTTCTTCTTTACTTTGTCAATCCTGAAAAATAAATTTATAGTTTTTATTATTTGAAATTTATGCTAAAGTTTAAGTAACATTTTAAGATTCTTTGAATAGTTATTTTTACCTTAATAATAATATAAATATGAAAGTTTGTGAGGATAGATAGATGGATGCTTATTACACTGTCACGCAAAATCTACTGAAAGGATTTGAATGTAATTTTGCACCCGGATGGCTTATATCATAACACATAAGCTACTTTTTCTCGAAAAATCCACGAAAACAGGAACTATGCGGGTGAAACCGCAAGGCGCAACTAGTACTTTATATTTTATCTACCCATATTTTTTCAATTATCAACCTACGGTTCTTTTTTATTTTAACCGACTTCTAAAATGGAAGAGGCTATGTATTCGATGCGTATTTTTCGTTTACCCGTAAGTAATTCTATAGAATTACTTACGGGTAAACAAAAGAATCACAATAACAATATATTGTTATTGTGATTCCTTTGTCAAATAAATTATTTTGTATTTGTATGTTTTTGTATTACTAGTGGTGCCCCGCTATTTCACCCGCGTAAGTCCCGTTCCTGGACACTGGAGCAAAAAATTGCCTTTGTTCTTATTCAGGGTCACATCTATCTATGTAGCCAATTTTATCAAAATTGGTTCAGCGGTTTAGGCGTGAAAGCTTAACAAACAAATAAACAATTGGTAAGTACATGAATTCATTCTAAATGAATATTGTATAATAAAATAAAATCATTTTTATATATTATATGAACATGACTGGCACCCCACAGTTACAATCGTTTCAATTCCAATTTTCGTTTTAATTATACGAATATAAACGAAAATTAAAAAAACAAATCAAACAAACCAGACTAAACAAATGCGTAGTTTCCGTTACATGAGAGAAATAAAAATTCCCAATGAAAAAGGATATCCTAAATTATTTAGGATTAAATTAACTATATATACGTGAAAATCCCGTACAAATCAGTCCAGCCGGTCCAAAGATTCGCCCCTTTGAAAAAACAAACAAACAGTTGTTCAGCGTTGTGAGTATGGCAGTATGACAAAAGTATGATTCAGAACCAACCTGTATAACAAACACAACATGACATAAATAATACCACATTGATCAAAATCAACTTACATTTCATAATTTGCAGTGCTGCGGTTATACCGTTTATTACAACTGGTCCACGACATAATTTTTAAAGTAATTGACTTTGCACCTCGATTCACTTGTAAATTCACTGAAAAACTTAATAAATCTTGCAGTTATAACACCGTTACGCATCGCGATAGATTGTAACTAAACAATATGGCGGAACAGCTAAGTGTGATGTCACGAGCTAGCGGGCCTGTGGTTGGTTGATTTGAGGATATACGGCAAACAAGCACGAGCTGAGAATTTCGATATTGGAATGTTGGTTCATCTGAGGCGGTAAGACATACAAGCACGAAAATTAAAATTGTAACTGTGGATATTGGTTTTTTAATATCTTTTTTACTCGTTTATGGGTATAGATACACGAGTCATTCTTGATTTATACTGTGTAGAAATTGATTCTTAAGCATACTACATTCAAAGGTCATTTTCATCTAAATTAGTCTGTTGGCCAAACAAGCACTGAGGCGACGAGTTGTTTATATGAAATGATTAATATGAAAGACTTGTGTTATGTGGCAGAGACAAAAACTCTTTTAAAAATAAATTTATTTAATATATTTAACTATAATACAAACTAACTTAAAATATAGAAGTTGAGTCAGAGAGTTTGGAAATAGAATTGTGTTGTGGGATTTTTTTTTTGCGCCCGAAGCAAATATGGGCAACCCTCCGGAAAGCGGGTGAGGGAGGTTGAGAATGCTCATAGCATACCACGCAGCCGGCTGCGTGGTTATGTGGAGACTTTTACCCACTAAACTCAACCTTTTAGGAATTGGCTTAACGATCTGACTAGAGATCTCTAAGCCGTATACGAACGCGACCCTCCTTGGCAGAAAGGAGGGCGCGTGTTGTGGGCACAGAACACTATTACTCCTATCGGAGAAGAACGACAACTTCATACAAAATTTAAGAAATGAGATATATATAACCACTAGCGCCATCTATCGTCAGCCTCCTGCACTTCTCGTGTGGCGGGAAAATTTGAATGTGGTCTTTTTTTTTTATTTGAGGTATTTTTGGGTTTCCTATCCCAGCGCTAAATAAAAGAACAAAAATTACAAAATTTCTATTTATTTATTCAAAATAAAAATACAAATTGAAATAAAAAACATACATAACTTAAGAAACAATTTCTCCAGCAGCTTAGTTCTTTCTATAAAGACATTTGATGGGTTTAAACATGAAAAGAAAATCAATAATGATTACAACATTTCAATTACTTAAGTAAACAATGATAAACAATATATATAAGATTTACAATCATGGATGAATTGACAATATGCACAATCACAAATCACAGAATGTCTACAATAACCAAAATATCAATATTTTAATCAAAAACAAGTTAATTAATAAATAAGCTCCTACACATAAGTGCAAAGTGCAACATTCACAAATAATAATTGTGTTTTGATAATATTTGGTTGTCTATCTATTTCCCTGAATTGATACTAAATATTTTGTCTCTATATTATATGCAATATATTAAGTATTGAATGCAGCTTATAAATAGAATAATTTTAATTCAAAATTATAAAACATATTAAATATTAGATTACAAAAATATTCCTTATTTCATTTTAAAAAATTTCATATAGAGATATACATACTTTCTTTTTCAGGTTAAACATTATGTGTTATGCTTTGATGTTTGTGGTTGTTCTTAACTATATACATACCATATTACCATATACATTATACACTTTACTTACATCACATGGGACTGCAGTGCTTAAGAGCTTTTTCTTGGTTGCATCATTAAATTAACCATCATGAAAATGTTTTTCACACAGCATTCTGGGCTTATTACGTAGCATTGGAAAGCTAAAGTAGTATACTGCTCTTGGGAAGGAATATAATATTTCGCCCATAATTTACAACTGAAAACAAAAGATATAATTATTAAATACAAAT
Organism: Parnassius apollo; assembly: GCA_907164705.1. Lineage (NCBI taxonomy): Eukaryota > Metazoa > Arthropoda > Insecta > Lepidoptera > Papilionidae > Parnassius > Parnassius apollo. Next base: position 4,711,268 of record CAJQZP010000885.1, on the reverse strand, counting down.
ATTATCAAAGTAGGTTAAAAACAAATTAATGGTTTACAAACCAATAATTTGTTTTTAAATGGTAAAAGAGAAACAATAAGTTGGACAAGAGATTTACTTTAAGGTTAGAACTTATTAAATAGTGTATATGTATATCGTATACGTACCGCAAAATATACTTTACTGCGAATTTCGGAAACCTAAATAATTTAACGTAGTCAATGGTTGGTATGCTGTTGCACTTAGAACACTTTTTTCTATTTTCTTTATCCGCCATTGCAGCGTAGTTTTTAAGAGTCACTATTTCGTATTTCACTACGATTCATTGACTAACACATTGCACATCATATAAATGAAGGACATTAATCTCAACTCAACATCGTAAACTTGCAAGATCTTAGTAAAAAACACAAGCAAAACAAACATAACAACCAATCATGAACAACAATAATTTATACGGCGACGCCATATTATGAGAAAAGAGAAATATATACTCATTTAGGTATTTGGTGTTACCAGTAAAAAATATAATTTTCTACTCATTGAAAATCAAAACAAAAAAGAAAACATTTATTTTTCTTTTACTGTCAAGGATATGCTAATATAATAATGTAGAAAAATACGACAGGCATAGTTATCTTCCTATTGATTGTTATTTCTGTATTCAAAATTTTTGAGTGTAATTTATCTTTAGCAAAATCTTACTAATTATGAAACAAGACATTTATCTGACAAATGGCAATAATAAAATTCAGCCCCCGTAGGTATTTCATTCTGTCCATACAGAGTTGACCGGGCCTGGTTGTGGGATCGAAGGACTTGGGTTATATAGTGTAGGATCGTGGGAAGCTAGGAGGTAGGGGTAAAGGGAAGTATAAGGGAATAACATTATGCTTGTTTGTGTTTATCGTTAACTTATTCTAAGATACAATTAAGAAAGGTAAACTTTGGAACAGTAAACATTAGTATTTAAATATTACAATCTAATTAGTTTGGTTTCTAGGTAAACAATGTAATTTAGTTTTAAAGTAAATAAGTAATATAAGAATAACAATATAGGAGTATAGAGGACTTATAATATAAAGTAAATAGTATATAACACAATAATAGAACCTATAACATAACACCTCCCCCCTTAGAACAAAGATTGAGCGGTTTTGCTCGATTTTTGAATGTAGTCAGCAGCTTCGTCTTCGTCTTCTGATATGCAGTATGTTATAGCAGTGGTGTTTATCGATGACATGGGAACTTCGACGTGTTGTTGGCGACGAGAACGGTCAAAGCAGTTATTAAAAATTTGTATACAGTTGCCATGTGGATTTATGGGCATGTTATTCCATGGCAAGCACTTGTAACATTTGTAACAAAAATATGTTAGCATAATGATGCCAGTAATCATACCAAATATGGAAAATTTTGTTGTATGTTTTTCTGAGAATGTAGATTTACTTTCTTAAAGTAATTTTTTATGTATTTTTATTTGGTCTCTAACCGAGTTAAGAGAGTCGAGTTGGATGTTGTTGAGTTGGATTGGTGCAAGTTCTGGTTGTTGTAATTTAATTTCTTCTGGGAGGCAAATGTGTTCAATATCCACAGAAATAAAAGGATGACTGATGTTGATCGTTTTAGTGTCTTCAGCTAGGAGTGTAACAAACGCGGTGTACATTTTACATCCTTGTTCTAGAGTGATGATACCTGCTCCAGAGATTTCGCCGTGAGTTGTTTTGCTTTCGCACTCTAAAGCATACGGAGTCTTGCGTTGGAGTATGTAGAGCCACTTGTTGTTTCTAAGAGCATGAAAAGTATTGATATGTGCTGAAAATGTAGTGATATCACAAGCTTCAGGAACTTGTCGACTCGTTGTTGTTAGGATGACAACTTCGTATATAGGTCTGGTGTTGATGTTGTAGATGAGAAGATCCCTGCAGACTTTGGATTCCGTTGCAAAGTCTTTGCATTTGTCCAGTGAGCTCATAACGACGTATTGCTGTCTAGTGGTACTCATGGCAAGGTATGTTTGTTGGGGAAGGATAGTGGAATATAAGGAGTCAGGATGTAGCGTAGGGATAGAATATAAATGGTATAATATAAATGTTTCGTTTTTAACTAAAGGGAATTCTAAGATATATATAATTTTATTCATATAAATATAGGAAGTAATAGAGGCAGATTCGAGAATTTTGTGTATATTAGGTAATGTTATTGGGGCAACTAAGTTTTTATTGAGCTTAGCGGGATTAGAAGACAGTAATTCTTTGTATAGGCGCATAGTTGATATTATTGACGGGTGTATTGCATTCGATTTAATAAAAAGTATACTTGTGATGACATCGTCAATATCTCGTTCTAAAGAAACTATGGCTTCAAGAATTTGAATTGAAACGGTCGATATTTCTTCAAGAATAATGTAATTTTGTTTGTCGAGGTGAAATATGAATTTATTTTGCTATGTTTAATTTCATAAATGAAGTATAGAAGTATAGAAGAATAATAACGCTAGGTAGATTTGAATGTGTCGCAATGAGAGAATGATAGCCATTTGTAAGATTATAGAAAGTCGTTTGATAGAGTTGTGAGCTAGGAATAAAAGAAATTTCAAATATCAGTATTACAAAATAATTTTAGAAATAGAATAGAGTAAATAAATTTATGTGGGTATCCCTATTAACAATAGTTGTGGAATACCTGGTAATTAAAAATAAACCTAAATAATTGTTTTAATTTATTTTAAGCTTAGTAGTATAATAATTATTTGAAGATACGTAAACTTTGTATAAAAGGATATAAGTAATAATTTTATAATAAAACAAATTGTAAAATTAATGTATGTGTTGTTTATAAAATATAAAAGATTTTAATTCAAACTAAGGGTGTTTTGTAACGTGTGCATTTGAGCCACCTGCTCAAAATAAAGTTAAATATTTATGAATAATTACGATCTAGTCTTAGAGTAAATGTTATGATGATGAAGTGAAGTCATGCAATGGTCTTAAACGATTCGCATGTACTAACTGGTTTTTTCCAGATTTTTGTATAACATAATTTTCATTAAAACTGTTTAGGAATTTGAACAAACAAGTTTTGCCACTTACCACAATAACAATAAAATATGGAGCTGCATGGTTCGGCGAAGTTCTTTAAAAAGCCTTCAGCTACCGTACGTTGTCTTCTTGTTGAGCGATGCTGTCCCGTCGAATTTGGTAAGTTCACTTCGTCTTTACGCGATTTAAGCGAATGAATCACGCGAAATCCTACCGACTGCGCCAAATTTGTTATGTGGCAGAGACAAAAACTCTTTTAAAAATAAATTTATTTAATATATTTAACTATAATACAAACTAACTTAAAATATAGAAGTTGAGTCAGAGAGTTTGGAAATAGAATTGTGTTGTGGGATTTTTTTTGCGCCCGAAGCAAATATGGGCAACCCTCCGGAAAGCGGGGGAGGGAGGTTGAGAATGCTAAAAAATATTACTATTTTTATAATAATTATGGGTAATATATGGTGGTTTTGTAAAAGGTGGTGGCCGCGTTGTGTTTAGCCTAAATAGAGATTGCCTAGCCTTGTTCATCGCACGAATTTTGTCCTCTTGTAGTGCGAATCGGCCTGCTTCGCAAAGGGTAGGGAATTCTTTTGTTCTTAGCATTGATCCAATATCGGAGCTAATACCATTGACAAAAACGTTAAGAGCCGTTTCTTCCGTTGTGGCTAAGCGACCTAGTAATGTCTTGTCGCATATTTCGGCGTTTAACTTCTCTATTATTTTAGAGCGACAAAGGTCAACTCTGTGAAAATATTCAGTTAGTGTTTCTGTAGGTTTTTGAAACATAGATTGCAGTTCGAGATTAAGGTGTGCTATGGTTTTAACGTTAGAGAATTTTTCGATAAGGAATGTTCTTAAGTCGGTCCATGAGGCATATTCTTTACTGTGAACATCTGCCGCACCCGAACCAGTAATATTGTTCAACGCGTATACTAAAAGTACTGACTTCTGGTCCGCTGAACTAAGGTCAAAAGCTGAATTGCATGACCTAACGAATCTATACACTTGATAGTTATTGTCTGTGTCGAATGAGGGAATTAATTTAAGTAATGTGGTAATTTCTAAAGCCTTCTTAGTGTTCTTTGTTTTACATAGGTAATACAATACAATAATATGAATAATTGATATAATAGAATAGTATAATATAATAGTATATAACTGAATAGTATGATTATATATATAAAAAAAATGTGAAATGAGGTGGTAGATGTAGGAAAATTATTTTGGTAAAAATGGAAAATGGGAATTTGAACAAACAAGTTTTGCCACTTACCACAATAACAATAAAATGTGGAGCTGCATGGTTCGGCGAAGTTCTTCAAAAGCCTTCAGCTACCGTACGTTGTCTTCTTGTTGGGCGATGCTGTCCCGTCGAATTTGGTAAGTTCACTTCGTCTTTACGCGATTTAAGCGAATGAATCACGCGAGATCCTACCGACTGCGCCAAATTTGTTATGTGGCAGAGACAAAAACTCTTTTAAAAATAAATTTATTTAATATATTTAACTATAATACAAACTAACTTAAAATATAGAAGTTGAGTCAGAGAGTTTGGAAATAGAATTGTGTTGTGGGATTTTTTTTTTGCGCCCGAAGCAAATATGGGCAACCCTCCGGAAAGCGGGGGAGGGAGGTTGAGAATGCTCATAGCATACCACGCAGCCGGCTGCGTGGTTATGTGGAGACTTTTACCCACTAAACTCAACCTTTTAGGAATTGGCTTAACGATCTAACTAGAGATCTCTAAGCCGTATACGAACGCGACCCTCCTTGGCAGAAAGGAGGGCGCAAGCGGCGAAAAGCCGCTTAGAAGAGTGCCTTACTAAGGCAGATTAAGGGATGTGTTATGTAGGCTCAGCCTGAGCCGCCAGGAGGCAGTTCAGGTCAGCCGAAAGCTTGTTGGGGGGGTCCGAGAGAGAGTTTCTCGGTCTGCGCACACTATAGCGAGTGTGGATAGGGGCTGCATAGGCAGCTGTCTCACGAATGAAATGATTTGGGTGGGACTCTGAGGCTTTGAAAAATCTCTCAGAGAGTGATTTAAGGAACTGCTGGATTGTTGGGAGCTCTAAGTCTCGATGTAGGTCGGCATTACGGACATAATAGGGCGAGTTAGTGGCCCTACGACAGAATAGATTTTGAACTATTTGAAGTTCATTTATAGCTTTGGGCTTAGCATGTGCGAAAATGGGGGCCGCGTAGGTCATGACAGGTCATATGCAGACCTTATATAGGGTTCGCTTGTTGCGGAGGGACATTTTACTGTGTCTGCCCAACATGCTGTTGAGCCTACCCATGTAAAAACGTGCGGTGCTGGTAGCCTTCTTGATATGGGGCTCGAAAGTGAGCCTTGCATCAAGGGTGACGCCTAGGTATTTGGCTTTAGTTTGCCATGGGACAGGGGTTCCTAACATCCTGATTGGCGGAGTGGTGGTGAGACGACGTCATTTATATTCGAAGCAAACGGCGGAGCTTTTCTCCGGGTTTACGTCGATACGCCATTTTTGGAACCAAGCTCCTAAGTCGCTTACTGACTTTTGGATCTTGTTCCGAATCTGTGGTAGTGAGTTGCCTTTGGAGTAAAGGGCTGTGTCATCTGCAAAGAGGGCTAGTTTGACACCATTCGACGGGATAGGGATGTCGTTGGTGAATAGTATGTATAGGAGGGGAGCAAGCACAGAGCCTTGAGGGACACCGGCTTTTATTTGATGGGTAGAGGATAGCATGCCTTCGTGTCTAAAACGAAACGTACGATCCTTCAGATAGGAGGCTACAAGGCGAACGAGACGGTCTGGGAGGCCTAAGTCGTACAGTTTGTAGATAAGGCCCTCGTGCCAGACTCTGTCGAATGCCTTGGCAATGTCAAAGAAGACCGCGATGGTTTTTTGACGGCGAGGGTAAAAACCGCTGAGGATGTATTCCACTATGTGGTGAACTTGTTGGGGGCACGAGTGTTTGGCTCGAAACCCGAATTGTTGTGGCATGACAAGAGGGTCGCCGTTTGTGGGAAACAAATGGCGCCTCAAGCGCACGAGAATGACTCGTTCGAAAAGTTTGCCCATGGCCTTGACGAGGCTGATGGGACGGTGATTGGAGGGGAGGTGGAGAGGTTTGCCTGGCTTGGGAATGCCAATGACAGTTGCCTCTTTCCAAGAGGTGGGAAAGTAACTGAATTCGAAGCAGGCGTTAAAGATAATGGCCAGTAAGGCGATTACCTGCTCCGGGAAGTGTTTGAGGGCTTGGTTGGAGATACCATCCGCACCCAGTGCTTTTTTGGGCTTAATTCCTTTGATGATGGATGAAATCTCATCTTTGGACACAGTGATAGGGTCAGAGGCGGTAGGGGGCGAGTTCCTGCGTCGGACCTCGTCCTCCACTAGTTGGATGTGTAAGGGGTCAGTGGGTTGTGAGCTAGGAGAGCATTGAGCGGCGACGCTGTCCGCGAAGCACTCAGCCTTTTCTTCGTCTTCGAAGGCAATGGAGCCGTCGGGAAGAGACAGAGGGGGGAGTATGGGTTATAGCGTCTATCCGGAGGGCTCTCGCCATCCGGTAGTATGCTGTGTGAGAGGGAGAGATTTTCTCCATGAGATTGCCCTTTTCGTGGTCTCTGTAGTCTTGGAGGCGGTAACGCAGTTTGCGTTGAAGGTGGTGGGCCGCGAGTCTATATTCGGGAGTGGGATAGCGTGCAGCTCTACGGAGGGCAGCTTTTTTTGGCTTTTAACAGGTTGCTAATATCTAGGGGAAGACTAGTTTTAGCAACCGGGACAACTTTTTCATTCTCTTTAAGAGTGGATATTATAAGTGAGGTGAGATTTTCGACCGCGGTGTCTATTTTTCCCGCACTGTCGAGGGCGTCGGAAGAAAGGGTTATGGGAGGGTCTGGAGAGTCTATAGCCGAGGCTAGAGACTTCTTGAAGCCCTTCCAGTTGGTGTAGGTTTTGGAAGTGGGAGTTGCAGATGGCTGATGGCCAAGAAGGAGGGATACAGGACGGTGGTCGGATCCTAGATCGTCGAGAGGCTCGATTGCTCTAAGGTTAAGGGAAACTCCTTTAACTAGAGCAAAATCTAGCACATCAGGAGCGTAGGTAACAATGTCGGGATAGTGGGTGGCAGTGAGGGGGGCTGTAGACAGTCAGGTCGAGAGACTGAGTGATATTGAGCAGCACCCTGCCACTACTGGTAGTAGTGCGACAGGTCCATTCAGTATGCTTGGAGAACTCTACCAAACATAATGACTGAGTCGCCTAATGCAAGGATGGCTTCGAAATCACTCTTGACGGGGAGGGTTCTGCTAGGGATATAGCAAGAGGCTATAATGATTGACTGGTGTCCAGTCATAGCTAGTCTAGTGATAGTGGCTTCCATACTGGTAAGCGACGGAGTAGATATGTGGGAGCAATGAACGGACTTTATGTGATAGATAGCAGTACCGCCGCCTTTGCGGTCGGGTCTATCGTTACGTAGAAGTGCATAATTTTTAATAGAAAGGCCTTTAGAGACCTTGGGGCTGAGATGGGTCTCCTGAAGGAGGAGGAGATCGGCTTCGCGATCTCGAAGAAATAGCCTAAGCTCTGGGAGGTTATTTCGCAGACCGCGGATATTGAATGAAACAAGCGACAAACCCTTTGGTTTGATACGACCGTGAGATATTGCGGGAGCAGAGGGCTCCGGCATAGTTTAATTACAAAGACCTTAGAAGGTTGATGTGCTCAGTAAGAGCAAGGAGACGGTCCTGAGGGGACTGAGCTGTGCGCAGTTTACCTGCAAGGATAAGGATTTCATCTAAATTGATCCTATTGAGAGTGTTATACACTAGGTTTAGAGATTCTACTACAGAGTCTGTCTGTTTTTTTGGGTCGGCGGAGGGCCGCGGGATATTTGATTCCTTTTGGAACCAGGGGTTTATTGGAAGCGGCGCTGGCTGAGAGAGCGGAAGGCTCATAAGGGGCCGAGGAGGGCCCTGAGGTGGCCGATAGGGGCCCTGTGGGGGCCGGTAGATGCCCTGTGTGGGCTGAGATGAGCCCTGAGGGGGCTGAGGTAGGGGCTGGCCCAGGCTGGGCTTGCGGCTTACAAGAGCCGGGAAGGTTCGGTCATTGACCTGTGGTGGAGCTTTGCGGCTCGGAGGTGGGCGAGGGGCGCGAGGGCAACCTTTAAAATTGGCCGGATGGCCTGTTTGTCCGCAGAGGACACATGAGGGTGGGGATTCGGCGTTTTTGGGCCGTGGGCACTCTTTCGAGTGATGGGGTTCTAGGCACTTAATGCACCTGGGTGGAGCTGAGCAGTTGGCCGCCGCGTGTCCATAGAGTTGGCAGCGGTGGCACTGCGCTGGGTAACCGCGCCGGTGAGGGGCTTCGACCTTAACACGCGACAGGCCGCACACAGTGCGTACCTCGCGGAAAATGGCCTTCGCCTCCGGCACATTGGTGAGAACGAGGAGGGCGAGGTTAAACCTTTCGCCCCTGCTGCTGTGCATTTTATGCACACCTTCAATGGGGAAGCCTTGGGATTTAAGGTCTTCCAGAATGTCCTCGTTTGCGAGTTCATAGGGAACTCCGCGGAGGACTGCCTTGACTTTCCTTTCTTCGGCGAGGGCGTATGTGTGGTAGGACACACGCTCGGCCGTGAATAGGCGGGTTATGTTACGGAAGTCTTCTATAGACGCCGGCATAATTTTGATGGCCTCGCCGACATTAGTGGCTTGGTCATATTTGAAACCCTTATCGTAGAGGGTTTTGGACAACTGAGTGAATTGCGCCTTGTCTCTGAGAAAGACAGGGGGCGGGACTTGGTTTTTAGCCTTGACTTGGTTTTTCGGGAGCGCAGCGGGTTGCTAGCTTGGCGGTATTGTCTTTCGATTGTGAGGCGGCAGCGTTTGGGGCTGCGGAAGTAGGGGCAACGATGGGAGCTGCGGAGGTAGAGGCAGCGGCGGAGGGTGTGCGGGCGGCGGCGGCGGCGGCCGCTGCGGCGGGGGGAGTGCGAGAAGTGGCAGCGCGTTTCGGGCCGCGCTTTGATTTCACTAACGTGAATTGGGCTTGGGAGTCGGTTATGGTTCCTTCGGAGTCGGAAGAATCCGAGGAGCCGGTGGAGCTGAGGGCGGTCCTCTTCCGGGAGGATGAGGTAACGGACGTGGTGTCCGAGTGCTCCATATCGGAGTCGGGGGGCGCGGGCAAGTCGGACTGCGGGGCAGCCGCTGGCGGGGAGTAGTTAGAGAGGCGGGGGGGTACACATGCCTTAGGGGCAGCGGGGGGGAAAATGGCTTTGGCGAGAAGGGTCTCGTCAATTTGGGCGGTTGTGGGTATTCCTGCAGCTTGGATCATTTGTACGATCGTGGCCGCAACCTGGCTCATGAGTGAACTTATGTCTATGGAAGACATGTTGATCTGGAGGGGGGGGGGGGGGGGATGACGTTTTATTCTATGAAAATTAAAAATAAAACAAAACAAGTGAAGCGCGCTCAAGCCTCCCCGCCGGAGCAAGGGGGCAAGAACGATGCGAAAAACAAAGTGACTCACCAACGGCGTCTGCTCGGTCGGTGTTAGCCGGGGAGAGCGGGGCGCGCGGGCAAGCGGTTGCGCTACCGAAGGGTCGGAGGCGCGAAAGAACTGTATGCACGACCACTCGGGGGCAGCGCGCAAAGGGAACTGTTGTGGGATTTTTTTTTTTGCGCCCGAAGCAATTAAAGGGCTACCCTATACGTAGGGAGGCGGAAAATGCATTACGCATACCACGATAGCCGGTCTATCGTGGTTATGAGGGGCTCACTGTCCTACCGGGGACCCTAAGTGATACCCTCTAAAAACCGCCTTTGGGGACAGGCAGCCGGCTGATCAAGCTGTATTGTGCCTTATCATGAGCGACCCTCTTTTGGGAAAAAAGGGCGCAGGCGGCTAAGTGCCGCTGAGGGAGTGCCTACGAAGGCAAATTAATGTTAGTTATTACAATAATTTAATTTAATTAGAGTTGGCCTGAGCCGCCAGGAGACAGTTCAGGTCGTTTGACAGTTTATTAGGCGGGTCCGAGAGAGAGTTTCTCGGCCTGCGGACACGATAGCGAGAGGGGGGTGGGGCTGCATAAGAAGCTGCCTCATGAATTAAATGGTTTGGGTGCGACTCTGAGGCTTTGAAGAAGTTCTCAGAGAGTTTTTTAAAAAATTGTTGAATTGTTGGGAGCTCTAAGTCCCGATGAAGGTCGGCATTACGGACGTACCAAGGTGCGTTGCAGATCGACGACAGAAGAGGTTCTGAACTATTTGGAGTTCATTTAAAATTTTAGGGTTTGCGTGGGCAAAGACGGGGTCCGCGTAGGATTGTTGTGGGATCGAAGGACTTGGGTTATATAGTGTAGGATCGTGGGAAGCTAGGAGGTAGAGGTAAAGATAAGGGAATAACATTATGCTTGTTTGTGTTTATCGTTAACTTATTCTAAGATACAATTAAGAATGGTAAACTTTGGAACAGTAAACATTAGTATTTAAATATTACAATCTAATTAGTTTGGTTTCTAGGTAAACAATGTAATTTAGTTTTAAAGTAAATAAGTAATATATGAATAACAATATAGGAGTATAGAGGACTTATAATATAAAGTAAATAGTATATAACACAATAATAGAACCTATAACATAACACTTCATAAAATGTTGTTTCTCACTGAGTAATAATTTCTTAGTTTAATGTACGCATTTCTCAGCGCCGCACATCTCTCAGCATGATTGGAGTTATTATTGTCGCCGTAACACTTACAGCCGTTGTAGTGCACTTTTACAAAAAAGCTTTTAAGAGACCCCACAACTTTCCTCCTGGTGAGAATCTTTGCACGCTTCTTTTGTATTTACCTTATTGTATTAATCATTTATTTTGAAAATTATATATTTCTATCAAACTCTTCTCAACGAAGACAATTAAAATAATTGTTGCGATTAAAAATAATCAGTGTTATAGTGCCAGTTTCATAACTTAAGAGTCTGTTGTGTTTGCTATTTTTATACTTTAATTTGTAAAGGAAGTGTCTGTTATACAACAACATATTTTATAAACTCGTTTTTATTCGTGACTTCGACATGTAGAATTTGAACAAAAGGAAACCGTACTTCAATTATAAAAAGAACTGAAATTTGAAGATCTATTAATTTCACGTAAAAAAGGTCTTATTACCTTAATTTATCTACATTTTGTTTTGTTGTCAAATGGTGTTGAAATAAAAAAAATATTATCGATTTTCCATCAAAAATATAAAACACAGAAGATAAATAAAGACCTACATGTAAATAAGATTTAGAAAATTTTGTTTATAATTAAGTATACATATTGCTTTTTATTTAATGAACTGGGAAACGTTCCACCTCATTACAACAATTGTCAAACAAATTGTGATTTTTGTCAATTATTTCTGGAACGTCGTATAGGTAGATACCTCTAATACAAGTGCCGCCCTAATACCAGCCTTTTTGATTTTTTACTTCAAAACTAAGGTCTAGTGGTCTTAACTACAAATATTGTCAAAAAAAATTCTTCGTAATTAGAGGAAAGTATTGTTCAAACATTACCACACAGTTAGAAACTTAAACGCTCATTTTCCAAATTTTTTATCAAGCAAGAAAAATCGATGTAAAACATTTTTTTATCCCAATTTGCTTTAATTAATTGTGTAGTATTAAAAAAATCGCAGCGATTTTTTTTGCTTACGAAAAAGAATAGGATATTTTTGAGATAAAAAAATTTTTGATGGTCAATATTCAATAGAATCTACAAATTAGAGTTCCCATATCTCAGAGTTTTCGTCTAAACATGCATCGGGAGAACGATTATTATTAAATAAATAAATAAAATAAGTTATCTAAAATTTGCCTCGAGCTTATTGCAGTAGAGAAAACGATCTATTTTCAACGAGGACACATTGTAATTTAAAGAATTTATTTAATTTTACTTGCTAATCCGAAATTTATTTCCGCTGAACCGTAGGTCCGCCGTGTCTTCCATTATATGGCGCATATTGGATAATACTGGCGAAATCGTACAACAACCTAGCAGCTGCTTGCATCAAGCTTTCAAAAGAATACAAATCAAATATTCTGGGACTGTTCTTGGGATCGCTTCCTGCAGTCATTGTAAACGATTCCAAACTAATTAAAGAAGTTCTCAATTGCGAGGAGTTCGATGGGCGTATGGATGTCATTATTGGCCGATTGCGGTCATACTGGAAGAAACTTGGTAAATCTTGTCCTCAGATTATAAAACAAAAGGAACATGTAACATGGCGTATAACTCAAGTGCGATCAATAACCAAATTCTATTCAAAAAACCGACCAAGAGCGTGTTGGGCCACGCTCAGTGTAGAGTTCCGTAGTTTCCCGTCCGTCACAATAAGTGTTCCCACTTATGAGTTTAAAGGTGGGTATCCATTATGTTCGCGCTCCAGCAGCGCTCCGCGCTCCTGCAACTGCTCCCGGTAGTGGGTACTGTTATTTCCATCCAAGTTCAAAATGATTTTCCTAGAAAGTCCTTATAAAGTTCTACTTTTCAGATTTTTTTCATATTTTCTAAACTTATGGTTCAAAAGTTAGAGGGGGGACACATTGTTTTTTACTGTTGAAGCGATTATTTCCGAAATTATTGAAATTATCAAAAAATGGTTTTAGTAAACCCCTATTCATTTTTAAATACCTTTCTAACAATATATCACACGTTAGGGTTGAAATTAAAAAAAAATCACTTCCCACTTTACATATTTTATTTTACCACTTTGTCGGCGTGATTGATACACATATTGGTACCAAATTTCAGCTTTCTAGTGCTAACGGTCACAGAGATTAAGCGAGGACGGACGGACAGACGGACAGACAGACATGGCGAAACTATAAGGGTTCCTAGTTGACTACGGAACCCTAAAAAGTACAACAAACTCATGATACAAGTTTGCACTTTAAATTAAATTATTTAACAAACATGGCAATAAAAAGAAAAATAATATTTTGGTTATTTTACGGCCTGAAATATATACTCGTTTGCAAAAAGAAAAGGGCGGTTTTACCTGCCTGAAAAGAATATAACACGAAAAAGGTTTCAATCATTTGAACATATTACTTGCCGGTTTTAAAAGTGTCGTGGTGTTTAAAAAAGTACGTTGTAAATTCAAATTTTTGCCTGAAACTGGTTTAAAAAATAACAACTTTATACTACATTTTGTGGCGCGAACTACCGAAAGTTAATATCGACTCTATAAAACTTATAAGGTAATTTTTTATTAAATTACCTCATTTCCTCACATTTTAAAATATTATTATAGCTGTTTAGCGGTCTAGAAAATGGTAGATAAAGTGATAAGAGCCAGGAAACTTACTGCGCTGCTTGAGAAGTTCCATCAAGAGAAGGCCTGGTTCTGGAAGAATACCATGTGCCGAACTACAGGATAATCGTTTTCTGGTGAGTTCAGTGTGTGAGAAATCGCAAACCTCTTATGTTTGCGAATTCTCAACTACGTGTGCGCAGACCTCAAATGAGTAAGAAATGTGCAAATTAGTCTAAGTAAGATCAGGCGAAGGCCTCTCGCTGCCAATATACGCAGGCATCGCCCAACCCGCTGCCATGAGCACCGAGTTACCAAAATTAGTTTCTCTCAAAATTGTATGTCATGGACTCAAGAAGACTGATATAAGGTATTGTTCTCGGATGAAACCAGAATATCTCTATACTGTGAAGAACGACATCGGCGAGTGCTACGAAGGCGAGAAGAATGCTTTGGAGAAACATGTTTTGAAGAAATCACATTTTTAGTGGGGGCTTGTTTATATTTTGGGCAGGAAAAATTCGTTTGAGTTAGTCTTTTTTAAAAACTAAACACTGACTGGACACTGATATATAACGGAGGTTATAATTTTTCATGCACAATTTGCATTGGACACTTTTAGTAAAAACTCAATCGACGACGCTTGCACTCACAGGTAGGGCGATGTGGAAGCGAATATGCTAGAGGTTGGAATTCTTCGTTTGGATTGACCAGCTCGAAGTTCTTACCTAAATTCCATAGAGTATGTCTGGGACATTCCGATGCGATGAGTGAGATCAGTGCAGCCGGCTCCGCAGACTGTCTGTGTAATTACAGCAGAGTGGGGACATATTACGCAAGAAACCATAAGAGATATACTGCTAGCAAACGAATGTAAGCTATGATTTCAGCAGGAGGGGTTACATTCCATACTAAACTTTTATCGGTGTTTACTTTAGTAAAGATAAAAATAAACGAAATAACGTGTTTAATTTTTACTTAGCGAGCAGATACACTACTACTAACATTATTTCTCATTAACTTAATCAAAATGTTAAACCTTCCTTGCTTAGTAATTCTTAGCTGAGTATAAGGTTAACTAAAATTATCAAACAGTCTAATAATAAAAATAAAATTGGTTGTTTGCCCATTTTTTTTTCAAAAGAGCTTACATTACAAATTTAAAGGCATTCTACACGATCGGGACTAACCGCCGACCATCGTGTCCTTGGTCGGGTCAACCGATTTTTGTATTCGTTCTACACGGTCCGGTGGTTGACTCAACTTGTCAGTTCTCTACAGCATTAAAAGCGTAAAGAATTAGCTAAATATGGCTCCTTGTTTTTCGAAAGAACAAAAGATCGGCTTGGCAATAACTTTTTTATGCTCGAGTGAAGAAGAAAAAGAACGAAAAAAAAGTGAAAGAAAAAACAGAAGATGAAACCGGGGGTTAAAGGAGGCCGGCCGACGAGAGCGCCTCAGTGCGCGCTTGGCAGTCGTCGCGGGGTATATTAACCGCGGTTGCGAGCGCATGTTACCGCACGTTGCAATGGTGCACAATTTCAAGAAATTCATTAAAAGTGTCTTGACCCATTCTTAGAAAATTTCGAAAAACTTCAGAATAATGATTCCTTAAAATATTGAGATTGTATTCAAATTAATTCGCTCTTTTAGCCACAGTTTCATCCACTTTCTTTTTTTCTTTGTATTTCTTCTTCACTCAAGCATAAAAAAGTTATTGCCAAACCGATCTTTTGTTGCTTCGAAAGACTATGAGCGATATTTAGCTAATTCCTTACGCTTTGAATGCCGTAGAGAACTGACAAGTTGAGTCAACCACCCGACCGTGTAGAACGAATACAAAAATCGCTTGACCTGACCAAGGTCACGATGGTCGGCGGTTGGTCCCGATCGTGTAGAAGGCCTATTACTGGTTTTCTAAAGCTGAGTGTGTCTAGTTATATTCGTATATTCCCATTAATAGTCTTGGTAGAATTTTATTTATCTTACTACATGCTTTATGCAACGTTTACATACTCGCCAAACACAGACGGGCAGGCAAGAGTACGACTACATAAACGCCTTTTTCGGGTGTTCTCGCTACTCGCCCGAGTATTCACCTGTTCTCCACTTGATATCGTTTTTTGGCACGAGTAAAAGGATTGCTCGTGTGTATTCATATCGTTGCTTAATAAGTATAGTCATATCGTTGCTTTGTAAGTATAAAATAAGTATTTCATCCTCATCATCAACATTGCTTCCTTCACAAGTCCACTGCTGAACAAAGGCCTCCCCCAAGGAATGCCACAAATCACGGTCCTGAGCCACCTGTATCCATCGATGTCCTGCATCACCTGGTAAGTCCTCGTTCCATCTATTGGGAGGGCGAGGGGTGGGGGGGGGCTCTACACCCCCAAATAAATATTAGCGACTCTATAAATATCAAGTAGACAAATTCGTGACAATGAGGCGTACGTCATTTAAAAGATCTACGTTGTATGAATAAAGACGAATATGTAAAAGCGTTGTACTCGTCCACGAATAACTCGGCGAGGTATTCGACTAGGTACTCAGCTAGTAGTTCGTGCCGATAATGTAAACGTGCCATTATACTTGACCTGCATATTTGTACGTAGTTTAAATGTAATGGAATTTTGTAATTCAGTTTTCATCCACTTGCTGCTGCCTGCAGAGCTCTGAATAAACTAAAATGCAGAAGACATATTAGGAACCGATGACACTGCAATAATTTGATGACAATGACCTAGTATTCCGCAAAGATCAGCCCATGATCAATGCGTCCCGCTTAAGTTTTCTTAAACTCTAACATAATTTTTCTTGTTACTTTTATTTCCTTTTCACTGTTAAAGTTTGAAATGACCGGTTGTTGTAGAGAAATAATATAGCACAAAACTAAAACAATTTCAAAACCCATGTAAAATTATGTATAGTAACTCAACGCACAAGCATTATTATAATCAACCTAACAAAGATGTACTTCATTACGATATACCTACTTTAGTACCATGTATTGGCAGGGTAAAAGAATCCATTACCGCATCATATCCCGTGGACGTCTTAAGAGGTGACTGTATCAAGTGGCAAAAATCTCTTGTGACTTTTGGATAGATAGACCACCTTTATGCAAACTCCTTTACGCCAGACGGAAATAGACCAAAGACTGGTGGCAAGAAGCAAGGTAAAGGGTTGAAAACAAATTTTTCACACAGAGCAGAAAATGCCTTAAGCCGTTCGCAAGTATTTTAAATAAATAAAATCGTTAAAGTCTACTATAGTCGTTGTATATTATTAGTAAGTTCGGCATCATTTAAAAATTAAGTCGGGAACTGACTTTATTTCCCCTAAATACCGCTCCCTAAAATCTACCATATTTACGGGGCCATAACTTTGCTATGTCACTGACTTCCAGTATGATAGGACTACGTTCAGTGGAAATGGTGAAGTATTCTTCTTCAGCAGTCTTTTACTCACTTTGAAATCTTGCAAAGAGAAATGATTATTTTTTTAATCTAAAATATGGATATTTATTCACACAATTTTTACTTGCTTAGGCATATTCTTCACTGACGGTTACTTCTGGTACGTGCAAAGGAGGTTCACACTACGATACTTGCGTGATTATGGCTTTGGTAAACGGGACGAGTCACTGGAGTCCACTGTCGCACACGAAGTCAAGGAAATGCTTGATATGGCGTTAAATGGGCCTAAGTACACGGCTGAAAATGTAAGTAAATTCCCTTTTGTCTGAACTATCTATAATTTGAAGTGGCAGGTAACTAGTGATCTTATACGCTAGCCAAAGATGCAGCACTTTATATATAAGGTAAGGACATGGAGTATTTGCAAACTATCTGACCACCTTTGAGTCGTTACCCATTTCAGCTGTTTGTCGTTGTGCATGTTACGGAAAATCTCATAATATTAATGAATACAGGATTAAGTACTTAAATCTATGTAAAAGAAGATAATATTTTAGAATAGAAAAAGAAATATGGTGAAATTAAGATTAAATAATCAACATGGCTTAAACTAACTACCAATATGGTTTAACTATGTGCTTGGGCATTCACTTCTGTCTAGTCTGGATAGGTCAATAGACAGCCTAGCAATCTAATAAATAAAATTTCGGCTACAACGGAAAATATAATTATGAAACTGCAATAATCGTGTGATTTTTTCTGGTGATGCTAGAATAATTTGTTTCTTAAAACCCGATACCAAGGTTTTAATTGAAATAATACTAGTTTTTACGGAATTTATCGCGTATATTTAACTTTTAATACCCGACGTTTCGAACGCTTTACAGCACTCATGGTCACGGGCAGGACTGAGATGTTCAACGTCCATATGTCATAGTTAACCGCGGTTACCATAGATTAAAATTTAACTTTTGTTCCGATCTATGCAGTATGAACTTATGGTATCTTGAAGTCTTGCAGTTGTATGCTTGGGTTGGGATTTAATTTTATTTATTATAGGATCCCAAGCAGATGGTAGCACCCAGCCATCTTCTCTATTGAAATTAGGATGTTTTTTGATTTCAATAGCCTCGCGAATCATCCTTGGAAGGAATCGGTGTTCTTTAGCGAGGATCTGCGGTCTATCAAATCTGATGTAGTGACGGGGGCGATCCTGTACGTGTTCACAGACTGCAGACTTCCCGGAGCGTCGATTCTTCACATCAGCTATATGTTCTTTAATGCGGGTTTTTATTGATCTTTTAGTTTGTCCTATGTAGGAGAGACCACATTCACAATCAAGCTTTTACACTCCTGCATCTTGCAGAGGGACATTACACTTGACCGATGGTAAAAACTGACCAATCTTCTTCAGCGGCTTGAAGTATGTTTTGATGGAAGCGCGCTTCAAGATGTAGCCAATCTTGTCAGTGACTCCTCTAACATATGGCAGTACAGCAGGTACACGCTCGACTGTGGCCGGCTTCACTCGTTCACTGTGACGTAGGCGCGGGACTCGAAGCTTGTTGTCATGCAAAACTTGCTTGACATGGTGGAGCTCTGCAGCCAGGTGTTTACTGTCACAGATCCCTCGTGCTCTCTGAAACAAAGATTTACCCACGGTAGCTAACTGTGAAGGATGGTGGTGAGAATCACCGTTTAAATATCTATCTGTATGGGTCTTTTTTCTATACACAGTATGGCTCAAGGTGTTATCAGGATTCCGAATTACTAACACATCTAGAAAAGCTAAGGAATTGTTTGCCTCTAACTCCATTGTGAACTGAATTTTAGAATTTATAGAGTTAAGATGGTCTAAAAATGCAGTTACTTTATCTAAAGGTAGAATTGTGAAAGTGTCGTCTACGTACCGCTTGTAGAACCTTGGATTTATGGGAGAACTAAGCAGGGCTTTCTCCTCAAAGTCTTCCATGAATATGTCGGCGACAATGGGAGATACAGGTGAGCCCATCGCCACACCATCTACTTGCTTGTAGAACTCCTCCTTCCACAATAGGTAGCCAGATGTAAGGCAGTGTCTGAGTAATACTGCATATTCCACGGGCATATTGTTTTCTTCCAGCCTTCTAGTTACAATTGAGATGCAGTCTTCAACAGGTAAGCATGTAAACAATGACTGCACATCAAAACTGACCATAGTTTCATTGTCTGCCAGATGTAGGTCTTTAATCTCGCTGACAAAATGGTAGGAATCCTCTATGTGTGCTCTTGTATGTCCCCTGAGTGGTGAGAGTATTTTCGCTAAGTGTTGAGCCAATCTGTAAGTCGGTGAATCGATTTGGCTCACTATGGGACGTAATGGAGCATTGGGCTTGTGTATTTTTGGTAACCCATACAATTTTGGTGATTTGGCGCACGTAGGTATTATCCATTTTATTTTGTCAGCGAGATTAAAGACCTACATCTGGCAGACAATGAAACTATGGTCAGTTTTGATGCGCAGTCATTGTTTACATGCTTACCTGTTGAAGACTGCATCTCAATTGTAACTAGAAGGCTGGAAGAAAACAATATGCCCGTAGAATATGCAGTATTACTCAGACACTGCCTTACATCTGGCTACCTATTGTGGAAGGAGGAGTTCTACAAGCAAGTAGATGGTGTGGCGATGGGCTCACCTGTATCTCCCATTGTCGCCGACATATTCATGGAAGACTTTGAGGAGAAAGCCCTGCTTAGTTCTCCCATAAATCCAAGGTTCTACAAGCGGTACGTAGACGACACTTTCACAATTCTACCTTTAGATAAAGTAACTGCATTTTTAGACCATCTTAACTCTATAAATTCTAAAATTCAGTTCACAATGGAGTTAGAGGCAAACAATTCCTTAGCTTTTCTAGATGTGTTAGTAATTCGGAATCCTGATAACACCTTGAGCCATACTGTGTATAGAAAAAAGACCCATACAGATAGATATTTAAACGGTGATTCTCACCACCATCCTTCACAGTTAGCTACCGTGGGTAAATCTTTGTTTCAGAGAGCACGAGGGATCTGTGACAGTAAACACCTGGCTGCAGAGCTCCACCATGTCAAGCAAGTTTTGCATGACAACAAGCTTCGAGTCCCGCGCCTACGTCACAGTGAACGAGTGAAGCCGGCCACAGTCGAGCGTGTACCTGCTGTACTGCCATATGTTAGAGGAGTCACTGACAAGATTGGCTACATCTTGAAGCGCGCTTCCATCAAAACATACTTCAAGCCGCTGAAGAAGATTGGTCAGTTTTTACCATCGGTCAAGTGTAATGTCCCTCTGCAAGATGCAGGAGTGTAAAAGCTTGATTGTGAATGTGGTCTCTCCTACATAGGACAAACTAAAAGATCAATAAAAACCCGCATTAAAGAACATATAGCTGATGTGAAGAATCGACGCTCCGGGAAGTCTGCAGTCTGTGAACACGTACAGGATCGCCCCCGTCACTACATCAGATTTGATAGACCGCAGATCCTCGCTAAAGAACACCGATTCCTTCCAAGGATGATTCGCGAGGCTATTGAAATCAAAAAACATCCTAATTTCAATAGAGAAGATGGCTGGGTGCTACCATCTGCTTGGGATCCTATAATAAATAAAATTAAATCCCAAACCAAGCATACAACTGCAAGACTTCAAGATACCATAAGTTCATACTGCATAGATCGGAACAAAAGTTAAATTTTAATCTATGGTAACCGCGGTTAACTATGACATATGGACGTTGAACATCTCAGTCCTGCCCGTGACCATGAGTGCTGTAAAGCGTTCGAAACGTCGGGTATTAAAAGTTAAATATACGCGATAAATTCCGTAAAAACTAGTATTATTTCAATGTGTAGTGTTCGCGTAAATATAAGAAATCATTAAGGTTTTAATTGTTTATCTTATCGTATAATTCAGAACGCAATCTATATCTGTCGTCTAGTTGCAAATCCCGCAAAACGAATCAATAAAATTTTGCAGAAATGAAAAAAAAAACGTTTGAAACAGAAACAACTTTATTTTATTAGACGATTTTCTTTTACTTCCATGGCAACAAAATATACCTATATAACAAAACGAAAAAAGCTGCCATTACTACCAAAAACTAACTAAAAAATTAACTAAAAACAAGATTTTAATTTTAAATATGGTGGTTATTGAAACTTACTAAGTCTTATGGGGGCATTTGCAACTGAGCTTTATGGAATAGCGGGATTTGAAACTTACGTCATTCTATGGTGATGGTCAATGTTATGCAACAACAACTGGTTAGTAAATAAAAAATGAAGAGCAACTTATAATATAACCTGAAAATAAACTAGTTAGTTGTTCTAATTGGAAATCAAGCAAACATAAAAAGCTTAACCATACTATAAGGTTGACATCCTCAAAGCCATCTTCACAAAGGTCGCTTGGTATCTCTACTGTATCCTTGTCAATATCTCCTTGCTCATAAGACCTTCTGCATTCCACTCTTTTATAAAACGTTAATGTTTCAATGTCTCTCCATTGCTCTTCATAATGTTTTTTTTAAATGATTCGAAATATCGGTGATCTTTGCTTTTTTGGATTTAACTGGCGACCTTTGTGAAGACGGTTTTGAGGATATCAACATATATAGTATGATTAAACTTTTTGTGTTTACCTGATTTCCAATCTAGAACAACTAACTAGTTGATTTTCAAATTATGTTATAAGTAAAATTGCTATTTTGCATCGTTATTTACTTACCAGTTATTGTTGCATAACATTGACCATCACCACAGAATGACGTAAGTTTCAAATCCCGCTATTTTATAAAGAGCAGTTGCAAATGATAAGTCTTATTAAGATTAGATAAGACTTACTAAGTTTCAATATCCGCCATATTTTACATTAAAAGCTGTTTTTAGTTAGTTTTTGGTAGTAATGGCAGCTTTTTTCATTGTCTTTCTTATATAGATATCTTTTGTTGCCATGGAATGGAAAGAAAATCGTCTAATAAAATGTTTCTTCTGTTTAAGTTGTTTCTATTTCAAGCGTTATTTTTTTATTTCTGCAAAATTTTATTGATTCGTTTTAGCGGGATTTTCAACTAAATGACAGAATTATGTGAAATGTTGTCCGTTTCTTAGTGAAAAAAAAATGATGAAGGTAAAGTGAACTTCGTATGTAATACGCCCTTAATCGTCGGAAATCATCAAATTTCTTTAAGAAAGATTTTATTAAATTAACTCATCCATCTGATATTTTAGGACAGGTGTCATTTTCTATACTTCAACCAAAAAAATAATTGAAAATTCTTTCTCTACATAGGTAATCTTTCTTTTTTTATATCCTTTTTATATCTAGAATAAGGGTAACAAACGAGCGCACAGTCCACCTGATGGTAAGTGGAAACTGTGATCCATAGACATCTACATTTATCCTCGATGAAGAAAATTTCCAATAAAAAAGGGTCTCCGGTTCTCTACACTCACCATACTTAACACAACAGTCTTTAGCTGCTGTTTTACGCTGGTATTCTGTGAGAGCGTGGTAGTGCACCGGTTGAGCCGACCCATTCGTGCTACAACTAATATACCTGCAGCGTGGCTCTATCACGTCAACGTTTCTTCTTAGTCTGTATCAGTATTAGAAATAGCCATTATGCTCGATTTAAATATTATCGTTATTTATTTCAATTTTTATAGGATGATCATTAAAGAGAAAAAACTTCTATATCCACAATAATATATCTAATATAATATTGTCTGGTTGGCAAGTAGAAAATGCCAAAAGGCATTAATTTAAAAATGGTCAATAAATAAATAATATTAAATTATATTTCTAGTTTTTTTTAGATTTTTTTTATGTTTCTAGAGACTATTGAACGTAGACGATTGAAATTTGGCATATACACAATATTCTACAGCAACATATAAGCTAGTTTATCGGAATTGCATTAATAACACTGTTGTCAATCGTCCGAAAATCAAAAATAATTATTTTAATAAAATTATTTAATTTTATTAAAATAATTATTTACTTAAATTATAATGAGTTAAAATACTCAAAATGGTTAACATAAAGAAATTCATTGTTGTACCTAGGCTGCACTAAAAGTATCGGGAATGGAATATTTCCACTGTTCCTCTCATATTAAAATCTTTTTTAATTGAAAACTCCTTGGTTTTAAAAATCGAATACCATTTATTTATTTAAAAAAAAGATTCTCGGTCTTGTCACAAGGTTTTGTCAAACTTGTTTAGTCGTTGAGAAAATGGAATTGACTCGAGAAAATTCAAGAGCGATGATTTATTATGACTTTCGAAGTGGTTTAACACATAAACAGTGTGTTGACCGGACGATTTCTGCATTTGACAGACAATTTACACTTAATATACGAGTACTATTATTAATGATCGCATTTTCACAACTTTATACTGTCATTTTGCTTCTGCCACACCAAACTTTTACTACCATAAGTTAAGGTAGGGACTATCACAGCAATGTGAATTGCCATAAGTGCATTTTTAAACATACTGACTTCCCACAATAGAGTGAAGAGCCAATTCAATCTGTATTCTGCATCCACTTTTCATTCTATATTATCGTCGCGTCTACCATTCCTGCTAAACATAATGTATGACTTTCACTCCAAAGACACAAATATGACTTGATTGTAAGCGTACAACAATCCTTAAACAGCATTTGACGGCTCATCAAAGTTGGCCGTCAAATGCCTCTTGTACAGCGATTTTACCCTTATTCTTCGACTTTTCCGTCAACTGCCCATAAATATACTGAGAAGCCACGGACAAATTAAATAATCATGTATGACATCTTTATAGATGTCAAACCTGACAGAAGTGCTGAAGTCCAAACAAAGAGATTTTAATATCTGTATCAGCCCAGATCTTCACCCGAATGAGACTAACCTGCCCCATAAAGCAACACTATTACTTGGCGTTTTCTAAATCGTAATGCGCAGACACTTTCATGCGCATAGAAAATATTTAGCCGTCAGTTTCTTTCCTAACTCTTTCAATCAACATCTTAGCATACAGTTTTCTGACAGTGATAAGAATGCTGATTCTAAAGTAGTTTTAACAGTCCTACCGTGACCTTTTTCCTTATGCAGTGAGACTATAAGGGCTTTGCACTATTTTCCCGGTACTTGTTAGGTTTTCACCATAAATTAAAGATATTGTGTAGCAGGCTTGCCACCACTCCCTCTTACGCGTTAGACGATAATTTTTAATTGGTTTTCACTATTATTTTGTTAATGAATATTCTTAGAGGAAATGGATTTAAGGATTTGATAATATTATGATATCAATGAATCAGAGACAAGATGTCATTTTTGAAAAATTTGTAAGGTAATATTCAGCCTAATAACTGCTGTACTAATCCAACAACGGTCACTTTAGAAGCAATAGTACAAACTCGCCATTTAATGACCAAGAATACAAAGATTTTTGTCGTATTTTATATTGTCAGTATTCACACTTACTTTTGTATTTTCAGTAGTCACGCTTTAGTTCTGGTTTTGCAACAGGAGTTATAAAAAAAGAAGTGAAGCTTTTTACCCACGACGGAACGGAGAAAGTGTATTTTTGTTAAGGGTGAGAGGTTGTTTGTTTGTTTCTTTATTTATGTGTGCAAACAAATGTACCCATTTATGTCCATAACGGTTTGACCAATTTAGTTTCAATTTTATGCTAAGGGTTTGTGATTCATCGGCGATGGTTTTAAGTAGGTGTTATGGTGTTAACTCGCCAGGGAGTGGTGCAATAAACATTATTTTCATTGAATTTTTAGCGCATTTTCCCCGAGACGACTTGAACAATTTTGGCTACAATTTTTCGTGAAGTGTTTGACATTTATTTGCAATGATTCTTAGATAACTTTGATTTTGACAAACTAGCAATAAATCCCCAGGAGGCGCTAATACGGATTTTTGTAAAGCGCACGAGACTTAATGCTATTATGATAGGGTCAGGTGAGTAGCATCTGAACGTTGATTGCTGAGGGTCTGATGATGAAGAGAACAACATCGTGGGGAACTCTGCGAAGGCACATAACAGCTAATAAAGGTTACGCACGGGGTACAATAAAAAGCCAGTCAAGTACGAGTCTGACTCGCGCACCGAGGGTTACGTACTAATTATGACTTTCTTTAGTCATTCCTACCTTGTTTACCGTACCTTAGGATACAGGTAATAATTAGTTGTTTATATGAAAGATCTCGCGGCAAATCAACTCTTTTTAAAATGCTTTTTACCTTTTATATTTGTTATTTCCTATTAGACGGGAGATTTTCACAAACTTTATTTAATCCTTTTTTGATTAAAACGTTTACATCCGTCGTGGATTTTTCCAAAGTTTTTTTAATTTTGCTTTTTACTACTAATAAATACTATTTATTACAGACTTTGGTGAAGGGTGATTTGATATACCTGCCTCATTTCTTCGCGATTCCGTTCATTAATGGAATGATACACGTGTTTACTCGGACTTCTTTGCCAAGGCCGGATTATCACAAACTGTTGACAGTTGCTCGAGGAGCCTTGTTGTTCCAACGCAGTTCCAACGATTTTGGCGGAGCTCTAACACTTACACCATGGTTGAAGGATGTGATGCCTAAATACAGTGGATTTAGGGACTTAAAGGACGGACATCAGTTTTTATTGGACTTCTTTAAGGTAAGATTGAAGAAATAAAAAACACGTCTCTAATCCATTTAAAGATCATTCAAATTAAAAGGAGTGGTTCCTTTCAACCCATCAATGCAATCATAGAATACTACATACATACATAATAGAACGCGGGAGTGGGCGGAGCCCGTATAGCCACTAACATGTCAATTCACGCCTATAAATGTCAACACAATCAATCGTTTCCAATTTTCGTGTTAAGCGTCGCTGCATGCAAATATGGGAAATTGTGCAATAATAACAGCGGGAAATGGAATTTAAATAAAGGAGACATATCCTGCAACCAGTAAGTCAAAACGATTTATATTTTGTGAATATTAGAAGCAAAAATAAAGAAATATTTATGTGTCAATAGCATTATTCAAAAGTCTAAAATGTGTAAATACGCTCAGTCTGTCAATACAGCGAATCGGGTTTGTAGACGACGTAATTGCTTGTATGTGTGCTCCCGGCGAGCGGCGATACTGATCCTCGTACAAAATAAGGTTGACAGCCTTATTATATTGTGTATTATGATATTCTGTGAACGCAACATACAAACGCAAAAGTCAAACTATTGAAATATGTAGGTTTGTTTGGTGCGCGCACTCTGCGAAACGTCTACGAGTCTACGTCTCGTATTACGCATTGTTTATCGTACTCATTAGGCAACTTTTGCGTTTACAATGACCGCCGCACATTTCGGAGTAATAAAAATATATATTTGTTATTTATATTATTTTTATACTTCCAAAATTCCGAAACATTTATTGAAAATCAGCAGGAAATGGGACCAACTATTAATGAAAAGGGTAAAAATTATATATTTAACAGAAGATAATTGAAGTATTTTTGGTAACACCTTTATTTTAAGGATATGGTTTCATCTTATGTTCAGTTAATCGAATCGCTAATACACGTCAAGGTAAATTGGCCTTCACATCTTTGGCGGATTTTTAGAGGTTTAAGATATTTTCCTTACGTGAGCATTACGAGTAGTAAATTTGTTGTCTGGACTTCACCATAATGTGTCGTAGGTCATCACCAGTTAGGTAGAGTGACAATTTTGTGGATTTTTTGTAAGGTGGTTTATTTTATTTTAATTACATTTATACTGGCAATAAAATATAGTATACTACGCTTAGAACAAGAACTAAAATGATGAACGGTCCTTATCACCATCGTTACGTGAATGGCCCCTACGAGTTGTTTCATTAGTTACATAATAATTCCATACATAAACACTCACGCCTGTCACCCAGAGGGGTAGACAGAGACTACAGACTTCCATTTAGCACGATCCTGACATACCTCTCTCGCCTCCCACATCCATCCACGCCATCCACATCCAGATACCTACGCATACATGCTCGTCGATTAAGGGTACTCTTAATTTGGCCCACTTTTAGTATATCGCCAATTTGGTCGACAAACTTCCGCCTAGGACGTCTCTTTCCGACTCTTCTATTCACTTCTGCAACATATATTTGCTTTGTCAGTCTTTCCGCATTCATTCTTTCTACATGACCAAACCACCGAAGCACTCATTTCTTAATCCTGGTCACTGCATCATCTTGCAAACCACACTCTTCTTATATCACACAGTTTCTCACCCTGTCACTCAGATTCAGCCCTAACATACTCCTTAGCGACCGCATTTCTACTGCATTTATTCTAATCTCGTGCTTCTTCTGCCACACCCAACTTTCACTACCATATGTTAAAGTAGGGACTAATACAGCATTGTGAATTGCCATACGTGCCTTTTTTGACACATTCTGACTTTTCACAATAGAGTGTAGAGCCCCATTTACTTTATTTCCTGCATTCACTCGTCGTTCAATATCCTTATCATATCTCCCATCCCTGCTGAATACACATCCCAAATATACGAACTCATCCACTTGCTCAATTAACTCTCCTTCTATTCTTATTTTACATACCGTTTTGCTTTCTTCTCTTTCAAAAATCATCACTTTCGTCTTACTTGCGTTCACTTTCATTGCCCTTTCTTTTAATGACCTGTTACATTAATGTAACCATCATTTGCAACTCGGCCGCCGACGACGCAAGTATGACTTGATCATCGGCGTACAAAAGGCATTTGATGGTTAACTCACCTATTCTTAACCAGCATTCTTCAACTTTTAAATTTTCCAAACAACTGTCCATAAATAGGTTGAACAGCCACGGGAAAGCTACACAGCCCTGTCTGACACCTTTATGGATGCAAACCAGTCCGAGTAGACCCCGTTGATTCTAACACAAGCACTCGAGTCCCTATACAGAGACTTTAATGCCTGTATTAAACTAGCGCTCAACCTAAATGCGTTCAGCGTTTGCCATAACACATCCCTGTCCACTCT
The DNA here is from genome assembly GCA_907164705.1 of Parnassius apollo. NCBI lineage: Eukaryota > Metazoa > Arthropoda > Insecta > Lepidoptera > Papilionidae > Parnassius > Parnassius apollo. The sequence continues at coordinate 4,683,503 of CAJQZP010000885.1, read as the reverse complement.
GTCATAAGCCTTTTCCAAGTCCATGAACGCACAAAAAACCTTTTGGTTTTTCGCCAAAAATTTTTCCGCGATCATGCGCATGGAAAAGACTTGATCTGTACACCCCATTCCCTTTCTAAATCCCGCTTGCACATCCCAAATTTTTTCATCAGTTTCTTTCATAACTCTTTCAATTACTTAGCGTACTTAGCATACAGTTTTCCCGCAATGGTAAGAAGGCTGATACCACGGTAGTTTTTACAGTCCTGCTGTGACCCTTTTCCCTTATATATTGGGACTATCACGGCTTTGCACCAGTCTCCCGGTACCCGCTTTAGTTCCCAACATAAATTAAACAAGGTGTATAGCAGGCCTGCCAACACGTCCTCTCCAGCCCTTAGCATTTCGAGTGAAACTCTATCATAACCGGCTGCCTTACCTACTTTCATGCTTTTCATTGCTTTCATTATTTCATCTATACTTATTTCCCTATCTCTTTCATCTTCTTTCGGAATTTCTATTTCATTTAGTTCACACGTCTCCTCACTCATAAATACGCTTTCAAAATATTCCTTCCATCTCTTTACACTCAACACTTCATCATTCAGAAAACAGCCATTCTCGTATTTGCCTGGAAGTTATCCGATATTCTTCTATCATTCTTATCCGTTCTTTCTTGCTTTTTCCTTTCAACTAATTCTTTTACTCTCTTATTTAGACGTTTAAACTCTGCCTTTTTTCTTTCTATCTCATCATTGTTACCGCTAGAATTACCAGCTTTGGTCGCTAGTAAATGTAGCCATGCTTTTTTCTTTGCTTCAACTTCCATACGTACCTCATCATCCCACCATAACGTATTGACTTTCCTTTCATTCGTTCTCTTACTAACACCACATACTTCGGTACAACCTTTCTTAACATTATGCCACACATTCTCCAAGTCCAGCTCATTCACACACAACTCATCCAAATCACTTATATTTTCTCTCAGTCTACATTTGTACTTGTCTTTCACATCTTCATCTTGTAACCTCTCAATTCTTATACGCTGTAACGCAGTGGTAGACACAGATGTCCGATGCCGCCAACGTCTGAATAAACCCCTAATTCGGCATAAAACCAGGTAGTGGTCCGTCCCTACGTTGGACCCCCGGTAAACCCTTGTATCCAGCACTTACTTGACTTATCCCCCATTAGTTAACGTCAAATAATCATTGGTTAACGTCAAATATAATCACTACATTTTGGTTAACGTGATTATTCAAACGATCATAGCTATATATTCGTAAATTTATTTTCGGATTTACACAGAGCAATGCGGGTCACCGGCCGATAGGAGGTGAGTAGTCATAAGCAGGCGTTCCCCACTGTCAAGTATATGCGGTATCTAGTCTCATACGTACCATAAAACTATAGCGAGCAGTGTGGCTGTAGTTACAGCTACACTGCTAACTAGATCAAATCTAGTTGCACGGCTGAATCGACAAAATCCTACAAAAATGTCGAATCGTTCAGTTTCTTTTTTCTGTAAAATGAGATCTGCCATATCTAATTTACAAAAAGACGGCGTTACATTTTATAAACAAGTAGTTTTTAATACATTATAGCTGTTTACTTATTTTTCAATTTAAAAATTACAATAATAACGGTCGTGTTGTTTCGGATTTGCTTACTAACACAGGTCGCCCACCCTCATAGAATATACAGATCGATCGAGCAACCGATGCGATGATTCGCTGTCACCGAGCGATACTGTTATAATACGCGTAAGTGTGAAATTGTTAGTTTATTTTGTTTTAATTGTTGTGCGAGTTTCGTAGTGACAGATGATTGTTTTGGGTTCACAGCCCCCCTTACCCCGCAAAAATGGCAGACATTTCTGTATCGGGGAAAAACGATATGGCTGCTCTCCTTCAGTCCGTCGGTGGCCCGTGTTGTTCTATGGTTTTACATAAATTAAAAAGTAAAATTACAAATTTAGTTTGTGAAATGCCATTTTATAATTTGCCACAATTACAAAATAGCATTTGAACAAAGAGTATATAATCACTACGTTTCACATTTACAGATGAAATTTTAATTTTATAAGTCCACGAAATAAATGTATATTTTAATTTCGTTTCATTTACCAAATTGTTTTGGCTGATTTAGAAAATGGTAGATGAGGCAATAGAAACACACAGTGAGGCATATGATCGTCATTTCCTTGACGTGTACATTAGAAAAATGAAGGAGGAAATAAAACAAGAGGAGCGTTCGACTTTTTCAGGTAATTTACACTAATTTAGTGAAATTTTTATGAAAACAGTTTTTACGTCTGCAGTAGACAATGGTATAATGTAATGCAAGGGAACCAACGTTTGACCTAGTCGTGATATAACTGTTGAAATTCTTTTTATAAAAGATGACGTTTTGTGTTTGTGTTGGTCGCTTTGCAGACATAGTCAGTAATCTATGCTTGGCAGTTTGTTAATTATTTAAAATAAAATATTAGATATGAAATAACAAAATAATTATGTGCCTTAATTTATTAAAGTAAAAGTAATATAAATAACATGTTATGGGCTCACAGACTACAAATATCTAAAAATAAAAAATAATAAGTAAATTCTAAAAATTAGTTTGTAACAAAATTTGGCTTTGCTTGCTACTGATAATTTTTATAATTGGAAGTTCCGGGAAAAGGATTTATTGGATGAAAATGAGTAGCTGAGCTGTATTTCCGATATTGACAAAGTGAGATGGATCATTGTTAAGGGTGGGGCTAACGCCTTTATTCTTGTTTTAAAATTGTAAAGACCCGTTCACGTTGAATACTTCTGAAATTTACTGTAGAGGAAATTAAATTATTCTAATACATAAATAATGTGAGTTGTGTTAAGTTTGAGTTAAGTAAATGATAATGAAATATCAATCATAGCTACGAATTTCATAGCACATGAGAATAATAATACTTTAATTTTGAATTCTGGTTGAACACACCTTTTTAAAAGTGATCTTGAAAAATATATGCAAAATGTATGGTTTGGTATGGCAATGAAAATTGCCTAAAAAGGGCTTACTCTAAATATGAAGGGTATAAAATTAATTTTTAAGTTTCAATTGTTGCATGCATCATTATTTTTTGTCAGTTAAATATTAATTCAAAATGTCGATAATGTTAAAGGATGAAGTAAATATAACAAGAAAAAATTTTGAATTAAAATATCAAAGTTTAAATTATTTATATGTAACACATCATTATTATATTGCTAAGAATCCAATCTCAAAATTATTAAATTGCATACAAGTCTAGAAAAGTGTCCTGCATGAATCAAAGGAAAAGCAAATGGATTGCCATTTTACAATTTTGTTAAACAATCATAACAAATCGGTGATTTAATTAATTTTGACTGTTATTTACTCTCAAATTGAAATGTTGCCGCATTTTTAAGGTCAAATATATTAACAAATCAGATACCCTCATAACAACACATCACTTCATCTGTTTAAAGTATCAAAAACTTAAAATCACTGTCGTGAATTATGTTATATGTGCGATACAACTTAGAATGCACTTCTGGAATCATATCTGATAAATACAAGACTCATCACTGCATGGCGCCAGGTGCGCAGGTGAGCATGCTGCGTGCTCCATTCCTCATATGAGGCTTGCCAATGTCATGTGAAATTTCAAATCCAATCTAATTTGGTAAATACAGGCCACTAATTTTAAATAACATACACATTTCACGATGTGAGTTTACGAATAATTTCGTAATATTTCCTTCACGCATTCATACAATCATCAATTTTATGAGTCTCAAATAGAGATCTTTTATTGAAAATATGAGACTGTTTGTTTTGAAACCTTAAATAATTATGAGAGGCTTTTGCAACTATCTCCAGTAGCCAGAAATCTGTGTGCAATAACAAATCGGGCTTATCATCGTATCGGTATTAATCTTTGAGATATGAGGGCCAATATTATTTAGAAGGAAAGTAAAATAATCTTAAGACGTTCTGCAGAAATTTTCAAATGTTCCCATACAAAATCACTCAGTATGTCAGTTGCATTACATCTGTAGGTAATAATGAAAAATATATTGATTTGTAACCGCGGTTAGCGCGTTAAAAAACTTAACTTAAACTTAACTGCCCGATTTAACTAATTTTATTATATTACATACCACCTTAAACAGTTAGATCTGATCCTGAAACAGTTCGTTCTTTTGAAATACATTTTAGAAAGGACAAAACTCCTAAGTTTAAAATTTAACCGATTTTGTCAAAGAGCAAGCTCATATAATCCTAAAAGATTCAAACCTAAGACGAAATCAATGAAGATGAATGATTTTTATGGAAGCGGATATAGACTATGATTTCCATCAACAAATTAAATAATGACGCACAGAGATGAAATTTTAGATGAAACAAAAATTAAATTTAATAATAATAATAAGAATGACCGTAATTTTCTGCAAAAAAATGTGTATGAAAAACAAGAACGAGAAACAATAATGTTACAAAAATAATGGATCAGAATGACGTAGCAAATGAATCCAGTAGTGAATCAGCAGAAGATTCAGATGAGACAATTATTGAAATGGAAAATACTAGTATGAATTGAAATTACAAGAAATGAAGATAGTATTACTATAACTCAATAAGAAACGTTTTTATGCAAATTTAATGTGAATGATTGTAAAAGAACAGGAACTTCAAAGGAAGTTAATTTTCAAATTGATAAAAAAAATTAGAAAGTTGATGTACTTTATCGAAAATTAATCGGAAGTATAATGCATGCTAATGTAGCTATTTCATCAAAAACTGATTTAATGTATTCAGTTTCTTATTTGAGTAGAATGTTAGATAAGCCAATAAATCAAACATGGATTTCAGCTAATAGAATAATTCGCTGCTTGAAAGGAAGGCTGGAAAGGTTGGAAAGGTTGTACAAAAAACCGACAATTTGATAATAAAAGAATATTCAGAAGGAGCTGGTGTTAAAATCGACAGAAAAAGTACAAGTGGATCAATAGTATTAATCAAAAGAAATGCAGTATTATGCGATTCTGAAAAACAAAATTGTGTAGGATTATCAACAGCGGAGCTTGAATAAGTAGCTGCTGTTTTAAATGCTCAAAATCTCATTAATATTAAAGATGTAAGTTTCAATTTTTTAAAAAGTGAGGTTTATTATATGTTGACAACATAGGCGCAAACGACATCACATAATCGTATAAAAATTCTAAAAGAAGTAAACACATTGATATACAAAAGATGATTATGAAGAAAATAATGAAGATTAATAATATATTAAAAAAGAAAAAGGAAGAAAAGAATATATTAATCCAAGAAACAGTATTGAAGATATTACGACCAAGGCTTTGTGTAAAGAAAAAATATTAATTTACGAAACAAATTGTTAATTATTGTTTGATTAAACAATCAATTAAATCTTTATCAAGTTTATTTATTAAAGTAAAAAGTAAATCTAATGATGCTACAAGTATTCTATTTATTTTGTATAAAATGATGTTTCTAATGAAACCAACACCATAAACTATTTACGACTGTAATACATTAAATCTTTTTTAATTTTCAAAAAGGGATAAACTCCTAAACAGATTTGTGGTGAATAAAATCATTTTCAGACATAGACATTTCGTCACGTTGTTTTCCTTCATCATTAAGCAGTGGCATTAATAAATATATTTGGAATTTAGGTTACTTGCGATTTGTAATTTAAACAATATTAAGTACTTTGGACTATTTATGGTCCTACTACCTTAATATCAGTCTGCTATATCACAGTTATTTTTCTATGCAACAAAACTGGCGGAACTTTTTTAATGTTTAAAAAAAAAATATTTGCATTATTTAAAAAAAATAATACCTACCTACGTCCTAAAATTTCGCTTTTTTTTTTGTGCAATCAATCGGTCATAGCTGCAATCATTAAAATTAATCTCATACCAACGAGGTTGTCTTTAAAAAAGGATATGTTCCACTCTAAGGCTTATAACTGAATTGTCGGTGCGGAAGCGGTGCGGGATCTGCAAGGTCTGTACCGAAACAATATCGCGTTGCCTTCAGCTACTCACTTATCGGTATAATATCCTGGAGTACCGAAGATGTCGTCTTCGAGTGATGACGATATTTTGGCGTGTTGTTATGTTTATCGCCTTCGTAAAAAAAAAAGAAAACTATTATTGGAGTCATACCTATATCGAAAATAATAATAATTATTGACTTTTTGTAGCAGCTCAAGAACTTTCCTTTCTGTCAAAAAAAACTTCGAAAAGCTTTTGAATTTGTTGACTACAGATTTAACAAAGCAAAATACCAGGTTTAGAGAGTATTCAATTTCTAGTACTAAAACGACGTGAATATCTCGCTCCGCCATCTTGTTTGCACGACCGTGCACGGTAAACGTCTAGTAGCGCCTGGACACACATCCCGAGACGCGGTAAAACGAAACGATCGCTCCCCGGCCCCTGTATATACGGCGCCAATTAAAAGATGCACATTAAAATGTATGTGCTCAGCAAGCTTTCGGTACCGCGTATACAAAGCGAAACTAATCCGCACTGCTCCCGCACTGACAACTCTTTAAGCGGCCTTACACTTAATTTTTTATAATTGTTGTTCGTATTTATAGTTGAACAACTAATTCTCGTCTGTACGGACTATATGTTCCCGGCGGCTTCAGCAGTGGAGTCAGTGCTAACGATGCTTATTGAGAGATTACTGCTGCAACCTGAGCTGCAGGATAAAATACACGAGGAGATTGACCGCGTCGTCGGACGAGACAGACTGCCCACGCTTGATGATCGCATAAAGTAAGGATGCATTTATCTATCTTCTTATGTATATATATGACTGCCTCGTTGGTCTAGTGGTTGTTGTAGTACGACTGCTGATTATGAGGTCCTGGGTTCGAATCCCGGGGCGGGCCAAAAAATTAATTATTGAGTCAGGAAGTTGGCAGTGTCTCACCCCCGTGCCTCTACTTTCACGTGGGCACTATAATCCTGTCCTGCGCCAATGGCTAGCCTCCGTTGGGGCAGGCCGCCGTGGCCGAAATTCGGTCTGGAGGACATTATTATTATGTATATATTTATACTATAAAGGTACTTATTCTGAATGACTGACTCATCCATCAATGCACAGCCCAAACCGCTAGAACTCGAAATCAAAAAATTTTACGGTAGCTACCTTTATGTCGTAGGAATCCACTAAGAAACGATTTCAAAAATCCAACCCCGCTTTGTATGAAACTTTTTTATGTTACTGGGCGGATAAATCGAAACATTTTGAAAGTACTCTATAAATAAAATAACGGAATATTATATTCTTTGCGATATTTCAAAACAACATCTGAAGGGGGAGGTGGGAAATAGGGTTTTTAAATTGGTATGTAGAATAAAAACACCTGTTACTCTGCAATGCAGTATGCATTATTATTGCATATTTACAATATCAAAACGTAGTTGTAAGAAAATAGTTGTAAGACAAATACCACTTTAAAACTAAATATTTCGCAAACTGATATTTGGCTGGAAAAACTGTTGTTAGATACCCCTAATATTTTTGAAAGATCTATCTATATATATAAAGATCGACATTCCATCGGAATAGTTGGGTAAAAAATCACTTCTATGGGAAGTACTTAAAATAAAAATGTTTTTCAAGATTTTAGGTCTTTTTCTTTGTAGGCGTAATTAATATCTAAAATTATGCAAAATTACAGCTTAGTGGTACCTAGGGTTTTTGAGTAAAACCGCGAACGGACGGACGGGCAGACATGGTGAAACTGTAAGAGTTCCTTTTTGTTTAAATACGGAACCCTAAAAAGGGACACACGATTTTTTAGATTGAATCGCATGCCATGCAAAATTGTAATAAACAAGAGCGCAGCTAAGTCAGCTTAAGAGCCCTCCTTCATTTCGGCGTTACACAAATTTAGGTATTTTACCCTCCGAGTAGGCGACGATCTACGCGAGCGATACTTTATTTCATAATATCTATTCACTCGCTCACACTATGATACTGTGAGTATAGCGACTAAACGATCTTGATTTTCTTTTCTGATAGAGTTCAGTGAATGGAAAATTTTTGGTGTGTCATTTTTACGTTATCTAATTAATTTATTATAATCTATTTGACATATTTTTCATTATTTATGAACCTTAATCTTGAAATAAGTACACAAATATTTTAATTATTTCACAGTAATCGATTGTTAACTAATGTTGGTTAATAATTTATTATATCTACTAACGATATCATAGCGGTGTAAAATAAATAAATAGTACGGTTGCAACTTGTTTTATAAAATAATAATATATGTTTATATATTATTATTATATAAAACTATGTTTTATATAGTAATAAATAAAATAACCATCTGAAACTAGTAGTTTTTTAATCAGTACTTACAGTCAATTATAATTTTTTTGTTAAAAAAATATTTGCCGCAACGGCACTGACCTAATTTATCTCGAGTCAATAATTTCAGGCAGTACACACTTTTTGTAAGACGCTTGTAAGATGGGTAACATATTAGAAATCCAAAACTTGTCGTCTTTGTAGATTTTTAGTACTTTTACTGCATAATCGGGGTCAGTCCATATGGCAAGCAAGCAGACATTTTTATTCTCCATTATTATTTCTCCATTGATAATTGTATTAATTTTTTCCCATTCCAACTAGTAAGAAAGCTCAGCCACAATCAAGATAACTATAATAAGTTAACTATCTGGTGTAATAATTATGTGCGAACTTTATACTAATTGAAATATACTGTACGAGAGAAAATACTTCCAGCGATCAACAAATGTGATCATAGTTGAGTTCTATTTCGGAACTCAGGCCAAAATTGCACGCTTATAACGTCACTACGATAATATCGAAACGAGACGGAGCGCGTGAAATCAAATGACACAGGTCAAACTCGACCGCTTGCTCGGTAATGATTTCAGATGGTCGGCGCAGGGAAATATATGGTAGTTTTAGTAAATTAATTAAAAAATAATAGTAACGATATTAAAAGTAAAAATCATAGTATAGTTTAAGCAAATGTTGATGATTATTTTGGTATAAATTTTACTTCAAGACGATGTAGAACTTTGGCGGTAATGGAGTTGTATCGAAGTTTTTTCGGTCGTTAATTGAGTTATGTCGATTTTTTTTCCTTATACGAAAGGCATATAACGAAAATCTATTCTACCATTATTAAAGTATAGAATACTGGTGAGATAAAAATTTTTTTTGATGGTTGATATTCAATAGAATCTACAAATTAAAACTCCCAAATCATGTTTCAAGAGTTTTGGCCTAAACATGTATCGGGAGAATGATTATTTCTAAATAAATAAATAAGTTATCCAAAATTTGGTCTAAGCTTATTGTAGCAGAGAAAACGAACTAGATACGAAAAAGGAACTAAAAATAATGTTTAAATATGTATTGACTATGATTGAAGTAGTAAAACTGAATATTGTAAAACTGGCCAAGTGTATGTCGGCCGCGCACACGGGCCGGTTCCGTAGTTGCCCGTGAAAATACTTGAAATTAGAAGGTGTCTTCTTGATACTGTGAGCATAGTAAATGAGTTTGCAGTTTGACCGTTAGTGTTATTATATTGATTTATGCATTAGAAACAATGATAAGTCAAAATATAATGTGTCATAACGTTAACGTTTTTTTTTAGTAAAATGACTGTATATATATTATTCACTAGGTACCCGAAATGGAAACAGGCTCAGTGTACGCTGTAACAATGTTATGTGGGTATTTTGTATTTTCATAATAACATAATAAAATATATAACATAATAGATTTTTACCTATGAAATTGCCGTTCTGCAGTACTGGCCATTTTAAGTGATAATAATTTTTCTTTAGCTAAAAATTCTAATTTCAAATTAATTTTATTTCAAAAATATGGAATTCCTTTTTCAAAATTAGTCATTTGTTTATTGATTAGCGTTACGTTTTCATCGCATTTGAATCCTTTTCGTCATCATGGATACGTTAAAAATTCCAGTAATTATGGAATATGAGTACCGTCATGTCAGCAATACGGCAAAAGCAGCTGACTGCATTAACGACGTTACGGAGCGAATACTACAAATGAACGCATCACCTTTTATTGGTTTGCCCGCTTCCGCTCTAGAAACTTCGACTTTAAAAATAAACATCGTGATCGTCTGAAAGTTTTGGTCGACATTGACGTATTTAAGACGATTATGGAAGCTGATGATACTCACTCAATCTACAGCTGAATTACCAGCAGCTTTCGATGTTATCATCAAAACAATATTGGTCCATTTGCCTTAAATTGGCAAGGTAAAAAAACTTGCCAAATAGGTCCCACGAACTCAATTATCGTCAGCGCGAAGTACGCGTCGTGACGTGCCTTGCACTGCTCAACAGGTACACAAACGAGAGAATTTTTAGCCGCATTGTTACCTGAAAAATGAATTCTGTTTAATAACTGCAAGTGCTCAGCAAGTTGATTGGATCCTGGTTCCTAAATGAAAACTCGCCCTTAGAAAAGTGATGGTCACTATTTGGTGGTCTAGCGCTAGTTTGATTCGTCCCATCTTCTTACTAAGCGGGATGAGCATTACTGCAGATGTGTACTGTAAAGAACTGAACACAATGATACAATGGTAGAGAAGTTCGGACATCTCCAACCAGTTTTGGTCAATCGATCGTCCTTGCTGCTCCTGCACGACAACGCGCGACCTCATACTGCATAACAGACGGTCACCAAGTTACAAGAAATGGGGTTGGAAGCTCTTCGTCATCGACCCATCAGACCATACGCCTATTGACTTCTACGTTTTTCTACTCCAGAATTCGAATATTTTTTTTTGAGGGAAAATAACTTAATACCCGAGAGGCAGTACAAAATACCTTTGAAGAATTTGTTGCCTCCCGTCCAGCTGATTTCTTCGAGAAGGGTATTGTAGCGGCGTTGTCGTCGCGCCAAAAGCGAAAACACACCGAAGCCTAAATCGCGCTATCAACATTCCGAATCATAAACAGTATATATAGAACTTCTCCGAACTATCACACGGAGTGTTGGCCGCTCCCCGGGCAGAATACCTTGCCCGGTGGGAGATCTCCCATTTTCCTACCACGGCCACAGTGGTGTACCCCGACGTGATCTTGAATACACGCAACCGTAACTTCGGAAACTTCAAGCCTTCATCATCGTCATAGAATACCCCACCCATTCGCTCCCGAGCAGATATCGTCTGCAGTCTTCTTATCCTGCAAGCCATCTAGCTTCACAAGGTTCATCGCAGCACTGGAATAATAATGCTTCCTGTTCCTTCAAGCTACTCTCTGCGCTATACAGTGTTCGGCACGGCTCTGTGCCTTACTGCTCGCCTCTGCTTCACGGCACTCTCGCAGATTACTTGCCTTCTTCTCGACTCACCGCAGACTACAAGGAAATCTCCTGGCACTTGCACATTCGTCGGCAACGAGGCTGCAATATCGACCTCCGGTCTGAGCAGGGGAGTGGTGTAGCGGCGTTGTCGTCGCGCCACAAGCGAAAACACACCGAAGCCTAAATCGCGCTATCAACATTCCGAATCATAAACAGTATATATAGAACTTCTCCGAACTATCACACGGAGTGTGAGCCGCTCCCCGGGCAGAACACCTTGCCTGGCGGGAGATCTCCCCTTTTCTTTCTTGCATTGGCAAGGATGAGTCGATTGGATGGGTGATTACTTTGATTAATAGAAAAAAATAGCGTTATATTATTAAAAACGAGAATATCATAGGTAAAGACCTACTACGTCTATTCTGAAATAGTGAATACTAACTAGCCCACAAAAAGTGACAATTATGGAAAACTTTCAAATCACCTTTACAATATACATCGCAAGCAGTTCGAAGGTCTATAAAATTACACATTACAAATATGAGTAGTAAACAATACCAGTGACCTATACCAATATATAGGCTAATTAAATATGTAGTGGGTATGATGCGGTGACCGGGATTAAGAAAGGAATGCTTCGGTGGTTTGGTCATGTAGAAATAATGAATTAGGAAAGACTGACAAAGTAAATATATGTTGCAGAAGTGAATGGAGGAGTCGGAAAGGGACGTCCTAGGCGAAAGTTTGTCGACTAAATTGGCGATATATTAAAAATGGGCCAAATTAAGGGTACCCTTAACCGACGAGCACGTATGCGTAGGTATATGGACGTGGAAGAGGCGAGAGAGGTATGTCAGGATCGTACTAAATATAAGTCTGTAGTCTCTGCCTACCCCTCTGGGTGACAGACGTGAGTGTTTATGTATGTATGTTTATTAAATATGTACCATCGGAGATCCTTTTTACTGGAAACGAGGTATTCCATCTTGGTCCTCATGGGAAATCGAATCAAAATGCAAGTGCGATTTTGATTCGTAATCGAGGATAGATGTAGATGTCTATGGGCCACAGCAACCACTTACCGTCAGGTGGGCTGTGTGCTCGTTTGTCACCCTATCCGATAAAAAAAACATTAAAACTTTTTGGAATATATCTAACCTTTATAAAGACACAACACAGACTTATTATTAAACAGTTAACTATTACATTATTAAACAACAATATTGTTTGGTCAGACTTCATAAGTACGCATGCTGATAAAGGAATACGTTTATCTGAATGTTTGCAGACAATGCCCTACTTTAATGCGCAATAATGCGACATGTTCTTTGTTCTGTCCAAGGGTACAAATTCCATTTTAATATTGATTTATGATAGGGATATGAAGGTACATAGTGACAATATACAAGTTAATTAATAGAGTCAGGCGAAACTTTTGCGGAAATCTGTTATATTATGACTAGCGATCTACCCCGGCTTTGCACGGGTGATTTTTGGAGTTAGACAAAAGCGCCAACTATTGCGTCCATAAAACATACACCAAAAAAATTATTTAAACCTGTCGAGCCATTTTTGAGTTTTTGCGAGACTAACGCACGGCAATTGATTTTTATATATAGAAAGATATTACCTACTAATTTCCACGTCCGCGCAATGGCATACACACAGACCAATAAAGAACGTATAACGAACGTAGAATATAATGTCCATAAAATCGAAAGCAGTTGGACACGATGGAATTAGCTTTTTAATTAATCTTACTATCTCTTCCTTGCACTTTTTACAATCACGACTATAATATCATCAGTCAATTATGACAATTATAGTGCCTAATAAGTGGAAGGAGGCACTAGTGTCTCCAATGCCCATAAATGAAAACCAGGTCGAGTTAAAAGATCTTAGGGCCATCCGCATTTTGCCATTCCTTGCAAAACTACTGGAGAAAGCTATTTTCGAAATGCGAACAGTTGACTAAATTTGTTGAAGCGACTAACATCTTACCTTATTTAGTTACTTATTTTATTGGTCTGAGGGTTGTATGACGCTGTAAAATTTTGTCAACAACGCAAGTGGCTCATAATAATAGGGCATAATAGGGTTATAAGTTATAACCCGTAACCCTATATCATAACTATGACGTATATCTCATTATTATTGTGTTATCATCGGTCCTTAATACGTCTGCAACATTTCAAATATTCAGATATATGAAAGTGGACGACGGCCATGGTCTCTGCCCCCTGCCCCGATCATTTTGCTAATAATGCCACTGAGATATTATACATTTATAACACAAATAACCCTTTTCTTTAAAGATCGTTATAAATGCATACGTTTCTATTTTAAAATATTGAAACTACATGCAGCTAACAGGTGATAAGCGACTAGCGCTCTGTCACCTACGGAAGCTCATAGGGGGTAGTAGGTGTACGTGGTAGAGCCACGCTGTAGCTATGGGTGTATCAAAATGGGTCAGCTCGACCGGGGTACGACCACGTTCTCACGCAATTCCAGCCTAGAGAACCAAACCAAAGTATGGTCAGTGTAGAGAACCGGAGAACCTTTTACTGGAAAGAGACATTCCATCTCAGTTCTCAGAGATGACAACGCATCTGTATTTTGATTCTTAATTGAGGATAAATGGCCACAGCATCCACTTACCATCTTGTGCTCGTTTGTTTGTCACCCTGTTCTATAAAAATAATTTTTATAAAGGTTTTTTGAAAAAGAGCAGGTTGTTTTCTTGAACGTTTCTTAGACGTAGGTCCGTGTAAATTATTGCAATAATTACGGACTACAATAAATTGTGAAGAAACATAACATAATATGATCGTCATTTCCTTGATGTACACGACATTAGAAAAATGAAGTAGAAAATAAAACAAGAGAAGCGTATTCAGGTAATTTACACTAATTTAGGCAAGTTTTTATGAAAACTTTATTTTCGTGAGCAGTAGATCGGAACTGTAATTGGTTGTGTATTTGAGCAACCAACGTTTATCTAGGTCATGAAATAAATACACTAGAATACCAGGGTAAAAAAGTAAAGTTACAGCCTATATACGTCCCACTGCTGGGCTCAGGCCTCCCCTCATTTCTGAGAGGGTTTAGGGCAAGGAAGTGTCCGCCGCGCTGCCCAAATGCGTGTTGACGAACTTCACATGTCTTCGAAATATTTTTTTTTTACCAGGGTAAAGTAGCAGCCTAATATTGTTGGGTTTCGAATGGCATGAAAACCAAAAACTATTTTACCAAAAACCAAAAACTATTGGGATTAAAAAATATTCCCTGATTCACCCTAATGAAAAAATACCTAATACGTATTTAAGACTCCACATTGCTTTTACAAGTAAATTATTAATTAAATTGCTCTTTACAATCCATTACAAGGTTTAGTCATTTATCGTAGCATTTATCTTTATCTCGGCAAGCAATGAGGAAAATTTTGGGTTAGTGACACTGATTAGTAGCTTTCATACGTTTATTTTAAAGTGTACACTAAAACGCGTACATATTATATATACTAGAGTAGTAATTTTTTACTGGAAACGAGGCATTCCATCGTAGTCCACACGCGTGACATATTCATTTTGATGCGTATTCGAGGATAGATGTTGATGTCTATGGGTCACAGCAAACACTAACCATCAGGTGGACCTTAGTGCTCGTTTGTCACCCTTATACTATAAACAATTTTGACTGCCTCGTTGGTCTAGTGGTTGTAATAGTGCGACTGCTGATCATGAGGTCCTGGGTTCAAAACCCGGGTCGGGCCAAAAAAGTGATTATTAAAGATATTCTTAGTACCGTTACTCGAAAAACCGTTGATCCTGTGCCTGATCTCTCGCCGTTCGCGTCGGTTTACCGTTCCATCGGATAATAAGAGTGAGGGAATAGAGAGTGCACCTGTGCTTGCGCACACACTTGGGCACTATAATCCTGTCCTGCGCCGAAGGCTAGTCTCCGTTGAAGCTGGTCACCGTGACCGAAGCCTTTGTCAAACCAGCCAACCTTTGTCAAAACTAATGCAAAGAAAGAAAAACTAATCATATTTATAATATCGGTTTCTTTGAAAGGAATTGCATTATAGTTTTTTTATCAAAACCAGCAATGCTATTAACATTTTCATTACTCCCGTTAACCATTCCTGGTAACCATAAAATATTTGTGTTAGGAATGGTTCAGGTCATTAGTCGAAAGGCGGCTTCGAACCCACGATTTTTTATTTTCACTTCGCCATTGGGTTCTTTCGTTTCTTGTAATTTGTATTAAATTAAAAAGAACTAGACTGAATTGGGAATAGGTATAGATTAAAAAGCATAATTTAGACTATAAAGGTATGGTCATTAATAATATATTACAATATAAAATCTAATATGTACGTGTAGAGAAGTCAAAAATTCACCAATAGTTCGGTATTCAGTAATTGGGTTCTTCACCGATCTTGTTCTGTCTTGAGTAGAGCACTACTATAAATTATAATTGAGGATATCCCGTCGGAACGCCTTCATGTTCTTAACAAGTAAACGATTGAGTTCCTCCTAGACAGTAGATAGATTCAATGCTACAATTATTTTTAAAGTCGACTGATTTGCTCATTGTTCCTAAATTTACTGATTACGTTATATTGATTTTATATTGAGTATATTCATCATCAGCAGCACCAGTTCAGCCTATCAAAGCCACTACTGAACATATACCTGTCTAATAGATCATTGCGGTGAAAGCGGGTCGGCAACCGCAGATCCTTATTATTTCAAGTTGTTACCAGGAACACGCGCTGCCGACATCCTGTTTCTGTTTCCCTCTGCAGCCTCTTACAACAATCACAGGAAGATTTTGACGCCACTACTTCACAGCGGCTAAGTAGATATATTATTATTGAACTCATAGGTTTAGTATAAAGTATAAACTGTCTATGATTGAACTCAAAAATGACTTAATTCCACTCGTTTTCGTTGGTGACCGCGTTTTTACTTTATTAAATAACTTTATACGAAGCCCCTTTTGGGGGCAATTTTAGTATTAACTTATGATTTCAGTTCAATTGTCTTTAATTTGAAATGAGTGTAAAAAGCCTGAAATATATTACTGTTTTGGGGTATCTATATAATTTTCTCATCTAGTTGGGTTCCATAAATATATAATTGCGAACGAAAATGATAAATATATATAAATAACAATAAAATAAATACATAAAAATACATAAATAAATAAAAGCCCAACCAGATGGAAGCCCTCGGCAGGGGAGACTAAACGGCCGAGGGTTAAGGGAAAGGGAAAGAAACCGGCGGACAATGCGAGCAGTATCGAGGAGCACCGACTTCTGCATTTGAGCCCGGAGCAGTCCGTCACGGAGTCCCAGTCGCCTCAGATGACCCGAGAGGTTGACTGGGATTAGCCCGATTGCAGAAACGACTACATGTATAATTTCGGTAGACAGCCCACCGCACATGTCGGTCACCTCGTGAGCCAGGTCCAGATATTTTGTTCGCTTATCTTTTTCGGCTTTCACGAGGTTCTCGTCATACGGAATGGTAATGTCGACCAAAAATGTTCTTGACTGTGCCCGGTTAATCAGCAGAATATCAGGCTTATTCGCAAGAATAGTCCTGTCTGTGATGATGGCCCGGTCCCGGCTGGTGCGGTCATTTTGGAGCACGGCTTCTGGCAAGTACTTGTAATACGGCAGTTTCCGGTACACGAGACCGTATTTCAGAGCGAGCTCCTGGTGTAGAATTCTGGCTACTAGGTTGTGCCTGTGCAAGTACTCAGAGTTAGAAAGTGCCGAAAAACTGGAGATGACATGCCTAAGTGACTCACCAGGATGGCGTCAAGGATATATCTCCGATAGTTGTTTGTCTTAATAACCTGATCCTGTATCGCACAGACAAAACCCTCGGTTTCCCCCGAAGAGGTCATCGATACGTAGCCAGTGAAGGGAGGCAACTGTGTCTACGAAAGGTTTATGTAGAGCTTTGTAGAACCTCCCTTGGAGCTCCTTCTCCTTCCATACAGTCTCCCGGTCGGAAATGCTCTGTACTGCCGGTTCTTGCCATTGCTCGTTGGCCAAGGATAGAGGGGTAAGCCCTTTATCACAACAAATGACGTCCCTATAGAATGGATCATCCGATCTCGTCAGAAAGTAATTACAGAGGCTGCACACTTCGCGATTATGAATGGTAAGCGCGCTTAATAAGCCACGCCCACCATATTTCCGCGTAGTACAGCCTCATAATCGACGATCTCGGGTGATGCATCCTATGGGACGTCATATTAGTGCGGACTTTTCTATCTAGGACGTTTAGTTCCGTCTGAGTCCACCTAAGTATGCCAAAGGTATACATGAGTACAGGCATGACCCAACCTTTATATTGTTGCGCGCCTAAGTTGACGTCAGGTACCTGGCACTAGCGCCATCTAGTGTCGTGGACCAGAGTGAGGAGGGCTTCCTAGAAAATGTCAATCTTGAACTTACAACCAACAGCGCCATCTAGTATCGAACAGAAGAATTAAGCTTTCTAGAAGCCTCACACTCGAACTTTCTGCGTCTGGTCGGTCGGCGCCCGTATCTACCGGAATATTATCTTCTTCTATATATTATAGTCTTATTCACACCGGACAAAAGGCTTTTAAGCACTTTGGTCAAGCGTGCATAAAACACGTCGCAAACAGACTGTTTCATACCAGCCTCATCGATACCGATGTTCTCCGATGACCGAATGAACCGATGACCTCATCGACACACACATGTATCGGTATGTTTCAGCCTCGGAAAGGGTCCTCAAGTTGACGGGCATAGATAAGTCTATGCCCTCAGAGTTAGCAACCCTTCCCCTTTCAACATGAAGGACCGCACACTTATCCGTTCCCAGCTCCATTCCAATAGAACTGCTAAATTCACAAGTGATATTTAGCAATTCTATAAGATGGGTTATCCATATAGAAAAGGTGGATCACTTTTGTACCTCCTTTCCGAATCTGAAATCCCCTCCCGGAGCCCTCCAGTAATGTACTGAGAGGGTTCAAAGAGAAGCAGAACCAGATTGAACTCAGACAATCGCCCTGAAAGATAGTCTTTCTTATCCTTATGCGGCTTTCCGCAGCCGTCATCCGCTCACCCAGATGACAAAGGATCGTACTCCACTGCCCCATACATTGCTCGAGGAAGTCTCTAACTGCTCTTTTACAGCTCGAGGACCCTCTTTAGCCATGTATGGGGAACCGATTCGAATGCCTTTCTGTAGTCTATCCAGGCGGCGGAGATGTTCCGACGGTTGCGTTTCACCACTTTGCCAATGACCGCGTCAATGGGGAGTGGTTCCTTGGTTCAACGACCACCACCCCCGACATCCATTTTGAGCACGCGACATCACCTGATTTGAGTCCAGGTGACGAGTAATTCTCGCGCTCAAACGTTAAGTTTACTGAAATTACTGTTATTATTATTACTATTAAATGGTGGAAAAATGGGATGAAATTTTTAACTATTTTCTAGTTCATTATTTACATTCTAGTTGTTAACTTCAACTTGTGATGTTCTTTAATTTACTCAAAACTGTAAAAAAAACTTTTATTAAAAAGTTTACTGACTTTTCAGTTTTTGAAGTTGGATGTTATTTATTATTAAAAGTTTAAACTTATTTAATTTATCTACCAAACAATCCTATAACATCCTCAGAATACAGTATAATGATCCTTTCCGTATTTTTTTTAAACATCAACGGTACTGCAGCGCGTCCGCAATGTTGCAAATGTCGTTGCAGTCGGGTAATTTTGTCAAGAAAGGGAGGATGTCTCGATATTTGTGTTTTACACAAATATTATCTCTGAGTTGGCCTTTCTGCGGTATTGTGGGATTTACTCAACTCCCTAATCTATATAGGGAGGAGTTCTCTTGGATAGGGTCGCCCGTCCGGGGGCCGTGAGTGCAACGGCGCGAAGCCGTTGAGGTGTTCATGTGGCCCGTTGTCGGCGCGGTCGAACATAGCTCGTGCCAGCCGGACCACGAATTCTTGCAGGCTCTCAATCTTTAGGTTGGCCGCTATGACGTCATTCCGGACGTAGCGACCCGCACTGACTATGGTTCGTAATGACAAATTCTGCTGGGCCTGTAGTCGCCGTTTCTGTTGATCGCTCAGGAGCGCATACCAGGCCGGAGTAGCGTATGTTAACAAGGGTCTTATATACATTTTATAGATAATCAACTTCGACTTTGTCGGTAACTTGGATGCCAGGACAGGACGGAGCATCGCCCGCGCACATCGAGTTTTGCGGACAACAAAGTCGACGTATGCAGTCATGCGCAACATCCTGTCAATCCGACATCCAAGGTAGGTCACGGCCTTCTCATATGCGATCTCCTGGCCTCTGAGGGTTAACGGTGGTGGTAGGTTTCTATAGCGGCGAGTGAGCAGAGCGGTCGTCTTGCTAACATTGACGGCCATCCTCCACTCATCCCACCATGGTGGCAGCAGGTCCAGCAGACGTTGCATCCTGGCAGTGGCGATATGGGCTCTTCTGGACGAGGTGAAGTAGGCGCTGTCATCCGCAAAAAGCGCCAGTTGGACGTCGTCCTCCCATTCGTGCAGATGCCCTGCCAGGGTAAGGATGTCATTGGTGTAAGCCGCGTACAGGACTGGAGATAGACAGCTGCCCTGTGGCACACCAGCTGTTATGGGTTTTATTGCGGACTCGGCGTCCTCTACACAGACGTAGAACTTCCTGTCTATGAGGAAAGACGCCACTAGCCGCAATATAGCAGGAGGGACACTGGTCTGATCGTCTAACTTGTAGAGTAATCCTGGGTGCCACACCCTGTCAAACGCCTTCTCGATATTGAGAAAGACGCCCAACGATGTGCGGCCGCGGTTGTGCTCGGCCGCAAGCATGTGCAGCACTCTGGTCAGCTGTGTTGCTGTTGAGTGGTCCCTCCTGAATCCATGCTGCTCCGCCCGAAGTTGGATGCACGGGCGGAGACGTCTGAGCAGTATTCTTTCAAACAGTTTAGCTATATGCGGTAGCAGCGTGATCGGCCTGTAGCTGGCAGCTCTACGGCTGTCCTTCCCGGGTTTCGGCAAGACGATGATTTTGCCTTTCTTCCAGTCCTCCGGGAAGTGGGATGTCCGCAATATGCCATTGTGGAGTCGACCTATCTCTACATCTCTACAAGAACTCTATTGGGCAGCTGTCGTAGTGCAGCGTTGGTAATCCCATCGTACCCCGGAGCCTTCCTCGGTTGCAGGCGGGTTTGCTGACCTCCGCAGTTCAGCGGGGGAGATAAACCACTCTCCTGCAAGCGGTGGCGCGGGCGACGACAGGAACTCCTGCACGCGGCTCTCCTTCCGGGTGTGAATTTCCATGAACTCCGCACTTGCTGGGTTCGGTATAAACTGCTCCTCGAAGTGCTCAGCTAGGATATCCGCTCTGCCCTTGGCATCATAACGTTGTTCGCCCGCATTGTTGGTCAGTGGGCAAACAGGTGGTCGGGTTTTCGTTAATTGCCGGTTCAATGTGTAGAGCGACGTTTGAAGTTCGTCAGCCTTCCAAATGCGCCGCTCCCAGGCCTCTCCTCTGTAGGCCTGTATTGCAACCGACAGTTCGTCCGTTAAGGTGTTAAGCTTCGTTTTTATTCTGGGGCAGCGAGTGCGCGCCCAGAGCTTTCTCAGCGCTCTTTTGTGTCTCAGCTGCACGCGTATGTTTAGCGGCGGCTCTTCCTTTCTTCCAGAGAGAGGGATGATCGTAGAGGCCGCGTTGAGGGCCCCCTGGATGCTCGTGGTTATTCTGGTTGCAGCGGCCTCTACGTCGTCCGCTGAGTGGATCGATGTGTGGGCTGGAGGTCTCTCCTGCAGGTGTTGGTGGTAGAGCCTCCAGTCGATCTTGGTCTTAACGGCTCTGAGCGGCGAAGTCACTGCCTTAGTGCCAAGGGTATTCAGAATCGAGAGGTGCTGTGTATTTAAGTCGTACACCACCTCTACCACTACCGGGTAGTTGACGTTCCTAGTGAGCACGATGTCCAATACATCCGGACGCTTCTTAGGATCAGTAGGGATGTGCGTCGGTTCCTCGGGACTTCGAACGTCATAGTTCTGGCTTTCTGCATCATCATATAGTTCACGACCCGGCGGCTTGATCAGTCTTAATCCCCCCGCCGGGTGTTTGGCGTTCAGGTCCCCGGCGACGATGGTGGGTGTCGTACCTTCCATAACCGTCCGGATGTCTGAGGAGTAGAATGGAGTCCCTGGCGGGCGGTATGCTGCAAAAATCCTTAGTTCCTCGCCCGCCGCCTCCATTTTTATGCCGGGAGTCTGTCTGGTAGGTCCAGTTCTTGGTGGACGATGTTTCTCCTCACCAGAATCGCTGTCCCTCTGTAAGCGATCCCTTGAGGATTGACCTCGTCCCTCCTGTAGATCGTGTAGTTTGGCAGCTTAAGATGCGTTGATGGTCTTATTTTGGTTTCACCCAGCAAGATCACCTGGATGTCCTGCTGCTGGGCGACCGTGCGGAGTTCATGGATCCTTTGTTGGATCCCATCCGGGTTCCAGTAAAGCAGACGCAGGTTACTGTCCTCCGTAGTGCCTTGCCAGTAGCGATGCCAACGCCTTCATAACGGCGGTTACTGGATCTGTCCCGGCCCTTATGTCGGCCAGGACTTGTGTACCGACCTCAATAGCTATGCCTACCAATTTGTGGATGGCATCAGTTGTCTCGAGGCCGGACGTTGATGGTCTATGTTGTGAAGGCACTGTTCTCGGGGCATTTGTGGTCTTTTCTCTATATGTAGAGCGCGCTCTCTGTGTAGAGCGCGCTCTATGTGTAGAGCGGGCTCTACTTTCTGGTAGAGCCCTTTCTGGCGCTCTACCCGTCGTGTTTTTCGGTGGTGCTCTCTCAGTAACCTGCGCCTGTGAGGCTATCGGTCCTGTTGTTGTAGGGGTAGAGGTAATCACAGCCTGAGGAGGGGGCTGTTCAGTCTTCCTGCTCCTGTTCCTCCGTCTCTTCCTTTGGGAAGGTTGCCTCTCCGTGGCGTTGTTGACAGGAGGTTAGAGAGTCGCCCCGGTGGTTGCCCTTTGCTCTATGGGTTGTTCCACTCCACCGTTTCCATTGGTATTTTAGGAGGGAGTGGGAGGCTGGTTGCCTACCCTTCCCTCTGGTGACTGTGGCCCACCCATCCTCCTGGATGGTGACAGCCTTTGGGCGACTCTGGGGGATCCTCTTAGGGTTCTCCGGGAGTAGCCCAGGTAGAACAATCCCCTGCTTCCTGGCAATCCTCCTCAGGACTGGGCAGCGGCGATCGTTGGCCGTGTGGTTTTTTGCACAATTTGCGCACTTTAGCTCCTCCTCTCTACCCCTTGGGCAAAGGCTAGCAATATGCTCCCCAGCACAGCGAACGCATTTCACTGGCCTGAAGCAGTTTGCGGAGGCGTGGCCGAAAGCCTGGCAACGGTGGCATTGTGCCGGTCCCGTCTTCCTCTGCCAGGCTTTGATGACTACTCCTCTCATATAGAGGAGCTCGTTGATCCGGTACAGGTCTTGTAGCCGCTCCGGGCTCAGATGCTCTAGCTGTGCATAGTAGAGGCAGCCCGGTCTGCCTCTACGTGGTGGTATGGCCTTCACATAGGTGATGGGGAAGCCTTTTGCCCGGATAGCCTCGTCAATCATTTTGTGATCCGTGCCCACTGGCAGGCCCCGGATGCCCGCTTTAGTGGGCTTCTCTTAAGCCGGGGTATAGCAATACCACGACATGGTTGGTAGTTTCTCGGAGAGTTCGACCATATATCTCTGTATAGTTCGAAACTCCTCCGGACTCTGGGGTGCGAACCTTACACTCTTCCCGAACGGACGGGCATTAGGAGGGTGGCCCAACTTTCTGTTGAGCTCCTCGAAATGCCTGGTCCAGTCCGGGAGGCATTCAGCAACAATCGGTTTCCTTCCTTCTCTTTCTCGGTTTTTTGTGGCTCTTCCGCCGATTGTGGTCGTGGTATTGCGGGGGCCGCAGTCAACGGGCATAGCTCGTGGTAAACCCGGACGGGTTGGTAATCTGCACCGGGGATGATCTTCCGGCGGATGCAGTTAGGGTTGCATAGGTTGTAGAGCCCCAGCTGTAGGATTCCTCACCTCCTTACTCATATTGGGCCAAGTCGTGACTACGCCGGTCCGGTGAGATGGATGGTGGTCGTTGCGGTAGTGATGGCGATTTAGGAGGTGAGGTATGGACCTTTTTCCTAGTCGCAGGTTGGGGCTCCTCATCATCCGATGATGATGGTGGTGATGATTCCAATAGCGTTGGGTCACGAGAACCGATGCGCTGCCTCTTCTCGTGGAGGCAGGCATCGGTCTCGGGTGGTGTGTGCCTTCGTGGCGTCTTCTTTGCCCGCTGTTGAAGGGGCAACGGTTCACGCCCAGTGGTACACTCAGGTACGATGGGCGAGAGCGCGGCCCTCGGTGCGGGCTCTTTACCCGGCGACGAAGGCTTTCGGGTCGGGATTTGAGAGTAGGATGACACTACTCTAGTCCTTTCGGGGTTGAAGATGTCCCTATAGGCGATTGGCCTCTCCAAAACGCCAGGGCGGTCCGGTGGTTTTCTTGACTTAGGGGGCGGGGGCTCCCCCTTATCTTTACCTGACATGTTGGTGCTCTACCTAACTGAGTCAGTGGTAAACTTTACTAGGCCCTAACCAGCCGATCGGTAGCAACTGGTGTTGCGCGACGCGGATGGTGATGATGACAGCTTAAGAGCTTCGACACTATGGGCACTGCCTACCCCTTTTATACCAAAATGGTTGGGGGAAGTGCGGTGGTGGCACTTTAAGAACGCGACTAGGCACTATAGACACGAGCGTCTTAAAGCGCCAAGAATCTACCTAGGGGCCGGTGACCTCGACGCCTCACGGAATCAGCGGACTCAACGATCGGCGGAGTATGTCGTACCGGCGGTTGTATGTGATCACTGCTAATCACAAACAACTCACACCTAGGAGATCCTATCCGCAATGTTCGAGGAAGCTGCTGTCTCAGACTTTTACGCAGCGTTACTTTGTAGAACGGCCAGTTTCTGGGAAACTGTACGTAACTCAACAAATGTATTATTCAAGGTCGTTGCTCAGGTGTCTCCTGACTATATATTTTATAAACACTGGCAGGAGATGCATCGAACGTTATAGGTTATAAACAATTTATTTTAAGTATGATATTTTAACTCATAATAGAGTTTAATTTGTATTTTTGTATGTGTATATAATACTTAATTTTTTCATTGTCTTACATACAAAATGTACAAGACATAAATGGGTTGATACCTTAATAAATAAACTCATTATTGTTATTATTATTAACTATACCTTTGTTTTGCAGTATGCCGTTTACAGAGGCCTGTATCAGAGAACAGATGAGATATGACACTCTAGTACCATTGGGAATAGGACATCGCGCTTTGCACGATACCAAAATCGGTAGCTATGATGTGCCCGAGGTAACTTTAATGCAAATATTCTTGTCAATTTTTATTATTTTACATTATACGTCCATATCATCCCGTGGGTGCCGTAAGGGGTGACCGAATAAGAATGAAATAGAAGATGGGCAGTAGCATCTTTGTGATAATATCTGACAAAAATAAAACTGTAGTTGCTAATCCATCTGTCAAGTGTGGCAACTATGGTAAAATTCCTCCTGTGAGGCAATCCTTGGGAAGGCCTGTGCTTAACCTTTTTACAGGCTGTAATGAATAAATCAATGTTATATTCTTCCTCATTCATATATATATATATATATATATATATATATATATATATATATATATATTTTTTTTTTTTTTACTACAGCATGCATAAGTCCTCCCGTATTGCGAGTGACGAGAGCAGGAGACACATTTTTTTACTGAAATGTGGCAAAAATTCTCAACCCTCAGGCGGCATTACAATTTCTGTGACGTGTCTTTAGACCACATAATAAGTTTATTTTGTTACTTATTTTCAAACCAGTGCTTGTCTACAATCGCACCTGGTGGTTAATGGTAATGAATCCTTAGATGATAAAGCACACTGTCTTAGCGAACAAAAGCCTGTTCACTTTGACACCCATTTACTAGATGGACTGTGGGTTCGCTTCTCACACTTAGTTTTTTAATAGAAGTAATGGTGGCAAAATGAATAAGAGAATTACAATTTAATTCCTTTTTACCAGTCCGTCCTACCAGATTTAAATAGAGATATGAGTTTAGTATGTTTCACCAAATTGAAAAACACACCAGATTTGAAGTTTGTATTAAAAATAATGTATAAATAAGGAACAATTGTCTCTATTATGTACGCAATAATGTTAACGGAAATCCCTTTTAGGCCTACGGTTTTCTTAACATCAATAGCTTTATATCAAAAACAGAATAATATTTATTTAAGGTTCTTCATCGATAGGTATGTGTAACAATTAACAGATTTAACTATAATTTTCGGCAATAGTGTTTTGTTCTTTGCCAAATGCCTTTTAGAGGTTTGTGTTAAACTATTTGTGTAAGATAAAAAAAATATCTACTTTGTTTCAGGACACGATGGTCAGCGTAAATTACGTAGCCTTGCATATGGATAAGGAGATATGGGGCGACCCCGAAAATTTCAGGCCTGAGAGATTTATTGAAAATGGCCAGTTACTTATTACAAAAGACAAAAGTCTACCATTCGGAGCAGGTAATAACACTGCCGTGTGATGGCCTATTCAAAAATACGCAAGGCTAACTTTTGATATTTTTTGATATTTGCTCATACTTACTACGCTAGTGAGTGAATAAGGAGCCAATATCGTTGTATAATCATCATTTTATGGGTTGACGCCACTTCCAATCCTCTATTATAAGCTACAGATTAGGCATATTTGAATGGATATTTATCCATTGCTTGGCGCTGTGTTTATGGCAAAACCCCTTCTTGAAATGTTTAATACGAGTGTGGCCGTGGAAGGAAAAGAGAAGATCTCCCGCCGGGCAAGGTGTTATGCCCGGGGAGCGGCCAACGCTCCGTGTGGTAGTTCGGAGATGTTCTATGTATGCTGTTTATGATTCGGAATGTTGTTAGCGTGATTTAGGCTTCGGTATGTTTCGCTTGCGGCGCGACGACAGCGCCGCCACATCACCCCCCTGCTCAGACCAGAGGTCGATAGTGAAGTCCGATTGCCGGTGCGTTCTTAATGCCGGTGGGGAATGCATGCTGTGTGCGTAAGGGCAAGTGACACCGGTGCGAATGATATGGCGATGTGTAATGCATGCCGTAGTACGCACTGGCAAGTGATGCCGGTGAGAACGATGTGCCGGAGCAAGTGCCAGAAGTCTGCCTTATAAATCTGCGGTGAGTCGAGATGAAGACAAGTATGACTGGCTTGCAGGAACTGAAGACTGCAGAAGACGATTCTCAGTAGTGAATGGTAGGGGTTCTTGAGGATAATGACGAAGGCTTGAAGTTGTAGTTTCCGAAGGTGTTTGGTTGCGTGTTCAGATCACATCGGGTGGTCAGCACTGTGGCCGAGGAAGGAAAAGGGGAGACCTCCCGCCAGGCAAGGTGTTATGCCCGGGGAGCGGCCAACGCTCCGTGTGGTAGTTCGGAAATGTTCTATGTATGCTGTTTATGATTCGGAATGTTGTTAGCGTGATTTAGGCTTCGGTATGTTTCGCTTGCGGCGCGACGACAGCGCCGCCACACGAGTAGACAAATGTTTGGATGGCCATTGCCATCTATACGTCGCCAGAGTTTTATTCAATAATTAAGAGTGCGAATTTTGCGTTAGCTTTTACATGATCCTTTAATCTCTTTTGCGTTCAATATATAATTATATTATTTATTATAAATATTCCTAACGATTTAGTTATAGTAAGAGATAGAGGTTTTAGACGTCCTGTTATCATGGTAACTACTAATCTAAAATCCAATCTACGCAATAACGTGATAATCCAATATCTTGCAGTGGTACTCGTATGCTTGACTTAAATTTTAATTATAAGATAGGATCCCATGCCGATGCGATAGTAAATCATAGTCATTTTCTCTTTTGACTATTTTTATTGATTCCCATATTCTCTGAAACTATCTTAACATCCTTGAATAAATAGTGAATATTAGAGATAAGTGAGTTTCAACATTAGGAATAATTTTATCGGATTTATTGACGCGGCTTACGATTGTTGCTAGTCTGTATACGTCACTTATCGTCAATGAGGCTAAAATAATCACTGCGACTATATCTATATCTTTTAGGTACGTTTCGAAAATTGATAGATAAAATTTTATTTTGGTGTTGTGTTCCGATTAAAAAATCTAGTAATTTTTCTAGGAAATGGACATTTCTTAGTCAAATTATGCCACTTCTTAAATATTTCGTGTCTTTTTTTTATAGGATAAGGGTGACAAACGAGCACACAGTCCACCTGATGGTAAGTGGATGCTGTGGCCCATAGATATCTACATTCGATTAAGAATCAAAATGTAGATGCGTTGTAACCCCTGAGGACTAAGATGGAATGCCTTGATCTCAGTAAAATGGGTCTCCGGTTCTCTACACTCATCATACGAAACGCAGCAGCATTAAGCTGTTATTTTTCACTGGTTTTCTGTAAGAGCGTGGTCCTTCCCCGCTCGAGCCGACCCATTCATGCTACAACCATAATATAGCTGCAGCGTGGCTCTACCACGTAAAAAAGTGTCTTCGAAGGTCCCACTACTTCTAACGTCAACAAAAGCCAATAATTATTATTATTGTAAAAAATAATGGTTTTAAACTCGCTTATGGTTTTGAGATCTATCGAATAATCACACAAAAAATCTAATTATTCTTTTCGTATTACGTAATGTGGGTAATTAATGGACATTAAGATTTTTTCGCCAGTCATTCCAAATTTTATCGTTTTTCTGTTTCATTTCAAAAAACGTCTTAGTCTAGTTGTCACAAGCTCGACTGCTGAACGTTTAGTCTCGGGTTCTAAGCCCAAGTCTCGCTAAAATCCGTTTTTATGTAATTCTGTCCAAAAGTTCTTAGTACGCAGCAGCTCGGAGTCAAGAAGTTGGCAGTGTATCCACGTGCCTCGGAAAGCACGAAAAACCGTTGATCCTGCGCTCGATCTATGTCCGATCGTGTTGAATTGCCGTCCTATAATCCTGTTCTGATTTCGGTCTGGAGGACATTATTTTAATATAAATATTTTATACTAAATAACTTAGGGTTCCAGAATATATTTGCGAATAAATTATGGTGATATTACATCACGATACATGATAAATATCTTGATATTTATGGCTTGATATTAATATGTATATAGTTATTACGTTGTGACATTTTCTTTTCTAATAACTTCATTATTACTTTTGTGCGTATAAAATTGTAGTGTCAAACCATAACGAAAGATGATTTTTATCGGGAAGTAAATTACGAGTAATTTTAAGGCATTGCCTGTCAGACATTGCCTTACCTTGCAACTTCCATCCTACCGAACAAGCTGGTTTCTGAAAAGTACCATCGAACACATAGGTACATACCCTTCGAAATTTATTGACTGAATCTCAAAAATCAGTTAATTTTGTTTGCCTGCCATTTTTATATATCTTTAAGGAACAAAATTATCTTAAAGATTATTTTTATATATTTTCAAATTAATTAGTAATATCTCTTACAGGTAGAAGATTGTGCGCTGGTGAAACATATGCGCGGCAGACCATGTTCCAAGTGTTCTCAACATTCATGCAAGCGTTTAGAGTATCGACTGCTGACGGTAAACCTCTGAAAAAACCAGCTGAAAGAATACAGGGAATTATAACAACTATACCTAACTATTGGGTACGCGTGACTCCCAGAGTATAAAGACAACAGAAATTAAGTTTAGAGACTTAAATCCAGAATTGACACTAACGTTTGCGTATCGACATCAACTAAAAAAATGTATGGAAATATGAACAGAACTCCTGGCTGGCGCAAATGGAACTATGTTTGGAATACTCAAAATCTATCAATTTGCGATACGTAGTCGATACGATGGAAATATATATTTTTATAAATCAGTTTCACTTCATTTTTAAATTCCTGGTGTTTTTTTTTAAATATTAGAAATCGGAATACGGCAGAGAGTTTTTGAAATCCAATTTGTAACATTTAATGTTATTTTTCCCATAATATTTAACAATAAGCTTGTAGTAGTCCATATTTATTCTGATCATAACAACATGAAATCAAATAATTGTATAAGCCACTGTTTTATGCTTCACTCTTTACATCATACTATAATTTTATACTACACACACAGAACACACAATTACATACAATTCAACGAAATAAAGATAAAAGAAAAGAATAAAGTTTTTAAGTTAAGAAAACAGTTAAGAAAAAAGAGAACCAATATTAAAATAAATTTAAATAGGTAACATAAGTGGCACGGTGGCAGTGACCATATCGCCTTTTCTTAGAGAATGCCTTGTCGTGACTTGGTCACCCACCGTGAACAAAGAGGAATCACTTGGCTGGCCTGAGGTGATAGGTCGGCTCGAGGTGGCCATTCCGATTGGCCTTGGCGAGCAAACCTCAGATGTGTGTTGGTGGACTGCAGTGACGTATGTCCTCTCAACCTACCGCTATAAATCATAGCCGCTGAGATCAGCAAGCCGCTGAGGTAGTAGATTCGAGGGTCCGTTGCGCAACCAAAAAGCCTTGGAGGAAGGCGCGGTGCGTCATGTGTCCCGACGACGGAGCCGCTAGTGTGTAAAAAGTTGAAAAGTCTAATAATATTTACGATTTGTAAAAGTTAATTTATTTATGTTACTGCTTAAATATATTAAAATTATCTCATCTATATATGAAGGTGAAGATGTCCTAAGTGACTGAATCATAATAATATATAACGGTGTGGCAAGAGGATGTTCAAATTTTTATCGGGAAAAGTAATCAATGTTATTTTTAACTAACCAAATTGTTGCAAATACTCTTCAAAAAATATCCATCTATTATATTAAAAAAAATTACCTCTCAGGTTTTAAAACGAGGGTTAAAGTTTGTATGAAAAGTATTATATTGAGACACATAGTTCACGCCGCTGGACGTGGAAACGTTGGGGCAAAAGATTATTTTTTACTTTTTTACGTGGGCATCCACTAAGTAAATATTTTGGAAAATTAAAACCCTAAGATAGTGAAATAGGATCGTTACAATTTTATTGAAATATTTTCTTCCATGGGAAGATTAACTCGAAACATTTAGAATGTTTCGAGTCAATCTTCCCATCAATCAAAAAATAATCTGTAAATAAAATAAATGAATACGTATTTTGCGATTTTTAAATACAACGTTCTCTCGTTACGAAGGGGACAATGGATGTTCACCATTTATATGGAGAAGAAATAAAACATTTTTTTAATTTGAAAACTGGTGCAAAATACTCTTGAATTAAAATTATAAAATATCTATTTTTATTAAATTTTTAAATATATATCCTTGTTATTTACCAGTGTGTTTGGGGCAAAAGCTTCCTTTTTACTTTTGTAGGTAGGCATCCACTAAGAAAGTATTTTGTAAATTTATAATCTTAGATTGTGAAATTGGGTGCGTTACAGTTTATATGAGACTTATTATTTTACAAATCAATTTCGTATTAAATGTATTGTGAAAAATTATTAAATGATTATTGTATCTTGAAAATTGGTAAAATTACTTTTGAATTCAAATAATGAAAAAATAAATATTCTGAAAATCTTCCAAACTATAAAATTAAGAAAAAAACACAGTTAAGAAAAGATTGATGGATAGACACAAGAAAGAACGGGAAGTGTTATGGCAAATGTTTTCGTTCCAAGTAATAAGCTTTGAGTAAATTTAAGAGAAGAAGGCATAGCATGACGAATATGTAGAGACAAGGAGTTCAAGCTTGCAGCTGTAACAGAAACGATTTATTGAAACAGGAGGATAAATATACTGGAGTACGAAAAGAAAAATTGTTAGAGCGGTTTTCACTATTCGAAAAGATGTCTGCTTAAAATATTATCTAATCTAACTTAAAATCTACAATCATCATCATTTCTCAATATGAATAAGTTTACATGAATAAGCTCTCCATCATGATGAACGGATTTAATAGATGTCGCTACTCGATCGGCTACTTATATTTGTACTTATATTTAACAAATAAGTAAGATACTTATAAAATTTTTAAAGTCAATGAAATTCGCAATTAAATTAATAGAACATTTTTCAAAGCCAATTGAATTATTGTGGGCATTCGCTATTACAGACTGTTTCAAAACGTGGATATTTATTTATTCACATTATGGAGCATCGAAAAATAATTGCCTATAAAAATAATACTCGTAATCCTAAGATAACAAATTTTTATCAACCATAATAAGGAAATGCCGGTAATTAAATGCGGATTCACACAACATTAATTTTAGTGTATATTGTTCGTATTCTGTTTTATATTCATTCCTTATTAACTTCTAATAATTGCAAAATTTTTGCACACATCAGGAAAATAGCCTGGTACGAAATAAAAACCATTAATATTTAACTTATAAACACGAACACTACACACTACACATTAAATGAAACCAATTTTAAGGATTTTATCGCGTTTTATTTTAACATTTTAATTCCCGTCGTTTCGGGTGCTTACAGCACCCATGGTCATTAAAATTATAAAGGTCATGGAGGGACTGAGATGTTTGACGCCCCGATGTCACAGTTAGCCGGGCTACCTTCAGTTTTTGAATATTATTGTTTTTGGTCCGATCTACGCAGAATGAGCTTACAGTCCCCCAGTGAGGTGTAAGACAGGGTGACGTTATATCCCCGAAACTCTTCACCACTGCATTGGACCCAAGCTATTGAACTGGAAAGGATACGGTATTAACATCAATGGCGAGTACATCACTCACCTTCTATTTGCCGACGATATAGTTCTTATGGCAAAATCGCTGGAGGACCTAAGCACTATGCTCAATGGCGAGGCGCCATTGAGCATAGTGCTTCCCAACAGATAGCTCTTAAGATGAACATAGACACAACAAAGATCATGTGTACCGTCCATGTCACACCTATGCCGGTAGTTTTTGGAAGCACTAAGCTCAAAATTGCTGATGAGTATGTTTACCTGAGACAAATAGTCCGACTAGGTAAGTCCAACTTCAACCGAGAGGTCAATCGACGGATTCAACTCGGCTGGGCAGCGTTCGGGAAATTACGATACATCTTTTCGTCAGGTGTACCTCAAAACTTGAAAACGTGATCTTGCAACCAGTACGTGTTGACAGTGATAACTTATGGATCAGAGAGTAGTTCTTCACTGCTGGCCGTATGTGAAAGCTTAAGGTCGCTCTGCAAGCTATGGGAAGGACTATGCTCGGGGTTTCTCCACGTGATAAACTTAGAAAGGAGAATATCCAGAGTGACCGATATAACCCAGCGGATTAGTAAGTGAAGTGGCAATGGGCCGGCCATATCACTCGAAGAACCGACAACTGATGAGGAATAAAGATTCTCGAGTGGCAGCCTCGTACCGGTAGGTGAAGTGTAGGGCAATCCTCCATTAGATGGAGTGACGACTTGGTAAGATATGCAGGAAGTTGATGGATGCATGTGGCTCAAGTCCGTGCTTTGTGGCATTCCTTGGGGGAGGCCTATGTTCAGCAGTGGACTTGTGAAGGGCTTTAATGATGACTATACGTTTTAAGTTAGTAAGCCTAGATAATATGTGTCTACCTATTACATTATCACATATCAATATGCAGTTTCCAACTAAAATTGCAATCTATTGTTAGCGCTAAGTACTTGTAATTATTTACTATTTGTATGTATGTTATGTGGGCACTCATACGAATTTTCATATATGGAGAGTGTAGAAGCATACAAGTCTTGGATACATTAAATATAATGCCATTTTCATGCGCCCATTTTGGTATACTAATGAAATCAGCCTACACCCTCTCCTTTATAATATTAATGTCCCTGCAGGCGTACATTAGGCACGTGTCCTTGGCGTACATATAAGAGAAAAAATGTTTTACAACGCTATTAATGCTATTCACAGTCATTATGTACCCAACAGGTCCATATACAGACCCGGTTGGCGTACAGTGTTACATCAGCTTCTTCCCCATTCGTTCCCACATTCTTGCATTACTTCAAGGAGCATTTCGTGATCCAGCGTATCATCACTGAACAATACAACGACATAATTTTTACAGTTTAGTTCATCATTGTATTAACATCACGTTTTGCTTTAGATATTAATATATGATCTTTTTCCTGAAATATACTAATTTGCTGAACAATAACTTTTTCAACGGCTTTATTTATTACTCACAAAATAACAATTAAAATAAATAAAATCATTAATTGGAATATTCTAAGTGATTACCTTGTTTGAATATTGGACGTATATTTGCATTTTTAAGTTATTTTTATATACACCGTTTTGCACACACAGATTCACAAATTTTGCAAGCAAGGCGCTGATCTCTGTCTTTAAATACTTTAAATCCTTTACTCTTATTTCATCTACACTCGATCAATGATTGCAGCTTAAAATTTTTTTCAGTTTGATCGATACTGGTGCTTGGTAACGGAAGGATTCACATTAGGGGTAAGATCCAAAAAAATTTAAAAGTAAAGTTTTATTTTAAAAATATTCTCTGCAAATATTTTAACAAAATTTGAGCATTAATCATTGTATCTATCTATCCTAAATATTTTATAATAACAGTATCTATCTAATTTATTATTATTATTTAATAACCAACCATTTATAAACACCCACATCTTCCTACAATCTCCTTTAAATCCAATTTTGCTAAATTTATTAATTTATTTGTTCTGTTTCTCTAGCCTAAATTAATTTTTTTTATTTGCCCTCCACTTTCTATATAAATAATCTCTTCGGTCTACCTTCATTTTTAGTAAATGACTTATCCACGGATGTGTGCTCGTTTATTTCTGCTTAATTTCGATGTTATTATGGACTCCTCATAGATATTTTAAATAAAACCCATCAAATAATAATGAGCAGTTAATAAATTAATTTTTCATTAACTAACTTATCCTTTAAAACATTCATATAATTAACATTATCGCACTTGGTTTCGTATTCATCAAACGCTAAATTAACTCTTACCATAATATTATGATGATCCGATAACTTACACGTGAGCATGTGCGTTAGCGCGCGCACAGCTGCGCACCCATATAAGGTTCAATATGGACCAGATATAGTCGATGCATGATTCAGTTAGAATACTGCCGTACACCACCCTCTTATACAGTCATTGATAACACATTGCAATTCTCGATCACATAACGTGTTTATACTTTTCCACGATCCTGCTGTTTTCTATTATTATATGTATTGTATGTATTGTATCGGTTGCCACCTACGACGACTCGACCTGGCAACATATAACGCATGCACCCTGAGGACTGACGAGAAGATACTGGAGCTGGAAGAAGAGGCAGACAAGTTGCGCTGGCATATTATTGGATTATTAGAGGTCCGAAGAGAGGGGGAGTACACGGCATTCCTCAAGTCCGGCAACTTGTTCTACTACCGGGAGGGCGACCATCTGTCCCAAGGAGGTGTCTGATTTATTGTCCACAAGTCTCTCGTCAACAATGTTCTAAAGATTGGGAGTGTGTCGACGAGGGTCGCGTATCTGATACTCAGAATCACCAAACGGTATTCGCTGAAGGTCATATAGGTTTACGCACCAACCTCGGCACATCCCGATGAGGAGGTGGAGGAAATGTATGAGGATATTTTTAGAGCCATGCATTCCTCCAAAACCCACTACACGGTGTTGATGGGAGACTTCAACGCAAAACTAGGCACAAGAGAAAGCGGTGAGCTGAAGGTAGGGAAATTTGGAGTAGGGCAACGGAACCGAAGGGGCCAGCAGCTGGCCGACTTTATGGAGAAAGAGGGACTCTTTATGATGAACTCTTTCTTCCAGAAGCGGCCCCACAGGAAGTGGACCTGGTCGAGCCCCGACGGTTCGACAAAAAACGAGATTGATTTCATTATGACGACCAGACGCCAACTGTTCAGTGATGTCTCAGTGATCGCAAGGGTGAAAACTGGCAGCGATCACCGAATGGTTAGAGGCACACTGAACCTAAACGTTAAGTTGGAGAGGTCTCGTCTAATGAAGTCAACGCTCCGTCCCCCTCGTGCTCTAATCCAGAATCCCGAAACCTTTCAACATGCGGCGAGACTTACGAAACTTTAATACTGCTCGTATTCAAGAAGCGATCGAGCGGAACCAGGGCTCCAAAGTCTTTGCCAGAGATCTGTCTGCCAGAAAGAGCCAACTTTCAAAGCTGAAGACTGAGTGTGGCAACATCGTTTCCGGGACACCTGAGATTCTGAGTGAGTGAGAGACACACGCAAGTGTGAGTAACGATCCAAGAGCAAGTCTTATCCGACACTATTCCGATGATATCCCGGACGTCAGTCTGAGCGAGATTAGAATGGCTCTCCACCACCTTAAAAACGGCAAGGCCCCGGGCGAGGATGGAATTACAGCGGAGCTTCTGAAAGCGGGTGGAACACCGGTACTTGAAGTCCTTCGACCTTCGTCCGATTTCCCTTCTGAGCCGCGTCTACGTGCTGTTTTCGAGAGTCATTACGAATCGTCTCGCACGCAGACTCGACGACTTCCAGCGTCCCGAACAAGCCGGTTTCCGAAAAGGCTTCAGTACCATAGACCACATACATACCCTGCGGCAGATTGTACAGAAGACCGAAGAGTACAAACTTCCACTTTTCCCGGCGTATGTGGACTATGAGAAAGCCTTTGATTCCGTCGAAATTTGGGCGGTGCTACAGTCCCTTCAGCGGTGCCAAGTTGACTGTCGGTATATCGAAGTGCTGAAGTGTTTGTACAGTAGGGCTACGATGGCTATCCGAGTACAGAACCAGAGTTCAAAACCTATCCAACTGCAGAGAGGTGTAAGACAGGGTGATGTTATATCCCCGAAACTCTTCACCGCTGCGTTGGAAGACGTTTTCAAGCTACTGGACTGGAAAGGATACGGTATTAACATCAATGGCGAGTACATCACTCACCTTCGATTTGCCAACGATATAGTCCTTATGGCAGAATCGCTGGAGGACCTTAGCACTATGCTCAATGACCTCAATGTTGTCTCCCAACGGATAGGTCTTAAGATGAACATGGACAAAACAAAGATCATGTTTAATGTCCATGTCACACCTATGCCGGTAGTTGTTGGGAGCACTATGCCCGAAGTTGTTGACGAGTACGTTTACCTGGGGCAAATAGTCCGACTAGGTAAGTCCAACTTCGACCGAGAGGTCAATCGACGGAATCAACTCGGCTGGGCAGCGTTCGGGAAATTACGACACATCTTCTCGTTAGGTATACCTCAATATCTGAAAACTAAAGTGTATA
This sequence comes from Parnassius apollo, assembly GCA_907164705.1. Classification (NCBI taxonomy): domain Eukaryota; kingdom Metazoa; phylum Arthropoda; class Insecta; order Lepidoptera; family Papilionidae; genus Parnassius; species Parnassius apollo. The sequence continues at coordinate 4,646,718 of CAJQZP010000885.1, read as the reverse complement.
ACCAGTGCGTGTTGCCAGTGATGACTTACGGATCTGAGACGTGGTCCTTCACTGCTGGCCGTATGAGGACGCTCAAGGTCGCTCAGCGAGCTATGGAGAGGGCTATGCTCGGAGTTTTTCTGCGTGATAGACTCAGAAATGAGGATATTCGCAGTAAAACCAGAGTGACCGCTATAGCCCAACGGATTAGTAAGCTGAAGTGGCAATGGGCCGGCCATATAGCTCGAAGAACCGATAACCGATGGGGAAGAAAGGTTCTCGAGTGGCTGCCTCGTACCGGTAGGCGTAGTATAGGGCAACCCCCCACTAGATGGAGTGACGACCTGGTAAGACATGCAGGAAGTCGATGGATGCAGGTGGCTCAGGACCGTGTTTTGTGGCATTACTTGGGGGAGGCCTATGTTCAGCAGTGGACTTGTGAAGGGCTGTAATGATGAATGATGATGATGATGTATTGTATTTGACCATACTCATCTGCGAACAAGGAAAGAAAAGAAACCCTTAGTGTGGGATGTAGATAGTGGCAGTTACTCAAATTATTAAAAAAAACGCACAATTAAATCACCATACCAGTTAAGTGAATAAATGGGAAAACAGTATGAATAAAACGTAAAACTGTTATTAGTAAAACTACTGCCTAGGCTGGGAGTGAAAGAAAAACTTAATAGTGCCCCCTAGGTGATTTTCCCGCGAAGGCCGTAAGAGTCGGTCACAGGATCGGAGGGCGATGGGGCAACGGCTCGTCACCACAGAATAGACAGACCAACGTTGATTATGTCATGTATGACCCGTCAAACCAAACACAGTTAAAATTGTCGCGAACTAGCTTCATGGCTAACTAACGCTCTGCCTACCCTGTGTAAAGTAAATGATATAGGCGTAACCAAGGGCGTTTAAATTGTAAATTATTCTGCAAGGCCGTTATTCCTGCTTTTTTTGCTGCTCTACTAATTTTTACACTACACAAAATACATTTCGCACTGTTGTCTTCCTAATAACAAATAACGCCAAACATGAGATTTTTCTCCCGGGAATTGGCAAAGTTGTTTTTCTTTTTGAGTCACACTTTACAGTCAGTCTTTAATTCAATGAAAAATTTTAATTAAGACAGAATATCCTACATAAACACTGGTTCTCGTTACGAAAATTAAAACACCGATCGAGGTCATATCAAGCAAGCTCAGAACCGATTTGACGGGAAATCTCTTACATAAAATGAGGTTATTCCCAGTAAAATATGCTACGTACAAGAAAAGGGGTTGCCATTTTAGTTGTTATAATCTTAGATTTTTTAGATTACAGTAACATATAAATGATAGGTGAGTTCAGTATTACTAAAAGTGTAATATTATCATTTGATAACAAATAAATTATTTTGTATATTTCTTTATTATAGGGAGTATTCGACTATTCACCATAACAACTATTCGCATCTCTGATATATATATATATATAGCTGGTATTTTTTACATTCGAGTAGACTGATGTTTCATAAATGTAGTTCTGTTATCCTCTCTATTACAGTATTAACTATATTCAAGAATGATAATAAAAGATGCAGTTGGCAACCCACCTGCCAAACGTGGCAACTACGGCAAATATCCAACTTATTTGGCAATCTATGGGAGAAATCGAATTGCTGAACTGGAGTAGAAATATATAAGACATGTAGAGGCAGCAAAAAAGAAACCAATACGCCATTTCGTCACGTGGGTGTCGTAAAAGGTGACAGATGGAAACTGAAACAGCAGATGGAGGCAGTATCATCATGATAACAGCGCAAAGTAATAAAAAAGCGATCGCCAACCCGCTTGTCAAGCGTGGCTATTACTGCAAATATCCGGCCTAATTGACAAACAATGGGTTAAGCCTATGATCAGCAGTAGATAGCAATATTAAAATTAAAAAAAAAAGTAGGAGCCTTGATATATCCTACTTCTGGGTGTATGCCACAGTGAGTTTTAGGACAAAAAAGAGTGATTAATTTGACTCTAATTCATCACTCTTTAAATTAATTTACATATACCAAATATGGCCTGAAATATATTTTTTTTACTTCTCATATATGCAGGTTTCCTCACGATGTTTTCTTTGACCACTAAGAAAGTGGTAAATTGACACATCAAATTGCAATTAAAATATGAGTGGTGTGGGAAATTTACGTTAGAAGCAGTTCGATTAGCGGCTTTGATACATCTATCTATATCTATATACATCATCTAACTATGAATGAAACTGCACTGATAGAATCTTGAAAATCATCATTTTCAAGATTCTATCAGTGCAGTTTCATTCATAGTTAAAATTAAAAGTAACCGGATGACCGATATATATATATATATATATATATATATATATATATATATATATATATATATATATTATATATATATATATACAAGAATTGCTCGTTTAAAGGTATAGGATAAACCTGTATTTAAAATATTTTGTTGTCTATATTTATTAGTACTTTTTCGCTAGAGCCTGTTTATTTATTTATTTGAGTTATAAAAGCGGAACTGTCACAAGAATATTAATATTTCTGAAAATATGAAAGCTATCTTAATTTACGACAAACTTTTTTACAAGTCTCATTAAAAGTAAAAAGTAAAAAAGCGATTTACATACGTATTACAAGTGTGCACAGGGCTCCTAATTACCACAGTGCGAAATTGCGACAGACTTCAAGGTTTCCCCGTGAAGTTATTCTTCACCACTTCACTGAGCACGTGAAACATAAGCAAATAAAATTTACTTCAGTTTCATTTATCCTCGCAGGAATCGTACAATTTTGTTTCCTATGCTATGAAATCTTACGGGGAGCTGTACGGCTCTCGTATTTGTTTAAAAAAAAACTAATAAAAACTGAAAGGAAGCTTTCATAATAATAATCATAATCATAATTTATTTGCAGAAAACATGGTACATTACAGGTTGGTAAATTATTTAAGTCCAGCATGTTTTGTCATAATGTTGACATACAAATATTTATCTAAAACATTAATTACATTTTCACAACTAATAAATTAATAACATGTTTTCAAAATCATTATAATAATTTTATTACATTTAATTTAATTTAATTTAATTAAAATAATATGATAGTAGTTACATAATTCATTTCAATATCGATCCCTAATCCTAATCAAAAAATTTAAATATTCTTCAACAGAGTAGAAGCATTGCTCCTCTAACCATTGTTTGACAACCCTGCGAAAACGTACCTTTGGGAGTGATTGAAACTCTATAGGCAACTCTAAATTCACGTACGACTTTCCCCGCGCTTGTTGATGATGTTCGTCAACACATCATAGCGGCGACAAGTTTACGCGTCGATGCCACTTCTATTGTCTTATTATTACGATTTCTGTGTGTACTACGTACTATAATTTTTTTTATAGAGAAGCTATTCCAAACAAAAAATGTGTGCAACTCTATAATCGCGCATGCGCGGGAGACAACAGAGTCGCGCATGCGCAGTAGATAAGCGCGCATGCGGCCGCTGCGCGGGCAGTTTTTGTCATCATAGATTATTACGTAAATAAAATAATCAATGTATGTAAAAATTGTTTAGTCAGATTGTATTGTTAATGATATCGAGTACATTTTTTTTAATTATCATTTATTTTGCAGATGTACCAATTCAATATAATGTTACGTAATATTATTACACAATTATTTTTACTTTATATTAACAGTCTACGACCTCAACTTTTTTCTCTAGTATATTCAAACATTTCATATCCATCTATTTAGTAAAGCGTTATTTCTTCTTCTTTAACACTGTTTTCACTTAATACAATAATATTTATCTTGTATTCACAGGTTTTTATAAGTACCTGTTTACAATTCGTTATAATTTTTTTCCTAATGACATTGAGCTATTATGTACTACGTACTAGAGGCGACACTGCATTCAGCTACTCTGTTCTACTCAACTGCGGTGCATACACCGCACTTTAATCAGTCACTCGCTAGGCGCTTGTAGAGTTGTCACGTATTGTGTTGATTTAAAAAAAATCTCTTGATAAAAATATGCTGTCGTGTGTACTTAGATATTGTACAAATAATTCAAGATATGTCAGTAAAAACCAAGGAATTACTTTTCATCGGTTAATAAGATACTTAATGAATAAAAAAAAAGTATTAAGAATTAATAATAAAACAAATTATTCCTAAGATGCCATCTCGTGTCATGGAATATAGATTATGAAATTAATATGTTCAGATGCGACATTTCTGTAGGTACTTAACTATAGGACGAATATATTATTATACACATTTTTTGTAGAAACATATAACTTATTATAATTAGGCTAAATTTTTCATGTTTAAATCTGCTTATTATTCTTTTATTTTATTTTTAGGTTTCCACATCAAAGTCAAAGTGGAATAAATTCGTTCATTTTTAACTCTCGCGTGCCCAGCATTTAATGAACGACTCTTATTCTAATTTAAATAAATATATTTGTAATTTAAATGTTATGTTAATAAGTTCTGTTAAACATACATTCAGTATTTTTTTTATATTTGACATAGATCCTTTTTAAAATATTCACATAAAAATATCATTGAAATAAAATTGTTATATAATATTATGTAATATTATATTAAATAAGCAAATATAATATACAAAATAAATGACAAAATTTAAATATTGTTCTCGATAAAATTTACCACTTTAACAATACAATCTACTATTACCCACGGGTCATTTTACCTATGTTTATTCTATGATAAAAAAAATAACCGCGCGAACACAGAGTAGCGCACATTTTTTGTTTGAGATAGCTGTTCTAGTACGTAAGTACATATTACTTCAATGCCTAATGACCTAATATTTAAATGTACTATTCACAATTCATCAACCATAAAGAAACACCCGAAAAATTAAATCTGTACGTAAAATGGATAACACCTACTTGCGCCAAATCACCAAAGTTGTATGGGTTACCAAAAATACTCAAGCTCAATGCTCCATTACATCCTATAGTAAGCCAAATCGATTCACCAACTTAAAGATTGGCTCAACTCTCACATAAAGAATTCCTACCATTTTGTCAGCGAGATTAAAGACCTACATCTGGCAGACAATGAAACTATGGTCAGTTTTGATGTGCAGTCATTGTTTACATGCTTACCTGTTGAAGACTGCATCTCAATTGTAACTAGAAGGCTGGAGGAAAAGAACAGGCCCGTAGAATATGCAGTATTACTCAGACACTGCCTTACACCTGGCTACCTGGATGGAGGAGTTCTACAAGCAAGTAGATGGTGTGGTGATGGGCTCACCTGTATCTCCCATTGTCGCCGACATATTCATGGAAAACTTTGAGGAGAAAGCCCTGCTTACTTCTCCCATAAATCCAAGATTCTACAAGCGGTACGTAGATGACACTTTCACAATTCTACCTTTAGATAAAGTAACTGCATTTTTAGACCATCTTAACTCTATAAATTCTAAAATTCCGTTCACAATGGAGTTAGAGGCAAACAATTCTTTAGCTTTTCTAGATGTGTTAGTAATTCGGAATCCTGATAACACCTTGAGCCATACTGTGTATAGAAAAAAGACCCATACAGATAGATATTTAAACGGTGATTCTCACCACCATCCTTCACAGTTAGCTACCGTGGGTAAATCTTTGTTTCAGAGAGCACAAGGGATCTGTGGCAGTAAACACCTGGCTGCCGAGCTCCACCACGTCAAGCAAGTTTTGTATGACAACAAGCTTCGGGTTCCGCGCCTACGTCACAGTGAACGAATGAAACCGGCCACAGTCGAGCGTGTACCTGCTGTACTGCTATATGTTAGAGGAGTCACTGACATGACTGGCTACATCTTGAAGCGCGCTTCCATCAAAACATACTTCAAGCCGCCGAAGAAGGTTGGTCAGTTTGTACCATCAGTCAAGTGTAACGTCCCTCTGCAAGATGCAGGAATGTACAAGCTTGATTGTGAATGTGGTCTCTCCTACATAGGACAAACAATTAAACAATTAAAACCCGCCGTAAAGAACATATAGTTGATGTGAAGAATCAACGCTCCAGGAAGTCTGCTGTCTGTGAACACGTACAAGATCGCCCCGTCACTACATCAGATTTGATAGACCACAAATCCTCGCTAAAGAACACCGATTTCTTTCAAGAATGATTCGCGAGGCTATTGAAATAAAAAAAAAACCTCCTAATTTCAATAGAGAAGATGGCTGGGTTCCGACTAGGTAAGTCAAACGTCGACCGAGAGGTCAATCGACGGATTCAACTCGGCTGGGCAACGTTCGGGAAATTACGACACATCTTCTCGTCAGGCATACCTCAAAACCTGAAAACTATGTTGTACAACCAGTGCGTGTTGCCAGTGATGACCTACGGAACCGAGACGTGGTCCTTCACTGCTGGCCGTATGATGACGCTCAAAGTCGCTCAGCGAGCTATGGAGAGGGCTATGCTCGGAGTTTCTCTTCGTGATCAACTTAGAAATGAGGATATCCGCAGTAGAACCAGAGTGACGGACATAGCCCAACGGATTAGTAAGCTGAAGTGGCAATGCGTCTGCCATATAGCTCGAAGAACCGATAACCGATGGGGAAAAAAGGTTCTCGAGTGGCAACTTCGTACCGGTAGGCGAAGTGTAGGGCGCCCCCCCGCTAGATGGAGTGACGACCTGGTAAGACATGCAAGAAGTCGATGGATGCAGGTGGCTCAAGACCTTGGCATACCTTGGGGCAGGACTATGTTCAGCAGTGGACTTGTGAAGGGCTGTAATATGATGATGAACCGCGGTTAACTATGACATCTGGACGTTGAATATATCAGTCCCCTCCGTGACCATGGGTACTGTAAAGTTCTCGAAACGTCGGGTATTTAAAAAGTTAAATATACGCGATAAAATCCGTAAAAACTAGTATTATTTAAATGTGTATTGTTCGCGTAAATATAAGAAATCATTACAGAAAATTGGTCAATTTTGACACGTTTTTAGGCAGGTTGAGGACTATTTGATGATATGATTTTTTTCTCGGGAGGTACGGCATAAGAGTTTGAGTGAGATTGTGGATAACATTTTACGAATTTTTGCTTACACACGTTCGGGGCCCCTGTAGCCCGGGGGCAACGTATCATTGATACGGCTGATACGGCGATAGCTACGCCCTTGGCTGTATTCTCAAGCAATGTTAAACATCTGTGTTGTTGTTATTCCTCGCTAAAGGTATTATTTAGCTAGTGAATGTGCACCTGATCGTATATTTATAATTTTTGCGGCATTCACATTTTTAACCAAAATTTGAAGGTTCTGTTATTCATTTATAAAACTTTCTTAACTTTGAAAATAAATGTCGACTCAGGTTAATTTAGAAAAATGTATGGTCTTGTATGCAACCCCGCCTATGCGTTATACCTAAGTAACAATTGTGTAATTAAAAACCCTCATTTGACTCCTCATTAATCACATGGCAAGTGGCAACCCTGCCAGGTAATGCGCTGCGCTGTGATAGGAGTATACAGACCACTGCGGTCTACAAAACGAGCAAGAATAATTACAAATGTAATTTACTGGAATAAACACAACACCGGTAACGACAGAAAAAAATGACACGAAAAAAAGTTGAAAACAACAAGTAAGTAATACCTTTCAAGTGATGCAATAACCAACCTACTTAATTTTAAAAACACACACTCGCGTAAATCATTTGCAAATAACAACATGGATTTAGGTGTTTATGTGTGCGTCCAACAGTGAACTTTGACAGGCTGATAAATAAAGAAAGAAGAAAGATGTGTGCGTAAGCGCGTCAAGAAGTTAGCATGGTTTCTCGTATTTAAAGTTTAACTATTATTGTTAATATCTTTTGTAATAGCGTGGATGATCCTATTACCAGCCCTGCGCTAATTTCAACTTTAAAAAATCGTGTTATTTTAATTAAAGCACAATATTTGTAAACAATTGTTTAAATCGATAGCTTATTTACTCAAAAATGTAATGCACATTCCTTTACTTATATTATTTCAAGAACAATTTCTAAAATGACAATAAATAAAAAAGTTGCCTCAAATTCCAACCAACCTGTACCCAATGACGTCATTTTGTATACAGAATAAGGTACACCTTTGCCAGCCTCGCACAGGATTCAGTTTTTGGAAGGTACCCATTGTAAGTAAATTTAAGAGGCACAGTAATAAATATGCAACAAATATGAAACATAAATTAAGACAGATAACAATATTTATTTTATTTTAATGTTTTACTGCGTAGATATATCTATATCTATCGAAACAGAAAGACAGAAAAAAGTTATATTAATGTCAAGTATACGTATATAAACATGTGAAGAGCAAGCCACGAGTGATCTATATTTTATGCGAAAAACTTGGAAAATTTTTTGTGAAATAGAAAATTTATAAAATACATTGTCATTGATGATTATTTTGTAAATGACGCCATATATTTACTATACAGACGTGACGAAGCCCAGGCGAAGACGGGGCGGGTCACTAGTTTAAAATAAGTTTTTACATAAAAATGAAGTGATAGGTATTAAATTATCAAATTATTAAACGATCTCATATTTATGCAAAATTGTAAACGTCGGATAACATGATAACCATGATAAGCCAGCAGCAATGTGTCGCTTAACGCGTCCTCATTTAATGGAGCGAATTCATCCGGTTTGCAATTTATACTTACCTACACGTCGATTGGCCACACAAATACAAGATATCGATAAGAAGATTAAAAGGTGAGCATTAAGGTTAAGGTCATAATATCATGCTCGCATTCACAATGATCATTGTACCTAATATTTTTATCTCACTAAAAACAGTGTGCTGAACTGAAGCAAAGTACGACCTGGGTTCTTCCCACTTCGCAGTCCGCCTAAAAGAGTTAAAATCTAAAGAGAGCTACATACGACACGATATCGGTGGCGATCTAGGGTGGAGTAGTGGGGATGCCTCCTAGATTGCCTCTAAATCGTGTCGTATGTAGGGCCATCCTAAGTCGTGGCCGATATCGCCTCCTTAATCGGCTGGCAGGAGCAAAAATGCTTCCTAGATCAGCCGATGCTTCCTAGATCGGGGCACCGCCCCCTCCTTACTGCGTGTGTGTAGGCGCATCGGCCCGATTTCTTTTGGCAGTCGCTGCCGGCAACCCTCGCGGAAGGAAGTTAACAAAACAGTGATACTGAATGACCTTTTTTATATAATAAAATTTTTCCATTTTAATCATATAAACGGATTAGAAGCCTATGGCACTGATATTTTACAAAAAACCAAAAAAAAGTGAATAAAATAAATAAATTAATAGAAATTTTATCGAAATTCCAATCATATCCACCCTAGCCTGTGACCCTGCGAAGTGACATGGTCAAGAATGCCTACTAAACTAATTTTTTTATTGCCGTTCGTAAAGTAGAGTGTATGATGTAAGTAAGGAGAAGATAAAGCCCCTCCTCAACAACTAACTCCTATTCCAACGCTATCAACACAAGACCGCACTCATATCTCTTACAACTCCACAAGACCACACTTCGATCTCTTACGTGCCTTCATCCTCTTATCAACAACTAACTTCTACTCCTTCACCATCTCCACATCAACAAACAAGTTATATAAAAGGGAGTATGTCCGAAATTAAAGGTTTCTTTATGTTTAAAAAAAAGATATAAGCTATTTTATTTTCTGATAGTTTTACTCCATAAATAAAGATTACATTAAAAAAAAGTATACATATTACTATACAAAAGTATTTTATTTCCTTGTTTGTTGTGTGTAATACATAACCAGATTTTGACCAAAGCAGAAATGAACAAAGAGAAGAAATAACTAAATAGCATAGGTAGGAGAAATTGACGTTTTTATATAAGTGGCGAAATCATTTCTAGAAGGTTATAAAAACTGTCTTCATCCATCCGGAGAAAATTAATCACGTCCTTGGATTACAGGCCATTTAGTACGTTTATGTGGCTTAATTTTTATCTCTTTTGGAGCCATTTTTTCACCCAGCAACTTCTCTTTTTCTATTTTAGAATAAATTAACCGAGATGACTAATGCCAAACCAACACGGTGGTGTTTTAAGAGAGTCGGAGGTATTTTGAAGAACTCTACCGCATATGCATTCCGCTCCAAGTCCGAACGCGTACTGCTAGGCAGGCCCGTGTGTAAGGTCTACCCCGATAAAAGCCCCGATTTCTTTCCACCCTAGATCGCCACCGATATCGTGTCGTATGTAGCCCGAGTATTGCCGTCAGCGCGAGGAGCAGTGGCAGGGGCTGAATGTAAATGAGGCATATCGCTTTGTTTGCCGGTCGTAACTTGTTTTGAATTTGTTTACATACCTAGTTATACAGTCTGAAAGTATTCGCAACATCATAACATCTCGTTGGTCTCGAATTGCTCTAAGCTTTTGGTATTATATAGATTACTCGTAAACACGATACTTTAAAGTACCTACCCATATTTTTATAATAACGTGTTGTTCACGAATTGTGCCTATTTCCTTTTTTTAATATTAGTTTACTGAAAAAATGTTACAGAAGACACTGACTCCACTAAATAATTATTATTGCTGGTCAAACAAAGGCATTCATACTTTCAGTACGGACATTGTTTTGACCATGCTTTATAAGCCGTTGCATTTAGAATAGAATGCATTATAGAACTGACCGTAGTCACGTAATCACTTAGTTAAGTAAATCAATATTGCACTGAATTAATTTTAATACATAATTGTAATGTAATAGTTATTAAATGTCATCGAGATATACTTTATAGTTTTAAAAAAAAAAGCTTCAGTACCGCTCCTGAAACTTAACTACCTACGTTACGCTACGGTGGTAACAGATAGATAAATAATCAATTCAAAGCTAATCTCACCCAGTAATTAAAGTTAATTGTGTTCTTTGGGGTAAAATTATTATTTTATTTTCAAAATAATATCAGAAGTGTCTTCTAAGTTTTTAAGAAAAATATGTAGTGAAAATAGATTGTTTCAAAATGAGTGGGAAACGGATTATTTTCTTGTGCCAAATAAAAACAATGCAGTTACTTGTTTGATATGTCGTGAAAATATTATATAGAAAAAATACAATATTTCGTGTCATTTTACCACAAAACTAGTGTTGCCCAAATGCAAGAACAAGACAAGACTTAGCCAGTCTTGGTCTTGATCTTGCGCCAATACGCTTGGTCTCTGTCTTGGTCTTGGTATTGCACCCCCAGTCTTGGTCTTGGTCTTGCAGCAAGAGTCTCGCAAGTCTCGCAATTACCTATTGCTTTTATAGCGTTACTTTAGTTTAGATCTTAGAACAACTTAACAGTTTGAGCTTGAATTAACATAGCCATAGCATAGAACAACCAAATTAATAAATGTCTAAACATTTAATGAGAAATTCGAAAAATCAACTGACACCGGATGGGGTTTGAAATCCATGCCGATTCTCTAACCAACTGAGCTATCTACCGTGTCCCACGGCCACGGAAGTCAGTCTGTTTCTTTTGTGAATTGTATATAATTTTGTATATTATTGAGAATTGTGTATATTATATTCTTCTTGTGATGGAATTAATCTACGTTAGTTAAATTAAATTTGCCTAGGTACGTTACTTGCTATATTTATCTAGGTACTTACTAACTTCTAGAGTACGCTAAAAGTTAATAAACCGACACTATTAATCAATTTTTGGAAGTGTGTAATTTTAAAACACAAAATGCGCGAATGTGACTTCACTTATTCGAAATTCAAAATTAAATTATTTTTAATTCAAGTAGGAACTAAAAATACACTTTTGAATAGTCATATAATTACTGTATTCTCCAATTTTTTTCTTTTCCATGTTCAGGGGTGCTGTATCTACTGAGAATAATCATGGAAGAATGTATAAAAAATGCAGTAGTTGCTCTATTCAAAATATTTTTACAATAGTATTATAATTATGTAAAGCGATAAATCTAACATAAAATGTCAAATGTATATGTAGATACCAAATCGGTATAGAAATTTCTAGTTAGTCCTGTGTACTACGAGGGGTCAGTTCCAAGCTTCTTTGTCATTGAGATAATCATTTACAGAATAATAATATGCTTTTTGGCTAAACAAGTTTTGATGTGCGACTTAAATTAAAAAAGTGAAAGATCTAACATTTCTTTTGGAATCTTGTTATAAAAGCGGAACGAATTGTATACTTTGTGTAACAGTAAAGCAGGTAATGTGATTTTATTTTTATTTCTACTATTAAAATTGTGCAAATCACTATTCTTTACATGTAAGTGAATATTTTGTCGTACATACATGATTTTTGGAAAAATACATTGTGATGCAACAGTCAATATATCAATTTCTTTAAACAGTTCTTTCATAGATACTCGGGCTCCTAAGCAGTACTGCCCTGATACGGAAGAAGGCGGCTAAGCCACAAAAGTATGTTTCGAGAAAAATTGAAAAAAAGCGCGAAATTGGTTTTCTTGATCGATATCACCGAAAAAAATATTTCAACTATTGGAATCCATGTAAAAAAAATTACGAATCTTTCATAAATATTTTTGAATGCAATTATTGGCATACTGTTCTGTAAACTGTAAAAATGTAGTTAACGTAAGTATTGAAACATTATATTTGAATATTAATTACAGTATAAAAGGCCGTTAAGTATACCTTAACTGCTTTTTAGTATAGCATTGACAATAATTATACGTAACAACGCGGCTAACCTACTTTAACTTTCTTTTGATTTTTGACGCTTTGTTTAAATTATACACTTGGACTACACTTTACTACTGTTAAGTGATATGACTGCCTTATAGTATAGTTTATCAGCAAATAATAAAATTAAATAGCAGTGCAACTAAACTAAAAGGTAGTTAAATGTACATCAATCTCACGGAACCGCTTTTTTGTTTAGCATTAGCATAGGTATATTTTTGTTATGTAAGTTTGAAAAGTTGCTAAGTGTAAAATGAAATGTGCTTTAGTTTAAAGAATATCAAAACTTTATTCATGCTTAGCACAAACAATTGTAAAGAAACAAGGGATTGGTTTTTTATTCTTAAAGAACCTCTTTTTTATTTTGAAATGTGATTTTCTGCTCTACTAAACCGTTTTCAATTATAATTCTTCATCTTCTGCTAAATCCGATCTGACGAATCTGATTTATTTACTTATCTTTTTATCATGGAAATTGTTAGGTGGCATAAAGTATGATATCGACTGATTGTCGTGATCTTCGGAATCAGAACTGTTTTGCGGCATCTCCACTGACGGTACATAGTCCATTCTTTTACCGAATCATCGGACTCAAAATCTTCCCCGCTTTATTCTTAATAATGGCGCTCTTCTGCTGGTACTGGAAGATGTACTGTAGATGGCAAGGAGTGAGTAATTTTACAGACTTTTACTTATGGATAGACATAGACGCTCTTTGAATTTGGAGCTATTCGGCGGCATGTTTACTGAATTCAAAGCTTCACCGGAGTTAAAATCTTTATCGGCTAATTCAATGTAAAGATACTCTTTGGCATATTTGGAGTTATTCTGGGACATGTTCATCGGTGGAACACAGTTTTTATCTATAGCGATCAATTCTTAAAAAAATAAAGTTAAAATAAAATGAATTTATTTCAGACTTTTGGTCCATAAAAGCGTTAGTACAACTATGAATTTACAAATTATGTTAGTAAAACATAATAAAAACAACATTAAACATTATCTTAAATATTTTCCGGGCTAGTTTGTGGCACTTGGTATACACGCATATGTGTATATCCAGTGTCTCCATGTATGTATACCCAGTGTCCTTGACTGGACAGTCTGGTTTGCTGGTTCTTCCTAGAACGTAGGTTTTTTTTTTCGAACCAATGGTAACGTAAAATATTGACTTTCAATAAGAATTACTTGTAATGTATATTAAATAAAAAATTATTCTATTCTACCACTAATAACCTTCAAAATAGTATTGGAGCTCCTCGCACTCTGCACATAAGAGATACGATACGTCGGCTTAGTACTACATCCCTGATGCACTGCAAAACACGGCAGTCCCGACATCACTCGAAAGGCTATATTGAACTATACAATTAAATATAATATAATCATTACAATTATATACATCGCTTATAGATGGTACCATTTCTTCATAACAAAAATATTCAAAGCGTTTTATTCGTTTTCAGTTAGGTGAATTCATTGTGTATCTTTATTTTGGTATTGTGAGATATCAAGTTTGAACATCCCGCTTAACTTTTGGAGTTGATAAAATTTTGTAAATTGATTCAGAATCACTTATGAGATTCACAGAGTATGATCAAGACCAAATTGAATCAATTATTAAAGAACGGGGAGCCAGTCGTGTCCAATGTGCCCACTGATTAAGTTTAAATAGTTTACAGTCTTCTGCTGTCTCTTCAGGCATTATTCAAGGTGTAAATTAAAAAATATTTAAATACTCAAGTAATGTAAGAAGGGAGAGGTAAGCTCCCTTACGTTCCGAAACGATTTAATATTAAATTAGGAAAAATAATAGTTTATGAATTTGGTGTAATGGTAATCCAAATTCACTTATGCACAATAAAAACTATTGTCAGACCTTTTTGCTTGGCACCCGAGCAGCAGTAGTAGCAGAGCATGCTACCTCAAAATTGAATTGAACACTCCTTAGCCATAACGTATTTTAAAATTATTTTGTAATGAATATAACGCTCTTTTTTACATATTAGAGAGGATTTTAAATAAAATGTGCTATTATTGACTACTTTTTAAATACTAACTAAATCAGGGTTTTAAGATATAAAAATAGCAAATTTCTATTTTTATAATATTTGGTATGACTGTATGTGGTATGACTGTGGCAATTTCAATGGAGATGCCAGTTTAAAAAAATATTCATATAAGTTCATTAACTTAAATTTAAAATGAGTGGAAATATAATTGTAAAAATAAATATGTAACGGTTTCTCATATTTTTTTACATTTAAATAAAACCAATTTGTACGGATTTTATCGCGTATATTAACTTTTTTGTATTCCCGACGTTTCGAGCACTTTACAGCACGCATGGTCACGGGGGGGGGGGGGGCTAAGGTTTTCGACGACGATCCTATAATTAATAAAATTAAAACCCAACCCAAGCATACAACTGCAAGACTTCAATTTTATTGCGTATATTAACTTTTTTGTATTCCCGACGTTTCGAGCACTTTACAGCACGCATGTTCACGGGGGGGGGGGGGGGGGGCTAAGGTTTTCGACGACGATCCTGTAATTAATAAAATTAAAACCCAACCCAAGCATACAACTGCAAGACTTCAAGATACTATAACCTGGGTATGTCACAGAACATCGTTATCGATGAGGCTGGTACGAAACAGTCATTCTGCGACATGTTTTATGCACGTTTGACCAAAGTGCTTAACAGCCTTTTGTCTGGTGTGAATAAGACACAAGCATGTAATGGTTGGGTCATGCCTGTACTCATGTGTACCTTTGGCATACTTAGGTGGACTCAGACTGAACTTAACGCCCTGGATAGAAAAGTCCGCTCTACTATGACGGCACATAGGATGCATCACCCGAGATCGTCGATTATGAGGCTGTACTTGCCGCGGAAATATGGTGGGCGTGGCTTATTAAGCACGCTTACCATGCATAATCGCAAAGTGTGCAGCCTCCGTAATTACTTTCTCATGAGATCGGATGATCCATTCTATAAGGACGTAATTTTTTGTGATAAAGGACTTACCCCTCTATCCTTAGCCAACGAGCAATGGCAAGGCCCACCAGTGCAGAGCATTTCCGACCGGGAGACCGTATGGAAGGAGAAGGAGCTCCACGGGAGGTTCAACAAGGCTTTCCAAACCTTTCGTAGTCATAGTTGCCTCCCTCAACTGGCTACATTTCGGTGACCTCTTCGGGGAAACCGAGGGTTTTGTCTGTGCGATACAGGATCAGTTTATTAAGACCAACAACTATCGGAGATACATCCTAAAGGATGGCACCGTCGACATCTGTCGAGCATGACTCCATCACGGTGATTCACTTAGGCATGTCATCTCCGGTTGTTCGGCGCTTTCTAACTCTGAGTACTTGCACAGGCATAACCTAGTAGCCAGAATTCTACACCAGAAGCTCGCTCTGAAATACGGTCTCGTGGATCGGAAATTGCCGTATTACAAGTACTTGCCGGAAGCCGTGCTCGAAAATGATCGCGCCAGGTTCTACTGGGACCGGGCCATCAGCACAGACAGGACTATTTTTGCGAATAAGCCTGATTTTGTGCTGATGGACCGGGTACAGTCAAGGATATTTTTGGTCGACATTACCATTCCATACGACGAGAACCTCGTAAAAACCGAAACAGATAAGCGAACAAAATATCTGGACCTGGCTCACGAGGTGACCAACATATGGGGTGGGCTGTCGACCGAAATTATACCTGTAGTCGTTTGTGCAAACGGACTAATCCCAGTCAGCCTCTTGGGTCATCTGAGGCGACTGGGACTCCGTGACGGACTGTTCCGAGCTCAAATGCAGAAGGCGGTGCTCCTCGATACCGCCCGCATTGTCCGCCGGTTTTTTGCCTTTCCCCCTAACCGTTGGCCGTTTGTTCTACCCTGCCGAGGGCTTCCATCTGGTTGGGCTTTTCATTATTTATGTATTTATTTTAATTTATTGTTATTTAGGTATATTTATCATTTTAATTCACAATTATATATTTATGTAACCCAACCAGATGAGAAAACTACATAGATACCCCAAAATAATAATAATAGAACACCGGTATCGATGAAGTGGGTATTAAACAGTCAGTTTGCAACATGTTATATGCACGCTTGACCCAGCCTTTTGTCCAGTGTGAATAAGACACGCGCATATAACGGTTGGGTCATGCTTGTCCTCATGTATACCTTTGGCATACTCAGGTGGACTCAGACTGAGCTTAACGCCCTGGATAGAAAAGCACGCACTTTTTTTCATGATTCTGACGAAAACGTGTGGAGAGGAGGAACTTAAAGTTTTTGAGTCATTTAATGAAAATACTATGGCGAAAATGAACAAAGAAAATAAAATATCGGTATTAATAAATGGGAGATCGTTAAATATACTTTGATAAAAGGACATACGAGGGTGGATTGAAAAGTACTCGGCCTAACCAAGAAAATAAACACATACTAAATCAGTTATATTTTTATTTTTCTACATAATCACCATCAAGTTCAATACACTTTTGCCACCTCCCCTTCCAAGCATTTAGACCGTTGAAAAAAAAATGATTCTTCCTTAGAGTCAAAATATGCGTCTACAGCTGCTTTGACCTCGTCGTTTGTCGAAAATCTTTGACCTCTCAAGTGCTTTTTTAGGTTAGGGAACAGAAAGAAGTCTGATGGTGCCAGATCAGGTGAATACGGCGGATGCGGTAACAGTTCAAAGCCACAGTTGTGAATTTCAGCCATTGACTGTACTGACGTGTGAACACGGGCGTTATCTTGATGAAACAGGACTTTTCTTCTGAGCATTCCTCGACGTTTTTCTTTTATTTCCTCTCGTAAACGACGTAGTAAGGTGCAGTAGTAATCAGAGTTTATAGTCTGACCCCTTTCAAGATAATCAATCATAATCACACCTTTCGAGTCCCAGAATACTGAAGCCATTACCTTATTTGCCGACAAAATCGACTTAGCCTTTTTTAGGGGGTGGTGAACCAGGTCTTCTCCACTGTTTTGATTGTTGTTTTGTTTCCGGTGTACAGTAATGAACCCATGTTTCGTCGTAACAAAAGAAAAAAATCATCTGCATCGGCTTCAAATAACTCCAAACAGTCGCGTGAAATAGTCAATCGCGTCCTTTTTTGTTCAACTGAAAGCAGTCGCGGAACCCACCTCGCAGACACCTTGTGGAAACCCAACTCGTTGACAATGATGTTTTGAGTTCGTTCATAAGAGATGCCTATAATCTCGGCTATCTCTCTAATTTTTAATCTGCGGTCTCCCATTATTAAATCAAGTACTTTTTTAATATTTTCGTCAGTAGTTGACGTCGAAGGCCTTCCAGAGCGGGGTTCATCTTTCACACTCTCTCTACCACGCTTAAATTCTGCTATCCATTTTTTGACGGATGAATATGACAGAGAACAATCGCCTAATGTACTAACCATGTCATCATGGATGGCTTTTGATGATAGCCCCTTCTTATGGAGGTACTTAACCCATTCGCCTCCGGCAACGCACCCCTTGCGTTCCGCACACTTCTTGGTGTTTGCCACCAACGCACCATATGCGTTGTGACTATCATAAACTGACTAAATATTTTTTGTGAGTGCGTTCAGAAATATGCGAATACTTTTATCGATAAACCATAGACAAACGTCACTGCTATCTGTCAAATTTGATGGTTCGTTATTTTCAAAACAGAAAGTGACATTTTCGATGGTTTTTTTTCAAGTGGGAAAAGTGCTGTGATTTTCGTCGTAAATTGTATGTTTATTCGTGATTAATTATATAAAATCGTAAGGTAAGTGCTTATTATCATTCATTATTTCTGTAGATTGTACATTTATATTCAGATTCCGACGATAACGATAATATTCAAATTTCAACGCAAATGGTGCGTTGAATGGCACACACGAACAATAATTGTTGGGATGGTATTATGGCTAACATTTTCATTACTTTGTTAGTGTAATTCTTCTGATTATTATTTGTGTCTACTTATGAGATGTAGTGTAATTAGTAATCAGTTGAATAACAAACTTCTGTAGCTTGGTTTTATTATAATGTTCACTACCTACTACAAAAGTAAAAATAAAAATACTTAATAGATGCAGTGCAAGTCATAAAAATGCACATTTCATTTATGTTTTATTATTTATTTTTAGATAAATATCGAGAAAAATGGCATATGGCAAAAAACAGCGCAGTGCTAGGCTGGTGAATTTAGCTCTTAATCAAATAGATACAGATAACAGCTCCCTGAACACTTCAAATAGGTAAGTCAAAATTGTAACTTAACTTTAATTGTGTACCTACTTTGTTTTGTATTGTAATTGTATTGTGTACTATATAATTTTGAAATTGGTTTGAAGTTTATTGTACATATATATATATATATATATATATATATATATATATATATATATGTATATATATATATATATATATATATATATATATATATATGTATGTATTCTTTATTACAGACGGGTTTCAAATACTACAGCTTGTGGTTCTAGTCAAAGATTGGGGCAGAAACGAGCAAGGTCTTTGTCAGCACAATTTCAAAGTACATCTGAATTTAGGTCTGATTCATATAATTCCTCCACATCACAGGCTCAAACATTTTATCATTCTCATAAGTAAGTACCAACTTCCACCTATTCCAAGTAAGCAACAAAAATATTTGTTTCATTTTCTTTAGTAAATGTCTTTTACAGGAAACGAGCCAGATCTGTTTCAACACATGTCAAACCGGCATCTAATATAGAATCTCTAAATTCATCACAAGAGGGTATACTTTTGCCATCAATGTACGTAATTTTAAATAAACAGTTATCTAGCATGTTTGTTTTGATTGTTCTTAATGTTGTTTTGATATTTTCAGATCCACTGACCAAAATTGGACCAGGAGACGAGCAAAGGTATTATCAACACATTTTGAATGTGAGACTCATACAGAATCTTGCAATGCATTAGACCATGCAGAATCTATAATTCACAATATTCAGCATTCAAAAAGGTAGGTATTTAACATACATAATTATTTATACGCGCTGTTATTCAAATTACGGTTTAAAAAAATACAAATGTCTTCACAAATTCCAGGGATCCTTCGCCTCATTTAAAAAAACTGGAATTGTCCATTCCTATTTTCCATGAATCTACTGTAAGAGAATTCGTGCAATCTGCAATGCAATTTACATCAACATCTGGCCCATTACGAAGTTAGATAAGTCAAAATAAAATAATGAATCCTAAATTAATGGTCATAGATATTGTAGAAAATGATAAACCTATATCAGATAATTCACAGGGAGCTATTTTTAATGTAAGTGGTACGTTACCACAACCAATAAATTCTAGAATCAATATAGGAGAAAACGCTGGAAAGTCTGTGATGGTTAAAATAAGCGAAAAAGAAATAATGCCCTGTTCTTTTAAGCTAGATACAAGGGATTCTGATACTTCTAGACAGTCTAGTTATGAACAAGTTTTGTTTGAGTTAAAAGGCAACCAAGAGAAAACACGCAGACATGTAGGAGTACGTGGTGACAAGTTTGGTTCATCCTGTATTTCGAAAGAGAATATCTCAAATATTAAAACAACACTGATATTGGATATTGAGACCAGTTCAGAGGATGAAAAACCACTAATTACCCAAGAGAGACCATGCAAACGTGTAAAGACACTTGGTGGTAAATCTTGTTCAGCTTCTACTTCCAATAGAAAGACAAGTATTACATTGATATCGGATATCGAGACCAGTTCAGAGGATGAAAAGCCACCAATTACCCAAGAGAGACCATGCAAACGTGTAAGGACACGTGGTGGTAAATCTTGTTCAGCTTCTACTTCCAATAGAAAGACAACAAGTATTGAAGAAGAATTAACAGACATCATTGGAACCACTTCAGAACATGAAAATCTCTCAAAAAGATCTGAAAATGAAAACTTACCCATATCAGATGAACAACTACTACAAATTCTTGAAGACCCTGATGAGAATTATGACGACGATATTTTTGATCCTGATTTCATTGAGAATATGAATCATTCTGACAATGATAGCGACACATCAATTGTAAGTGAAGACGAATTAGTCCCAAGAAATACTGAGGAAGATCAAGAATGGTCAAATCACTATAGACAGACTAGAAGAATTAATTTTGAAGGAAATCCTGTAGGATTAAAAATTGAACCTGAGGGTTCAGAACCAATTGATTATTTCAATCTTGTAGTGACAAATGAATGTCTTCAAATGATTGTTGAAAAAAGCAGTGAGAATGCGTCTCGGATATTAGCGCAAAATTTTCCTGGAAGTAGGTTAAAATATTGGAAAGATATAACTATGCCAGAATTCAAAGTTTTCTTAGGACTCTTATTCCATATGGGCACCATAAAATTGAACCGAATTCAAGATTATTGGAAAAAGAATCGATTATTCAATCTTACCTTTTTCCGCCAACATATGAGCCGGAATAGATTCTTGCTTATTTTAAGAGTCCTTCACTTCGAAAACAATAATGTTGATGACAATAAGTTGGCAAAAATTTCGCTTCTCGTTACATATTTTAATAATCGGATGAAGGAAATTTATTTTCCATCTAATAATTTATGTATTGACGAGTCATTAGTGTTATGGAGAGGACGTCTTATATTTCGTCAATATATTAAAAACAAACACAATAAATATGGTATAAAACTATATTTCCTGGCAGATGTTCACGGAATTATTCTATAAACAATAGTTTATGCTGGTGCAGGCGATACGACTATCGGTGGTACTAACCATTCTTCAAAAGTCGTTTTGAATTTATTACAAGATTATGTGAACAAATGTTATTCTGTGTATATGGATAATTTTTATAACTCTGTTGATTTGGCAGAAAACCTTTTGTCACAAAAAACTTATTGTACGGGCACCCTAAGGCAAAATCGAAAAAAAAACCCTAAAGAAGTAGTTACCAAAAAGCTAAAAAAGGGTGAGTATGTTGCTCAATATAATAAAAAAGGTATCTGCGTAATGAAATGGCGAGACAATCGTGATGTCCTTGTAATTTCATCAGAATACGATGCACAAATGACGCCAACTACAACACGTCGCAACACGGAAATAATAAAACCAAATATAGTGATAAATTATAATAAAAATATGGTCGGAGTTGATCATCAGGATCAAATGTTATCGTATTACAGCTGTGAGCATAAGACTGTCAGGTGGTATAAAAAGTTGGGAATTCATATTCTACAACAAATGCTGTATAATTCTTTCACCATATACAACCTACTATCAGGTACTAAGAAGTCTTTATATGATTTTCGATTGTCAGTGATCGAGAGTTTAATTCCTGATGTGAATATTACAAATTCTCGCACTTTTTCTAAAGTCCATGTATTACAACCTTGTCCTCGGAAGGGAAAGTCAATGCGCCGGAGATGTAAAGTATGTTGGGAAATAGAAAAAAAACGTAAAGACACCCCTTATTACTGTCCCGATTGTGATGAGCAGCCTGGTCTTTGCATTACCAACTGCTTTAAATTGTATCACAATTATTAATTAATAAAACATGTTTCCAATTAGAACTTTTATTTAAGTACTTTCTTTTTCATAAAGACTTTTTCATTGCAGATTTTCAGTCATTATTATTTTTTTGCTAGTTACGCATGTGATTGCATAACATCATCCATTGTACCAACGCAAGGCTTGCGTTACCGGCTCTGCCCAAAGAAAATAATATCTGTGTGCCACCAACGCAACATATGAGTTTACGGTTTTTTTTATGTATTTTGAGTTTTTTTTATTATTTGACTATTTATATAGATAGTTATATTTATTTCAAACCCATTAACAAAAAAAAAACAAAGTGGATCATAAAGAAAAGAAAAAAAAATCTGGTGGCATTGAGTGGGTTAATGACGGCACGCTGCTCGATTTGCTCCATTCGCGGAAATTATGTCCGATTACTTTGTTAATAAATTTATAAAATCACAACTAATTATCGCACACGTTTCGAACTTCACACAATGAACTAGTCTGAACTGAACTAAATAATGTGGGTAGATTTGATTTTTAGAATTGAATGGATCTGTGTTAGGCCGAGTACTTTTCAATCCACCCTCGTAAATATGTTATGTAGGCTTCGAGCAAAAAAAAGACGTTCGTTGGCAGGTTAAGTTTGTACGCTGCAAGGGTGCAACATTTGTATGGCCTACCATAGATGATGTGGATTTAATTACCGCTGATTCCGTTGTCAAAATACTGCATACTGAAGTTCATATCTTTAAGTTTTCACTTGATCTTATTGAAATAAAAACTGAAAGTTAATTTAAGTGTTTTGTTGCTATTACCCCTGATTTAAAACTATCTACATAGTTCGAATAAACTGAGCAACGTTATTACATTTGCCCCTGTTCACCGGGTAAATGTAATAAGTGACCCATATTTTTAAAAATGTGGTAAAGTTCCGTCAACTGATGATTTTAATGATTTTAATTAAGAAGTTATATAAAACTTTAGTTTACTAAATGCTTGATGCACATGGTAAATATTAATTTTGCATTCGCATCTACCTCACCTGACCCTACTCTTAAATAGAAGCATAATATATATATATATATATATATATATATATATATATATATATATATATATATATATATAGGGGATTAAATAATTTACATAAAACAGTTATTTAAAAATATTTATTTACAGTGGTCTTAAATAATCACAGCTTAAAACTAGGTACCTTTTTCACACACATAAATTATGTTACACGAGCATTTCTAGTTCTCTAACTACCGAGTCTTTTCCCTAAAAATTTAAAGTGAGAAGTGGTGTTTAGGTACAATGGCATTTAAAAAACAACATTTAATACAAAACTTTTAATTACATCACTAAGATCATATCATATTTTAGAATAATTACGCAATAATACAATTTGCATTATAAGTTTTAAATAATACCTACATCATTTTTAAATAATAAAAAGAGCAAATTTTTTCGTTGAAACTGTTATTCTAAGGTTAACTGTAAAAAGTCCAGGTTAGGGCTATTATTATGATTAATTGTGCGCTTTATAATTTTCGGATACACCATTGGTCGGGAGAGCGGTCAAACACTCACACTGGTATATTATAGAAAAATAATAGTACCTACATTACGATACAAGGGACTTAAGCAGCCGATTATAATGATTATTAAAACGTGATTAGTGAGTACATTCGTTTCGCTCGTGCGCTAACTTCACACGGTTCTTTAATCGGCTACTTAAGTTCCGTGTATAACTTTATTTTATAGTACAAGTGACTTAAATCCACTTTTCTGTTCTACTAAGCGCAAAAGCGGTAGGGGAAGGTTCGTTAAAGTGGCCCAGGCGGGTAAAGTGGCCATCTTCTCTTTAAGATCCAAGCGCCATTTGTCAATGGCTTATGGAAATTATTCATGGGCCCACGCCATATTGCTCTAGTAAACACCGACGCGCTCAGTTCATGCGGACAGATTTTATGACAAAAAGGTGGTTTTTGTGGGGTCTGATCTAAGGTAAGTGGTTTAAACATTGTAATAATTTACTGCGTTTATTATAAATACAAAACAATGTCATGTTTTAACAGTTAATCCCTCTAATGAACTGTTTATTTCACGGTAACGGTTATTTCAAGAGGGTCAACATAACCTCATTTGAAATTTGAATCGTTTTTTTCCTCCATGCGTGCCGTTTCTAAAAAAGTGTCTTACTAGGCCACTTTAGTGCTAATTTTTCTTGTACATATAAATAATGTATTTTATTGTTTTAGATATGCCAATTACATAAAAAAGACCGACATCGCAGCAGCAGACAAGGGACCCAATTACGATGGAAAAAGCTATAAGAAACGTAGAAATGGGAAGCTTGTTCTTAAGAATATTTGTTTGTGATTAATGAAAAATAATGAATAAACTTTTAGTCCCTTAGTCGTATTTAATTATTTCCTAAATCAAATTTAAACAAAACTTAAATTAATCTAAAAATAATTGCATTTTATTGAGACTAGGCCACTTTACCCAACCTGGGTAGGTAAAGTTCTCAATTTCCCATTTCGACTTTAAACTTAAAAATACTATAAAATGTCTTGATATAAGTCAAAATAAAAATGTGATGTCAAAACTACACTAGTTAGAGAGAATACATTAATAAAGTAACGTATTTTTTTTTTGATATTTATCTAATAGGCAGTCATTCAAGCCTTAGGGTGGCCACTTTACCCGACCTTCCCCAAACTATCTCACAAAAAAAAATCGTGAAATTTGATTTTTGTGTCATCGGATATCATAAACAAATACGCATCTACTGAACCAAGCCTGTCAGCCGTATCTTATTCAAAACATGATAAAAACCCTAAGAAAGTTTTACCAATCTCAGTTTTAGCTTAAATTAGTAAGGGACTTAGAGGTATATCAATATTGCTTAGGCAACCAGCCGTATATTTAGATACTGCCAAATCGCTTCAAAAACAACAGCAATTTTTCTAAACCAATAAGCGGCAAGTTTTACGCGGGAAGTGAATTTTGAATTACTGTTATTTCGCTATCGCAATTGTATTTGACCAATTGTGCGATTGTACGACTGCACCGTCAAATCTATTTGTTGTGTGTTTCTTACGTTTTTAATACGGTCGGATTTTTATCCATTTTACAGCAACTTGCTTTTCTTTTGACAGTTCATGTCATTATTTGTTTGTTTTCGTTGGAATGAGGTGATATTTGATTTTCTGTTGTAAATTTAATAAAAATCCTGTGAACTATACAGCGTTTAGTGGCTTAATTTCGTGTTTCAAGTTAGTCCTATTGTATTATAATTTTACATGAACTTTTTCTTAAAACAACTGAACATAAGTTTATTTTTATTAAAACTTTTGTGCTAACTTTTGAGCACAATTCGTCGCAGACGTATTTGCTTCAATATATAGCTTTGTTTTTGAGTATGTTTTAGATTTTTAATTGATCAAAACGAGTCTTGGAATTAGTTTAAAAGTAAAAGGTAAGGGCTAAAGGGTTGCAAAAACGATGTAAAAACTTTTTTGTGGCTGGCAGTGCGTACATATAATATGTGGCGATTGTGAAATTTTTTTGCTATTCCACGAGACTAGTATTTAAAAATTACATACATACCATTGCAATTATTGAAATTAATATTGTAATGAATATTGAATGATTAATAATAAAGAAGACTTTATTGTTATTTCATTAGAATTTAAGAAGATTTTACGGTAAATATTAAACTTTCACTTTTACTTTCAAAAATATTGTCGTTTTACCAAGACTAAAAAATTAAGGGTGTCCAGCTTTTTTACCAAAATGTCCGGCTAAGTTCGCTGGTCTGTCCGGCTTTTCGGTTTTAAGGCCTGGCAACCCTAGTTGCATCGCCAGTAGATAACTTTGTAATTATATACCAGTATATAATCAAAGGACCCAAGAGACTTGGAGCTACGCCTCATAATAAAATTGACTGCAATCCTATTAAGGAACACTTACTGAACTTTAACCCAAACATTTCCCATCATAGACGTGAACACGGCCCCTAACCGCTTATACTTACCTAGTGATTTGACAATAAATTCCATGCACGATTTTTTAAAAAAAAAACCTCACAACATCTCTTATGACAAATACCGCGAAGTAGTTCGGGAATTAAACATATCGTTTGTAAAGCTCAAAGCACGAAGTGTGAGGATTGTGAAGAATTTCGTCTGCACAATAGCACACATACTAAAGAAAACCTCCATGAAAACTGTTCATCATTTACTAAGTGGGCTAATCATAACGAAAGAGCAATCTTGTGAAGACAGCAATATAAATTAGACAGCGAGTTAAATAAAACTGATACTGTTGTATACTCCGCAGACTTACAAAAAGTTATCATGCTGCCAAGGATCAATATGTTCAAAACCACTATTTTCACCCATAGAATTGTGGTTTACAACGAGTTTCGTGCCGACTGGTCCAGGCCGAAACGGCTTGTGTTTTTCCTGTACTATGGTATTAAGGGTTGTTTGGACGCTCAAAAAATGTAAACATAAGTACATATTATCATTTATTTATTTTTCACCGCGATAAAAAGAATATCATACTATGGATTGACAATTGTTCATCACAAATCAAAAATTAGCCATTCGTTTCTTTTTTAATTTACATTGTTAATTCAAATGAAGTGATAAAATGGGTACTTTGAACCAGGTCATACCTTTGTCGGCCGACAGCTTCCACCATAGAGTGAAGTTGTCAATGAAACATATGAAAAACAAAATCTATGAATTTTCAGACTTTTCCCAAACAGTTAGTACTGCGGGAAAAATACAAGATTTTTATAATTGAGAAGATTACTATACAGTATAAACTATTTCGAATGAAACCTTGTCCATATATAAGTGAAATTGTCGAAGTAGAAGTTAATAAAGGCATTTTGATTTGATACAGAAATGGATTCAATAAACTCTATCAAAGCAAGCATAATCGGAAATAAAATTTTGAAAACTGGCGTCTCGTCACCACCAAAAAAAATGACAGAAGACATTTCTAAATTCAAAAAAGAAAATATTAGTTTGAAGTCTGCAAAATTATTATACCTCAAAATAGAATGTCATTTTGGAGAGAAATGCCGATATTTGACTAGGTATATTTCATAGAACACATTTCATTTATTAAAATTTTTTTATATAAATGACTTCTTAAATTGATGTAGGGTTGTTTTATTCTATTAACTAATATGTAGTTTATTAGACACGAAGTTGATATTTTTTTACATAAAGACGTAAGAAAAGAACTAACCAAAAAGCAGTAATATCTGAAAAGTGGCACTATATAATTTCTTAGGGGTATAGCAGTATATGACATTATTATAGTGTATTCCATTATATTGATAAACTTTTGATATTTTAACTATAGAGTTAAGAATATAATCAATACTATTCTATACATTCCATTTTATAAGTATTAAAATCATTAAATATAAATGAATAAAACTACTTTTAAGAAAATTCAAATATCTCAAAATTTTGGGGTCAGTAGAGAGTTTTTTAATTGAAAAGTTGTAGAATACTAAATGATTATAAAGACAAAAATCGGTTTTTATGTAAATGATTTATCAAACCTGAATTCACAATGGTCTTATTTTTTTAGCAATTGTAATGTGACAGACAGTGCACGGTATTAATAGTAATTGTGTTTTCAGTAGCTGTACTTTAAAAATAACAGTTAAAGCTTAAAATGTACAAAAAATTTAAATGACTACATTTGTGTCAAGTATTTTTTATATTTCTTGATCACATTATTTAATGTTTTGATTGCTATTCAAAGTATTCTAATAGATGTTACTAATCAAATAAAAAGTTCCATTGTTCTGTATTTACACACACATATATATATATATATATATATATATATATATATATATATATATATATATAATAAATTTTATGCGTGACAGGTAAAATGGTACCATACAATAATCGGCTAGATAA
Organism: Parnassius apollo; assembly: GCA_907164705.1. Lineage (NCBI taxonomy): Eukaryota > Metazoa > Arthropoda > Insecta > Lepidoptera > Papilionidae > Parnassius > Parnassius apollo. Next base: position 4,618,519 of record CAJQZP010000885.1, on the reverse strand, counting down.
GTCTTGCAAGAGCTTGACGTTAAATGTGGTTTAAGTCATTGTATACCATAAATTATTAATTATTATACAATATCAAAATCACAGATGTTGAAGTAAAAATAAAAGTAATTATTTTTTATTTTGTCAACAATCATGACAATAAACACTGAATTCAAAATTCTATCAGTCTCCAATATTATATTCAGCTTCAACTTTTAGTAAATAATTATTTTTGTGCATACATTAAAAGCTTATTAACTTGTAACAAATATTATTTTTTGTCGAACTCTTTCTATCAGTTTATTGAAAAAATTATAATAGTCCAGGGATAAAATATATCTAAGTTTGTAATATTATATTGTATAAATTGATATATTATTGAATATGACTTGTTATGTAACCGAATATTGATTTTTTTTTTAAATAGGCCTAATACTAATACCTTAAGACCCTGAGACAACTCCTCTCATATACATTTACATGAGACTACACTTGAGATATTACATGCCTACTTATAAAAAATTGTTTATCAATAATTTAAAATTTAAATACTTATATGTAAACTTTTAGATATCTACATTTTTGAGTAGAATACAACTTTATATACACTATCATCACTAGTTTTGTGATCCCACATGAAATTTATATACTCTTTAAAAATGGATAGCAAAATATAAATTTTAAATTATATAAAAATTTTGCCTATAGTGAATAATTTTAAAAATATATCCTTAATATAAGAATGTGATATTCTTCATTTTTTATTGCTATGACACAGTGAATTAACTTGATAAATATATAGGTAACTACCTTGTTAATCAATCAAAGGCTTATCGCCAAAATGAGACTACTGTCACAGATTTAGATTTCTACAATGTACAGAGATTACTACAATGTTGCAGTAAAATATTTTGCTTTATCTTTTGTTATATGCATTACAAAATAGGTTTTATATTATTAATTGTCACTAAGCTCATAAATAAATAGATCTTCTAATTTTGTCATGTGTTAACACTATCATTTTCTTTCTCATTATTTTTTCCATTTAATTCAACAGTCTCTGGTGAGGTATCTTTAACAATTTCCTGCATTTTGTATGCATCAGGTCCCACCAATGAAAGAATGACTGGTAAAAACACCAAACCATTAAATAAACCAAATAGGATAACAAGTAGAAAAATCTTAAAAAATGACTGGAAGGTGTAAGCTTTAGACATACTCAAAAGAGATAAAGAAAGAAGAGTAGATCCACCGCCTAATAAAACTGCTGAACCAATAGAAGTAACAGTTTCAAAAGCTCTATCATTGCGCGAGCCACTTGGGATTGTTAAGAATGTGTGACCAACATGGGCAGCATAATCTACACATAAACCAATTGCTAGTTCAAGGCCTATGCAGCACACTATATCGACTGTCATACCCCACCTCTGCATCCAGCCTAGAACATTTATTATAGTTAACAGAACACAAATAAATATCCACAAACACATCTGAAGGTTAGTTATAAGTATAATGGTACAAGCCATTACACACAACAAAGCCAATTCAATGTTTCTCTCCACCTCAACAGCTATTATTTCGTCAGTTACCCAATTAGCAAATACTTTGGACCAAACACTACGGTAACCATCTCCTGTAGATATGTTAGCAGATTTAACAATATTTTTTACATGGTTCATTGCTGGTATATATTCCTCTGGGCCTTGAAAATTTTTAAGTTTAAATGACATAATAGAAGCCTCAATTTCACTAGCGGGGCTACCGCAAACTAAGGGTTCCTGAAATTGAAAGCTAGCTTGAAACCTGCCGCCAATGGGACTAAACAAAAACCTAGACAGATATTTGTTAAATTCAGTGTTGTTACTGGAGAAATTTCTTAAATCATGATTATAATTTTTCAACACATATCCATGAAAGGATTCAATCCATGTCACCACATCCATGGTATAGGAAGTATTGCTTAATTCATTTATCATATTTATTATATTATTAAACTCATAATTGTATTCCATTTTACCTAGAAACACCATTGCCACCTGGCCTTCTTCAGGGTAGTAGTATTCATGTGTTGATATAAATTCTTTATAATAAGAATTTTCAGGAATAAACCATTTAGGATCGAACCTTTGTTGTAACTTCAGTGTAGCTTGTATGCTAAAACAAGTCATAATTAAAATAAATAATATCACAATTGTTTTACCCGGTTTAGTAAAAATTATTTTCTTATAAAAAGCAGACAAAAACTTGTGGATTTTTGTTTTGTCTTCTGCTACAGGAACTGGACTTTTGTGTATATAACAAAAAAATATACCATTTCTATTATCCTCTATTCTCCTCAAGTCTAATGAGAAAATTGCTACATAAAATGTTACAGAGAAACAGAAGATAAAAAAAACACCTACAGCACCATATATGCAAAATGATTTTAGGGAGGGTAAAATTGTAATAGCACCAATTAATAAGGCAACAATATCAGTAAATGATGTGATCACAATAGACACCCCGGCATGTTTTAACATAAGGCCCACTTTCACTGGAAAACTGTGTGTAGATTTTGTACTTGTGACCATTTTCCAGCAGGCATTCATTACAAACATATCATCAATTCCCAGTCCCATTAAAAGAAATGGCAATGATGTATGAACAGGGCCAAATGGTACTCCAAGTAGTGAACACCAGCTAACTGAAGTTGCATAAGCCATCCCTACACTCAATAAACCTACACCAGCTAGTGTTAATTTTATTTCTAGCCAGTTAAACCTAGACACTGCTATAAGTGTATAAATAAACATCATTACAATACCAATAAACAATTTATCCATATCTTGGAACATAGTTTCTCCACTTACATCAGCAAAACTTCTGCCTGCCTCATAAAATAAATTTACTCCTTTAATTACAGAAGTTAACTCTTTCATCTTTTTTAAAAATTCATTCTCCCACATGCTCAATGAAATTGACTGCCATTCTTCAGTTCCTACTAAATTACCCACTTCATTCATTTCCTCATCAGACATATTGACTTGTGTATACCAAGTAAATAACAATGCTTCTGCCGATACTATGTGCCCAGTACTGTTATATTTTATACCACCTAATAACTTTGTATAATCTACAGGATGTCCTGATATGGGGTTCACTTTCACTTGATTTACCGACTTAATAATGTCATCTTTTGTTATATTGTTAATTACAGTTGAATTACTCTTCCACATGTCTAAAACATTGTACTGGAGACAAGTTAATGCAAAATTATCTACAAATCCACAATAAAATTCATCATCAACCCATAGAGTTGGATCACTATAGTCACTATCACTTTGTTTATTTTTTGACACTGCCGTACTTGCATTCACACTAGTTTCAGATCCACTTTGCGAATTTGTGCTATAAAAGTTCACAACAGGAACTTTGTAACAAAAATCTTTAATTGTATAAGTCTCAGATTTATAAATAATAGCTAGAGAATTCACTTCATTTGTAATGTTAATGTATGTTTTAAAAAGTTCTGGTTCCAGAACATTGTCCGCAGTCACAAGAATTTTCTGAAACCTAAAGGTAGTTCCAAATTTATCTATATACCAATTGGTGTCCTTAAAAAAATCGGAATCAGGTGGTACCCAGAGCTTGAAGGGATTCTTTTCGATGTGAAATCTCAATAAACCAAAACAGCTTAAGAGCACAACAACCCATGCCGTTATTATTGTTCTCCATGGATGCTTCGCTATACCAACACCAAGCACGAAGAATATTTTTTCCACAAAATTAACGAAAACTGATGAAATATCTTCCCATAATTGTTGAAGAGACTGGCAGCACTTCTTAGTAGACATAGGTAATATACCTACGATACCTTATTTTATGTAAACAAAATACACTTAAATTTAACAAATTATTAAAAACTTCATACACTAATAAACTCTATAATAATAATATAATATATAACCATTGCGGTCTTTGTTTTATTAGCGACATATTACAATAGGCGCCTAAAGCCTAAAGAACACTGACCAGTGACCATAACACTGACCTAACCATTGGGTGTGGAGAAAGCCGCAGCGTGTGAAAAGGGGTGAAGGGGGGGGGTGGTTTGTTTTTTTTCTCTTAAAAAAGGGGTTTTTGCCGCTATGCCTTTGCTTTGCTTGTTTTGCCAGACATAACCAACTAACCATGATGACTGACGTATATAGGGATCCGCAAAAAGTATCGATACTTGAGTAGTATCGATACTTTTATTTTGATACCTAGTATTTTTATACTCGATACTTTTTTTAGAGTATTTTACTAAATATCGATACTTTCTTACCCGATACTTTTGTCTCTTCACAAAACTGTCAGATAAAAGTCAGTAGATAGTACTTCCTTTTCCGATGTATAGCGTCGTTCCTCTCGATGGAGTGAGGATTTCGGGAGAAAACCCTATTATAGTTGGAATAATGCATGTGTGACCAAATAAATACTTTTTTTTTCTTTCGTTCTTTCTGAGCTAGCGGGTTAAACATTTACTAGCCATATCTCGTAATTTTAATGAATTAATATTATATGGAATGCAAAATTTTTGGATTTAAATGTGTTTCATTTGTGTTTTTATGTTGCTTAAGTAAAGTCTGCCTATCAGTCACAAATAATCAGAGTAGAAGACTATTTTTGGTAACAAATTTCTCAATAGTTGTACCTAATTATTTAATGGCAATATTGACTGATTGGTGTTTAGTTCGCCGTTGAAACGAAAAAGTTTATAAAAGTGAATTTTATTGTTTTTGTGCGCTGCTTGATTTGCTTCTTCAGAATGCCACCTCCTGGCAGAGTACAAAGTGATGTGTGGAAGTATTTAAGAAAGTTGATCAAAATTCAGCATCTTAAAAACTTGAAAAAACAGAAGTAAAATTAAACAAACCGATAAGTTTATTATCAGTTGGGTGTGTTCTTGCGAAAATAAATACCCTGTGGAAAGAGCCTGATAAATCCAAATTAAATACAATATTTGATTGGAAGTTATAATAAGCTATTGTGTTTTTGAAACAGCAATTCCGGATACTTGCACATTGAAAGATAATAATAATGGATTCATTGGATTTTATCTGGTACATGAATTAAAAATCGGAATGTATCATTGTTATTAATGAATTATGATCCAGAATTGCGATACTAGAATTTACTGATAGAGTGAATAAGGTTCCCTCGAAGATGTGAGGATTATGATCAGAAAAGTGGGAGGAAAAGCAAAATAAATTATCGGCAGTACCGACTTACTATTTTAGTAAAGAGATTACGAATGAGTTCATAATGGTTTTTATAACAATTTATTTGTTAAATAATTTATCAGATAATCCGCATCAGAAGACGATCAAATTATATGGGGTTGATCGATATACAGATTTTTCATTCGTGTACAGTTTTAAATAGCCATTGCGGGTAAAGTTAATCGATTTAGTTCCTGATAATATATATATATACATATATATATATATATATATACATACATATATGTATATATATACATATACATATATATGTATATATATATATATATATTAAATAGAAAGTAACGAAGTAACGAAGCTTATAAGAGTCTATGAGAACGTATTAGCATTATCTGGTTAGAGTTATAATGTGTTATCTATTTATTTTATCTATTAAAATTTTTAAGGTAATTCATAGAACAAAACGATCAGATTAACGGAGCTTGATCCAAATATATTTTTTCCATGTACTGTTTAAAAATAGTAATTATTTGATAAACTACTTTTCATGTCAGATTGCGATGTACAAGATTGGGGGTTCATTAATTAGTTATTAGTTCTTATATTTTGTAACAAAATTTTGAATGAATATAAAATTGAATCATTATTTTGTATTTTCTTGTGATTTCTAATATTTTATAACTATTACTCGATACGAAGTGGTATAAATACTTTTGAGTGGATACTTTTATCGGTACATAAATTTTTTAAATTTTGCGGAACCCTATACGTATAATTGAAGTGTAAGCGCTTTACTACTATTTTAGCGGTCAACATACACACGATCTTGACTTATTGTTCCTAAAGATAAATAAATATGTAGCAAGTCATTCTTATTCCGACTGTATTGTGGCACTCACAGAGTACTTTCTAATATACTGGTGGCACTACTAGATCGGAATGGAAATAAACTCTAACTCTGTACTCTAAACAAAGAGTTTTTAATTACTCAGTTTATCTCTAAACGAAACGCAATATACGGTCTTTGATGATGAATCACATTCAGAGAGTACATTTTACTTATTAATTTAATAAACAATTTACATCACAGACTCTATCATAGTGAATTTTACTGAATATTTACTTAAGTACTCCTATGATAATTGTAAAATATGAATCATAAACTATCAAACAAACAAACAATACAATCATGGAATGTAGAGGTAAGGAGAAATAACCCATATAGGAAAATAGTTGAAAAAGTGTCCATCTGTAAGCAGTAAATAAGAGTTCAAAAACTCTCCACAACAGCGCTGGAGTAGCTAGAGGGTATGAAATGAACTTAGCAGTTGTCGCAGGGTGAAATGTGCTGAGTTGAGGAATTTAATATTTGCGGTGACTAAAGTGTTGATGAAACTGCAGTATATAAAACCTCAACTAATCATGTTGTCTAAAATAATTTATCAAATTTAACCTAAAAAAGTCGCCGTAAAACACGTTGAGAGTGATTTTGAAAATAAAAATTTCGCAAGCAATAAAATAATTATTATAAAAAGAATTATGGTGAAAGTCTGTGCAATAAAATGTTATTAAAAGTTATTTAAAATTTACGCTCTAGCTACAGTGGTGCCACCCGTATTTAACGCTTTTCTACGGACACTTTATAATACACAGTCTGATCTCCTCACCTCTACCCTCCATAAATGCAACATAAATACATAATCAATGATAAATGTCATTAAATGTTATTGTTATTACGATACGCCTGTTAGATTTATTACTTTAATTCTTTACAATATTGTGCTGATGCGTCACATTGTGAAGTTTTTGGTGATTTTGGGTAGACTATCAACAATATTATAAATTTTACATGCGATAGAGCCATGCTGCAGCTATATTAGTAGTATAGTTGTAGCACGAATGCGTTGGCTCGACCGGGGAAAGACTACGCTCTCACAGAATACCAACCTCAAATAGTGGCTTAATGCTGCTGTGTTTTGTATGGTGGGTGTCCGGCTTCCATCCTCATTTCCATTAAAAAGGGTCTCCGGCTTCCATTAAAGAGAGCCGGAGAGCCTTTTTAATGGAAATGAGGCATTCCATCTAAGTCCTCAGGGGTGACGACGCATCTACATTTTGATTCGTGATCGAGAATGGATGTAGATGTCTATGGGCCACAGCAACCACTTACCATCAGGTGGACTGTGTGCTCGTTTGTTTCCCTATCTTATAAAAAAAACAAAGTACTTGTTACATCGTTTTCATCAATTCCATACCATAGAATATACTGGCGTATAGATGGCCCTACAGCCCAAAAACGCGTGCCAAATTTTGATTAGTCATTCTGTGCGTTACTATTAAGTTATGTATATATTTACTTTTCTTTAACTTTATGTTCTTTGAACTCGAAATCGATAAATGGTTTGAGTGCGACCACTATAATACTTATGTGCACATGCACATTTTACATTAAATAACCCCCGTAGAAAATACAAATAAAAAAATTGTTAAAATAATTTTTTATACATTAAAAAAAAACTATCCTAGAAAAGAAAATAAACAATTATATAAGGAATAGTATAGTATTATTTTTATGTGCAATGTATTCCTTTCCATTCTTAATCATTTTTACATTAGGAGACTGGATACAGACCTTTATAAATATCTACATTGTAATTTATCACCTGTTTGATTTTTCAAAAGTACAAGATCACCTTTATTATGCACAACATGGTCCATATTATTATCATACAATACCTTTCTACGTAGTGTGTTTAGAATTAAATTTTCATTTGCATCTGCCTGAGCTTTCTGTAACCTGTGTTTTAGTTCTTTGGGATAACTGTCTGTAATTATAAAGTGGATCTATCGTGCTATTTTGTAAATTACTTGGCAATGTACATTTTTTTACCAAAAGTCAATTCATATGGGCTGTATTTTGTCTCTGAATGAATCGTTGTATTGAAAGAAAGACACCAGTAGGGTAACCATGTACTCCAATTGGATTTGTTTGCCTCACATTTCATTCAAAGAAAAGCTCCTAATTATTTGTGTGTATTTTCAAGAGAACCGATAGTTTGATGGTGGTAAGCTGTCGTAGGCAACTTATTAATTTTTAATAAACTACATACTTCTATTAAGACTGTGAATAAAAATTATGTTCCCTAATCTGTTAAAATTTCACTTAGAATGTCATATCGCAAAAGAAAGTTACTTACGAAACTCGTCGCGTATTTTTTAATGATCGCGACCAGTTCGACTAAAAGGATTACCACGAAGAAAATTCTTTACCAATATCAGAATAAAAATCACTTACAAAAAGCTAATGAAATGCAAAATGCAATTACATTAATAATACTATATTTACGTTAATTATACTTATTTACTCAACGACGGGTAAAAAATGATACATTTTAGAAATCTAGCTTAAATACCCTATTTCTTTTTCTTTGATAATATCGCAAAATTATTTTATTTCTATGTATTTATTGTAAAACAATTGAAAAACATGATCTACCCTATCCAATAATACCAATAACCTTATCTAAATATTAAGTATTTCTATGCAAAAATATTTAAAATATCAACATACTCCGTTCTAGTCTGATCTCCCGGGCGGCTATAAAATGTGGCAAATTATTGTTATTTTTAAATTTATATTTGTAAGAATTTTTTTAAATGGATATTTATTATTTTTGTACTTATAAGAAATATTTTATTATAGTAAATAATATATAATATAAAAACTTAACGAAAAACTGACACACAAATGCAAAGATTTCGTATGTCGATTTCATTACAAATAAAAAATCATTAATGACTTTGGATTCATAAAACTTGTAGATATACGAAGAGAAAGCTTTTTGAGGGCTATTTTCATATATAATACTAGTACAAAAGTATAATAAACACATTATTCACGTCTTCAGCACAATAGGAGGGACGCCATCAGGCCCACTCGACTTGTTGATGTCCAGGGAGAGGAGTGCTATGCACACCGAGCGTTGGGTAAACAGTCATCAAGAGTCGAGTTGGATGCAAAGAGAGAACCCAGTAGATCGGCTTTGTCTTTTGCGGCAGTGAGTCATCCTCCCTGTGCAGAATTGGAAGTGATGGCTAGCAGAAGTTCCCTTGGACAGCTTTGGCGAGAGACTAGAGTGCACGTGTTCCCAAAGGAGGACGAACAAGTTTCTTAATTCTGACGATGTGCTCTGACTTTGCCTTGACAATGACACGTTTTAAGGACCTAGAAGCAGAATTATTATACTTCTTTTTAAGAACGCTGATATTTACATCCCAAGACGTCGATGCGCGAGCCCAGGCCTCGTAACACTCCTGCTTATGATGTAATGCAATTATGCAGGAGCAACCAAACCAAAGGTACCTATCGGAGGCTTCTGCCTCCGATAGGTGCACATGAAAAAATTAATTGAAGCCATAAAAATTCTTGATTCGTTCGGGAATAGAACCAAGACGCCGTAGTCAAATTAAAGGCTATTTAACATTTTTCTATATAACATCTTGTATTTTCGTCGATTTCGATTCGATGCTTTAAAGATATTGTAATGTAAAAGTGTATTAAATAATGATTTCTTATATTTACGCGAACACTATACATTGATTAAAACTACTTTTACGGATTTTATCGCGTTTTATTTATATTAATTTTAATACCCGACGTTTCGGGTGCTTTCCAGCACCCATGGTCACCTCAGTCCCCCGTGACCATGGGTGCTGGAAAGCACCCGAAACGTCGGGTATTAAAATTAATATAAATAAAACGCGATAAAATCCGTAAAAGTAGTTTTAATCAGTGTATTAAATATTAATTTTCTTTTGATTCTCGAAAGATATATTTCTTGCAGGTGATATCAAGATATTCATAAGTGTGCCATCAGAGTCGGATGTGAGCTAGTCGTTAACTATCTCACGATGTTTATAGAAGTCAGCGACTGGATGAACATGAAATTGAACATCAACAAGCAACATCAGTACTCCCACCACCGCCTTTACCTGAAGAACAGCAGATTCCTACTGCAAATGTTTTACAGTCTCCAAAAATAAGCTTACCACACTATAAACGTGTCGCAAATACGTCACGACACTGCATATTTCAGGGCTGCGCTAATCAATCTTGGCATTTAATTCTTATGCTAATTAAGATTATGCTTCTCAAGCAATACAAACTGTATATTCAAATACACTACCGTGTCTGTGAAACACATTTATATGCTAACGAATGGTCACTTTTAAACGAAAATAGCAATTTAACAAGTAGTTACATAGCTCAACAAATAGAAGACTTAATTCGTATCCTGGAAAGAAAAGTAGACGAGATTAATTTTCAAAATGTGTATGAGATGCCTAACTATATTTGTCACTACTAGACTGGTCTTGCTGTTAGTGAATTTATATCCTTATATGATGAAATACCTATTTTAGTAAATGTGAGCAATGGGAAAACTTGCTTAGCAATATATTTAACTAAACTCAGGACTGGTGATAGTGATAACAGATTATCAACACTGTACAATATGCCTCGCTCCACATTACAATCCAATTTAATAAAAATGAGAAATTATTTTATGCATCACTTTGTTAATAATTATGTTGGCTTGCAGCATACTACTAGAGAAGAGGTAGCTCAGCGGAATTCATTAATTTCAAACAGGCTTTTTGGCAGCCCAAATGTAACAGTATCTCTTATCTTTAAGTGATTTGTTTGCTATAGCTTTAGGACCGTACCAAGTTAAACAAGCGCGATCCATACTACGGTGAACACATGAGAGAAAATGGCCTGTATTTAATAGAGGTGTGCCCACAATTGGAACACTTACAAGAAGTGATGGCGCATCTTGAAGCAAACTGTCCGACTTTAATAAGAGGCAGAATAAAGTCAAGGCATATCGGGAGAGATTAGCCGTGGTGGCTCAGATTGTTAACGCTCGCTGTAAGTATAACAGAACGCGAGTAACCCGGGTTCGATCCCCGCCGGCACCAATGAAATTGTTAATTGCAATTTTAAGTGCTGATTTACCACATGCTCGTCGGTGAAGGAAAAATCGTGAGGAAACGAGTAATAAGAAAAAAAAATTTCGGAGACGTGTGAAGTTCGCCAACACGCATTGTGGCTGCACGGCGGACACTTCCTTACCCTAAAACCATCTCAGAAATAAGGGGAGGCCTGTGCCCAGCAATGGGATGTATCTAGGCTGTAACTTTACTTTTATATCGGGAGGAGATTCTATTTTACGTATATATTGTTTGATATGGAGCCTAGTAGTAGTGCAATAAATTCAATTTCATGATATTGCTGCAGTTGTGTCGTAGGTAATAGGACTGCTGGTTATTGTTGTCATGTAATGACTATAATGTGATATCTTGGTTGGGCAGGACATCAAAGAAATATTGACACACCAGCATCAGCAGTTATTATCGAAGAAGAGTGCGCGCGCAGGACAGATTTGCCTGTCACAAATATCTCTAGTTGCGTGGTAAAAGAATACAAAAATTACGATACAAAGATCTAAAAAAAACATGGGATATCGTGTCATCGGTAAATAACCTTTTATGTATTAATTTTGTTACAATAAAATTATTAAGTATAAAAACGCATTTTTAAAGTTTTATTTTACAGAGTTTAGTTATATTACCAAGATTAGGCCAGGTTTGGATTCAAACCCTCAAAAATATTGTACATGGAAAATAAAATTATAGTATTTTTTTAAAAATTGTATCACGTTTGACGTTTCATGTTTCTTTTTTCCCATGTGCCAGGATTTTTGCGTCACACGTCTAGTTTATCTATACGTTTCGTTTCTTAACGGTTTTATTTTTATTTCTGTTTAATTTTTGTCTAAAGAACTTAGTGTAAGTTAAATTTTGAATATTGGTATCTAATATATTTATTATTCAATAAGGGTAAAACGAAAAGGGTACAAAAGAAACCATATCTGCTTAATTGAATTTGAAACTCTGATTCATAAAATATTTTGAAATTCTGTTTTCAAACCGATTGCTTCTGGAGCATAGAGTTTTCTTTTTTATGGTGGTAGCCCCTCATTATATTTGTATCAAGGGTGCAACATAAATGCATCGATCGAGCACCGATTGACCAGAAAGGGCGCTAATTCTAATTTTATTAAAAAAACGCGGTACTCATGTACAATACAAAAATTCTCGATATCGTAGGGTTAATATTAAAAATTAAAAGGACCCAATAATAATACAAATCGACCTTTAGGTAAAATTATGGTATTTTCGCTTAGTATTATTACGATACTATATACTACAAACTATGAAGTAATGATACCAATTAGGATAATAATACTACGAAATCCGACCCTGGTTACGTCGTGTTGATTACGTCGTGTTGAATGATCATTGATTTATATAACACTAGATCAGTAATAACCGCGCCAAAGCGTTGCCACTGCACATGTGGCCACAGCCATATGCCTAGCTAACGTGAGTTCATTGTTCAATGTGACGCCGACAGAGTTGAGCCGCGACAAAAATGGGTAAATGCGTAGTGAAAGAATGCTATTCAAAGTCACAAAAATGTAATAAATCAAGCGGAATTACTTTCAACACATAATTTTTAGTTCTTGTTTTCATATAAACGTAAAAAACCTCAAATAATTAAATAAAATTATCGAATATTGCCATTTAGGTTCAATGTTGCCACTTTTCCGCATTTGTGATTATACTACATTAATGGTAGACACTATAATTAATGGAGTAAGTTAATTTGTTACCTCTGATTTTAAATATTTTGGAAATTATAATAAGAACTACGTTTTAACTTTCATACAAAATAATTAATTAGGTATTCTTATTTTAGTTTATTCATGAATTATCTATTAAATATATATTTATTACCTATTTTATATTAATAAATTAATATTATTTATAATTTCATATAAATTTTATATTAAGTAATTATATTTTATTACCTATTTTATATTGTTTGATTTATTAGTACCATAAAAATACGTTTTATTTCATCATTATGTTTACTTACATTCATCTGATAAGCTTTGTATCCTTTTTTTCCAAGGGGACGTAATAAAGATTTTAAAATAAAATATATTTTTTTTAATATAAAAACAATTAACTGCAGCTTAAAAAAACTCATTTTTATTGCGTATTTTAGGTAAAATTTCATATAGTAAGCCACACCAACCCGCCATTGCATGTTTGTGTGTCTATCTTTATCTAATCTTAGCGACGATATTGTTTTCGCAACTTGTGTAAGTGAGATAGATATATGTTTACTTAAAATTGTTATTAGTTTCAAAGCTACGTCGTCGTGTTTGGATAGTGGTTACACTTTTTTCGACTCGTGGTAATGTGGTTTGCTCCTCTAGTGTTATATAACTCAATGGTTATGATATGACGTTTGTATTATGACAGATGCGCTGCTTTTTCTTGTATGAAAAACTTAGGAGTAAAATATTTAGATGGGCCTATCCTTCCTTTTGAAATCATTGATTACAATCTTTTCAAATCAAAGCAGTTTTGGGAAATGGTAAGGATGGTGTTAATGAAGTGTAAGGGAAATGAAAATATTATTATGCTAGGAGATTTTAATGGAAGGGTTGGGGTAAGGAGGCTTGGTTATGAAAGGATATTGGGAACGTTTGGTGATGAAAGTATAAATGAGAATGGTGAAAGTCTCCTCACCGTATGTATGGAAAAGAATCTTTTTGTGACGAACACTTGCTTTCGCCACAAGAGGATTCATATGTATACTTGGGAAAGAGGTGACGATATAAGCATGATAGATTTTATAATTGTGGATGAAAGATTGAGGGGCGCAGTGGTGGATACAAGGGCTTACCGGGGGTTCTAACGTAGGAACGGATCATTATTTGGTTTTATGCCGAATTAATGGTCTATTCAGGCGTTGGCGCCTGCAAGATGAAGGTGAGAGAAACAAGTTCAAATGTAGACTGAAAGAAAATGTAAGTTGTTTGGATGAATTATGTATGAAGGAGTTAGACTTGGAGAATGTATGGAAAAATGTAAAGAATGGTTTAGTGCATGCAGCTACCGAAGTATGTGGTGTTAGTAAGAGAAAGAATGAAAGGAAAAATAATACGTTATGGTGGGATGATGAGATACGTATGGAAGTTGAAGCAAAGAAGAGAGCATGGCTAGATTTACTAGCAACAAAGACTGGTAATTCTAGCGGTACGAATGATGATATTGAAAGAAAAAAGGCAGTCTTTAGACATCTTAATAAGAGAGTAAAAGAAGTAGTTGAAAGAAAAAAGCAAGAAAGAACGGATAAGAATGATAGAAGAATATCGGATAACTTCCAGGCAAATATTAAAATGTTCTGGAAACTGGTAAGAACTGCCAGGGGACATTCAAAACAGCCTATGATCAATGCTATAAGAGCTATATTCTGAATGATGAAGTTTTGAGTTTAAAGAGATGGAAGGAATATTTTGAAAGCGTGTTTATGAGTGAGGAGACAACATGTGTACTAAGTGAAGTAGAAACTCCGAAAGAAGAGGAAAGAGGTAGCGAGATAAGTATAGATGAAATAATGAAAGCAATGAAAAGCATGAAAGCGGGTAAGGCGCCCGGATATGATAGAGTTTCACTCGAAATGCTAAGGGCTGGAGAGGAGGTGGTGGCAGGCCTGCTGCACATCTTGTTTAATTTATGCTGGGAACTGAAGCGGGTACCCGTAGACTGGTGCAAAGCCGTGATAGTCCCAGTATATAAAGGAAAAGGGTCACAGCAGGACTGTAAAAACTACCGTGGCATCAGCCTTCTTAGGTGGGAAAACTGTACGCTAAGGTACTGATTGAAAAGGTCATGAAAGAAACTGATGGAAAAATTTGGGATGTGCAAGCGGGATTTAGAAAGGGAATGGGATGTACAGATCAAGTTTTTTTCCATGCGCATGATCGCGGAGAAGTTTATGGCTAAAAACCAAAACTTGACTTGGAAAAGGCCTATGACAGAGTGGATAGGGATTTGCTATGGCAAACACTGAACTCATTTGGGTTGAGCGCTGGCTTGATACAGGCATTGGAGTCTCTTTATAGGGACTCTAGTGCTTGTGTTAGGATCAACGGGGTCTACTCGGACTGGTTTGACATCCATAAAGGTGTCAGACAGGGCTGTGTGGCTTCCCCATGGCTGTTCAACCTATTTATGGACAGTTGTTTGCAAAATTTGAAAGTTGAAAAATGCGGATTAAGAATGGGTGAGTTAACCGTCAAATGCCTTTTGTACGCCGATGATCAAGTCATTCTTGCGTCGTCGGCGGCCGAGTTGCAAATGATGGTTACATTAATGAACGGATCATTAAAAAGAAAGGGGTATGAAAGTGAACGCAAGTAAGACGAAGGTTATGGTTTTTGAAAGAGAAGAAAGTAAAACGATTTGTGAAATAAGAATAGACGGGGAGTTGATCAAGCAAGTAGATGAGTTTGTATATTTGGGCTGCGTATTTAGCAGGGATGGGAGATATGATAAGGATATAGAACGACGAGTGAATGCGGGAAATAGAGTAAATGGGGCCTTGCACTCTATTGTGAAGAGTCAAAATGTGTCGAAAAAGGCACGTATGGCAATTCACAATGTTGTGTTGGTTCCTACTTTAACGTATGGTAGTGAAAGTTGGGTGTGGCAGAAGAAGCACGAGAGTAGAATAAACGCAGTAGAAATGCGGTCGTTAAGGAGTATGTTAGGGCTGAATCTGAATGACAGGGTAAGAAATTGTGTAATAAGAGAAGAGTGTGGTTTGCAAGATGATGTTGTGACCAGGATTAAGAAAGGAATGCTTCGGTGGTTTGGTCATGTGGAAAGAATGAATGAGAAAAGAGTGACAAAGAAAATTTATGTTGCAGAAGTGAATGGCAGAGTCGGATAGGGACGTCCTAGGCGAAAATTTATAGACCAAATTGGCGATTTATTGGAAACGGGCCAAATTAGGAGTACCCTTAACCGACGAGCATGTATGCGTAGGTGTATGGATGTGAAGGAGGCGAGAGAGGTGTGTCAGGATTGTGCCAAATGGAAATCTGTAGTCTCTGCCTACCCCTCTGGGTGACAGGCGTGAGTGTTTATGTTATGTTATGTATGATTACAATCTGCAATCAATTAAACTGGCTCTCTATACATAGGAGTGAACGTACTGCTGCTTGACGCACGGACTCCCAGACAGGAAAAGAGTCCTACCGCCTAGTTAAATATTGATCTAGAAGAACAACAAACATGGGCACGCGAGCAATAGCAATTTTTTGTTGTATAGTAATTGTAACGGTTAGTATAGTAATTGAACCGGTTGTTACGGTTTAGTTCCTGTACAAGCGAACCCCTTTTTCCTATGTTACTGAACATTATAGAATTATTTTAACCAAGCCTAACGAAGTTTATTTCGGCTTCTTATTTATATATATCATTAGCGCCTGACATTTTATATCCTATTATTACAATGAACTGCAATGAATACTGTTCTAAAACATAAAAAAAGTAAAAGTAAAGTTACAGCCTCTATACGTCCCACTGCTGGGCACAGGCCTCCCCTCATTTCTGAGAGGGTTTAAGGGCAAGGAAGTGTCCGCTGCGCTGCCCCAATGCGTGTTGGCGAACTTCACAGGTCTTCGAAATATTTTTTTTCCTTATTCCTCAGAGGTGCAGGTTTCCTCACGATGTTTTCCTTCACCGCCGAGCACGTGGTAAATCAGCACTTAAAATTGCAATTGACAATTTTATTGGTGCCGGCGGGGATCGAACCCGGGTTACTCGCGTTCTGTTATATTTACAACGATTGTTAACCATCTAAGCTACCACGGCTCTAAAACATCATTCATCATCGTTCTAAAACATAAGGTAAATGTAATTATCAAAGATCAGCTCCAAAAAAGCAAGTTCTAGAGAATCAAGACTATATAAACTGGATGAGGTAACAAAGTGGCAAAAAATTGTTGCATGCGGCATTCTTGTACACAAAGCTTTTGGGTGAGGCAAAGTTCTATAGTAAATCTGGCTTTCTCTTTCTAATTATTGCATATCTTCAATAATAATCTAAAACCTCCAAATAGTAATTGGTCAGATAACATTAACACTAATAAATCTTGGCTTGATTCACATAAGATTTTTTTTGATATTATTATCAAAGACGTAGAAGAAGACGGAGAAATTTGATAAATAAAGTTAAAGACACTAATAATTAATCACACTGATTCACTTTATTTCGCTCCGAAGCTTCACTTGTCTCGCCAAATTCAATACTGCCCCGATTGCGGCTTGCAGCGGCTTTAAATACACCTTTTACACCGAAATATCCATAATATTCCAGTAAATACGAGCACCGACCGACCAGACGCAGAAAGTTCGTGTGTGGGGCTCTAGAAAATTTAATTATTCTCTTCGTTACTAGATGGCGCTGTTAGTCGAAAGTTCAAGATTGACATTTTCTAGGCAGCTCTCCTCGCTCTGGTCCCCGACACTAGATGGCGCTAGTGCCAGGTACCTGACGTCAATTTAGGCGCGCAACACTGCCCCCTCCTAAGACATGCTCGTCCCGAGCATTATCGGCCCCATAAAAACGCGCCAGGCGATCCACATGGACGAGCTTAGGAGTCCCTCTTGCGCCTTTCTGTATCCGGTAGGTTACATCGTTGATCCTGGTCACAATCCGGTACGGGCCGTCCCATTTAGCTTGAAGCTTGGGAGATTTCCCTTTGCTGTGGACTGGTGCAACCACACTAGTGAACCTTCGTCGAACCCTTTGTTGTTCATTTTGCGGTCATACCGGGTCATCTTTTCGGACATTTGCTGGCCCGATTGTCTGACGTGATCATAAATGTCATTCATTTTGTTCCGCAAGTCATTTGCATAATCGGTTATACTGCGTGGGGCATCAGGTGGTATCCCGGTGATCAGGTCTGCAGGCAGCCGTAATTCTCTTCCAAAGTTTGCGAAATCTGGTGTCATTGATGTACTTTCATGAACAGCGCTTCGATATAACAACAAAAACTTTGTAACTTTGTTGTATGTGCTTGTCCCAATCTCGTTGCCGATTGTCTACAACTTTTGCTAGGTACCTCTCCAATGTCTGATTAAATCGTTCTATCATTCCATCAGATTGCGGGTGATAAGAAGTCGTTCTTGTTTTATGAGTACCCATAACTCGGCAAGTTTCCTTGAATATTTTAGACTCAAAATTCCTTGCTTGATCGCTGTGAATCTCTAAAGGTACTCCAAAACGACAGAAGAATTCATGAACTAGTTTATCTGCAACTGTTGCAGTTTCTTGATTTGGAATGGCGAAGACTTCTTGCCACTTAGTTAAGTAATCCATCACAATCATGAAATACTTGTTACCGCTTCCACTCTCCGGAAACGGCCCCGCCACGTCAATGGCTATTCTCTCCCATGGTGCACTAACATTGTACAACTTCAATGCACCTCTACTACGAGTCTGAGGTCCCTTTACATCCGCACAACTTGTACATTTGCGACACCAGTCCTCGACATCGTTTCGATAGTGAACCCAGTAAAACCTTTCCGGATCTTCAGTAGAGTTCGTTTAACTTCCAGATGGCCTCCTGAACAATCATTACGGTACAGCTGTAGAACATCCGGTACTTTAGCTTTAGGGCGGGGAGACAGCTGTCATTAGCAACCATTTGCAAATGACAGCTGTCTCCCCGAACATTTTCCTATTTACGGCACAGAACTCCATCCTGAAACACCAAGCTGTCCTAATGGGCCCAATAGCTTTTAGTGGTCGAACTCATCGCTGAGACGTCGCTCCACTTGGGCTTGGGAGCACTGGCCTTCATCCATTCCAGAATCGGCTTTATGTCCGGATCTTCCAGTTGTGCATGTAGTAAGCTGTCCTTCCACTCGTTGCTGAGGTGCTCTGTCCTGAGGATCCTCACGGATACCACTTCCTTACTCTCTTACCTAGTATAATGCATGCAATCTTCAGGACAAGGTCTCCTTGACAATGCATCTGCGTTGCCATGCGATTTCCCGCTGCGGTGTTCAATCATAAAGTCGTATTCCTGCTGCTTAGTGGTGCTGTTAGCCGTACAACCCTCTCGAGATAGATTACCTTCCCTTTCTACAGTTCGCTTAGGGCAGCTGGATCGAAAATGGCCCCTTTCCCCACAGCCATAGCACCTAGGACTGTATCCTTTATTGCGGTCGTGAACTGTAGCTGCTGCAACCTCCTTGATGCGATGGGAACGATTATCCTGCCGTACGGCTTCTACCTCCTGGGCCAAGGCGTTCTTAAGGGTCTCGTGGTGCCCGAGCCTCACAGCAGCTCTGACTTCAAGGTCACGGATGCCGTCGATGAATGTCTGCACCAGTTTCCCTTCAATGAGCGCAGGTACAGACCGGTATGATTTTCACACCAGCTTCTTCACTTTTAGAGCCCACTGCTGCAGGTTTTCGTTGATGCGCTGCACGCGATCTTTAGGCTGCGCACGAAAGACGTGTTCCAGGTCAGCGTCGCCATATCTCGCCTCTAACGCCTCAAGGAGCTGCTCATAAGTCACTTCCTCACCGAGAGCTTCTAGAACTGTTAAGGCCTGTTCGCGCAGGCCTAGTGTGGGATCAGTCATGGCCTGACTTTTATTCCAGCCGTTCGCCTTCATAACAGCTTCGAACTGGATTTTGTAGGCCGACCAGGAAGAAGTCCCGTCGAACGGCGGCACTTTGAACTCACGTAGCGAAGGTGTTGTAGCTACTACGGGAACTGTAATTCCATCCCCCAGTTTGAGTCCAGCGTTTTCTTCACGTCAGCCATCACGTTGTCGACCCGATTGTTCACTTCGTCGATTTGGGTTTCAGCTTTCTCGATTCGGGTTTCAGCTTTCGTGATTTGGGTTTCAGCTTCCGACAGGCGGTTGTCATGCTGAGCAACCCTATCCTTCACCTCCTTTATCTCCTTCCCAAAGGTAGCGTGAAGGTCCTTCATGAGGAGCATCTGATCTTCCAACCGACGGGCCTGATCCTCTTGTCGGCGGGCCTGTTCCTCCTGTCCGCCCCGCAGCTGCTCTTCCAATCGGCGTGCCTGATTCGCCTGCTGGCGGACCTGTTCCTCCTGTCGGCGGGCCTGTTCCTCCTGTCGGTGGGCCTGTTCTTCCTGTCGGCGGGCCTGTTCCTCCTGTCGGCGAGTCTGTTACTGCAGCATCATCATGAGAGCACCTAAATCAGGTGCTGCAGGTGTAGGAGCTACTGACGGGCCTGTAGCTGGCGGCTGGCCCTCCGATGTCTGTGGCGTTGCACCACCAAATCTTCTTTGGTCCGTCTCCTGCTGGCGTTGACTTCGGGTACGGATACCCTCCGTTTCCTCCTTAGGTAAAATCGGCATGATTTTATCCCACTTTTGACACCAATTGTTACGAGCTTGAGGTTCGTGACAATAAAAACTGCCGATTGAATTACCAAAATTATCACTTTAATTAACGTACACCAATTAAAACTTAAAAACACTAATAATTAATCACACTGATTCACTTTATTTCGCTCCGAAGCTTCGCTTGTCTCGCCAAATTCAATACTGCCCTGACAGCGGCTTGCAGCGGCTTTAAATACACCTTTTACACAGAAACATCCAGAATATTCCAGTAAATACGGGTGCCGACCGACCAGACGCAGAAAGTTCGAGTGTGGGGCTTCTAGAAAGCTTAATTCTTCTGTTCGATACTAGATGGCGCTGTTGGTCGAAAGTTCAAGATTGACATTTTCTAGGAAGCCCTCCTCGCTCTGGTCAACTTAGGCGCGCAACAATAATTATAAAACCTCTTATTATGATTTTCACAGGAGAGGAACAAAAAGTCCCAAAATATTTTCTGAGTTATTGTATCTTTAATATTTTTATACACTTATGAACTAAATACCCAGCAACATAACTTTTAATTAAATTTGAAAGAACTGTGAACGAATTGTATTAAAAATTGCTATGAACTGTTAATTCAATTTTTTTGTTTTTGGGTTCTAGATCATTAGGTAAAAACCGCAGTTATACCTAATTAACGTCATCTTTACAACGCTTAATAAAATTATCCTACAAGTTTTATGTACCTCGCTCACTAGAGGGCAGAACTGTCAATGCATATTTGATTCTCGTGAATTTGTATGGAAGTTTCATCTCCCTGGTCAGTACTGTCTTCACCATAAGGGCACACGGGGCCCGTGCCCAGGGATCGTCATGGGAGCCCCCGTGACAAAAGGCATCGGCCTTATTCGCTTACGCTATACAATATTTTTTCTAGTTTTAGGAAAATATAACCCGACAAAAAATTTATAGAGTAAATTAGTGCGTTGTTAGTGACTTTCTAGCAACCCTGAGCAGTGACTAGCCACAGATTGCCGAGTTAGCAAGAAAAAGTGGCATTTATAGGTTTCCTAGTTCCTAGGTAGAAAATATGTAGTTCCGCGTTTCGCCGCCATCCAAACGTTTTTGTCGGGCTATACAGTCGCCTTACTTATAATCTGGATTTTTTTATTTTCGGCAATCTATGTCTTTATAATCTATGAGATAAAAATATCATTTCGTACTGCTTAATCCTATACCTTTAAACGAGCAATTCTTGTATATATATATGTATAATCGAAATCTCGGAAACGGCTCCAACGATTTTCATAAAATTTAGTGTCCAGGGAGTTTCGGGGGCAATAAATCGATCTAGCTTTATTTTTAGAAAATCTCCTTTTATCCGTGTTTTCAGGCAATAAAATAACTGCTACAATATAAGAAGGTAAATTTTGACACGTTGCCAACGATCGTAATAGCTCAGATGGGATGTTGTTCGGGCGTGATATCGCAGTTCCGTGGTTCGCGTCCCGTCTTGGGTCCGAATTTTTTTCCTTTTTTTTTCAAGTTCTCTTCTTTTGTAAGAAAATCTATTATTTCGAGCCCTTTTTTTTAGTAAAAATACGAAAATTTTAATTAAACTAATTGCACTCATGATTTTTTATTCAAATAACCAGTTCAGTTTTTTCTTTGATTAAAACTACTTTTTACGGATTTTATCGCGTTTTATTTATATTAATTTTAATATCCGACGTTTCGGGTGCTTTCCAGCACCCATGGTCACGGGGGACTGAGGTGACTGACGTCCCGATGTCAAAGTTAACCCGGAGTACCTTCAGCTTTTTTGTTTTTATACGTCGACTCGTAAGTAAGCATCTATAGTATAGATGCTTACTTACGAGTCGACGTATACTTTTCAACATGAAAATAAACTGGAAATTGAAAAGTACTTCATCATTATTTTATTTGGACACTATCGTCCAATGCGCTTCTTGTAAACTAATAAGTACCAACAAATATTTTTTTTATAAACTTTTATCCCAAGTGTCTTGGATGATGATGTCCAAATAAAATAATGATAAAGTACATTTCAACAAAAAAATAAACTAGGCAGCCTAGGCACACTCAAGTGTTTTTCTAACCGGTATTTTTTAACGTTAACACTAGGATTTTCTCCTGTATCTTGGAGGCAGTTTACAAACATAAATTGCACAGGGACTAACATCCAGACCCGAAACAATTATTTGTAGGCCATACAAATCGTTGTTCCGCGCGGAATTCGAACCCGCGGCCTCCAACGCAGCCACTCATTGCCAAGCTAGTGCGCCACGGAGCCGTCACTTCGTCAAAGTATATCTGTTACATACGAGTTCCCTCATAAGTAACGTGACCATACGTCCCACTTTAGGTGGGACGGTCCCAATTTAAAGGTTTATGTCCCGGTGTACCCAAAATACGTAAAATGTCCCGATTTGACAAACAAAAGCGTAGCATCATGCAAACTCTGTCACCCGTGCCATCATTATGACACCGCGCGTACCAGGTTTGCCAGCATGGCCTGACTAGTTACGTAATTATTCTGAAAACCTACACTTTTGAACATAAGTGAGTTACGAAGTGACAATTTTTAATTAATCTACAATGAATTATCAAATAATATAGTTATTTCTAATTAGTATTTATTCTAAGAATTTTTTGACAGAAAAACCCAATAAATGATTCTTGGCCCGACTCGGGTTTCAAGCCGGGGACCACATGGCCAGGAATTGCGTTTACAACCGTTAGACCAAGAAGGAAGCCAAAAGTGTTAAAACTATAATAATTTTAAAGGCGTCCCGCTCTTAGGAAAAATAAATAGTCACATTACTCATATCTATAACAAATTTTTACTTATCAGTTTGTATTACCGTGAGTTTGCACCGACGCGATTTTCACAAAAAAAAACATCTTTTAAACACTGTTTTCTGTCAATGTATTAAAAAGCGTTTGCATAGTCAAAGAACATGTTGTTGTGAAACATGTTTGACAGTTTATTGTACATTACATATTTTAACTATATTATATCTATATAACTACAGAAACAAAACGTTTGAAAACAAATTTGTAGAAATATTGTCATGTTGAAAGATAAGTTTGAATATCTGTTGAAAATTTTACACAGTTTTTGTGAGTGCGAACGCCACCATCAACTAAAGTTGTTCAAAACGACTATAAATCGATAGCACGCTACAGACTATAACAATAAATTTCTAGGGCGCTATTAAATACGCTATGCTATAGCGCGCTATTTATAAGAAATCGTGTAGGAGGCCGGCAAGCGCGTTAAGTTCAGCAGCACGCTATATTTTGGAGCACGCTACATTACGTGTCGTTCATTGGATAGACCGCGTGCTATATAAGAACATTATAATACATAATAAGTCGCATTTTAGATTTAAATAAAATAAAGTGGTAAAGAAAAATCAATGAACGCTCTTTTCAGGCTTACGACTTTCTATAATCCTAAAAATATTTTTAAGGTATTAACTTTTTAAAACAAAATAAAATTAATCATTTTTTATTATAATTAATGTAAACGTTATTTTAACCTTAATATAAATTATAAATCAATTAAAGGTGTACTTAAAAGTTTATTGATTGTATATACAAAAATAAACTATTTACAAACACTATTGTATACACGTTTGTATCTATATTTTATTTACATTTAAAACATTAGTTATGCTTCTTTTGTAGCAGACAATTGTGTCCTTCGATCACTTATAAATATACAGTATACACTAACTAAACAACGTCTAACACTAAATTAGTTCGCGCGCGATGAATAGCGTGCTGCTAGATTAAATTTGCGTCACACGTCTACTCCCAACTAGACGTGGGCGTTATTTCACGTCACTAGATACAATAACTGGCTACACGGCATGTAACCGAATCACTAGTTTCAAGTCATATTACAACTAGTGATTTTTGTAAATGCGTGATTACTGTTAACTGCGTGTATAAATGCGTGTTACTGATAATCACATTATTGCGAGAGTCCACTGTCGGTCGGTGGAGCGCAAAGTGCACATGTAGCATACAACAATAAACAAAATAGCGTATGTAACAGTATTATTGTTACATACGCGGTTTTGTTTAATTTTTACACGTAAGACTATAGAAATATACAATAAAATGGAATGATCTCTGTTTGTAAATAATTTCAACGGTTTGCGATGCCGGGAAGCGAGAGTCACATTGAATTTAAGTAAAATAATTCTTTGTTTAAGTTCATCGTTGTACTTGTGTATAATGTTGTGTACTGTCTTGTATAAATTAACGTTTAAATGTTATTTTGGTGGTTTATGTACTGTAACGTTTCTTTGTTATTATATAAATATAATGAGTGTGGAAAATTTTGAAAAAGTATAAATAAACTGTAAATATCAATAATCATTGTATATACAATCAAATTGACTTGTAAATACACCTGCATAAATAATTTAATGAAAATCTTAGTTTCATAGTAAACACAAATTAATCATAAATAAATTTAATGCAGTCAGTGCTAAGCCTGAATAAAGTATTAAGGGAAGTTAATTTATTCATTTAACTGTATAGCTACAAACACAGAAAGTGATTAAATCTATTTTCGTTTCGTGTGTAACTGTATAGTTGGTGGTGATATTTATGCAAACAATCACAGTAGCCGAATAAAAATAGCCAGTTACAAAAATCACTAGTTTTGAAACAGGTGACGCCGATCAAGTCATTGGTTTCGTTACGTTTCTTGAAAATGACGTAACGACCCACGTCTACTCCCAACAGCGCTGCTGCTAGAACTAATTTGCACTTAATATGAATAACGCCAAAGCGTCATAGCGCCATAGCGCCATGGCGACTACTTACATAGCACGCGCTATGCGTTATGGAAAGATAGCGCGCTATAATATGGCGCTAAGCGCTATATTAACCACCATTACCATCAACAAAACATGTTGTGTCATTTATTTTATGCGATTTGTTTCAAAACATTACGTGTTGGATGTTTCTCAGTGCAAACGTACTGTTATTAACTTGAGGCCAAAAACAACTTTCAGTCGTGCTCTGATAGCAAATAATCTGTTTCGAGTCATCGCAATAAGCGATTAAAGAAACTTGCCACTTTTCAGACCATTTCATGTCCAATTGGGCGTACATCATAGCTGACATAATCGTCGTTATGCCTAAGTAAACTGCAATTTCTTTGAGTGTTAAACT
The DNA here is from genome assembly GCA_907164705.1 of Parnassius apollo. Lineage (NCBI taxonomy): Eukaryota > Metazoa > Arthropoda > Insecta > Lepidoptera > Papilionidae > Parnassius > Parnassius apollo. The sequence continues at coordinate 4,592,818 of CAJQZP010000885.1, read as the reverse complement.
ATGTCATCTCCCTGTTGCTCATATTTTAGTTCTGTTTGTACAATTCACCATAGTCTGGAGAATGATGGAAGAAATCATATCAATTAAAAGTAAAATAAGCCTTTTCCAGACAAACAGTTTATGCAGGGATTTTCTTTTTAACAAATTGCTAATAAAATATAAACATGTAGCTTCTTGTATAAAAAATAAAACACTCATTATGTACTCTGTGTCTCCGTTTTTATTTCAAAAGAATTCTCAATCTCAATTCAATCTCATTTAACTGGTCCTAACAATTTTCCTTAAGTAAATTATCAAGTTTTAAAACTAAAAACTAAAATAAAGTTAAGTTTTTGCAATGCAAATCAATCGTTTTTTTCATTCCCAATCAGTCACAGAGTTATGAGCTTATAAGATTTGCTTTCCTTATCTTGCTATAATGTCATAAGGAATTTTCTTCTCTTTTGCACACTGTAGCCGTCTATTACTATTCTATGTTTATGGGTTGTACAATCCTGTTTTCAAGTTTTGAGTTATACCTGACAAGGTCATGTGTCGTATTCTCCTGAACGCTGCCCAGCCGAATTGTATTTATCGATTGACTTAGAAATTCTTAAGCTAAATTTCATCACAATATCCATAGCTATTTTAGTTTGAGGGAATTAATCTCAGGCTTTTAGCCAGTTTTGCATAAAAAGGTTATTAAATAATTAAGCTCTAGAGCTGTCCTACAAGTAGCTCTAGGAACTATACATTTTTCAGAGATAAAACTTCTATAAATTATAAATTGTTACGTGCAAGGTGGGTAAAAAATACCTAATAGGATGAAAAATAATGAATTTTTCCACACACATAGCAAGCTTATTATTACATCTCCCAAAATCGCTAAACTTCTTTGGAGAGCTCCTTAATAATCGCAGCTCTCGTAGGTTGAATTCTTGGAGTAGAGTTCACTTTCGCGTTCCTGAAAAAACTAACTCACCGATCCCTGGCGCACGCTTTTAAACTCGATAAAAGGAATATAGAACTTTCTAGGCCAATCGAGGTCATTCCATTTTTTTGACGGATAATACTAGAACACTCGAGAATATGTCTTCTCGAGTGTTCTAGTATTTACGATAACAATATCCAAAGAAGAAAAAGCTTTATATACGTAGATATAAGGTTGCCTCTTGCCTACATTAATATTCTTAGCCTTACCTATTTTTATACCTACATATTCTAATACTTGTCAAAGGCCACTGACCCTAATCGTCGTAACATTATAAAAATTCAAAATTACACATTGCAATTAGTGGCAATTTATATGCATTAATCTTCTTAAATATATATATATATATATAAAAATTACAAGCGTCAAACGTCCGACTAGTCGCCGCCTCAAGCCGCGCGAATCTGTCCTCGCTGCTCGGTAACAAAAACCTTTGTAACAGCTAAAAAGCAAAGATTAAAATATTGAAAAATAGATAAACGTTTATAGATTGAACGTATCTATTTGAAAAATCGATAGTGATAATCTACTATACTTAAAATAAGGTTTAATGTCAATTTCCGAGTGGAAAATAAAAAAAAAACTTTCCAATACGAAATACTTACGACATAATCGCTGGTGCTCGGAAACACTTTCGTGACAAGTCGACTGAAGTTGTTATTTTTAATTCTATGCACCCAAACACTAAACATTGCCCTCTTCTGTTATCTAGTGAAGTATTTCATAGATAATCATTTTTGTCAAGCACAACGTTCATTTATTTCGGCATTTTTAAACTAGATGGCAATATTTACAACGTGTCGTTTTGGATAGTATACTATGCCGGACGGACGACGGCATATTTTGTTTGGCTACTATACTCTCCACGGACATGCTAGTGGTTATAGAATAATGGTGACAAACGAATAAACAGCCCACCTGGTGTTAAGTGGATATTGTGGCCCATTGGCATCTATATCTATCCTCAAATTAGTATCAAAATGCAGATGCGTATTCAGCCCTGAGGACTAAGATGGAATGCCTCGTTTCCAGTGAAAGGGTCTTCAGTTCTTTACACTCACTATATAAAACACAGCAGCATTAAGCTGCTATCTTACTCCGGTATTCTGTGAGTGTGTGGTCCTTCCCCGGTCGCTACAGCACGGCTCTACCACGTAAAAATCTATTCAAAATTATCATTCAAAGTCATTACAGCCCTTCACAAGTACACTGCTGAACATAGGCCTCCCACAAGGAATGCCGCAAAGTGCGATCCTAAACTGGATCCATAGACTTCCTGAATATCTCACCAGATTGTCATTCCATCTAGTAGGGGGTCGCTCTACATTTCGCCTACCGGTACGAGGCTGCAACTCGACAACATTTTTTCCCCATCAGTTATCGGTTCTTAGAGCTATATGGCCGGCCCATTGCCACTTTTACTTACTAATCCCTTGGGCTATGTTCATCACTCTGGTTCCACTGCGGATATCCTCATTTTACCCACAAGTCATCACTGGCAACACGCACTGGTTGTACAATCTCCTTTTCAGGTTTTGAGGTACACATGACGAGAAGATGTGTCGTAATTTTCGAACGCTGCCCGGTCGAGTTGAATCCGTTGATTAACCTCTCGGTTGACGTTGGACTTACCTAGTCTCCTAAGACTTAGAGCTTAGTGCTCCCAACAACTACCGGCATAGTTGTGACATGGATATTACACATGACATTTGTTTTGTCCATGTTCATCTTAAGACCTATCCGTTTGGAAACACTGTTGAGGTAATTGAGCATAGTGCTTAGGTCCCCCAGCGATTCTGCTGTAAGAACTATATCGTCTGTAAATCGAATCGTTCACCCGGTGATAGAGCAAGTTGCCGGATTTGAGGATTGCCCTGTCATCCCCTTTGTTTGGATCTCGGATAATCCTATAATATTCCAGCGCAACTTTTATATCTCTTCTTCCAGCTCCAGGATCTTCTCTTCAGTTTTCGAGGTGCATGCGCTATATGTCGCCAGGTCGAGTCATCTTAAGTGGCAACCGAACCTTAACTATAGATTCTTAGCACCCCCTGCCTCGCCGCTACAATGGTCGCCACCGTAGCTAGAAATAGTAGACTGCCGAGGACTGGGGTCGTCTCTTAATAGCCCAAATCATGTAGGGCATATTGCCATAATAGCCACGCTTGGTCAACCACAGTTTTCTTATTGTTATTTAGCTGTTATCAGAATAATGCTGCTGCCCATCTTCTGCCTCAGTTTCCTGCTGTCGCTTCTTACAACACTTGCGGGAGGATATGGGGTAGTAGGTATTTTTGTCCGCATCTACACGGGTGTATTTAAAATTAAGAGTTATGTTTTTTCTAAATTTTCTTGACAATGTTTTAAAATTTATTTACAGACAAGCAACCGTCCCGACGCTTCGCACGGACGCAATTGCAATTTACATGTCTTATCATTTATTTTACGTTTAAAAAACACTGTTTGATCGATCTAGTTTGTTGCTTTTGTATTGATAATTCATTGCGAAAAGTGCGCTAAGCAAGAAAATATTATATCTAAATATCACAGTTGAATATAATATTTTCTTGATAGAACATGAATAACAGAATGTATTACTATATTAACTGATATAACCATAAATGCTTCGATGATCATCATATGATCATACATAATACTCCTTCAAAAGAGTCATTGCCAAGGCAAAGTCAGAGCACATAGGCAGAATTGGCGAGAGACTAGTTCGTCTTCCTTCTGGAACCCGTGCATTCTGGTCTCTCGCCAAGGCTGTCCAGGGGAATTTCTGTCAGCCATCTCTTCCATCTCTGCACAGGGAGGACGACTCACTGGCCCACACCGCAAAGGAGAAAGCCGATCTTCTAGGCTCTTTCTTTGCGTCTAACTCGACTCTCGATGACGGGGGGAGTACGCCGCCGACCATCCCGCGGTGTGAGTGCTCCATGCCGGAAGTGCACTTCACTCAGCGCTCGGTTCGCAAAGCACTCCTCTCCCTGGACATCCATAAGTCGAGTGGGCCTGATGGAATCCCCCCCAATTGTGCTGAGGACGTGTGCTCCAGAGTTGGCACCGGTTTTAACGCGTCTTTTCCGGTACTCCTACTCCCTAGGCGTAGTCCCAAAATCATGGAAGACGGCTTTCGTCCACCCGATCCCTAAAAAAAGGCGACCGCTCAGACCCGTCCAACTACCGGCCTATCGCCATCACCTCCTTGTTCTCCAAAACAATGGAGTCCATTGTAAACTGCCAGCTCATGAGGTACCTTGAGGATCACCAGCTGATTAGTGACCGCCAATACGGTTTTCGCCGTGGTAGGTCAGCTGGTGATCTTCTGGTCTACCTAACTCACAGATGGGCGGAGGCAGTAGAGTCCAAGGGGGGAGGCATTGGCCGTTAGTTTGGACATTGCGAAGGCCTTCGATCGGGTTTGGCACAAAGCGCTTCTTTCGAAGCTCCCTTCCTATGGGCTTCCCGAGAAATTGTGCGATTGGATCACCAGTTTTCTTGCAGATCGGAGCATCAAGGTCGTTGTAGACGGTGCAAGCTCCGATTGCAAGCTTATTAATGCTGGTGTTCCACAGGGCTGCGTGCTATCGCCAACGCTGTTTCTTCTGCATATCAATGATATGTTGCAAACCCGTAGCATTCATTGCTATGCAGATGACAGCACTGGTGATGCTCTTTACACCGGCCGAGCAAATATTTCTCGGGAAAACGTCTCTGAGTGCCGGGACAAACTTGTGTCTGAAGTCGAGTCTCTGCTGGACAGAGTCTCGGATTGGGGGCGACTAAATCTAGTCCAGTTTAACCCCCAGAAGACACAAGTTTGCGCGTTAACCGCTAAAAAGAACCCCTTTGTCGTATCCCCTCAGTTTCAAGGCACTCCCCTTGTTGCCTCAGCCAGTATCGGAATCCTCGGCGTCGACATATCGAGTGACGTGCAGTTTCGTGGTCACTTGGAAGGGAAGGCCAAATTGGCCTCTAAAAAGCTTGGCGTGCTCAGCAGAGCGGGACAGTATTTCATGCCGGCACACCGCCTGCAACTTTACAAGGCGCAGGTTCGGCCGCTCATGGAATACTGTTCCCATCTCTGGGCTGGGGCTCCCCAGTACCAGCTCCTTCCACTTGACCGCATCCAGCGCAGAGCGGCTCGAATCGTCGACGACCGAGTGCTTTCCGATCGGCTCGATTCACTGGCGCTGCGAAGAGATGTTGCATCTCTTTGCGTATTTTATCGCATCTATCACGGGGAGTGCTCTGAGGAATTGTTCGGATTAATCCCAGCCGCCAAATTTCGTGAACGCACTACACGGCAAACGTCCCGATACCATCCACACCATCTGGATGCTTGGCGGTCCACCACTGTACGTTTCAAAAGGAGTTTTCTTCCGCGTACAACCTCTCTGTGGAATAATTTACCACCGGTGATTTTTCCGGACCGATACGACCTGGGGACCTTCAAGAAAAGAGCTTACTCCTTTCTAAAGGGCCGGCAACGCACCTGCAATTCCCCTGGTGTTGCGGTTGATCATGGGCGGCGGTAGTCACTTAACATCAGGTGAGCCACATGCTCGTTTGCCCCCTCTTCTATAAAAAAAAAAAAAAAAAAAAAAAAAAATCTCAGGTGTATTGGCTTAGGGATCTTGAGATATTAAACTGATTAACTTTCCTCTGAGTTAAACTATCGTCAAAATAACCCAACACGTTTGCTACACGACAGCATATTGTGAAGAGTTTTGTCATGAAATACAAATCAAACCAGGCTGTATGGTGCACGATCCTTGCCTGCCTGTTCGTGGTAAATCGTGAGTCGTGACTTCTTTTTTCTCTAGTCAAAGGTCGTGACAACATGCGTAGTCTTAGAGTAGGGCTGCCATACGTCCCGGTACACCGGGACATGTCCCGGTTTGAAGCGTTGTGTCCCGGTGTCCCGGTCAACAGGTCATTTGTCCCGGTGTGCACACAATTCGCAAGCTACCCCTGTGTAGTTAAGTGCAGCGTCTGCGATCGGCGAGTGGTTGAAGTGGAGCGGAGTCGAGCGAGCGAGCCTAGCTGCCTTCTTTGATTATTAACACGTGCGCGTAGGGTTGCCAACTTTTTCAAAGGAAAATAACGTATATTCCTTTCAGACGGTTATATACACTATAATTATTACTATTCCACCGAAACAACAAACGTTGAGCATAGAGTACAGAGTACAATATATACTGGAGACATTGACTGACACTTGACTGTACTGACAGTACAGATTTTTCGAAAGTTGTATGATAATGTATTTTGTTGTTATTCTGTTCTGTGTATGTGTGAAAGTATAAAATGATTGGAAATTCTGAGTAATGGACTGAGTTAAATTCAGAAATTTGGCAGAATTCTTGCTTTCATTCAATTCACACAATATTTCACGCATAAGTTAGAATAAAGTATTTTAGATACTTTTTTCTTATTCAAAAGTATAAAGTATAATCAAGCAAAATACCGTAAGATACGTTATTTTAAAGTATAGTTGGCAACACTACGTGCGCGTCCCGCGCCGCGTGCCCCTCCGCCCTCGCGCCTTGAACGTCACGCGTCGTCGCAGTGTTTCGTTTGATTGCTTTAGAGAACAACGTACTTAATTTGCGCTGCGCGTTATCCTGTATTTCGTAGTTTAGTTTTTTTATTGCCAGTCTGGTATTTTGCTAAAAAGTCATGCCAAAAAGAAAGTGTTTGTTTTCGGACGATTATACTAAAGAGTGGTCATTCATTAAAAGAGGAAGAAATGATTATGAAGCCTTTTGTTCAATTTGCGGCTTTCATATATCTGTCAGTCACGGCGGTAAGTCAAGTGTCAAAGACCATATCCAAAGTAAAAATCACAAGACGAAATTATCAGTTGCATCAACTTCTAGAGATATATCGACATTTATGATCACGCAATGTACTGCCGAAGACATGTTAATATGCGCTGCCGAACTGACCACAGCTTATAAAGTCGTAAAGCACCACCAATCGTTTAGCTCTTTAGATTGTACGACAAAACTGAATGCCGTAATGTATCCTGATTCAAGTATCGCAGCAAAACAATCAACTGCAAGAACAAAAGCTACTGCTATCATTAAACACATTTTAGCTCCACACTCGATCGCGCAAATTAAAACAGAAGTCGAAAAAGTTCCTTTTTACGGCATTTCAACCGATTCTAGCAATCACAAAGCCGAAAAGTTATTTCCACTGCTGATACAGTACTTTACGGAAAAAGAAGGACTGCAAATTAAATTACTAAAAATAGACTCATTGCCGAATGAAACATCTGATACAATCACTTCATTTTGTATAAAATCGTTGCAGGATCAGAACATCCCCGTACAAAATATTGTTGCTTTCAGCGGGGATAACACAAACACTAACTTTGGCGGAAGAGATAGGTACGGAGTTAACAATGTTTTTTTTAAATTAAAGGAGATTTTGTCCAAAGACATTGAAGGCATCGGTTGCCCAGCGCACATTCTGCACAATACAGCGTCCACTGCTGCCGATGTGATGTCGATTGACGTGGAGTCTATTGTTCTGAAAATTTTCAAGTATTTTTCCATATTCACTGTAAGAGTGGAACGGCTTAAAGATTTTTGTGAGCAAGCAGCAATAGAATACAACAATATACTCTCACATTCCAGAAGTCGGTGGCTTTCACTACTTCCAGCAATTGAACGCATACTAAAGTTATGGCTGCCATTGAAAGAATTTTTCGCTAAGGAAGCAAAAGCCCCAAAAGCTGTAGTCGATTTTTTTGCTGATCCCTTATCAGAAGTTTACACACTTTTTGTGCACAGTCAAGCATTTCTGATTGAAAAACAAATTAAAAAGATTGAAAAATCAGTTATTACCATTGTTGAAGTGAAAAATGTATTACAGGATACAAAAAAACAGTTGAGTGACAGATTGATAAATAAATATTTAGGCAATCAAACAACACAACTTTATAACAAACTAAAGAATGAAGGCACAATTAATACAAGTCAATCCGAAACATTTGACAAAGAAACAGGAGATTTCTTTAACACTGCTATATGTTATCTCGAACAGTGGACAGAGCCGATGACAAAATTTGATGTTTTCGCTTGGATGATTTTAAATGATATTCCTCAATGGCAACAAGTAGAAGAAACTACAAAATATTTAAATGAAAAGGATATAGGAATAGATGATTCAATGTATGAAGAATTTATGTACTTAAAATCGTTTATTGAATGTGAAATCAGCGATGAATGGAAAGCTAAAAATATGGAAGCAAAATGGAAACACTTTTTTTGAAAAAACCGAAGAACTGGAAAGAAAAGCAAATCTTCTTAAAATGTGTCAATATATTTTTGCAATCCCAGGCCACAATGCTCACGTAGAACGAGTGTTTTCGTTAATTTCAGCGCAGTGGACGAAAGAACGAAGTTCACTCAGTGTAAGCACAATCGAAAGCATCATTCAATGCGTTTATAATTATAAAATGTCATGCACGGAATTTTATAATTACGTCAAAGGGGAAAAGGAATTACTGAAAAAGGTTAAAAGTACAGAGAAATATGAATGGGCAAAAAAAAAGGACGTAGTGTAAGAGTTTCTTATTTTTTGATTAAATTTTCTTAAATATTACCAGTGTTTTTGTATAATCCATGATTTACCCTATTTCTGTTCTAAATGTCCCGGTCGGCGTCTCGGAATTTATGGCAGGCCTACCTTAGAGCATACATTACATGGAGGGAGCACTGTGTGTATGCTCTAAGTGCGTAGTATCCTCTTAGTAGTCTGTGGTGACAACTGACAACATAATAGACAATGATAGACATTGGGTTCGTTTGGCAGAAAAAAGCGCTAGCAAGCGCTTGTAAGCAAAATGGCAGCGTTGTCAAATCGTAAGTAGCTATTTTCCTCCAGGACACGATGTTAGTTTTAACCGGGGGAACCTAACCTAATTAAATATAATATGTTTGTAAAGTATTCATATTAAAAACTTACCGATCATGAATTTTTAATAACATGTATATGTTTATTCATGTCAATATATTACTTAAAACTAATATTGCACAAAACAACTTATAAACTCTACTTCAAAACAAACAAATTAAATAAGCAAAATGGCGGATTGTGTCAGCGCTACTGAAGTAGCAATCGAGTCCTGGCCGAAAACTATTTCAGCACTTGTAAGCGCTTGCTGGCGCTTTTTTCTGCCAAACGCACCCAATAATCACATTTTATTTTTGTATGTTTGTACCGTAGACACATCGTAGACAGTTCTCTGTCTACGGTTTGTACATATTTTGGGTATGTTCCGAAATACAACGCAGTGTACTGTCCAATGCAAATGACGTCATCATTTGACACTTTATTGTACTAACGTGCCGCCGCCATATTGCGTCGGATATCCGGCCATAATAAAACAATTTTAAATTGTGTGTTTGCCGAATGAAGCATGCCAGAATTTGTTTCTATTTATTCAAATACAAAAATTATAGAATAATTGATGGTATATCCATTAGGAAGATATAATGATTTTTGGAGCACAAAATGACAAAATAATCGCCAACACTTTTCCAAATGGCGCAAAAGTATGACGTCATATACTGTCCAATGTTTTGGAACGAATCACCAGTATAGCGTCGATTCATGACGTCATTTGCATTGGACAGTACACTGTGTTGTATTTCGGAAAATACCCTTCATAAGCACAAGGTACTCTGTGATAAGCACAGTTGAGTTTATAAAACAAATAACAATTTATGAATGTAATGTAATCTAACAGGCTGCGTTGGACTGAGTATTCTGATTGTATTTATGTTATAGTAAACACTCAACATATATTGATACTAAATTTAGAAAATAGATGTTACAATGTGGACTACAAAAACTTTTTTGACGAAAACTAAACGGGGTAATATTTTAAAAGTAAGGTTATAATTAAACCTTTTAATTCATACAGAAACTTTTTATATTTCATCATCAGACAATTGTTACACTAGTGCTATTTCAAGGACAATAATGTGTTAGGCTTATCGAATCTAACTTTTGGCTGTTAGTCATGTTTAAAAATCATCACAGCGTCACTGATGCTGTGATTATTTTTCCAAACCAATTTCGTGGCAATGCATGTAACGAGTGAGAGAAATTATACGAATGTAGTTTGCCAAAACAATCTTAAATTGTTCCATGCTTTATATTGAACAGGTATAAATATGTAGGAAGAGCTCTTTAAATTAGTGACATTTAAATTAGCTCTATTCTTTTCCATGTAGTGTATGCTGAAATGGATAGATAGAATTTCTGAAAATTTATGTGTGTTAATTTTTACTGCATTCCCAATGTGCTATCACAACTTAAGAAACAAATAATATTGAATTTTAACATGGGATGTGTTTGTATGTTCTTGGGGAGTAAGGTGTTTTATTTGGTAGAGGTTTGGCCCTGATTATAATAATACCAATAATGCACCGTTATCGAAAAAATAAATAAAAACTATTATAACCTAAAATTCATAAAACATGGAAAAACATGCAATATTATTGTGAAAGCTGGATAGCAGACAGAATTTAGAAATGATTATAATACTGTAGGTATTTTATTTCTGAATTGTTTAAAACTGCCCAGAAATACTTGAACACCCAGAAATACTTTCAGTTGTAATAGGTTAGAAGGTTGTGGCGGGAGCGAAGGCAACCTGATTTTATAGATATCTGATCTGATCAAATCTGTACTAAAGTTGAATCAACACGCCATGACTCCAAGTAGTCTTGTCTCTCTTACTCCTAGTGTTTTTGTAAAGCCATAGGCGTGGAGGGAGAGCAGCTCCCGCCCGCCGTAGCATACCGCAGGCACCTGTGTGAGCCTCCCCCCAGCATGCCCCTCCCCCTCTCATACCTTGCCCACCCCTCCCCCCTACCACCAAACATTTCTAAATTTCAACCGAATATTTATTTCCCCTGTCACTGTTGGATAGCACTTATTGGAACATGTTAGTTATCTTAATCCTGTTTGTTCTACTGAAAATTCTACAAGTGCATATTATTATAAACATACAGTTGTTACTTAAAACACTATTGCTGTACACAATCAAGAAAGGCCATTAATTGATAGAATCAGGTGTTACTTTGTGGAAATCCATAAATTGAAGATGAGTTGGTAGGGGTGGAACATTTTTTTATTTTTTAAGGCCATTAATGTAAAAATAGGTTTTTGATTTTGAATTAGTATCCTGTGGCATGATTTTGTTAGTGATTTTAGTTTTAGTAAATTGACTGATTTTTATCGACTATGTGTTTTTGTCGATTAATGATACTGCTAGATTTAAGATGAATTCTCCTTATCATGGTAATGGCCCATATCCAGTGGTGGAGATATATAAAAACATACTTTTGTTTTAGATTGTGAGAGAACATTATTTAAGAGATGATTTACTCTGTGGATCAGCTGCTTGCAACATTTGTCCTCATAAGGATGATGAATTTGTTTTGGATGCAAAACCACACTCAATCTGTGCACTATTTGATTATGGACATTACTTAATATTAGACACCAATGTCGTGTTGCATCAGATAGATGTTCTGGAAGAAGATGCATTAACAAATGTTATTATTTTACAAACTGTCCTTGAAGAAGTAAAACATCAAAATACTGCCATTTTTCAACGACTGTTAGAAATCATAGGCAAGAAGACAAGAAAATTTTACTCTTTTGTTAATGAACACCACAAGTAAGGTTATTTTTATACTATAGTAGCAATCTGCTTTGGCTTTGCACGGGTGATTTTTGGTCTCGAAAACATATGCATGTATTATCCTATACCTTTAAACGAGCAATTTTTGTATATATTTATATGTCGCTCAAGTGGATATCGGGCCGTCGCGAAATCGTAGTGTCCTGGTTCGCGTCCTGTCTTTGGTCCTACTTTTTTCCTTTTTTTTTCAAGTTCATTTCTTTTGTGAGAAAATCCATTATTTTGAGACCTTTTTTTAGTATTTTTTTAAAAATACGAAAATTTTAATTAAACTAATTGTACTTATGATTTTTTACTCAAATAACCAGTTCAGTTTTTTCTATTATGTCAATAAGATCAACAAAATATTATTCATGTTTCATCAGTATGTAATTTGTATCTAAATATAATTTCCAAAACACACAATTTCCAAAAAAATACCGATCAAAGCTCGGTCATCCAGGTACTACATATAATACCTACTTCCTTTTGAATCATTCTGTCTATTGATGAAAATTGCATCATAATCCGTAGCCTAGTTTAAAAGATCTAAGTGTACAGATGGCGAAAGTGACTTTGTTTTATACTGTGTATGGTTACAGAAAATTTACTGAAAAAAAAAAAACAAAAAAAAATCTATGTGAGAATGAAAATGGAGCACACAGTATATGGTAAATGGTTGCTGTGGCCCATAGACATCCACATTTATCCTCAATTAAGAATCAAAATGCAAAAGCGTTGTCACCCAGGAGGTAAAGTTACAGCCTATATACGTCCCACTGCTGGGCACGGGCCTTCCATCATTTCTAAGAGGGTTTTAGGGCAAGGAAGTGTCCGCCGCGCTGCCCTAATGTATGTTGGTGAACTTTACATGTATTCGAAATATGTTTTATTTTTCCTATTCCTTAGACATGCAGGTTTCCTCATGATCTTTTCCTTCACCGCCGAGCATGTGGTAAATCAGCACTTAAAATTGCAATTAACTATTTCATTGGTGCCGGTGGGGATTGAACCCGGGTTACTTGCATTCTGTTATATTTACGACGAGTGTTAACCATCTGAGCGACCACGGCTCTTCACCGATAAGATTAAGATGAAATGCCTTGATTCCAGTAAAAAGGGTCCGGGTTCTCTACACACCATAGGAAACAGCAGCATTACGCTGGTATTCTGTGAGAATGTGGTCTATGTAGTGCTACTAAAATAATATAGCTACGGCGTGGCTCTACCATGTAAAAAATTCTTTCATTCTGTGGGTATTGTAAAAGAAGACAGAGGAAAATGAAACAGGAAATGGGCATTAGCATCTTACCATTAACTTAAAATAAAAAAACAGTTGCCGACCCACCTGCCGAATAGCAACTATGGCAATAAGGGGGATTCCTATGAAGCAATCTATAGGGGATGCCCATGTTCTATGGTGGACTTTTGATAGGTTGTTCATTCATTGAATGTATGACACTAAATAGTGTACAACATTATTATTATTATATAAAAAAGATAAAAGGAGTATGTTAGGGCTGAATCTGAGTGACAGGGTGAGAAATTGTATGATAAGAGAAGAGTGTGGTGTGGAAGATGTTGTGACCAGGATTAAGAAAGGAATGCTTCGGTGGTTTGGTCATGTGAAAAGAATGAATGAGAAGAGTGACAAAGCAAATTGATGTTGCAGAAGTAAACGGCAGAGTCGGAAAGGGCTGTCCTAGGCAAAAGTTTACTGACCAAATTGGCGATATATTGAATATAGGTCAAATTAGGAGTATCCTTAACCGACGAGCATGTATGTATAGGTATATGGATATGGAGGACGAGAGAGAGGTGTGTCAGGATCGTGCCAAATGGAAGTCTGTAGTCTCTGCCTACCCCTCTGGGTGACAGGCGTGAGTGTTTGTGTTTATGGATTGTTATGTATTGATTATGTTGAGTGTAAAATTGTTATACAGTGTGTAAGTGTAAACACCGTTGTCACTGAAACCATAGGTGGTTGGCCTTAATATAAAAATATTTATTCGATTTTTTTTAAAAAAAACGCTATTTTCTTTTATAAAATTAAAAAAGTTTCTGTCCAACACCGTCCGTAAATTCATGGATACCCTATGCGCTCGAGTGACATAACCACTGTAAAGATCACCGCCCGCCCTTGCTACCTACACAACATTTCAATATAAACACAATGGTACACATAACCATCATGAAACTTTTCCTTCATACTTTCACACTTGCTTAGGACAGATAAAAATTCCTACCCTTTGTGTTGCGTGACGAGTCCAAATTAATGTAAGTTAGATTTAACAACAAAGAAAATTAAACATTAATAATAGTAAATAGTAAATCATTAGGTAGGATTTTTGGCGTATTTACCGTATACCGTACCGTGGCCCTGGAACGCAAAGGGCATTTGAAGCATAAGCTCATACAAAGCGAGGCCAAGACAAAGGATTTGTACAGCTTGATGTGTAGCCTGATTGATTGGTTATTTACACTTACCTATTAAATAAAATCCTCGTAAATGAATTCCATTTTGATCAGCTTTTACATTAATCGTAAAAGCTAGAAGCACAACAGTGTCATTTCTCTAAATACACTAAGAATTCGCCTTTTGAGTTTGGACGTATTACGGAACTTTGTTGCATACACTCGGCGCTTCACTTCTCCCGAAAGATAAAAGTCCAGCGGGGTAAGGTCGGTTCATCGCCCAGGAAACTCCTCAACCAGCATAGCCCTGATTTGCAGCTGAAAATGTGCAGGGGCACCGTCATGTTGATAGTAGAGGTTTCTCAGTGAACGAAGAGGCAAATTTCCACTGCACGTTTATGTAGGACATAATTACAAATTAAATACACTCGCACCAAAACTACAACCTAAAGCGACGTAGAATGTCGGCACTGCGCGGCGCGGTTTTAAATCAAATTAACACGTACATTCCGTACCGACGCAGCTGGACGCAGCGAAGGACTGACACACTGACACAGTGACATTGGCCTTGACCGTTTGTTGTAAATTCTGTAGGTATATCCCTACTTGCCTAGGGTGAAATAATTGTAAGAAAAAATTGAGATTTGACTAAAAAAAAAGTTGTTATTTTTCATTGAAATTACTTTCTATAAGTGAAACCAAACCACCGGTTTCAAGGACAGCGGTGTTTACACTAACACCCTGTATATGTGGAAGGTAGATTTCATTAAATGAGTTTGTTTTGCAACTTGATCTGGCGTGTATCTTTTAATGGCAACTGAGGAAAATTAATTAGTTTAAATAGTAATATGGCGTGTAATTTGACAAATGTAGTGTTTCCCGGAAAATTTGATCCCAGGACTGACTATTGGAGTGAATATAAAGAACGTTTATTGTGTGCTCTGGAAGCCGCGGATTGGGTTTTTCCTATCACAATGCGGAAAGGAAACATATTCATTAATTGTTTCATTATTGGTGCCTAGAAGACCGACTTCTGTGACATTTAAAGACATATTGGCAGTTCTTGACCAATTCTATGAACCTCAAGTGAATTAAATTTTACAAACTGATAAATTTCATAAACGTCAACAAAATCATAATGAAAGTATTCACGACTTTATTGCGGCTATTGGCTCTCTGGCTTCCAGGTGTAATTTTATGGATTTAAAAAGACAGCTATGGGACCAATTAGTGTTATGTGTGCGTGAAGAGCGTCTCGTCGGAGTTTAAAGACAAAAAATCTTACTTATGAGTTAGCAGCGTAATTGAGCCTTAACTATCAAGGTACATCCTCAGATTTGTACCTGAAAACAAGCATGTTGAAGCAAACTCCGTCCACAGCCACATACATATATTGTGTAATTGCATTCATGTTGTCATTGTGCAAGATCACACAGCGACATCTGAACAGATGATGGGTGTCTTTGTTTGCTCAGATAATATTCGACCACCATTCAAAGCAGATGTTATGATTGATGGTGTAAAGGTTAGCGTGGAAGTGGACTCAGGTGCTTCAAGGACAATCATGGCTGAAGATACATAGTATAAGCTGTGGTCTGTTTCCCTACCCTAGGAGGCGACAGGCGTGAAGTTTTTTATGCGGACCTGTGATGAACTGGTGTTAGGTCGAGCTCATGTTTGAGTGTCATTAGGAAACAAGGAAGCACAATGTGAGCTACTGGTTGTTTCTGGTCGTGGGCCTAGCCTTTTAGGAAGAAACTGGTTTAAAATTTTTGGCTTAGAGATAGCTGGCATATGCTGGACAGATGATGAGAAGGTTGATGAATTATCAAAATCTTTTCTGGAGTTATTCAAACAATGACTTGGAGAGTATAAGGGTCTTCAAGTGTCGTTAAATGTACGAGCTGATGCAATGTCACGGTTTTTGAAGGCACACCTGGTACCATTTCCTCTGATAAAACAAGTTGAGGAACAATTAAAATGGGTGGTGAATGAAGGTATATTAACCCCTGTAAAATACTCTAAATGGGCTACTCCATTAAGAATTGTAAAAAAAGATGACGGCTCACTTCGAATATTATGTGGTGACTACAGGTCAACTGTTAGAGGACCGTAGAGACTGATACATTTCCTTTACCAGCTGCTAATGAGTCCTTTGTGAAATTAAGTGGTGGAAGAACTTTCAGTAAGATGGACTTAAAACAGGCTTACATGCAGATGAAAGTGGACAAGGACACAGCTATGTTGTTAACACTGAATACTCCGTAAGGTTTAATGTGGATGAACCGGCTAGCATTTGGAGTAAATGCAGCTCCTGGGATCTTCCAGCATGTGATGTCGACTGCACTTGCAGGTATTGAAAGAGTAGCATGTCTATTGGATGATGTCGCTGTTAGTGCAAGGAATAAGGAGGAGCGTGATCAAAGACTAAGGGTGGTCATGACCAAAATAAATGCAATGGGATTTCGGTTAAATCTGAACAAATGTGTGTTTGCGTCAAATCAGATAAGTTTTTTAGGACATATGATTGATGCAGAGGGATTGCACCCATCACCTATAAAAGTGAAGGAGATAAATGAGAAACCAGCACCTATGAACAAAGAAGAGCTACAGGCATTTTTAGGGTTATACAATTTTTATGAAAAATTCATTATGAACAAAGCTACAATACTGGAGCCAAGCAAAGAAACCTTGGGTATGGGGTTTGCTGGAGCAGGTTGCATTTGATAAAGCTAAGGATTTGTTGTCATCAGATTTAACCTTAGTTGGCTATGACTTAAAAAAAGAGTTATTGTTAATCTGTGATGCATCGGAATATAGTATAGGTGCAATAATTGCCCATGTAATGGAGAATGGGTCAGAACGACCAGTGATGATGGCATCCAGAACGTTACAACCCCACGAGCGACGGTATGGACAAAATGATAAGGAAGCTATAGCCATAATTTTCGGGATTACAAAATTTCATGAATTTTTACTAGGAAGGAAGTTTTGTATCTTGTACAGATCATAAACCATTAATCGAATTATTTAATCCGAATAAACCTATTCCGGATCAGATTTCACCTAGAATGTTGCGGTAGTCTGAAATTGGCGTGTTATGAATATGACATAAAATACAGACCTGGAAAATGCATTAGTAATGGAGATCCTCTTATCCGTTGGACTTCTATTAACGCAGCTGAAGTGCGAGGGATGGATTCGTTAGCGGATGTGTTACTTTTAGAGGAACCTCCCTCTGGATTCAACTTGGATGCAGCGAAAATTGCTTCTGAGACTAAAAAAGACCCAGTACTACAAAAGGTTTTATTTCATGTGCTACATGGATGGACTTGCAAAAATACTGATTCCATACTCCAGCCGTGTTGGAAGCGAAGAGAGGCTCTTTCACATAATAAAGAGTGTTTATTGTGGTATAACAGAGTCATTATACCCGCTTCTTTACAACAGCAGGTATTAAAAAAAAATTATTATTATTGCATGCACAGCATGCTGGAATTGTCCAAACGAAAGCCTATGCTAGAGGATACGTATGGTGGGTCGGTATGGACGCTCAGATATAGGCTGCAGTACTGTCTGTGAGTTGTGTCAGGCCGTGAGAAACAATCCACCAAGAGATCCGCATACATGGATTTTACCTGACAAGCCATGGAGTCGTGTCAATGCAAGGGGACAGGAAGACATTTTTTGTTATGATCGACAGCTATAGCAAATGGTTTGAGGCAGATATTTTATCTAATATGAGTAGTGGAGCTCTAATAGCAAGTTGTCGCAGGATTTTTGCTTCGCAGGGATTGAAAGAAAAATTTATTTCGGACAACGGTACAGCTTTTAGCTCAAGGGAATTTAATAAATTCCTGCAGAACAATGGCATCGAGCACTTGTACTCATCCCCATATCACCTGGCAACGAACGTACAAATCAAACGGGCGATACAGACCTTCAAGAACAAGATTAAGAAAATGTCTGATGCAGGTGATCATGGACTGAGAAATTACCTAGGGTGTTATACTCTCTCAGAACGGTGCTTAATCACCTCGGTAAAACTCCTGCGGAGATGTTGAATGGACGTAAATATAAAGCTGCGGTGTCGGCCCTACATCCCGATAGCGGGCCAGAGCGCTCTGAGCGACAGCTGGAGGAGGCAGTACAGCGTGCGCCCACCCGAGCCTTCGCGCTCCACCAGCCCGTGCTGGTGTGTGCCTATGGGCCAGGAGAGAAGTGGCGACGCGCCATCATTGAGTATATTGAAGGCCCTGGTTGTTATAAGGTGAGAACGGAAGATGGACTGTTAATCCGTCGACATATTGACCAAATACTGATGCGATCTACTGCCGTAATCGAGAACCAGACCCCCGATGTCCTGCCAATACCTCAATCACGTAGGAGATCAAATTCGTCTTTTGGGTCTGACCCGCCAATACAAATACCACCACCAGAAATGTGGCCTGAAATTATTGGCATACCAAGTACTGATTAAAATTGTAATTAAAGTTGGTCATTGGTGATTAGAAACAAATAATAAAAAACAACAATTAAAATGGTTTATTTCAACTTAAGTCCTTAACTATGATTGTAACCATGTTATTGGGATAGGAAGGTATTATGTTATGTATTGATAATGTTGAGTGTAAAATTGTTATATATGTGGAAGGTAGATTTGATTAAATGAGTTTGTTTTGCAACTTGATCTGGAATGTATCTTTTATGTATGTTATGTAAAAAAGATATTGATATATTGATTTAATTAATATAAGTAATATAAACTTAACACTTACTAGATCATATATCGTTATTTGACGCTGGATAGCAACTTGCCAGATGCCTGGTACTGTGATCAGCAATCCACTTGCCTGGTGTGGCTTTTATGGCAAGAGGGGTTCCTTACCTAGAGAGACTCATTTTCAGCAGTGGACTTGTGATGAAGAAGGAGAAACGGTGATAAGTCCCTAGTAAATGATAAATATGCATGTTAAGAAAATAGCGTTTCTCCTTTGTGGCGAAGAGTTTCATTTTCTAGTAATTGGGAAAGGCTAAACTTGGACAAAAGTAAAGTTTTCCAATGCCTCTGTGAACTTCATATGTCTAAGTGAATGCTTTGTTCATGCTCTTACATCGGATTAGGCATATTATGTGATATTTAGTTGTAATTTCAGAGCCATGGTAGCTCAGATGGTTAACGCTCGCTGTAAATATTACTGTTTTGTTTTTTCGAGTTTAATCCCTGTCGGCACCAATGAAATTCTTAAAAGTGCTAATTTTCCACGCGCTCGTCGATGAAGGAAAATATCGCGAGGAAACCTGTACGTCTGAGAAATCTATATTTTGAAGATGTGAAGTTCGCTAACATGCTTCCTTGCCCTGAAATCCTCTTAGAAATGAGGGAGGAAGGCCTGTGCCCAGCAGTGCAGGCTGTAACTTTTTTTAACTTAAATTGTAATTTTAGTCAATTTTTTAATCCTTTTTTTTCTAGGTTAGGGTATTATGAAGAAACTGTCTTCATCACCCTATGTATAAAAGTCCCTAAATAGAACAAGTTTATAATAAAATAATTCTAGAGCACAATGTCTGGTCTAATATAAATACTTTATATAATATAATACTCTGGACTAATATAAATATTCTATGATTAAAATATATATTTTTCCAGAGATACATATATAGAGCGAAATCCAGGAGAAAAACAAAATGACAGGAATGACCGTGCAATACGTAAAGCTGCTGCTTGGTATGCTTCCCATCTGAGTATAAATAATTTAGAAGGAGAATACCCTCAAATTGTGTTACTTACTGATGATGAGAACAATAGAAAAATTGCACAAGAAGAGGGAATTGTTTGTTGTTCAGGTAAGAAGGTACTAAAAAACATTATTCAAATTTTTAAAAATGACATTGGTTTTATTTGGTTACTACTAAACAAAAATGGATAAATTAAATTTGATACTTTTTTTTGTAGATTTGTTTGTTGAGTTTGTTTTATCATCAATTTGTAATGACTCGAAAACAGCACGTAGATGCAGCTCAGAAGGAAAATCGGTCTGAAGTTCTTCAAGACAGTGTTGTCGCCTTTCTTGAAAAACAAGACCACCCCACTTCACATGGAGTACGAAATTAAGGAGCTTCTGAAGGGCTTTAACTATCGTTTTTCCACCCGCTTTCAGAAGCTCCGCATTAATGTCATTCTCGCCCAGGGCTTGCCGTTTTTAAGGTACTGGAGAGCCATTCTAATCTTGCTCTGACTGACATCTGGGATATCATCGGAATAGTGTTGGATAAGACTTGCTCTTGGATCGCTACTCACACTTGCATGTGGCTACAACAATGACGTGTAAAGCTGCCCATAAAACCTCTTAATCTCACTCAAAATGTCAGGTGCCCCGGAAACGATACTGTCACATTCGGTTTTCAGCTTCGACTTTGGCTCTTTCTGGCAGACAGATCACTGGCAAAGACTTCGGAGCCGTGGTTCCGCTCGATCGCTTCTTCAATACGAGCAGTATTGAAGTTGCGTAAGTCCGAAATCTGTCTGTTCAGTTGCCTGTATGCTGTCGAATCTGCTGAAAACTGCAGGCTTTGCCTGAATGGTATCTATAAATGTAATTTATGACATGATTTAGATAATCATCAACAACCATTTATTTAATTAATTATTTAAACAATTCGATTTTACAAAAACTATCTCCAATCTTTTCTGATAAAATGTAGCCCAGGTCACACTCCTGACATTGCTCTCTATGCATTCGTGAAGTTTCATAGCAATCTATTCAACCATTTCAAAGATTAGCTTGGACAGACAGGCAGGCGATAGACAGACAAACATTTTAAAAATGGTTATCCATTTTTTAATGGCTGCAAATAACCCCCTAAGCTTACTACAAGGTTAGTGGTGTAGTAAACATAGGCTAGACTACATTAAACTTCTAAACTATCTTAAACTTTTAAATAATTTTTGGTCAGATCTATGCAGAACTAGCTTACTTTAGCTTGCAGCAGTAGGCTTGGGTTTGGATGGACGCTCTGGGAAGTCTGTAGTAAGTCAATGTGTTCAGGATCATCCATCTATTATATCAGATTTGATAGACTATAAATCCTCACCAAAGAACACAGATCAATAGGGCTTGGTGCTACCATCTACTTGGGACCCCGTAAATAAACTAAATCATACTACTGCAAGACTTCAAGATTCTATTAGCTTATTCTGCATAGATCAGATCAAATGCTAATATTTTAAATTTGAACTAAGTTTTTGTGAACTGTGACATCAGGATGTCAGTCCCCCCATGATCATGGATGCTGTACAGCGCCTAAAACGTTGGGAATAAAAAGTAAATATTAAAGTTTTATCCAAATAATTTATATGTATATTTACATTTTTTTTTCAGTAAAAGATTACATTGAAAATGTGAATGGTTTTGTTGGTCTTGTTGACAAGTTATCAAAGAATGTTATCCCCGAGAGCTGCTCAAAGGATGCACTATACCCAGCACACTTAACTCCAACACAAATTCATACTGGTATTAGAAATGGAAAATTATATCAAGGAACATTTCATGCTTCACGTGAGAATTTCTTGGAAGGCACTTCTGTTGTTAGTGGATTTGAAAAGCCGGTAATTTTTTCATATTTTATGTTACATATTTCGTTAAAAAATACTAAAAGAAATCACATATTATAGTCTGTTCGCTTAGATGTGGTCGCCTTTGTGTCGTGCCGCCTCGGCACGTGAATCTTGTCAAAGGCGCCGCCGTGACATCAAAAGTCGGCATGTACGGCATTCACCCGCAGGGAAATTTGGCATTTTAAAGCGAAACATACTGAAAGGTTGTTTTTGTTAACACTGCTACATATAGAGACTATGTTTTTTCATCCCTGGGAGGACAGTGAAGTGCCTCAAGATGAAATTTTGAGTGAATCATTAACAAAAATTCTAGTATGGATTCAGAACATGATGACGTTGAAAACCTTATTACAAATACAGGTGGCAATGACTCCGACACTTCGAGGGTTGAAGAATAGTGTTTATTTTACTTTTGTTTAAGTTTACCTACCTACTCATATTTTTCATTTAAATTATATTTACTAAGTTGTGTTTGCTATTTATATTCGTATTTTATTACAAATCAAATAATTTATTCAGTATCAGAGAACATTTATTTAACAAACACATTAAAATAATAAACATAACATAAACACTCACGCCTGTCACCCAGAGTGGTAGGCAAAGATTACAGACTTCCATTTGGCACGTTCTTGACACACCTCTCTAGCCTCATCGGCATCCATATACCTACGCATACATGCTCGTCGGTTAAAGGTACTCCTAATTTGGCTCATTTTTAATGTATTGCCAATGAAACTTACAGAGTTTTGGTCGATAAAATTTCGCCTAGGACGTCCCTTTCCGACTCTTAACTCACTGTTCACTTCTGCAACATAAATTTGCTTTGTCACTCTTTCCTCATTCATTCTTTCCACGAGACCAAACTACCGAAGCATTCCTTTCTTAATCTTGGTCACAACATCATCTTGAAAATGTGTGGTTTCTTTTCTTAACACACAATTTCTCACCCTGTCACTCAGATTCAGCCCTAACATACTCCTTGACAATCGCATTTCTACTGCGTTTATTCTACTCTCGTTCTTCTTCTGCCGCACCCAACTTTCACTACCCTACGTTAAAGTAGGGACCAACACAGCATTGTTAATTGCCATACATGCCTTTTTTAACACATTCTGACTTTCCACAATAGAGTGTAGGAGAGCCCTATTTACTCTACTATTTCCTGCATCCACTGGTTGTTCTATATTTTTATCATATCTTCCATCCTTGCTAAAGACGCATCCCAAATATACAAATTCATCTACTTGTTCGATCAACTTCTATTCTTATTTCAATTATCGTTTTACTTTCTTCTGTTTCAAAAACGATAACTTTCGTCTTACTTGCGTTCACTTTGATACCCCTCTTTTAATGATCTGTTCATTAGTGTTACCATCATTTGCAAATCGGCCGACGACGCACAAAGAACTTGATCATCGGCGTACAAAAGGCATTTGACGGTTACCTCACCCATTCTTAATCCGCATTCTTCAACTTTCAAATTATATTATAAAAAATAATAAAATAAAAACGAAATAATAATTGCGTCTCCGGGTGTACCAACACTATCTTAGCAAACAGAGTATACTCTTTTATGGTAGTTGTATGTCGTACAAATGTGTGTGTACTTCTTTTGTAAAATAAAGCCAACAAGACTATATAAAATGAACATAACATGCTGACATTTATTTATTAAGTTACATTAAAAGTGCTTAGTATTTCTGTCTTCTCTTTCAGATTATATTATGTATGTGTGTGTTTGAATTATTATAGGTGTTTATTTTCCATATTTTGTTTTTTACATGTTCTTGTAAACTTATTATCTTTAATATATATGCATGTATATTATTGGTTTCTGATTATAAATGGACCTATAAAAATATTCTTATCGTCCAAGTTTCTGTCAAGTGATATGTAATCATTAAATTTACAAAAAATATTAATTACAATTTAAAAATATAAAAAAGAGTCTGTGTCCCCCGAACAATGTTGTATTTCATCATTGAGCATGTGAGGTGTGGTATATAGGCATTTAGCACTTTTAATAATGATTTAAGTGGTGCTCAAATTCCGGTTGCTGTTTTAGTATTGAATATAAGATTAGTGTTTGGTGTTGAACTGCTATACAAATTTCGTTTAATTATTCATGTTACCTTATATCCTGTCTCTGGAGTTATAGTGCTGGTATGTGCTTAAATCTGTCATTCAGTATAGTGGTGGATGTTTTCTCTAAATTGACCGTCACTCATAGAGCATCACAGTCCGAGAGCTATTGCGACAATGTAGGTGAATCTTGCGATACTTATGACGGAAGTAGATTACAGACAGAAAACTACTCACAAATACTGACCAAACTTTTAAGTAGTTACGAGTAAGGTCATTGCCAAGACCGTTGTCTTGTCCGGAGTGTGGTGCCACTCACGCTGAAATCTTCAGAATTTTTCAGATTCTTTTGCAAGGACACATCGGCATTAACAGGGCAGTTGATGGTGACATCGTGGCCATAGAAATTCTGCCCAAAGAAGAATGGCGAAAGCCAAGTGATATTGTTCTTGAAGACAAAGCGGATGATCCCGGAGATTTATTAGAGGAAGAAACTGAATTGTTGACAACTGTAAAGCCCATTGATACTAGTGATGATGAGATCACGCCAACTGGGAAAGTAGTTGGTATAATAAGGAGAAAGTGGCGACAGTACTGTGGGATATTAAAACCTAGCAAGTTTCCAGGTAGCAATTCAGTGAAATGTTGAAATTATCATATTTTTTGTAATCATTTATTTGTTCATACATACATAATACATCGCATCGCGGCTGTGATGTGATGTGATGGTAGAATCCAAAGGACAAAAAATATTAGTTTAGACGGAGAATTGAGCAAGAAGTGATAGCACTACATAATCATAAACACAATATCCTATTAGTTACCTATTATGACTAGGCTAGGCATTTCACACTTTGTTAGAAGTCCCATAAGAACATAGGACCTATAAGTCCCGGACCAATGTAGAATGGATTGTTTGTTAATGTCTCTTTATGTCACTATAATTATGATTGTGTGTATTATTATCTTTTTATTTTAACTTGTTATAGCTTAAATGATATAAATCAGGCTCAGGATGTTTCTTGATTTCATATTGACAGCAATAATGTAATTTCACTGGTAGCAACATAATACAGGTATCGAGATATTAATAAATAAGAGTAACTAATAACAGATGATTAATTTTAGGTGCAACACGACACTTGTTTACGCCGGCTGAAAGGAAAATCCCGCATGTACGTATTGAGACACGGCAAAGTGATGTATTGGCCTCGCAAAGGATACTAGTGGCGCTCGATTCCTGGCCTAGGAACAGTCGATATCCGCTTGGGCATTTCGTGCGCTCTCTGGGACCTATCGGTAAATGCACCTTATGTTTTTTTTCTTGGTAATGATCTCGTATGGTTGCTTTTTTGCCAGTGTGAAGAATTAGTAAGATATCCCCTATAATAATTTGCCCATAACTTCCCCACAATGCGTCACATTAAGGAAGCATTTGGGAGAACAATCGATAACAATAGTACTATTCTCAATCTCCCAAAAACTCCCGTCAAGTTCTTGAGGTCTTTAAAAAAATTATTTATATCAACACCAGAGCACTTGTTTTGTCGGTCAACTGATATGTAACATGAGCAGACACTTAATGCACGAAATAGCATCACTTTTACATTTCGATTTCGAAACATTCAACCGTTATTTCAACGATAAAACAGGAGCAACAATTCGCTGGCGTTCAATTTCCGGCTAAAACTCGCATCTAGCGTTGCCAGGCGTCTGGATAAAGCCGGACACAGTCAGGCTTTTTGGTTATGTGTCTGGCCAAATTAGAAGATGTCTGCCCCGTCTGGCTTTTGTTAGGCTTTTTATATTTGACCAATTTTTTACATTTTTCATGTACTTACGTACATAATACTGAAATTATTGGAATTAATATTGTTATGAATATTGAATGATTAATAATAAATAAGACTGATTTATTCAATTTTATTGTTATTTGGTTAGAATTTAAATTTATATATGAAAAGTAATAAAAAGCATAGTTTTATTTAAAAAAATTGTCATGTTATACTAAGACTAAAAATTAAGGGTGTCCATCCTTTTTACCATAATGTCCAGCCAAAATGTCCAGCTAAGCTCGGTGATCTGTCCGTCTTTTCGGTTTTAAGACCTGGCAACCCTACTCGCATCCGTCATATTGTGTAGGTTATAGATTGGTTTAATTTATTTTTAAAAATTAAATTGTCAATAAGAATTGACATCTAAATGATTCTCATAATTGTACAGTACCTTTAAAATTAAATGAATCTATAAAATTAAATATTATTGCCTATGTTTCCCATAATTTCAAAAGTTTGGCCAGCGGTTTAAAGAAAAGGTGTTATCATGACGCAGATTATAAACATATTCTAAAAATTTCTTTCTTATTTTATAAAAGCACACAGTTCACCTTGTGGTAAGTGGATGCTAAAGCCCATAGGCGCCTAAATTCATCCTTGATTAAGATTCAAAATGTAGATACTTTTTCTCCTCTTAGGACTAAGATGGAATGTCTCATTACTAGAAAGATGATCTCTGGCTCTCTATACTCACCATATGAAACACAACAGTATAAGACTGGTATACTGTGAGAGCATGGTAGAGATTAAAAGTTGCTTGTATGCGGGTGTTGGAACAAGACTCAATATAATATGTAATGGTACTTAAATATGTTTTGTACCAGTAGGGTAGAAAGATTCTTGTGTGGTGGTACAAGTAAGTGAAGTGTATGGCGGCCTTCCACTGGATGGAGTGATGACCTGTAAGACATGCAGGAAATCAATCGACCTTATTTTGTAGCATTCCTCGGGGGAGGCCTATGTTCAGCAGTGGACTTGTGATGGGCCGTAATGATTATGATGATGCCATTATAAAATGTACATATTTTTCTTTGTCAAATGACGTTGGCTAAATGAGATCTTACAAACTATCCTGTACAGTTGACTATATAATTAAAGTGAATTATTCTTTTCAATTTTTTTAGGCGACAAAAATGCCGAGAATGAGGTTATATTGCTAGAACATGATATACCACATGCTAGATTCAGCGAAGCAGTGTTGGCCTGTCTACCGCCTGATGACTGGACCATACCAGAGGAAGTGAGTTTATACATTCAGGTTGCAGGCATAATTAATATATATTTATTTTTAAATTCCATGATTACTACTAGTTATTACGGATTTTATCGCATATATTTAACTATAACCCGACGTTTCGTTACCTCGGCGCGATAAAATCCGTAAAAACTAGTATTATTTAAATGTGTAGTGTTCGCGTAAATATAAGAAATCGTCCATTATTACTTCTCGCCTGGAGCCTTTTATTTAACTAATAATGATAACAATGTTGTGGTCTAAAATATGTGAAATATGTTAATGGTATAGGTACACACACGCGATGTGTTTGAATGCTTTTCGTTAAGCCAATTTACCCACTTTTCTCCATGGCGTAATGGCTATGCAAAATCCTGATGTGAAATGATTTTTCGAATTGCCAAGGGAACCGCACCGCAGAGACTACTTGTTCTATTACTTATTTTGAATAGGAAATAAAGAAACGCGTGGACTTGCGTGCGCTGTGCATTTGCTCGGTGGACCCGCCCGGCTGCACGGACATCGACGACGCGCTGCACGCGCGCGCGCTGCGGTGCGCCGGCGACCTGCGCACCTACGAGGTGGGCGTGCACATCGCCGACGTCACGCACTTCGTGCGACCCAACACCGCTCTAGACAAGGAGGCTGCTCTAAGGTCTACCACCGTTTACTTGGTCGACAAGAGGATTGATATGGTTCCAGGTTAGGAAAAATAATTTTTATACAGGACTATTTTTCAAAGCGTACCTAAATTTTATGTTTAAGTTCAAATGCAGTCAAACCTGGATAAGCGAGAGTTTAAGGGAGCACAATCTCATTCTCGATTGTAGAGGTTTCTCACTAACCCGAGTTTCTCGCTAATGCAGGTACATGGGTAGCATTTCTCTCTTATAGAGGTACGCAGCAATAACAACGTTAATCAGTTCCACGAAATAGAATAGGTACAATATTGATGAGAAAACAATACAAAAACAATGGTAGGAAGTTCCACGAAAGTTAAGAATGAGTCATTAAATAGCAGATGTTAAATTTGTAATTTGTTTTGTCATTTGTTACTGTATGTGTGTATCTTTTATGTATGTATGTATTTTTATTGTAGCTATAGTTCCTCCTAAATAATATAAATAAATAAAGCTCGACTGTCGCTTATAGAGGTATAGATAAGTAGCAGTCTCACTTACGGAGGTCCGTGAGGGAAAATCGACTCTCTTACGGAGGTTTCTGTTTCTCGCTAATAGAGGTTTTGGGGGCTTAAAATGACGGGTCCTGGCTATTACTCTCACTTATAGGGTTTTCTCACTTATCCAGTTCTCACTTACCCAGGTTTGACTGTATATAAATAATAATATACCATTATTGCAGTTTTTGAAAATAAGACTTATTTTCAATAATAAAATAAGGCTTCAACTTTTATTTGAAATTATCCCAAAATTGAATGTAATTTGTGGGCAACAACTACACGTACGCGCGCTCCTCTGTGTGCGATCCAATTAACAACGTTTTTGCCGACGGAGCGACCCTTACGAATGTGTAAAATAGTAGGCGTAAAATATTTATGAATGGAAATCTATTATTACCACGCATTCTAAGTTTAAAAGATAAGAAGTAGTGATGCAACAGAACTCTGTTTCTGTTTCCGCAACTGCGAAAGTTCTGCATGGTTTTTAACATCCGTTTCTGCTTCTGTTTCCGCAAGTTTTATAAAGGAATTCTGAGCGGAACTCAGCGACGCCTTGAAATAATACTAATTTTTACGGAATTTATCGCGTATATTTAACTTTTTTACCCGACGTTTCGAGAGCTTTACAGCACCCATGGTCACGGGAAGGACTGAGATGTTCAACGTCCAGCTGTCATAGTTAACCGCGGTTACCATAGATAAAAATTTAACTTTTGTTCCGATCTACACAGTATGAACTTATGGTATCATGGAGTCTTGCAGTTGTATGCTTGGGTTGGGATTTAATTTTATTTATTATAGGATCCCAAGCAGATGGTAGCACCCAGCCATCTTCTCTATTGAAATTAGGATGTTTTTTGATTTCAATAGCCTCGCGAATCATCCTTGGAAGGAATCGGTGTTCTTTAGCGAGGATTTGTGGTCTATCAAATCTGATGTAGTGACGGGGGCGATCCTGTACATGTTCACAGACTGCAGACTTCCCGCAGCGTCGATTCTTCACATCAGCTATATGTTCTTTGACGCGGGTTTTAATTGATCTTTTAGTTTGTCCTATGTAGGAGAGACCACATTCACAATCAAGCTTGTACACTCCTGCATCTTGCAGAGGGACGTTACACTTGACTGATGGTAAAAACTGACCAATCTTCTTCGGCGGCTTGAAGTATGTTTTGATGGAAGCGCGCTTCAAGATGTAGCCAATCTTGTCAGTGACTCCTCTAACATACGGCAGTACAGCAGGTACACGCTCGACTGTGGCCGGCTTCACTCGTTCTCTGTGACGTAGGCGCGGGACCCGAAGCTTGTTGTCATGCAAAACTTGCTTGACATGTTGGAGCTCGGCATCCAGGTGTTTACTGTCACAGATCCCTCGTGCTCTCTGAAACAAAGATTTACCCACGGTAGCTAACTGTGAACGATGGTGGTGAGAATGAATGTGGTCTCTCCTACATAGGACAAACTAAAAGATCAATTAAAACCCGCGTCAAAGAACATATAGCTGATGTGAAGGATCGACGCTCCGGGAAGTCTGCAGTCTGTGAACATGTACAGGATCGCCCCCGTCACTACATCAGATTTGATAGACCACAAATCCTCGCTAAAGAACACCGATTCCTTCCAAGGATGATTCGCGAGGCTATTGAAATCAAAAAACATCCTAATTTCAATAGAGAAGATGGCTGGGTGCTACCATCTGCTTGGGATCCTATAATAAATAAAATTAAATCCCAACCCAAGCATACAACTGCAAGACTCCATGATACCATAAGTTCATACTGTGTAGATCGGAACAAAAGTTAAATTTTTATCTATGGTAACCGCGGTTAACTATGACAGCTGGACGTTGAACATCTCAGTCCTTCCCGTGATCATGGGTGCTGTAAAGCTCTCGAAACGTCGGGTAAAAAAGTTAAATATACGCGATAAATTCCGTAAAAATTAGTATTATTTCAATGTGTAGTGTTCGCGTAAATATAAGAAATCAGCGACGCCTCCATATAAATAGATTTATTGTATTTAGTTAATTAGAAATTTAAGTCGTGTGTGTAATTTAAGAGCAATCATGAAGCTAAAAACAAGTCCTGTTTGAAACTATTATTTTGAGATTGATTATTTGGCAGATGTAAATTATGTGACAAAATATACTCGCAAAAAGGCTGCACAACTACCGCTTTAAAGAGCCATCTTAAAAACGCCGAAGAGTTTGCAGTTTGAGAAGTTAGATGAAACTGTAAAACTTTCATCGCCAACTAAAAAACAAATGGTCAGTCAAGGAATTGCATACCTATTTATTTATAAAATGTATTCCTATGTTATACTTAACACTCCATTAGTCGCGCGTTCTACTATTGTAGAACAGGCATGCATTTCGTGGGATTTTAACATTAATTGTGGGTGTCTAGCGCACACACTCATAGTATTCCTCTATTACTAGCTGGTGATCACATTAGTACCCTTTCGGCAAACTGCGCGGCTACTGCGCGTGGATTAACATGGTAATTACTCATATTAAATGTACTACATTGAACCTCGTGATGTATTCACATGATGGTAAATGGTTAATAAAATTACTTCTAATTTTATTTTGTACTTTATGTGGTATTTAAGTGAAGTGAGATGAGTTTAGAGGCTGTTGTGGACTGTCTAGTATGGAATCAGATATAACTTTACACAAACGACGTTGAACGCATTTTAGACTATATATGTGATAACTACCCGAATGGATGTTTGAAATGTAAATACATATCGCACTATATATTACCGAACTTAAGGGGAAATATAACCTCAAATGGCTTAGCAAGATCCTCCGTTATGCCGAAAATACTGCAGCATTAATTTTGAAATATGGTGAAGTTGAGTATTAATGTTAAGGACTATGTTAGTCGAAAACACGATTCCGTAAAATTTTCTCGATAGGAAAAAAATTCAAAGTTACCTCCAAACTGAACAATAAACCACTGTTATTCATAAAATACTTTAAATAAGATCATGCAACTTTGCATACTAACTGAACTTACTATAAAGCAGTGCTTATGTTATAAACTTTTTTTAATACCTTTATTTTCACTGTAAAAATAAATTACCAAAATTATCGGCGTCTTGAAGCTTGATTCCTGCCGCCCGGTTAGTATCGCTTCGGCTTTTGAAGGGGGAAGTTGTGTCGCTTACGATCAGAATACACATTCTCAACAGGACGACGTAAAATTAAAATGGGAAATAACCGTAATAAAAATAAGAAGCGAGTGGGTTGGCGTTAAGAAACAGGCATAAATATGAT
Organism: Parnassius apollo; assembly: GCA_907164705.1. Classification (NCBI taxonomy): domain Eukaryota; kingdom Metazoa; phylum Arthropoda; class Insecta; order Lepidoptera; family Papilionidae; genus Parnassius; species Parnassius apollo. The sequence goes on along the minus strand of CAJQZP010000885.1, from coordinate 4,561,487 downwards.
AAACCTAATGAAATAAGTATCTAACGAACTACCTACTCACAGTATTAGTGATTACAAACATGTCGGTACATAGCATACGACGCGCGGGGAAGTGGGGGCGAAATTAGAATTTGAGCTGACTTACTATATCCCCTTAAAATTAAAATTCATATAACTTATACATAACATATTTTATTAAAATTTTTGCATTATATCATCGTAAAATCATAATTTAATTTCAAATTCAGTCAAGCAATAAATACCTAGAAAATTATTTGTGCCTAGTTTTTTATACATTGAGATTGATTATTGTATTGTGCGGTGCCGGGTTCGATTCCCTGTCGGTTTGACAAATGTTTAACGAATTAAATTTATGATGTTTAACAAATGGTTACTTCGATTCCAATCCGTGATAGGCTTGTCAAAAATTTCAACCAAATTTATTTATCAAAAATGTTAAAAAAATATTACAGCAGGTAACACCTGGCCATTAAATTGGCATAAATCAAACCAACATTTATGAGATAATGGCAGCGTAGCTGGTCATTTAATTGACACTGATCATGTTTTTTAGTAGCGTAAGCTGGTCATTAAATTGACAATGATCATGATATTTTAGCAGCGTAGCTGGTCATTAAATTGACACTGAGCACAATATTTAATTGACATTGTACTGGTGTATTCTAATGGAATACTGGACAAGTACAAGCAAAGTGCTTGAATTTAGAATCATTTGGTTTCAGGTAGTCCTACTAGTAAAGAATTTAGTACATTGAAATTTCAACATGTCGCAACTCGTACTGGAGAAATTTGATTGTGAGGGGGAACCTACATCTGTAGGTACTAGATGGGAGCGTTGGAAACGTGCACTCTTTATTTAATTTGAGGCATCAGGTATAGAAAATAGTGAGAAAAAGAGAGCATGTTTGTTACACTTTGGCGGGCTTGAATTGCAAGAAATCTATTATAATATCCCTGACGCCGCCATAATACCTGTTGAAGGGGTTGATGTTTTTCATATAGCTATAGAAAAACTGGATGCATTTTTTGCATCAAAACAGAGTAAGGTTTATGAACGCCATCTATTTCGGTTGATTAAACAAGAACAAAATGAAAAATTCGATAAATTTTTAATACGATTAAGACAGCAAGCAAATAAATGTGAATTTAAAGATAAGGATGATCAAATTATTGACCAAATAACAGATAAATGTTCCTCTATGGAGCTTAGAAAGAAAATATTACAAACAGGAGATTCAATAAATTTAAGTAATATAATTGTAGAAGCAAATGCTCTCAAAGCAGTTAATCGACAGATGGATGAATTTGGAAGTAACGGCGTAAATCAAGAGATTAATAAAGTGGATACAAGTCAAAAAGAGGGAGACAACAACAAAAAAAAAGCAATTGAATGCGGGAGGTGTGGGAGTTCAAGACATGCTTCCCATGATAGTAAGTGCCCAGCGAAAGATAAAGACTGTTTGAAATGGGGATTAAGAGGACACTTTAGACAATATTGTAAAACAAGACAGCAATTGAAAAGGAAACACCAATTAAGTAAAAATAACAATAATGATAAAAACCGTAAAAAATATAAAATGAATCGTGAAGGAGAAGGTGCTAATTTAAATTAAGAAAAGTTCAGTTTCTAGGACATGAACTATCAGACGAAGGCATTAACCCTTAGCAAAATACGTATCAACTATCCAAAAATTTCGACCTCCTATGGAGGTAAGTGAGTTTCAGAGCTTTTTGGGACTAATAAACTTGGGAAATGGATACCAAATTTAGTAACTGTAACGGAACCCTAAAAGAATTGTTAAGAAATAAGCAGGGGAAAGTATCAGAGTTAAAAGAACTCTGGGGAGTAAAGCAGGAGACCGCATTTAACAAACTAAAATCTGCACTTTCTACTATTCCTACTCTAGGATATTACGACGTTAAGGATCGCACTATGGTCATAGCAGATGCAAGCCCAATAGGGCTAGGGGGCGTGTTGGATCAAATAGACAGTAAAAGACCTCGAATCATTGCTTATGGTCATAAAACGTTAACCAATTGGGAAAGGCGATACTGCCAAACTCTTGTTAGGGCAGTAGAACATTTTAATATATTTCTGTACGGCAAGGAGTTTGAGTTGGATCATAAACCACTTGAGATCACATTTGGACTGGAGTCCAAACCATGTGCTAGAATTGAGAGGTGGATATTACGTCTTCAAGCTTACATGTTTAAGGTGATTTACAAACCGAGGAAAGATAACACCGCAAACTGTTTATCAAGACTGTGCCAATTTGAAAATTTCTCAATGGATAGACCGGAATTTCACATACACCAAATTGTAGATTGTACAAGACCTGTAGCTGTTACGTTGAAGGATATCATACGAGTGTTCAAAAGATCAGGAAATACTGAAGGTGAGAGAAGGCTTGTACAGTAACAAATGGGATGAAGGAGTAAAAACTTACAAAATTTTTCAAAACGAGATATATTTTATGAGGGAATTTTATTGAGAGGGATTAAAATAGTAATCCCTAAGAAACTACGCAGCCTAGTCCTAACAGCAGCCCATGAAGGACATCCAGGGATAGTGTTAATGAAGGCTAGGCTAAGAACCAAAGTATGGTGGCCAAGGTACGAAAAGGATGACGAGAACTTGGTGAAGTCTTGTAAAGGCTGCACCCTTGTATCGGCACCAAATCCTCTGAATCCAATAAAACGAAGAGAATTACCATATGAGCCGTGGGTGGACATAGCTATCGACATGATGGGTTCTATACCAAGCGGTGATTATATATTAGTTGTTGTGGACTACTTCAGTCGGTATAAAGAAAAAGATATCTCGCAAGATCACCACTGCAGAGATCATACAAAATCTCAAAGAAATTTTCAGTCGATTGGGTAAGCCGATGACAGTAACTGCTCATAATTGAAGGCAGTTCTGCAGTGAAGATTTCAAATTATTCTGCACTGAAAGAAATATTTTTGTATAATACAATACCCTACTGGCCTCAGCAAAATGGGGAAGTTGAGCGTCAGAATCGAGACATTTTAAAGCGCCTTAAAATATGCCAAGTCGAGAAAAAGAACTGGCAAGGAGGGTTTGTTGGATTATATGATTATTTACAATAGTACACCTCACAATGTGATCGGAAAAAACTCTAGTGGAACTGTTCTTTAAAAGGCAGTTCCGTGATAAAATTCGAATGGTTGCAGATATTACTCGTAAACTTGAAGACTCTGAGGTCAGGGATAGGGTTCAGGAAAAGAAACAAGCTGGAAAGGAAATATGCAGATAAGAAGAGCAAGGCCAAAGCATGTGATTTAGTACCAGGAGATAAGGTATATACAAAAGAAACTTTAATAAATTAAGTTTAAATTACGATCCAGTCCCTCACACGGAGCATCGGAGTGTAGGTGGGGATGTGGATGTACGTAACGACGAAACGGGACAAGTGTATAGAAGGAATATAGTACACTTCAAGCAAGTTGGAGGAAGATGGAAAGTTCTTGGTGATCAAAACAAGGATTTAAGTATTGAGAAGAATAATGAAAGGTTAGCGTAGAGGAACCTATAGATTAGAATCATACATATAAATGATAGTGGAAATTATTTAGATGCTATAAAAGAAAAACAACGTATTAAATATTAATAATTATTTAATTTCATGGTACTATGATATGATGAAGGATTTTCAATTAATAAAGCAGGGAAAAGAAAAAAACATGTTTTATTATAAATAATTTTATGAACAATCAGACAAACGTAAAAATAGTAAATTAAAACAAGGAAGGTATGTAGTGTATGTATATATACCAACTTGTCTCGAGCGCATACGTCACAATGTGGGGGTAACGAAAGTGGCAGTCTCGATCCGACAGCCGGCCCGGTAACACGTGTGGTGGTGCGTTGACGAGCCAAGATAAGTTGTTAATAAACAGTGAACAATACAACAAACATTACCTTTCCCCCAGTCTAGGCTTTTCTCCTGTATCGAGCAGGCAGTATACAAACATAAATTACACAAGGACATACATCCAGACCCAAAACAATTATTTTTAGGCCATACAAATACTTTTTTCGTGCGGGAGTCGATCCTGCAGCCCCCAGTGCTTTTTTAATTATTTTTATTTTTCGTTAATTATTCAATATAGCTTCTTTCATTTATTTCAGACTTACTCAGTTCAAACCTGTGTTCATTGCGTGGTGGTGAAGAGCGATTAGCATTTTCTTGTGTATGGGAAATCGATGAAAATGCTAACGTTATATCTACTAAGTTCCATAAAAGTGTTATAAAGGTATGTACGGCTGTCTATTTTTCACAACACTCTAAAGTACGATAAAAATCTTATTTTTACATAATATAACTTCTAGAAGAATTGTTAGGTATCCGATAGGTGACAGAAAGTAATACTGCCAACTTATTTCATAAGTAGGTAGCAGTAAACTATTAAGGGTCAGCTATTTAAATTATTATATATTACCATGAGTAATAAATAATAATAAAATGACTGCCTCGTTGTTCTAATGGTGGTATATGCGACTGCTGACTTATCTTGAGTTCCTGGGTTTGAATATCGGACTGGCCCAAAATCAGTTTTAAGGTTTCTTGTCACGAACATTCTTTGTAATAGCCTAGCGTCAGGGAGTTCGTGGTATTACATCCCCGTACTTTGGAAAGCATATAAGGCCGTTGGTCCTGCAATATGTCGGATGTCGTATGCAAATGTCGGTCTTGAATAGAGAGTGCACACTTGTGTTTGCACTCACACTTGTGCGCTATAATACTGTCCTGCGCAGATGACTAGTCTCCATTGACCATCTAATTTCCACTAACTCGCTTCTGTGAACGAAATTCGGTTTGGAGGACATTATTACTATAATGTAATATGGATATTACAGTTATTGATATAGGTTTTAGTGTACAAATTACTTGCAAATTTATTGTGATTGCCGCCACCAATTCTTATGTCACATGCAAATCTTAGTATGTAAATTTCGGTACAACATGTGCAGCGTTGCCAACATTAATTTGTCAAATTCCCCAATTTAGGGACTTCAACAGATTCTCTACAGATTGCCCTCAATTTTATTTTAAGAAATTAAACAATTTTCAACTAATTTTATAAGATTAATTTTTAACTAGTTTTATTTTTATTTTTTACCGACAATTTTTTTCACATCATATTTTTGACATGAGTGTTACAAGGGAAGGGTAGAGTCAGAGTAAGTAAAAATATAAGTACAGTAATGTCTAATGCATTGTTTCCTACCGAGCTAGATAAAAAAGTTCAGCGTCCGTGCGATTATTGACCCTATCATCAGCTGGTTTTGTTTTCAGTATCACTGTTGGTTTTATGTTTCAGTATTTTCATGACTTTTTTATAAAGTTATCGTTTCATTCTGCTGTACTAACATGATGGAGCGTGAAATAATACTAGTTTTTACGGAATTTATCGCGTATATTTTAACTTTTTAAATACCCGACGTTTCGAACGCTTTACAGCACTCATGGTCACGGGCAGGACTGAGATGTTCAACGTCCATATGTATAAATTTCGTAAAAACTAGTATTATTTCAATGTGTAGTGTTCGCGTAAATATAAGAAATCATTATGATGGAGCGTGAATAAAATTAATAAAACGTTGTAAAAAGATAATTTTTTTTTTGATTGAAATCGGTTTTCTTTCTGTCCCATTATCAAAAGTATCGTTAGTACTAACGTCTGTCTTCGTATTCGAGAGCGTTTTACAAACACCCATATATGTTTTTCTTTGCTTATCTACTTATTTTTCTGATTCTCAGCATGTTCCTTTCCATGGCTCTTTGATAGTGTTCGAACATATCCTTGTGTTGATTAGAATGCCCAGGTTTCGCAGTCATAAGTAAGGCGTGTGAGAAAACGGGTATTAACAACCCTGCTCTTTATTTTTTTTTTACTAAAATCTATAGATTTCATAACCTCCAACAGCAACCAATTTCTTTCCATCCATTCTATCTTTTGATTTCTTCGGTAGTTAGATCCATTTGTAAGATTATTTGTCCCAGATATGTGTACTCCTCTACATACTCGAGAGATTGGTTATTGATTTTTATTTCATATGGGATTGAATTTGATAGTAACTTCGTTTTGCTTGCGTTCATTGCCAGCCCAATCTTCTCACTTTCCTTGTTTAGGTCTTGTATCATTTCTTTAAGTTTGTAGGGTTCTCTTCGAACCGAACAATGTCGTCTGCAAATCAGAAATGATGTAGTCTTCTTCCATCTATATTTAGTCCAAATTCATTCCATTCTAGCTATCGGAATATATAATAGCTTTGGAGATAATGGGTCACCCTGCCTGCAGTGCCGAAGCTAGGTTCCAAACTAAGTCCAAGATATGGTTTTGTTGTTTTTAGCAGTTTTATAAAAATACACCAATCTTGATCGGTCTCCACTTTTTAGTTTCATATCCAGTGCTGTCAAGGACATGTTTAACAAAGCACACAGAAGGCATACTTACCGCTAGATAGATTGTATTACATATGCAATTGCATACCTTCGGTGGCTTTGAAAAGAGCTGTTTGGGTTTGCTTGAGCGACAAAAAAAGATATTTACATACAATACAATACATGAACAAAAGAAAAGCATAAACAAATGTACAAAATTAAAAAAGGGCCGCCTGGCAGATTGAAAAATCGAAATTATTGTGTTTAAGTTACGACGACGAAGCTACGACAGGAATTAGATATTGTATAATGAGAAGATAAAGCTTTTTACTATAAAATAATGACTATGTATTATATAATTATCCATTTTAAATTTTAATAAACCGTACAAAATTATATTTTTAACTCTTAAGGTAATATAAATATTAAATTAGCCGTTAGCGTGTTTGTGCCATCTAGCATAATCTTACGTACCACCGTGAGAATCGATCAATTTTCGTTCGACAAAATGACTTCACCTATAGTATTAAGTAGATGGCGCCATTAAAATTTTATATAGGTACTGAAAGACTAAAAGATATATTCTTTAAAAACCTAAATACATATATTCATTTAATTTATTAAATTAAATTTGGGCTTCACATTAAAAAAAGATTGTGACAATTATTTGCTATAAAAAACTTATACCTAGGTATCTCGTATTTTATGCTGAAGTTCAAAATGATATTTTTAGCTCACATGGTAATATAAGTATTGAGTCATTAAACCTTTAAATACGCCTAGAATAATTAAACTTTAATACTAAAGAGTCTGTACCTATTGAAGTAAGGAAAAATGTTTATTGAATTAAAATTTCATTTTTAAAGACTTTAACTTTTCCTCGCCGATTAGCACTTTAACACACTTATATTCATCACAAGAAACACTATTATCCTCCCATTTTCACTAAAAATCTTTGAAAAAGCATAAATTTTTAACAGACACAACAAAAACAAACATAAACAAACGTCATACTTTATGAGCATACACTAATTATGTCGGCATGCCCATAAAGTATGATATTGACAGGTACTGTCTGTACTACTAAGAAATTCAGGACTTCATAGGCGTGATTTTCACTGACAGCTGTCGCAGAGATCAAGCTATCTTTTATGAACTATAGTAATTGCTATATAAACATTTCGTAGTTAATTTCGTTATAGAACATTTTGCCACAGGTTAGAAAGGGAGCGATCGTCTTCTCGAAAGCTCGGTAAAAAGCCAACACGTGTGTGAGAGACGACAAAATCAACTCCTTGCGTTCAATAATTTTTCAGTCCAGTGTATTGCGAATTGAAAGCAAACTGCCAAGTGTTGACGTTACATATTATATGCTACGAGGTCATGCCCTTTGAAATAGTTTGAAACAGTTTACGAGTTATTTTATTAGTTGATATTATTGATTGAGCAGTTATATTGCAAGCCCGACTTCTGGGCTTTTATGGAGGCTTCGCCACTGCCTGCCTGACACCTTTTTCAGTTTTGAATGCTTCTCCCAGTACTTTCATTTGTATTCTTCCTTTACTATTCTTGCTTTAATGCTATCAATAGCTTTGATATAATCAATGAATGCCATGTACACTGTTTTGTTATACTCACTTTATTTTTTTTGCGATTTGTTTGACTGTGTGTATATGGTCTATCGTTGCGAAGTTTTTCCTAAAGCCAGCCTGTTCCATCCGTTGGTTTTCATCCAATGTGAAGCTTATTCGATCTAATAATATCTTGGTGAAGAGTTTATATATATTCAACATCAGGCTAATTGATTTGTAGTTTGATAAATCTTCTTCTGACTGAAAGGAAGATTTATCGAGTTTTATCTTGCTGTTAATCAAACATTTCTCTTTTATAGTCCCGTTCAGCAATGACATATGAAGAAGCTCAGTTGATAATCGACGACAGCTCCCGTCAAGACGAGATAGCAAGTTCGCTGCGTGTGCTCAATGCACTTGCGAAAAAACTCAAGCGAAAGAGACTGGATAATGGGGCGTTGTTGCTTGCTTCGCCTGAGATACGATTTCAGGTATGTTAAGTCGAACTTCTTTACTTTTTTTATATATTAAAATCTTTGCTTGTACGACCGAGTTTACATATATTATTGTGGCTACTATCAATAAAATCTCTGTCTTTGCTAATTAGATAAGATATTCCAGAATAGGTACTTAAGAAAATTTTCAAATAAAATAAAATGAATCATAACAACATGTATATTATTATATACATGCTGTTATACTGACCTCGGGCTTCATGATCAGTAATCTCGCTTAGGATCACTACACTATTTTACATTTTTCCAGTGGTAGCCATGCTGCAGCTATATCATAGTTGTAGCACGAATGGGTTAGCTTTACCGGGGTGTGACCACACTCTCATGACATACCAATGTGAAATAGCAGCCTAATGCTGCTGTGTTTCATATGATGAGTGCAGAGACCCCTTTTACTGGAAACGAGACATTCCATCTTAGTCCACAGAAGTGATAACGCATCTACGTTTTGATTCTTAATCGAGAATAGTTGTAGATCTCTATAGGCTACAGCATCCATCTATCATCAGGTGGACTTTGTCCTTGTTAGTCACTCTTATTCTATTAAAAAAAACACCAACACGGCAGTAAATGTAGCGATAATGAACCAATGACCAGGTAGACTCGGAGACCCATGAGCCGATGGAGGTGCAGGCGAAGAAGATTCTCGACACGAACTCGATGGTTGAGGAGTTCATGCTGCTGGCGAACGTGAGCGTGGCGGAGCGGCTCGCGCGCGACTTCCCGCAGTGCGCGCTGCTGCGCAGGCACCCTTCCCCGCCGCCCGCGTACTTCCACACCTTCCTCAAGGCCGCCAGCCAGCAGGTACGCTACATCTTTTCTTTTTTAAAATCATTACCGATATATTAGACATGTGTCATTCATTCATTTCTACTGACCCAATCATTCAAATACCGATTCATCTTACGAACCGGGTCATTCGGGTCTATATCACTCAAATGGATCATTTCCAGTTTCAGTATATGCTAATGTCGGTGAGACCCACTATATAATGTCGGTCGTCGGACATTACTATAACTCTTTGGTCGTAGGTCCTTTCAATCGTTTGATCTGGAACGCTCAAAAAATCTAATCATCAGTGTTTTCAATTGACACGTGTTAAATGAACAAACCGTTCACGATGGATCTACTATAATATGTGATATATTTCCTAGGTGGTAGGATGATTTTTTTGATTAGTCCTTCTGAGTGGGTAACGTAATATATCCTCCCTATTAACTATTTCTGTTGCCAAACTTCAGTTCGAAACTCGAAACTTTATTCCTGTCTGAAGAAGGTATACAAGAGCTAGTATAAGTACAAGCTGGTGTGGTATTCCACCTCAGAACTGACAATGCATCTGTAGCCTTCTCCATTTGATGTTGGTTGCAGATGTCCATGGACTTCAGTAGCCACTTACCATCAAATGGATGTAAGTCATTTCAATTTTATAAAGTATGATTGGTTTAAGATGCATGATAGTAGCCCAGTACATGTGCCGTCGGCACCTAAATTTTTGATTGCAATTTGCGTTCTTAATTACTATGAGCTCGGCAGTGAAGGAAAAAATCTTGAGAAAATCTAGTCTATGAAATATAAAATAGTCAAAGACATGTGAAGTCGGTCAACACGCAGTGGAGCCGCGGCAGATCGACTACTCCTGAAATGAGTGGAGCCCTCTGCTCAGCTGTGGCACGTATATATATAAATTTTTATAGTTTATTTTCTTTATAAGTATCAACAATGATCACAACGCAATAGTTAGGACGATATCATAATTGTACCTTTTAAATGCTTGTAAATATTACTTACGCTTACGTCGAGCCGATAACCAATGACTCAATAATGAATTTTCAAAGAAGTCAGTAATATCTGAGGACTTACATGTTAACCAATTTTTTAGTTCAAAGTATTATTAAAGAGGTATAGATTGCTCTAAATTGGAGTTTACAGTAGGATCTCTGTTAAAAAATATTACGAATATTATACTCTCAATAAAAACGGAGCTAAGACGCAGAAGAACTGAACCCTCAGCTTTCGAAACTATTATGTAATTATTTTATTTTAATTCATTATTTTTAGTAGATAAATGTGGTATGCAAGATGATGTTGTGACCAGGATTAAGAAAGGAATGCTTCGGTGGTTTTGGTCATGTAGAAAGAATGAATGAGGAAAGAGTGACAAAGCAAATTTATATGGCAGATGTGAATGGCAGAGTCGGGACGGGACGCCCTAGAAAAAAGTTTATCGACCAAATTGGCGATATTTTGAAAATGGGCTACGTTAGAAGTACCCTTAACCGACGAGCATGTATACGTAGATATATGGATGTAAAGGAGGCGAAAGAGTATGTCAGGATCGTGCCAAATGGAAGTCCGTAGTCTCTGTCTACCCCTCTGGATGACAGGCGTAAGTGTTTATGTATATGTATTTTTAGTTTTTGAAATCGGCTTTTACTATAATATATAAATAATAGTTTAATTTCTTGACCTTTTTGCACAGACAAAGGAATGACACAAGTTTCTATACGTGGTAGAGCCATGCTGCAAATATTTATTAGTAGTATAGTTGTAGCACGAATGGGTCGGCTCGACCGGGGAAGGACCACGCTCTCACAGAATACCAGCGTAAAATAGTAGCTTATTGCTGCTGTGTTTCGTATAGTAAGTGTAGAGAACCGGAGATCCTTTTTACTGGAACGAGGCATTCCATCTTAGTCCTCATGGGTGACAACGCACCTGCATTTTGATTCGTAATCGAGGATAGATGTAGATGTCTATGGGTTATAGCAACCACTTACCATCAGGTGGGCTGTGTGCTCGTTTGTCACCCTATCCTTTAAGAAAAACAACAACTAGCATCAACGAAATAGTTATTTTTCACAATTAGGAAGAACAATTTTTCCCCAAGTTTTTATGGGACCACTTCTGAAGTATAATTTATTTGATAAAATCGGTTCACAATTTGAACATACAAAAAAAAACATACCGTTTAATTGAGTACATGAAGTCCTTAAAATATGGTATCTTATCTCAAATGCCTTTAATTTAAATTATGATTTTTTCACAGGGCTTCGAACTGGACGTGTCTACAAACAAATCGTTCTCGAAGTCTTTAGACGCCGCTGTGATCCCCGAGCGTCCGTTTTTCAACACGCTCCTCCGCATCATGGCGACGCGTTGTATGCAACAAGCCGTATATTTTTCAAGCGGCACGCGAACCCAAGAAGAATTCTACCATTATGGGCTGGCATGTCCCATTTATACACACTTTACTTCACCCATCCGAAGGTTAGTTTATTTTTAAACTATTTCGTTATGTTGACCTATTTCAGTTATAAATTAATTACAATTTTCATTATTATTTGTGGCTATATTAATTATTATTTATTAAAAAGCTGAAAGTACTTCGGGTTAACAGACATCGGGACGTCAGTCATCTCCGTCCCCTGTGACCATGGGTGCTGGAAAGCTCCCGAAGCGTCGGGAATTAAATATCATATAATATATTAAACGCGATAAAACTCGTAAAAGTAGTTTTAATCAAAATATACTTACTAGTACGAATAATGTAGAAATAGCTCCTTTTAATGAAATTGTTTTATTCTACTTTTTCTTTTATACTTCTCAAGAAAATGTTGCAATTTTTTTGGATTTCTACCAACGCGCCCCATAAACTTAACAATTTTTTTTTTCTAATTATAGAATCCGGAGGGAATCTGTTTGACAAACTGCAAAATAAAACCACATTTTAGAACCCTAACCGAGCATTTATTTTCATTCTGTTGTGTGGGAATAAATATACATGACAATAAGTCTATCGATTCATTATAAACATTCAAGATCAATATCGACAATAATTTTGATATAGTTGGGTCAATTCCCTGCGTAAAATATTTTGTATAAAAATATATTTACCTAATTCATGCAAGTTATCAACAACGTGACTTTTTTTCTCCGCAAAATATCAAAATTAACAAAATAATTGAACACATTCTATATTTTAAACAGTATATAACATAAATTTTAACCAAAAATAGACGCATCTTATTGTTGAAGACGTCTTGAGACTCTCTTACACTCTTACCTGTGAAATGTGCAATTATCAGGGTTATTTCTATTATTAACACCACAATCACTCACGGAACATGAAACCATTTTGGAAAACTAATAATTACAAAAATTAACACTAATAATCTAAAAAATTACAAAATATCTGGGAGGTTATATCTGTCGTGCTGAATTGTGCCGATTCAAAATCGGTTACAAAGTTATGAGATTTGCTATCCTTTTCTATTTTCCTGTATATTTATCGAGCCTAGGATATACGCTGTATTTTTACTAATAAATCCATTGAAGTTATCACTTTCTGCCGCCAGGGCGGCATCACTTTGGAGTTAGGTGAAATATTTGATAAATTTTATGGAGGAAAAGTTAAATTGTTATAGATTTCACGTTACAGCATGGTGCGTGTGACAGCTTACAGTTTAGCGTGTCTAGAGATGGAACAAGGTTAAAATCAATTCACAAAGCAAAGCAAAAATTATCGATTAGCTATCGATACAAAAATTGTAACTGGAATAATATATATATTTCTTTATAAATACATTGCAATGCATGTAAAATTTTGTTCAGTTTAATATAAATTATGACATCATAGTTAATTTGAAAACAAAAATTATCGTTTATTTTATGTTAATTATAAACAGTTCTCTTAACATTAAATGAAAGAAAATGACTACCAACCTGTGACTTTTAGTAAGGCGTTGACTACACCTGCAGCTTTTTAAGGTACCAGTGCTAGCGCCTTTCGCTATAAATGTGTATAAGTGTTGCCAGGTTCAGTAGGTCAAATAAAAAAAGAACAGGTTTATGTAGTCATTTTGGGCGCTATGATTTATACTAAAGTCTTTTTTGTTTAAAAATGTGCAATGTGCTTTATAATTATTGTTTTGGGAATAAGCTAATGAACGAATAATCTATCGTCCAAACATCGGAGAAACTGCATAGTCGTCTATGTGCGTTTTTCTTTTTCGGCAAATCAGAACTTGTTGAACGATTAGTTATCGTTGCAGACTGAATTTTCTGAATGACTCATTTTAATGTTATTCTGAAAAAGTAATAAATCTTATGAATTTAGAATACATGCACTTCTAAAAACCCTCGAAAACGCTATCATACAATACATTCATTTATAATAAAATTATAACCGCACCCAGATAAAATCACTTTATTTATTGAAAACACAGTACCTACAACCGCACAACTAACCCACAAGACCTTTGCATTTTACTCAATGTACTTATCTAAACCGGAGCATGTAAGTTAAATACTGTACTAATTATTACTAAAAGAATTAAATAATAAATAAGGGTCGAATTGACGACGTCGATGTATAGCGGCGCTGGGCATCACGCGGAGAGAGAAATAACGAAACAGCATGAATGATATCTTAACGCGTAAAATTTAAAACTTTGATGTTAGCTCCGAGTTTGGTGAGAAATATGAAATGTCAAAGCTAAGATATTTAAATGTAGTAACAGCCACAGTTACATCTTACAGATGTATGCTGTCATAATTTCGATCGAAGTACAAAGGACAAAGGAGGTTCGTAAAAAATCGGGACATTTGACGTCCTGGTCAAGGGTGAATCGAGACGTGTCACCAAAACCACGAAAATCCTGACGTCCGTAAATCGGGACACCTAGCAACACTAATGTGTATATATAATATGATCTATGCTGGCGTCTAGCACTTTGTATGAAGTACCTATGGGCGATTTTGTAATTTCCAATTGAGTTTATACTGCTTTTTTCAATTATTGAGTTTATTGTTGTGTTTTGTTAAGTTCATTTTTGGCATTTGTTCAGTTTGTTTATTTTAAATACCAAAATGAATAAAAACATTGTTAACATTCGCCTTCGAGATTACTTTAAGCGAAAATAGCCACTAAATGGCGGAATAAATATAAAATTATTTAATTCCTTTTTCTCAATTTTCTCTATTTATTTGTTTATTGTATTACATGAATCGTAAATTACCTAAATTTAGTATAGATACATGAATATGAGGATATTGCACACGGAATATAAAAAAACAAGAGGATGTAGCAAAATGCATAATTTGTACCAGAACCACTGTCGCCAAACTCTCACATTCACAAGAAGGAAATGTGCACCGTCAATTGTGCACCATTACATAATTTTAGCGTGATAGGATGTTAAAAAATAAAAGAGAAAGGCTTCATGTTACTTACTTATTGAAAATGAATTTACAGTGTCTCAAAAACAACATTTCAAGTAGATTTTGCCCATAAATAAAAGTACCCGGATGACCGAGCTTTGCTCGGTTTTTTTAAGTAACATTTAGATACCAATTACATGAATAATATTTTTTGATCTTAATGACATAATAGAAAAAACTGAACTGGTTATTTAAATAAAAAATTATAAGGCCGGTTTCAGAGCTCGACCGACCGTCGGTGCGTACGTCGGTCGCGCTTGCATTTTGTATGAAAATTCACAAGTCGTTACAGTGCTCGACCGACCGTACGCACGCGTATATAGCTACGCACTGCGTACGAGGACCGTCGGTGACGCGTTCGCATGCGTACGTCGGTCGACAGACGCGCTATGGAAACATATTGACGCGTTCAGTGCTACCGACCGACCGTACGGATGCGTGTATCATCGTCAAGAAAATCGAACCGTAAATTCAATAATATTGTATGATTTTGTAGGTATTAAGTAGTGTTAGCGATTTAAGTAATTTTCGTCAAACATGGCATATGTCGACACCGAACGCCTATTTACCGAAGTCCGTCTTCATGAACTTCTGTGGGACAAACGCCACGTGTAATAAAAAGACCATGATGCTAAGTTAAAGGCCTGGGAAGAAGTTTGTACAGCTTTGTTTCCGAATTTCGATGGATGTACTTGATATCTACGTCTTCTGTTCTTTATACGTTTACGTACATAGTAAGCAGCAACTAAGCAATTTGTAAACGCGTCCATTTCGTGTAGGTGTTTGTGACTGTACCAGTCCCGCCAGTTTAGTTGCTCAGGAGATCTCTGAACGCTACAAACTGACGATCGGTTATGCGTATCGTCAGGACCGATGGTAAACTAAAACCGGTACCTCTAAAACCGGCTTGAGTGCAATTAGTTTAATTAAAATTTTCGTATTTTTAAAAAATACTAGAAAAGGGGCTCGAAATAATAGATTTTCTCACAAAAGAAGGGAACTTAAAAAATGGAAAAAAGTCGGACCCAAGACGGGACGCGAAGCAAGGCATTAAGATTTCGCCACCGCTCGATATCCACATGAGCTATTACGATCATTGACACAGTGTCAAAATTTACCTTCTTATATTGTAGCAGTTTCTCATTGCCTGAAAAGACGGACAAAAAAACATTTTATAAATATAAATCCTAGCTAGATCGATTTATTGCCCCCGAAACTCCTACTGGACTCTTCCTGGACACTAAATTTTACGAAAATCTTTGGACCCGTTTCAGAGATTCCGATTATATATATATATATATATATATATATATATATATATATATATATATATATATATATATATATACAATATGTAACGTAATTAACGCACACCCTCAGACACCCCAATTAGTATATTATGTTATAATCATAATACATACACTGAATTTTTAGTTAAACATTTTTATGCACTGATTATTTATCAAATTAGTTATACTAATTCCGGAAGAATGTTGTGGTCACAGTACAAATCCACGAACACAAAGACTTTAACGTGCTTGAAATAAAGTTCATTTTTCTTTATTTTTATTGAATGACAGAATTAGTAATAATACAAATAAAACTGCACTCCTAAAAGTCTTATTGCCTAAAGTTACGGTCCATTTCAGTTTGTTTTGACTGTACAGATTTAGTGTGACTGTAATTTACGTAGTTTTAATTATTTTTCGGATAAAAAATTACCTATATTAAAAATGATAGGAATCGATTCAGTAAACGATTCTGAACAAACTACTATCTCAAAGTGCGTTAATTATGTTACATGTTGTATATATATACACAAGAATTGCTCGTTTAAAGATATAGGATATACTTTCAACAGTAAAATTATGAAAAACATGGCATTCCTTAATTCGTACATTTCAATACAGTGGACACTGAGTACCACTTAAACGAATGCTCGGTGATTTAGCCGAATCTTCGCCTTCTTGTGAATCAAAATGCATATGCGTTGTCACCTGTTAGAACTAAGATGGAATGCCTCGTTTCCAGTGAAAAGGGTCTCTGGTTCTCTACACTCACCATACGAAACACAGCAGCATTAAGCTACTATTTTACGCTGGTATTCTGTGAGAGCGTGGTCCTTTCCCGGTCGAGCCGACGTATTCGTTCTACAACTGTATTGCTAATATAACTGCAGCATGGCTCTACCACGTATAAAATGATGTAAGGAGTAAGCGAAGTGTAGGGCGGCCCCTCACTAGATGGAGTGACGACCTGGTAAGAGATGCAGGAAGCCGATGGGTTTTATTTATTAAGGTGTCACAGGAGCGTGCTTCGTGGCATTCCTTTGGGGAGGTTTATGTTCAGCAGTGGAGTTGTGAAGGGCTGTAATGATGATGATCATGATGAGTGGTTAATGTACAGATACGCGGATGTGATCGTGCACCGGCTGCTGGCGGCGAGCATCGGCGCGGACGTGACGCACGCGTCGCTGCTCGACACTAAGCACGCGGACGCGCTGTGCGACAACCTGAACTACCGGCACCGCCAGGCGCAGTACGCCGGCCGCGCCTCCGTCGCACTCAACACGCACGTCAGTATCGCTCGCTCTATCTACTGCCATTCAACTATACTAATGTTGGGTTATTCCGTTTATGCACCCTTAAGAATCCACTCTAGGGTGGATACTCGGAAACGCGTGTCCGTCTATCCATCCCAGTCGGGGTGTAATTCCGAATATCCATCCTAGGATGGATTATTTAGGGTGGATAAACGTGGTAACCCGTAATTCGCTGCCCGCAGTGCAACAAAATGGGGAAACAGGACACCGCCTGTTGTGCTCTCTGTCGCACTTACGGTATTCACAAGCGTGCAGTAAGGTAAGAAGTTGTGTGAGAAAGAAAACTTCTTGTAAATCGCACAGTGATGGACCGCCAATCGTCTATATAGCATGGATGGTATACTATACCCTCATCTTTTAATCATTAATTTTGGTTCGATCTACGCAAAATTTCATTCATATGTGGTGCCTTTCGGAAGCAGAACAGCCACGGTTTGATCACTCCCTTAAAATTGCATCACACCATAAGCAGGAGTGCTACTAGGCCTGGGCTGACGCATCAATGTCTCTTGGTTTAACCATCAGCGCTTTTAAAGAGAAGCATAAGTCCGCCTCCAGATCCTTCGAAAGTGTCATTACCAAGGCAAAGTCAGAGGACATCGGCAATATTGGTGAGAAACTAGTCTCCTTCCTTCGGGAACATGTGCATTCGGGTCTCTCGCCAAGGTTGTCCAAAGAAACTTCAGTCAGCCATCACTGCCATCACTGCCTTAGGAGGATAATTCACTGGCCCATGGCGCAAAGAAGAAAGTCGATCTGCTAGGCTCTCCTTTGCGTCTAACTCGACTCTCAATGACTGGGAAACACACCGCCGACCATCCCGCATCGTGAGTTCTGCTGACACAGCGCTCGGTGCGCAAAGCACTCCTCTCCCTGGACATCAACAAGTCGAGTGGACCTGATAGAGTCCCTCATATTGTGCTGAAAGTTTTAACGCGTTTTTTCCTATTCGTCATTCGTTCTCCGTCAGAGTTGATCAGCTGGTAATCTTCTGGTCTATTTAACTCATAAGTGGGCATAGGAGTTAGCGTTCAAGGGGAAAGGCCTTAGTCGTTAATGTGGATATAGCGAAGGCCTTCGATCGGGATTGGCTCAAAGCGTTTCTTTTGAAGCTTCCTTCCTATGGGCTTCCTAAAAAATTGTTCAATTGGATCTCCAGTTCTCTTGCAGGTCGGAGCATCAAGGTCGTAGTAGGCGGTGCATGCTCCGATTACAAGCCTATTAACGCTGGTGTTCCACAAGGCTGCGTGCTATCACCAACGCTGTTTCTTCTGCGTATCAATGATATGTTGCAAACCGGTAACATTCATTGATATGTACACAACAGCCCTGGTGATGCTTTATACACCGGCCGTGCCAATATTTCTCGGGAAAACATCGTCGAGTAACGGAACAAAATTATGTCTGAAGTCGAGACTTTGTCTCGGACTGGAGTCTCGAATTAGAGGCGACTAAATCTAACCCAGTTCAATCCCCAGAAGAAAGAAGTTTTGCGCGTTTACCGCTAAAAAGAACCCCTTTGTCAAGGCGCCGGTTCGGTCTCGCATGGAATACTGTTCCCATCTCTGGGCCGGGGCTCACAGTGCCAGCTCTTTCCCTTTAATCTTATCCAGCTCAAAGCGATTCGAATTGTCGACGACCAAGCTATTTATGATCGGCTTGACTCACTGGCACAGCGAAGAGATGTTGCATCTCTTTGCGTATTTTATGGCATCTGCCACGGGGAGTGCTCTAAGGAATTGTTCGGATAAATTTCAGCCATTCAATTTCACCATCGCACATCTCGATAAAACTCGCGACATATCACTGTGTGATTTACAAGAAGTTTTCTTTCACACACAACTCCTTTGTGGAATCGACTACCATCAGCGATTTTTCTGAACCGATACGACTTAGCGATCTTCAAGAAAAGAGCCTACCCTTTTGTAAAAGGCTGGCGACACACCTGCGATCATTCTGGTGTTGCAGTTGTTCATGGGAGGCGGTCGAGACTTACCATCAGGTGAGCCGCATGCTCGTTTGCCACCGCTTCTATAAAAAAAAAGAACGAGCTTACAATATTTTTAAGTCTTGCTACTTTGCTACTATGGAACACATAACACAAGCAGTGTTTGGGTTTAATTTTATTTATTATGGTATCCCATGCAAATGGTAGCACCCCATCTTCTCTATTTAAATTAAGATGTTTTTTTTTTAATTTCAATGGCCTCGTGAATCATCTTTGGTAGAAATAGGTATCCTTTTTACGAGGATTTGTGGTCTATCAAATCTGACATAATGGTTGGGACGATCCTGAACATGTTGACATACTTCAGATTTCTCGGATCGTCGATGCTTCACACACTTCGTTAACTATGACATCAGGACGTCAAACACCTCAGTCCAGGTAACCAGGGGTGCTGTAAAAGTCGGGATTTCAAAGAGTTAAAATTAAACGCTATAAAATCCATAAAGTTTGTTTTATTTCATGTGTAGTATTTAAGTAAATATAAGAAATCATTAGCACGATTATAGTAAAGTATTTATTACAGATCTTATTCAAGAACCGAGTTGAAACAGAGTCGGCCGTCGTGTTGGCTGTGAAGCGGAACGCTCTTCAAGTGTTGATCCCGAAGTATGGTTTGGAGGGGCCGCTGTATTTGCCCTCAGACAAATTCACTTATAATGAAGAGGTAAATCCTATGTTAAATGCACCAACATTTTGATGTTTTGTTATAAAAGTACGTATGAATCCTCCTCGGCCTCCAGCTCGATCCGTGCGATGGGAATCAGCCCAGTGGACGTCGTAAAGGTACTATGGGAATAGTCGGAAAGAATTTATGGCTTTCGATACTTGTTCCTTGTGCCGCCGGTCAAGGCTTTGTTGTGTTTCGTTTCACGATAGTATAAATATAGGTATAACATATATATACACGATATAGGAAGGGAAGACCTATTAAATTTTTTAATTTGAATGGATACATTTTTTCATAATCAGACTTAAAAGATTCATCATATGTCATGTTATATAATATTATTACTATTTGGGGTATCTACATAGTTTTCTCATCTGGTTGGATTCTATAAATATATATAAAATAATAATAATTATAAGAAATACATGAATAAATAAAAGCCTAATCAGGTGGAGGCTTTAGGCAGGGGAGACCAAACGGTTTATTATTATATTATTATATAACATGACATATGATGAATTTTTAAGTCTGATTATGGAAAAAATGAAGGAGAAAAATTAAGACTTATTTAAAATATTATGTTAAATAAGTCTTAATTTTTCACTTTAAAATAAAAGTTATAGCTAATGTACGTCCCACTGCTAGGCACAGTCCTCTCTTTTCTAAGTGGGTTTTTGTACAAGGAAATGTCCACGCGCTTCCCCAACGCGTGTTGGCGAAATTCACATGTTTTCGAAATATTTTTTTTCTTATTTCTTAGGCATGCAGGTTTCCTTGCGATGTTTTTCTTCACCGCAGCAAAATTTCAATAAAAAATTTCATTGGTGCATGCGGGGATCGAAGCCGAGTTGTTCGCGTACGGTGAAATATACAGCGAGTGCTTAGTCCCTGAGCTACCACGGCTTAGGTTCTGTAAATGAAAGGAATATTTATTGTAAATCAAAGAATCCCTATATAAGTGGCAAGCACATTTAAAAACAAAAAATTTAATTGGAATTCCATTGAATCAATATAAATCATCATAAGTGGATTACCACTGGATATATTCACACCGCCACTACATTGTTACTCCTTCTATGGGGGAGGCTTATGTTTAGCAGTGAACTTTTATAGTATGTAACTAAATATAAATCATCAGCCAAAGAACTCCTGCCGCATTCGTGACCTTGGGCAGAGACATGTTACCAGGCTGCGATCAGAATAATATAAAAACATAACTATAATAACCTAATATGTCCTCTTTTACAGGAACATTTCCAAATTTGTGACGACGTTATATTAAAAACGTTTGACGAACTCACAGTACGTCTTTCCCTAGACAGTACTAATTTGCAACATAGGAAGCTTGTGTTCCAATTGGTTAAACCTCATATACCTGGCTTTAGCTATGAACCCGAAAAGGAAGGAGAAAAAATGGATATTGAAACAGTAGATATGGCAGAAACTAATATAATAGATAATAAAGATAAGAGTATAAAGAAGAAAAAACGAAAAGATAACGTAGAAACCAAAAGCAAGAAAAAGGTTAAGAAATGATGTACATAATGTATGAATAAAACTTTTTACTAAATACGATTTTGTTATTTAACCACCTACATTTACATGGTTCTTATAAATAATACTAAAGTTACGAACGAATTTATAGTGCCGCCAGCTTTACTGTTCAGTTGACAGAGTCGCTAGTGGAGAGCTTACAGTTGCCACATAAGAAATTTATATCCTGGGCGACTTTTTATATTGGATTCCGATTATATAATAGAACATATATTTTATATTTTGACTCCCCTATCACGCCCTGCCAGGAAGTTGTCGAGTTCTCACTAACCCTGTGTATATGCATATTTAGAAACTGAGTATAATGTAATGTTGGGTTATTACAGAAAAGGCTTTTAGAATAGAATATAATCGAAATAGTACTACGATCACTGATTCGGAGAAAACCTCTGTCCTGGGAAGAACCAGCTAGAAACCTAGCGGAGACATTTCATTTAAATACGTGGTAGAGCCATGCTGCAGTTAGTAGTATAGTTGTAGAACGAATGGGTCGGCTCGACCGGGGCAGGACCACACTCTCGCAGAATACCAGCTTAAAATAGTAGCTTAATGCTGCTGTGTTTCGTATGGTGAGTGTAGAGAACCGGAGAACCTGTTTACTGGAAAAGAGGTATTCCATCTTAGTCCTCACCGGTGACAACGCATCTGCATTTTGATTCGTTATCGAGGATAGATGTAGATGTCTATGGGCCGCAGCAACCACTTACCATTAGGTGGACTGTGTGCTAGTTTGTCACCCTATCCTATAAAAAAAAAAGAATTAATTTACAGTATATTACTTTATACAACTATGATCATAGTTACGTAATATATTACTTTATACACAGATCATAGTTAATTAACTATAAATTGACTGGGACTAATTTAGTTGCTGAGAATAATAATTCATTTCCACGAATAAATTATTCGATGAGTTGAGGATGAGTTTGTAGCGGAATACCACAAATGCACCGTGCCTCGCCAAAGCCAAGAGTATTTCGTGTCGCAAGTCTTGCCCTACACCGATGACTCATACAAATAATCACAAAAAGAATGCGATTTAATATTTACAAATCACTATAATTGATCATTCCTATGTTAACCATTTATTAAATTTGTAATGTAAAAAATTAATAGCGGTAATATCATGGATACACTAGATGTACAACAACATCTGAAAAAGATTCATTCTAGTCAACAAAATAATGTTTATGCTGCTTAGACTACCCATGTATATCCACGTACCAACGTATATAATATGGAATTTGGATACAGGTGATAAACCAGGCTCACATTGGATAGCTTTATATCTCGACGACGAATGGTACCGGTCAATATTTTGATTCATATGAACGATCACCTGCGTGATATCACCTGGAGTTTTTAAAAAGAAATTGTAAAATATGGGACTGGAATGTTGATAGGATTAAGAATGAGTGGACTTCAGTTTGTGGTGAATATTGCTTAATGTATTTGCTATATAAGTTTCAAGGATGTACAATGCATATTTTTACGAGCATATTTACAGGGAACATACTGTTCAACACACTGTGTACTTTTAGTGAATGAGATGTTTCGCTCCTATTTTATAGATAATAAGCAATAAAATTTTGTAAATAAAAATTATAACAAAATTAAGGAATGTGTTTTAGTGATGATTCAGAGATTTTTCGAGGAACAATAGATAAGAGGAAAGGTTGAACACAATGGAAACGCTAACAATAGAACGCTAAGGAGGGCGCAGGCTCGCCGGATATCAATTAGATATTAGTTAATTGATCTTCATATCTCTGGAACCGCGCATCATACGCAAAAAAGGGCCGCTGATTCATGATCAGAGCATGCCAAAACAGTTTTTTTTTTAATAGGATCGTTGACCCACCGTCAGCCGACGAGGGCCGGTTTGTACCAGTTTTTTTTTAATACAATTGCTGTTATCAGGAAGATGCTGCTGTTCACCTCCTGTCTGTAGATGTTCTTAACCGCCACTACACGGCCATATATGTTTATAATATTTATAATATACAAATATAACACTTTTACTTTTCACAATTAAATCAAAACACTCTCCTCACAGCACAGAATAAAAGCTGACAGCGAAATGTTGACAGGTGCGTTATCACCTCAAGACTTAGAATGTTTCAAAGCCTGTAACTTTACTGGACCCCTACAGCTCTATACCCTTCAAATTGGAACACAGCAGTGCACGCATTGCTGCTTTATATAGATAAATAAGTAAGAGGGTGGTACCTTCGGGTCAGGAAAGAACGAGAACTCAGAAACACCGGCCTTTCTGACTCCGCCGCCGACCATATTTCGGTCGCGGAAGGCTGGGAAGGCGGCTGCGGTAGTATGGACATGGAGCGACAACCTCAGGTCGACCCTTTGCGTTGCGCCAGTCATGTGTGTGACCAAGCCACGACTACCGGACTCCCCACCACGACAAGGCACAGAAAACCGTTCAGGGTTCCCACCCGACACCTAGACGGGAAAGGAATCCTACTGCTGAGTATCTTTTTTTAATAATTTCGTAAAAGTCAATGCTGGACCATCTAGCTGGACTTCTCCTGTTATGGGCAGGATTTCCATAATACCTACGCTTAGCGGGCAGCCAGTCACAATACCTTATAAACGAAATTATTAAATTCCTATCTCTAAGGTCTTGTGACCTTTCTTGTATTTCCCCTGGTCGCCTCCACACTCCTTTATATAAACTAGTCGCCTCTTACTACACCCAAAGAACGAAATTGGGTATTGTATTTTCTTACGCCATCACCACACGGCAACACTTGATATGCTTTCATCTAAATTCCGCTCTTAAGCAGACTAGATTTGAGGTAATTTCGAGTTGCAATTGTCTACATCGAGTAACACGGTGCGTGGCTGCGAAGAATCTCCGGACGTAAACCGGCGACGAGGTTTGCCACCCGTCACGATCTGTCTCCCGGAGGGGCGAAAAGTGGATTGGGGAAGCTCGTCTGGCTACGCTGAATGTATGTGAAGCAATGAATGATAAGATGGTTGAAGTATGCGAAATGATGAATGATAGAGGAATAAATGTGTTATGTATAAATGAGATGACACGAAAGGAAAAGGATGCCACTGAACATGGAATGTATATCGTGTACTTGGTGTAGACGAGACCGAGCGGGTATGCCAGAGAGTCGGTATCATGCTCTCAGAAAGAATGGGTTAATGTGTGAAAGAGTATGAATGTAAGCCCAAGGCTGCTTTGAATACGAATGAAAGTGGGCTTAAAGAAGCTGATTGTACTCCGACATGTCTAAGCCCACTTATATCCGAGAGCAGTTTTGGGAAATGACAAGGGATGGTGTTGATGAAATGTCAGGAAAATAAAAATATTATTATATTAGGACACTAATGGGTTGAGGTAATTATATGTTGACTGCTAGAAAACGCCTTAAACGCCGGTGTTAAGTCCGCCTTTGTACATTTTTGTGAAGTTTAATTTAATTAATAAATAAAGAAATAGATAATAAGTATTAATTGTACAAACAGTCCTTATTTAAGGGTTGGGGTGAAGAGGTCTGGTTATAAAAGTATACTCACCGTGTGGAAAAAAATCTTTTTGTGACGAACACTTTCTTTCGTCATAAGAAGATGCACTTGTATATGTTCCCATGTGGGAAAGAGGTGATGATAGAATCATGATAGATTTCATGATTGTGGATGAAAGAATGAAGAGCGCAGTGGTGGATATAAGGTTTTACCGGGGATCCACGGACGGATCATTACTTGGTCTTATGTTGAATTAACGGTCTATTCAATCGCGGCATCGGACATATGTGTACCACTGCGTTACAGCGTATAAGAATAGAGATATGGAGTGTAGATGTAGTTGTGGTGTAAGTAGGTTTAGTACCTGCTGGTAAAGTCCGTTGCCGGAATAAACGACTAAGTCACAGCTTGAGTTTTATATTTGACACCACAAAAAGAGATAGATAAAGAAGTAGAAGGCAATAGATAAAGTCACAATATATATAGAAGATGAAAGCAGACAGTACAGTATAGCATTACAAGCAATAAAACTAAAAGTTATCACTTAACAATTTACGTTAATTGCAAGGCTAAAAATCGGCGTAAGCGCAAGCGGCACAGGTTTCGAGTCAGACAGCTAGATCGCGGTAGGATAATATAAATATATATATACGTGTGTGTGTAATTGTAATTGTATTGTAGATATACATATTAAATTGTATATATATCTGTTGAATAATTATTTCTTTAAATACCTAGATTAAATAAATAAATGTGTGAGTCGCCACAGAGAGGTCCAAAATGAAGGTGTGAAAGAGAAGAATTAATGTAGACTGAGGGAAAATATTAGGTGTTTGAATGAACTGTGTATAAATGATTTACATTTGAAGACTGTGTGGGATAATGTTAAGAAAAGTTTGGTGGATGCAGCCACAGAAGTATACGGTGTAAGTAAGAGAACGAATAAAAGGAACGTTATATAGGAATACGTTGTAATGGGATGATGAGGTACAGATACAGATGGTAGTTGACGTATAGAAAAGAGCATGGCTAGATTTACTAGCAAACAAAGCTGGTAAATCTGGCGGTACGATTGATGAGATTGAAAAAAGGGCAGACTTTGAACGTCTAAATAAGAAAGTAAAAGAAGCAGTTGAAAAGAAAAAGCAAGAAAGAACGGATAAGAATGATAGAAGGATTTGTGATATTTCCAAGCAAATATTAAAATGTTCTGGAAACTCGTAGGTACTGCCAAGGGAAATGCAAAACAGCCTAGAATGAATGCTATACGAAACGAGAACGGATTTACTCTGAGTGACGAAGTTTTGAGTTCAAAGAGATGGAAAGAACAGTGGCGAAGCCTCCCTTCCAAGCCGGGCTTGCCATTTCAAACTGCTCAATCAATAATATCAACTAATAAAATAACTCGCAAACTGTTTCAAACTATTACAAATTTCCTGCGCGCTCCGCAGGGCATGACCTCGTAGCATATAATATGTAACGTAACACTTGGCAGTTTGCTTTCAATTCAAAATAAACTGGACTGTCAAAATTAATGAACGCAAGGAGTTGATTTTATTGTATATATCGCACGCGTTGGCTTTTTACCGGGCTTTCGAGAGGACGATCGCTCGATTTCTAACCTGTGGCAAAATGTTCTATAATGAAATATAACTACGAAATATTTATATAGCAATTACTATGGAACCAAAAGCCGTGCTTTGCCCTGGAGTTGGTTAGGAGTGCGTTAGGAGGTAGGAGGGGGTACGCGCGATGCACTTCCAAGTCCACTTCACATTTCAATTTTAAATTAATGTTTTTTTTTTGTTGAGTCTGTTAAAGATTTACGCTTTTTCAAAGATTTTTGGTGAAAATGGGAGGATAGTAGTGTTCCTTGTGATGAATATAAGTGTGTTAAAGTGCTAATCGGCAAGGAAAAGGTAAAATCTTTAAAAATGAAATAAACATTTCTTCATACTTTAATAGGTAGGTACAGGACTCTTTAGTATTAAAGTTTATTTATTCTAGGCGTATTTAAAGGTTTAATTACTCAAATCATATGAGTTGAAAATTTCACATTTTTTTAAACTCATATCATACTTATGTATTGTACGTAATACAAAAAATTATATAAATATATGTAAGGAAAAGCATGAATTAATTAATAAACTTAAATTATATTCAATTGAGGTGGAAAATATGAAAAACTGTTACGAGACTGAAATAGAGTGTCTCAATTCAGAAGTTTTGTCGCTTAAAAACTCCTTACAAATTATCTCCAATAAATATGCATCGGCTCAGGTTGAGATTAAAGAACACATATTGACCATGAATGATCTGGTAAAGTTGAGGGAGCGCTTTATTAATAAAACATCAGAGTGAGAATCAACGCTCCATACCATGTTCATCGGGGACAATATGTGTAAATAGTAACTGTCTTAGTTCACCAACACTCTATGACGGTGTCATAACAAAAAATAAAAACTTAAAAAGTAGTTTAAATAGTAAAAAACATAAAGTTATTATGTATTGTGATGCCATAGGAAAAAATGTGGGCATGATGTTAAATAACAATTTAAAAGGAGAACTGATTAGTAATTATTGTATGCCTGGAGCATCCTTTAGTCATATAATGAATAAAGTAACTAGTAAGTATTGTCCTAATAGCACATTAATAATTCTTGTTGGGAGAAGAGGCAATGTAAATAAAAATCAATTATTAAAATAATTTGATTACCTCAATACTTTAAATGTACACAAAATAATCTTGTTTACATTGCCTTACATACAGGGTTGGCCACAGGAGAATAAAATAAGATATGATTTAAATTTATTAATGAATAATTTATCATGTAATAATAATTTAAATTTGACATTTAATTGTAACAATTATACCAATTGAATTAATTTAATAGACATTAATAATTTAATTAGGAATTTTTGACTACAGTTAGGTATTACCTATCCAAATATAATTTAAGACAGATAGCAAATGTGCCATCTTATTATTTATATATTAACTCAGCCAAGGACTTGGCTACCCAGACATCTGCTCCTATTGAGCAGCATAATGATTTGACATGTAATTTGGAATCCGTTCCAAGTAATTTCAATTAGAAAATGAGACAATAGAGGTAATCTCTAGCAGTTATAATAATTTATATAATTTGGAATGTAAGCTTACAAATCCCGAATAGTTGCAATTGTATAACTCCACAAAATGATAATAAAAGTTGTTTACACCTGGTGCATCAGAATATACAAGGCATGATAGGCAAAGAACTAGAAATTGAATTGTTCTTAAATAGCAACAATATTCATATTATAGGTATGTATTATTGAACATTGGTTAAAAGCTCATAATTTAATGTTTAACTTCAGTAATCACCAGGTGGTCAGTTCTTTCAATAGAGAAACGGTTTTAAGAGGTGGCTCCTTAATTTTAGCTAGTAAATTATTATCATGTAAAGAACGTAAAGCTATTGTGAGCCTCTTGTTTGAGCACCTCATTGATGTAAGCGTTTACAGACCCCATGTTCTTTAGGTACCTATATGATACTTTCGAAAAAATTATGGAGGAAGTTTTCGCTAAGCTTAATAAACAGAATTAATCTGTTGTAATATGTGTAGACTTTAATATCAATCTCCTAGAAGCTTCCTCCACCAATATTAAATTAAGATCATTGTTTAAATCTCATGGTCTTTTTAAAATTCATTTTTGGAGCCAACACGTATTGCTGAATCTAGTGCAACATGTATAGACTATAACGTTTTTACAAATGTTAAGCCGATCAATAAATGTATAATTCAAAAATTGAGCTCTGATCACTGTGGACAATTAGTTTCATTACCTTATGTTCACAAGAAGCAAATAGATAAAAAAGTAGTATTTGTTCCAGTAAATGCACATCGCTTGGAGAAGTTTAGAAGTAACATAGTAAAAAAACTTCCATTACTTTCATACCAAAATAATACAAATTTTTTGTATGGAACATTATTTAAGCGTATTTGCAATGAATTTAATAATACTTTTACTTCTAAAACATTCTCCTTGAACAATCGCAAAGCATTTAATGAATGAGCTACAGTAGGAGTCCATAAGAGTAGACAAAGGTTATATGAACTTTACAATGAAAGGTCATATAATCCTAGCGTCAAATTTAGGGAATATGTAAAAAAATATTCCAAAATATTTAAAAGAGTGTGCTCCTTAGCCAAGTCATTGTATTTGAGCAACAAAATAAAGACTGCTTCTAATAAAATTAAAATGACATGGAGTATAATTAATAGTGAAACTGGTAAGGTCAACTCTCGCAATTCACACTACCACTACTAGTTAAGTTTTAACAATAAATTAACTAAATCAGATCAGGATGTTGCAATGGTTTTTGAGAAATATTTTAGTGATATTCCGATCTTAACCACTAAGTCACTGAATTCTTCTCCTGCCGTCGCCGAATCATTACTTAAACAAAATGTAAATGTGTGTACAAAGAATTTTACATTTACAAGTGTCATCAAAAGATATTGTAAAATATTTTAAGACTATTGATATTAAGAGAACCGCCGATCTGTGGGGGATTTCTGTTAAAGTTACTGCGTCTATAATAGATGCGATCGCACCTCAACTATCTATCATTTTTAATACTAGTATTGAATCTGGTGTGTTTCCTGATTTAATGAAGCATAGTAAAGTAATACCTTTATTTAAATCTGGTAGTACTTTGGACCCCGCTAATTTTAGACCTATTTCTGTACTGCCAACACTTAGTAAAATTTTTGAAAAAATTATTCTTGATCGAATGTAAAATTTTTTTTAATGTAAATAATTTACTTCATAAAAATCAATTTGGTTTCACAAGGGGTCGCTCGACAACTGATGCTGGTGTTGAGCTGATTAAATATATATTTGATGCATGGGAGAATTCACAGGATGCTTTGGGTGTATTCTGTGACATATCCAAAGCCTTCGATTGTGTTCACCATTTATTTATTTATTTATTTATTTTTATTTATTAGGAAAACAAACAGTGTTTTATTACAAAACAACATAACTGAATTAAAACTATACACCATTTACATGTTTTCGCAATTGAATTACAAAAGAGCTTGTTCACTTGATACACTTTTATTAAGATGGTAAATGACACCTAAGGATCAGTTCGAGAGCCATCAAACCAAGAGTCCGTCAAAGTGGTTTTGAAACGAAGTGTTGAAGAAGTAAAGAGATCAAGCTGCGTAGACGCCACTGCACTATTTAAAGTTTTTGCGGCACGAATAAAGAAAGTGTTTTGTCTGTAATTGGATGAGGACTGTGGAATATCCAAACATATAGGTTGCCTTGATGTTTTATAAGGCACCCTCATGTTGATTTTCGAGAGTAAATGCGGAGAATCTACACGGTTTTGAGCAATTTTGACTAGGAAAACCACGTCGGCAATTTGTCTCCGTTCCTTTAAGGGTAGTAAATGGTGTCTACGGCACCCCGCCTCATAATTGCAATCGTTGCTTCCCAGCCTGTACTGTAGATATTTCAAAAATCTACGTTGTATGGACTCGATCCTATCAATGTATACATTGTAACGTGGATTCCATACCTGTGAGCAATACTCAAGAATACTACGCACCAAGGAACAATAAAGGACCTTAATTACCTTTATACTATGGAATTGGGAGCTCGACCGAAAAACAAAGCCCATAGTTTTATTAGCCTTTCTACAGATTTGGTCTATATGCCTTTCGTATGTTAATTTACGATCATGCATAATACCCAGATCACGAATCTCATCTACCCTGTGTAACACCTGATCAGTAAGTTTATATAGAGTTTCCACAAATTTAAATTTGCGAGTGAAAGTCATACAGTAACATTTCTGAATGTTTAGCCGTAAGTTATTACGAAAGCAGTATTGTTCAAAACGTTCCAAATCCTCCTGTAATAGCTTAGTATCGCGTAGTGAATCAATCCTTTTAAATATCTTCATGTCATCCGCGTATAGAAGGAAGTTAGAGTGTTGGAAACAAGAGGCTACGTCGTTTATAAAAATATTAAAAAGTAAAGGTCCCAGCAAAGATCCCTGGGGAACTCCAGAAGGGACATCATTCCAGTTTGATGAGAATCCATTCACTACTACTGCTTGCGATCTTTTTTCAATGTAGGATGTAAACCAACGGTATAAATTACCATGAATTCCAGCAAACAGGAGCTTTTGTAGCAGTATTTGATGATCAATACAATCAAAGGCTTTGCTAAAATCCGTAAAAATAGCGTCAACTTGACCCCCAGAATCCATGCCAGCTGTAAGAAAATCTGTGAAAAATAAAAGATTAGACGAAGTAGAACGCATCGCTAAAAATCCATGTTGTTCTGGAATAAAAAATGATGATAATGATTGATAAACTTGAGAATACACTATGCGTTCAAACACTTTAGCGAACAGGCATAATTTAGATATAGGTCTGTAGTTCTTGATGTCATTTTTACTACCACCTTTATGTATCGGGGAAATAAATGCGGATTTCCAAATACGAGGTACAAGTCCCTCCGTGATTGAGCGCTTGAATAGAATAGATAATGGTACGGAAATTGACTCTGCGCATTTGACGACAAAGATCGGTACAATCTGGTCTGGCCCTGAACCCTTGGTTAAGTCTAAAGCCTTTAATAACGTTAAAATTGAATCCGTACTGATTTCCACATTACTAATACAAACAGAGACGCTATTTGAGTTTAAAGGTGAGTATTTGAAGTTATTACTATGTGACAATGGAGTAAGAAAAGTGGATTGGAAATACGAAGCAAAAAGATCACAAATACCATGACCAGTATCTGCAGACCGTCCTTCGTAGTGTAATTTAGACGGAAGTGAGTTAGAGCCCTTATTGAATGATTTTACAAACGACCAAAACTTTTTTGGTTGCCTAACTATCGCATCTTCCGTGCATTTTATGTAATTATTATAGCACTCCTGTTCCAGGCGTTTAGCCCTAGTTCTAAGAAGTCGAAAAGTATCGAGGTCAACCATGTTACCATATACCTGATATCTTTTATAATATTTGTATTTTTCTTTCAATAGTTTCTTGAGTGAACAGCTATACCAAAGTGGAAAAGAGGAAGAAGTTATTATTTTATGAGGGACATGTTTATCTCTAACATTATATAAGTGGGCATAAAATATATCAACGGCATTGTCCAACGGACCATTGTTCAAGTCTATCACCCAGTTCACTTTATTTAGTGAGGAAGAAATGGCCTCGTAATCTGCTTTGTCATAAAAATATTTGAGTCTGAGATTAGTTCCAAGTGAATCGTCTAGAGCAAAGGTCAAGGTCAGATCTAACGACTTGTGGTGAGGGTCCTCTGGTACCAGAGGATCGTTACATGCCGATACACATACGTATTTGTTACACAAAACATAATCGAGTATTCTATTGTTAATATTTCTATTCAAGTTAAACTGATTAAGGTTGCACTCGGCTAATGTATCGAAAAATAATAACTGCGATTCACCAAGGATCCCAATAGGTTGCAGACAGTCAATCTCACCATTCCAGTTGATGTTACTTAAGTTAAAGTCTCCCATTATTAAAAATAAGTCGTTCGGACATGAACTAACAATGAGTGACAGCTTCTCTGAGAAGTTTTGCAATTGCGTATTGAAAGAATTACCTAGATTTTCCTTACACAAGTATAAGGTGCAAATGTGAATATTATTTGAATGTAATCCCCGTTTTCCTTTTTTCGATGTGATTGTAACCCAGATGTCTTCGGCAGAGGAGTGCCATTCTGGGCGTTCCACTGCAGCTAACCGACGGTGAGTAGCCAACAATACCCCACCTCCATACTTCAACTGTGTCGATTGATAATTCCTATCACGCCGCCAGACAATGTACCTATCATCGAATAATTCGCTATCACTTAGACCATCCGTAAGCCAGGTCTCCGTTAGTGAGATAATATCGTAAGAGGACAGGAGTAAACTCCGCTGGAATGCGTAAGTCTTGGTGCGTAGACCCCGAGCATTTTGGTAATACAGTTTAAGGTCGTACGAAGCCATTAGTAATCATGAAAAACATATACAAACACGTGCGCATACACTTACATATGTAACCACATAAACATACACATACATGCACACGCATACCTACGCATAAAAACATATATACACACACATGTGATACATAAATATACATACAATCCGCAACTTGAGCAAAACCGCAGCTAATAAGATTATTATCAAAAAAATAAAACATGAGGTACCAATTATCACTATAGATAATCACAAGACCAGTGGACGTATGAGTGTAACAGTCACTCTCAGCCCATAATAACAACATGAAGTATAATTTCATTATTACGTATATATAAGAATGTGTATATAATGATAAAAATACAAATAAGGATACACCTTCAGGCCGATAATACCCGGAGAGGCGGGTACTCAGACTTAGTAACAAAGTGTTCGCATCCGTAAAATATAAGAGTATATAAAATATATTTTGTAATAATAATATACCTTTACGCGTATAGTACTTGAAGAGACAGCCATTTACAATTCCTATGTACTGGCAATTACTTGAACATAGGAGAGAAAATTGAGCGTAAACGCGTAACAAATTCCAGTTTAACATTAACATTAAGACGACAAGTCCAGAAAATATAAATGGTAATAGATTACGATTGGTGGTACTATTTCGATTGATATTAGTATTAATTCGAGATAATTTCATATTAAAATAGCAAATAATAACAGCAATAAATAGTAGGGTAAATATGAAATAGTTAATAATAGGTCTTGTGCAGTCGAAGTAAATGACAGGCAAAATCAGACTTAAGTTTAGTAGCGCGCAATCTAAAATGGGTAGTACGCTGATGTATAAACGTGCCCATACGGGTGAACGTTGCGTCAATGGCTGCATACTTACATATGATATTAGCTTGAACTCTGCAACACAGTCATATTTATGGATAAAATAAAACGTTAACAAACAGACGGTGACGGCTCTCAAACTTTGTAACAATATTTCATAAGACAATAAATTTTTTGAGTACAAAAGAAAAAAGGTCAAATTAATATTTAAACTATTCTGACAAGATCTTTCTCGCACCTTATAAAAAATATAGGAGAAGTATCAGACTTCCTGGCCATAATTTTTGAGTGCTTAACCCATATATATTTAAAATTATTATTTTTCGCCAGAGATTTGGCTTTGCTCAGTAAAACCTTGTTCCGTTGAGTTAGGTGATCATTCACATAACAATATCCAGTAGATGCAAAGCCCATGTCCGACACCGACAGCCGAGTCTTACGCGATGATGAAACAAAATTTTCCTTAATATATCGATTGTTAAAGGAAACAATTATTGGTTTCTCAACATTCGGTACACGAGTGGGCACTCTGGCTATATAATTTATATCTTCTTTTTTTACAGGAAAATTACACATGTTGCCAATTTTCTGAGTTAAATCATAGAGGTCTTCATTATTTTTTTGTGGTATTCCCCTGATTTCAATATTGTTGGATCTAGCCCACTGGTCCCTGATGTCAAGTTCCTGGTTTAACTTGGTTATTTCCGCACGCAGCCCTGATACGTCATTCGCCATCTCCTCCGCTTTAGCTATCCTCGATTCCAGGGATTTAACAGTACTCGAAAATTTATCTATTAACTCATGTGCCATTTCTAACGACGACTTTAGACTAATGACATCCGACTTGATGGATTTGATGTCTTCCATCAGCGACGCCAATGGAGCCAACCGTAGATTAATATGGCTCAGCTGTTCTAGCACACTATCCATCTGACTAATCGCTGGTGAGTTAGGAGTCGGCGAAAGTGGTGGGCCCGCCTTGCACTTCGGACAGCGCCAGTTGTTCTTCCTGTCACCAAGCTTCCGAAACCCGGTCTCAGTAACTCCAGCACAACCGAAGTCGTACCGATTCTTACATAAACTGCAAACAGGACCGTCAGAGTGTTGAAGGCCGCAACCAGAGCAGGTAAACATTATGAAAAGTTTGAGAAAGACTGATTGAGAAAGATTGAGATAACTATTCAAACGAACAAGCGTGTGTTTAGCGACAATGTCAAAGGACAACTGACCATGAAACATTAATCAGAAAACTTCAACACTACGGTGTAAGAAGCGATGCTCTTAAATTAATTATTTCATATTTAAGTGACAGAACGTAAAAAGTTGTCATTAATAGTATGAGTTCTTCCGGGTCGATTGTACAAATGGGCGTGCCACAGTCAATTCTCGGCCCCTTTATGTTTCTTGTATATATTAATGACTTACCTTACATAGTAGGGGATAACCATGATATACTATTATTTGCTGATGATACTTCATTAATTTTCAAATTAAAACGACAAACGACGACGAAATAAATAATACTCTAGCTGAGTTAGTCAATTGGTTTAATGTTAATAATTTGCATTTGAATGTAACTAAAACTAAATGTATGAAATTCGTAACTCCTAATGTTAAACATGTCAATACTAATGTAATTTTAAATGGGGGGCAACTGAGTCTTGTTGATACCACCATTTTTCTTGGAATCACACTGGACGCAAAGCTTCAATGGCTCCCCCATATATTAAAACTAGCTAGCAGACTTAGTTCCGCAGCATATGCTGTGAAAAAGATTAGAACTCTTACCAGTGTTGAAACAGCTAGAATAGTTTACTTTAGTTATTTCCATAGCATTATGCCGTATGGTATTTTGCTATGGGGACATGCGACTGACACTGAAATTATATTTATTTTACAGAAGAGGGCCATTAGAGCAATATATAATTTAAAACTAAGTCACTGAGACAAAAATTTAAGGAAATTAATATATTAACTCTGGCCTCTTAATACATTTATGAAAATGTAATGTACGTACACAAAAATAAAAGTAGTTTTGCGAAGATAAGTGATATTTATTCTGTAAATACTAGGAACAGACACAAGCTAGTAGTACCACCTAGTAGTACCTCGGTGGAGTTACTTGACTCCACCGAGTCAGTAATTCATTCTTGGAGCGATGTATACGCTTTTACAACAAAATCCCAGAAAATATACAAAATTTGTCATACACGAAGTTCAAAAATGTTATTAAACTAAGTTTGTATAAAAAGGGTTATTATAATATTAAGGAATTTATGGATGATAATAACCTCTGGGAAGGGTGATCGCTACCAAGCTATTTCTAATTTGTCTTGTGTTGTTTATTGTAAACATTATTGAAAAAAAAAATTGTCCCGCTGGGTTTCTTGCTGGTTCTTCCCAGGACAGAGGTTCTTTTTTGCGAACCTGTGGTAAATGAAAAAAGTGACTTTCAATAAGTATTGTTATAATCTACATTGAATTAAAAAGTTTCTGTTTCTGTTTCTTAGTTAAAAATTAAAATTAATCGAGTTAAAAATTTCATTTTGAACTTCAGCATAAAATATGAGATACCTAGGTATAAGTTTAATTTTTACAATCTTTTTTTTTATTTTGATGCCCAAATTTTGATGTAATAAATTAAATGAATACATGTATTGAGGTTTTTAAAGAATATTTCTTTATTATCTGTTTACCCATAATCTCAATTATTTCCTCATATACTGTTTTTGATAGTTAAGATATTATCGGTTCAATATGTTCACGAATGAATGGGTCGAACTCTGCCAATAGCTCCATAGCACTCATAAAATGACCGTTATGTGGGTTCTCCACATAATGGTAATTTTATGGTATTTTCACATACTTTCTCGGAACCTCTAAATGGAGAGGAAATACATAGGCCTGGAAAGTGTACGTAATATTATTAATATAATAATTATCCAAATGACGTAGACGAATTATTTATTACATTCTAAGTCTTTAAGTATCATTTATTAATATCTTTAAGTATCTTTAAGTATTATTTACTACATTCTAAGTCGGAGTCTAATACCTCTTGCAATGCAATTTTTATGCTATTTTATAAAAAGAAACTTTTTGACGTAGTTACTTAATTGCTATACAATCTTAAAGATTTTTTTAACATTGCCAATCAGTAGCTGTGAAGCGGAGCGTTCTTTCTACAGGATGTCGTACATAGATAACAAATATAGGACAACGATTTCGAACTATCGACTAAATAATTTATCAGTCCTTTCCGCAAAGTGCGATTTAACAAAGGACTTACAGTGTGATCAGCACAAAATGCATAAAGATTGCTTTATAATTTATATAACGTAACCACACCTGTCAATTTATTTAGCAATAATGTCGTATGGTTGCTGTTTGTATAGGTACAACAATTTGTAACAAACATTAAGTCATATTTTGTAAATAAAAATTTCTTGTCCAAGTTTTTTCCATACCGTATACCTACATCAATATAGAAAACAATTTTTTACGCAGTAGTATAATAAAACTATGAGTTTTAATAATTACTTGAGCAATTAAGTAGGCTTCTAAGTAGTGTTAGCCCAGGGCCCCACAAATTTACAATGCGCCCCTGCTAGTAATTATAATGTAGGTATCTTTGTAATAGACCATTTAAGAACAATGTAATCGCATTTAGTGGTCATAACTACATTTAATCAAACTTATCCATCTTATTGTAAAGTAAAAAAAATAGGTAACCAAGTTTTTATCTATTTTTTGAATGGAAGGTACACTGGATGGACTACTTTTATTATCATGTGATGGTGTATGTTCTTCATAATATAAATCACAACACACACATACACACACACACACACACACACACACACACACACACACACACACACACACACACGCACGCACGCACGCACGCACGCACGCACGCACGCACGCACGCACGCACGCACGCACGCACGACGCACGCACGTATCCTACTACTCTTACTTTATTCCGCTGATTCCGACAAACTCGGAAGTAGTTAGCGTGCGAGCGACCTGAAGAAGTCCTGAAGTACAGGGACACCCTAGTTAAGGCTCTAGTCTACCATAAAAACATCACAACATTTAAAATTTTTGTTAAGTTCGTTAGTAGACATATCTATATTTTTTGTAGCGGAGAAATAAATAAATAAAAGTAATTTTATTTCAAAACCGCGAACTCAAGAAAGTCTCTAAGTTCACGTATTGTGACTGGTAACTATACTTATATACATTGTGCGATGCTCGACATGCACTTTGTGTATATTTTTTAAGAAATAATTTTTTCATACTACATATATATATATATATATATATATATATATATATATATATATATATATATATATATATATATTTAATATACTGACTTTATGCATAGACAATAAAAAAACAAATATTTACGTCGTTTTATTTAAAAATTAGGTACAAATCATAGAGTACTTTATACACCTGAAAGTACAATTCATCTATAATACATTCAACATACAGCTTTGTAGATCACTTTTATGTCAAGCAAAGCTATCCAATTGACTCCCTATTTATTATCGTTTTATTTTCAATTTTATTCCTAAATCAAACACTTCCGTGTTAGCGGAGGACTTGATGATTCCGCCTTCGGAGGTTTATGAGTCGATTAACTTGTATAAGGTTGGGCTATATACGTATTAGTTTCTTCACCTTCGGTCTTCACTGTTTGCGGAATTTCTTCGAGAGAAATTTCAGGTTGTGCTGCAATTCTGGCAATTTCTTGCTCGATTTTTGTGACTAATTGTTCCACTGCGATAGGCCAGCGGTTAGCGGGGACGTTGTGAGAAGGAGACAGGCGAGCATCTGTCATTACAGCCAAACGGACAGTATCGGCGTATTGTATTACCGTCAGTGACATACCTGCAAAATATTTGAGGTTATATTTTACCTACCTATAAGCGGTTGACTTTTACCTTACCTCATGGTAAGTGGCGATATAGTCGTAGATGGTAGGCAAAGGTCAAAGGTCTTAATTTAACAAAATCCTATCAACTCATGCATTGAGAGACATTCATATGACACAGACATGATGGACATTCTTTTATAAAACATTATGTAATACCATTAATATCTTTAGTATTTATAGGAAATTTTAATATAATCATTCTAGTTAGTTTTATGTTTGCACCTTTATCAAGCTTAGATTAGTTTTTTTATGAAATTCAAAAATATATTCTTTTGGCTTATTTTATACCTATTAACTACCAGTTCGTTAACATTATTTTTAGAGACACTTTACATTTAACGTTTTGTTCCATATTTTGATGTGAAATAATGGTTATTGGTTGGTACTACTAGTTAACCTAAGATACCTTCTTTCAATATATGAAAAACCTTCGTCTCCGGTTCTCTATACTCACTATATGAAACACAGCAACATTGAGCTGCAATTTCATGCTGGTATTCTGTGGTACACTCCCGGTCGACCGGACCCATTGCGCTACAACCATAATATAGATAGAGCTTCTATTACGTATAAAACACTTACTAATGTTAGCTTGCGGTGGCCTCCAATAAATAATATGGTCGACAGTCTGTCCCCACAACGTCGTTCGGGTCCTTGCGTCTGGCGGAGCGTTTATTTCTGCGTACGATACAGCATACCTCCTCGACAGCAAGTTAAGAGTGAGTCTTGCGAGGGGCGAAGGCACTGAACGAGTCAAGACCCCACAGCGAGTTTGTAGGGCCCAAGCTCCAGAAAGGGCTCTTTGGCGATTACATGCCTCGGATATCACAGATGCGATTCGACGCGGAGTTGCGCCTATTGGTAATGATAAGCAGACCATACCTGGGGAAAATATTAAAAATTCTGTGCTGTGTTTATTTTTATTATTTTAACTTTATTTATAAGAAGCTGCACGAAAGTCTAGCGGTGACCGTTTTTGCACGTAAGTCGAAAATAAGGTATCATGGGGTAATAAGCGGATCACGGGGCGGGCGTGCATATCGTTTTCACGCCCTGATTGGCTGTGCGTATCGTTCGCAAACGCTGATTGACTCTCCAGTCGCATTTCGTCCCCCGTACTGATACGCCATGCGCAGCTATCCCCTCCACGTTTCCTTCAGCGCTAGACTAGACTAGACTTACGTGCCGCGACTTGTAAAAACGTGAAATTGTTAAAAATACGATAATTAAGGACGTAGTTAAATTTTTGACATGCTCGAACTTAGGTATTCGAATTACAAGCCGATTTACGCAAGCATACATTTAAATAGTTTTCCGCTATATTTAATATGTTATACACAACTGTACTTGATACTTGCTCAGAGCAATAAAGGAAGAAAAGCTTCCAGTGAAGTCGAAACCATTCTGAACTATTTGACACGCACTGACGCACATATCTTTCTGCTTTCTTTCTTTACAGAGTTCCTTTTTTTCTTTCCTTGTTGGTATGAGGATATTTGAAGTGTTAGTAATTTTACAAGTATCGAGTAGTTACTTGGCGAGAAAATTTAGGTATCTGGGATATCTTTTTTTGAAATTGAGAGTTGGGTTCAGCATTCTTACAATATAACTTTGTAGACTTAATAAACTTAACTTTGTAGTATGGGCTTGCATCTTTATTAATGTAAATTTACCGATTGTAAAATGCGTGTATCAGCGAAGAATCTTTTTTATAAGCTTATTTAATTTTCACTAAGGATTACCTGGGAAAAGGTTCTATGACTAACAAAATACAAAATGACTGATGGAATTTGTGATTAGAGATGCATTAAAAGAATATGATGAAATTAGATTAAAACAAAAAGATAGTAAAAAACACAATATTATAATATATTAAATAAAACTTTATCAGATCATTGATAAATATTAATGCATCGTATTTCAATGGACAAAGTTTAACAAAAAATCAAAAACAAAACAGGTAAAGGTACTTATGCTTCTACAAGTTATTTATTTCAGTCAATATGTTCTTAATGGCACGTAAGCTATGGTCTCTTAGATTTACACATTTCGCGTATCGCGAGTCTCCATAATTTTCTTCCAGAACTGGTCATCTCTTTTTATGAATTATGCCTGTCCACACAGCAAATACACACATGTATTCACCAGTTATTGGCCCTGAACTTGGAACTATCATCTGCTTTTTGTGTGGACTGTGACAACGTCAGATTTGTACACCCAAAAATAAAGTATATTTTGTTTGATTGCATCTAGAGTTTTCATATTATAATCGGATGATTGGCACTTCATTTCTACAACACCAGGTCCACATTTGCTGTTTGCACCCAGAAATGAAAATTTGTGGTCTATGTGTAATTCACAATCTTGTACATATATATTTAAAGCGGTTTATAATTCTAGGAATGCTTTATGCTCGTTGTTCTTGATATGTTTTATAGACGGTACATTGATTAAATCATGCACTATTCTCGTATGCAGGGTTGGATTACTTAGTATAATTAAATATATTATATGTATCATTATTTTCCTCCACATATGTGTTTTCTTAGACTTGCAAAAAGCGTTTGATACTGTGTCTATTCCTATACTTCTCGGACGTCTCGAAAATCTAGGTATAAGATGTATGCCATATGAATGGTTTTGTAACGACCTTATAAACAGAACACAAATATTACGTGTTGGTAACTAAGCGATAAAGCCGAATGTAGCTATGGTGTTCCACAAGGCAGCACTCTTGGACCAACACTATTTTTGATGTACATAAATGAATTGTGTAAAATTAACATTGATAGTGCGGACCTTTTTATGTTTGCGGACGATACTGTAATCCTCTTTCATGATACAGACTGGGATACTGTGCAACACTGTGGTGAAAATGGATTACGTACGGTCACAAAATGGCTGGAAAATAATCTTTTAACCGTCAATGGTACAAAAACAAAATACATCTGCTTTTATAAAACTATAGTCTCAAGACCACCACATAGCTTTTCTACCACCATGCATACGTACTCGTGTAATACCTCCCAAAAAAACGGAGATATGTAAATGTACAATATTAGAACGAACATCTACGATAAAATACCTTGGAGTAATCCTCGACGAAAGATTAAATTGACAACCTCATATAGCAAATATATCTAAACGAATTCGGAGACTCACTATAGTATTTAAGAACCTAAGAACTGTAGCGACAAAAAAACTGCTAATTGAGACATATAACGCCCTTTGTCATTGTCTCATAAATTATTGTATCTGCTCATGGGGTGGAGCTCCCAAAACGTATCTTATAGAGGCCGAGAGAGCTCAAAGATCTATATTAAAACTAATATTAAATCTTCCTTATACACACCCAACATCTAAAGTATATGAATTGGCAAATGTCCTAAGTGTACGAAAATCGTATATATACCAATGCATAAAACGACACCATAATATTTGTCCCATATATGTAGATAGAAACAAAAGAACACAAAAATGTCCAGTACCATTTGTCAAAAGCGCTTTAGCAAAAAGACTACCAAGCACCTCATTTACACAATGCTATTAATAAAAAATTAAATTAAAGATCTTAAAACGACACCAAATTAAACAAACTATTTTAAATTGGCTAAAAGAATACGACAATGAAAATTGTGAAAACCTACTTTAAGCACATATTTTAACAAAAACAGACACACGCGCACACACACGCACTTACACACGCACACACACACACACACACACACACACACACACACACACACACACACACACACAAGCACACACGCACACACGCGCACACGCGCACACGCGCACACGCGCACACGCGCACACGCGCACACGCACACGCGCACACGCGCACAGCGCACACGCGCACACGCGCACACGCGCACACGCGCACACGCGCACACGCGCACACGCGCACACGCGCACACGCGCACACGCGCACACGCCGCACACGCACGCACACGCGCACGCGCACGCGCACGCGCACGCGCACGCAGACGCACACGCAGACGCAGACGCAGACACCGCAGACGCAGACGCAGACGCAGACGCAGACGCAGACGCAGACGCAGACGCAGACGCAGACCAGACGCAGACGCAGACGCAGACGCAGACGCAGACGCAGACGCACGACACGCAGACGCACACGCAGACGCACACGCAGACGCACACGCAGACGCAGACGCAGACGCAGACGCACACGCACACGCACACGCGCACGCACACGCACACGCACACGCACACGCACGCGCACGCGCACGCGCACACGCACACGCACACACTTACACTCACGCAAACGCATGCACACGCACGCATGCATACACACTTTGTTTATTTTTTATTTTTTTATTTTTCTTGATCTATGTTTAGAGTCTGCATTGTGCACGGAATGTAAGATAACTGAATGGGAGGGAAACTGCCTCCTAACATACAGGGTAACCTAGTTTAGGAGCCAGAGTATCTATGAATTATATATTAATTCTGTGTTCAATAAAGAATTATTATTATTATTATTATATCCCTCCTATGAGACAAGTTAAGGGGGTAGTCTATGTTCAGCAGTGGTCTTCTAATAGGCCGTAATGGTAACTGTACCATTATTTCATATTGTTTAGTATGTAGTATCGTGATGCCATTACACTATGCAAAAATACTATAATTTTATATTCAGATCGATAAACTTGTATTATTAATGGATCCCTTTAATTTTTAATATTAAACCTACAATATAGGGTATTGCTGCACGTAATGCAACACCAAATCAGGCTACGACAAGGTAGGTGGGCATTCCCCGCGTGATGTTTTACTATCCCGGTCGTTCTGACAGAAACGGTTGTTGTATTTTATGAATGAATTCGAGAGAGACGATATTGTTAATAGCTTAGGGTTCGTGACAATAAAAACTGCCGTGTATGTGTAAAAAACTGCCGTAAAGTGTAAAAAAAATTTTACACTTTTATTACCGAACACCAATTAAAAATTAAAAAGACACTAATAATTTATCACACTGATTCACTTTATTTCGCTCCGAAGCTTCGCTTGTCTCGCCAAATTCAATACTGCCCCGATCGCCGCTTGCAGTGGCTTTATATAGGGCTCTTCCACGAAAACATGCAGAATATTCCAGAATATTCAAGTAAATACGCGCGCCAACCGGCCAGGCGCTGAAAGTTCGAGTGTGGGGCTTCTAGGAAGCTTAATTCTTCTGTTCGATACTAGATGGCGCTGTTGGTCGAAAGTCAAGATTGACATTTTCTAGGAAGCCCTCTTCGCTCTGGTCCCCGACACTAGATGGCGCTAGTTCCAGGTACCTGACGTCAACTTAGGCAACCAACACTGCGCCCTCCTAAGACATGCTCGTCCCGAGCATTAATAACGCGCCCCATAATAACGCGCCAAGCGATCCACATGGACGATCTTAGGAGTCCTTCTTGCGCCTTTCTGTATCCGGTAG
Source organism: Parnassius apollo (assembly GCA_907164705.1). NCBI lineage: Eukaryota > Metazoa > Arthropoda > Insecta > Lepidoptera > Papilionidae > Parnassius > Parnassius apollo. The sequence continues at coordinate 4,517,201 of CAJQZP010000885.1, read as the reverse complement.
GTTACATCGTTGATCCTGGTCACAATCCGGTACGGGCCGTCCCATTTAGCTTGAAGCTTTGGAGATTTCCCTTTGCTGCGGACTGGATTGTGCAACCACATTAGTGAACCTTCGTCGCACCCTTTGTTGTTCATTTTGCGGTCATACCGGGTTTTCATCTTTTCAGACATTTGCTGGCCCGATTGTCTGACGTGCTCATAAATGTCATTCATTTTGTTCCGTAAGTCATTTGCATAATCGGTTATACTGCGTGGGGCATCAGGTGGTATCCCGGTGATCAGGTCTGCATGCACCCGTAATTCTCTTCCAAAGTTTGCGAAAGCTGGTGTCACTGATGTACTTTCATGAACAGCGCTTCGATATGACAACAAAAACGGTTGTATGTGCTTGTCCCTATCTCGTTGCCGATTGTCTACAACTTTTGCTAGGTTTTTAATCAGACATTGTAGAGGTCTACAATGTCTGATTAAATCGTTCTACCATTCCATAAGATTGCGGGTGATATCTTGATGATTTCTTATATTTACGCGAACACTACACATTGAAATAATACTAGTTTTTTACGGAATTTATCGCGTATATTTAACTTTTTAAATACCCGACGTTTCGAACGCTTTACAGCACTCATGGTCACGGGCGGGACTGAGAAGTTCAATGTCCAGATGTCATAGTTACCGCGGTTACCATAGATTAAAATTTAACTTTTGTTCCGATCTACACAGTATGAACTTATGGTATCTTGAAGTCTTGCTGTTGTATGCTTGGGTTGGAATTTAATTTTATTTATTATAGGTTCCAAGCAGATGGTAGCACCCAGCAATCTTCTCTATTGAAATTAGGATATTTTTTGATTTCAATAGCCTCGCGAATCATCCTTGGAAGGAATCGGTGTTCTTTAGCGAGGATTTGTGGTCTATCAAATCTGATGTTGTGACGGGGGCGACCCTGTACGTGTTCACAGACTGCAAACTTACCGGAGCGTCGATTCTTCACATCAGCTATATATTCTTTAACGCGGGTTTTAATTGATCTTTTAGTTTGTCCTATGTAGGAGAGACCACATACACAATCAAGCTTGTACACTCCTGCATCTTGCAGAGGAACATTACACTTGACTGATGGTAAAAACTGACCAATCTTCTTCAGCGGCTTAAAGTATGTTTTGATGGAAGCGCGCTTCAACATTTAGACAATCTTGTCAGTGACTCCTCTAACATATGGCAGTACAGCAGGTACACGCTCGACTGTGTACTGTGCACTTGTTCACTGTGACGTAGGCGCGGGACCCGAAGCTTGTTGTCATGCAAAACTTGCTTGACATGGTGGAGCTCGACAGCCAGGTGTTTACTGTCACAGATCTCTCATGCTCTCTGAAACAAAGATTTACCCACGGTAGCTAACTGTGAAGGATGGTGGTAAGAATCACTGTTTAAATATCTATCTGTATGGGTTTTTTTTCTATACACAGTATGGCTAAAGGTGTTATCAGGATTCCGAATTACTAACACATCTAGAAAAACTGCCTTACATCTGGCTACCTATTGTGGAAGGAGGAGTTCTACAAGCAAGGTACAACTTCATTGCACCTCAGTCTGAGGTCCCTTTACAGCCGCACAACTTGTACATTTGCGACACCAGTCCTCGACATCGTTTCGACAGTGGACCCAGTAAAACCGTTTTCGGATCTTCAGTAGAGTTCGTTTAACTCCCAGATGGCCTCCTGAACAATCATTATGGTACAGCTGTAAAACATCCAGTACTTTAGCTTTAGGGACAACCATTTGCAAATCACAGCTGTCTCCCCGAACATTTTCCCATTTACGGCACAGAACTCCATCCTGAAGAAGCTAGCTGTCCCATTGAGCCCAACAACTTTTAGTGGTCGAACTCATCGCTGAGACGTCGCTCCACTTGGGCTTGGGAGCACTGGCGTTCATCCATTCCAGAATCGGCTTGATGTCCGGATCTTCCTGCTGTGCATGTTGTAAGCTGTCATTCCACTCGTCGCCGAGGTGGTCTGTCCTGAGCATCCTCACGGATACCACTTCCTTACTCTATTGCCTAGTACAATGTTTGAAATCTTCAGGACAAGGTCTTCTTGACAATGCATCTGCGTTGCCATGAGATTTCCCGCTGCGATGTTCGATCTCAAAGTCGTATTCCTGCAGTAGTTCAATCCACCTCGCAACTTGTCCTTCTGGATTTTTAAACTGCAATAGCCATTTTAGTGTAGCATGGTCAGTTCGTAAGTGAAATTTTCGCCACAGAAGATATTTGCTAAAATGCTGCAACGACTTTACTACAGCTAGCAATTCGCGTCTTGTAACACAATAGTTCCTTTCCAGTTTTGACAACGACTTGCTGAAGTACGCTATCGCGACCTCTTGGTCACCATTCCGTTGAGACAACACACCGCCAAGTCCTATATCACTTGCGTCTGTGTCAACTATAAATTCTTTGCTTGTATCAGAGTATCCCAAAATAGGTGTTTTGTACAAACGGTCCTTGAGCTCCTGGAATGCGATATTGCATCGTATTGCATATATATATCTGCAAAGTTCTTCACAAATCGCCGGTAATAGGAGCACATACCCAAAAATTCTCTAATCTGCGTCTTGTCTTTTGGAACCGGTTAATCCTTGACAGCGGCAATTTTCTCTGGATCCGTACGGATACCTTCTTCCGATACCACATACCCCAAAAAGTTAACTTGCCGTTTGAATAGTGAACGTTTCTTCGGACTCAACTTGAGGTTGGCACTCTGAATCTTCATGAGCACACGTTCCAGGTTTTTAAGGTGTTCCTCAAACGTACAGCCTACGATGATGATGTCATCCAAGTAGACCAGACAGGCATCGCCAATTAGCCCGGTAAGTACAAGTTCCATCAGCCTTTCAAACGTTGCTGGATCATTGCACAACCCAAACGGCATTACTTTAAATTGCCACAGACCCTTTCCCGTCGAGAACGCAGTTTTCTCCTTGCCTTGGGGTCAATTTCAACTTGCCAGTAGCCCTATTTACTCCTACAAGCATGTCCAGCGTGTCATCAATTCTTGGCAAGAGATAGCTGTCTTTCTTCGTAATGTCGTTCAGACGGCGGTAGTCAACACAAAACCGCATGCTGCCATCCTTCTTCTTTACCAGCACCACGGGTGTACACCATGGACTAGAGAAAGGTTCAATAACACCATCCTTCACCATTCCTTCAATCATGGTTTCCACTTCGTTTTCACGTGCTACCGGCAATTTTCTTGGCCGCTGACGGATAGGCAATTCTACTCCTGTGTTTATTTTGTGTTGAACTAAGCCAGTCTTTCCTATGTCAGCATCGTTTGATGAGAATACAACAGCATACTTGAGTAACAACTTCTTCGCCTTGACTATTTCGTTCGGGGAGAGAACGCTGCGACAGTCTTCCAAAAGTGTGGTCACTCTCGTTTGTGCATCCTTGCTGGGGGTCTCACTCGATAGATATTGGCACCGACGTAACCAATCCACTTCCTCATAAGTACCAACCAGCGTGCTTTTTTCTATAATCTGTTCCCGGTCACAAAGGTTCAGCACACGTACTCCTGAGATGTCAGTGGTTCTGACCAAGGTTCGAGCTACTTTTCATAGAAGGTCATTGTTTACCCTTTCCACAAGTACACAACGGTGAGCTTGTCCAGCGTTTCGAGGAAGACTAACCGGCACAATCGTTTCCCATCTCGGCGGAAGAACATTCTTCTTAATGCTATACACGTTCCCTGGTAACGCACCTTCCATAAAAAGTCCCTCCTGTCCACATTTCGAAACACCTTGCTTAACGTCGACCTCACAACTATTAGTCCTCATAAAATCTAGGCCCAGGATGCAGTCGTCCATTATATCAGCCACGATGACATTATGCAGGTAGATCACGTTGCCTAGCTTCAACTCCATCTCCTTCTCTCATCGGACGGGTATACGCTGACCGGTGGCTGTTACCAAATTAATTCGTTCTCGGTTGTATGCGGAGTCCCCAAGGAACAGACTTATAAGTTGGGAACTAACAACCGTACGAGAGGCTCCAGTGTCTATGGTCAGTTTACACGGCATTCCGTTGACCTCGCCCTGAATGATTAGACTGTTCCCATCATGGGTTTGTGAGATCGAGATCCTTGGGGCTCTTTTAACATCAGCCAGCACCGCCCCGCAGTTCTAGCTTTTACTCGTTTCCCTGCTGCTGCTGAGCGGTGCTATTGGCCGCACTGCCCTCCTGAGATCGTTCACCTTCCCTTTCTAGGCTTCGCTTAGGGCAGCTGGATCGAAAATGGCCCCTTTCCCACAGCCATAGCACCTAGGGCTGTATACTTTATTGCGGTCGCGAACTGTAGCTGCTGCATCCTCTCTGACGCGATGGGAACGATGATCCTGTCGCACGGCTTCCACCTCCAGTGCATGGGCCAAGGCGTCCTTAAGCGTCTCGTGGTGTCCGAGCCTCACAGCAGCTCTGACTTCCAGGTCGCGCATGCCGTCGATGAATGTCTGCACCAGGTTCCCTTCAATAAGTGCAGGTACAGACCGGTATGCTTTTCGCACCACCTTCTCCACCTCTAGAGCCCACTGCTGTAGGTTTTCGTTGATGCGCTGCACGCGATCTTTAAGCTGCGCACAAAAGACGTGTTCCAGGTGAGCGTCGCCATATATCGTCTCCAAATGCTTCAAGGAGCTGCTCCTAAGTCACTTCCTCACCGAGAGCTTCCAGAACTTTTAAGGCCTGGTCGCGCAGGCCTAGTGTGAAAGCAGTCATGGCCTGACTTTTATTCCAGCCGTTCGCTTTCATGACAGCCTCGAACTGGATGTTGTAAGCCGACCAGGAAGAAGTCCCGTCGAACGGCGGCACTTTGAACCCACGTAGCGAAGGTGTAGTACGGGAGCTGTATTTGCATCCCCAAGTTTGAGTTCGTCCAGCGCTTTCTTTACTCGGTTGATTTAGGTTTCAGCTTCCGACAGGCGGTTGTCATGTTGAGCAACCTTATCTTTCACCTCCCTTATCTCTTTTCCGAAGGTAGCGTGAAGGTCTTTCATGAGAAGCATCTGCTCTTTCTTATCGCGTTGGAGCTGCTCTTCTAAACGACGGGCCTGTTCTTCCTGCCGACGGGCCTGTTCCTCTTGTCCGCCCCGCAGCTGCTCTTCCAATCAGCGGGCCTGTTCCTTCTATCCACCCCGCAGCTGCTCTTCCAATCGGCGTCCTGTTCCTCCTGTCGGCGGGCCTGTTCCTCCTGCCGGCAAGCCTGCTCCTGCAGCATCATCATGAGAGCACCCAAGTCAGGTGCTGCAAGTGTAGGAGCTGCTGACGGGCCAGCCTCCGTGGCTGGCAATTGGCCCTCCGACGTCTGCGGCGTTGCACCACCAATTTGACTTCGGGTACGGACACCCTCCGATTCCTCCTTCAGTAAAATCGGCATTATTTGACCCCACTTCTGAGACCAATTGTTACGAGCTTAGGGTTCGTGACAATAAAAACTGCCGATTGAATTACCAAAATTTTACACTTTTATTACCGAACACCAATTAAAACTTAAAAGACACTAATAATTAATCACAATGATTCACTTTATTTCGCTCCGAAGCTTCGCTTGTCTCGCCAAATTCAATACCGGCCGATTGCGGCTTGCAGTGGCTTTATATAGGGCTCTTCCACGAAAACATACAGAATATTCCAGAATATTCAAGTACATACGCGCGCCAACCGACCAGGCGCAGAAAGTTCGAGTATGGGGCTTCTAGAAAGCTTAATTCTTCTGTTCGATACTAGATGGCGCTGTTGGTCGAAAGTCAAGATTGACATTTTCTAGGAAGCCCTCCTCGCTCTGGTCCCCGACACTAGATGGCGCTAGTTCCAGGTACCTGACGTCAACTTAGGCGTGCAACAATATTATATTCTTTTTTATAGGATTCTGCTCACCCATAGAATACTATAATACTTATAGTATTCTATGGGTGATGTCCAGACTTATAGTAATACTTATAGTATTCTATGGGATCACCTGATGTTAAATGACAATCGCTGCCCATGAACAACTGCAACACCAGGGGAATTTGCATATTCATAGGAATATTTTGCCATTAAGAGGATATCGTAACGCACTTTTATTTTAATTTAAAATAAAAAATGCTGAAAAACGTAAAGCTAGACGCGTGATGCCAAAACCCTAGCTCATGGGGAAAAAAACATGAAACGTAAAACGTGGCATAATTTTGGACAAAAAGCAGATTTTTTCCATGTACAATATATTTTGAGGGCCTGAATTCAGCCCTACTCGTATGCAGATAGAGCGCAGAGTGACACGTCCTCTCTCTGGAAAGCCAAGCAGCGGTCTAGTATGAATTTATAGCTATGTACACTAGACGTCTCGTGAAACATAGAAAATTCAGCTCTGAAAAGAGCTATTATATTTTCAGCATGGAACATGATATTGTTCTTGCGAAAATGTTAACACACGCAGCAGGAATGCAGATCCCACAAAGCGAGCAGTCAGAAGAAATGGGACACCTCTTTTCGATTATTCAAAGTACACTGAGGACACCTTCAATTAAACGGAACGAATAGGTCGGCAACACATATACGGAATCTCATTTTGTCCGCAAAATTTCGAACGAAAAAATACCGTAAATCCCGAATCGGAATCGCCGAACTTCTTACGACCAATCACGTGTTGGTGAATTATAAGATCCTAAGGCCGGCCACATACATACGGAATTCCGTTTCGAGTGTCCGTTTCGGAATTCCGATACGGGATTCCGAACGCAGTAAGTCCATTGAATAAATTTAAGAAATCATTATGCAGTAAGTCCATATAAAATAAATGACCCGTTACCTACCTACAGTAGTTTATCGTATGGAATTTTGCAAGCAAAACGTTCAGTTTCGTCTGAAAACGTATGAAGTGTGTCTTTTTACATTTTGTAAAATTTTAGTATATATGTAATCACATTTTTGTAATAAACTATTCTACTCTTTTTTACTCATTCTACTCGCTTCTACTTATACTACTCGTTTCTACTTGATGACCCGTCATCATCATCATCAGAAATTGATGTAAATGCGAAGTTTTATAGTACTTTTAAAATATTTATAGAAAAGTAATAAAGCTATTTTATTCTAATTAAACATTAAAAGGTAAGTGTTAAACAGATGTTCTTCTAATAAATTAAACTATTATTGTAATAAATTAAGTAATATAAATTGGTGAAAATAATATTTTACCCATGGCATTTTCTTACAAAATTTGACATCGTTAGAATTTTTCATTTCTTATATTTTTATAGCTTAAATCAAAATATTTTTTCTTCCACCTAATTTCCTTGAGGTTTTTCAAATAGATTATATTTTTGTTTCCTAAATTTATCAGTGATTTCAGATATTTTAAGCTTAGAAAAGACGTTAAAAGGAAAATTAATAAAACCTCTGTTTAGTTTCCATGATAGCATCTACAAATACTGTATAAATCTAAAAAAAAAATCAGCCAACTATTTAGACCATAAATTCCTAAAGTTATTAGTTATTAAAATTTGTGTGAGATAAACTATTGATAGATATCAACAGGTTTGAAAAGTACTGTTTTTGAGCTAATAAGCGCTTGGAACATGAATACGTCCTTAATCACTGTACACATTAATAATGTAATGCAAAAGGTTTCTTACATTTTTATTTTCCTGTTCAGTTCGCGATTTTTTAATGATTTGTATCAATGGTGGTCATCATATGATTTAATCACTTTAAATGGTAAGAAATACAGGTCAAGATAAGATTTTTTAAGTATTTAAGATAATAATTTTTACTTATAATTGCGAATGGATTCCGCTTAGTTTTTAAATTAGAGTCTACGTACCTCCCGTGTGAGCCTTTTTGTATTGCTTTCCATCACCCTCAGCGAAAGTAAAAAGAAACTCTTCAGGTGCTGCTCTAGCAGTTGTAAGTACACAATCAGGCGCTTCGCTTTGTAAACTGTGGAAAAACGCACGCATTGCGTCCGTAGCAGCGAATAAAGCAATGTCCGTGGAAGACACTCCTAAAGCTTGACGTGCACGTTCGATCGATACCCGGGGTATTGGGCGAGACCATGATACGACCTGGGGCAAATAGTTTTCATTAATATAACTTATTTAATTCATTCACCAGCTTAAGGTAAGGCGAAGAAATGAGTTCTTAAAAAAAATTGTTTTTTATATTTTTTGCCGTTATTATATGTACTGTTTTCTGTCTTTTTAAATAAAATATTAAATATTTTTAAAAGGCACAAAAAAAAAAACAAAAGTCGAATGGCGGATTCGAACCTACAAGCCTTTGAATTAGAGTTCTACACTATATTCTTCCTCATTCTCTCGCAGGCTAAAACCTATAGATGTAAGTACATGCTTATCCCTTTTTAGTGTCGTTTTTTTTGTTTCATCTAGTTTCAAATTACAAAGATACTAAAGAAGCTTAATAACCGATTCTGACGCGGCGGTTTCTTGGTATCAGTGCCTGGTTATGGAGGTTAGCGGGATCCGAACCACGGTTGCACCGCTGGCCGACCATAGATAGTTGGCGGCCCAATTAATGAGCCAGCCAATCATGAAAGGCTGCACCGCCATCTTACGAAAAATCCTGGGATGGCGACACCATGCCGGTTGGCGACCGGAGGAGAAGGCCTGGTGGCGATTTCCAGGGGGGTTCGGGCGTCCCCGCGATGTCCGTGCTAGGTACCATCGATGTTGTGAATCAGTTCGCGTCCCTAGGTTATATGTGTGACGCTTCGTCCAACTGCCATGCTCTCAACCTATTCACTCCAGCAATGATGAAAAAACCAAAAAAGAAGAGGAAGTCTGTACAGCGGTTGCACTCCCTGTCCATTAAAGTGCACCTCACAAACATCCGAGGCCTGCGCTGTAATCTCAATGCAATCCATGACCACCTAAAGACTGACAAGCCGCACTTGCTGTTCTTGACTGAGACACAGATCAGATGTCCTCTGGATGCGGTGTACCTTGGCTACCCTGGGCACACTTTGGAGCATAATTTCCATCAGCGCGCCGTAGTCTCCGTCCGTAACGTCCGCAATGACATCTGCTGTAAGCGTCTCCGTCACCTTGAAAACCCCACTTCTTTACGATCTGGGTATTCATAGACACAGGAATTGATAAAATTATTTATTCCTCTATCTATCGATCGCATAGCGGTGACCAGGAGACAACTAGGCTATTTGAACAAATCAGTGAAGCCTCTGATGTGGCTCTCAATAGGTACCCTAATGCACAGTTGGTTTTTCTGGGGGATTTTAATGCCTGTCATCAGGACTGGCTGTTCCCATACCAGAAGACCAACCACACTGGGAGAGAGGCTTGGAACTTTGCCTTCTCGTTGCGACTCTCCTAACTGGTACAACAAGCAACTAGGGTACCTGATGTGGATGGGCACATAGCATACCTTGACCTTCTGCTTACGACCGATCCAGACAGGTACAATATTCAGGTTACCTCAGCCTTGGGAACTTCTGACCACTGTCTGGTGAAATCTGTGTCGTTATATTCCCCACCCAACTACGATTTCCACAGTGTACGGCAATTGTGGCGATACAAGTCAGCAAATTGGGATGAAATGCGGCATTTCTTTGCATCTTATACTTGGCGGCAGGTCTGCTTCTCGTCTGAAGATCTGTTGAGCTGCGTGGATACCATAACCGATGTGATACGTCAAGCAATGGAGTATTTCATCCCTTTTGCTGACGTGCCCATTGGTGGTAAAGCTCGCCCATGATTAAAACGCCGAGTGCGCTCGTGCTGAAAAGCACAAGCATATGACGTACTTATCCTGGGTCGATACTCGAAACCGCAGAGCTCCGGATGTTAGCCTCAAGAAGAGAGCCTTTAAGCAAGCCGCCAAGTCTTGCAAAATGGCGTTACGGCAAGCCAGTTTTACCGCATTAAACGCATCGGTACAAAGCTCTCTGTCAAACCATCTGGCAGAAGAGCTTTTATGTCTCTCGCCAAAGCGGTCGAGACAAACTTCTGTCGGTCTACACTGCCTCCGTTGGTAAAACCAGATGGCTCATTGGCGCATGCTCCTAAAGAGAAAGCGGATTTATATGCTTCTCTTTTTGCTTGCAATTCACGTCTGGACAGTGACAACAGTGTACCACCTCAATTACCTCACTGCGGTACCTCTATGTCAGAGGTTCGTATCACCAACAAGGACGTTCTTAAAACCTTGCGAAGTCTAGAAGTAAAAAAAGCTAGTGGACCTAATGGAATGCCGGCCATAGTTCTAAAGGTCTGTGCCCCTGAGTTGTCTCCTGTGTTGACGCGCTTGTTCCGCCTCTCATTCAGGACTGGAATAGTGCCCAAATCTTGTAAGCTGGCCAATGTGCAGCTTTTGCCTAAAAAAAGTAGTCGTACCGACCCTGCCAACTATCGACCAATTTCAATTACCTCCATACTCTGCAAGATTATGGAGCGTATATTGAACTCCCGCTTAATGGCATACCTATAACAAAATGACCTCCTTAGTGATCGGCAATACGGGTTTCACCGAAATCGGTCAGCTGGAGACCTTCTAGCATATGCCACACACGTATAGGGCGTGGAACTCGAGAACAGCGGGGAAGCACTTGCTGTTTTCCTTGATGTCTCGAAGGCCTTTGATAGAGTTTGGTACGCTAGCCTTTTGGGTAAGCTTCCTGCGTACGGCTTATCCCCTGGTCTGATTGAATGGATAAAGTATCTCCTGAGTGAATGGTCTCTCCGGGTCTTCGTCGCTGCTCATCCGATCCTGTGGTGACTGACGCTGGTGTTTCTCAGGGGTCTGTTCTCTCTACAACTCTCTTCCTGCTGCATATTAACGATCTGCTTATTCCCGGTATCTATGGGTATGCAGAAGATAGCACAGTTGTAGAGAGATACCAACTAAGTGCTCGGGCCAGTCGGGATGAAATCCAGTCAGAAAGAGAAGCTATGATTAAGCGTGTGAATCTCACACTAAAGGCAGTCTCCAAATGGGGAGATGCCAATCTCGTGAGAACACCTCGAAAACACAAGCGTGTCTTTTCACCGCTAAAAGGAGCCCGCCCACCCTGGCTCCTACTCTCTGGAATGTATCCTTGGAGTACACTGACCGCCTTCAGTTGTTAGGGGTTGAATTTTCTCCGAACCTCAACTACGGGTGGTTCATTGAGTCCAAATCCAAAGCATCCGCAAGGAAACCTGGTGTTCTTGCAAGGGTGCGGCAGTACTTCACGCTGGGACAGCTCCTTACCTTATATAAAGCGCATGTCCGGTCGTGCATGGAGTACTGCTGTCACATATGGGCTGGTGTTGCAAAATGCCACCTGGCAGCGTTGGACTCAGTGCAGAGACGTGCTAAGAGGCTCATTGGTGATCTTGATTTAGTTGAAACCAACCTTGTCAGCCTCGAGCATAGGTGCAGAGTAGCCAGCCTCTTGGTATTTTATAGGATGCATTTCGGAGAGTGTGCGCAGAAATTGCACGCTTTAATTCCTCCCTCTCCTTTCCACCATCGGACAAACAGGCGGTCGGCGGGTCTTTTTTTTTTTTATTTATTATTTATCAAAAGTATTCTTACATATTTGCTTGATTTGTACCATTAAACCAATAGTGGTTTGTATTGGTACTCACATTCGTAACTAACGCACTGCTTTACATATAAATAAATACGCCTTCTTTATCTTGTAAGTGGTAAGCACCCATTTGCAATTCTCACCTGGGACTATTCGACGAACCGGTTCTATTAGGCAGCGCAGTCTTCTTAACTTTATACAGGCTGTTTCACTATTATACAAACTAAATTATAACTATGATTCTAAATGATGTTATAAGACGATGTTCTTTATATTATTGTAATAATATTTTTTGAGTTTATGTTTATAGTTTTTTGTGTTTAAATCTTTTTGAATGTTTTGCGGGATGTTGTTTATGAAAGTTGGGATTAAAAATTCAATAGTTCGCCTACCATAGTAATTTGAGATCCTAGGCACAATTAATTTTTGTTTAGTAATATTTCTTGTAATTACTGTATGAGATACTGGTATTTGGATGCTTTTATTATTGAATTGTTCAATTAATAGGGTCATGTGAAGTTTCATATGCATTGGTAAAATATTACAGTAATTAAAAATGTCTAATACGTTTTCTTTATATTGTTGTATTATTTTTTGGGGTACAATAAGTTTAAGTAATCTTAGCTGTAGTTTATATATTTTTTCAGTATATGACTTAAAGGTTCGTCCATAACTTGAGATTCCGTATGATATAATTGACTCAGCTAAGGCTTTATATATATTCAGCAGGACTTTATACGGTACTTTAGGCTTTAAGATATAGAATTTAGCCAGTATAGCTCGTAACTTCTCACAGAGAGAATCTATGTGAAATCTCCAGCTAAATCTATTGTCTATAATTAGTCCTAAGTAAGTGTGATGCGTTACTTGTTCTATTGCCTCACATTTACAAGCGATAGTTGAAGCGCAAGATGAAGTTGATTTGTGCAGACATCTGTGACTGTGAGCAATCTTAAAATACGTGTTGTGTTTTAGATAGCTTGAGTGAACGTGAATCACTTTGGTTTTATTTGCATTCAAGACAAGTCCCGCATCATGTGACCATTTGGATACCTGTGTAAAATCCTGCTGCAGCCATTTAGCAGCTTCTTTTAGATCTTTGCTGGCCGCCAAAAGGCACGTGTCATCTGCGTATTGATAAACGGAACAATGGTTGACAATATGTTCCATATCGTTGACGTATGCTAAATAGTGCAAGGGTCCAAGCACCGACCCTTGAGCTGTTCCTTCAGTAACATCTATAGCGTCGCTGACTTCATCACAAATTTTAACTTTATATTTGCGATTATTGAGGTAATCTTTGAACCAATCTAAAATTGGGCCGCGTACACCGGTATTCTCCAGTTTATTTAAGAGAATATCGTGTCGAAGCGTATCAAATGCTTTGCTGAAGTCTATGAATAACAGAATTACGTGGTTTCTGTCATCTAGATATTTGTTTACATCATTTGTAAATTTTGACAGCAGTTTAGAGGTAGATTTGTTAGGTTGAAAGCCGTATTGTGAATTTGATAGGATGTCATTTTTATTGTAGAAGTCTTGTATCTGATTACAAACATATTTTTCTACTATCTTGTCAATGACTGGTAGGATAGTAATTGGTCTATAGTTGGCATAATCACTGTGACTACCTTTTTTATATATCGGTCTCACTATACCTATTTTTAATTCATCTGGATACTTTGCTTGGCCTATGCTATTATTTATTAATTTAACAATAATTCCTACCATCTTATCACAGATAGATTGTATGTCAATACATCGAATATTATCCACACCAGGAGCTTTATTGATTTTAAGGTTTCTTACAATCTTCGTCACACTTTCATTTGAGGCTCTTTTAAAATACATAGATTTATTTTCGGGGAACATATATTCTGATTCATTTAGAAGCCGTTGGTTACATTTTGGCAGGATTTTTTTAACACAATTTCTAAATTCTTTTGCAAAGTTACTAGCTATTGATTTTGCGTCAATATTATTTTTATTAAATGTTTTTAATATTGCCTCATCCATTGAATTTTTGTTTCGACCAGATAGTGTATTCAAAATTTGCCATAGATTTCTAAGATTCATTTTATTACTATTTATTTGTTCCATATAATATTTATTTTTACACTTTTCTATTATTTTACGTGTCTTATTCCTTAATTTATTATACTCTAATCTTATTAATTTGTCCGTGGGATCATTTTTCCATTTAATGTATAATTCGTCCTTCTTTTTACACATGCTATTAATTTTACTATTTATCCAGGGGTCTTTATTTCTATTACTTATTTTATTACTTTTTTTGATATATTTTGAATTATTGTAACAATCATTGAATTTATTTTTGATGCAATTGTAAATTTTATTTGGACACTCTGTATCTCTGACTTCGCTCCAATCTAGATTATTAAGTAAACTTTTAACTTTATGATTATCAATCTGTTGGATTATTTTTGTATCACTCTGTATTTGTGTTTGGTCGAATCTTACGCACGAAAGTATAATCATGCGATGGTCAGCCAATACAGTTCCGAGCGCGGCCGAGTACAGATCTAACGAGCGCGTACGAGTAAAAATGTGATCTATGCAACTGCGAGTTGTTTCCTTACCGCGTATTTCAATTCTTGTGTAATCGGATATCGCGCTTGTTAGACCGCTCTCGGACATACTACTAATGTAGTAGTCTCGGATGTTGTCGCATGTTTTTAAGTCTATGTTAACGTCGCCTAAGAGATAAGTGTCACATAGTTGAAATATAGATTTTGATAATAGGCTACTTATTTCCTTTACAAATAGGTGCTTAGTCTCACTTGGTGGTCTATAGACAGCACAGATGTAAGCGGAGTATTTGTAAGGCGTAGTGATCTTACCGATAATAATCTCACTGTGTATTAACGAGTGACTTACTGGCGCGAATGAGTGAACATCTCTAACATATAGAATTATACCACCGCCTTTTCTATTTTTGCGCAACATACTGTGCATTCTATAGCCATAAATATTAAACATAGAAACTATATTGTTATTTATGTTTACTTCGCTTAAGATTAAAATATCAATAATCATTTTAGAAGAGTTAATTAATTGTGTTACATAGCAAAAATTTTTTATCAAAGATCTTATGTTAATGTGGGCAATATTAAGATAGATTTTATAAATAGGGGGTATATGCAAGCGAAAGTTGTTAATATCTGCACAATTTAATATTTCTTCATGATCAGAAAAGAGGACTTGAGTTACTAATTTTGAAATCTATTACCGCTTGGAACTTTGGCCGATTATTTCCGTTAGTGCGGAGAGCTTCTCAATGTCAGCTTCGCTTCGCGCGACCTTTGGCTTAGATTTGTCGTCTTTACGTAGTAGCACCTTTCCATCTTGGAACCAGACGTATTTGTAGGCCGGTCTTAGTTTTTGTTGTGCTAGCCATAATAACGACTTATTGGCTTTGGTCAGGGCGCGTCGTATGATCACTTTCGTCTTAGCAACTTCCACAGGGGCCTCGGAGATGATTTGTTCTACCACTACTGCTTCCTTTTTCGAGGCTCGCACCCATAAGCTTACATTTTCTGCATGTTTGAACTGTACTTGGATGTTTCCATCTTGGTTATTTCGACCTTCTACACGAGTAATATTCACTACTTGCGTCCTGTCCATGTTGAGTGTCTCAGCTAGTTTGAGAGATATATTTACAAGGTTTTCATCTTTAGCTTTAGGAATACCTATCACTTCTATCACATTGTCTAAACGCTGTTGTTCAATATTACGTAGATATTGTTTCAGTGAGCTCATTTCAAGCTCAAGATGGGTTTTTTCGTTATGAAGGTAGTTGTACTTCTTTTCTAATTCCTGGATATGTTTGTTTTGAGCTTCGACAATTTTGGAAAGATCATCAATTTTTGTGCAACAGAAGCTCACTGATGCTTCGATTGGTTGAAGTTCTTTCTTTAAAACTTTTTTCATTTCTGCTGTTATATCTTTTAGAAACTTCTCTGTGTCTATCATACAATTGCCGGAGCTATTGTCAGAGACCGCGACATCATTGTCTTCATCGTCTTCTTCTGGAATAATGAAGGATGACTTTCTGTTAGGTGTATTCTGATGGCACTCTTCGCATGTCCAGTCTAGTCTGTCCGCATTACGAAGCACAGATAGTTGCTTCGCGTTGAGACCAAAGCAAGCTTTACTAGCATGAACCACCTTGCCACAGGATCTGCATTCCAGTCCGGGTACCTTTGTGGTTATCCCTTTGTTACAGATGTCACATTTAGTCATTTTCTTTTCGTATTGAAATTTTATTTACGAGGGTAGTTACCAAACGTATAGAATAGTGTTTCCACAGAACCGACACACACAGCAGCGCGCGAACGCCTACCCCTCACCCCTATGTTGTCGATATTCCACGCATTAGAACCAAAGGGTTTACTTCGACAATTTCAATGCGTACACTTACCACCAGGTGGGATTGTAGTCAAGCACTGGCTTATAAAAAGTAAAAAAAATAAAATGAAGTTACTACCTATAGAATGAAGTAGGTGGCGCTATTATAATTTTACTCGAAAAAAATATAATATCTATGTGTCTAATATAATATATATTACATTTATTTACTATAAAATTAAATTTTCTTATATTTTATGCCGAACTTGTAGTTTAAATTATAATATTAAATAAATCATTTGCCGTAAAGTATTTGTATTTTTTATTTCATTTCACTTGAAGTTTTCACTTCTGTAGCGTGTGAGCTGCAAGCATGTTTTTTTTTATATTTGCGCGAATATTACCTAGTGAATAAAACTTATTCTAAACTTTCGAAACGTCGAGAATTGAAAATAAATAAAAAATAGCGAAAGCAAAAGTACCGCGATAAAATCCGTCAATAGTTTTAATCAATTTCTAAGTTTTAATCAACAATAACTGCACGTACTCTTATTAGTTTGTGAACTGCACTTTAGTTTATGATAGTTACATAACAAAAGTCGTAGTTTAAAAAAATCAATTTCGAATAAAATTTTATATTTTATTCATTATTGTAAATTTATTCGATTCGCTATTTGGCCACATTGTTATAATTATATAGTAATATTGTAAGTGTCATCAAGTAATTTTTTACAGGTTGTTTAAATATGACATGAAGCATACCTTTCTTCCGCATAAAGACACTGTCTGAAGAAGATGCCTCTTTCCATCATCGGCACCAACTGTATCGATCCATAGCTCTGCTGGTGCCCGATACACTTCGACAGCACACCTCCATGCTTCAAGTGTGGCATAGGTAAACATTTGCACCAGCTTAGCGTATCTCCAAGTTAAAGTCTGCGTTTGTTGCACATTCCCTGTACTTTTGAGTTCCATTATTGCTGTCAGTTCGTCTTTTATCCTGAAAGGCAGCTTTATGAACGTACGTGCTGTTGTTAAGGCGGCCTTGATGGTTAGCCGCGGCCATTTACGTGGATCCGCTGTTACAACAGGGGAGAATATTAGCTGGAAAGAAAATCTTATTTTGATTATTAGTCGGTATCAAATTGTTTTAAACGCTTTCTGTATTTGGGCATGTGTGTAACCGACAGATTTTTTTCAAACGTAAAGAACTATTTATCGTAGTATCGATATTAAATAAATCATAAAAAATTTCTTCTTAGACGCTGTCCTATTGCCATCGCTCGCACGATGATACGATGCGATTTCATCGTCCGATGAATCCGCACGCGCGATTTCTTCAGTCGCAGCGCATGTTCGCACGACGTTCAATAGGACATTCCTCAGATACGAGTATGTTTAAACGCTCGGTCGCACGATCATTTTCGTTGGACGCAACGCATGATCGCGCGAGCGATGGCAATAGGACAGCGCCTTAGACCGTAACACCTTCGCATTTTCCTTCACCTTCAAAAGCGTTGCCGTACACCTGATAAATTGCAAAGAGATGAACATCGTGAGGTTTTAGACGATACGAGTCCATCATAACCTGCCTGTCGCATGGGCGACCATGAAAATTTCCCCCTGTCAGTTATACGTTATCTATAATAATATTATCCTCTAAGCCAAATTTCAGTCGCAACAGCTAGTCTCAGCGAAGACTAGCCATTTGTGTAGGACAGGTTTACAGTGCACGAGTGTGTACGAGAGATTCGATTGTTTTTAATAAGGGTGACAAACGAGTACGCAGTATATGTGATGGTAAGTAAATCGCTGAGTCCTATAGACCTCTACATCTATCCACGATTAAGAATCACTGGTATTCTGTAAGAGTGTCCTTCCCCAGTCCTTTCCCAGAGCCGACCCATTTATGCTGCAACTATGTAGCTGCAGCATGGTACTACCTCGTAGAGAAACTTTGGTTCGAGTATTATTAGTAGATAGGCTGGCAATCTATCTAGAGAGATAACAGGCGCAAGGCCAATGGCTTTGCGTGCTTTCAGCGGGCGTGTGATGGGATACAATAGCTCACAGACCATAGTTACGGTCCTTTTACCAAATGTAGTTTTTATATTCTCTTTGCCTTCAAATCCGAACGTAATAATAATCTCAACCCCCCGTGGGGATCAACCCCCAGTAAATCATCCCCCCTACCCCAGAGTTCACCTAGACGTGGTGGGAGGGGGGGCTTTTGGAAAAGGAACTATTTACTAACGTTCAAATAAAATGCACCCTGGAATAATAACAAAACAAAAGGAACTACTTGCCCAATACAACTCGGTAATCCTTTCCCAAACTAACGATCCCATAATAGATAGAACGATGATTAGTGCGATGTAAACCACGGCAAGTAGTTCCCGGCAGGCTCAGTAGCCAAGCCGAGAACGACAGAAGCCCAAATGGCACTGAGTCTCGGGGAGCATACAATATTCGGTCGAGAAAGCTTTCCCGTCAAACGACTCAAGCGAGGACCTCGGACATCGATACACTTAGCGATAATGAAATTTTGAGCTCCCTCGAGAATGTTGTGCGGAAGGCATTAGCCCATAAATCTGTACCCGTCACCAGAGTGTACGCCGCAAATGGACTGAAGAGATGAATAAATTCATAGTGCGCGGTTATCTTACTATTACAAATTTTGAATAATGTAGACAAGGATACCTAGATTCTTTATATCAACAACTTTATCAGTAATTTCCAAACATTACAATGTTTAAGCAAAGGATAGATCTACTGAGGGCGGTAATGCGAATTAAAAAGTTTCTGAAGAATGAAGTATTTGATTAGATTTTTTTAATAGGATAGAGTAACAAACGAGCACACAGTACACCTGATGGTAAGTGACCCATAGACATCTACATCTACTCTCGATTAAGAATCAAAATGCAGATGCGTTGTCACACGTGAGGACTAAGATGGAATGCCTCGTTTCCAGTAAAAAGGGTCTCCGGTTCTCTACACTCACCATAAACACAGCAGCATTAGGCTACTATTATACGCTCGTATAATAGTACCCTAATGCTGCTGTGTATTCCGTGAGAGCGTGGTCTTTCCCCGGTCGAGCCGACCCTTTCGTGCTACAACTATACTACTAATTAAATTGCAGAATGGATCTACCACGTATGAAGATTAAAAAAGAAGTTGAAGAGAGTCTTAATACATTACCAATCTCCGAAGCACCGACAGTTGACAATACTCAACAAAAACACCAAACACGAGCTCAAAGAATGAGATGGACTACAGAATACAATGAATATATCATGAGATCATATTTTAAAATCACATAGTTTGGAAATAACTTAACTGTTATCAAGTTAAGTTCATTCTGCGTAGATCGGACTATAAATAATATTTAAAAAGCTGAAGCTACTCCAGGTTAATAATGACATCGGGATGAATGACCCGAAACGTCGGAAATTAAAAGTCAAGTAAATTAAACGCGATAAAATCCGTAAACTTTTACGGATTTTATCGCATTTAATTTACTACTACTAACTACTACTTAGTTTTAATCAATGCATCTAATATATGTTATCCACTTAATTATACGGATAGCACGGAGTCACCATCAAACATATATAACATAAACCACTTATTATATATGGATGACATAGAATTGTATGTCCCGAACCAGGAAGATTTAAATTTAAAACCAATTTGTAAAGAACAGAAAGCGTCTCATTGGGTATGGAGCGTGGTATTGAAAAAAGTAAAATTAATTCGATCAAATCAGGCCAGCTGTATAGATCACCAAACTTAGACTGGGCAAATAATAAACTCATTTGATTAAATGGAGACGTATAAATATTGAGGAAATTAAATTTACTACACTATAATGATATTAATTCAACATTAAAATAACAATTTAAACACAGACAAAACTAGTTTTTAAAGACTCATCTTGATGTGAAATATACAATAAAAACAATAAATACGTATGCCATACCGATACTAACTTATTCATTTGGAGTGATAAACTGGACTAATTCGGACCTCAAATACATCCAACGTTCAATAAATGCGACAATGACGAAACATTGGAATCATCACCACCGATCCTGTGTACAGAGAATGACGCTATCTTGAAGGGAAGGAGGCAGGGGTCTTATAGATATTAGGAACCTACACAATTTAGAGGTCTCCAATCTTCGAGCATACTTCTATAATAGAAACTCTACATATTGCGATAGCACAAAGTGATCGCAAGCCTACATCGCTTAATTTACAGGACAGAAATTGAGAAAAACAACGAAAAACAAGTTAGTAACCAAATTGAAATAAATTAATGGGTCCAAAAGTCTTAACGCGGAAGACACTGTCAAGATCTAAACCTACCATACGTCGTAAGGTCAGCGTCAAACGAGTGGCTGAAATGGAAGTGAGTTGCCCGAGACGGAAGGGTTAATCCTCGCTATTCAGGAACAGGTTATAGAAACTCGGAATCACAAAAACATATAATGAAAATCTAAAATACGACAGATGTTTGTCGTAAATGCAATAGCCCTCTAGAAAACATGCAACACATAAACGGATAATGTAAAGCAATAGTCCAAACAGACTGTAAATATAGACATGACCAGGTTGTTAACATCATACATCAAGAATTAGCACTAACATACAATATCATCCAAACTTCACGCACCTTAATATAAATATATTCCTGAGACAATCTTAGAAAATCAAGCAAATAAGTTATATTTCGATAGAGCTATACTGACAGACAAGACAGTCCACTTCAACATATTTGATATAACCATAGTTAAAAGAATAGAAAAAGTAGCAACTTTAATAGAAATAGCTGTTAATTCATAGAATCAGGCGTTACTTTGCGGAAATCCGTTATAATAAAGATATTAATAGTTACTTTGCAACCATCCGCTAAATTAAATAAAATGATGTTTCTTCCCTAGGTTGAAGAGCACCTCCCGCCCTCCCTCAATTGCGTGCACTAATCCTGTCACCACTAATCCCAGTACCACTACTCCCAACACCACTATTCTAGGAAAGACACACCACCGACGATAATACGACACGTGTTTCGCCTCTACACGAGGCATCTTCAGGTGATGTTGACTCTACGTTTTAAGTCTGACTTAGAATGGTGGTGTTGGAAGTAGTGGTGCTGGGATTGGTGGTGACGGGATTAGTGCACGCTATTGAGGGAGGGCGGGAGGTGCTCTTCAATCTAGGGAAGACACATCATTTTATTTAATTTAGCGGATGGTTGCAAAGTAACTATTAATATCTTTATTAGAAATAGCTGTACCTAATACCCATTATTTGCCGTCAACAATATCAGAAAAACTTACAAAGTATATAGACCTCGAAGATGAAATAAAGGTATGTGGAATCTCCAAACTGTTAGTATAGTACCCATAGTATTGTCCACCTTAGGGGACAATACCTATAGCTCTGCACTAGTCAATCAAATCACTCGATCTACCAGAACAAGTTTTTGTTAGTTTACAAGAGGCTGTTATCCTACACATATGCTGAATTGTTAGAAAGTTTTTGCAGTGTGAACAGATAACATGATATTAACTTTAATATACAGACTAATAGACGTCTACTTGGTTTTGATTCGTGAGCATCTTTGTTCCGGTAGTAATATCGAGGGTAAAAAAGTTACGTTTACAAATAATAATAATAATATTCTCCAGACCAAATTTCGGTCACGGCGGCAGCATTAACGGAGACTATCTATTGGCGCAGGGCAGGATTATAGTGCCCAAGTGTATGCGCAAGCACATGGGTTTCGAACCCCGCAATCTCATAGTCAGCAGTTGTGTTTACAACCACTAGACCAACGTGTTACGTTCGGATTTGACTGCCTTGAGGCCTTGTTGGTCAATGTTTATAATTGCTCACTGGGTGCAATGTTCATTACCGGTAGACATAGATAAGATAACAGGTTGATACCTGACCGATGGTTATTATTAATGTAAATACGATGTAAATTTTTCTCCTAAGTTTGAGCACCTTTTATTCTGATTATATTTCATATAATTCGATTTTAGAATTGGTTATTTCACTGTCTGTGAGATGCCACAAATTTTTAAGTATTTTATTTACTCGACTTAACCGACAGTCAAAGGGTAAAATGAGTCAAATAAATTCCTTTACGACGCCATCACATGGCAACTATGTCTATTTGCTTCATAGATAATAATTAATTACCCTTGGCACTGTTAAGTTCCTTCTTTTCAATTCCCGCTGAACTGCGCTGAAGAAAGATGCTGCTGTGAGGAAAGTTGGCTCCGCCCTATCGTTTAATTTTTTCTTTCTTAATTCTCTAAATGCGCTTGCAGCTGATATTAAAATAAGTCCTGCCACATGGAATGCACCCGGCATCGATTTAGACGCTTTAGGGTTTTCAACTGGATCATATTCAGAAATAAATTCATTCCATACATTTGATAAACTTTCGTTCAGTTTTCCCAACAGCTCCGGTAGGACTTTTGGTGTCGGGAACAGTTTGTTCAACGGGCTTAATTGCTCATAATTCGCTGTCCTTTCTTCGGGCTTCAATTGTTCGATAAGTAATAAATCACCAATGTTAATTGACTTCGTTCCCGACAAAAGCATGTGATGTACTCTTACTAGAATGTAATATTTAGGTTCAGTCGATACGCACGGTATAACAATATATTGCCACGGTGGTTGATCGCTAGGAAAATATTTAGATACTATTTCGCTAACGTAGTCCTGGAAAAGAAATTTTATTCAATTTTCATATTTTTATAACTATGATACCTTTACGTTATTAATAAAACACTTACTAAATTTATACTATTCATACTGTAATTTTCAAAACGGTAGGTATAGCCACTTATTAGAGATATAGGCTGAAGAAAGGGGAAGTATGCCTTTTTTATAGAATAAGAGTGGCAAACGAGCACATAGTCCACCAGGTAGTAAGTGTATGCCGTAGCCCATAAACATGTACATTTATCCTCAATTAAGAAGTAAAATGCAGATACGTTGTCACCCTTGAGGACTAGAATGCCTCGTTTCCAGTTAAGAGAGGTCGTTTACACTCACCAAACGAAACACAGCAGCATTGAGTTGCTATTTGAGCCGACCCATTCGTGCTAATATAGCTGCAGCAAGGCTCTAACACGTAGACCGTAGAGTTTGTATAGTAATGGAATCATATTCGGTTGATGTATTTCTATTCAAAGTGAATTTCCAGATATAGAGATATAAAGATAGACAGAAAAACAGACAATTTTTTATAAATAGTTATAAACTTAGCTTTTATAGAGAGATGATGATGATGAGATGAGCTTAATATTTACCCAGTTATTTCTCTATTACAGACAGTTACTTTAATTAGATTTATATGTAGTATCTGGATGACCGAGCTTTGCTCGGTATTTTTTTTTTGGAAGTCGTGTGGTTTGAAAATTATATTTAGATACAAATTACATACTGATGAAATATGTATAATATTTTTTGATTTTACCGACATAATAGAAAAAAATGAACTGGTTATTTGAATAAAATTCGTGTTTTAAAAAAATACTAAAAAAAGGGCTCGAAATAATAGATTTTTCACAAAAGTAGGGAACTTGAAGAAAAGTAAAAAAATCGGACCAGAGACGGGACTTTAACCAAAGCGCTTCGATGTTGCAACTGCCCGATATCCCACTTGAGCTATTACGATCGTTATCATGATGTCAAAATTTACCTTGTTATATTGTAGCAGTTTTTAACTGCCTGAAAACACGGACAAAAGGACATTTTCTAAAGATGAATACTAGCTACTTCGATCAACAATACCAACTATATAACGGATCACGTACAAGATCATAGCCTAAATACTGTCCGGTCCGCGTGAATATAAACTTAAACAGCCACATTTGTTTACTAAAGAAATGAGACAAAAAATTAAAATAGTTTTAAGCTCAACCTAATTACAACCATCGCATCTAGTAATAAAGTCACAAATCTTACGATCATTAGTCACAAAAAAAGAACAAAGCTATACAATACTCCTATCACTTGGAAATGAAAAGACATAAATTAAATAACCTTTGGTGTGAAATCAACCTTAACGTGTAACAAATAAAGTTCTTTTTCCCGTTATTGCGTTGCGAGCTACGTCATTTTGTTATGTTTCTGTTTTCTTCTTCGAATTTGGTCCAGGAAGTATTGAGTCGCGTTGAACACTAAAATAATTTATAATATGATCATAAGTTTAATTAAAGTTATTTTTATGTTTTGGACATTTATGATTGTTGGTATACATACTTTCCACACTAGCCATTAAATATAATATGGTATGTAGTATATTGATTGCTTTTAATTAACTAATTCAATATAAATCTATTTCAGTTTTTGTATGTGTATAGGTATATGTTCGTAGTATGTATGTATCTATGTATAGTATACATATAAATATGTGTATTCTTTTTTATCACACCAATTTGCCCTACTCCTGTCATCTTCATGTAACCCTGTCCATTTATTGGTTGTCTGGAAGAAAAGTGCTGTCAGCAATAAGATCGCTCATTGCATACTTTTAAAACGTGGTAGAGCCATGCTGCAATTATATTAGTAGTATAGTTGTAGCACTAATGGGTCGGCTCGACCGGGGAAGAAAGCTAGAAAAGCTAAAAAAATCTAAGTATCTATTGGAATTACACAAACAAAGATAAAAGTAGTAATTACCATTATTTTAAAGTTTTGGTAACGAATTATTAAAAATTATTACAATACAACTCTACTTCATGCGTCCATGTTCTGTATCACAAATGTTTGCGCGTGTATTGGTCAACATTGGCAAAGTGTTTGTAGGGGTGGTTTTGATCGGTAATTTTGTTTAAAATATGATATTATTTGTAAGTTTAGAGCTTAAAATATAACACATTATACATGTAATTACCGAAAGTAAGACACTCCGGCCGTTAAATTACTTTTTCGGGCATTATTCTTGCAACTTTTAAATACACATTGCGGCATTTTGAAACGTGTTTACGTTGGCTGTGTTTCAAGTGAACTAAACGAAACAAGAGCTCACGTCTCATGTGCGCTGCTATTTACTGAGATGGATTTCTTGCGCCGACCCGACATCTAGTTGGTATTGTTGATCGAAGCCTAACTAGATCGATTTATTGCCCCCGAAACCCCTTGGACACAAAATTTTATGGAAACCGTTGGAGCCGTTTTCGAGG
Organism: Parnassius apollo; assembly: GCA_907164705.1. Taxonomy (NCBI): domain Eukaryota; kingdom Metazoa; phylum Arthropoda; class Insecta; order Lepidoptera; family Papilionidae; genus Parnassius; species Parnassius apollo. The sequence continues at coordinate 4,492,037 of CAJQZP010000885.1, read as the reverse complement.
TTCCGATTATATATATAAGAATTGCTCGTTTAAAGGTAGGAGATATGTACATAGAGAGCAGAAAGATTGATATTTGAGGTTTATGCAGAAGCCCACGGTCTAAAATATAATTTTGCGAAGAGTGAGCTCATGGTGTTTAAGGTTGGCACGAAGAAACCAAATTTCGTGCCACCTGTAACTTTAGGGGGTGTTGCACTTAAACGAGTAACTGAATTTAAGTAGGTACTTAGGCCATGTTGTTACCGAAGATTTAAAAGATGATGAAAGACATTGAAAGAGATAGGAGAGCGCTGGCTGTCCGCTGCAATATGCTGGCCCGTCGGTTCTCACGCTGTACAGCCGAGGTAAAAGTTATTTTATTTAAGGCCTATTGCCAATCCCTCTATACGTGTGCCTTATGGGTCAGATATACGCGGCGGGCATACAACACCCTACGTACACATTCCCTTTAGTCATCAGGTATGTTTGTTGACGCCCACGTAGACAATTTTTCAACACTTATTCAGACAGGGTTCGTGGGAGCGCCAACAGCATTCTTAACGTAATTAGTGAGAAACCCGAGTGTGCTTTTTTTGAGGCACTGGGTTCATGTCCATGTACCAATTGCCTCGGACAGGCACCCCAGGTACGAGGGTGGATTGAAAAGTACTCGGCCTAACCAAGAAAATAAACACATACTAAATAATAAATAAGTTATATTTTTATTTTTCTACATAATCACCATCAAGTTCAATACACTTTTGCCACCTCCCCTTCCAAGCATTTAGACCGTTGAAAAAAAAATGATTCTTCCTTAGAGTCAAAATATGCGTCTACAGCAGCTTTGACCTCGTCGTTTGTCGAAAATCTTTGACCTCCCAAGTGCTCTTTTAGGTTAGGGAACAAAAAGAAGTCTGATGGTGCCAGATCAGGTGAATAAGGCGGATGCGGTAACAGTTCAAAGCCACAGTTGTGAATTTCAGCCATTGACTGTACTGACGTGTGAACACGGGCGTTATCTTGATGAAACAGGACTTTTCTTCTGAGCATTCCTCGACGTTTTTCTTTTATTTCCTCTCATAAACGACGTAGTAAGGTGCAGTAGTAATCAGAGTTTATAGTCTGACCCCTTTCAAGATAATCAATCATAATCACACCTTTCGAGTCCCAGAATACTGAATCCATCACCTTATTTGCCGACAAAATCGACTTAGCCTTTTTAGGGGGTGGTGAACCAGGTCTTCTCCACTGTTTTGATTGTTGTTTTGTTTCCGGTGTACAGTAATGAACCCATGTTTCGTCCATAGTAACAAAACGATTCAAAAAATTATCTGCATCAGCTTCAAATAACTCCAAACAGTCGCGTGAAATAGTCAATCGCGTCCTTTTTTGTTCAACTGAAAGCAGTCGCGGAACCCACCTCGCAAACACCTTGTGGAAACCCAACTCGTTGACAATGATGTTTTGAGTTCGTTCATAAGAGATGCCTATAATCTCGGCTATCTCTCTAATTTTTAATCTGCGGTCTCCCATTATTAAATCAAGTACTTTTTTAATATTTTCGTCAGTAGTTGACGTCGAAGGCCTTCCAGAGCGGGGTTCATCTTTCACTCTCTCTCTCTACCACGCTTAAATTCTGCTATCCATTTTTTGACGGATGAATATGACAGAGCACAATCGCCTAATGTACTGACCATGTCATCATGGATGGCTTTTGATGATAGCCCCTTCTTATGGAGGTACTTAATGACGGCACGCTGCTCGATTTGCTCCATTCGCGGAAATTATGTCCGATTACTTTGTTAATAAATTTATAAAATCACAACTAATTATCGCACACGTTTCGAACTTCACACAATGAACTAGTCTGAACTGAACTAAATAATGTGGGTAGATTTGATTTTTTAGAATTGAATGGATCTGTGTTAGGCCGAGTACTTTTCAATCCACCCTCGTATATGAACTAATTTATTACCTAATTTTACTTACATATATTTAAGACTTTTTCTTTGTATTTTTAATTTTATATCATTATGGTAAGTTTTGTTGCTGGTTTTGTTAATATATAATTAAATCGGATATGATGTATGTGTAAAGGTGAAATCGATTTATGTTATTTTATTATTATTATTATTAAATTATTATTTTATTTTCGATATTATGATAAATACTTGCGCATTTGATATAATTAATATTAGTAATGATTTATACTTTTAGTATTAGAATAGATGTTAATGAATGTTATTTTACCCTATGATCCTTGTTGATTGAAATAAATTAATAAATAAATAAATAAAAAATTATAGTCTTCGCCTTAAAAGCCAGTAATATAAAAATACACTATATTACAATAGTAATGTATTTACAAACTGAAACTGATAGTGTAATTGATAGTCTCCGTATCGGTAGTTCATCGGTCGCCTGCAAACCACTCTACTCGTATGTTTCGTCGCTGATTCGCTCATGTCGCTCAGATGGGAATCGAGGTCATGATAATGACATACATTGTTACCATAGCAAGAGCTGCATATAAAACTTTTTTGTCCCGACTGATATATTACAATAAATAACATATACATTAGATTATGGTTATATGGTTATAGATGATTTTTGGTAAAAAGACCAATCAAATAATTTACGAACTTTTTACCTCACCTGGATATTAGCATCGGACACCGGCCTGCCTCGATAAATAGCGTTCGAAACTATAAAGTGATTGTCAGGTCTGAAAGACACGTTAGTGTCCCATGCGTAGTTGCCCCAGTGCGATACAAGACATTGCCGTAGTCTTGGGAACATTAGGTCGCCATCTTTATCTCGGCGGTCGATCACGTGTTGAGTTAGTTCGTTTCTTATTTGTTCTTTATTACACGACCCTAAAATTTTAATTTGTATATACTATTATACCTAAAATTTCAATTCGTATAATATGTAGTGCCTATTATTTGAGAGTGTATTAAATAGGGTAGGTACGTTTGTCGCTGAATACGCTTACTTTTACCCTACGACTACGAGCACTTCTTATACCACAGTATAATAAAGACACATACACTTTTACATTAGCTTTTATTTGGGGTTTTTAGTTCTATAAGTGGAAAGTTGTAAATGGCGTAATAGTTGCATTGTTATACTTTTTTAAATTAAAATAAGTAATAGCAGAAAGTTTTCCGGATAAAATGAAATAAAAATAACTACTCTAGTCCGATCGGTACAGTCAAAATATTCTTTTAGACTTGCACAAGGCGAGAACTTTGAAGTAGTACTCGCGATACCATCCATACCATCTGGATGGCTTGCGATACCATCCATACCATCTGGAAGTTTTCTTCCTCGCACAACTACCCTGTGGAATCGACTACTACCAGATATTTTTCTGGACCGATACCACTTAAGGACCTTTAAGAAAAGAGCCTACTCATTTTTAAAAGGCCGGCAACGCATCTGCAATTTCCCTGGTGTTGCAGTTGTTCATGGGCGGCGGTAGTCACTTACCATCAGGTGAGCCGTATGCTCGTTTGCCCCCTCTCCTATTAAAAAAAAAAACAAGTTTCATTTACTATTTTATAGAATTTCGACCCAATTAAATCTTATAAACATATGAAATGACCTTTTATATACAGCGTTCCAAATAGAAATAATAATTATAAAATTGTTATCCGCATAATAGGCCATTGGCATCAGAATTTGATAGTAGTTCACCAAAAATTCTTTTTAAAATTGTCCGATAACGAACCCAACGAAAGTTCAATGATCTACCGACGATTGGTAACTATAGACTGATAATATAAATATATATATTACACTCACCTTTGATACAGAGAAGTACGTTAATGATGCCTTGGTTTCTTTGAGTGTCTAGCAAGGAACGGACTGTATCCGTTCTGATGAATTCTAAATGTGGATATCGATTCGACAACAGTTTTATCCACAGATGCTTGCTTAGTCGTACAACTGAAACATTAGAATTAGTGATTATCATTTGATATTTATAAAAAGGGAGGATTTCGATATTTCAGTAAATGGATCATATATAACATAGAATATAGGTATCTTCGATTAGAATTCCTGAAAACCGAATCGAATCATTGAACTCTTGTGTATCACCTAAGGTTGCCAATACTTGAGTAGCTTATCGTTTTTAAAAGAATTTTAATACCCATTGTCACTTCAGCTTACTCATTCGTTCGTTCTGAGAAAATAATCAATATCTGCTCACAGTTGATGAAGATATCGCGTAACATACTTATGTATATATTATACGTGAGCCGTGCTGCAGCTATATTATGGTTGTAGCAAGAATAAATCAGCTCGACCGGGGAAGGACCACGCTCTCACAGAATACCATCGTAAAATAACAGCGTAATACTACCATGTATCGTATGGTGAGTGTAAGAGACCCTTTTTTACTGGAAACGAGGTATTCCATCTTAGACCTCAGGTGTGACAACGCATTTGCGTTTTTATTTTTAGTCAAGGATAAATGTCAAATGTAGAAGTGTATTTTAATAATTTTCATGTTTTTATGAGACTCAAAGGTAGAGCTTTAATCTGTCGTTAAAGCTGCCTCAGCGCTATTCCCACCCCGCTATTTCTTACATTGTATTAAAAAAAGATTCAATATTTTTGTCTAGATCAATTTTAAAAAAGCGCTGATTTAACAAGTAATTATGAGTTTTTCACACTAAAAAAGCCTGAATTTCTGAGAAATTATTAAATATTGCTCAATATATTCCACCGAGTAGTGGCGATGCAAGAATATCCACTAGAGAAAGAAGCGACAGAGGGAAACTGTAACAGGAGATGGGCAGCAAGGCAGCAGTATCTTACTGATATCAAGTCAAAATAATAAATAACTGTGGTTGCCAATCCGCGTGCCAAGCGTTGGAACTACAGCAAAATCCCTCCTATAAAGCAATCTAAGAGGGAGGCCTATGTACAGCAGTGAACTTTTATAGGCTGTAATGGAATGGAACGGAATGGAATGGAATAGCTCGAAATATTAACAAATATGTTATAGAAAAAATATTCGGGCGCAGTCTGACTACACGCATTGGTACAACGCGCCGGAGACCTCGTTGCTAGAAATAAGAGGGGACCAGCGCCAAGCTATTTAACGTACTTAGGTTCTTTTATACATTATGAAATAATTCTTGACAATAAATAAACTTCAAACAAGTTAATAAAGTTTGTAAACACTTTAGAAAATGATTACAAGTGTGAATTAACGCTTTTTCCAAAATAATGATTTTATCGTTACACTTGTCCATATTTATCATGGCATATATGTATTTAATTTTTTATGTGGTAGGGCTACGCTACTGCTATATTATGGTTGTAGCACGAATCGGTCGAATCGACCGGGGAAGAACCACGCTCTCACAGAATACCAACGTAAAATAGCAGCTTAATGCTGCTGTGTTTTACTGCAATCGATGCATTCCATCTTAGTCATCAGGGGTGGCAACGCATCTGCATTTTGATTCTTAATCGAGGGTAGATGTTTATGAGCCACAGCGTCCACTTCCCGTCATTTTTCAACGAGTGGCCAAATATTTGAAAATACGAGTAAATAAGGCTTCTACTTTTGTTTGCAATTATTACAAATTGTGTGTGATTTATGGGCAGCAACGTTTTTGCCTACTGATCTACCCTTATATTATATTACGAATGTGTATGTGCACAGTAACATCAGTTAAAATAAAGTTAACTATTTTACCACGCCATTTGAATTTAAAATATAAAAAGGACAGAATTTTTGAGATGTTTTATACTCGTAATTTTTTTTATATATGTATATACAATTTATTTTCTTTTTGTTGTTGTTTTTTTGCTGCACTATCTCTCATATATTTATCTGTGCTCTGTAGACTGAGAGCGAATTTCTTAAGGCATTAAATATGCCATATGTTTCTTTTTAATAGTAATACATATATTTATAATTTCCAAAAAATATATTTCAAGAGTGACGCAATAACCAAACCAAATCCATGCTCAACGTATTGTACAAACACGCATGATGTAAACACCAAAACAGATCTATTTAGAATAATTTACACGAAACATGGTGTTAGGTGCGTTCAGCATTAAACTTTTAGGGGTTAAATTAAAGAAAGAAGTAAGATGAGTGTACGAGTGAGTGTTTTAACGTAGAGCGTGGTTTCGGCATCTCTTGGAATGAACGCAGTTCTCCAAATATCTTTCTTTGTTTGTATTTTCTGTTATGTATACAAATAAAGCATTATTACTACTGTTGCTTACCTACATAAGACAAAGCCAATACCGGTAGTGTTGACACAGCGATCCAAAATCCACAATAAGTATAAAGCTCTTTTGCGATTCTTGCTCGGACACTCTCTCTTTTCTCTTTTTCCATCGCGTTTGATCGCTTTTCAACGTCCGACCTCGCGCTTTCACTGCAACCTACTGATACCTATAATGATCTATGACTGAGAGTTGCGGACACGACGTAGATATAAAATGTTTGTAAACAATATGTACAGTTAAGAAATGTTATAAATATGATGGAATAAAACTAATTTTACGAAATTTATCTTATTTTTAATTACACTTATTTTTGATTACCAACATTTCAACGTCACAGGAGAACATTGTGCTGTACGACACAATGTATGTATGCCCTACTAATTGTTCCGGGTCTGTATGATTGTCCATGGGCATTTTATGTATATATGTAAACTGTTGCAAGTGCAGGAGGAAATCCTAGTGTGGGAGAAAATCCTACTTCCTAACGTTCTTTGAAATAAAAAAATAAAAAAGTAAGTACATTACAATTCAAGGAAACTTTTTATATGTATTAATAATCGGCACTTTTTAATTGAAAAATTGTAGAATACTAAATGATTATATACAGTATGTCCGGTCACGGACTAGCGATATTCTAGGTAATTATAATACAGCTATTTTAATACAAAAATACACTACACACTGAGGTCTAATCCCCTACCCCTCTATGTGGCGGCCATTGAGATATTGCGACACATTTTAACAGTGGTAGAGCCACGCGGCAGCTTTGCTGTTGCACGTATGGGCCGGCTCAAACCGGGGGTGGTACCATGACCTCACAGAATACCGGCGTGAAGTGGAAGCTCTGGTTCCGCGTTTCGTCTGGCGAGTGCAGGTGACCGGAGGCCCAAATCCCCCCCCCTTCATCAAAATGGTAGCGGAATTAAATGATGATAGACTACCCCAGGAGGGTACCAGCACCCTTGGAGAATCCCTCGCTGAGCATCCACGACCATGTTTCTCCACTCCTGAGCGTCGGTGCTCAGGCTGCCCCGCGTATTCAGGGGGGGGGGAGCAAAATTCTGCTCCAGATTACAACTGCTCGAGGCAAACGGAGCAACAAGACCAAGGCGACCCCTGCCACGCTATCCGTGAATTTCTGCAATATAAGGGGACTTCACTCTAACCTAAACGCCGTCCACTGCCATCTCGAGACGACGAGGCCGGCTCTGCTCTTTCTGACCGAGACGCAGGTGTCCTCTCCGGCTGATGTCTCGTATCTCTCCTACCCGAGACACAAACTGGAACACTCCTTTATGCCTCAGGCTGGAGTTTGCGTTTACGTCAGAGAGGACATCTGTTCGCGACGCCTCGGCAGTCTTGAAGGTTCGGACCTGTCCATCTTTTGGCTACGCGTGGACAGCGACGACCATAGAGGTAATTCCGAAACAGACCGACTCTTCGACCACGTCCAAATGGCTACAGATTCGTTGCTACAGCAGATCCCCTCCGCAGAGATCGTGATCCTCGGCGACTTCAACGCCCATCACGCCGAATGGCTTGGTTCACGTTTAACCGATCATGCGGGGAGATCTGTTGATGATTTTGCCTTGGCATATGGTCTGACACAACTGGTTACTTCGCCTACGTGGATTCCAGATGTGGAGGATCATGCACCTTCTCTGTTGGACCATGTGCTGACCTCTCACCCGGACGGATATCAGATTTCCGTCGACGCCCCTTTAGGCTCCTGGGACCATTGTCTTGTCCGGAGTTTGGTGCCACTCACGCTGAAATCACAGTTGCATTCTGCAGACTGCCGCCGTGTTTGGCAATATAGGTCAGCCGATTGGGATGGGATGCGGTCTTTCTTTGCATCCTACCTTGGCGGGTTTGCTTTTCGCCGGATGATCCCAACGTTGTTGCGGATTCTGTCGCTGATGTGGTACTTCAGGGTATGGAACTTTTTATTCCTTCCACCACAGAGGAGGCATTGGCCCATTGGAGGCAAATCTTAGCCATGGTTTCGTTGCTCCTGTAAAATAGCATCATGCTATAAGCAGGAGTGCTACCAAGCCTGGGCTGACGCATCAACGTCCCGGGATGTAAACACCAGCGCTCTAAAAAAGAAGTATAATTCCGCCTCTAGGTCCTTCAAAAGAGTCCAACCATAATACTGCAGCATGGCTCTACCACGTATACCATAACATAGTTATATTAAAGTGTTTTCATAACGAACAACGAAACGAACGTACGAACGAAAAAAATCCTTACTAGGAATATAATCAAGACACAAGCACGATCTAGTAATATAACTATCTTGTTGACTAATCTAGTGAAATAATTATAGGTACATATATATTATAAGTAACTCATATGAAAGAAAATTGTTCAATTAATTAAAATGTTTTATTACTCAATCATCACAACCAAACAAACAACACATGTTATAAGTAGTGAGTCAAATAATTCACATTAATTAAGACAATCTGTTTTTATATTTAGCCATAGAATCAACAAAAGAAAGTACTTTATAAAAATTTTGCCTATAATAAAGAACTAAACAGGTACTTCCATCTTCCTTTAATCTTTAGCGTTTGCTACGAAATTGTCACAACCAAAATAAACAATATGTATTATAAGTAGGTAATTAGTACAATAACATAAACATTTCGTTTACACGAGTAACACGAGAGTGCTCCTGTACATTCGGTTTACAATTACAATTATTTCACTAAATTTGTCTAGTATAATATAGTCATATTACTAGATTATGCTCGTATCATAGTTATATTCTTAGTAATACAGAATTTCGAAATCGCTTTAATATAACTATATAGCGGTATATATAGCTCTATTCCTATTGATCCAGACCAGAGATTCTAATTAGACCAGAGAGTCTAATTATTAACTTATAATTTCACGGCTTCAACAATCTTAGTGCGACATATTTATAACTATATTATGGTAAATATATATATATATGTATATATATATATATATATATATATATATATATATATATATATATATATATATATATGTATATATACATAACGGTAATCACAGAGTTTTTGTTACATGTACATATTATATACTAGTAACGAGATATTAGACAACGAGATTCCAAGTTCTCATGGGTTAGACAACACATCTACGTTTTGATTCCTAATCGAGGACAGATGTACGTGGATGTCTATGGGCTCAGGATCTGATGGACTTTGTGCTTGTTTGCCACCTGTGTTGAATAAAAAACGCTTTTAGCCGCTTAAGTCTCAATTTTGAAAAAACGCGCGACGGATGTAGAAGTTGTAATCGAAAAAGGAACATTTTTGAACACCGCGATTAAAAGGAAATAAGCCACAAGAGATAAAAATTAAAAGCGTTTTAAAAAGGTTTTATTTGTTGTGCGGTCTATCATAAAAAACAACTAACGACTTCCTTTTCCTACCTCCTTTTAGTCTGGGATTTTTTCAAAAATTTTATTTAATACTTTTTCGATTACAACTTTTACATTCGTTACCGACACTGTTACCGTAACAACCCATCTACCACTGTATATAGGCCTCCCCATAGATCGCATCGTGGGGGCGATATTTGCAGGAGTTGCCACGCTTAGGAAGTGGGTTGGCAACCGCAGTTTTTATTTTGGTCGTTATAAGGAAGATGCTGCGCCCATCAGATTTGTCCTCTTCTGTCGCCTTTTACAACACCCACGGAATGATATGGGATAGTAGATATTCTTACACCGCCACTGTACGGTACTTTTATATTCGTCGCGGGTTTTTTCAAAAAAAAAAAAAATATTTTGCTTTTTATTTAAGACTTTTTATAGAATTCCTACGTTACGGCCTAAATATCTGTATATCTCTGTATCTACTCAACGATTAACGAGTGGGAGAACTGAGTATAGAACACTATCAGCTACTCTCTCTACCCAAATGTATGGTAAATAGTACTGAAAAGGATATGGTATTAACATCAATGGCGAGTACATGACCCACCTTAGATTTGCCGACGAGAAATAAGGATATCCGCAGTAGAACCAGAGTAAGCGACATTGTCCAACGGACTAAAAAGCTAAAGTGACAACGGGCCGGCTATATAGCTCAAAGAACCGATAACCGATGGAAAAGTAAGGTTTTCGAGTAGCAATCTAGTACCGGGAAGTGAAGTGTAGGGCGGCCCCCATAGTGATGACCTGCTAAAATATGCAGCAAGAGGATGGATCACCTACATCCATGACCGATCTGAGGACTGTGCTTTGTGGCATATTTTGGGGGACGCCTATGGACTGAAAATGGCAGCATGGGAGTTGTGCGGGGTTTTTAGTGGGAAGGGTTAGCTGGAAAAGAAGTCCTAATCCAATTTAAGGACCACTTTATCGGCAGAACTTACCATGATAAAAATAGTTGGGTAAGCATAACTCCAATGAGTGTATAATTTCAAGGCAACAAAGGTGCTGGCAAAATAGAAAAGGTTATGATTCCAATCATATTAGGTTGGGTTACAGTGCATATATTGTAAGGCACTACATTCGATATAGCGGCATATGATAAGACGGGCATACATCTTGAAACCAAAATATTCGCCAAAGCTTTAATTCGCAATCGCAATGCAAATAAGCTTGCTTTATGTGACTTGCTTTATGTTGTGACCCCCACACATCTACATTTATTCTCGATTAAGAATCAATATGCAGATACGTTGACACCCCTGAGGATCAAGATGGAATGCCCGGTTTCTAGTAAAAAAAGTCTCCTGTTCTCTACATTCACCATACGACACACAGCAGCATTACACTGGTATTCTGTGATTGAGACTGGTGATCTGTTATTGCGCTTTCATTTATTGCATGACAATTGATAAGCCAAGGTGACCCTTGTATACGAACGTGCAAAACTAAATTTTTGATCATTAATTTTCGTTTGTAATATTTTTTAATAAGTTTTGAAATCAATATGAAATGTTGTAACTATAAATAGTTGTCTTAATATACATATATTAAAAAAAATATTTATAATTAAACATTAAATTAAAAACAAGTAATTTTAGTTTTTCTTTATTATATTTACCTAATATATATATATATATATATATATATATAATTTATACTGAAATGTAATTATTAAACATAATACTTATAGTACCTATAATAATAGTATACTTTACATGCTTTATTGTTAAGTTTACATTTACTTCATTTTAATTACTTAATTATCTCGCGTTAGACTATTGCATTAAAAATTTAAATGCGCTGCATATTATTAAACATGACCCGGTGTCATCATTCCTGGTAATTTTAATAATGTAGATAATTTACACGATATCTGGTATTAATTAAAGGTAACTGAGGTAAAACATATATAAACAAATAAAATCTGAAAAACTGGAACTTCTCGCTTATTTTCAAACGCAACGGTCCAAAATCTGTTTAATTTTTGAACTCGAAACGATTATTTGAGACGTTTAAAGAGTTATAACTTTTGAACGCGTCGTTAAATTTTGACTTGCTTGACGGCATTGGACTCAGTTTTTTAAGTAAAAAAACTTTTTTTAATGTCTTGAACCAATGGATCGAAGAATTCAAAAGTTATGTAAAAAAATGATTACTTAGAAAATTTTAAATGGCAATAATTTTTAAACGTATCGTTCGATTTTGACTTGCTTGGCGGTATTCGATGCAGTTATTTTAATTACAAATTGAAAATTTTTGATGTCTGGAGTTTATTAAACAAATATTTTAAGTTATTTAGAAAAACCTTAAATATATTTTTATATTTTTTTAATCTTCGAAAAGGCTCGACTGATTGAATTTTAAATATAATCAGCCCGAAGTTTCTATGAACACTTTCGAACACCGTGTCGCCCATCTCTATCTGTTGAATCGTTCTAAAGATATCGTACTACAAAATTTTATTTACACACGTGTGTGTGTAAACAAAACACACACACACACTCACGCGCGCGCGCACGCACACACGCACACGCACACGCACACGCACACGTACACGCACACGCACACGCACACGCACACGCACACGCACACGCACACGCACACGCACACGCACACGCACACGCACACGCACACGTCACGCACACGCACACGCACACGCACTCGCACACGCACACGCACACGCACACGCACACGCACACGCACACGCACACACACACAAACACAAAAACACACACACAAACACGCACGCACACACGCAAACACACACGCACACACGCAAACACACACACACACACACACACACAAACACGCACGCACGCACACGCATGCACACACACGCACGCACGCACACGCTCGCACGCACACGCACGCACAAGGTCGGACATCCTGCCGGAAACAGTCGGAACGGCTTCCTAGGGCCTCAAAACGTGGAGATCTGATGAAAACTCGCATTCTCAAAATCAGACCGAAAGCTATAGAAGCTTCCTCTTTTTGAAAATTATTAATTTTGATTGATTATTTCAGTTATTAAAGTACGAGTCTGAAATATAATAACGTAACGAAGAAGTTTAATGTTAGTTGCTGTTTTTTTATGTAACTGTTCCCCTAAACCATGATTCCCTGCGGCACCATAGGACCAAACTCGCACAGAATACCAGCGTAAAATAGCAGCATACCATATGGTGAGCGTCGATAATCGGCGACCCTTTTTACTGTTAACGAAGCGTAATACCGATGTAACGAGGCATAAGAAATAGTGTGATATAATACTATAACTTGTGGCCTAGGACATATTCCATACAGAAAGCAGGCCAGACGCACTTAGGTTCGAAGCTACAATTATATAAAGCCCATTCATGGAATGGTCGCACGCCGTCCGAGATGCTATTTATACAGGGTTATTTTTAAAAGGGTACCCAAATTTTAAAGTTAAGTTCAAATATATAAACAATGATATAATGTTATTGCAGTCTGGAAATACCAGTAGATAAGGCTTCTACTTATTATATTTAAAATTATCCCAAATGTAATGTGATTTATGGGCAACAACGTTTTTGCCTACCGATCGACCCTTACAAATGTGTTTTTTTTATAGCATTGAGTGACAAACGAGCACACAGTTCACCTGATTTTAAGTGTATGCTGTGGCCCATAGACATCCACAGTTATCCTCAATTAAGAATCAAAATGCAAATGCGTTGTCACCCCTGAGGACTAAGATGGAATGCCTCGATTCCAGTAAAACGAATCTCCGGTTCTCTACACTCACCATACGAAACATAGCAGCATTACGCTGATATTTTACGCTGGTATTCTGTGAAAGCGTGGTCCTCCCACGGTCGAACCGACCCATACATGCTATAACTATAATATAGCTGCATCTTGCTCTACCACGTAAAAAGTGCAATAAAATCAGTTAAAATAATGCATTATTACGCATTTTGAATTTAAAAGATAAAAAGGGCAGAATATTTGAGATTTATTTATTAATTTTTTTTCACCATTTGCCTATATTACTTATTCGGAACTTTCTCTGCAAATTTTACCACGTTATTGCAAAATAACCCTGTGTACTAGGCCATATCAGTAGGTTTAAAAGGTTCCATATTTTGAAAATACTTAATTTGTGAAAAAAAAACAACATAGGAACTAAAATAGATTGTATATTTGCTCTAATGTCATTATTCAGAGAGAAAACTAGATCCCCTATGTAAAGGACCTGGAACCACATAATAAAGAGCTGTTGCCAAAAATCTCGAATATATTATTATCGAATCTATCAAAAATTTTTTAGCAGCGTCGATGAGTTTGGGCTCCACGGACTTTCATGCAAGAAAAGTGCGGGTAGGTTTTCCCGTCACGGTTCTTTGAACAAAATCATCCGAAGGGCTCTTGTCTCCATAAATATCCCCTCGGTTTCAGAGCCTAGCGGGATATTTAGAGACGATGGCAAGAGACCCGACGGTATGACTTTGGCCCCTTGGGAGAGAGGTAAAGCCCTAGTGTGGGATGCTACTTGCGTTGACACTTTGGCGGCCTCTCATCTCAAGGGTACCTCTTTTAGAGCTGGGGCGGCATCATTTTAGAGGCGGGGAGGCAGCCGAATTTAGTAAATGGCGCAAATATGAGTCTTTGAGAAATGACTACATATTTGTGCCATTTGCTGTAGAGACTATCAGTCCGTGGGGTCCACGTGCAGTGAAGTTTCTAAAGGAACTGTATCCACGACTGGTCGTCGCTGCTGGTGATAAAAGGGCTGGTTCTTTCCTCGCTCAAAGGCTCAGTATAGCTATTCAGTGAGGAAACGCAGCCAGCGTTCTTGGCACTATACCACGGGGAGAGGTCTTTTTGACTATTTAAATTTTTAGTTTTAGTTTATCTATATTATAATTTCTCTTTTTTTATATTGTATATAATTAGTATTAATCGTAAATATTATAATCTATCAAATATATTAAACATCCTATTGGTTACAGCGCCTGCTAAAATTTACGTTTGTATAAGCCCCTGAAATTGGTAATGCGCTGGAAACTTGTCACAATAACGTCCACGTGGCGTTATCCACAGTAAAAAAAGCACAATGAACAATTTCTTTTTAAATTTATGCTAGTATTATTGATGTGAAAGTAATTGTGTCTGTCGTTTTCACGTTTAAAAACGCTGAACCAATTTTAACGTACATAATATGTAGTTTCGACGGTACGCAGGAAGTGATAGTGATGCTCTTATGCTACAAATAAAATAAAGTATTATGATACTAATACTAAATACTAATACTACTATACTAATACTAATACTAAATAAACTACTATGAAAAAATTTCAATATTTTTTATAATTACATTTTATATACAACACAAATATAATAACAATAACAATCAACAACAAAAACAAACATATATATTATAATAGATAAATAGAACACAAGAGATACGATACAGAAGAGGGCCATTAGAGCAATATATGACTTAAAACCTAGAGAGTCGCTCAAACAAAAATATAAAGAAATTAATATATTAACTCTGGCCTAATGTAATGTAATATACGTATACAAAATGAAAATAGTTTTGCAAAAATTTGTGATATTCATTCTGTAAATACTGGGAACAGACAGAACCTAGGTAGTACCAGTTACTTGACTCCACCAAGTCAGTAATTGATTCTTGGGTTTATTTGCGCCTGAAGCAATTAAGGGCAACCCTTCGGTAACGGGGGAGAGGGGTGGTGAATGCTCATAGCATACCACGCAGCCGGCTGCTTGGTTATGTGGAGACTTTTACCCACTAAACGCCACCTTTTGGGATTGGCTTAATGATCTAGCGAGAGATCTTTAAGCCGTAAACGGACGCGACCCTCCTTGGCAAAAAAGGGGGACGCAACATTCTTGGGGCGATGTATACACTTTTATAACAAAATCTCAGAAAATATACAAAATTTGACATACCTACCTACTCAAAGTTCCAAAACTTTATTAAACTAAGTTTGTATAAAATGGGTTATTATAATATTAAGTAATTTATGAATTATAATAACCCCTGGGAAGGGTGATCTCTACCAAGCTATTTCTAATTTGTTATAATAGTTCAATGTTATTGTTACGAGAATACGAGATTACTACGTCACCAAAATGGCGGCCAGGCGCATTAGCAATTTGCAGGGCTTATACTATTATTTATTCTGAGCCAAAATAGATCAAGCCCATGATAAGTATGTATAATTAGTAATTTCAGTTGTGACGTTCATTGCGGTTTGGTTTTAAAGGGAAATATAATTTTAAATGGCTTAGCAATATCCTTCGTTATGCCGAAAATATTGCAGCATTCATTTTGAAATAAATATATGGTAAAGTTGAGGATTAATGTTAAGTATTATGTTAGACGAAAACACGATTTCGTAAAATTTTCTCGATAGAAAAAAAATCCAAAGTTACCTCCAAAATAAACAATAAACCGCTGTTATTCATAAAATACTTTAAATAAGATCATGAAACTTTGCATACTAACTGAACTAACTATAAAGCAGTGCTTATGTTATTTACTTTTTTTAAAATACCATTATTTTCACTGTAAAAAGAAATTACCTAAACTATCGGCCTCTTGAAGCGTGAACGTGATGCCTGTGTGCCTGCCGCACGGTAACTTCGCTTCGGCCTTTGAATGGGGAGGTTGTGTCGCTTACGATCAGAATATACATTATGCAACAGGACAACGTAAAATTAAAATGGGAAATAACCGTAATAAAAATAAGAAGCGACTGGCTTGGCGTTAAGAAACAGGCATAAATATGATAAACCTAATGAAATAAGTGTCTAACGACCTTTCTACTTACAGTATTAGTGATTACAAACATGTCGGTACGTTTTTTGTCGCATAGCATACGACGCGTGGGCAGGTGGGGACGAAATTAGAATTTGAGCTGACTTACTCTATCCCCTTAAGTCTAGTCTAGTTTATATAATTTCTGTATATAGATCGCTTGTATGCACATAATGCGGATGATAGTGTACTTGTCTGAATCTAAAATGACCCTGGCGCACACGCGATATAATAGTGTATCGCTTTGTATCAACAGCCTCTTGTTGTTTGCTTTAATTATTGGTTTAATACTCAAAGGTTGTTTATTATTAAAGGTCCACGTCTTATTAGGACCACGTCTCAGATCCGTAAGTCATCACTGGCAACACGCACTGGTTGTACAATCTAGTTTTTAGAGATTGAGGTATACCGAACCGAATATTCGGCCGAATATTATTTGGCGGAATCACCTCGGTACCTAACCAATTCATGGCTAAACTTGTTGCCGTAAAGCACGCGGGATTAGCGCTGGACCCTGCCCCTCACTCCCCTGCCACACCTGACATGTTATTGCATCATCTAGTACTGAGGAAATTGCCGGCACATGCTTATGTTTTGAATATTTTGATGAGAAATAAAGTATTTCGTTGTGTTATTCATAGTGAAAATGGATAATTATATGACAAAAATGAGTGGCAGGAGATCTACTATTTGAACTTATTTTAGAGAAACTGAAGACTGTGAACTATCCGTGAACGTGAAATGTACTAATGTAATATAATGTTTCCTTGTTTGATTCCAAAAAACATTTTATCAAGTTTTCTATTTTTGCTATAACTTAAATTTGGAATTAAATCTACAGTGCCTCCAAAACATAACGCTATACAAGAAGATTTAAGCCATAAATCAAATATATTTTCAACGGTAAACTTATGAAAGACATGGCATTTCTCAATTCGTACATTTGAATACAGTGGACACTGAGTAGTGATTTAGCCGAATTTCCAGTAAAGTTGCGGAATATGCAGAATACCGAATATAAAACGAATATTCGGCCCGACTCTAACATCAATACACTTAATTATTTAGATAGATATTAAAAATTAGTTACATACTAATTTTACATACTTATATATCTACTTATTGTATTAGTCTAAAGATCAATTTTACTGTACTAACTAATAAAATATTCGTGGTCTTGAAGTCGCACTCAGTTCGACAGTGATTGGTTTTTCTAAGTTTGCCGATGCGATTTTTTAGTTGTGTCATATTTATACTTCTTGACGCGGTGCGTATTGTTAGTAGGAATGTCGATTATTAAATCGATTCGAATAGAAATCTGATGAATCGGTTCACAAAAAAATCTGAGGTCTAAACATAACATCTTTATACGCAGTATTACTACTGCGTATAGAGAAGTCATCGCCTTGCACGATTTTGCACCACTGGAAAACATTAAATGGTATAAAAAATAAATTTTACATTTCATCGGTAAGTAGACATTAAAACGTTTAAAACTCTTTGACTTAAAGTTTTTCGCATTGTTACAATGCTCCGAGGATCGGGCTTTTGACCGCCGCCATTTTGCAGTACTAATCATGGAGTAATGAAAACAAAGGACACAGATACGCAACATACCTTTGTGCTTATTTTGTTGTTCAGTTTGTCAATAGTATATGTGATTTATTATTGTGTAAAATAAGTAAATTGTGAATTTTGCCTAAATAACCTAAATAATTATGAAGGTTTCTACGGCCGGGTCATGAGAAAACGTGGATAAAATTTGTACAAAATAATGGAAATGAAGAAGCATGGCTTCCGACTCCTCATACATATCTATGTTCATTGCACTTTAAGGATGCGGATAAGCATTACAAACAACAGGAAGAGTTCATCATAAGAAAAATGCTGTACTATTCGATAAAAGCACCATAATAATATCGGTAAGTGTGGTTTCTACACATACAGTTCCAATTAAAATTTGTGTTTATATTTTATATTTCTTACTTTGTTATTTGCTAATTATGTACATATACTATGAGACAAAAAAATTGTTTATATCAATATTTTGACGGGAACATGTACACAGATCGCTTTCCATTAGGCGTGATCGAGGTCAAGAGCAAGGGTATTTAGTCTGCATGGCCCAAAGTGAATGGACCGCGGGCCATTCGACCATAAAAAATACGTTCCTAAAGCCAAATTTAAAATGTTTAAAATTAAAGTTCACCGCACAATTTATTATATTACTGGACAATTGCGAAACTACAGTGTAGTGATTACGAAAATAATTGTAATATTTTCGCAAATATGCTGAACTAAGAAAATATAACGGAATATTCTAAAATAATAGTTGGTTACATTTCCGAGTATGTAAGCACTCGGTTAAAACCAAAGAGTTAAAATGTGAAGAATATATTAATACTTTGACCACGACACAAAAACTTCCGTATCATAAACTAATAAGTATAAAAGATATGTGTGGTTTATGCTACTCCACTGAAGATGCTTATAAAATTTATCTATCGACGGAAATGGTTATATGTCGTTTAATTCGGTCCAGTGGCGAGAATGGCCTGTCATCTAAATAAATATTAATTTGTGTTGAATAATTTAGAATTTGTACTGAATAAAGTTTATATTAAATTGCAACGGGACTTTTATTTCACTTCTTATATTTATTTAATGACAAGGCAGAGTATTATTTCATTGTAGGTACAAAAGTTGTCACTTCTGCGTAGTAAAATCTATAGGAGCGACTTGTTGTACACATGTTGAACGATACGCGTAAGCGCCATGAAACCCCTGGCTCTTGTGACGTTTTGGTCGCGAGAAAACTAATCCCTAATGCAAACTAGCGCTGCATGTTTTAATAGTTTGGTTAGACGACGTAACTATTATTTTAGCGCTGCAGCGAACTTTAGTTCTAACTCTTACCAAAATGAAGCAAACTTTTGGTTCGGGATGTCTCTTCTATACGTTAGTAATATAGTTTGATGGGTCTAAAAGATCTATTTCTCAAAAATCGATATTTTTTCGATTTGCTTTCAGATTCATACAAAGTACTGATTAAAAACGTTACTAATTTTTATTTCTATAATCCATTTAATAAGAGGCGAAAAAACTGAGCACACAGCAGTTTTGCTAGTTTTTGAATAGAAAAAACTGTCGTTCTTTACGAGTGAGGGTACATTTAACTAATTGTAAATAATTTTATAGTTCTTACAAAAACAGAAAAATATTCTATCTCGATTTTCTAGGGCGAAATATCGATTCACTGGATCGATTCAGTACTATATATCGATTAAAAATGGATCTTTTTGGCACAAGAAATCGATTCTTCGATTAATCGACATGCCTAATTGTTAGGAGTCTCTTCTTTTTTGAACCTTGACCGCCGGTAGCCTGTTCCTTTTGACAAAGTTTACTTTGCCAAGTTGCGTGTTCTTGAATAAATTTGGGGTTCTGGACTTGCAACCACATAAACAATACATTCTTAGAGTTTAATAATTAATCGAATTAAGATTAGGTTCCTTTATTCGTTACAGTTTACCAAGTACTTTGTTTTTACGGCGGCTCTACACGTTGGCCAACATAGTGGCAAATGTTGTGGCCAATAGCAATGGCCATCGAGTAGAGCAGGTGTTTGTGCTTACCTTGGTATGTATTGGAATGACGGCCCACAAGTGGGCGTGAGATCCATGTGTTGTCGGTTTTTTAAAAAATATCAAAGGATTGTGGCAGAGTTTGACCGCCGCGTCCATATGTTGGGCGCACAGCGTGCGCGCGTTTCGCTTGCTACGAGCTCCCAGAGTGATGGCACGCACCTAATTTAAATTTTATGTTCACGCTTTGCAACTAGTGTCTACACAATGGCAATAAGAATGATCAATATAGAAACTTTTCGCTTTATAGAACTCTACCACGCCGAAAATTGGTTGAACCTTAGAAATAAAAATTCTAATAAAAATAAATTAAAATAATAATTTCTTCTAGTAATAGCGGTATGCTGGGAATAAATAAACCTCAGCGGTTAACGCCTCAATATCCATTTTAATAAATTCGTCTGCACATTGCATTGAGGTATTATTACTACGTAATAGTAATATAGTTCGATGGCACATTGGCTTGAACCGAAGCAAACTAAACGACCTTCCAACGTATGGACGCCATCACAAACTCTTTTTATCTTTGTTACAACATGCGTTACAGTTAAAATTCGTGACATTTTTTCCTCAGAAAAGCGGCAAAATCTACGGCGTTACTCATTCACAAGTACAATTAATAATTTAATACTGTTGCGCACCTAAGTTGACGTCGTATAACCGGCACTAGCGCCATCTAGTGTCGGGGACGAGAGCGAGGAGGGCTTCCTAGAAAATGTCAATCTTGACTTTCGACCAACAACGCCATCTAGTATCGAACAGAAGAATTAAGCTTTCTGGAAGCCCCACACTCGAATTTTCTGCGCCTGGTCGGTTGGCGCGTGTATTTACTTGAATATTGTGAACGTTTCGGTGCAAAATGTGTATTTAAAGGCGCTGCAAGACGCGATCGGGGCGGTGCGCCCTCCTTTCTGCGTTGCGCCCTCCTTTCTGCCAAGGAGGGTCGCGTTCGTATACGGCTTAGAGATCTCTAGTCAGATCGTTAAGCCAATTACCAAAAGGTTGAGTTTAGTGGGTAAAAGTCTCCACATAACCACGCAGCCGGCTGCGTGGTATGCTATGAGCATTCTCAACCTCCCTCCCCCGCTTTCCGGAGGGTTGCCCATATTTGCTTCGGGCGCAAAAAAAAAAAAAAGGATCGGGGCAGTATTGAATTTGGCGAGACAAGCGAAACTTCGGAGCGGAATAAAGTGAATCAGTGTGGTTAATTATTAGTGTTTTAAGTTTTAATTGGTGTTAGGCAATAAAAGTGTAAATTTTGGTAATTCAATCGGCAGTTTTTATTGTCACGAACCCTAAGCTCGTAACAATACATTTGTACGAATATTACACATTTAAAATACAATTACACGCAATAAAATGCCTAACATACTTTTTATCCACCATACATCATCATCATCACATTCCTTCACAAGTCTACTGTTTAATATACCGTCTCGCAAAAATGTCACATAAAAGCATTTGTTTTTGAGCCACCTAAATTCACAGCCTTACTTGAATTTGTTACCAAGTTATCACTCCCATCTAGTTGTGGGCTTGTGGGCCGTCCCACACTCCGCTTACTCGGTAGTTGGTTGTCACCCAAAAAACTATAACGCATGAAAAATCAGAGCATAGCCCTCTTCATAACTAACTGAGCTATCATAAACTTCCTCATATGGATGGCCAGGGGTGAAGCACCACGTCTCTGTAACTAGTGGACCCGCAACTTCCTTCCTCCACGTAGGCCTTAAACAAAAAAAAATACCTGCAGATCTATAATAATTATTTACTTCGCTCATCTGAATTCGCGCTTTGCTCAATGCTCATTTAAATCAAAGCGAGTCCTAGACACTACATTCCGTATATTACCTACTTAAAGAGACATTAAAAGCCGTTTTCCAAAACAGTCTTTCGGAGCAGTAGCCAGTAAAGACAATAAATAAAATAAACGTTGGATTCTTAATTTTTAAGCGCTATGAACATAGGTACCTACACGCTTTACACGTGCAATAACGACGTTTTGCTTACGTCTACTCAGCTGAATGAGGTTACAAACAATGTACTCCTACGCATGCACTTTGTTCTCAAAAAATAATTTGTTACAAACAAAAAACTGTTTTACGCATTAAAATAAAAATTGATGTCTATTAATTTTACGTAGAATTTTCTTTTATTACTTTATCCTTTATCATCAGTCATATAGTATAATGGTGTTGATGTAAAAAAAAAATCGATGGAGATATGAAAAATTCTAATTAGTTTTTGAGATGAAATATAGCCTCGATAACTCCTGGCACCCTATCCGTTTGTTAAGTTTCTTTGCAATCGGTTCGGCCATTTCGAATATTAGCCGGAGACAGATTTAATAGACTGCGACAATTTTTTTTAAACTGTTATCTTAACATCATACAAATAATCCCCTAAACTCAATAAAACACATACTCGTATTTCAGATATTACAGTCCTACACTTCACTTTATTTATATGTATACCTACAGATGTTATTAATATGTATTCGTAATGCTTAGCATCTTTTTATTATAGGTCTAGGGGCAAACGAGCATACGGTTCACTTGATGTTAAGTGACTACCGCCGCCCATGAACAACTGCAACACCAGGGAAGTTGCAGGTGCGTTGCATTTTGGAGGTAAGCTTTTTCTTGAAGGTCCCCAGGTCGTATCGGTCCGGAATAATCGCCGGTGGTAAACTATTCCACAGAGAGGTCGTACGCGGCGTAATAAAACTCGTATCGGGAGGTTTGCCGCATAGTGCGTTCATAAAATTTGGCGGCTGGGATTAATCCGAACAATTCCTCAGAGCACTCCCCGTGGCAGATGCGAAAAAAATGCAAAGAGATGCAACATCTCTTCGCAGCGTCAGTGAAACGAGCCGATCGGAAAGCACTCGGTCGTCACGATTCAAGCCGCTCTGCGCTGGATGCGGTCAAGTGGAAGGAGCTGGCACAGGGGAGCCTCAGTCCAGAGATGGGAACAGCATTCCATGTGAGGCCAAACTTGCGCCTTGTAAAGTTGCAGGCGGTGTGCCGGCATGAAATACTGTACCCCTCTGCTGGGCTCGCTAAGTATTCCAAGTGACCACGAAACTGCACGTCACTCGATATGTCGATGCCAAGGATTCCGATACTAGCTCAGGCAACAAGAGGAGTGCCTTGAAACTGATTAGATACAATAAAGGGGTTCTTTTTAGCGGTAAACGCGCAAATTTGTGTCTTCTAAGGGTTAAACTGGACTGGATTTAGTCGCCCCCAATCCGAAATTTTGTTCAGTAAAGATTTGACTTCAGACACAAGTTTATCCCGGTACTCGGAGACGTTTTCCCGTGAAATATAGGCACGGCCGGTGTACAGAGCATCACCAGTGTTCAGTGCTGTCATCCGCATAGCAATGAATGTTACCAGTTTGCAACATATCATTGATATGCAGAAGAAACAGCGGTGGTGCTAGCACGCAGCCTAGTGGAACGCCAGCATTAATAGGCTGGTAACGGAGCACTATAACGACCTTTATGCTCCAATCTGCAAGAAAGCTCGTGATCCAATTGCACAATTTCTCGGGAAGCCCGTAAGAAGGGAACTTCGAAAGAAGCGCTTTGTGCCAAACCCGATCCAAGGCCTTCGCAATTTCCAAACTAACGGCCAATGCCCCCCCCCTCGGACTCTACTGCCTCTGCCTACCGATGAGTCAGGTAGACCAGAACATCACCAGCTGATCGACCTCGACGAAAACCGTATTGGCGGTCACTAATCAGCTGGTGATCCACAAGGTATCGCGTGAACTGGCGGTTTATAATGGATTTATTTATTTTGGAGAACAAGGAGGTGATGGCGATAGGCCTGGAGTTTGACGGGTCTGAGCGGTCGCCTATTTTAAGGATCGGGTCGACGAAAGCAGTCTTCCATGATTTTGGGACTATTCCTAGGGAGTAGGAGTACCGGAAAAGGCGCGCTAGAACCGGTACCAACTCTGGAGCACACGTCCTCAGTACAATTGAGGGGATTCCGTCAGACCCACCCAACTTGTGAATGTCCAGGGAGAGGAGTGCTTTGCGAACCGAGCGCTGTGTGTGTGTGTGTGTCGGCGATGTGCTCCCCCCGTCATCGAGAGTTAAGTTGGACACAAAGAGAGAGCGTAGCAGATCAGCTTTATCCTTTGTGGCATGGGCCTGTGAATCGTCTTCCCTGTGCAGAGATGGAAGAGATGGCTGAAAGAAATTCCCTTGGACAGCCTTGGCGAGAGACCAGAATGAACAGGTTCAAGAAGAAAGGTGAACTAGTTTCTTGCCAATTCTGCTGATGTGCTCTGACTTTGCCTTAGCAATGACTCTTTAAAGGACCAGGAGGCACAATTATACTTCTTTTTTAGGGTGCTGCCGGGCTAGCATGGACAAGAGACAATATATCTACGGAGAGAGTACAAAATTTTTATCGCTTGCTCAGTTTTATCCACCCTGCGAGCATGTGCAGAAGACAAAAATTATATCCCCCTATTATATCTATTGACAAGAGATAAAATTATATTATCCCTAGTATATTCCCGTTTGACATAACGAGATATATCTCTTATAGGGGCCAAAGGAAAGAGAAAAAATTATCCCTTTTTGACATTTTGAAGGGACCATTTTACTCTCGTTCCTGGAAGTGGGTTTAAGTTTATCTTCAAACCATTTTAATACAAAAAAGATGTCTCGAGCTTAATGCAACTACATTTTCGTATTAGAAATTGAAAATCAAGACAGAAAATTACATCGGCGATCGATACGTGATCAGAGTACTTAATAATTAAAATAGGATAGTAAAAAAGTGGACCTTATAGCTATACTAAATCTAATATGTAAAATTGACAACGTGCAGAGATGTTCTATCAAATATAGAATAAAACAGGTTGGCCATGAAATAGAGTACAAAATAAAAAATAAAGTAAAATGGCGAGTTTTTAAAAAAAAGTGTCTGTTATTTGAGACATATAATTGATAAAAGTGGCTTACACTCAGATGATAAAAAAATTAAAGCTAACGTACCTCGTTCATAAATCAATGTATTCCTAACTAATATAGTGAACGACAATTTCATTTTTTTTGAGCTAGCGTTTATGGTCTAGCTAGCCACTACACATAAAACAAACTTATCACGGAATGGCGAAAAGGGATTACACAAAAAAATCACTTTTAAAACCTGCTTATCTGAAAAATTTGAAAGTTTTTCCAACACAGTGTGTGTCTTTATCTCTTGTCAGTAGATATAATCGGGGGATAAAATTTTTTGTCTCCGGCCCGTGCTAGCCCGGCTGGTGTTTATATCCCGGGACGTTGATGCTTTCGCCCAGGCCCGGTAGCACTCCTGCTTATAGCATGATGCTATTTTACAGGAGCGACTAAATCATGGCTGAGATCTGCCTCCGATGGGCACCACAGAGGAAGAAATAAAAAATTCCATACTCTGAAGTACCACATCAGCGACAGAATCAGCAACAACGTTGAAAACGTCCGGCGAGAAGCAAATCCGCCCCCAAGGGTAGGATGCAAAGAAAGACCGTATCCTATCCCAATCGGCTGACCTATAGTGCCAAACATGGCAGCAGCCTGCAGAATGCTACCGCAATTTCAACGTGAGTGACGCCACACTTCGGACAAGACAATGATCCGAGGCGCCAAGAGGGGCATCGACGGAGATCTGATTTCTTTCAGGATGAGAGGTCAGCAGAAGGTCCAACAGGGAAGTTGACATGACATGACAACATGATCCTCGACATCTGGAATCCGCGTAGGCGAAGTAACCAGTTGTGTCAGACCATATGCCAAGGCAAAATCATGGACGTGGTCGAATAGTCGGTCTGTTTCGGCATTACCGCTATGTATATGTAGTATTATATATGTAAAATCGACCTTCACCCATCTGTTAATCATATGAAAGTTATTTTTTATCAAATAAAATATGTTTCTAAACATATATCAATAGGGTTGCTTAAAAATATGTCTATGTTATAAATATGTTTTCCTGGTCCCTAATACCTGGTTGCCGTGTATAAACATGTAAGTTGATATTATTAGTAATTGCACTCAACTATAAACCACTTGACAGATATATCAATATGAAGGTATTTTCATTCCGAATACAATAGTGTACTACTGTATTTAGAATGAAATTCGGGGTGAAATTATGGGTTGTTTACTTCGATCAATTATGATCGAAGGTGCTTACGAAAAACCGTTCTTAAGTTACGGTTTCCAGGCTTTTAAATTAAAAAAATGGAATGGCGTCTGCCTACCCCTCTGGGTGACAGGCGTAAATGTATGTGTCAATATTTTTTCAAATTGTTCATTGTAAAAATATATTTTCTTTTAAGTAGTCCGTTTGGATATATTTTTAATTTATACTTATTAATGCAAGCTGACGGTTATTTACGTAACAAATCAGGAATAAAATATGTTAGGTACTAAAAGATATTTTATTTGGTTATAGCATTAAAAATATATTTGTTGTTACTTAAAATTTACATGTTTTGATCACTTGATGGTCAGTAATTAGACTTTGTTTCGTAGATAACATCTGTGTTGTAATTATCTATACTTATAGTGATGCTAGTAAGTAATAATGTTCAATGATAGGCGTTTATATATATTACAATTATTTAATATAATTTATAATATAATTGGTTATGGAAGTATTAGATACTGTAAAGAAATTAGTTACCTATATATAATATGTAATGTAATAGTTATGAAAGTATTAGATACTGTAAAGGAATTAGTTAATTTTGATTGTTTAACTATGAGAATATTAACATTCGACGATAAAATTGTTAGTACGGCGAAATTTACTAGAGCAAGCATAATGTAGGTACAAAGATACATTTTATGATTAATACCAGGTCAAATAATGCATGTATAGCCAATACAATAAGTCTCATTTGTTTCAAAGTAAACGTTTTCAATAATAAAAAAAAAGTTCATCAAACAAAAACATATTATATATAATTAATGTTTATATTTCGTTTGATGAAATAAAGTTATTTCACTTATTCTTATAAATATAATATCATCGAAATAACAAGAAAATTTTAGTAAAATTACTATTGTAAAAAATCCCACAAAATATTAGGCACCTATTTTATTATGTTCAAACTGAAGGTAGACCAATGCCCCGTATCTGATTTATGGAATGTATTATATATCTTAATAAAGGTATAAAGAGTTACTCACGTTTTATTAAGTTAGAAGTCAAAAACTTTTTCTTCGTCCAACATAAAAAACTCGTAAAATTACAATTAATAATTAAAAGCGTTCTTACTTCGCACTCTATAGTTGCTAAATGATCGGCGGCCGCCAATCAACGGCGCGTTTCGTGATCCCGCCCTTATCACACGTTACCAAGGTTCATAGTTTACCGCATGCCGCATCATTCAGCCCTATAATTTTATCATGTTGCGAAACAAACCTTCACTAAACAACTAGGATATGTTATGCCGTATAACTTATACGTGAAGTTTTCTTTTAAATTAAAAAAAAATGTTAAACAAAAAATTTCAATTTTTTATCCCTATTTAGTTAATATTTTAATATTTGCAGAAATTACTTTTAAGTTTATTTTACTCTCGAAAACAGTTTTATACAAATTTTAAGAAAGTTCACTCGCAATTTTGTAGCTACTGATAATGAAAGGTGTAGATACTATAGTAGCTACCTTGAAAAATACGTTTAGTGATGCTTTAATGATGGCAAGGGTAAAAGGCAGACTCGAGAGGAAAAGAAAGAGGGTACCACGTCTAATGAGATCAATTCTCTATCCTAATCCTCCAAAGCCCCGAAAACTTTTAGGTTCAATTCCCAAAATAGTTTTCAACACCTAACGAACGGAGCTTAGTTTAGTAACGTCACAGTAGAACCGAAAAAATCTCCTTATGGCTGTTAATCGGGAAATGATACTGCAGTTAAAAAAGACAGTATACCGGCAACTGAACAGACAGATCTTCAAATACTTGTAACAAAGATTGAGAACGATGACGACGAACGAGCGTAATTAAGATTAAGAAAGCGGTTGAGCGTAAGTTACAAATTCTTACGGTGGCAGAGTTATTTCTGGGCGCCCTAAGATATTGAGTGAGATTGAGAAATTTTGCAGACAGCTGTGCATTGTCATTGGGGCCACACAAAAGTGTGAGTAAAGATCCAAGAGCAACTTTGACACTATTTTAGTGATATCCCGGGAATTAGAAAGGCTCTCCAACTTCGTGGTGCCGATCGAGGATGGAATTAGAGCGGAGTTTCTAAGAGCAGGTAGAATACCAGTACATAGTCCTTCAGAAATTCTTCAATTACATCCTCTATGGTGGCACTACCCTTGAGGGGAAGAGCAGAAGTGCGGTGGTCTTTATCTGTTCTATTGAATAGTCATCTATTGTATAGTCATTATTTCAGAATCTCTAAAGGACCTAAGCATCAGAGCATAGGCTCAACAACCTCAGTAGTATTTCCCAAAGGGATAATAATGGACAAGACAAAAATGATGTGTAACGTCCATATCACACCTATGTCGTTAGTTGTTGGGAACACTTGAAGTTGTATATTGAATTGTTTATTGAATATGTTTACTTGAGACAAATTGGCCGGCTAGGTAAGGCCAACTTCGATCAAGAGGTCAATCGACGGATCCTACTCGTCTGACTCGTCACATTTTCCTCAAAGTCTAAAAACAAGAGTAAACAACCAGTGCGTGTTGCCAATAAAAATATATTAACTTAGACATGGTCCATTACTGCTGGCTTTATGAGGATGCTAAAGTTTGGCAAATTATGATAGTTAGTCATAGAAAAAGCTATGCTCGGTATATATTCAGACATAGTCAATCGGTAGAACCAGAGTACCGGGACTTGATAATCGATGGGGAAATAAGTTTCTGGATTGGCAACTTTGTTCCGGCAACTGGAGAATGGAAAGAAGTTTGCAGGTTATAGAAATTAGAAATTTTTTGTTAGAAAAATTACAAGCATTATATTACATTATTACATTCCTACCTATTTTAAACTATGTTACTATGTATGTAAACTGACATTATCATGGAATAACTGAATAAGCTTGAGCGATTCTAGAAACAGTAATTTTCTTTGTTTATTTGACTTAGAAAAATATGATTATACATCCGAATTTACTTCGCTTTTTTGAAGGCAAGAGTGAGTAGGCTTTTGTTGAGCTAAGGCAGTACGATTTACCATTTAGGGTTTCATCATCACTTACTGTCAGGTTGGATTGTAATTAATCACTGGCTTATTAATAAGTTAAAAATATTCATAATATTTACATCCAGACGGAATATAACGTAAAATAATTTGTGTTTTTTCACAAATTTAAGAATCTGGACTCGCTATTCATTTTAGTATACCTACAATTATATATTATTGTAACACTCTGTTTGTTCATATGAAAACTAGAGAAAAATTTTGATAAAAAATTGGCAGCTAGGTTGCATTTCTGAATGACTGAACATGATATGGGGCAGTGGTAATTCTTACACCGCCACTACACGGTAACTTTGGCAAACTTTGGTTTGAATCTATGGATGAGGCCTTTGTTTAACAGGGGACTTTCAATAGGCTATAACTGTATGTAAATGAAACTTTTATTTTTTTAATGTAATATTTTATCATCATGTTAAACTTACAAAAATGCCAAAAAGAAATTTACTTCAGATACTTCTCCCATGAGACGACCTTAAGGTAAACAAAATGTTAATGTAATGTAAAATTTATTGAGGAATAAAGATATTTCATCCTGTTTGGTTTTGTGATTAAAAGATTGGATTACAGTTGTTGTTGCAGGATTGTTACGCAGAATTCTAGACCGTTGGCTGCCCTCGTCATGACTTCTATTGATGTATCTTATTTGTCTTGAGGGGAGAGGGAGTTTATCGCTAGCTCTTTTCTTCAAGGTCCCTAAGTGGTCGCCGGTGGTAACTAATCCCACAGAGTAATTGTACGAGGAAGAAAACTCCTTGTAAAATGCACAATGGTGGATCGCTAAGCATCCAGATGGTGATGGTGTCGTGAATTTTGACGCGATGTGCGTTCGTGAAATTTGGCGGCTGGAAATAATCTTCCCGTAGTAGACGCCATAGAAAACACAAAGGAATGTAACATCCCTACGCAGCACCAGTGAATCGAGCCGATCAGAAAGAACTCGGTCGTCGATGATTCGAACCACTGCGCTGGATGCGGTCAAGTAAAACGAGCTGGCAATGGGATTCCCCCGCCCAGAGATGAGAACAGTATTCCATGTAAGGCTGAACTTGCGCTTTGTAAAGTTTCAAGCGATGTGCCGGCATGAAATACTGTCCCGCTCTGCTGAACACGCCAAGTTTTTTAGAGGTCAATTTGGCCTTCTATTCCAAGTGACCACGAAACTACACACTATTCGATTTAGCTGTGTGTGACGCCGAGGATTGCGATGCTAGCTGAGGCAGCAAAGAGTGCCTTGAAACTGAGGAGATACGACAAAAGGATTCCTTTTAGCGGTAAACGCTCAAACTTGTGTCTTCTGGGGATTGAACTGGACTAGATTTAGTCCCCGTCACTTCCAATCCGAGACTTTGTTCAGCAAAGACTAGACATTAGTTTGTCCCAATACTCGGCGACGTTTTACCGAGGTATATTGACACAGCTGGTGTATCACCAGTGCTGTTGTCTGCGTAGCAATGAATGTTACCAGTATGTAACATACCACTGATATGCAGAAGAAACAGCGTTAGTGATAGCACGCAGCCTTGTGGATTACCCGCGTTTTTAGGCTTGTAATTATAGCATGTACTGTCTACTTACGACCTTGATGTCCCGATCAGCAAGGAAACTGGTGATCCAATCGCACAATTTTTCGAGAAGCCCATAGGAAGGAAGCTTTGAAAGGAGCGCTTTGTGCCAGACCCGATCGAATTATATATTAGACCAAAAGATCGGTAGCTGATCAACCACGACGAAAACCGTATTGTTTATAACGGATTCCATTATTTTAGAAAACAAGGAGGTGATGGCGATAGCGCTGTAGTTGGACGGGTCTGAGCAGTCGCCTTTTTTAGGGATGAGGGTCGCCTATAGCTGTCCTCCATGAATTCGAGAATACGCCCTGGGAGTAGGAGTATCGGAAAACATGCGTTACAACCGGTGCCAACTCGGGAGCACATGTCTTCAGCACAATGGGAAGCACTACATCAGGCCCACTTGACTTGCTGACGTCCAGGGAGAGGAGTGCTTTAAGAACCGAGCGCTGTGTAAAATGCACATCCGGCATGGAGCACTCACACCGCGAAATGATCGGCGGTGTGTTCTCGCCATCATCGAGAGTCGAGTTGGACGCAAAGAGAGAGCCTAACAGATCAGCTTTCTCTTTTGAAGCATGGGTCAGTGAGTCGTCCTCTTTGTGATGATCTCTCAGAGATGGAAGAGATTACCGACAGAAGTTCCCCTGGACAGTCTTGGCGAGAGATCAGAGTGCACGGGCATGCTGGGATCGTCCGACGAGACGCAAACCCGTCCCCAAGGGTAGGATGCGAAAAAGGACCGCATCATATCCCAATCGGCTGACCTATAAGCCATTAGGCGTGGTCTCCTGGGGTGGTTTTTTAACTGATTGCTCTACCATGTTAAGGGAGGTGGGCGTGGAATTGGGTCTCCTGCCACCTGCACTTACCAAGCGAAACGCAGAGATAAATCTCTAATGCACGCTGGTATTCTGTGAGGTATGTGGGCTTGTGGGAAGTTCTATGGGCAGCTGTACACATCATCGTTGGAGCCACATGCAAGTGTCAGTAACGATCCAAGAGTAAATCTTATCCGACACTATTCCGATAATATCCCGGACGACAGTCTGAGCGAGATTAGAATGGCTCTCCAGCACCTTAAAAACGGCAAGTCCCCGGGCGAGGATGGAATTACAGCGGAGCTTCTGAAAGCGGGTGGAAAACCGGTACTTGAAGTCCTTCAGAGGCTCTTTAATTCCGTCCTCCATGGTGGCACTACTCCGGAAGCGTGGAGCAGAAGTGCGGTGGTCTTGTTCTTCAAGAAAGGTGACAACGCCCTCTTGAAGAACTATAAACCGATATCCCTTCTGAGCCGCGTCTACGTGCTGTTCTCGAGAGTCATTACGAATCGTCTCGCACGCAGACTCGACGACTTCGAGCCTCCCGAACAAGCCGGTTTCCGAAAAGGCTTTAGTACCATAGACCACATACATACCCTTCGGCAAATTGTACAGCAGTCCGAAGAGTACAATCTGCCACTTTGCCTGGCGTATGTGCACTATGAGAAAGCCTTTGATTCCGTCGAAATTTGTGTGGTGCTACAGTCCCTTCAGCGGTGCCAAGTTGACTGTCGGTATATTGAAGTGCTGAAGTGTTTATACAGTAGGGCTACGATGGCTATCCGAGTGCAGAACCAGATTACGAAACCTAGCCAACTGCAGAGAGGTGTAAGACAGGGTGACGTTATTTCCCCGAAACTCTTCACCGCCGCATTGGAAGACGTTTTCAAGCTACTGGACTGGAAAGGTTACTTATGGTATTAACATCGAAAATGAAGGTGCGAGTACATCACTCACCTTCATTTTGCCGACGATATAGTCCTTATCGCAGAATCGCTGGAGGACTTAAGCACTATGCTCAATGACTTCAATAGTGACTCCCAACGGATAGGTCTTAAGATGAACATGGACAAAACAAAGATCATGTTTATTGTCCATGTCACACATATGTCGGTATTTGTTGGGAGCACTAAGCTCGAAGTTGTTGACGAGTACGTTTACCAATGCAAATAGTCCGACTAGGTGTGGCCGATGAAGGTTTAACTTTATAATTTGCTTTATGTTATCACTGTCTACTCCTTCAATTTTCGTATAGTTAGTGACTTTTATGTTGTATTGTGTGGAACTATATATACTGTGTAAATGTTTTCAATGATTAAATATTAACATTATTGTGTACTCTTGGACTTCATTGATTGTTCCCAGACTGCGATATACACATATTTAATCACACGCATACCTACCGTCTCGCTATATAGGTACTTAAGTCCAACTTCGACCGAGAGGTCAATCGACAGATTCAACTCGGCTGGGCAGCGTTCGGGAAATTACGACACTTCTTCTCGTCAGGTATACCTCAAAACCTGAAAACTAAGTTGAACAACCAGTGCGTGTTGCCAGTGAAGACCTACGGAACCGAGACGTGGTCCTTCACTGCTGGCCGTATGAGGACGCTCAAAGTCGCTCAGCGAGCTATGGAGAGGGCTATGCTCGGAGTTTCTCTGCGTGATAAACTTAGAAATGAGGATATCCGCAGTAGAACCAGAGTGACCGACATAGTCCAACGGATAAGTAAGCTGAAGTGGCAATGGGCAGGCCATATAGCTCGAAGAACCGACAACGGTTGGGGAAGAAGGGTTCTCGAGTGGCAGCCTCGTACCGGTAGGCGTAGTGTAGGGCGACCCCCCACTAGATGGAGTGACGACCTGGTAAGACATGCAGGAAGTCGATGGATGCAGGTGGCTCAGTACCGTGCTTTGTGGCATACCTTGGGGGATGCCTATGTTCAGCAGTGGACTTGTGAAGGGCTGTAATGATGATGATGTGATGATGATTCTGTGAGGTCATGGTACCACCCCCGGTTGGAGCCGGCCCAATCCCTTATCTCTGGAAAAGACATTGGAGCTTCTTCACTAAGAGCCGTATTGAAATTGCGTAAGTCCCGCCGCATGCATTTGGAGATCTGTCTGTTCAGTTGCCTGTATGCTGTCAAATCTGCTGAATACTGCAGCTTTATCTACATACTTCTAGTAATTTGACTACTGTTGTGTATCTTCGGTTTCCAGACACAACAGTAAAACAACAGTAATGGTACATATGTGGGTCACGGGACAGTGAACGTGAAGTGGTTAATTTGAATAGCGTTACTAGCTTTTCAAAAAACCTAGAACGCAACAGATGCGTCGTCGATAATAAATTATGGGTTGTAAAATAAGAAAGAAATTAAAAATTAAAATTATTTAATAAAACAATTTCATTTTTCTCCATTAAATAATAATATGGTTTCCACTAAATCTAATGGGCTTTAACTTATGAACTTATGATACAAAGACAGAAAATACATATTAAAAGAGCGAGCTTAGTAAACAGGCGCTAGTAGCCATAAGTACACAAAATTCGTGAATAAATTTCTCATTACAACAATCATACCTAGATATTAATATAGGATACTTAAAAGTTAGGCTTTACGGAAGATTACATTGTACTATATCGAAAGGACTAACATATAATAACATTAATATTGATTAGACAAATGCTTCCAAAAATGACATTATATAATTAAAAAAAAACGCTTGTAAGCATTGTTTTGTACCTGTTTGATACCTAACTAATCCTGAGTCTATTAAAATATAAAAAGGAAACGAATTATTTTAATTTATTTTTAACAGGAAGTTTACATTGCTTAAGAAAATGAAGTCTTACAGCCACTCTTATCACATATTACAACTTCTAACTAGTTTTGTCTACATTAGAAAATCTAATATAACATTTTTATCAACTGTATAAATCGGAAATAAACATATAGCATAAAATATTACAATAATTTACTAACTGCAATGTACAGTAGGGTCAGTGCTAAATAAAATAATAGCACATGGCAATTGATTAAGAAACATAACATAATGTTATGTATCGTGTCAAGAAAAAGTTATTTGATAAACATCAATGATTACATCGAATTTATTTAATGTCAATTATTATTTGGCATCCAACTATTTAATAGAAACAATGTAAATGCTAATAAGCCTAGCTCTGAAACAGGGCTAATCAACCAAGAAGCTACAAACATTGTAATCAGTTTGTATTAGACAGTGTGTAATTTTGTATTCTTAATCCAATATTTTTGAAATCGGTTTCAATGTGGCCTAATATATGGAACAACCTGAACGAATAGAAAGTCTGAGTCTTTTATTCAATTTATTAATGTTAGGCTAATGTTCATTGCTCATTATAAAATTATTGACTTACAAACAATTAATACACAAATAATAATCTATCTTGATGTGATTCATGAATTTTCAATAAATACCAGTTTTTCCATGACCCAAAATTATTACTATTCAGTAAAAACGTAATCCTAGCAATAAGTTGAGGAGCCTTGTTTTAGATTATTTATACATACATGGATGACATTGAGCTGTGACGACAAAATACCTTCAATATAATGCACCGACAATTCAACCATTCATACTCCATAATCATAACCATTTCATTATATGTGAATACTATAAATAATGTGATTTAATGTTTGTCTTATATTTGACAATATCGAAAATGCAATTTCATTGTTTATCGGATAACATTGTTATAAAAATTACGACGACGTTAAATGTCCCTCCTAATTAAATAAATATATTAGACGCAATAAATTAAATATCCATTTTCGTTTCTTACATTTAATATTCTGCAAATCTTATCACTTATTAAATTTACACAAGCATAAAAAAAGACAAAGAAAACTGTAGCGAAAATTGCAAAGGCTTTCTAACTTCTTATTAATATCAATTGAATATACAACACATTCATGCGATCATTTCAGCATTATAAGGTCTACTAAAGCGTTACACCGTCTAAAAGGTTTATCGATGACCAACCACTTCAAATAAATGTTTCCAATATTTAAAGAATAAATTGTAATATTATGATATATATGGTAATATTATATAATATAAGGTTATGTTTATATATATATATATATAAGGTATGGGTATGGTCATGGTCTGATTATTATGTTAAACAGTTTATAGCTAGACATAGGCTATTCTTACATTTGGAAGTATTTGTTAAAGTTAATTCAAGGTATAAGGTTTTCCTTAAATTGGTTTACAGTAAAATAAAATTCTATGTCTTTCAAAGAATGCGAAAGATTAAAATGAACAAATTCATAGCATATTGTAAATTGTCCTTACATTCGTCAATTTAAAATGCTGACAACGATGTTCTTTATCATTTAATACGTGAGTTCTTTATAAGAAATTGTTTAAATAAAATCAATTATGATAAAATTTCATAAGAAGCTTTTGTTGTATCAATACAATCTCTATGAGTACATTGTACAAGCTAAACATAAAATAAAAAGCAACACTGAGATCTTTTTGATAAAACATCCTTGATCTTATGTTATAATTTCAGACGGCACTCGCTTTAACTTGTTTATGGGAAATGAACTTTTGTTCAATTGACCTTCGGGGTATACCGCTAACTTTTTTAGGCGACTGGCCGTAGTTTATAGAAGAGGGAAGAGATTTGTAACCCCCATCGGAACTGTAGTCTGTATCCGTTGATTGCCCGTTTGAGCTCGGGCTTTGTCTGTTCCCATTAACGCTTTCTTTGCTGCTTATTCTACCGTTATATAGGTCGCCGTAGGATGTGTGGTGTTTGAGGGTGGAGTCTTCAGTTATTGCTGGCTTTAAAAGTTCAATGGGTTGTTGCCTAAAATTCTCGATAGACCTCGATCGCGATGCGTAGAGATTCTTCCGCTCGGTCTTATCGTCTAAATAATCACGTTTTGCATATCGTTTGCTGTCTGAATTCTTGGCGAGAGCTTGAAGGTATTTGGTGCCGACACGGCTATTAGTTTTACAGATGTCTAGTTGCACAGATGTCTGTTTGTCCGTGCGTACGTCCTCATCTCTCACTCCGTTCACTTTCCTCGCACCGCACTGACATTTAACGGTCCCGTTGGTTACAGGTCTCTTAGTCTTTTGTGCTTCACTATACGACGGCAGCTTCCGTACGATCGTTGGTTCATTCCAACTGTTGGTTGGGACAAAGATGTTAAGTTACAATCAAGATACGCTTTTCTAACGAATTCGTATACAGGGTTTTTTTTTGCAATAACCGGCCAAATTCGCAGAGAAGGTTCAGAATTAGTAATATAGGCAAATGGTGAAGAAAAATTAATAAAAAAAAATCGCAAACATTCTGTCATTTTATCATTTAAATTCAAAATGCGTGGTAATGCATTATTTTAACTGATTTTGCTGCGCACGCACATATTCGTAAGGGTCGATCGGCAAGCAAAAATGTTGCTGCCCATAAATCGCATTCAATATGGGTAAATTTCAAATAAAAGTAGAATCCTTATTTACTCATATTTTCATAAACTGCAATAACTGTATAGAGTTGTTTATATGTTTGAAATTAATTTTAAAATTTGGCTATTATTTGAAAAACAACCCCGTATAAATTGGAAATGCATTTGATAGCAAAAACCACAGAAATAGTAATAATAAGACAATAGAAATGAATTACCGCTCGATTACTTCCAAAACCGATGTGGCCACATCTTACTGTATTACAAACACATACGCGATGCACAATGATTGGCGATTTTGTCAACGTCGCGTGTGTCGCGTAATACAGTAGAACAAAAGCAGCAATGGTAATTGTACAATACGAAAAGTAATAAATGAGTTTGCAAAGGTAATTAAAACAATGATAATTAGTAAATGTTTACAAATGGACGTAACAAAATAAAATAGAATAAAATAAAATACGGTCGCTGGTAAAAATGATATAATGACTTGCTAATATCTTTGCTGGTACAATGGTAAGACCTTTCTAAAAGACGATTGCCGCTGGGCGCCCTCTGGCGCCTTGTTTTATACTGCTGATTATTAGTCGGTGTTGCCGCAATAGTAAATAATCAAGTTACTGATGAAATGTTATGCGTTTATTAGTTTAATTATACGTCCTTCATTAGTTTTTACAACTGATTATGCTGCAGTCCACCATTATAAATTTATAATAACAAAAATTCACGTACGACGTTCCCCGCACAACTAAATCACAAAATGGTGAATTATGTTCGTCAACCCATATATAAGCGGCGACAAGGTCACGCGTCTATGCGACTTCTATTGTCTTATTATTACGATTTCCGTAGCAATACCAGTGCGCTGAGTTGGAAATTTTTATCGGTTTATTATTTGCTCTAGTGAGTTCCGACCTTTATTTTTATATTGGGTAAGGAAAAATTTCACATCTACGAACTTAATATTTTACAATGAACCCCAATTTTGATGAGTGTTTACAAGGAACACTTACTCCCCATCGCCACTGTTGCATTCCGTAGAATATATATTCAATAAGTAAATATTAAATATAACACTGTCAAAACAGTATTTTTGACTAATGAGTTCGATCATTTCAATTAAAATAATCTTTTTTGAAGAGTTTCTGAAAATAAAACTTTAAAGTAGTATTGACCGAGACTGATAGGTAAAATCACTATTGATCAGAAGTATTAAGTTAAAAAAATTGAATTGTAAATAACTAAGTTTATTGCCAATCGATTGTAAGTCAAACTAGTCCTGCTCTTCAATCCCTGCAGTCCTAAGCACTGTTAAACTAGGAGCAGTTCTGAGAATAAAATTTAATAGGAATATAAAACTTATGATATTTCTGTCCACCAAATCTTGCGTCTAGATTTTAGAAGACTAAAGAATTCAGACCTGTTTTTGTTAGTTACTTTAACAATATATATATATATATATATATATATATATATATATATATATATATAAAAATATATATATATATATATATATATATACTTACACAACTTGCATCGAAATAAGACAGGCAGACAGAAACTCTGCATTTCAGATATTCAGATTCAGAGAAAAAAAATTGAAAATGTTAATATTTCAAAAACACAAACGCAATCTACATTTAATATGTTACCATAATATGATGTCCCAGTAATCCGTGACAGCCCACATGTGAACAAAGAGCTCTCCTAGGTAGAGCTCAATAGTAAACATCGCACTCAAGAGACCATTTAAGGTTTGGTTATTATTGAGATAGTAATTCCGCCATCTACGTGTTATTACAAAAAAATGTCTATAGACTTACACTTATAGAAACTAGAATATGATGAAAGCTTTACTTAATCCGCCTAATCCACCACTACGGCAATACAAAAATCAGAATTACATACATAATACATAAACACTTACGCCTGTCACCCAGAGGGGTAGGCAGAGACTACAGACTTCCATTTGGTGCGATCCTGACACACCTCTCTCGCCTCCTTCACATCCATATACCTACGCATACATGCTCGTCGGTTAAGGGTACTTCTAATTTGGGCCGTTTTCAATAAATCGCCAATTTGGTCGATAAATTTTCGCCTAGGACGTCCCTTTCCGACTCTGCCTTTCACTTCTGCAACATAAATTTTCTTTGTCACTCTTTCCTCATTCATTCTTTCCACATGACCAAACCACCGAAGCATTCCTTTCTTAATCCTGGTCACAACATCATCTTGCAAACCACACTCTTCTCTTACCACACAATTTCTCACCCTGTCATTCAGATTCAGCCCTAACATACTTCTTAACGACCGCATTTTCTACTGCGTTCATTTTACCTCGTGCTTCTTCTGCCACACCTAACTTTCACTACCATACGTTAAAGTAGGGACCAACACAGCATTGTGAATTGCCATACGTGCCTTTTTCGTCACATTTTGACTCTTCACAATATAGTGCAGAGCCCCATTTACTCTATTTCCCGCATTCACTCGTCGTTCTATATCCTTATCATATTTCCCATCCCTGCTAAATATGCAACCCAAATATACAAACTCATCTACTTGCTCGATCAACTCCCCTTCTATTCTTATTTCACAAATCGTTTTACTTTCTTCTCTTTCAAAAACCATAACCTTCGTCTTACTTGCGTTCACTTTCATACCCCTTTCTTTAAATGATCTGTTCATTAATGTAACCATCATTTGCAACTCGGCCGCCGACGACGCAAGAATAACTTGTTCATCGGCGTACAAAAGGCATTTGACGGTTAACTCACCCATCTTAATCCGCATTCTTCAACTTTCAAATTTTGCAAACAACTGTCCATAAATAGGTTGAACAGCCACGGGGAAGCCACACAGCCCTGTCTGACACCTTTATGGATGTCAAACCAGTCCGAGTAGACCCCGTTTATCCTAACACAAGCACTAGAGTCCCTATAAAGAGACTCCAATGCCTGTATCAAGCCAGCGCTCAAACCAAATGAGTTCAGTGTTTGCCATAGCACATCCCTATCCACTCAAACTCAAAAATCAGAAATATAACATAAATATCAATCAATACAAAATTTGTAAATGTTGTATGTTTTAAGAATTTTCTAATTATTTTACGTATTTATCTAAATTAACATAGAGTAAAAGATTGATCGTGTGCAAGTGAAATCACCAGCTCGTTCATCATACTTGTGTATGTCGATGCATAACCGATGATAGGAAGCAGCTTAAAATGTGCGAGAATTCGAGTGGTGAGATCGCCAATCTATCTGCCACACGTGGCGAATAAGTCAAATTCAATACCATGGGAGAGGGCGTGTCCATTAGCGGACCGTTTACGGGCTATGACACAGAAATATGAGAAGTTCAGAACCTTACCTTTAAGTTCTGATATGGCAGCGTGTAACACAGACACAAGTTTCATAATCAAAGCAGATCATAAAGTTATTAATGCCATTTACAATTAAATAATCATCAAGACAAAAGTATTATACCTAACACACAACAAACGAGACTTATTTGGTGAATTGGATGGTAGTTTGAGTAAAAAGTGTCAAAAATAAAAGTACTATGCGCGCAGTATAAAAATAGAATTGTATTTACTGACTAGTTATTGTTGCGGTATTTTGTGCCGTCAGCAAAAAATGTGTGTGAAACCAAAGATATATTAAGTAGGTACTTAATTTAATATTATGAGTATTAAATTGCCAAACTTTTTTTTGTTTGTTTGACACGATTGCAAAGTACCTAAGTGCAATATCCCGGAAATGATGACAATACAACATTCTGCGACTGTTATTTTATGTTGTTTATTTAAAGAAAAACAAAATGCTGCACAAGATAAAATTTATTAACCAACCAAAGTGACTTGTCAGTTCAACAGTTCTGTAGCCTTATCAGAGTAAACTGTTTTCTCAATTTTTATTATTGGTTTGTTTATTTATTCATTCTTTATTGCATTCCCTAATACAAAAGTATTACAGTCAACCATGTTAACATGGATCGGTGAGAGTTCTATTTTTATTTTGCCCGAATAGCAAATAGTATCACAGATGCGTATTATTTAAATTATAATCATTCTTATAGTATCGAAATTAAAACCATTTCTTTTTTATTGTAAAAGTAGTGTAATCAAAAATTGTAAAGATAAAAAAAATTAGCACCAGTTTGCGGACCGCGTTTAAAACACCATGCAAAATAACAAGTCAGACCATATTATTTAAAATCTTAAATATAAAAATGTTAAAATATTATGCATCGGTTACATGTGATATGCTTTCTATACATCGCTAATTTGTAATATTTAATTACTAACAATAAGTTTTGCGAGGCAAAGTTCAATAACAAAGTTTATATAAATTTAGGTATCAAAGATAAAATATTTCTAAACGACTACAACGATTCACAGTATTTTTTGCATATCACTTGAAAAATTTATAGCAATATTGGTCAATTTCGGTATCAGAAACAATATAAACGGCGTCGTTAGATGTTGGGTACATAAGATGCAGCAAGCAGAGCACATTGACAGAGCACAAAAGACAAACAGCGAGCAAGCAGTCGAGCCACGCTACCTGTTCTGACGGACGAACCCTGCCGCCTCCCAAGTGGAAACTGTCGCGATAATGACATATTGCGATTTTTATCCAAATCCAAAATGGAATTTAAAGCAGCATGTGAGGAAATTAGAACAAAATGAACGTTTTGTAATATAATGGACAAATAAAGTTTCTTGGATAGAACAACAAAAATTAATTCGTCGCCAATTTACATGAAACAAAATTAACAGTGGGAAAAAATTAAAATAATGTTGATGAAATAGTACTTATAGATATTAATGTGGCTTGGTGGAATACCGTGAATTCTAAATGAGGTAGTACATAGTATTGAAATAAAAAATAAAGTGTTATAGGAGAATACCGATGAAATAGGGTGAGACGGTAAGCGTTATTCTGCACATTGATGTTGGTGAAAATGACAATTTTCTGTTCATATAGTCGCTGAAAACCGTTATCCATGTAGAGCTTCTGACGTAAGAAGTTAGTTGATATGATGCTGATATTGTTTTTCGTGCGATTGATGAGCAATGATCTTTTAATTTTAGCAAACAATCCAATGGGAAGGGGGGGGCTAATGTACAGAATACTGATGGATGAGCGAAATGTTTGTAAAACTGACTTTATTGAGCGACGCGACGATTAACCTATAACAATAAAATTATTGAACAATAATTACAATTTTGAAATAAAACGCATGTATATAAATTGTAAATGAAAAGAAAATCGAATAATAAATAATGAAAATATGAAATTATAATTTCCACAAATAAAATTATAACATTGAAAAATAGATACATAAGTAAAACGAACATAGTGTTGTGTGTATGTTATAGTGAATAATACATTAAATATTGTCTAACTAAAAGGAATATTGTGAAATTAATAAAATATTCAGGGTCTAGTGTGATATATAATATATTAAGGGACTAGTGTGATGTAAATTACTCGCATATTATACAATATACTTTAAGGTAGCATTACCTCACTAATCCGGAGTTTTCAGAACTCGTTAGCGCCGTGCCCATCGGTGGCCGCAACTAAAACAAATTTTGCTTTTAATGTTATAATTGGCTATAATGTACAGCATTTTATAAAATACATTTATTTATAACCAACTATGTTTCCTTCCTTCCTTGCATTATGAATTGTTTTTATTCTTACACAATGTACAATGCAATCAAGACGAGATTAAGATCTCTTAACGGAAATTTAAAGAAATATATATATATATATATATATATATATATATATATATATATATATATATATATATAACTTTGGCTTCTCAGGATATCTACGAAAATTTAATGCATGTTCACAAATACACAGGTAGTTTTAGTAAAAAAAAGCGATATACACTCTGTAAATACTAGGAACGAACACAAGCTAATAAGGCCAATTTCTTGACTCCACAGTCAGTAATTCATTCTTGGGGCAATGCGCTGT
The DNA here is from genome assembly GCA_907164705.1 of Parnassius apollo. Lineage (NCBI taxonomy): Eukaryota > Metazoa > Arthropoda > Insecta > Lepidoptera > Papilionidae > Parnassius > Parnassius apollo. The sequence goes on along the minus strand of CAJQZP010000885.1, from coordinate 4,448,799 downwards.
TACAACTAAATCCCAAAAAAAATATACAAGGTCTCTCTATTACCAAGTTTAAACACTTAATTAAACAAAAACTGTATAAAAAGGGTTATTACAATATAAATGAAATACATGGTTGATAATAACCACTGGGAATGAGCTGGTCGCTTCCAAGCTGTTTCTAAAATAAATTTTGAAAATATTTTTTTCGGGCCTAAGCGGCGGATGCTTCAGTTATTCTTCATCTTATATAATTATGTAAGACCTAAGGTGAAACCGATGTTTCCGTACGACTCGACATTTTTTTAGAATAAGGTTGGCAAACGAGCACACCAGTCTACCAGGTGGTAAGTGGATGCTGTGGCCCATAGACATCTACAATTATCTTCAATTAAGAATCAAAATGCAAATGCGTTGTCACCCCTGAGGATTCAGATGGAATGCCTCGTTTCCAGTAAAAAGGATCTCCGGTTCTCGACCATACGAAACACAGCAGCATTAATCTGCTATTTTACGATGGTATTCTATGAGAGAGAGGTCCAACCCCGGTTGGGCCGACCTATTTTTGCTGCAACCACAATATAGCTGCAGCATGACTCTTCTATGTAAGATGACCCCTCATGACTCTATGAGAAAGACTAGACTACGGGCAGTAAGTAGGCAAGCGTGCGTTACCCGTTCGGTCTGCGTGGCGACGTTGACGGTGTCGTCGTGGCGTGGCTCGTGCGCGTGCGCGTCAGCCAGCCGCAGCGTCTGCGCCTGCAGCGCGCGCACCAACCGGTCGCGCTCCTCCAGCTGACTCTGTCGTGACGTCACACACACAACAATCATTTATACCATTTGCACTTCAGACAGTGGTTTTATAGAATAAGGGTGACAAGCGAGCACACAGTCCACCCATTGAGTTACACAACATGTAACATACCTAATTAACGCACTGAGAAAGTAGTTTGTTCAGAATCGTTTACTGAATCGATTCCTATCATTTTTAATATAGGTAATTTTTTATCCCAAAAATAATTAAAACTACGTAAAATACAGTCACACTAAACCTGTACAGTCAAAACAAACTGAAATGCACCGTAACTTAAGGCTATAAGACTTTTAAGAGTACAGTTTTATTTGTATTATTACTAATTCTGTCATTCAATAAAAATAAAGAAAAATGAACTTTATTTCAAGCACGCAAACTTCTTGCGTCTTTGCGTTCGTGAATTGTACTGTGACCACAACATTCTTCCGGAATTAGTATAACTAATTTGACAAATAATCACTGCAAAATAATGTTTAACTAAAAATTCTGTGTATGGATGATGATTATAACATAATATACTAATTGGGGTGTCTGAGGTTGTGCGTTAATTACGTTACATATTGTATGTTACGTACCAGAGAAGCTAATCCAAACAAAAAATGTGCAGTACTCTGTCTTCGCCCATGCGCGGGAGACAGTAGAGTCGCGCATGCACAGTTGAAATAAACGCGCGAAAATTGTCTTAATAGATTATGCATAATTATCATGATCAGTATATAATAATTGTTTATTTAGATTGTATTGTTAATCGAGTACATTTTTTTTAATTTTTGTTTATTTTGCATATGTGCTAATTTAATTTTCGTATTATTAGCGCCGCTCCGCACTGCATGAATGTCGAAGCCATAATGAGATGAATTGCCTAGTTTAAAAAAGTTAGATTATCACTAAAAAAGTTTTATGTCTACAGAAATAAACATCTAGAAACTTTGTAATATCTTTATAAGGATAATGAAACATTAAAATATGTAAGGGAATAAATAGCATGAAATAAATAATAACAACATATTGCAATATGGCTATCTTGTTGCTGAATTATATTTTGTATTTCTATACATTCTTGTTTTCTAGACATTAATTAATTTTGTAACAAGGCTTCTTCATTAAAATATGTTAAATATGACTTTCAGAGATGTTGTTGTTTAATATTATACTTTTTAATAAATCTACTTAAATTATTTGTATTTGGCCTATTTAATATATATTTCCTTTTCCTTTGTCAAAGGCACTGTACAAGGACAATACGACACATGCAACAGATATATAAGAACCACTAAATTTGTCTAGGTGTATGTATATTGTTGATCCCGTTTAGGGATTTGTGGATTCTATCATTCTAAAGACTCGTTACGAAGCGGCCATGTAGGAGCAGTATGGTTCTATGGGCACGAAGCTTTTTTGCCATAAATATCGCGATCGGTTGCTTTAAGAATTTAAGCAATATTAATATACAATTGACTGTTTTATATTATGGCCTCATGGCCAGTTCGTATTATAGTTTGTTGTACTTTATCAATTCATTAACAAAGACAACACAATGAAGTAATCCCCAAGCTGAGAATGTTCATTTTCCAATAGTCAAAACCAAATCATTCGCTATAAATCAAATTAAGTCTTTATTGGAATAACATTGAGCTGTCTAGAATGATTTTTATTGACCTTATTTAATGTACAGCATGATCCGTTATTGTATTGACGACCTCGTGTTCTGAGCACATAACTGTTTCACTGCGAGTTTTGGGTTGATTTACATTCCAGTCTGAGCACATTGTTGGTTTTTGGATCTGATCGTTGTGTCAGAGACCCGGGAAACACTAATATATTTGCAAGTTGTCACCGTGCGTGTGCGTGTGCGTGTGCGTGTGCGTGTGCGTGTGCGTGTGCGTGTGCGTGTGCGTGTGCGTGTGCGTGTGTGTGTGTGTGTATGTGTGTGTGTGTGTGTGTGTGTGTGTGTGTTACCTGAAGGTAGAGTATCTGGCGGCGCATCTCGGCGCAGGCGTCGGGCGGCAGCGCGGGCGCGGGGGGGCGGCGCCCGTTGCCGCGCGCGGGGCTCTCCGCGCACGCCGCCAGCAACGGGTCGAGAGTTTCGCTCTGCAACACATTCACCTGCGACTCAAACTCTACTCCAATATAATAATCATTAGTAATGATGATTCATTACCCACATTCGTGTTAAGGCGAGGATTTCCTACGTTATTAAATATTTTAGCGCTTCCTTCTCCACTGCTTGTATAATTAATTCCGCACGAAGTGCGTGCTACAATCGGTGGATAAAAAGTTACTTTAAACGCTTTTGCTTATTAAGGAATCTAAACAAAAGTTATCAAATTAACAACCTAATTCAAAAATGTGCCTTTCATAAAATCGAAAAACGTTATGTGTTATTGGTTAGAAAAACGAGAACTTGAACATTAAAGTTTTTTCCTGACGATTTAATTACAATTTTTTCATCCTGATTAATAAAAAGTTTTCAAAAATTCATTCAATTAAGGATTTAATTGAGTATTTCATGCTGCATATTTTTTCCGAGTACCTATATAATATACTACTTCAAGAAGTATCAATTCTCGAGCGTCAAAATCTGACCTGACCAAGACCCGGCCTTAAGACACGCGTATGTTTCGCAGTGCAAATTATCCCTATTCGGTTTTTTTCTTAAATTTTAATGATGCATTATTCAGTTTATAATTTTATTTGCGTTATTTGAAAAGTGAATTATTTATTAAAAACGAAATTTTGATGAAAGTACTGTTTGTTAAAAGATTTCTTGATGATGAGATAACATACTATTATAGAGGATTATTTAGAAAAAAGTTCTCACCTGCGCTGCGTAATATACACTATGCTGAATTACTGAATTTTAGACGACCGACTGATGACGAAAAGACCATTAAACGTAAAAAAATCGAGCCCTAATCTTAGAAAATGTTGAGAGGCAACATTACAAATTCACCAAATTAACCCGCGGGATGCAAAATTCAGAGTCAGATGAAGTCAACGACTACACAGCCCGAAATTAAAATTCACTTATCTATGAAAAGTGATGCTATTTTTTTTTTTTGAAATTACACATTTGGCTACTATTTCCGCACAGGGAACCATGTTGCTCGTCTGTTTCAATTTATTTTATCAAAAATTCACGAGCTACAAGCAAGATGTTCACGGGTCAGGGATGTGGTCGCTACCAAAGTAGATCGTGCCTCGTGCGATCGTTGCAATGCGACAAAAAGTGTTCGCCTTGCATGTGGCGTCTATTCGGGCTGTGTAGTCGTTGGATGAAGTACTGGCTGGCATTAAAGCACATATACTTACATAAAAAGAAGGAAAGAAATAATTTCATTGAGCATAAAATACGCAAAAAGTCAATAAAGTACTTAGGCTTTTATACTTAGATAACTCAATTGCATTTATTTGTTTGTCGACTGTCTAAAATCAACAACTTACGTACGTAACTTGTTACTTTGTCATTATTAGAAATATTATTTCATAGGTTATCCATAATCTTTTATGAAATAGATCCCTAAAACCTTAACTGCCTATGTTTTTTGTTCAAATTGTGTATTTTTTCTTCGTTTCGTACTATTATAGTATCAGAACGTCAAGAGACTTACTGCCAAGATTTTTAATTTATTGCATTTTGAAGCTCGACATTATTTATAACTTCAAATAGAGAGAAGCACTAAATCCAATATTAATTAAAAATGTGAAGAAAGAAAATATACTTCTCTATTTCTTTTAATATTATTTACATCTTCCAGATAAAAACGAATAACATATTTTACCTGTCTATAACTTATCGCTATTTATCGATCTAGAGTTTAAGTCAATGTTCTATATTAAATGTATTCATTCAGTAAATTCTTAAGTTATATCTGCTGACAAATATATTTGATAATGACTACTAACAACATTTATCATTGTTATTTTGTCTATTAAATATTTCTGTATTATTCTAGGGTAGTACTTATTGGTTATCACCGATAACATATCAGCAGCGATAATAAGTCCCGTTATATTATCTTCAAGAACAGATAGTGAATGTAGAACATATTTTCATTTATCACAAACAGATTTATTTTCTACTTCTAGAAAAAATAAATAAACGATAAACGTGGGCGACTGTTATGGAATCACCAGTAATGGAACTTTGGTTCAGATAACGCATAAATGCAAACATTGCCACGAGCACGAGCTACTTCTTTAATTGTCAGAACTAGTTGCGTTATAAGGAGTGATTGTGTTGAATCAAACACCAATTTACAATGTATATCAGCAACCTGTGGTATTTCTTAGTTTGTAACTCGAAGGTTTTATTAATTTCGTCGGTATTTGAAGTTTTACGTTTTTATAATTTATAGGTTATTAGAAAATTCATTACCATATTGTAGTCGTAAAAATTTACGTCTGAATATTTTCTTTAATATAATAACCTATACATATATATAAAATTGATGTGTTTGTCTGTAACGTAGATGTAACTGACATCTTTTAAGCGCAATTTTTAAATTATTTGTATGTGTGTCTGATCATGAGGTCCTGGATTCGAATCCCGGGTCAAGACAAAAAAAAACTATTTATTGAGTTTTTCCGTCAAGAAAGTCTCAGTAACTGCTCGGAGTCAGAAAGTTGACGGTGTCTCACCCCCGTGCCTCGGAAAGCACATAAAGCCGTTGGTTCATCATCATCATCATCATCACAGCCCTTCACAAGTCCACTGCTGAACATAGGCCTCCCCCAAGTAATGCCACAAAGCACGGTCCTGAGCCACCTGCATCCATCGACTTCCTGCATATCTTACCAGGTCGTCACTCCATCTAGTGGGGGGTCGCCCTACACTACGCCTACCGGTACGAGGCTGCCACTCGAGAACCTTTCTTCCCCATCGGTTATCGGTTCTTCGAGCTATATGGCCGGCCCATTGCCACTTCAGCTTACTAATCCGTTGGGCTATGTCGGTCACTCTGGTTTTACTGCGGATATCCTCATTTCTGAGTCTATCACGCAGAGAAACTCCGAGCATAGCCCTCTCCATAGCTCGCTGAGCGACCTTGAGCGTCCTCATACGGCCAGCAGTGAAGGACCACGTCTCTGATCCATAAGTCATCATCAAGGGGCACAGGCCTCCCCTCATTTTTGAGAGGGAGATTTAGGGCAAGGAAGTGTCCGCCGCGCTGCCCCAATGCGTATTGGCGAACTTATCTTCGAAATATTTTTTTTCTTATTCCTCAGACATGCAGATTTCCTCACGATGTTTTCCTTCACCGCCGAGCACGTGGTAAATCAACACTTAAAATTACTATTAATAATCGCTATTAACAATTTCGTTGGTGCCGGAGGACACGAAAAACCTATGGTGGGTTTTTGCCAGTCTCGCCAAGCGTCCAGTGGTCACACACACATGCTCCGCGTGCTTGTAGTAGTGCAACCAAGTGCAAGCGATTCACGCGTTTGTATGAAGCTTTATTACTATTCCGTTTATCTACTCATGTCATATAATTGTTCGGGGTCTGAGAGTTCAAAAATCGTATCCACAGTGCAGACGGAATGTGAAATTCCGAGTGGATAAAACTTTGTATTGCTTGGGATAACGTTTCTAAAAATTAAGCGAACTAACCGAAGTATTATTTGTAGGTCGTACAAATACTTGTTTAATGTGGAATTCGAAACCGCTACCCCACCACCAGCCCACCAGCTCTGCAGCTAAATACAGTATTTAATTTATTAAATTAAAACCATTAAAATTAAGGCCTCCCCCAAGAAATGCCACAAAGCACGGTCCTCAGCCAACTGCGTCTATCGACTTCCTACATATCTTACCAGGTCGTCACTCTATCTAGTGGTGGTCCCCCTACACTTCGCCTACCGGTACGAGGCTGCTACTCGTGAACCTTACTAATCCGTTGGGCTATGTCGGTCACTCTGGTTCTACTGCGGATATCCTCGTTTCTAAGTTTATCACGCAGAGAAACCCCGAGCATAGCCCTCTCCATAGCTCGCTGAGCGACTTTGAGCGTCCTCATATGGCCAGCAGTGAAGGACCACGTCTCGGTTCCGTAGGTCATTACTGGCATCACGCACTGGCTGTACAACTTAGTTTTCAGGTTTTGAGGTATACCTGACGAGAAGATGTGTCGTAATTTCCCGAACGCTGCCCAGCCGAGTTGAAGCCGTTGGTTGGTTGCGGATTTTTCACGTATAATGTCAATAAACATATTAATAGTTACAATATTAATAGTTCGCAATGGCCGAACCGAATGCGATGAAACTTTACGAACAGATAGATAGCAATACCAGGAGTGATATAACAACTTATAAAACTAACGTTCTTTGGTTATAATCTTAAATCTAAAAGACGATCTATTAAGATCCACCCAGGCGAAGACGGGGTGGATCCCTACTAGAACTATAAATTAATTCGTGCAAATCCTAAGCAACCTATAACAATTGTTACCATAAATTTCTTTGCAAGGAAGAAGTATTAAGTGGCCTTAGTGTTTTAGGATTATAAAAGTGCAGTGCATCAATGTTACTTACACTCATCGAATGATGCTCCTCCCCGGGCTGCGTGCGGCAAACAAGGCGATGCAACCAAATAAACAAAAACATTACAAAACAAGAAAACAAAAAAAAAAAACAAAAAAATGTGCAAAATCAAGCAGAAATGTTTCTAAATCATTCAGGCATTTTTACAAATAAAACAAAAGGTAAAAGTAACAACAATCAATTATTTTTGTTTTATCGAAAAAAAACTTACATTAGTTGTTACATGCGGAATAAAGCACAATTATTACAATAAGGCAAAAATCTCGAGGATATTTAGCATGAATTTCGACCTAGACATCGCAATTCATTAAATAATAAAAAAGAAGACCAAACCAGATTTATGCTTGAAATTGGAGTAGTGGTTACTTCCTTTGTAACCTAACCTAAGTCGGTTTATTAAATAAACGTAAAAAATTTATTTTATGATATCTTCTTAAATAAATAACAGGAAGATGAAATAAATCAAAGAAGAAATTAAATTTATATCGTACATGTCATTGTTACAGGACGAAAGTTCATCTTCTCGTAAATATGAATGCAAGTCTCGATTAGAATCTGAATTGTGCTGGATTGCACGAGCTTTCTGCCCGAGTATGGGAAATGGGTAAATGAGGTTTTATATCACCTACATAATTATGGCTTAAAAGGTAACATCAACTTGATAATATAAAGTTTCTTAGGACTTTTTAAGTGTTCATGGTAAATAGTTGAACACATTTTCGTTATAAAACATAATGTTACGATATGTTGTAAATAGCGTAATATGATGTTGAAATGAAATATGAAATGCAAAAACAAGAAAAGAATTAAGAAAAATATTATGATATATTTAGCGAGTTTTATAGGTAAACTTCTATAAAAGAAGATATAAATAAAAAATATATAAAAGTATAATTAAAACCTAAAATATTCGGTTCACACTGTTTCGATGTTAATTTCGGTACTTATTTCTTTAAATCTTTATTACTATAATCATTCCTTGCTGGACGCTCTTAATGATTTGTAATAATTAGTACTAAGATAGATTTTCTATTTCAGATTTATAAATTTATATATATATATATATATATATATATATATATATATATATATATATATATATATATATATATATATATATATATATAATTGATGAACATTATCAAAGAATTTCAATAAAGAGAAATAATGGAATTATTTAAGAGAGTGCAACGATATTGGAAAATACGAAAAATTGCATTCGCATGCTACCTGAAAGAGTAGTAACCAAAAATATAACTTACACATTACACATATATACAAATAGCTATTATGCATCTATAGCTATAGATATAGAACGAAAGTAAAATATTAATTTATTTTCATATCATTTTTATATAAGGTAAATGTAGGAATAAAGCATACATTTTGCAGTAGTGTATTCCAAAATAAAGCATGCTTGAGACCAAAAGCAATTGCTTTCATATTCATTTCTTACATTATTTGTTTTGATTTTATATTTCTTAAAATATTACAAGTTCTGTACTGACTTCATTCATTAACGGCGACCTTAAGTTATTGGAATTAAAGTCAGCGCTATTAGTTTTGATGTTTTTACTGCTTCGTCGGCCTCAAAGATTGTGGTAACCTGGAGGCCGCAAGGTGCATTTTGCTCTCATTACTTTCGCAAAGCTGTTTTATCTCAGTGTAATAGGTTATCAATACGCTATCAAGTCCAAGTACTGTTAAAGTATTGATTTAACTTATATCGGGATTTGGATACAATAGATTAGATTAGATATTGATTTATATGTCTACTATTTTCTCAAGTTAGAGAATTGTATGGAAATTGGCGTCGTCAATAAGCAGTTTTAGTACGAATGGGGTGAAACGAACAATTCTTTACATAGTGTAAAAAATTTACCTCCTGTAAGACCCGCTTGAGCTGCAAGAGTAGGGTCTTGATATCGACCACGTCCTGCAGCAGGGACGAGGGCGCCGGTGCGGGCGATGCGCTGCTATCGCTCGCTGCCTCCGATGGAGTTGTTGTACGTGAGCGCTGAAGCAGACGGGCCGTGCGAATTGGTAGACTGGCCCTGAATTTAAAGAATTAAATAATTCTTAAACATGAATACACAATAAATTTCATTAAAAGAATAAACGGTAAAACACATGCTAAAATAGTTCGCACGCGGTGACGCAAGTGAACTCGATAACAGATTTTAGATTTATCGATTATAATAGTAAATATGAATAAATAAGTTGTGTAAAATTATTTAACAAAAATTATTAAAAAATAAAACTATAACGAGCGGAGGACGTTAACGTTGTGCTCCAATTGCAAGTGGTGATAAAATGTATGAAAAAATAATTACACATATTCTTCATTGGATCCACGAGATGCCCTGAGACATAAAAGTTAAAGTGTGTTAAAAAAGAGGGTATTCATTGAATCATTAATTATAGATAGAGGAAGATTGATATTCTTCTAGAAGGCATACTTGTTACTTCTGCCAGGTATATTTACACAATATTAATATAAAATAGGAAAAATTCATAACATTTATAAAAATAACTACCTATTTTTTCTAAAATTAGGGTTATTGAATACAAAGTAATTGAATCTTAAAAGTCGGAACATAGAAAACAATAGAGACTTGTATTTAAAATATTACGTTTTTGTAGATTTCTGTAGTCGAAAAAAAAGGTTTCTGCAGACGAAAAGGATTTCTAAAATGAAAAAGATTTCTACAAAGATGCGTTTGATCTAGACTAGACCACATTTTGGTACTATATGTCAGAGGTTACGTCGCGACCTTTTACACTTCTGGACGTTACTACTCAACGTATTCGTTATTATAATCCTCCACAAAAAGCTGAGGTAGGTACATTGCTAGAGGAAATCCTAGTCTTGCATTAATATTTTAAGTAAGTTATTCCACTTCTAAATTTTACAAGATTTTCTATAATATCTATGCACTCTAAAAATACAACTAAGTACAACATTTATATACTCATAACAAATCGTTCACGACAATTACAAATAGGTATTTTCAAATATTTACATTATCTTATTTTAATTTATTAATGTAGAATGTCAATACCTCTAATTTAAGCCAAAAAGTTTCTTGTTTCTTTGCAATAAATGTATAGTCCATTAGAAAGTTACTTGTTTTATAATTTTGCGAAGTAGGTGGATGCTAACTATGCAAACCGTTAAACTTTATTGTTCCATAACGTGATTCATTTTTAAACCTAAAACTTTGATACCAGTTTATAGTTGCAAACTACTTACTACCTTATAATATTTATTATATACATCATTTCTTAGTTAGGATTTCTAGTACTGTTGCCAGAAAATAATATACTTTATTAAAGAAATTGTTTATTTCATAAATTAGATGCGAGAAAGTTTTTATTTTATTTTTATGTTTTTTTTTTAAATCTCAAATATTAATTCATATGATATTAATTGTTACGCCTTTTTAAAAGGCAAAGAGGAAGTTGATTTCATATGGCGATTAACACAGGGAGTGTTGTTGCCTCGCCCATAAGCTAATTAGCAAAAAAATAGGACAAGTCGAAGTTTACTATTTATATTACCTGTTGTTACCTATTCAGTATTGTTTTGAAATTAATTTCATTAATGATATTAACACCCTTGATAATATTAACTTTGCTAAACAAGGTAATATATATCGAGATATTAGTTTTATTTAAAATTAGTATTGCCAACATATAATTAACATTAACAATATATTTTTACGTGGTAGAGCCGTGCTGCAGCTATTGTGGTTGCAGCACGAATGGGTTAGCTCGACCGGGGTAGGACCACGCTCTCACAGAATACCAGCCTAAAATAGCAGCTTAATGGTGCTGTGTTTCATATGGTGAGTTTAGAGAACCGGAGACCCTTTTTACTGGAAACGAGGCATTCCATCTCAGTCTTTAGGGCTGGCAACGCACCTGCATTTTGATTTTTAATTGAAAACAAATGTAGACGTCTATGGGCCGCAGAATCCACTTAACTTAGGAGTGGAGGCCTGGTGATCCATAATACAGGTTTGTGTGCCTAGTTTGGATACCAACACCCCACATATATTTCGTTAAGCTATGTACAATCAAATTGTGGGAAATAAATAAATATTATTACTATTATTTTACGATGGTATTCTGCGAAAGCGTGGTCTATTACCGGTGGATACGACCCATTCGTGCTACAACCATAATATAGCTGTAGCTTGGCTCTACCACGTAATTATTATGTATTTGAAAATGTATCCACCTACAATAATAGATGAAGTTTTTTCGGCATTCAGGTTTTCGTTAGGCTATAAAACTTTACTGTCCAAATTACAAAGCATGGAAATTTAAGAATCAAATTATGTATTTTATAGTATTTTCCCCGATATGGCCGAAAATGTTTGAGAAAACTAAAGAAGCGGTCATAATCAGGTGGACACAACAGAAATTGACGGCAACAAGTTATAACAAGGCAAAGGAACAATACAAAGGGAACAAGTACAAATTCAGTGTGATGTAAAATAGGAACAGAAACTTTTTATTCAATACAGATTGTAAACAATACTTATTGAAAGTCACTTTTCTAATTTACCTCTGGTTCGCATAAAACACCTCTGTCCTGGGAAGAACCAGCAAGAAACCCAACGGGACTATTTTTTTTTAAATAATAGCTTACAATCATGTACGTTACAATTAATAACACAAAATAAATTAGAAATAGTTTGGTAGCGACCACCCTTCTCAGGGGTTCTTATCATCCATAAATTCCTTAACATTATAATAACCCTTTTTATACAAACTTAGTGTTTGAACTTTGTGTATGTCAAATTTTGTATATTTTCTGGGATTTTGTTGTAAAAGCGTATACATCGCCCCAAGAATGAATTACTGACTTGGTGGAGTCGAATAACTGGTACTACTAGCTTGTGTCTGTTCCTAGTATTTACAGAATGAATATTACTTATTTTGGCAAAACTACTTTTATTTTTGTGTAGATTGCAGAATATTAACAAGCTCACATAAAATATATATTGCTAGGTAGTTGGACTCTTTTTTTGCATAAGAGATCGTCTAGGTTATCACCTTCTTACCTGGCTCTAAGAGGCTTTGCATTCCTGTCTGAAAGGTATACAGAACCAGTATAATTTTACTGCTGTACTATCTGTGAAGCATTCCACCTTAGTCCTCAGATGTAACAGCGCATCTGTAGCCTTCTTTATTTGAAGTTGGCTGCTGGTATCCGTGTAAGTACCTGGTCCTGTCCATGTAAGACTGTAAGTTTTTTTACTTCAGTTTCATTAAAAAAGAAATAGCGCTTTAGCTCTTAATATAGTATACCGTTTACGTATAACTAATTATACCGCTATGCAATCATAAAGTTTTTAATAAACACTTATCATTATATTACTATTAAAACCTTAATGCGTGGGAAAGAAACTTAAATTTTTGTTTATCTAAAATTTTATTGAAAAAAATCACCTTGGTATTTAGCATTATAGTGTTTGTTCACATGCTGTGACGAAAGCGGATAGCACTTTCGATAGCCAATCATTGGCCTTGCTTATTGTTTCAGTTGAATTGGATTATTAGTGTTTCATATAACTCAACAATGGATAATATAGTTATTTATAAAATATTAGACTTTTAAGCATTCGATACAGAGGAAATCGTGAAGTTATTCGAAAACTCTCACATAGTTTATTAATTTCATTTACATGCAATATGTTTTATACACACCGAATACTTGATAGCCTGATAACACTCAGATATTTAAAGTAAGTACATATCAAAAATAAGAATTTAAAGTTTCACTCTAAAAATCTCCTCACGAATACATGGATTAGGAAATTATTTTTTTTTGTAAAAACCTGCACCTGTATTGTTTAGCTCGCTGGCTTCGCAGACTGGGTGCAGGACTGGAGGAACGAGCTGTGGACGGTTCCGCAACGTGTAAGTCAGTCTTCAGGCGACGTGCCCCCAGGGCCTGAGCAGGGCAGGTTGACGACGTGGCACACGTTGAACGCATAACGCGCGGCAGAATTTCACGGCGCGCACGCACACGCTAGACTGAAGTTAGCGGCGCCGCGCTATCGCCTTCACCGCTAACGTAACAGCTCGCCCGTAAAAATTAGTTCTCGCCGCTGCGACCCTGTCCATTCATGCTGAACAGATCACAATAATCACAATTTCTTTTTGTCACACTCTATTTCGACCCAGCGACGGTTTTTCATTGCACAGTTACATCACGTATGTATTTTATTTGCAAATTGTTCCGATGACAGTGCCGCCAGTGTTTATTCCTTGTCATTTCGTTTTGATAATGCAAGTATACAAATTAGACGGTGCCGTATGTAGTTCGGTCTGGCCGAAGCATGTCGAATGACGCAGCGAGGTGTCTCGAAAAGGCAACATCAAATGACACTAATGTTAGTGGATGCGTTACGCTGACTGCCCCCACTGGTACCGCAAAACACTTTCTTAAGCACGTAAGTCTGTATAGTTTGGGACACACTGAAATCACAACCGTTTATGAAGGTATATATTCAGCAAACCTCACATGGGCATAAAGCACAACTATTCATGTAACCAAAGTACGCACAGTTACTCCCGCAATTTCAAAAGCTGAAGTGAACTAATTGTTGGTCAGTGTCAACGTCTCCACGCGTTTGTTTATTTTGTGAAGGGCTACTGCCGGCTGCCGGTTCAAATGTCCTTACTTGGTACTGCGCATGCGTGCGACCGTTCAATAACTCCCCCTTCTCAGCTGATTCTCAAACGAGATTTATGGGAGCCTATTAAAATGTTAATAATGCAAGCGTTCTTTACTTGCATACAATATACATTTTTATGGATTATACATTCATACATAACATTTATAGTATCTATTACCGTTCATGTTTAACGATTTTTATATTAGTAGTACCGTTGCGTTATTAAACAGTTCCTTGTTATGATAATTACAATATTAAAACTAAATTAATTTTGACTATCTTACTATTTTTATGACCTTAACGTGCAACTTATGAGTTGTTTATTTTTTTATTTACTTTTAATATTAGGTATATTTAGCTCTTTATTTCAAAGTTATTGTGATGTCTCCGATTTTAATGATTTCTTAAATTTACGCGAACACTACACATTGAATAAAACTAATTTTACGGATTTTATCGCGTTTATTTCACTACTTTTACTAGGGAATTAAAAATAAGTAAAAGTAGTGAAATAAACGCGATAAAATCCGTAAATTTAGTTTTATTCGATGTCTCCGATTTTATTAGTGATATTTTATTACTGATATATACACTTACATAAAATAGAGTACAATAGTGAAATAATCATTATTGAATCATAACGGTGACTATAGTGCTGCTCTCGACCAAAGATTTAAATAGTTAGATGCGCCCTTACCACAGTATGACCACTCCGAAATGTGTCTATTCTCAAATGAGTGAGCTCACTCATTCGAAATCGGTGCTCATTTGTGCGACAGAGAAAGTAATATACACAATTTCTGTAAGATAATAAGAGATGACACTATTGCGGTAGTGTGCGCGCGTCAGCGTCTTGCAAACGAACACATCCAAAAATAATGCCACAGTTTTCAAGGTGGAGGCGCATCTAACTATTTAAATCTTTGCTCTCGACAGCAAGTTGTCAGCAAGTAGGTGTAATAGTTAGCAGGTTAGCACAGCCAGCGGAGCGAGGCGCTATTGTACAAAACTAACGGAAAGCCTCACACCTCATTCATTCTTAAGCAACTGACATTGAATATCTTAGTTAAATAAAATACAAGCCACTTGAAGTTATACACGAGTAACGTATGCGTAAATTATAATTTTGTTATAACTAATACCACAGAATATACAATAGTACTTACTAACAAATGCGGTAGATTTGATTATAGTATATTTGTACTCATACAATACATTATCATAGATCTTCCTTATTTTTTTATTATTATTAATTAGACTTAGAGTTGGACCGATTAGTACTTTGGCCGATTAGCCGATTAATCGGTTAAAATGGCCCAGCCGATCCTTATCCGATGATAAATTCAAATGGTGGAACAAAAATTCTTCCAGATATCCGGAAATGTCGCGTTTAGCCAAAGTTTTCCTTTGCTGCCCCGCCAGCAGCAAAGCAGCCAGCAGCATAGTGAGAGACTTTTTTCTGAGGCAAAGAAATCGACTTCAACCAGAAAAGGCAGAGATTTTGGCCTTTTTCCATCACAATTTGCCATTGGTTAAAAATATCAAATAAATTAAATATTTTCTAAAAAGCCTTCAACACTTTTTCAAATTGAGTATTTCTTTTTAACAAGTTATTAGATTATTATAAATTCTTTATTTAATAACATTACAGGAAAAAAAACAATTTATTGTAATTTTAAGTACAGAAAAATAACACTTTGATTTAATTTTTAGTACAAAATAAATAACAATTTAGTTTTAAGTACAGAAACAAGTATTGTTTTTTCTTTATGCAAGAATTAAGTTTTTTTTGTTATGCACAGGGAGAGAGACTTAAAAATTTTTTTTAAGTTTATTTAGAATAATATTATTAATATTTTGCTTTTTGTGTTACTACTCCGCATTACGATTAGAAAAAGTTAAAAAGTAGAATTAAAATAGTAAGTACTTAGGTTTTTGTTTAGTTTTGAATAGCTACCTCAGATTCTTTTTTTACCAAAGTTATAAGTAATTTAAGTAAATTATGTCCAGAATAATTAACATTAAAACATGCGAGACCGATTTTTCAATAAAAGTTATGTATGAACCTACTTATATTATAATTTATTTCATTTACCTTCATATAAATCAGACGTGAGCATGGGAGAGAAACTATACTTTTCTTAAATTTAAAGCTTTACTCATATCAATGTAGCCACAGTTACCACGCAGAAAATTACGAAAAATCTTTGCTGAAATTAATAAAATAAAAAGGCGATTAATCGCCGACTAATCGGTGGCTACAAATAGGCCGATTGATCGGCTTCACCGATTAGTCGGCGGCTAATCGGCCCAACTCTAATTATCTATTATTATAGGTTTTGTTGAATACTAATTTTGTTTTTAATTGTGTTTTTATCCTTTTATAATAATAATGTTCCACATTTTGAGGATTTCGGTTACGGTATAATAGTGCCCGAGTGTATGCTACGCCCTCATGGAGAATGGACAATGAGTAGAGGGTGCACACCCCACTCATTCTCCATTCTCCCCCACTCTGATTGTCCGATGGTACGTCTATACGACATGACCGAAGACAGCTTTCAGAAGCACGACTTTTTCACGATTTCTTGACTTCAGGCTCCTACTGAGAATTTCTTGACAGAACCTAAACTGACAAGATTTTTTACAATACAATAATCTTGACCTAATGTGATATATTCATGTTTTATCTCAAGACACCTGAAACTTAGGGTTACAATGGACTAAATAATTAGGTATATAGTTTAACATAGTATATGCTATATCTGTATTTGGAGTTCTCAGGAACAATGTCGTCATATACAGCTATTGTTAGTAATTATTTAGAGGGTAATTAGTAAATAACATAATAAAATAATTATAGTCATTGAGAACTCTCAGCAGTACTATGAAGTAGGTTTTCTTTTTTAAATATAAATCGACAAACATTTTGTGACGAGGCAAAGCTATCGAAGACCTGTTAATATATTGCCTGCTACAGAATATTCAGAACCGTCATGCACAGCATTCAGAACATTAAAAATAGTAACATACTTAAATTTATAAATAAAGAATCAGAGTTTAAAAATATTTTAACTTTGTCCCCATTCAGTGACTACAACAGAATATCACACGCACGAAACACGATATGTTATTTCCTGCAATACAATCTGACTAGCTTTACAGTATGTATTATTATATATAGTTTTTATTTAAAATGTAATATTAAGTAGTCATATTTTTAATTATGTTTTATATAGTTGGCCTTAAATATTACGGTACCTGGGCGATCATGATTTGCTAAGCGTTAGAATTTTCAGAGTTGGATGACACCTATCTATTCCTATATTTTGGAATTTAAATTTAGAATGTAAAACAATATCTAAATACAAAATTTTATCTAAACCGTATGAGTTGTTTCCGAGAAACCAGTTACATATCATTTAAGTATATTGTATTATGTTACATATGTATACGTAATGTACGAGTATATATACGATAAATGATCATTTAAATATTCAATGAAAGTGTACTGTTACCGATACTTAAAATTTTTACAAAAAAGTACAGATTTTTAGTTTTATATTGATTTTAACATCAGAATTTTATATGTTAATATTTTGTTTGTTCACTACCCATGGTAAAATTTATTGTACTTAAAAATGTATGCAACGAGTATGGCCATAATATATTGCACGAGTATAATTATTTATTCTTTATTGTCATACTAAAATAATGTCACTCTTAAACATCTCTGAAATCTCTTCTATCCAATGCGTAGAGAACGGTCAATGAATAAAAAAGAAAGTAAGAAAAAGAAAATTGGGTATGAAATCGGCTGATGACGAAATTGTTTAAAATATGAAATAAGACTAGATTGGTTTTAGAGTTACTATTAAATAATTGCTGAAAATGTTATATAAACAGCTGTAGTTTTATTCTTATATTTGAGAAAGTAGTTAAAGCCATGAGTAATTGAATAATTATACCTACTTAAAAAGATCTTGCCGTTACCGTAACCGTTACAGCCTTTTAAAAGTCCTTACATAGACCTCCTCCATAGATTGTCTCATCAATCTCAAGATCTTACGATACCTTATAATATCGGATTATTATTATAGGCTGGTGATATATGATATTTATATATATATATATATAGGTGGCTCAGGACCGTGCTTTGCATTACTTGGGGGAGGCCTATGTTTAGCAGTGGAATTGTGAAGGGCTGTAATGATGATGATGATGATGATATATATATATATGACAGTCTGGCGATCCGCCCTGGCTTTGACGCGGTTGGGTAACTTGTTAATAGGTCGAGACATTTTCGAGTTTTTGTGAGACTAACGGTCCGCGATCGATCTTTATATAGCGATACCTGATTTTTTTGTCTGTTTCTAACGTTTAACAGTAACATAAACTAATAAAAGTAGTAGTTGGTTTATTTTAAAGTACATTTGTTTATTGGTGTGTGATTGTGGTATGTAATATATTCGTTCTTTTAAGGCGAGCTTGGACAAAAAAACGTATTTTAGACACGATTTTGATGCTCTTGCAAATGACGCGTTTAGATAGGCAAAGAATTTTCGCAACGGAAAAGGAAGCGCTTATAACATAGTAAAAATAATAACCTATATCGTCGGAAATACTTGGACTTAAGAAAGAATAAAACAAAATGTTTTTACTGCGAATGTCCACAATAGAGCGAAGATATTGTATACACTACGGTATGAAACGCATGACATAGATAATATATTGTTGCTACTTTAAGTAGTCTTTTATGAGAGTGTTGTCTTTCCCCGAGATCCATTACAACTTATTTAAATGTGCTGCAACCTAGATATGCAATAGCTAGCATAGTTCACTCTCCTATAATGTATAAATAGACATAAGATGATTTGTTGAGAGAGATGTTACTTTACTAAGTAAGTATACAAACGCTAACTACGTTTGTATTATTAAAATTATAGTATTGATGTTTGTTTTAATGTTACAATATAAGCCAAAGAAAGAAATTTAAACATTTATATTGGTCCTATATCCGTTGCAGATGATTATTTCTAATATCGTAGTTGTATTGAATGATGGATGCTAAGATTAAAGCAATTCTTTCGATAGTAGAGACAGTCCAATAGTAGACTATCATTCTTTCTGGCGTATTTTTTGAAGAGGCGGCAAACGAACATGCAGCTCACCTCATGTTAAGTGACTACCGCCGCCCATGATCAACCGCAACACCAGTGGAATTGCAGGTGCATTGCCGGCCCTTTAGAAAGGAGTAAGCACTTTTCTTGAGGGTCCCTGGGTCGTACCGGTCCGGAAAAATCGCCGGTGGTAAAGTATTCCACAGAGAGGTCGTACGCGGAAGAAAACTCCTTCTGAAACGTACAGTGGTGGACCGCCAAGCATCCAGATGGTGTGTATGGTATCGGGACGTTTGCCGCGTAGTGCGTTCACGAAATTTGGCGGCTGGGATTAATCCGAACAATTCCTCAATATTGATAAAAATGTGTATCTAGAACTGCAAATGATAGCTCCAGCAGAAAAGGGACATTTGTGATGTCTCTTTGGTCTATCGTAAAAAAGTAAGGACAGAAACGCAAATGTATTTAGGCAATATTTTTATAATAATCTTATGTTGGACCTTATTTCCGCTTTATGACGAGATGACATGAACTTTAAAATATAGCATGGTGATGTTATTTTAAATTAGTTTTCACTTATTACAAGCCAGTGCCACGTTTAGAGATCACAAGTTTGTTCTCCTAAAAAAATTTTTGAAAGAGGTTTGAAGTGACTTAAGGACTAAAGTATACGTAGGGCTGTACTATTTTGTACCAACACTTAGGAACGCCTTACTACTTACTACCTTATTTTCTTTCGCCAACTTAATCTTTCGAATAATAGTTGAATCGTCAAAAGTTCTTGTTGAACATTTTTCAACATAAGTACCCAAATATTCAAATAAGTAAATAAGTGTAATTTGTCAAACTACGCTAACGTTTTAGCGTAGTTTGACAAATTACACGTGTGTATACTACAATGCAATATTGTAATATTTTCTGTGCAAGGGCATAGTAAAAACATTTCAAGGTTTCAAAATCAGCCGAATTCCTTCATTTTCAGAAAATATATAATATATAATTAATTTTCTAATACGGTATACCTATGTGCTGACCAAGATAGGCGGTAGTCTATTATAAGTCCGAGATATTTTATGTTAGTATAATAAGTTAGTATTGGGCAGTTACATTTGTTCTGTTGTTCGCATGTATGTGCTTTGACATAAAATTCTGCTGATAATTGGGTACTGACACGGTGTGTAAAGGTAATATATTTAGTTTTGTTTACATTAAGAGTCAGTGATTGCTATTACGCCACCACGTGTGTAATATTCGGCTTTTTTCCAGTCTTTACCGTGAACAATTAGAGCTGTCTCATCGGCATGTGAAATTATTTTGCAGTTAGGCAATGTAATTTTGCATAAACTAATCACATAAATGAAAGAGTTGGACCCACTACGTTACCTTGAGGTACACCAAACGAGGTAGTAACAGGTAAATTAGTGTGATCTCCGAATTTCACTAACTGCATGCGATTAAATAGATATGAAAAATATATATATGGTGCAATCTCTCGTATACCGATCGACTCCACCTTATAAATAAGTAGGAGAATAGAGACAGCGTCGAAGGCCTTCGACAAATCAAGAAAACACCTGTAACTTTCGAATTATTATCAAGATGTTTTGCAATGTCTCAGTTGGGCCTAAAGTTTCGTTTTCAGTAGACTTATCTTTTATAAAACCAAATTGGTTTTCCGAAATAATATTATTATGATGAAGAGAATTGATGTGTCTGAAATTTAGAACCTTTTCAAGTATTTTAGAAATGGCACTTAGTACAGATATGGGTCGGTAGTTTTCAACATTATTTCTACCACCATACTTTTGTACAGAATGAACTGAAGCCCTAGTTAAAATATCTGGAACCAGCGAAGGGAACAACACATGTACAATACGGGAGGAATCAGACTGTTTTTATGACGTTTTATGACTAACGTAGATCTGTGTCAACGCCTGGGGCTGAATTTTTTTAAGTTTGTTATGATTGCTTTTATCTCATCACAGTCAGTGTCGAGCAACGTCATAAAATCCTTCAAAGGCTGACGTACTATTTTTTTTAAACGTTACCCCTACTCTAGGATTTTCTCCTGTATCGTGGGGGCAGTTTACAAACATAAATTGCACAAGGACAAACATCCAGACCCGGAACAATTATTGGTAGGCCATACAAATACTTGTTCCGTGCGGGATTCGAACCCGCGACCCCCAAGCCACTCATTGCTAAGCCACTGCGCCACGGAGTCGTCAAATTTATCACATTGATAAATTATATATATATATATATATATATTATTTATTTATCAATGTGATGGCTAGTGTATTGCTGATTTTTTAACATTGCGTTAGCATTACGTTGGTCCAATTTCCGCAAAGTAATCATTAACAATATTAAAAGACTTATGTGAGTCGATTTAGTAATTCATTTGTAGGAGGGCTTCGACCAACAATACCAACTTATCTGAAGTTATCGACTGTACCAGCGTAACTAAATTTTGAAAACACAAGTAGCATACATAATTAGATGTGTTAGTCCTCGTTAAAAAATTACGCACTTTTACAGAGCTTTCAATGTGTTAAAAATTCGTATAACGTCGAGTAAGTGTTTTTGAAACTGAATTAGAGGATTGGGGTCTCAGTAACACGTTCTGTCTGGTTATATATATTTTACAACGGATTTAACCTGACTTCAAAAAAAAGGGTAAAGGTTCTCCTCAATTTGACTGTGTTTTCTTGTGTATGTTTCGGTTTGTAAATTGTGAACCGATTTTATTTATTCTTTTTTTTTTTAAGTAAGTTATACTTTAATGATATTCCAATATAAATTTGAAGCACAAATTAACCCATAAACGTGGAAAAACAGTGAAAGTAAGAAGGTAAAGGTGAATTTTTTATGTAAAATTTATTTGACATTTAGACTTGTAATATTTTTAGTCCTCTTAAAAGATACAAAAGTCGGGGATTCAATATAAAATTATTAAGGCCCCGACTTCAGAAGAATCTTCGAGGGCTAACGTTATTATGTCAAAATTATTTAATTCTTTTTAGTTCTTTGAGTCAGCTTTTACTTTTTTTTAAGTGCAATTTCTGTTCACTATATAAGACATCTAACTTGGATGGATTCAACTATTATACTATAAATATATAGGTACATAAACAACTGGTAATAACTTAGGCTTAGAAAAAAATTCTATTTGTTTTTTTTTTGTTAAAGTGTTGTGAAATGCACTACTCATTGCAAAAGTAGCTCATAATTCGTGTTTGATAAAAACTGAAAAAGAAATGAATGCTTTCCTTAGGTATCGACCCAAATATGGAGAACTTACTTTATATTAATCGAAAATCGAATTTAATCTAAAACTAATATTTATTCGGTATGATATGGTAATGACATGATGAATTAACCTAATGTATTTGAATACTTTGAATTTTATTAACCTCGAATGATTAGACATACTTATAACTTATTGTGTAATGGAAAGGTAAAAAAAATATTTATGTATTTGCATACAGTACCAATTACAGAAATTTGATACTGTAATCCCAGCGTGCCACCGCCTTACACCTTAACAATAATATTTTTTCCGTGTTACAACGGTATGGCTTCAACTTGGATTAAATTACACGCAACTTTGCAACTGTGTAAATAGGCTACTACACTTTATCAGCTCGTTCTAAACGAAGCACAAGATATGATGATATATTTGATATACTTGACTTCTTTATTAGTGATCGATGCACGTACAGATCAATACGTTAGAAATTTTGCTGTTTATGAGAACAAAGTCAACATTTGTGATGAGACTCAGTGTTGCAAAAGAGAACTGGTTATATAATTTAGATGACTATAACATAATACTTTCGCTATTTTATGTAGAGACTATCGGTCCGTAAAGTCCACGTACAGTGTAGTTTCTAAACGGTTGAGGGGCTGTTTTATTGTTCGCACACACAAGTTGTAGTTATTCAGTGATAAAACGCAGCGAGCATTTTTGGCAATATATAATTTATATAATGCATATTATGTAATTTTAATAAATTAATATTTTGGTGTTAAGCTTTGTGTATATTTCAATAAGATAAATGACGATTATTTACATTAAATTAAAGCATATCGAATAAAAAGCCAATTAATTTTGTTATAAACTTTCTCAACAAATTCGAAAGGAAGCGTACGTTGTGCTTCCTTGTATTTATGAATATGGAAATTAAAATCAAAAAGGATTTTGATAACTGTTACTATGTATTTATTAAAAATATTAGTTACTTGTACTATACTCTGATATTTCACAGGAACACCTGTTATTCTTAACACTGACTTTAGTGTAAGAGATATATTATAGTACTAGCTCTTTTTCTCACAATACTTATTTCACTTATACACGGTGTATTGTACTAACTAACGAGCGATCTCGAATGATAGAGGCAGAGAGAAACGGCGATAAAATAACTATTTGAAAATGCTGCACCTAAATCTTTTTAAAATTCTGTCTAAATATTAAGGAAAGATTTCAAAGCGATAATTTTCCTCATTTATAAACAATTTAAATATATATTAAGTAGCTTACTCAAAGAAAAATTATTTAATGAAAATCTTACCGAAAAAATTAAACATTCCGTACATACGCCAGTAGTCGCACAAATTGGTTTCACACTGCAAGTGCTAATAACATCTACGGAAAACAAACAGCTATATATATTTAGTTTCCCGATGAATAAACAACTTACCATCTAATTTACGTACTAATAACATTACACGAGAAAATATTAAAATCTTTCTTCCTGATCACTGATCTTGACACTTTGAAATGAACGTATCAAGCATCTAGTAATTAGTTACGTAAGTTATAAAATTATAAATTTTGCCCAATTTTTACACTTTTGCAACACAATATATTACGTATATTCTGTTTTTTATTTATCAAACCTGCAAATATCGATGTAGATGATAGTATTGTTTACAAACATGTGTAGTTTATAAATGTCATTTTACTTGTTTTTTATATAAATAATAAGAAAATGATTATGTACCAAGTGCGAAGACATCTGCTTTGCACTCTTCAACCAATTGTCAAGATTTGTGATTATGATGTCTATCCAGATATCATAATGACAAAGTTGGTATTCAAGTCAAGTCATTTGAAACATTTTCGTCAAAACAGATTGTTGTAACTATAGCTTCTCGTATTACGTTTAACCCAATAAATACTATAATAGAAATCAAACTCAGCGTAGGTTGACTGACATATTGGCAATGCCTGTATCCAGGTCAAGTTCATAAGCGAATTTATAGCGCCGCTCGAAACTACATTTTCTTACCTCTGTGCTTGGCCGTTGAGCATTGTCACAACTTGAGCGACAAGACCCTTCGCTGGCGCCTCCCTCTCCGACACTACACTAGGTCTTTCCATAGTCATCACACTTTTCACACCACTATTGGCTTTCACGAACATATGGCACTGATATGTACTCAATTTTTTTACTAGCTCTTGTTCACGGTACGTTTAATCTTCGAGACTTCGCTTCGTTG
Source organism: Parnassius apollo (assembly GCA_907164705.1). Lineage (NCBI taxonomy): Eukaryota > Metazoa > Arthropoda > Insecta > Lepidoptera > Papilionidae > Parnassius > Parnassius apollo. The sequence goes on along the minus strand of CAJQZP010000885.1, from coordinate 4,424,143 downwards.
GTTTATGATAGACTTATTCTTGTTTCTTGGTTTTGGTTCACTGATTTGGTCTATCAAGTTTCATTAGAATTTTAACATGAGTAAATAGATTACTTAAATAACGCTACCTTAGGTACTTAGTTAACTGGGTTAATTACTTATTCGTATTTTTGGAGTTAATAGGGCAACTTCTATATTCGTTTAATGGCAATACTATATAAAAAATCTATGTGAAGCTTAAACGTTGTTTATATGTCTAAGTAAATTTGAAGTACCTGCTATTCAACATTTGTATTATAATATATTTTATTTTAAACCAGAATGGTGATAAGACCCGACTTTCTTTAATAATAATTGTCATGTCTCATAAAGCCATAACCGTGTTAGGTAGATCCGGTGATAAGCTCTCGTATATAAATCTCACAATACGGAGTTCAATCAACGTTGTGGGCACACCAATGTATAGTTAGAAGGAGTTTCACCATCATCATAATTTGAATAAAACTATTATTTACGGATTTTATCGCGTTTTATTACTTTAATTTATTTTTTATTATTATCCCGACGTTTCGGGTGCTTTACAGCACCCATGGTCCGGGGGGGGGACTGAGATGTTTGACGTCCCAATGTCATAGTTAGTCCGGTTACCTTCAGTTTTTTTTAATATTAATTTTTGGTCCGATTTACGCAAAACGAGCTTATAGTATCATGTACTTATCCATATGTCATCATAGTTAATATGCACTTGTTGTGGTCTATAAAGATCGAAATTGAAGAACTTCTGAAAGAATTTATGAAGTTTATAAAATATTTTCAAATACGTGAAGTCCAACACTTATTGAAGCACCGCAGTGCACTCCTCACTGCTCCAGAAAAGAGAATAAGACCCTATATATCATTATAATGAATAAGGTAGGTGCGCCTAAAAAGGGCCGGTTCCAAATAAGGTCCATCTTTTCAAACTTCTCCTACTTAATACTTAAAACAAAACGGATACCACGCGGCCCCTTCCCAGTAACTAATCACAAAAGCACACCGACGTTTATTGTTTTCGCGGTGACCATTTTGTCAGTGGCTCTGTGTTTAACCCCAGGGGCGGTCGACGTGACTCAATTTATAAAATATTGTGACTCAATTTTGCGTTGTTTTAGTTATAAAACCCGGTCGTTTTGTAATAATTCTGCAATAGTAGTGTAAAATACTTTCAGAACGTGGATTGACAGGGTAAGTTATCAAAATTATTGCTTTTTTATCTCGATTTTGTTTTAGTTTTCTCAGTACATATCTAAGTGCCTAACAAGGTCCACTTGTTGTCTCCAAAGAAGGGCCGGACCTTATTAGGGGTACGAAGTTTTAAAATAGACATTTTTTAATTTATATACGCTTGTTTTGATTACATTTTAAACAGAAAAATATATAATAAGGATAAGTAAATACACACTGTGAATATATGTGCATATTTATCTTTTAATCTTTAGCTGCAATGGTTGCCATGTTTGTTATTTTCAAACACTTAATAAGGTCCAGACTATGATTACAGAAGTGTAATACCTAATAAGGTCCAATGACTAAGACTGAATAAATGACTGATTAGTAACATTTTGTGATTTTCTTTACTAGAGTAAATAAAAATCAGCATAAAACTACAATTTGTTTCAATTATAACTAGAAAATAGATTAATTATAACTCGTATACATATCCTAAGACTTTATAAGGGCCACGACACTAATTTATATAAATTTCCGTTTCATTATTCGAAAGCTACGAACTTAATAGTAGTTTAAAGCCACTGATTTCTAAAGATGTAATTTTTCTGGTATATAACGCCTAAAACCTTGCAGTTCAATTATGGACCTTATTTAGAGCCCTAGTGCCCAATAAGGACCATAGACAAGCTTTTAAAGAACTTTTTTTGTAAGTAATTGGCCATTGGTGCTTTGTTTTTGTACAATATTTTCTCTTCAAATAAAAACAATTTACTTGATCATGATGTCTTACAAATTAACACCCACACTTCCCTAAATTGATTTATAAGGATTTCCAAAAACCCGGCCCTTATTAGATGCAATTACCTTAGATTAGACTGTCACTTTATATGTCGCAGGATTATGAAAATCCTGGCTTTTGATCAAAAACCGGAAGAAAACAAAATTACTACCTGATGTTATCATAAACCTGAGAAAACCCAGTTTTTTGATCAAAAACCTAAACGGATTTAGTTTTAGGATAAAATCAATGTCGGTTGCTATTATTGCCTATACAATTTTATATATATATATATATATATATATATATATATATATATATATATATATATATATATATATATATATATATATATATATATATATTAAAATAACTCAAGCTTATAAACTTTATCATAAACCTAAACAAGTTCAGGTTTTTGATCCAAAAACGGGATTTTTTCAGTTTAATGATAATATGATATTACTTTTGCCATCTTCTTCCGGTTCTTGATCAAAAGCCAAGGTTTTTGTTGAAAAAGCTGATTTTACCATAAAACTGCAACATATACTTTGTATAAAAATTAATTAAATACTAAACTTGTAATTACTTATAATTTTGTTTTAATTTATCTGTCTGAAACAATGATTTATACGCTAGTAATATATAAGTCAATGATCTGAAAACGAATTTCAAGCGTTTCAGCTTAATAATGAATCAATGTCACAAATTAAATTGGCCAATGTAACGCGAAAATAGAAAAAATAATTTTGTATAGATACACTCTTTGGTAATCACGAGCTATATAATATTCGTTTGTCTTTATTTTTATAAATTGGCAATACTTTAAAACGAATGTGCGAGCGTGCTAGCGTGTCATTCATTATGAATGTAGTAATAGAAAATTTTCCCTTAACGATTTTTTTTACTATGTTTGTGGGCACAATACAATTATGATTGATTTCAATTAGTGTTTCCACTATTTACAACTAGTTCAATGAGTTTAAATGTGATCGTAGTAATCCCACCGATTATCTGAGAGAGATATCCATCAACAGAACAAGTAAAGATAAACTCTACAATATGATAATGAGTTTATCTCATTGCATAGATTGTCAAGAGTTTAACACAACACACACCAACAGGTTATAATTAAAAACAAATATCTTATATTATAGCTTTGTACAAGATTATCGCATGATCATGATCATCATGACAACTGATTGCATTGAACGGATTTAACGGACAGAATATAGAAGGAATTCATGAAAAAAAGAAGTTAATAATGATGTCCTTAAACCTCCTTAAATCTGCGCAAGTTGCGCGAGGGGGAGTTTTTTTACTAAATCGCACAGTGGTTGACCGCTAAGCATCTAGACGATGAGGATGGTATCGTGAGTTTTGTCGCGATTTAGTGGAATTTGGTGGCTGGAATTAATCCTAACAATTTATCAGAGTACTCCCCGTGGTAAATGCGATAGAAAATGCAAAGGGATGCAACATCTCTTAGCGCAGTGCCAGTGAATCTATTCTACTATGAAGTAGTAATTAAAATATTAGTATAGTCAGTATTATATGTCATTTAGAAGTTCGGAAATAAAATTTATTATGAAAATATTGAATATATAATTAATTTTGATATCATGAAATTATATAAGCTAATATACTCTACATACAGTTACATAAGTAGATGTGTAATTTGTTATGATAGACTTCTAATAACTTTTTAGATATGTACTAGTTACCTACTTTAAATATTTAATAAATCTGTGGCCGGTAAAGTTGAAACAAGTATTTAAAAAGTAGGTTACCTTTTATTACCGGTCATTAGAAAGGTTTTATGTTATTTTATGACAGGAAACATGTACCTAGTTTAACAAGTAAAATTTGTCTTAAAAAAGCTTATTCTTTGAAAGAGCAAGAAGTGTTTATCAATTATATCACACGTCATACATACATAGACACATCATACTTACAAACTGACATTCTAAATGCAAATATTTAAAAGTAGGGAATACCTAAACAGAATTTTAAATTTTATAATTTACTCCTATTACAAATAAATTCATATTATAAAAGTTTTTATTCGTGAGTAAATAAAAAGATCCAGGAAACAAAAACGACTGCAGAATATAATTGATTACCAGGGGCTATCATTTTATATTCCAATATAAGGTAATGGTTATCGATAATTTAAGTTTCACTCAGGTAAATAGGTACTATATCTTTACTTACTGTACATTCAAATAATTTGTCAAAAAACTAACACTAAAGATATCTATGTATTTAGTGTTAGTGTCACTAAGTTAGTGTATGTTAATAACGAACACAAATATGTTGTTTTTACGTTAGGCTCCACGTATACAGAAATAATAAATAAAAATGCTCAGCATTACTTATTGCAAAAACAGTCTATAAATGGCAATGACCTCATTTTGATGCTACAAGCAGCTAAGTTTTTGTCCTATTTAATGATTTATCCTATAACAATAGATTGAATCAAACGTTCATCGACATTCCAGGAGCTAGTTTTTGTAATCAGGCTATTTTAGGCAAAATGACATTGACAATAACTTATTAATTTTTAGTTATAAGCAAAACCTTTTAAGCAAAGTTAATTTTATTGGCATTTTTTATTTTGAACATTACATTATACTGTACATGAAATTACTTTTATTTCAATTCATTCAGTAATAGTTATGTTTCATTTAATTAAGTAACGCAAAGTAAACAGCCTCTGTAAATCCCACCGCTGGGCCTCCTCTCTCTGAGAGAATTTTTCTTTAAGATTAAAATTAAATCGACAAGTCCTGGTAAGATGGTAATTTTATGTCGAAGCTTCGAAATTATGTTTTCAATTAATTTAAATGAAAAGATTAAATTAAGTATTCTACTAACATTGGGATGATAATGATAGTAAAATACTTAGTGTAGTTTAAAATGTGAATTTTATTATCTATTTCCTGGTTCTATAACATTGCGTGTAAAACTGCAATAATATATTAGTTTCCGTTTTTGTATCTAAGGTAGGTTATAAAACAGAGCAGTGTAATCATACTTCAACGTATAGCTTACAGTAAAACTACCACAAAAACATTATTACACATTCTAGTCATTGGGTGATTAATACCAGGAGGCCATGGTAGCTGAGGTAGTAAGCGCTAACCGTCAATTTACTGTTCATTTTAATTTTCAATTGATTACAACATGTCGAAGTCAATTCGAAAAGGCAAAATCGTTTCGTTAGAGGAAACCATGAAACCATTAATCGATCTATCGTAATTTATTAGAGAAAAATGAAAACCACCATGGAAACGATTTCGAATAATGATGTAATAAACTTTTAACATTATAAACTACTTCATTCAACGCTATTGCTATTATAAATATAAAGAAAAGTAATATCAAAGATTTTATTGCAAGATTTTGTAAAAGTAATCTAGATCGATAGAATAATCTGCCTTTTCATGAAACAAAACGCCGTCACGAAGTTTTGCCACACAGAAACAAGCACCAAGCGTCGAAAGTTATCTGGGCTTCTCTCAAGTAAGTAACGTGTGTTACTTACTTGAGCAAATGCCCAAGTAACAACGTTCGGTTAGAAGAAATAATTAAAATAATCAATCTTAACTTTGTTACGTTTTTATTACCATTGCAGCATATCAATGTCCACTGCTGAACATAGCCTCCTTCATAGATTGCTTCATAAGGGGTTTTCCATAATTGCCACGCTTGGCAGGCGAGTTGGCAACCACATCTTCTGGTTTGTTTTCCTCTGTTGCCTCTTACGACATCCACGGATGCTATAGGTTAGTATGGGTACTCTTACAACGCAACTTCATGGTTAGATATTTCTTACTTCTTCTCTATGTGATAAGCTAATTCTTTATATATATATATACTGGGTGGATTGAAAAGTACTCGGCCTAACACAGATCCATTCAATTATAAAAATCAAATCTACCCACATTATTTAGTTCAGTTCAGACTAGTTCATTGTGTGAAGTTCGAAACTTGTGCGATAATTAGTTGTGATTTTATAAATTTATTAACAAAGTAATCGGACATAATTTCCGCGAATGGAGCAAATCGAGCAGCGTGCCGTCGTTAAGTACCTCCATAAGAAGGGGCTATCATCAAAAGCCATCCATGATGACATGGTCAGTACATTAGGCGATTGTGCTCCGTCATATTCATCCGTCAAAAAATGGATAGCAGAATTTAAGCGTGGTAGAGAGAGTGTGAAAGATGAACCCCGCTCTGGAAGGCCTTCGACGTCAACTACTGATGAAAATATTAAAAAAGTACTTGATTTAATAATGGGAGACCGCAGATTAAAAATTAGAGAGATAGCCGAGATTATAGGCATCTCTTATGAATGAACTCAAAACATCATTGTCAACGAGTTGGGTTTCCACAAGGTGTCTGCGAGGTGGGTTCCGCGACTGCTTTCAGTTGAACAAAAAAGGACGCGATTGACTATTTCACGCGAATGTTTGGAGTTATTTGAAGCCGATGCAGATGATTTTTTGAATCGTTTTGTTACTATGGACAAAACATGGGTTCATTACTGTACACCGGAAACAAAACAACAATCAAAACAGTGGAGAAGATCTGGTTCACCACCCCTAAAAAGGCTAAGTCGATTTTGTCGGCAAATAAGGTGATGGCTTCAGTATTCTGGGACTCGAAAGGTGTGATTATGATTGATTATCTTGAAAGGGGTCAGACTACAAACTCTGGTTACTACTGCACCTTACTACGTCGTTTACGAGAGGAAATAAAAGAAAAACGTCGAGGAATGCTCAGAAGAAAAGTCCTGTTTCATCAAGATAACGCCCGTGTTCACACGTCAGTACAGTCAATGGCTGAAATTCACAACTGTGGCTTTGAACTGTTACCGCATCCGCCGTATTCACCTGATCTGGCACCATCAGACTTCTTTCTGTTCCCTAACCTAAAAAAGCACTTGGGAGGTCAAAGATTTTCGACAAACGACGTGGTCAAAGCAGCTGTAGACGCATATTTTGACTCTAAGGAAGAATCATTTTTTTTCAACGGTCTAAATGCTTGGAAGGGGAGGTGGCAAAAGTGTATTGAACTTGATGGTGATTATGTAGAAAAATAAAAATATAAGTGATTTAGTATGTGTTTATTTTCTTGGTTAGGCCGAGTACTTTTCAATCCACCCTCGTATATAAGCAGCAATGACAGTCACCACATCCGCCATAGGCTGATAAAGAAGAAGAAGAAAAGGCAAAGGCAAAAGCAACATAAAACGCTGTTTCAAAAATACACTATATAACGTTAAACCCTCTCAGAAATGAAAGGAGGCTTGTTGTTGATGTATATAGGCTGTAACGTTACTTTACTTTTACGCAAGATCATCGATCACTTTTTTTTATTAGTGATCGATGCGCAAGATGAAGACTTTTCATAAAAGTTTTAACAAGCTTTCAATAAGAACTTTAGCTTTAGCTTTGAATAGAAGAGAATAATAACAATTCAGTAAGTCATAAGTATCGTCATGTTAAGTTTCGGTGCCATTAGAATAGATTTGAATAAACTTTATGCTTTTATTATTTAGTAAAAGTTACATAATATTAAATTTAATCTATAATAAATTTATTTACGTTAGTATAATTAAAATGCATAATGCATTTGACATCAAAACAATATTACTCGCTAAACACAATGAAAGTAAATGCGTGAAGATAATAGCAATTAAAAACAGATAACAGAATTTCCGAGCTAAATGTACAACAAGATAGGTATCGGGTTTCTTTTTTAACTTACGAGTTTTATTTGACACACATCTTTGTTGTAATTGTATTATAAGTTCAGTTCTACTCTTGGTTATATTGTGGGGTTTCTATTATGGCACTGAACTTAAAAAGGGGTGGAAGTCAGCAATAAAAGCTTTAGTTGCTTATTCAATGTTGCTATGGCAACGGTATTCTGACAACAAAGGGATCCCCTATACCAATTCTATTCAATAGGAACTAATATTCTACAGTTTCTGGAACTTATACATTCTACGAGAAATAGTTTTACCTCATTAAATAAATATGAAAAATAATACAAAATATATTTTCAGTGACAATTTAAGTTAAAAGAAATTACTATTCCTAAATAGAATATTAAAATCATGAGCTCCCTACAACATATTAATAATTATTAAAAATGAGGGTAGAATAATAGGATAAACCTTTTTAAGTAAAGTTCAAACAATATTGTCGAATCGTACATTTGTGAAGATACTATGAATTTTCGGAGAGTATGAAGACTGGTACTTGTCATCTTTCATGAAATGCAGCAATGTGCAGAGCTGAATTATAAGAAATAACTCTAATATCTTGGACTGGTTACAATTACGCTCCATCTCAGACAGAAACATCGATATAAAGCTGACCAGACTAAAATATAATAGAGTGAAGCGCAGCCTTAGAGTATTTATTACAGTAGTAAGCGCAGCTGATTAAAGAATCATTACCAGTGCCAGTAAACACATGGATAAAAACAGATGGGAATGCAATGCTAACATGATAATTGTATGGAGATATTTTGAAAATAACATACACAAGAGAAATATTTTGCTATTCTAAAAATCTAACTACACCTACACAGACATGCCAGTAAAATGTATTGATTGAGTCAAAGATAACAGAGGAAGTTGTTTAGATATGTTATCCCACTGGTGTTGTTTGTTGCAGAAAATTTACAGTAATATTAATGAAACAGTAAAATTTTTTAAAACAATCATGATTAAAATTTTATGTAAGGTCTTAGACCGAGCTTTGCTGTAAATCCATGCGTAGATTCATGCGTTGCTCACATAATTGAATTAACATCTCACCAAGTCCGTAAACAAGACTGTTATTCTTAAATCTTGTAATGTCAAAACTTTGTACTACACTTCGTGATTGAGTCGGTTTAACGTTCAATGACCCGTAATAATCGAACTATCACATATTTAAATTTGATCTTATCGCTTTTAAGCCGGCATGTGTTGCGTTTAATTTGTATGTACTACGTACGGCCGCGCGCGCGTCGTAATGCAGACTAAACTCGAGACACGCGGGTCGCGGGCGCAGGCATGCGGCGAGATGAGCAGCCCTATGCCAGCTGCCGATGCGATGCCGTCCCACCGAGCCGCTTTATCTGATTACCTCATGGAGCAAGAACCTTTCGACACAAAGCTCACCGTAAAATCCACCTTGAAAATCGTTGCTTAGAGCATGAAAATTGTCTTACGACACGCCTTTCGAAAACTTAACCAACTATCAGCTAACCAAAAGTCAGCGCTGCATATTTTTAATAATGTTTTATAAATTTGGCGAAACATGAAAATAAATAAATATTTGCTACCTGTAAACCTGATCATTTAAGTTTGAACAAGAAACGTTAATTAATTTAGTTTCATATGAATAAACAAGGTTTGTGTCCTATTGTACTAGTGTGCTATGCTATGATGCAAAGAGGTCATAGTATGAACAAACAGGCAATTAATCTGATAGTTGAACCAGTAATTTTAATTTTTTATGCTCAATTCATCGTGGATACTATAGTCAACAAATTTGATTGTATTTCTGAAGTTTAGCACTCAAACAATTTATTAACCTGTCGTTTTATCGTATACTTAACGTAACGTAACGTTGTTATTATCAAATACATATTGAAATTCCTGATCTAAAATACTTTTAAATTAACGGATTAGTTTGAATCAATGTAACTACTATGTCTAAATTAAATCAACATAAATGAGAAGGAATAAGTGAAAAATATAGAAGAAAATATTTTTTTCATATAGTGATGCATATTTTCTAAAGTCACGTCATTCAATTTACAAAGTTTAGATGGGCTTAAATAAAAACTTAGTGTAAGTAAAACTATGTTTTGAAACGTAATATACGTTTCAAAATAGACGTCTATTCATGTTAGATCTTTAAAATGTACAAGCAATTAATAATTTTCAAATAAGCCTTTGAAAGAAAGTGAACAGTTTGCCTGGAAATTAAAATACTTTTATTCATAGATTGAGTATAAAGTAACATGCATATCTATACTTTTATTAAGAATTTTATACGAGCTTGCTTTGTGACCATTATGGAGCTATACTTAAAGTTTTAAATTAACAATATATTAAAAGTTACTTGAGACGATAAAAAATAATTTCACATTCAAAACAGTTTTCTAGCTGGGCTATAATTTGCTTTTCTAAAACAAGAGTAATTCTGCGGAATGAATTCAAGTACCTACATACATATATTGCTATGTTATATTAAAAGTCACTTGAGACGATTAAACATAATTTCACATTCAAAGCAATTGCTAGCTGGGCTACAATTTTCTGTTCTAAAATAAGAGTAATTCTGAGGAATGAAATTCAAGTCAATATATTTCTATATTACACTTGAGATGATTAAACATAATTTCACATTCAAAACGATTGCCAGCTGGGCTTCAATTTTCTTTTCTAAAACAAGAATAATTATGCGGAATGAATTCGAGTCATTGTATACGTATCGTTGTATACTGCAGGAAAGGAAACAGCAAGTGTTCTGGATTCACATTATGCACACCGCACATTATAATTGATTCTCAGATCGTGAACCGACCCGCAGACGGTTAAATTGTCCGCGTCAGAGCTAAATGTTAAAGCTACAAAAGCCGAAAATGAAATGTAAAAATTTTAAAAGAGCAACTGCATACTAGGTAATGAGTATTAAGTATAAAGAGTTTGTCTGAACTATGGCAGAGTAGTCTATTTTGTTAGTCAATGCAAAGTTTTTTTTTTTTTTTTTTTTTTTTGATTTTGGTTGGCGGTTGGGGGGTGTGGGGGGGTGATGTGAAGGGAAAGCATTGCTACTTATGGATCATAATTTTTTTTTCAAATATTTGTTGTATTTGATTTTCTACCATTTGACGGACTGTTTCAACAAAAACTTTGAAGGTTTCTTTCTAAGAAAAAATTTACTGCTACAGTATATTTTTATATAACTTTACTTCGTTCATATTCAAAATATAGCCATTTGTCGATAAAGGTACAATTCCGTAGCCGACTGCAGGGAGCAGCGGCAGGCGACGTTTCGCTGCGACGTGTCGTGGCGTCATGTCGCTGCAGTAATGATTCCGAACTCGAATGCAGGCAGCAGCCCGTGTCCAGTCTGTTCCGAGTGTTTGAAATTAGCGCTTACAGTGTGGCATATTGGGCCACCTGGTTTATCAGTTTCACTTCCTCGGAATCGGTGAAACTCATTTTTTTAAGAAAAATTCAACGTGTTGTCGCTCGGACGTTGGCGGCACTACTGATCTGCGGTCGGGCTACATCTAGACCTACAGTGTCGTCTGCCGCTAGGCAAACGACGTGTCGCTAGCTACGGAACAAATTACATAGAACTACATAGAAACCGGTTGTGTCGCGGCAACACGTCGCTTGCTGCTGCTGTCTGCAGTCGGCTACGGAATTGCACCTTTAGCTTAAGTCTATTTAAGAGTCCGCGACTCACTTCTGTAGCATAAATTTGCTTTGTCACTTTTTTTACGCATTCAATCTTTCCACGTGTCCAAACCACCGAAGCATTCCTTTCTTAATCCTAGTCACAACTCACAAATTCTGCAAACCACACTTTTCTTTTATTACACAATTTCAAACGTTTCAAACTACAACCCACCTTCAAAGTCCGTTCTAACATAAGAAAACATTAGATGAAATAATTGATAAGGGTAATATAATCTTTAATTTTTTATTTAAAAATATTGCAAATGTAAGTATATTTAAGTAAAATATCTCGGCCTTTGTTTTGTTTTCCAAGAAATGCCTTTATCAAATGTCTGTCAATGGATGTTATCTTTAGCTGCAATGTTATATTTAGTAAACAATGTACTTTTATACACGCTTTTATAAGGCATAAGGCCCATTACAAGAGGTCTTTTTATGTTTAATCATACAAGGTTAGTTCTTTTATTCGGGATGCCTGGAATCTGAAATATTCCCTCTTATTAAGAATTTTTAGAGGGAATAGTAAAAGTTTCGACGCGTCAACTAGTGACCTACCGTGACCGACACGAGCTGAGCATTCAGAGACGGGGCACTCCCCCGCTCGGACAGCGGTTGGGTAGCTCAATAACGCCTCAAAAGGCGACATGATGATTGGTAACAATACCAAACCATAAACCATTTCATCATCATCATCAAGTCATTGTCTTTCCCGTTTTTAATTAGCTCGCGGCCTGCAAGGCCTGAGTCAGATGAACCTGTAAGAGTCGCATAGGATAACACTATTATCTAGATGTTAGTGCTGTTAGTCTATGCGACTCTTACAGCTTCATCTGTCTCAGGGCTAATTAAGGCCGCGAGCTAATTAAGGATACGTACAGCGAAGATATCCCGAAAATAGACGAGTGACCGACCGAAGATTCGGTTTCAGTTTCGTTTGAAAATTCTGGTCGGAACTAAAAATAACCCTGTAAACAAGTAGTAGTGGTGATTCTTAAGTACTGAAAATGATTATACTATCAAGTCTAGTGTCAAAGAGATAGCCAAATGAAAGTCCGTAGTCTCAGCCTACCCCTCTGGGTAACAGGCGTGAGTATATATGTACTATGTATATGTATGTACTATGGATATGTATATTATATGTACTATGTGTATGTAGTATGTATATTATAAATATCGATTAGGTAAAAAATAAAAAGTTCATTAATTTACTATTTAAAACCAAGACTATATCATTTTAATATACCGAAAAACGCGCGAAAAACGGAAATATTTTATTAGGCAGAATATTTTTTTTACATTAAGAATTATTTTTGAAGATTTTATTAGAACTTGCACTTATTCAAAATATTTATATATTGGTGCATATTTTTGCAAATAAATGCTAGTTGCGTACCTTGGTAGTTTAGTTTAGTAATAGATTGCTAAGAAAATTCCATCCGACTTCAAAATGAAGTAAATTAGTAAAAAGTGAGCAGACTAAAAGAGTATTAAAATATTACTTATAAAGCTACCTTTTGATATTCATATTTCCACGAAATCCATAATCCATATCCATAAACACTCACGCCTGTCACCCAGAGGGGTAGGCAGAGACTACAGATTTCCATTTGGCACGATCCTGACACACCTCTCTCGCCTCCTTCACATCCATACACCTACGCATACATGCTCGTCGGTTAAGGGTACTCCTAATTTGGCCCGTTTCCAATAAATCGCCAATTTGGTCGATAAATTTTCGCCTAGGACGTCCCTTTCCGACTCTGCCATTCACTTCTGCAACATAAATTTTTTTTGTCACTCTTTCCTCATTCATTCTTTCCACATGACCAAACCACCGAAGCATTCCTTTCTTAATCCTGGTCATAACATGATCTTGCAAACCACACTCTTCTCTTATTACACAATTTCTTACCCTGTCATTCAGATTCAGCCCTAACATACTCCTTAACGACCACATTTCTACTGCGTTTATTCTACTCTCGTGCTTCTTCTGCCACACCCAACTTTCACTACCATACGTTAAAGTAGGGACCAACACAGCATTGTGAATTGCCATACGTGCCTTTTTCGACACATTTTGACTCTTCACAATAGAGTGCAAGGCCCCATTTACTCTATTTCCCGCATTTACTCGTCGTTCTATATCCTTATCATATCTCCCATTCCTGCTAAATACGCAGCCCAAATATACAAACTCATCTACTTGCTCGATCAATGTAACCATCATTTGCAATTCGGCCGCCGACGACGCAAGAATGACTTGATCATCGGCGTACAAAAGGCATTTGACGGTTAACTCACCCATTCTTAATCCGCATTCTTCAACTTTCAAATTTTGCAAACAACTGTCCATAAATAGGTTGAACAGCCACGGGGAAGCCACACAGCCCTGTCTGACACCTTTATGGATGTCAAACCAGTCCGAGTAGACCTCGTTGATCCTAACACAAGCACTAGAGTCCCTATAAAGAGACTCCAATGCCTGTATCAAGCCAGCGCTCAACCCAAATGAGTTCAGTGTTTGCCATAGCAAATCCCTATCCACTCTGTCATAGGCCTTTTCCAAGTCCATGAACGCACAAAAATCCTTTTGGTTTTTGGCCAGAAACTTCTCCGCGATCATGCGCATGGAAAAGACTTGATCTGTACATCCCATTCCCTTTCTAAATCCCGCTTGCACATTCCAAATTTTTCCATCAGTTTCTTTCATGACCCTTTCAATCAGTACCTTAGTTTTTACAGTCCTGCTGCGATCCTTTTCCTTTATATACTGGGACTATCACGGCTTTGCACCAGTCTACCGGTACCCGCTTCAGTTCCCAGCATAAATTAAACAAGGTGTGCAGCAGGCCTGCCACCACCTCTTCTCCAGCCCTTAGCATTTCGAGTGAAACTCTATCATATCCGGGCGCCTTACCCGCTTTCATGCTTTTCATTGCTTTCATTATTTCATCTATACTTATCTCGCTACCTCTTTCCTCTTCTTTCGGAGTTTCTACTTCACTTAGTACACATGTTGTCTCCTCACTCATAAACACGCTTTCAAAATATTCCTTCCATCTCTTTAAACTCAAAACTTCATCATTCAGAATATAGCCATTCTCGTCTTTTATAGCATTCATCATAGGCTGTTTTGAATGTCCCCTGGCAGTTCTTACCAGTTTCCAGAACATTTTAATATTTACCTGGAAGTTATCCGATATTCTTCTATCATTCTTATCCGTTCTTTCTTGCTTTTTTCTTTCAACTACTTCTTTTAGTCTCTTATTAATATTCCACGAAATCAAGATTAATAATACTTTGCACCATTAAATTATTTTACTTGGAATACAAAATGAATTTCAGGAACAATTTACAAAACAATAGACTAACGTGAGTTAAAAAAATATCAAAACGCAGTCCAATCAAGACGTTTATCGTCATCATTACAGCCCTTCACAAGTCCACTGCTGAATATAGGCCTCCCCCAAGGAATGCCACAAAGCCTGGTCCCGAGCCACCTGCATCCATCGACTTCCTGCATGTCTTACCAAGCCGTCACTCCATCTAGCTTCGGGACGCCCTACACTTCACCTGACGGTACGAGGCTGCCACTCAAGAACCTTTTTTCCCCATCGGTTATCGGTTTTTCGAACTATATGGCCGAACCATTGCCAGTTTAGCTTACTAATCCGTTGGGCCATGGCAGTCACTCTGGTTCTACTGCGAATCTTCATTTCTACGTTTATCACGCAGAGAAATTCTGAGCATAGCACTCTTCATAGCTCACTGAGCGACTTTAAGCTTCCTCATACGGCCAGCAGTGAAGGACCATGTCTCAGATCCATAGGTCATCACTGGCAACACGCACTGGTTGTACAATCTAGTTTTGAGGTTTTGAGGTATGCCTGACGAGAGGATATGTCGTAATCTCCCGAACGCTGCCCAGCTGAGTTGAATCCGTCGGTTGACTAATATCTTCCAATGCAGCGGTGAAGTTTTAAGGATATTATGTCACTCTGTCTAACACCTCTCTGCAGTTGGATAGGTTTCGTACTCTGGTTCTGTACTCGGATAGCCATCGTAGCAATACTCCTACTGTACAAACACTTCAGCACTTCGATATACCGACAACCAATTTGCCATCGCTAAAGGAACTGCAGTACCGCCCAAATTTCGACGGAATCAAAAGCTTTCTCATAGTCCACATACGCAAGACAAAGTGGCAGATTGTACTCTTCGGACTTATGTACAATTTGACAAAGGGTATGTATGTTGTCTATGGTGCTGAAGCCTTATCGGAACCTGGCTTGTTCGGGAGGCTGGAAGTCATCGAGTCCGTGCGTGCGAGACGATTTGTAATGACTCTCGAAAACAGCTCGTAGACGCAGTTAGGAAGGGAAATCGGTCTGTAGTTCCTCAAGAGTGTTGTCACCTTTCTTGAAGAACAAGACCACCGCACTTCTGCTCCATGCCTCCGGAGTAGTTCCATCATGGAGGAAGGAATTGAAGAGCTTCTGAAGGACCTTAAGTATCGGTTTACCACCCGCTTTCAGAAGCTCCGCTGTAATTCCATCCTCAATCGGGGACTTGCCGTTTTTAAGGTGCTGGAGAGCCATTCTAAACTCGCTCAGACTGACGTCCGGGATATCATAGGAAAAGAGTCGGATAAGATATTGCTCTTACATCGTTATTCACACTTTCGTGTGGATCCAACTATGACGTGTATAGCTGCCCATAGAACCTATCAATCTCACTCAGAATCTCAGATGTCCCAGAAACGATGCTGCCACATTCGGTCTTCAGCTTGAACAGTTGGCTCTTTCTGGCAGACAGATCTCTGGCAAAGACTTTGGAGCCCTGGTTGCACTCGATCGCTCCTTCAAATCGAGCTGTATTGAACTTGTGTAAATCCCGCCGGATGCATTTGGAGATCTGTCTGTTTAGTTTCCTGTATGGTGTCAAATCTACTGAAGACTGCAGCTTCATCTCCCATCTAACAACCATGAGATTAAGACGTTAGACGAATAAAATTTTAGTAACTGTGTTAACTCGTAAAATTTCGCACTCGCACAACTTCCTTGTGGAATCGACTACCACCAGAGATTTTTCCGGACCGATACGGCTTAGGGACCTTCAAGAAAAGAGCCTACTCCTTTTTAAAAAGCTGGCAACGCAACTGCAATTCCCCTGGTGTTACATTGTTCATGTGCGTCAGTAATCCACTTACCATCAGATGAGCTGTATGCTCGTTTTCCCCCTCTCCTATAAAAAAATAAATTAAATGAGCATTTTTCATTTTGTCTTATGAGTACAATAATACTATATTACTCTTCAATCCATTAAACCACCTTGATCTAAACACATTTGTATGCTCATTTAACAGAAAATGAAAGGCACAGTCACTAGCTCTGGTGGTGATGACGAAATAGATTCAAATGCAGGTTGTATCTTATTTATAGAGTGTAAGGAGTATGTAACAACGTTTACTTTGAATCTAAACGACAAGTAGCGGTACATCTATTTGGATGTAAAATATTACCAGCGCAATGCATGCCTTTGGTTGCCGAAACTTGAAAAAGTCATGCTGCAGCTATAGTATGGTTGAAGGAGGAGGGACCTCTCTCTCACGGAAGACAAGTGTAAAATGGCAGCTCAATGCTGCTGTATTTCGTATGGTGAGTGTAGAGAGCCGGAAACTCTTTTTACTGGAAACGAAGCATTCCATCTTAGTCCTCAGAGGTGACAGCGCATCTGTATTTTGATTCTTAATCGAGAATAGATGTAGATGTCTATGGGCCACCGCATCCACTTAAGGTTCGGTATATCAGGTGAACTGTGTGCTAGTTTGTAACTACTATTCTAAAAAAAGCCTACTTAAACTAAAGAAGGTTACGGATGCTTGTCACGTTTGAGGACTAAGACGGAATGCTTCACGACCTGTGGTTATACTGGCTCCCTATACGCTTCAGACTGTAATACAGCAGTGCAAGGATTGCTATTTGCCGGCAGAAATAGGTTATATGGTAGTACTTACCCAGGCGGACTCGACTAGGACACGAATAGAACTAGGCAGAAACGAAATCCTACCACTTAGACTTTTTTATTAATTTATTTTAAAAAAACCAACCGCGATTTAACAGTTTAAAGACTTAAAATATACAGCTTAAATGTAAGGCTTATTGAAGGTTTTTCAGTTGTATAAACAAAATATATTATGGTTGGTACTATTTAACTATTTTATGGATTTATTATAATAAATGTCCTAATCTAATTATATATATGTTCACAGATATGTATTGATTAATTAATTATACTAATTATACTTCTGTATATGTGTATGAGGATGTAATATTTATATTATTTATTTCTCTGCAAAATGTTTAAATGTAGTTAAATATCAACATGCTTTTATGTAATTTGATAAAATATCACACTGTTTGTTTATTTATTTTTCGATACTGTTACACTTATACCAAATTTTCTACTTTTCTCTAATACCATAAAGGATAAACAATCCAATTAAGTAATGTTTATATTAAATGATTCAAAATATAAATTTATTTTCATATTATAATTTTGTTGATTTAATATTTATTTATTTTTGTGTAGGAAGTCCCACTAGATAAAGACTTTCAGACATAGATTTGAATCTTTTATATTATATAGATCTATGCTAGTGTGTCAGCTGGATTGGGAAAGGAAGGACTACGTCCGCGCATAATACTAGCGTGAAATAACAGTATAATACTGCTGTTTCTTATTGTGTGTCGATAGTGGAATTCCTTTTTAACCGACTTCAAATAAAAGGAGGTTCACAATTCGAGTGTATGGTTTTTTTTGTATGTTACGCGATATCTTCTCAGATTGTGATCTAATTTTGATGATTCTTTTTTATTAAATAGTTTATACTTTAAGGGTGGTCCCATATAAATTTAAAGAAATAATTGCACCCCTAAGGGTAGCAAATAAGCAATTTGAAGTCGGTTTTTACCTTTTGTTAAAAGTTGTAATTATTACTGGTAACATAGCAAGCCATTTCAGTTCTCATGAGTGATAACGTATCTGCATTTTGATTTGCTATCGGGAAAAGACTATGTAATATGTATCATTAGCATCCACTTAACATCACTGCAGGAGCAGCAGAAATTTAAAAGAGTATGCTTAATATGTATCATTAGCATCCACTTAACATCACTTTGCAGTTAGAGCAAGTTCAATTTATTTGTATCGGGAAAAGACTATGTAATATGTATCATTAGCATCCACTTAACATTACTGCAGGAGCAGGAGAAATTTAAAGGTAAATGCTAATATGTAGTTAGCATCCACTGAAGTAACACAATTTGCAGTGAAAGCAGGAGTTCAACTTTATTTCTATCGGGAAAAGAGTATGTAATATGTATCATTAGCATCCACTTAACATCACTGCAGGAGCAGCAGAAATTTAAAAGAGTACTGTAATATGTAGCATTAGCATCCACTGAAGTAACATCACTGCAGTGAGCAGGAGAATTATTTCGAAAGAGTATGTAATATGTATCATTAGCATCCACTTAACATCACTGCAGGAGCAGGAGAAATTTAAAAGAGTATGCTAATATGTATCATTAGCAATCCACTGGTAACACACTGCAGTGAGCACGACGTCAAATTTCTATCGGGAAAAGACGTATGTAATATGTATCATTAGCATCCACTTAACATCACTGCAGGAGCAGGAGAAATTTAAAGGTGTAAATGTTCATTAGCCACTTAACATCACTGCAGGAGCAGGAGTTAAATTTCTATCGAAAAGAGTATGTAATTTGTATCATTAGCATCCACTTAACATTACTGCAGGAGCAGGAGAAATTTAAAGAGTAAACCCTGCTGTAATATGTATCATTAGCATCCACTTAACCACTGAGGTGGCAGGAGAAATTTAAAAGAGTGTGTAATTTGTATCATTAGCATCCACTTAACATCACGGGGACAGGAGAAATTTAAAAGAGTATGTAATATGTATCATTAGTATCCACTTAACATCACTGCAGGAGCAGGAGAAATTTAAAAGAGTAATGCTTAATATGTATCATTAGCATCCACTTAACATCACTGCAGGAGCAGCAGAAATTTAAAAGAGTAACTGTAATATGTATCATTAGCATCCACTTAACATCACTGCAGGAGCAGGAGTCAAATTTCAAAAGAGTATGTAATATGTATCATTAGCATCCACTTAACATCACTGCAGTGAGCAGCAGAAATTTCTAAAAAGAGTACCTGTAATATGTATCATTAGCATCCACTTAACATCACTGCAGTGAGCAGAGAAATTTAAAAGAGTATGTAATATGTATCATTAGCATCCACTTAACATCACTGCAGGAGCAGCAGAAATTTAAAAGAGTATGTAATATGTCATTAGCATCCACTTAACATCACTGCAGGAGCAGGAGAAATTTAAAGAGTATGTATTATGTATCTTAGCATCCACGTTAACTATCACTGCAGGAGCAGGAGAAATTTAAAGGCTATGTAATATGTATCATTAGCATCCACTTAACATCACTGCAGGAGCAGCAGAAATTTAAGGTAAACCCTGCTTTAGATGGAGTAGCAATCTACTGAAGTAACCCAATTTGTGGCAGTTAATAATGAAAGCCAACGTTCAACAGTTGACCTATGATAGACTACAATGATGATGATGTTTTTATTATCAAATTGTGTAGATTAGATTAATTTTTTCCCGTGCAAAGGGACCAGTTTTTAAAACGGAGCGTATAGGAAATGTAAAAAAATAAAAAGATGAAATCATACTACGAATGTAACGACGAAATTTGACTGCCTTTGTACGAATTATGAAATAATTATTTCATGTATAAGTTTCCAATAAACAATTGTAATTCGTGTTTTGAAGAACAATTCTAAATTTATTGTTTAAAAATATGATGTGTTTTATATTTTTAATTAATAAAAACATAAAAAATTGGTCTACTAAAAGGAATACATAATAACTAACTGCTAGGAAGTGCATTAACTGTACAATACGTAAAATATGGATAATTACACGTAATAAGTGAAAAGAGTTATTATGAGGCGAAGCTAAGCGAATTAGTTTTTATTTCGAATGCATCATTAGGTTGCGTATGTACAATACGACCACAATGATTACAAATATAATTACATCAAAACATCGTAAAAATTACGAAAGATAACTTTGCGGCCCAGATTTATTTTATGAGAATAATTCTTTTATAATGTCCTCCAGACCGAATTCCGGCCACGGCGGCCTGCCTCAACGGAGGCTAGTCATCGGCGCAAGACAGGATTATAGTGCCCAAGTGTATGCGCAAGCACAGGTGCACTCCCTATTCCCTCACTCTCATAATCCGATGGGACGGTAAACCGTCACGACCGTAGAGAGATCAGGCGCAGGACCAACGGCTTTAAGTGCTTTCCGAGGCACGGGGGTGAGACACCGCCAACTTCCTGACTCCGGGCAACTACTGAGAATTTCTTGACGGAAAAACTCAATAATCAATTTTTTGGCCCGACCCGGATTTCGAACCCGGAGGAGTAATTCTCATAATTCTTTTAAGACTTATTTAAACAATCAATATTTAAAATATAAATTTAAAATAAATATAATTTTTAGAACAATAATGTCTCTAAATTGTTTCTCACGTAAAATATTTCTAAGTATTCTATTATGTTACAAATTAAAAGTCACAAAAAAATAAAAAATTAAACCTAACGAAACGAATTTGAAAAAGTATACGAGGAGAAAGGATGCTCGTATAACCAAAGATTAGATAATGTTAGTACGTAAGAATACCCGTAACAGCAAAGCTCTCTTGTGGACATCTAGCGCTCGATATTTTAGTACATATATACGTTATTTATTATATACTAGCAACCGCCCGGCTTTGAACGGGTGACTTCTATATCTCGCCAACAGCGACAACACCGGCTCCAATTGAGTTTTTAATCCATTCAGGGATTCAAATACACAAAAAATTGATCAAAATCGGTCGAACCATTTTCGAGTATTTACTAGACTAATGGACAGTAATTGATTTTTATATATAGGTAGAGATGAAACGACTATAGTGTAGGGGGGCCCCAACACTTGGTGGAGTGACGATCTTTTTTTTATGGGATAAGATGACTAATGAGCACACAGTCCACCTGAACGTAAGTGGTTGCTGAGGCCCATAGACATCTACATCTATCCTCGATTACGAATCAAAATGCAGATGCGTTGTCACCCGTGATGACTAAGTTGGAATGCCTCGTTGATGGCAACAAAAGGATCGGAAAACAAAAGGATCTCCGGTTCTCTATACTCACTATAGGAAACACAATAGCATTAAGCTACCATTTTACGCTGGTATTCTGTGAGAGCGTGGTCCTTCTCCGGTCGAGCCGCAAGTAAGAGACGCAAGTAATCAATGGATTCAAGTGGCTCGAGACCGTGCTTTGTATTTGTTAGGGAGGCCCTTGATAACCTGTGGTCTTATGAAGGGCTGTAATAATTTTGGTATGATTTTTACATAGGACCACTGTTAAGGTATACCTTTACTCTATAGAAGACTATAGAGTTGCTAAATAAAAAGCCGTTTAAATAACTACGGCAATTTCATGTTAAGTACAATTTTTTTAGATTAAAAACAAAGAACATAATTGCAGTCACAACACTATGATATAAAGATATATTATATTAGATACATAATAGTGTTAGGATTATCGTGAAATGTAGCCTAAGACAATCAATGTATTAAGACGAATGTAGTAGCGACACTGCTGTTTTAAATTTACTCTCACGCTTGTCATCTAAAGAGCTAGGCAGAGACTGCGGATTTCCATTAGATCACGATCCTGATATACTTCTCTGGTTATTTTATTTCAATTTTCGTAATCTTGTTAGGCTCATCTTCAATTTATCGCCAATTCGTATATAAATTTACCGACTAGCACATCCTTTACCGTCTATTCGACTCAACTCGACTTTAATTAGTTTTGTCACACATTTTCTCTTATTCATTTTTTTAAAACATTTAAAATATCGGAGCATTCCTTTCTTTTTATGTTCACAACATTTTCTTGCAAACCAAACTTTTTTCTTATCACAAAATTTCTCACCTTATTATTCAGATTTCAGAGCCACCCCTATCATACTTCTTAATGACCGCACTTACACAGCACTTCGACAGCACTTATTATACTCTCATGATTTTTGTGCCATTCCCAACTTTCCCTACCAAACATTAAGGTTACAGAGAAAATGAGAATTATCATACGTGCCATTTTTGCACATTTTTACTTCCCACATTCCGACTTAGTCCTCTCCGTGACGTGCATTTACTCTTCGTTTAATATCGGTGTGTTGTCTACCATCCCTTCTAAACACATATCTTTCCAACTCCACTTCCACAACTTCCACTTGCTCAACCAACTCCCCTTCTATTATTATTTCACATGTATGTTTATTGTCTACTTTCGTTTCTTTTAAAAATCATCACTTTCATATTTCATTCCACATTCTTTTAATGATTACGTTCATTAAAGTAACTATCATTTGCAACTCGCCTGTCGAAGACGCAAATATGACGTAATCATCAGCACTCAAGAGGAACTTACATTAGTTAGTAGTTACATTTTCTCATTTTCACAAACAGATTGAATAACAGGCACGAGAAACCTATACAACCCTCTCTGGCATCTTTATGGATACTTAACCGTATGTAATTGAGGACTGTAGACTATAGTATTAACTTACAAAGTAAGCAAATCTTACAACTTAAATATCGACAAAAAATTACTCACCCGACGCTGGTAAGACTGTTGTTGCTCGAGGTTAGCGAGTCGGAACCGTTCTTCCCCTGCGCCATGGCTGCCAGCTGCCTGTCCAGTATGTTATTCTTTTCTAACAGTTGGCTCCACTGGCGCACCGCTGCTTTAGAAGATGCGAGCTCTTGACGTAGCTGTCGCTCGTCCAGTGAATTGAGACCGCTTCGTAACGAGCTGTCCAATCTAAAGAGTTATTAGAAAAATAAACTCATTTAGCACAATTAGTTAGGCATACATGTCTAAACATATAAATACAGTATAAAAATGTCTTGAGGATATTATTATTATGTGTATTAGAGGCGTTAATAGTCTCGTTAGTCTCGTAATCGTAAGTAAGGATCATGTGATGCCGGGCTCCAATCCCAGGTAAGGCTAAAATTAGTTATTCGATTTTTATTTCAAGAAACTCTGTAGCATACCGGAGTCAGGGTGGTTTTTCACACCTGTGCCTCGGAAAGCACGTATAGCCGTTGATCCTGCGCCTGATCCCTCTCCGATCGTGTCAGAATGCCGTCTCATCAGTTAATGAAAGAGAGCGAATCGAGATTGCACCTGTGCTTGCGCACACGTTAGTGCACAATACTGTAATTTGTGCATAATCCTGTCCTGTGCAGATGACCTCCTTTGAAACTGGCTGCCGTGACATAAATTCGCCACGCTAACATGGCGATTTTACGATTGCAATACGAAGTTCCGCACTCGTGAACTCAGCAACTTTAGGTATACAAGAAATGGTTATACTGCCACCTATCGGAAACCATTAAGTCTGTTTTACTTTTAGTGTAATCGCCTCTGAGTACCTACGGATCAATGTTCTACCCTAAGAAAATACCATCGTCAACAGTGCAACACGTGTTTTGCCTATTAAGAATCGCAATATTGGGAGAAATAGACTCGATGGCTAACCTTTCTTACTTAACGGTTAACAGGGCAGTGTATTTTTTCTAGTTCAGGTGCACACAATTGTGGGAGAGAGGATATATTTGCTCTTCAAACTAGATAAGACTCAACACTTTAATTTTCACACCGATGTTAGCTAACTAACTTTTACATTTTTAATCCTTCACTGTCCCGTGCATTACATATTGGTCATTACTATTGTCTTAATATTGTGTCTGAAAACCGAACAGTGAAATGATATAAAACGTCAGAATATACATGTTAAGCGCTAACATAGAAATCTAGTACCAAGTAAATTATATTTAAAATTTCTATTCATCATTCATATTCATATATTTCATCATCATCAGTCTGTATTAATCTACTGTTGCACAATGCACACAGGCCTCTCTTATTGTAGAGGCACTTGGTGTGCGCAATGGGGGTCGTAGTGCGAGACATCTCGCGCCTGTGACGCTCTGCCTACTGTTAGTCTGGATATTTTACGTCTGGCATAAATGTGAAAAAAAGATTACTATTGTTTATATACACCCCACTGCTGGACACAGGCCTCCTCTCATCTCTGAAAGGATGTTAGGGCAAGGAAATGTCCGCGGACATGACACATGTATTCAAATATTATTTTTATTTCTCAGACATGCAGGTTTTCTCACGATGATTTCCTTCACCGCCGTGGCACGTGGTAAATCAGCACTTAAAATTGCAATTAACAATTCCATTGGTGCCGGCGGGGTTCGAACCCGGGTTGCTCGCATAATTTACAGCGAACGCTTACGCCCTGAGCTACGGATCATATCTGGCATAAACATAATGCTTATGCCTTCATCTATCGTAAGTCAGGAGATCTTTCTGACAATTTCCATAGTCATCCTTTAGAACATTACACTCACACTCACATCACCTCATTTCCTTCTTTAGACAGACACCTAAAGAAGGAAATGAGGTGATGGATTCTCTAATTTTAAATCTTTATTAGTAAACCATATTGTTAATAACACTCTTTACCTTTCAATATAGTCATCCACACTCTGCAAACTGGTGACTGAGTTCGCAAGATCGTTTTCCATCATGAGGTCATCCGAAGCCAAGCTTGAGAGGGTGTCTAGTGACGGCGTGCGCTCTGCGACCGGGTTACGGCTACCGCCAACTACATTATCGTAAACAATACGTTTAATTCGCTTGATCACAAAGCAGCAAATCAATGATAATTATTTCATACATAATATCAATGAACTTTAAAAAAAAAGGTAAAATCAAGAACAATGTGTTGGAGTCAAATGAAAAAGCTTATTGAAGCAAGAAATTCGACAGTATTTATTTTTTGTTTATAATGTATAAAGAGAACAATTTTCAATAAGTGTCCTATTTTATTTCCCCGGACCAAAAGGATCGTTCAGAAAAATCTGTTATATTTATGCATTGAAAACGTGTAGCACTGCTGTCGCCTTTGGAAGCCGATTCACACTTAGTACCTATTAATAACTCTTTATTTACGGAGGGACTTTGGGGTTGACCCAAGAATCAATTGTTACTATACGATACTTACACTATCAGTTTAGAAACATTTATCATACGAGTACCATGTTTTCGCTTGAACAATAACTACTGATCAAAAATTAATTTTTCATTCAGTTTCGCTTAATGCACTGGGGCTCTACCACAGAACACTATATTAAGTGTTCTGTGGGCTCTACATATATATTCTGATGGGCAGGAAAATGACGGCAATAAATCTTATTCACACAAATTTGCTCGTCACAAAAGCGAAGGAATGGACGGTTTGGATGGTAAATGAACACTGCAACCATCCTTATATATCCCAATAGACAATTACAATTGAAATAATACTAGTTTTTACGGAATTTATCGCGTATATTTATCTTTTCAATACCCGACGTTTCGAGAGCTTTACATCACCCATGGTCACGGGAAGGACTGAGGTGTTCAACGTCCAGATGTCATAGTTAACCGCGGTTATCATAGATTAAAATTTAACTTTTGTTCCGATCTACACAGTATGAACTTATGGTATCATGAAGTCTTGCAGTTGTATGCTTGGTTTGGGATTTAATTTTATTTAGGTATATTTATAGGATCCCAAGCAGATGGTAGCACCCAGCCATCTTCTCTATTGAAATTAGAATGTTTTTTGATTTCAATAGCCTCGCGAATCATCCTTGGAGGAGTTAGCGAGGATTTGTGGTCTATCAAATCTGATGTAGTGACGGGGGCGATCCTGTACGTGTTCACAGACTGTAGACTTCCCGAAGCGTCGATTCTTCACATCAGCTATATGTTCTTTGATGTAACCGCGGTTAAATATGACATCTGGACGTTGAACATCTCAGTCCTTCCCGTGACCATGGGTGCTGTAAAGCTCTCGAAACGTCGGGTATTAAAAAGTTAAATATACGCGATAAATTCCGTAAAAACTAGTATTATTTCAATGTTTAGTGTTCGCGTAAATATAAGAAATCATTAGACAATTACAATGTTTGTGTTTTCTGTTGTAATGTTTTCTGGCCTTCTGAGAACTAAGACGAAACGCCTCGTTATCAGTAAAAAGGGTATTCGTTTCTCATCACTTACCTACCTAGAATACTCAGCATTGTGCTACTATTTCACGCTGGTATTCCATGATGACCCATTCGTGCTGAAGTCGTTATCCATTCATCTATCCATTACAGGTTATAAAAGTCCACAGCTGGACATAGGCCTCCCCCAAAGATTGCCTCATAGGGCGGATTTTTCCATAGTTGACACGCTTGGCGAGCGGGATGTGAAAAGCAGTATTTATTATTTCGAGTTACTTTTTTTTTTTTTTTTTGTTTTTTTTTTTTATAGAAGAGGGGGCAAACGAGCATGTGGCTCACCTGATGTTAAGTGACTACCGCCGCCCATGATCAACCGCAACACCAGGGGAATTGCAGGTGCGTTGCCGGCCCTTTAGAAAGGAGTAAGCTCTTTTCTTGAAGGTCCCCAGGTCGTATCGGTCCGGAAAAATCACCGGTGGTAAATTATTCCACAGAGAGGTTGTACGCGGAAAAAAACTCCTTTTGAAACGTACAGTGGTGGACCGCCAAGCATCCAGATGGTGTGGATACTATCGTAAAGATGCTGCTCCCCGTCACCTGTTTCAATTTCCCCTGTCGTCTCGACAGCCACGGGACGATATAGGGTAGTGGATATGCTTACACCGCCACTACACGGAAAGCCATGATACGCTGCAGCATTACTATTACGTTTAGGGTTCGTGTGTTTTTGTTTGTAATAACTTTTCACAAATAATTAAAATAAAAACATCAGATAAACTATTATTTACGAATTTTATCGCGTTTAATTGCTACTTTAATTTATTTTTATTATCCCGACGTTTTGGGTGCTTTACAGCAACCATGGTCATGGGGGAGACTGAGATGTTTGATGTCCCTAGTTAGTCCGGCTACCTTCAGTTTTTGAATATTAATTTTTGGTCCGATTTACTCAAAACGAGCTTATAGTATCATGAAGTCTTGCAGTGGTATGCTTGGGTTTGGGTTTAATTTTGTTAATTATAGGATTCCAAGCAGATGGCAGCACCCATCTATCTTCTCTATTGAAATTTGGATGTTATTTAATTTCAATAGCCCAGGGGGCTACAGTTCCATAATAAGGCATTTGGGCATAGAAAGTAACACCATCAAGTGTATGGTGCGGGTCATAATTTCCTCAGTTTGTGTAATATTAGTTTATCAAATACTCAATAGATGGCAGAATTTAAGAAGGAAGCAGTGATCCATGTTACGCATTATATTTCAATTGCAGCTTAGGAACTTTGATATTTGCATTTTAATATTTTTACAATTTTCTCATTAAAATTATTTTTATTTATCGAATAAATTATAAACTATAAATTTTGTAATATAATATCACATAATAATTGTTTAATACATGATTTATAAAGTATAAATTACGTACGTTCCGATTATTTTTATGTCCGATTGAAATGATTAGTCTGTGATCCTCTCTGTAGCGGAAAATATAAATATATCTGTGGCTGTTGTGTAAAAGAAATTAAAAAGTTTCAAACATTGAGTTATACAACAAAGAAAATAACAGAAAAATCAGAGGTAACAAATTAACTTACTCCATTAATTATATAGTCTCCCATTAATGTAGGATAATCACAAATGCGGAAAAGTGGCAACATTGAACCTAAATGGCAATATTCGATAATTTTATTTAATTATTTGAGGTTTTTTAAGTTTATATGAAAACAAGAACTAAAAATTATGTGTTGAAAGTGATGCCGCTTGATTTATTAAGTTTTTGTGACCTTGAACGGCATTCTTTCACTACACATTTACCCATTTTGTCGCGGCTCAACTCTGTCGGCGTCACATTGAACAATGAACGTTATCACCATTATATGATCTGAGGTTATCACGTTAGCTAGGCATATGGCTGTGGCCATATGTGCATTGGCAACGCTTTGGCGCGATTATTACTGACAAAGTTCAATTTTAATTTTTACAAAGAGATATCAGTATAAACGGGAATGTCTTAATTTCCAAATTGAATGGAGTTCGTTTTGTTTAACTATTCTATTTGATGTCGATTTATTATTTCGTATTTAGTAAAATAATTACATAAGTGGTGTTATGTACTAGCCACTAAATATTCAGTTTATGGTGCTTTATTAGTCGTTTTACTTAATCGAATAATGTCTAATGTGTTAGTGTTGATGAAAATGGTGTGTCTTAAGATGTCTCCATAATCATCTAATATTGAGTGCCCACATCATAGACTTATTATACTACTGAGCATATGCATATTATTATTTCTGCGTATCATCTGTCAATAATATAATTAAATCTCTATGAAAATAATTGTTTTATTTCTAAACCATTAAAAGTATCTCTGTGTTCCATTCGTATCATTATTGTTCATTTATATATTACTATTATATTCATTTATAACTATTTCCATTCCAATTTTTTATATTCAGATGTAGAAACTTGGAATGGAAATAGTATATTATAAATGAATAAAATATGTAATATTGAATGTGGGGGTGAGCAATGAGCAATATAGGTACATATACATACGCACACATTCACAGAGCATTATCGTGTGAGTAAATTAGAATGTACACACACACACACACATGCATATTATAGTTAGCTAGCGTAACAATCATCAGGTGGCGCTTTTTCCAAGGGGCACCAGTTTTACTCGCAAGAGGGCTCTCTTTTTCCTTGTATATTTACTATACTCTGCAATAGCCTCGCGTATCATCCTTGGTAGGAATCGGTGTTCTTCTGCGAGGATTTGTGGTTTTTCAAATCTAATGTAATGGTGGCGACGATCTTGAACATGTCCGCAGACTGCAGACTTCCCGGAGCGTTGGTGCTTCACGTCAGCTATAAGTTCCATCACGCGAGTTTTTATAGATATTTTTGTTTGACCTATGTAAGAGAGACCACATTCACAATCTAGCTTGTACACACCTGCATCTTGTAGAGGAATATTACATTTGATGGATTGTAAAAATTGACTAATCTTTTTGATTAAACTTTATTTAATGAAAAAGATGTAGCCAATCTTTTTCATTAAACTTTTTCTTAAAATCCGTAAATAATAGTTTTCGCGTAAATTTAAGAAATCATTATAAAAACATTAGGTTGTGCATTGCACTAAATGTACTTACGTTTACGACTCCTTTGCGCAAGCGGGCTTGAATTAATACGTTCTTTTGACCTCCTTATTTGTTTACTGGCGTCTGAATCCGCTCTCTTTATTGAAGGGCTTCCATCCGTATTTTCTACAATACAAAACGTGTTATTAGTTATTACTATAAAAGACATTATATAATAAAATATAATAATTTAAAAACTAATCATACATATCTTAAACAACTAATAAAACATACATAATACTTATTCTTTATTTTTTGTACATTAAACTGCAATCAATTTTAACAATAGTTTACAGATTCAGAAAGTTATAAATTATAATATTTCCCGCCAAAAACGCAGTATTATGACAAAGCGCCTAAATTTTTTTCTTTTTAAGAACGACAACCTATTAATTAAAAATCGATATTTCAGTTCTGAGTTTTATCTGCATTCCACTTTTTTATAACTGTATTTATCAAGATTTTAACAGAGCCAACGTTTAACATATTTCATAGCATTTTTAGTTTAGTTTTATGCAACTTTTGTGTTGAAATAAGAAAAAGTTTTAAAATCGAATTTAAAGTATTTTAAATATTCGTCGTATATTAGCAATTAAGATCAAATAATACATGTGTACGATCTGCCGCGGGAACTACGGGCAGTATCGATGTGGCGGTAGGGCTGCACCAAGGGTCGGCATTGAGCCCTTACCTCTTCCTACTGATTATGGACGCTTTGACGTCGGACCTGCAGGATGAGGCACCCTGGTGCATGCTCTTTGCCGATGACATCGTGCTTGTCGGGGAAGAAGGCATCGAGGTACAGAGCAGACTGACGGGGTGGCAACAGAGGCTGGAAAGTGTTGGCTTGAAGATCAGTAGATCCAAAACCGAATATCTGTGCTGTGATTTCGGCGGTCTTTCCAGTCCTGTACCCATGTCGTTGGATGGCGCTATACTGCCTACCTGCTCAGAATTCAAGTACCTCGGTTCCCTCATTCAAGGCGACGGCGGAATAGATAGAGCTGTGCAGCATAGGATTAACGCAGGGTGGATGAAATGGCGACAGGTCACAGCCACAACGTGCGATCCCCGAATGCCAATAAGGCTGAAGGGGAAAATTTACAAATCGATCATCCGACCTATCGTCATGTATGGAAGTGAATGCTGGGCCGTCAAGAAGAAGGATGAAAATAGACTGCATGCGAATGAAATGAGAATGTTACGATGGATGTGTGGTGTGACAAGGATGGATAAGATAAGGAATGAGTATATAAGAGGAAGCCTGAAAGTAGCGCCAGTGGTAGAAAAGGTGAGAGGAAGCAGATTGGCATGGTTTGGGCATGTGATGCGGAGGGATGAAAGTCATGTCACAAAACGAGTGTTGAATATGAATGTGGAGGGACACACGGGCAGAGGAAGGCCGAATAAAAGATGGATCGATTGTGTGAAGAGTGATATGAGAATGAAAGGAGTAAGTATGGAAATGACGGCTGATAGAGAGGAATGGAACAAGAAGATTTACTGCGCCGACCCCAGATAATGGGAAATGGCTTAGAGAATGATGATTAGCAATTAAGATCAATGGAATTTTGTATATATCCACCTTTTAACTTGCTCTTTCTCATTATGCGCAAAACGATTCACTATGGGATATAGGTCTCTCTTGGTACAAGCAACCCAGATTGGCGATCACAATATTTCGTACATTTAATTCGTAGTCGGGTTATTTTTCAAAAACCATAAGACAAAAGATATTTAATGAGAATTCATCACAGTCAACTTATGCGACATCTACAGATGGGTAGCGAATACGTATTCTATTTAAAATTGATTTTCGGTTCTGTTTGGCTTAGACATGAGGAAAGTCGTAGGATCCAGGTGGCTCAAGACCGTTTTTTGTAGCATTCATTGTGGGAGACTTTTGTTTAGTATTTGTAATGATGATGATGTTTGCATTTTAGGTAGTTAAACGAGCTTACTCCTAAAAAGTAGCGCGGGTTGGTCAGCGATCTCGTCGTCAAAGAAATCGCGTCCGTCGGATAGCGAGAGGGAGCCGGACGCGTGCGTGGGCGTACCCGGGGACGGCGGCGTCACGTTCTTGCTGCCGCCGCCGCTGTCGCCGCCGCTGACGTCACTTCCCGCCTCGCTGCACACATTACCCATTTACAAAAGGTGATCGTTAATGATGTGCTCCCGGCCAATATCGACCACGAGGGCAACATCCAAAATAACTTTTATATAATAGTAGTAAAAAAATAATTACATTCTTTATTGTTGGCATACACAAAAATACTAGTCAACATAAAGTCTCTTTAATAACGGATGTAGTCAAAACAAGTCTATTATAATTGATAGAATCAGACGATACTTTGCGACCTCCTCTCAATTAAATACAATGATGTGTCTTACTTAATTTGAAGAGCACCTGACGCCCTCTCTCAATTGCGTGCACTAATCCCGTCACCACCAATCCCAGCACCACTACTCCCAACACCCTACTCCCAACACTTAGCGGTTAGCCGCCGTAGAGTCTACATCACCTGAAGATGCCTCGTGTAGAGGCGAAACACGTGTCGTATTATCGTCGATGGTGTGTCTTTCCCAGAATAGTTGTATTGGGAGTAGTGGTGTTGGGAGTAGTGGTGCTACGATTAGTGGTGACGGTATTAGCATGGTAGCATTAATATTAATAGATAATATTACCGTGGTATTAGTGCACGCAATTGAGGGAGAGCGATAGGTGCTTTTCAATCTAGGTAAGACATATCATTGTATTTAATTGAGCGGATGGTTGCAAAGTAACTATTAATATCTTTATTACAAGTCTATTAATTATTTCTTTTTTAAACGATAAACCTTGTGTTGGCATTCTATATATTTGGCATTCTAATACAGAATTTCGTACAGTACACACAGACTTTCTTTTACCCCATAACCGTATTCTTATATACGTCACACTTACAGGCCTCTTCTTATTTCTGAGATTATTAAAATAAAGTTTTATTCACGATGTTTTCCTTCACTGCTCAACATATTGTTATCAGCGCTAAACTTGCAAATGATATTATCCCAAACTAATCAGAATTGCTTGGGTTGACGCAATAAAAATTTGATGTGAAAATTAAAACAATTAAAACACTAAAAAAATAGTCCTTTCTAGGATTCTGGTTGGTTAAAAATACTCAGGATTCATATCTTCCTTACTTTAAATTTGAATTTAAAAAAACTATATATTAAATTTAATATTCACTCACGTGAGTTCCTTAACCGGTTGTAGCTCTTCTTCATCAACGCCGTCCACTTCCTCCATAATTGGATCCGGCGATTTGGTCTTTGTATTCGCAGTTTGATAGGCGCTGGATATGGATGGAGCATCTTTGTCAACGTGCAGATCGTTGTTGCTATCGCTGGTACTGGTGGAAGATATAAGACTGTCGGCTGGAGATGTTTCGTCATCGAGCAGGCTCTGAGTGGAGGTCTCTAAAGCAGACATATCGAATTTGGTTTCCTCTAAAGTAAGCGTTAAGTTGTGATGATCATTACTTTGATTTGTGCATGTGCTTGTTGTACTGTAGTTGGAGCTCGTCATTGAACCTGTAAAAATAAACAAAGCTTCGTTGATATCTAATACGCTCAGAAAAAATATAACAAAACAACAACTTTTCTAAATAACAACTTGCTATCAACTATCCGTTCGAAACAACATACAATATATTAATTTCGAAAAGAGTTTATTAATTTTCATTTTATTTTTCAGTTTTCAAATGTCCCATTAGACATGGGCCTCTCCCGTTATAGGAATGATTTGCAACCCCTGTTACCGATCCATGGAACCTTTGAAGTTGCTCGCCGTCGTAGGTCTGGAGAATCTGGACGTAAATCCAGCATAACGAGCATAACGAATGCCATGAGATTTTTGATAAAATTTTTAGATTTTTGGTTTATACTACTTTAACCTATTTTCTTTTCGTTTTTCTGGTACGGAGAGGGGGGGGGCATGTCATAGTATCATGAAGTCTTGCAGTGGTATGCTTGGGTTTGGGCTTAATTTTGTTAATCTTATAATTCCAATCCCAAGCAGATGGCAGCACCCATCCATCTTCTCTATTGAAATTTGGATGTTTTTTAATTTCAATAGCCTCGCGTATCATACTTGTTAGGAATCGGTGTTCTTTTGCGAGGATTTGTGGTTTATCAAATCTAATGTAATGGTGGGGACTGTCTTGAACATGTTCGCAGTTTGCGGACTTTATTATTTAACTGAGTACATTTATATATTGTACTTTATATAAAAGTTTTGTATGTATATTTGCAAGCAATATTAAATAAGCAATGCTGCCTGCACATGTATTGTACTAACAACACGAATGAGTGAGATCGAAGATGAATCACGTTCTCACGGATACCAATGTAAATACTGACGTGTTTCGTATGGTAAGTTGGTAAGTATTAACAACGGATGACTCTTTTAACCTGTAACGAGACATTCCATCATAGTTCTCAGGGGTGACAAGCTTATTTTTATTTTCGTCTTTAATCTAGTATAGATATAGGTATTTATATACCACAGCAACTTATTACCATCAGTAAACTGTTTGTTCGTTTGTCATTACTCGAATTATAAAAAAATAACCACTCGATAGGCAATAGACGAATTTAGTAATTTTTGCATAAATATTGAGCAAAAATAAAAGGCGTACATACTGTTACCGTAACAGATTATTAAAGACCACTGATGAACATAGGCCTCCCCCATAAATTGCCCAACGGGAGGGTTATTTGCCATAGTTGCCACGCTTGGCAGGCGGGTTGGCAACTGCAGTTTTTTTTTAATTTATTAGTCGATATCAGGCCTGCTTTCCTCTGTCGCTTCTTACGAAACCCACGGGACGATATGGAGCAGTGGATATACTTACACCGCCACTGCACGAGAATTGTAATGAACCCTAAAAATAAATAATGTACAAACCCATCATAGTGCCACGCAGTGAATCGTGCTGGTTTAGAGTAACAGACTTCATTAGCAACGGATGTGGAGGCTCGTCGGCAATCACGATGGTCTTCGTCGGCACTTCTTGCTCCAAAGTTTTCTGGTTCTCTTTCGCATCCAATTTGGACTTTTCATCTTCGCAGCTCGATACGCTTAGCACTAATGAGACGTCATCTTGGGATCTGGGAATACGAACATCAATAATCATTATCATCATCATCATTACAGCCCATCACAAGTCCCATGCTGAGCGTAACTGTTCACAAATATAAGTAGACAATATTCAGTAATATTATATAGTAAGCGTAGGGAAAATTCTTTTAGAGTAGATAAGATTAAACAATTTAATTTTTTGTACGTGGTAGATCCATGCTGCAGCTATAGTATAGTTGTAGCACGAATGGGACGGCTCGACCGGGGAAGGATCACGCTCTCACAGAATACCAGCGTCAAATAGTAGCTTAATGCTGCTGTGTTTCGTATGGTGAGTGTAGAGAACCGGAGACCCTTTTGTACTGGAAACGAGGCATTCCATCTTAGTCCTCACGTGTGACAACGCATCTGCATTTTGATTTGTAATCGAGGATAGATGTGGATGCCTATGGGCCGCAGCAACCACTTTTATACACACAATCAGGTGGACTGTGTGCTAGTTGGTCACCCTATCCTATAAAAAAATACCGTTACTCGTCCATTGCCGAGCATAGGTTTCCCTCATAGAGAGATTGCCTCATAGGGGAGATATTTGCCATAGTTGCCACGCTTGACAAGCGGGTCGACAACTGCAGGTTTATATTTTTAGTAGTCATTAGGAAGACGATGCTACCCATCTCCTATTTCTTTTTCCTCTGTCGCCGCTTACGACACAAAACAAGTTTTAACATTACGTTAATGTGTTTTTTTTTTAAATATTTTTTTTTAATAAAACTTACCAAGGTTTTGATAGTTCGATACCTGATATTTGTTTAAACGATACCCATGTTTGTTTGTAATCATGTTTTTTAAAGCTTTTTGTTATATTATATATTTTTGATGATTATTGTTATGCTAATAGCTTTTACCACAGCGAGTTTGTGTAATTTATGTCAATCTCACTATTATGATACCAGAAATGGCCAAGTTAATCGGATTACCGTTCAAAACATTATAGTTTTTTAAACATATAAGAATTATATTTTTGGTCTGAGTATTAAAAACTACATTGATAATACTCGTATTACATAATAACTAATGCATTACATTGCATTAGTTAAATGACCAGAAAGAAAAATAAACCGTGAACAGAAAGTATGCCGTGTGGTGACGGCTTAAGAGATCCATACATGACGTCATTTTGTCCCGTGGAAGTCGTAAGAGGCGACTATTGGATAGTCCAAAAATAGTTCATTGCTCTCTATATTACCAGAATAACTAATAGTAATAAATTACACAGAACGGATGCGATAGGAAACAGCGGTAAATTGCACAACGCCAGGCACCGCGATCGCCAATCCGTGTGCCAGCTTGATGGTAGAACCCTCCATACGATCGGAGAGATGCATGTGTAACGTCGACTTCTGGGTACTGATGAAGAATTAAACGACTCGGAATTACGCTACAGTGATGTTACCGCAACACTGTTCTTCTCTCTGCGCCACTTAAAATATAAGACCTACGAGTAGTCATCATCATATTTCTTAACTAATTCGTTAAATTACTAAGAGTCGAGATCGTTTCTAGGTGGTCAAACTGCACAAGCATGCTTTACCGTGCTACACTAACTCATTAAAATAAATATCTTTAAAATTACCTCGTCGCCATAGCTTCCCCAGCAGCATGACTTTGCCAAGCACTACTGTTGCCGAAGTGACTTTCCTCGCTCTTACACGAAGGACTCGACTCCTTGCTGGAACTTACAGTCGTCGGAGACACTACGCCGCTTGACGAAGTAGTGAAGGATTTCTGTGCATAGAATAAACACTAATTGTAATTACATATTAGGTAATGAAATTATCTTTTAGTTTAGTTTTTGTTAATCATTAGCTTATAGCTAATGATTTTGAAACCTGCAAGATTAATAATAAGAACATAAAAAAATAAGAGCACATTAATTTAATTTGTCACGATTATAGAATAGAACAAAGAATACATCTGAAATAATTAAAGTTAAAAAAGTTTAAGTTACAGCCAAGTTACGTCCCACTGCTGGGCACAGGCCTCCCCTCATTTCTGAGAGGGTTTTAGGACAAGGAAGTGTCCGCCGAGCTGACAATGCGTGTTGGCGAACTTCACTTCGAAATAATTTTGTTTTCTTATTTCTCAGCCATGCAGGTCTCCTCCTCCGATGTTTTCCTTCATTGCAGTAAATCAGCACTTAAAAATTGCAATTAACAATTTAATTGGTGCCGGTAGGGATCAATCCCGGGTTGCTAGGGTACTGTGAAATTTACAGCGAGCGCTAATATATAGTATAGTACAATATAGTTATTAATACTTTCACTATTGGTTTGGAAAAACCTCTGCCCCGAAAGAACAAGCAAGATCAAATTGTTTAAAATAAAAAAAAAAAATAAAAAAAAAACAGAAAAGTAAACTTCGAGAGAATGAGACGAATGCAGAATATCAGGAGTATGATAATTGTAGAGTTTATGTAATTAAGAAATATAAATGAATTTAAAATAAACACTGTATTGTTCTATCTCATTCTCTCGCAGGCTAAATTAGGGGTATGTTCCGAAACACAACACAGTACACTGGCAAATGCAAATAACGTCATCAATTGACACCATATTGTACTGGCGTGCCGCCGCCATATTGTGTCGGATATCCGGCCATAATAAAACAATTTTTAATTGTGTGTGCGCTGAATGAAGCATGCCAGAATTTGTTTTAATTTATTCAAGTACAAAAAATTATAGAATAATTGATGGTATCTCTATTAGGAAGATATAATGATTTTTCATCGATCAATCGCCAACACTTTTCCAATATGGCGTTAATGTATGACGTCATATACTGTCCAATGTTTTGGAACGAATCACCAGTATAGCGTCGATTCATGACGTCATTTGCATTGGACAGTACACTGGGTTCTATTTTGGAACATACCCCTAATAGATTTATATGTTTGTCTCTTTTTAATGTCGGTTTTTCCTTTCATAGTTTCAAATCAAGACGGTTCTAAAGAAGTGTTCACTTCATAAACCTGTTCTCGTTTTACTGCCAGTGCCACATTAATTTAAACATCCTCAAAATTATATTACTGCTCATTTTTATTTAATCGTAATAATCGTTCTAATGTTGTAAAAATTACAGTAGATCCGCGGTCCGACAAACGTTTTGCAAGGCGGTGTCGGATTATGAAATTTGTCGGACTATAGGGTACTACCACAGCCCCCTGGTAGTCCGGAACTTTTTGAAAAAGAGTACTTTGTGATCCGACAAATTACATATCAAATATTAAACAATAAAAAAAAGTCATGTGAAATTAAGTAAATGATGGATGTCCGTTAGGCTGCAACCCCATAGTCACACTTAAACTGAGACAATGGCCTGAATGATGGATGATTGATTGCAACCTGTTTGTCCACGTATTCGAGAAGAACCCCCCCCCCCCATAACGGATTCATTTAAGGCATGTCGGATTACAAGGGGGTGCGGATTAGCCAGGGGCCGGATTATCGAAGGTCTACTGTATTCCCTTAATTATTCCCTCACCTGTTTATTAAACGTTTCCGGTTGCGCTCTATCCAAAACGAATTTCTCTTCGTCCTTATATTCAATATTAGTTTGAATCCTCGATGGCCTGTTCTTAGTCCTGTAGCGTTCCAGTGTTGACATAGGAGAGCTTTGTCTCTGTGAGCTCTCGGCCACGGGAGTTGGCTTCTCTGCGATCGGTGACGGAGGCACGTAGGTGGGTACTGGCGTGGCTTCGTACTCCGGAGACAACTCTCCTTCAAACGAACTGGGCAGCTTCGGAAGAGGAATGACCGTGTGACCGGTCACAACTGCATCGTCTGTTAGTGTGAAACAAACAAACGTTTTATTAGCGATTGATACGCGATCGAGGTCAGCATTGTAGTGCGGCGGATTTAATTTAGTTGAAACAATGTGGGCTTTATCATTTACGCGACATTTTGTATAACAAGAAGGTCGAAACTAATTTCTGTCTGCTTGTTTAATCTTATCTTATAACTTTAAACGAGCAATTCTCGGAAACGGCTCCAACGATTTTCATAAAATTTAGTGTCCAGGTGAGGATCGAACCCGGTTTGCTCGCGTACTGTGAAATTTACAGCGAACGCTAACCATCTGAGCTACCACAGCTGAATTATTGAATGAAATTGTTAATTGCA
The DNA here is from genome assembly GCA_907164705.1 of Parnassius apollo. Taxonomy (NCBI): domain Eukaryota; kingdom Metazoa; phylum Arthropoda; class Insecta; order Lepidoptera; family Papilionidae; genus Parnassius; species Parnassius apollo. The sequence goes on along the minus strand of CAJQZP010000885.1, from coordinate 4,384,999 downwards.
ACTTTAAGTGCTGATTTACCACGTGCTCGGCGGTGAAGGAAAACATCGTGAGGAAACCTGCATGTCTGAGAAAAAAAATTTCGAAGACATGTGAAGTTCGCCAACACGCATTGCGGCAGCGTGGCGGACACTTCCTTGCCCTAATACCCTGCAGATGAAGAGAGGAGGCCTGTGCTCAGCAGTGGGACGTATATAGGCTGTAACTTTACTTTCTGTTTACTTTAGTGTCCAGGGGGTTTCGGGGGCAATAAGTCGATCTAGTTAGAATTAATTTTTTAGGTTCGACTTTTTTCATTTTTTTTCAAGTTCCCTTCTTTTGTGAGAAAATCTATTGTTTCAAGCCCTTTTTGCACTCATGATTTTTTATTCAAATAACCAGTTCAGTTTTTTCTATTATGTCGGTAAGATCAAAAAATATTATTCATATTTCATCAGTATGTAATTTGTATCTAAATATAATTTCCAAAACACACGATTTCCAAAAAAATACCGAGCAAAGCTCAGTCATCCAGGTACTTTTTGTATATGACATAAATACGAGATACGTTAATATAATTGTACGTTAAATAACTGTCGAAGCCATCACGTAAGCTTTGGATTTTGCTGTTAAGCTGAGATTAATTTTTTTTATAGAATAAGGATTACAAACGAGCACACAGTCCACCAGATGTAAGTGAATGCTGTGACCCATAAACATCATCAAGAATCAAAATGCAGATATGTTGTTACCTCTGACGTCTAAGAGGAAACGCCTCATTTTCAGTAAAAGGGGTCTCCGGTCCTCTACTCTCATCACATGAAATACAGCAGCATTAAGCTGATATTTTACGCTACATTTTCTGTGAGAGTGTGGTCCTTCCCCGGTCGAGCCAACACATTAGTGCTAAAATTTCAATATAGATGTAGCATGGCTCTACCACGTATAAACGCTAAGCAGGTAAGCAAAGTTCAAGCGAAATCTTTAATTTGTTTATTTTTTTAAATAGTAGTACTTGACTTTACTATTCCACCTGATAGTGTGTGATAAGTGGTGATGCAGCCAAAGTTTATAAATCACGCTGACGTAGCAAAAGTCTATTCACACTTACCTTTAAGACACCCACATCTTAATTATAGCTGCTGATGAACCACGTAATTGTACGTACTGATAGTATGGAAATTTGTTTCAGACATTAAAAATGCAGACAGACATGTAAAGTCATCAAGTCATGTGCCATCGAGGCGGACTCTTTCCTGCTACTAAAGCCAGTTGGACGTATACTTTTACTTCGGTATACCCAGAATGTTTTAATATTTTAGATTTAGAAGATTTTGAAGTAAATTAAAATATTTAAAAAAATAAATAAAGCATCCACATTTTGATTCAATAAATGTGTCTGATGCGCCGCTACATCCACTTGTCATCAGGTGAACATTAATATGAGCATGAGAGATAAGTATTTATCCAATATGATTATGATTTCAGAACAAGTCGATTTTACATCTATAATGTGGTAACTCTAGCTCAGGGAAGCCGTGGTAGCTGTGGTCGCCGCTGGCACCAATGAAATTACTAATTTTAGTTTTAAGTGTTGATTTACCACGTGTTCGCGGTTGAAGGAAAATGTTGTGAGGAATCCTGCATGTCTGAGAAATAAGATAAAAAATTTCGAAGACATGTGAAGTTCGCCAACACGCATTTCGGTAGCGCGGCGGACATTCCCTTGCTCTGAAACCCTCTCAGTAATGAAAGGAGGCCTGTGCCCAGCAGTGAGACGTATATATGACGTAACTTTAACATCTTTAATATATCCAACTTGATACAAGCCTGACTCACCCATGATATCTAGGTCGGCAACATGCAGTTCCCTGAGATGGAAGGTGTGTGTGCCCCGCATCACCATCTCCAGGTTGCGCGGCCGGCGGCGGGCTAGCGGCGAGCCCTCGCCGGTGCCGCCCTCGCCACTCGTCCACACGCCCGAGTCACTTGATACGGTCGAACCGGCACCTGGCACCAAAAGATTGTCATTACTCATACATCCTTAATATTTCAATTATTTTACTAGATAGTCTTTTTTTAAGTTAATGGTGACAAACGAGCACACAGTCTACCTGATGGTAAATGGATGCTGCAGACCATTGAGAGCTCCATCTATTTCGGTTAAGAATCAAAATGCAGATATGTTGTTACCCCTGAACCCTAAGATGGAATGCCTCGTTACCAGTAAAAAGTGTCTCATCACTCCTCATACGAAATACAGCAGCAATATACTACTATTATATTGCATTAACGCTGGTACACTGTTCGAGCATCGTTCTTTCTCGGTCATTCATGATGCAGCCCTAAAATCACAACTTTTCTCAGTAACACGTAAGCATTAACTCTTCCTAATATACCTGTGCCCGAAGTAACAGCGAAGCGCTAAGGTCGGAGATTAAGCTAAGATACAATATCTTGCATAGAGGCAATTACAATACTTTCAAAAGTTGGAAAACAATAATTTATTTATTAATTTTTATCGCATTCCCTATAAGGAAGAAATTGTGGTTTTAACAAATTTTAGCAACGACTGGGATTAGAATCCAGCATCCATTAAGTATAAGTCAGATTACTGATTTGCAGATGTTAAGCCATGTATTAAGTAAGTAGAAATTCTCTCATATGTGGATATTGCCGTAAGCACTACGCTTGGCAGGTAGAGTGAGAATCGCAGTATCTAATCTTGCGCACTCTTGACGTTAACGTGTAGTATAACCACAGTTTAGTAAAGACTGTATTGACTATTGACTGTGACCCACAGTACGTTAACTTTAAGAAGTGACTCTACAATATTTTTATTATACGGTTAAAACATAACAAACGGATCAAAAAGAAATATAGTTTTCATAGGCGTTGTTTATTCATTAAAATGGAGATTTGTTTGCCTTTTGAATATATAGTCAATATTTATAAATGATACAAATTAAATTATTAAACAGTCTCAAGAATTAACAAAGTACATATTATGAAAAAAAATTACCTTCTCTCCATCCATCTACCCCACCCGCCTTCCTTGTATTATTTACCACCTGCGAAGAGTTAAATGCAATGTAAAAATTATGCACGACCTTCACTTAAAGTAATATAATGATGTGCAATAAATTAAAAGTATATTGACCATGTTATGACACTACATGGAACAGTCAATGGAACTTCTGTTTAAGCTACGGGAACCAATAGTCAAATGTCCCATACTTCAAAACATTTGTGACGGGTTAAAATAGAGAAGACGCATTCCAAACTAACGCTACTACGTGAGATAAATCTTGAGATATTACATACTGCTACAAAAAATATCTTTATCCGAAAATACTTACGACAGTTTATTTTCACTAAATAATTTTTAACACGAGTGTTGTGCGCTCCACAGCGGACGAATAAGTAAAACAAGTACGTGTCTACTTGTGAGTTAGTTATTTTTATTAGGTCATTGCAAAATGTTATGCATGGATTTACACGGCTGCACAATCTCTTTCTTACCGCATATTTGTGTTCATAAGTTTTTCTTTATTATTTTAGCATTGTTTACTGTCAGAGAATATCAATCATAGTTCTGGAATCATTTAAGCATTCTTAACGGATGCAATAATCAACAAAGCGTAAAGTGGTATTAATTATTAAATAAATTTCAATATAAAATTCAATTATATTGTTGCTAAATAGAAATGATTATAAGGTTAGGTTAGGTTAATTTTATCATAAAACTAAATCAGTTTAGGTTTTTGATCAAAAAACTGTATTTTCTCAGGTTTATGATAACATAAAGAATTAATTTTATCTTCTTCCGGTCCCTGATCAAAAGCCTAGGTTTTTGATCAAAAACAAGGTTTTATTATAAACCTGCGATATTTTCCCTTTACACGATCATGACATAGAAAAAACTAATATTTTATATAAGATTGATTTTTATCTATTATAAAGTATTAATCTATTATCTTTCGACAAAATATCTTTATTGTAAAATCTCATTTCACTTTAACGCTTTGAATGCAGTATGCAGTAGTGATATTTTCAGCAAACTGCTCCCCGTTTCTAAATCGGCAGCGCTAAAATAGATAATCGGTGACCTACTTGCAAACACATGTTAAAAGTAGTCTTATAACATAACCATACGACCGGTTTTCGTTCTCAACAAAATGCTAATGTTGTAGTTGTGACTTTTATCGAAGCTTTTAGCCAAGTACTGAATGAAAATAAGTTTTTCTTTTCGTTTTCTTATCTTACTTTATTTATACTTGCATAATCATTTTTTTATAAAATTCATAAATATACAGTAATAAATATTGTTTATGATTTATAAGTCTGACAAGAACTTTGATATTTCATAATGTATTACATAAATATTTATCTTAATGGCCTATATTAATATGTGAGAGGGAATGTTGACTATGTGATTGCTAACTTTTCCAAATCAACCTCACTTCCTTTTGGTATACCTAGTTGGTATTGTCGTCGTAGGTGCGACTGTTGATCTAAGGGCCTAGATTCGAACCCTGGGTCAGACTAAAATATGGAATATAAGTCTAAAATCGGTTATTGCGCTTTCCTGTCAAGAAATCATCAGAAGAAATCCAGAGTTATGAAGTTGGTGGTGTTATACTTGCGCCTTTACTCTGTACGGTCATATCGGAAGCAGGTGTATAATTTTGTATCCTTTAATAATCTTACTTGTTTAGCGGCTTTGGGGTCGATGTTCTTCACGGATGGGTACTGAGGTTTTGGCAGCTGGTTGGTCTGGAAGGTGTACTTCCCAGGTGGCTTCTGCATATCACCGGTTGCAGGTAATCGTGTAGCAGACGTTCCGCGGACATGGCTTTGTTCACCTCTCGGGGCAGGTTTCGGACGGCCATCCTACGTGTAAATTATATTGATTTTTGTATTAAGTAAAAATTTAAAGTAACTGCGTACATAAAATATATATCTTTATCCTACTGCATTGCTATCTACTAATTTCTAAGAGGGTTTTAAGGTAGGAAACAGTCCGGCTCGCTGTTTATAAGTGCGTTAGCAAATATTTCTTGGTTTTTTAAATATTTTATTTAGAAAGAAGGAGAGAGTTCTTTATTTGACTAGTCTTTCCAAATTATGGTGAGTACAGGCAATATATAACCTTAAGTCACATTGAATAAGAAAAAGCAAACACAATCGTAAAAGAAAAAGATATAGAAATAAAAACATAAAATTATATAAAATTTTCAGATTTTTTAACGATGTATTTTTTCACTGTCGAGCAGGTGGTAAATTGGCACTTACTTATTGCGGTTAACAATTAAACGGTGGTGATGACCATATAATTCGGTTTTTCCATATTACTACACTGCAATTTTAAAGCGAGCATTCATCCCTTGAAGTATTGAGGCTCTCCCTTGTGTTAACAGTATTTATTAAACATACACACTTTCTTTCACCACCGAGCACTTGATAAATTATCAAACTTTTTCTAGGACTTGTAAAATTCCCGTTATATTATACTGACAGATAAAAAGAAGATCTGTGCCAAACAGGGGGATGTTTATATGCTGTTACTCGAAGGCTTTACGTTGTACGCATAGACTGAGCTGTATATTAGTAAACATACTATATATAGATATACACATCCATGCAAATTCATAGCTTATACAATATAAATATAATACAAAAATATTGACTTAATGCGCATTTATTTGCGTACAATGCGTCTTTGTGGACACTATAACATTGAAAAACCTTGAATACACTATAAAAGAAAATAACGAAAGAGGCAAGAAAACCTAATAACGAATAGTAAAGTTACATAGATACAAGAGAGAGGAACGGGAAAATAACTCCATACTATCAATTTGCGGATTGACACACTTCATAATATCTTAAGTCTATGTCAAGTTTAAGTCTATGTAATGTTTAAGTTTAAGCATGTGGTGAAACAGCATACTAACGATTTTAGTGGCGTAACCAGCGCGGCGGTTTAGTGGTGGTACCAGCGATTATATATCACTACTTACCGCGAGCAAATTACTTTAAATTTAAGTACAAGTTTGCAACACGAGTTTGACCCCGCGAGTACACATGGAATTGTTAATTGCAATTCAACTATCGATTTAACACATGCTCTGCGGTAAAAGAAAATATTAAAACCTGAATGTCCAAAAAAACAAAAAGTATTTTGATGATATGTGAAGTCTGCCAACATTTTTCTATACGTGCTAGAGCCATGCTGCAGTTATATTTGTAGTATAGTTGTAGCACGAATGGGTCGGCTCGACCGGGGAAGAACCACGGTCTCACAGAATACCAGCGTCAAATAGTAGCTTAATGCTGCTGTGTTTCGTATTGTGAGAGTAGAAAACCGGAAACCCTTTTTTACCGGAAACGAGGCATTCTGCATTTTGATTCGTAATCGAGGATAGATATAGATGTCTATGAGCCACAGCAACCACTTACCATCAGGTGGACAGTGTGCTCGTTTGTCACCCTATCCTATATAAAAATATACCAGACTCTTCCTTATTTCAAAAACCCTTTCTTCTTTTTAGAAATGATAGGGAACTTGTACCTAGCTGTGAGGTGTTATAATAGGGCTGTTACTTTTCTTACTACGAATCTGATAGTTATAATTATGCATGTCACATATTGATTGTACTTAGATCGAGTTTTAAAATATAACTTTATCGTAAAATGTCAGTAGAAGGGCTTTCTTTCCGATACAAATGTCTATGTTTATAATTGCTCTAAAGATACAAGTAAGGAAGGTGACACATGAGGTTGGCCTCGACCTTGACGGTTTTAGTTTCAAACCTAACAAGTGCTCGCTTGAATGTAAATTCAGGTGTAATGACGATGGTATATGTATACTTGCTAACTATGGACTGTTGCGAGTAATTATCAACTTCCAAAAAAGTGTGAACGTACGCAATACGAAGCTGAATAATAATTTATCTTCAGTGTCGAATTGATGACAAATATTTGAAAATCTATCAATTAAATTTCAAAATTCATCAAAGTTTACTAATTAACGTAAGCGAAATGTAGGGGGCCACCCATCGGGTAGCGTGATAACCTAGTATTAGATGCAGGAAGTCAATGGGTACAAGAGGCTTAGCACTGTGCTTTATGGTATTTATTGGGGGAGGCCTGATTTCAGTAATCGACTTATTCATGGCTGTAATGACGATAGTTATGAAGGTTTACTAAGGCAGAAATATTATTCATTTCAAGTGTAATTAAAAGCACTCAAAAATTTTAAATTATAAGAATTAGAAAATAAAAACTTGTTTAGAGACGACGAAATATGGAGGTGGGCGTGCAAATATTTCTTTTCGTAGGAATATCTGCAAAACTACATGGCGAAATAATGTTAAACGGCTCTATCCCAAGGTTCCTACAAAATAACGAAATAATCATGTACATTTTGTAAGATCTTCATTAAGGTTAGAGATAATAAGCAACGCCTGTGTAATCGTCTTCTAAAGACGGAAAATTATAAAACGTGCAATTAAGGAAGGAAAGAGTTTACATACAGAAAATATGGCACTTAACACAGAATCATTATAGACTGCTGTGACTGATTATATGATAAATTAAACATATAGTTTTAGCAATATATTTAAATACTCTATATATGTATTATTTGCTATTTAATATTTATGAATAAACAAACCCAAGGGTTTAAACAGTAATTAAAAACCCCAACTTCGTAAAAAAGTTTACTTAAAAAAATTATACTCCATGTCACTTTCACAATTAAGAGTATAATTAATTAAGAGTACAAATTATTTAATGTAAAATTAAATAATTTGTACAACCGACTTCAATATAAATAAAATGAGAACATCATCAATGTAGTTGAAGACAATTAAATACGCATTATTAAGGATAACTCAAAAAATACTGGTTATATATTAATCAATTTTATATAGGAGACCATAATGGCTTTCAAATAAAAAAGAATCATCAATATTGGTTCAACTAGACAAATGTTCTGAAGTAACACACATAAAAAATACAGTCGTATTCCATCAAGTCGTTTAGGCTACAGAGTGTACCAAAGAAATAAACACACAGATTAGAAAAACATCAGTCTCATTGTGGGACAGTCTTATAAAACTATATTTTGTGTGGAATATTGAGTTAAACTACAATCCTTACCTGGGTAGGATACTGTTGAGTTTGGTATGTAAGAATGACGGTTTGCTTTGTGACGGGCTTCGGCAGTCCACCGGCACCAATCACCGTCGTCACACCCGTGGAAGATACTTGAGTCGCCACTAGAGGCAGCTGATTACTATACGTAGAATTTGTACTTTTTTTATCTGTAAAAACTATATAGTGTTAGTTGGTTATTATTTACTGACAACTTATATACGATCTAACATATCACCGAAAGACATAATCCATTCATTACAGTGGCCAAAATTAAATCAATTATTAAAATGAAATAGTCCGGTTAAAAATATACATCGCCACTTCTTGCTTCTTGATGTTTTTATTCATATTTTGTTGTGGATTCTGTATATTTTTGTAAAACAACATTATATATGTCCTCCAGACCGAATTTCGGCCACGGCAGCCTGCCGCAACGGAGGTTAGCCATCGGCGCAGGACGGGATTATAGTGCCCAAGTGTATGCGCGAGCACAGGTGCACTCTCACGATAAACCGTCACGACCGTAGAGAGATCAGGCGCAGGACCAACGGCTTTACGTGCTTTCCGAGGCACGGGGGTGAGACACTGCCAACTTCCTGACTCCGGGCAGCTACTGAGAATTTCTTGACGGAAAAACTCAATAATTGTTTTTTTTTTGGCCTGACCCGGGATTTGAACCCTGAACCTCATGATCAGCAGTCGCACTACTACAACCACTAGACCAACGAGGCAGTCAACATTATATAAATTCGTTTTTTTTGTGATAGATGCTCCTATATGTAATACTAAATTTATTAAACTTTTTTTTATAGAATAAGGGTGACAAACGAGCACACAATCCACCTGATGGTAAGTGGATGCTGTGGCCCATAGACATCTACAGTTATCCTCGATTAAGAATCAAAACGCAGATGCGTTCTCACCCCTAAGGACTAAGATGGAATGCTTCGTTTCCATTAAGAAAGGGTCTCCGGATCTCTACACTCACCATACGAAACACAGCAGTAATAAGCGACTACATAATGATGAGATACATAAGTTAAGCTTAAGCAATTCAAAAAATATATAATTCAGAATTATTTTTTGAATGTAATTAAATGTAAGCTACCTCCATTATCCATTTAATTACTGCCTATAAAAGTCTTCCCACGTTTGGCAGGCTTGTTGGCAACCGCAGTTTTCATAACTTTCAATTGTTATCAGACAGATGCTACTGCCCATCTCCTGTTTCCTGTCGTCTATTATGATAACCATGGTACGACATGGGTTTGCGGATATTCTTACACCGCCACTACGTGGTAAACTACCTATTTATATTTAACTAAGAATCAGTTTTTTGGATGCTGTTAAAGCTATTTATTTTCAAAAATTATATTTTAATAGCGTAGTTGTGTCAAGCATTTAATTTTTTTTACAATTTGACTTTCCTGTTTCCTATGAACTTATTTGCGACGCATCTCTAGTTTAATCTCAGAACTTTGATTATCATAAATGATTACAAATACGCTGCATATATACTAATACAATAAAGTGACAATTCATTATTGTGTGGCATTCCATCTTAGTCATCAGAGGTGACAACGCGTTTGTAGGTCAATCTATATATATAAAACATAAAAGATTTTTAACATTGATATGGTCATTATAGAATGTTATTAGGTTAGCTAATTACGTAATAACTTAAAACAGAAGGATCCTTAAGTAGGGACTGAATAAATTAACCGTATTACATGGATCTCACAACTTTTTATGGTAGAAGAACTGAGTTGCGCGATATGCTTTTTTTTACAGGTTATGTTTTTGATTATGATCTCATTTATTTTTGTAGATAAGATAGTCCTACTTTTTACCTTTCCGGTACCTTCTACTTCTTGAATACCAACAACGTACCTATTATACATATACAAGTACACTGATTCATTTACTGCAAATGTAACTTTGTAATTCTATATATTTATATAGGATTACAAAGTTATTTATGCAGTTGGTGTATCTAGAACTGGACCGAAATTAAAAAATATTTTAGTATTTACTTAATTTATATAATAAACAATAATTGTATTATAAATTTGAAGCTTCTATGTCTGCTAGAAGTGTCTTAGAGTTTTGATGATCGGTCAGTCAGTGAGTGACAAAATTAATAAACTTTGACTAGTTATAACTCTTAAACTACTGGTTCAAATTGAATGATATATGAAATATACCATGTTTATATAATGCCTACTTATTTACTGAAAATTCAGGCTTCTAGTTTTATCCACTACGAAGTTATAGGGGGTCGAAAATGGCCGGAATTTCTTCGAGAAAAGTATTGTACGTCCGTGCCACTTTTTTGCTCGACTTGGCGATTACACAACAACAGTGCATTACACTAAGACAAAGACATATTTAAATCGTTTATTTATTACAGCCTATAAAAAGCTCAATGTTAAGCATACATAGATATTTCCCATAGATCACCTTGAAGAGGGACTGGGGGATATTTGGCATAGTTTTCACGCTTGACAGACAGTTTGGCAAATGCCCATATCCTGTTTCAGTTTCTCTCTGTCATCTCTTACCACAACCATGGGATAATATGCGGTAGTGTTTTATCAAATACGGTAATTACACGTCAAAACACATATGAAAAAATAGAAAAAATTACGAGAAGAAACCTAATATTACATTTAATTTATTATATATTTACCTAAAGCATTATTGTTGATGGCGGTTTCCTTATCCTTATACGTTGCGCTAAATGCGGACTCGGCAGCTACCTTCACGTCGGCCACTTTAGCTGTCTTACTGTGCGGCTGCCTGAAACCGAACCTAGCAAATCAAACAATTACCATTGATAACCATTCCCTAATCGAAACAAAGAAACAATTACTACAGTTAAAAAATGTCAGAAAAGGCACGTGGCACAATACACAATGCTGTTTTAGTTGATTTAACGTGTTATGAAATTTGTGGGTGGCAGGAGATGCATCAGAGTAGAAATAATGTACAATGGGTGCGTTTGGCGGAAAAAAGCGCTAGCAAGCGCTTGTAAGCAAAATGGCGATCGTAAGCGGTAAGCGCTGTCAAATCGTAAGTAGCTATTTTCCTCCAGGACACGATGTTAGTTTTAACCGGGGAACCTAACCTAATTTAAATATATGTTTGTAAAGTATTCATATTAAAAACTTACCAATCATGAATTTTTAATAACATGTACCTATGTTTATTCATGTCATTATATTACTTAAAACTAATATTCTAAACTCTACTTCAAAACAAACAAATTAAATAAGCAAAATGGCGGATTGTGTCAGCGCTACTGAAGTAGCAATCGTGTCCTGGCCGAAAACTATTTCAGCGCTTATAAGCGCTTGCTAGCGCTTTTTTCTGCCAAACGCATCAATTGTTAGGGGTGACTCAGAATGATAGGGCGATAGTTGTATTAACCCTTTCAGAAATGAAAGGAGGCGGAGGCACGTGCCTTCAAAGAAAAACTGGCAAAAAATCTTAAAAATTGTTGATCAAATCTTAATGGCATGCAAATATCTCCATTAGCTCAATATATGGCGGTCATTTCGATTTTACAGAAAGACACTTCAATTTTATTTATATGTATACTAGCTTGCCAGGCAGACGTTGTTCTGCCCTTTTCGACGACCCTTTGTCATGTCCTATTAAAAATCCTTAAATTAGCGAAAAAGATTGTGGGTCACTTAAGGGCAAAAAACTACCCTATCTCTCAAGTTGGACCAAACTGCACACGGTGTGCAAATTTTATTAAAATCGGTTAAGTAGTTTAGGAGTCGATTGCGGACAAACAACGTGACACGTAATTTATATATATTAAAATGTAGATTATATCAGACACAAAAAAGGCAATAAAAAAAAAACTAATTACTTCATCATTATTATCATGACCGCCAAATATAACATAGGCTTTCTCCAAAAAAAGGTCAAAAAGCATGGGATTGTGGCACGGCCCTGAGTCGTCTGCATCCATCAACTTCCTGCAACTACTTGCTTATGTATTTTTGTAAACAATAAAAATACATAGCGCCTTATGAAAATAAAATGCAAATTTAATGTGCCGTTGTTGAGGCCAAATTCTTATATAGTTTATTATGTCCGGTATATAATATATACGGTCACCTTTGTAAATCAGTTGTTAATAATGGATGCTTTTTAGTATGATATATTTGGCGGATCAATTCCTTTTGCGGCTAACACGGCAATGTAATACAATTTAGTGGTTTTTCGACTAAAATTGGCATGATACTACCATATTAAGTGAGACTACATTTTTTTAGAATGCTTAGAAATATTGTTGAATCTTATCAACAAATATATTTAGTGCATAATTTAGATGGTTTAGTTCGATTGTATTTGGGTCCGTAGTTTAAACTGACTCAGATAACACAAATAGTTATAATGAGAATTGGGATAAGTACAATTGCTATTTTTATTTCTGATTGACCAGGAGGACTTCAAGTAAAACTGTGGCGTTGGAAACAGATGAGGTGATTTTTTAATTTTTTTCTTTTATTGATTTCTCTACATTGAATGAAGTTTTAAAGAATTATTAAATCGCATATCATCACAATTACAATTTTTAATGTTCATTATTGAACTTTTCAAAATTTTAAAATAAACTTTTACACATATCCTTCCACGTTTCTGTTTTTAAATATTTATATTTTCTACTTTGCTATTGTTTTGTCACAAAGGCCGTGATGGAATCCTTAATGGAGGAAATCAGATTTTTAATCAGGAGAATCACAACGTAACCTGACACGACTGAAAGGTAGTACTGTACTGAAAGGAGTATCTGCGCATCGCAGATTTGAACGTTGCGACAGTGCATAATCGTAAAGTACACGGAAATGTTGTACCACCACCACCACCATAGTCATAAACGTGCGTCGTTTATGACTATGGTGGTGGTAGATTTTTGCGATGCGTTGTCGCACCGTCATGTTGTGTAAGCGCCCTAAATTCTGAAGTGTACTTGAGTTGAGAGTTAAATATCGATGATTATGATGACGATAAAAACAATAATTTAAGAATATAAAAATAATAATTAAAACACAATATATACAATGTTAAGGGGAATATTAGTAATGTTTATAGTATTGTTAATTAACATTATTTTTATAAAAAAAGACTCATCTATATGTAAGTATATGTAGTGTTAATTTAAGCAGGTTAACAGTACTTAGCTTTATTTTAATTAATCATACCTATTTGTACGTAACGGTTGTCCGGCAGTCTCCTTGCGAGGTCGGGCGAGAGGTGTGGATCTCCCCGATAATACTTCCTCGGGGCGAAGATCCTCTGTCGAACCTGGTTAACAACATTATTCAAGTTTTAATTTATTTACGTTTAAGGTTTCTAAGATTAATTAATCTTTATTAATGTTCGAAATGGCTGTAATTATACCGGCTCTCTGTACCATTCAGAGCATAGCAAAGCAGCGCAAGCATTGCTACCCTGCAGCAGAAATAGGTAAGAGTGAGAAATAGAATTAGGTTACCCTAAAGTATATAGAAGGTCTATAAGAAATAAGATATGCTACCCTGCAGCAGAAATAGGTAAGAGTGAGAAATAGAATTAGGTTACCCTAAAGTATATAGAAGGTCTATAAGAAATAAGATATGCTACCCTGCAGCAGAAATAGGTAAGAGTGAGAAATAGAATTAGGTTACCCTAAAGTATATAGAAGGTCTATAAGAAATAAGATATGCTACCCTGCAGCAGAAATAGGTAAGAGTGAGAAATAGAATTAGGTTACCCTAAAGTATATAGAAGGTCTATAAGAAATAAGATAGACTCCTCAACATAAAAAGATTCCAACTGCCACTTTTCCTGCACTGTAAGTTTCGAATCAATAAACTGAATACTCTAGATAAGCTTAGTCTGGTGTTAAATGCGGTAAGATTAGCGAGTATTTCTGTTGGATTTACCATGAGTCGGAAGCCGCAAAATATCATAATAACGCAAGAAGTCTTATTTTCCCAATACACTTACGTCTTATACAATCGATTACGCTGTCGATCTATCTTTAACCGGCATGTTTTTTTTTTAAATAAAATAAGGGTGGCAAATGAGCACACAGTCCACCTGATGGTAAGTGAATACTGTGGCCCATAGACATCTACATTTATCTTTAATTAAAAATCAAAATGCAGATGCGTTGACAGCCCTGAGGACTGAGATGGAACGCCTCACTTCTAGTAAAAAGGGTCTCCGGTTCTGTACACTCACCATACGAAACACAGCAACATTAAGCTGCTATTTTATGCTGGTATTCTGTGAGGGCGTTGCCTACCCTGGTCGAGCTGACCCATTCGTGCTGCAACCACAATATAGCTGCAGCATGGCTCTACCACGTAAATGTATGTTATGTATTTAACTAAAATTAAAATTTATTTAAAAGACGATTTAAAAATACAAGTAATTTGTTGATTATAACTATGACTAAAATTATAAGACAACATAGTGATATATGTATAAAACGTGAAACCTTAGGAGTAACCTTAACCAACGAGCATGTATGCGTAGGTATATGGACGTGAAGGAGGCGAGAGAGGTGTGTCAGGATCGTGCCAAATGGAAGTCTGTAGTCTCTGCCTACCCCTCTGGGTGACAAGCTTTGTGTTGGGGCCCCTGCTCGTTAATTAAATACGCAATGAGCCAGACTGCGGTATTATGTAATTAACCTTTTGTAATTAACCTTTCCCCTTCATAAACAAGTAACTAATAAATTGGCGCTTACATCTTAATCACTAACTTTTGTACGTGGTAGAGCCATGCTGCAATTAATAATAATAATAATAACTTTTATTTCTCACCACAAACAAAGTTAAATTTAGAGTTATAA